>JAYWIR010000032.1:1351888-2703776 GCA_036172245.1 Raillietiella orientalis | reverse complement strand
CAGTCATGTGGACCACCACGGAGCGGTCCATTGATACTGGCAGGATCTTGCGGCCGTCTACGTTTAGCGGCGCATGGATTAGGCGGTGAGCCAAGGTGACATCTTTGCAGACCACCTCGACCCGCTGCCCGCCGCTGAGGACGGAGAGGCCGTCCAGATCCTTCTCTGTAACATTCGCGTCCTTCAACGCTTTGCTGAAGGCGCGCGCTGTCCGGCCGGCGAACAAGTTGCCTACCTGGTAGACAAGCGATGGCTTGTACCCGGAGGCCTTGTATGCGGCCATCTCCGCCATGGCTTCTGCGCTGGGCGCGGCCACCATGGCGCTCCCTGTCCTCGGCGTGGCCGGGGATGATTCCGGGGCGGCTGCCCCTGCTCCAGTAGGCTGTGGGGGCGAACTAGCCTCCCCCACTCCCACCTCCATCGCGGTGTCCTCTGGCGTCGTGGCCATTGGACACCGACGATGTACACAAAACAATACACACACGAAAGCGCTTTCCTACTACCCTTTGAGGAGTGAAGGAAAAACACGTCCTCCTACTGGCCTGGAGGGGGCTGGCTGCAACGAGGCTGCCAGCTCCTCCGCGGCTCGCGCGAAGGCTACGTCATCGATGGTGGTGTCGATGACGGACGCCGCCGCCGGCTCGCTCCCCTCGCTGTTGACAGAGTCAACAGAGGGGAGGTCGTCGGTAGCGGCGAGTTCTTTCAGGCAGCGTTTGGCAACATCGAGAACGCGTTCGACAACGACGCTGCACTCTTTAATTATCGCGCTACCCTGCTCTTTCTTCTTCTGTTGGTAGGCGATTTTCTTTTCCATCCTCCTCGCCTTCTTTGATTTTTTGGCCGTTGCCACTTGCCACCCAGTCTCCTGGCCGGCTCCCTCAACTTTTTCGGCGTTTTTCGTGGGGTCTCGGATGCGGTCTGGGTCTTGGGCGCGGGTGGCACAGCCTTCGCGGCAGCTTTCGCCGCCAGCCTTTTCTGCAGAAGCCGGGCGCGTTTTTTAAGGTTTCTCTTGGAAACCACCCGCACTGCTGCTTTTGGGCACACCTCCCTCGTGTGACCCATTGTGCCGCATACTTGGCACTGCACGTTGGGACACCTCTTTTTGAGGTGGCCCGACGTATTGCAGAAGCCGCAGTATTTCGGCTTCCCCACATACCAGAGGTCGACGGTTTCGCCTTCGACCACCAGTTTGTGGGGAAGAGTGCAGCCCTCCCGAACGGTCACGCGCGCAGAAGTGAGGGCGTGTTGCAGTTTTGTGTAGTCCTCGAAAGGACTAACTTTCGTCCACTGCGCGTGGACCGTTCCGTATTCCTCCAACGCGGCGCGAACCTGTTCCTTGCGCATCCGCGCGGTAACACCTAACAGGTGGACCACCATGCTGCGGTCCGCCGTAATAGGGAGGAGCCTGCGCGTCCCCTTCACCACGGGGGTTTTAAGCAGTCGTTGGGCCAGCTCTGCTTGTTTGCAGATGACCTCAACGTACTGACTCCCGCTGCGGATGGTCATAGCGCTGAGCTCCTCCTCTTTCACATCGAGAGCGCGCATGCCCTTCGAGAAGTCGCGCGCGCTCTCTAAAGAATATAAATTGCCTACCTCGTAGAACAATGAGGGGTTGTACCCCTTCTCTACATAGGCCGACAATTCCGCCGCGGCTGCTGGCGATGGCGCCGACACAACGGCGCTCCACGCCCGCGCTGCAGCGGAGACCGATTATGTGGGGGCGGATGCCCCCACCTCCATCGCCTCTGGGAGCCACGTTGCCGCCGCCCCCTGGCTCTCCATCGCCTCTGGGGGCGGCGTTGCCGCTGCCCCCTGGCCATCCCTGGTTATCGCGTCAGGCATCGCTGCCTGATCGACCACCGAACCACACGACGCTTGCACTGGGGGAGACTTCCTGGCACGAGGAGCACCGAGAAAACACGTCCGCCCTAGAGCGCACAAGGCGGTCGACTGCGTGGATCAGTATCTTCTTCTGGAGCTCCTGGAAAGCCTCGGTCTCCCGGTGCACCTCGTGGCCTATTTGGGCGCTTGCTGGCGCCACGCGGTCATTCCCATCTCTTTTAGCGGCTGCCACGTGTACGGCGTGCCGGTGCGGCGGGGCATCAGGCAGGGAGACAGCTTAAGCCCGGTGCTCTTCAGCATCTTCTTTGAGTTGACGCTGAGGGCGTACAGGCTGACGCTGGCCAACCTGCCGAGCTCTTGTCCAGGAACACCGTCCGTGCCGTCCTATGCTGACGACCTGCTTCTCCTCTCACCCATGACCACCCCGGCGTCCAGTCTTGAGGATTTCTTCGAGCTGATTCGCCGGGGAGCGGGCATGAGCGTAAACTGGAGCAAGAGCGTGGTCGTACCTATTGGTGCGGCGTGGGAGGGGCAGTCCGACTGGATCCGCCTGGGGATCCCGACCGCTTGGTCTTTCGAGTACTTAGTCGTCCCGCTGGGAAACATCAGGTCAGTGGAAGCGTGGTCGGACTGCCTTCGGAAGGCTACGAGTGCTCTGAGCCCGTTCCATCTTGGCAGGTTTTTCCTGTCGGAGCGGGCCGCGATATGGAACACCTTCATTGGCCCCCTCTTGCGCCCCCTGCTTTTTGTTTGCCCGCCCCCCTACTCGGCCAAGCTCCAGGCGCACAGCCTGTTGAAGAACGCTCTGTGGGGACCTGCGAGGTCCAGGATCCGCGTGAAAGACTTGGCGGCTGCGCGTCGGGATGCTGGCTTAGGCATCCTGACGCTGGAGGGAATCGAGCTGCAGGTGCAGCTTCGGATGTTGGCCCTGTGCGCCAACATTTGGACCACTCCGTGGTGCACGCCCGCGCGCCTGCTCCTGCGGCGCTGCACCGGCAGCGATGGACTTTTGTCGCTGCGGCCGCACACGGAGCGGCCCACGACAAGTTTCGGTTTCCCTTTGAAACCCCTCTACCGGCTCCTGGCAGCCCAGGAATGAATCTCCTGCCGCCCAACGAACTTTGAAGCCTGGCGGCAGGAACCGTTGCATGCCTGGGCAAAGCAACAGGATGTTTCCCTTCTGGAACTTCGTTGCGCTCACCTGTCCCCGTACTGCACGGTGGATGAGGTCTGCAGCAGCCAGGAGAAGTGGACCGGCCTGGCCCTCACCCCCCTCGCCGACGCACTGTCAGCCCTCAGGGCAAGAGATGACAGTTGCGAACCGGCGAGATGGGAGGTCGCCTGCACCATCTCAGGAACAACGCGACCTATTGGAGGCTGGGAGACTTGCGAGCTGGCGGACGCGGCCACACCTCGCCACGTTCCGAAGGGACTCCTTCGGTGGAGAGAACACTTGAGTGTGCCCCCCGAAGAACTTGTGGTCCCTCCCTTTTGTTTGAACACTTCTGTGTTCCCCCTTTCGTGGAAGCAGGACGTCATCATGCTGGTGCACTGGGGTTTTCACTCCAACCAGTGTTTCCGGGGGAGTTGTCTCTTGAAATTGTAAGCAATGCTGGGAAGTATAAACGCTCCCGCACCTGCTCCTGGACTGCGGTGCCCTTCTAGGTCTCTGGCGGAGGCTGGCCTCAGCTCTCCTGCACCAGGGGGACACCGCGAGGGACTTGATGCGCCGCTTCTTCACGCCAGGCGTTGTCGTTGCAACCGTGTGTCTCACCCGCGCCATCGACAAGGCCCACCGAGAGTTGGAGAAGCTGGCCATCGTTCGTCAGCCCACCGGATTAGCCAGCGCAAGCATGTCGTCGGCAGCCGAGTGGGCCCATCTGCCACAGGACGTGAGGAGAGAGATCGCCGGCATCCATCGCCGGTTTTGAAAGGAAGGAACGGACTCACCAAAGACCCCTGTCCCCTGCCCACCACATTTTTATTTTTATTTTTTATAGTAGTGTATTTGTGGTCCCCTCCCTCCCTTCCGGACTTTCGGCATACCAACCTGCGTGTCGGGGATCCCACCCCCTTCGCCTCTTATTTTTCCCTTTGTCCAGAAACTCTGTTCCCGGATAGTTTTTAATAAACGCCCCGGCGCACCCGGGTGATAAACAGTAGACTTTCTTTTCTCTAGATGAAACCCGCACCTCCACCAGAATACATGACCTTTCTGACTTCTCCAGTTTCCACCTGTGCTTGAGAACATCAACGGACCACTCTGCCCGCGGCTCCTACCATGCCTCACGCATCAAACCAGTGGTCTGTAACGAACTGTCCGATGACTATCGAGGAGCAACGCGGTTCCTCCTTGAATCAACTCTGACTTGTGGGTCCACCACAAGATAGAGAACGCGAATGAAAAGGAAGCACGGTGGGAACGAAAGCGATTACCGGAAAGAAGACGTCTTCGAGAGAGAAGAGACTGCGCTTCAAGTAGTCGCTGCTTGCTGTTTCCGCTTCCGCGTCCACTAAGCAAGAGGTCGTCTCCTGTCATTTTCAATTCGTTCTAGTTTGTAAGCGCGCTTTGGAACGCGCATGGTCTCGTTACCGAGAATGGTCCCACGAAACCTCCATGAGTGTTCACGTGCACCTCTGTTTTCCTGAGTAGCAACAGCACCTTACCTTCTTCCCGATGAGCAGGCTCCAATGTTTCGGACTTATGCCCAGAAGAGTCATGTTCAGCATCCGAGGTTCACCGTCCAAGGAACGAATCCACGCCGCCATCTTCCTTCTTTCCGGTACGAGAGATCCCACCGGAGCTTCGCAGGCGATCCGCTTGCCGTGCGTTCAAGATGACTCCCCCCAGTCAAAGACATGAGACATGCATCACGCCACCGACGAAGTCGCGACCTCCTTCGCACCGTTTCCCGGATACACTCATCGGGCGGACTCTCAGAGAATGCGATGGCGCACCGCACAGATGAGCAGAGCGCACTCGGGGATGGGAGCGCCTCTGCTTCTCTCATAACATAGTTGCAGATGAATCCCATTTGAGAGTCAGGTGGAACGCATGGACTAGACAGATGGGAGATCACTGGTGCTGCCCCTACGTGAGTAACCGGTATTCTCGAGGAAGCTCATGGGTTGCTCCCATGGCAGCAAGATGCTGGCATCAAAGACCTCCGTCTTGACCTTAAAATCCTTTTACAGCTCTCGTGGCCAGTCCTTTCAGGACCTCTCATCTGTCTCATTTCTCCTTCAGCCATGATGGATTTTTTTTCTCCGTGCAGCTGTTATCTGCGTGATCCAGAATTTTCCGTGTTCACGTGTAGCTCTCATGTCCTACCCTCTTTCCGAAAGAGCTGCTGCGTTGGTGGAGCAACAGTGCGATCCCTCCACTTAAGCGCCAACTGTCTCTTTTTTCGAGCATCCACCTCCAGCATTTCTTGTTGACAATCGAGCAGACCCTCAGTACGCTACCATCATATGACAGGTGACTCCCACGTACGCAGATCCATGTCCTGTGAAGACATACATAAGAGGAATTGGTGGTCACCAGCTCTGCATCCCCCAGTCGAATTTACGGTGCGGCCATTTCAATGGAGTTCCGAAGGCATCAGTGCCGCTCCTGGCATGCAGGGCTGCTGAGCCCTCGCTGCGCAGAGTGCTTCTCGTCTTGCGTCCGGGAATCTCCAGAAGAGGTTCTTGGTATCTAGCGGGAGTTCTCTTAGGGGTTTCAGAGAGAATGTCCACGTGAGCACCCCTCGGAGGAAAAAAAACCTTATGGTGCTCTTCGCCATCCGTGTCCTCTGCCGGACGACCGGAAACACCGCTAGTAACTCCAGCTGCATACAGTCTGAGGATTCGAGAATCCACCTTAGAAATCTGGAGTCTACCACCGGCGGCATGTGGAATTGGCCTGCTGGGTGGAAAGCAGAGGATGGGGGCTCAAGGGAGGGCGTTTGCCAACAGAGATTTTCTGCCTCTTCCTCCTCCGCACCTGCTTTCACGTCGAAGATCGCGTTCCTCCTGAACTCAATGAGCCATAGGCTGTTCCTTTGCTCCGCGACCTGGGATGCCTCGGACAAGTCCTGCCACTTCCGGGATGAACCCCGTCCCGAGCCGTCTTCGACGCGGCTCTCCGTTCAGCTCTCCGCCAAGGACTGCCTTCGCCTCATCGCTCAGTTGGCGAGCTTTCTTTTGGAGAACTTTCTGAAGAGTTCCTAGAAAACACCCTTGGCGTGCGGATTCGTGGGCGCCAAGAAGAAAGGCGTCGTCTCTCTCGGAAGAAACATGGATGCTTGCGGACGGAGGACTGCAGACTGTCGACTGCGAGCCACACCCATTGGATGCAGCCGGAGGAGAAAGGAGAGTCAACGGACTTCCGTAAGGTCAAGTACGGCGCCCCATGGCAGCCGACCACAGCCATCGGGCTGAAACCGCGCCACGATCAGCTGAAACGGCACAGAAGGTCCAATTGCCGCCTCTTTTCAGGGGGGAGCGCTGCCTTTGGCCCTCGGGCCGGAAGGCTTCTTCGTGCTACTCCGGCTGGGTCACTTCATGCCAGCAGGATCTGAAGAGATGTCGCAAGGGAGTTGGCTGGGCTCCGGAGAGGTCTGCCCGGGAGAAGGGATTACAAACCCTCGTGCACGTCGCGAATCACTGCTCGCGGGGTCCCTCATGGACATCCGGGGTCGCAACGTGCTCCTAACAGGTAAAGGCGGCTCCGGGAGGCAGCTGGAATGTGGTTGCGTGGGAGAAGGTCTTTTCCGCAGCCAACTGCATTCAGAATCGGTCTCCGCTCCGATGGAGAAGAATGGTCGCTTTGAACGTCGCCTACTCCATGGTTGACACCCTCTAGAGCGTTAGGAAGACACGACAAAGACGTTCGCGTGGGGCGCCGCGAGGATGAGACCTCCGCGCGTAGCACCACCAGGAGTCGCGGGTTCGAATCCCGTCCGAAGAAGGATCGACGCCGAGAAAAAGGGGCCATGTCGTGGGTTGGAAGTTCCCCCTGTAAGATAACTCTGGTTGGTCCATTCGGGTGCGGCGTCGGTGGAAGTCGGATGCCCTCGTTGACTGGCCGAAACAGGGAATCGACGGGTCCTTGCAAAAATCAAGGAGCCGGTTCCCTTCCGAATTTCACTCCGGTTGTGCAAATGGGGCTCTTC
Organism: Raillietiella orientalis; assembly: GCA_036172245.1. Taxonomy (NCBI): domain Eukaryota; kingdom Metazoa; phylum Arthropoda; class Ichthyostraca; order Raillietiellida; family Raillietiellidae; genus Raillietiella; species Raillietiella orientalis. Next base: position 2,696,778 of record JAYWIR010000032.1, on the reverse strand, counting down.
CCTTTCTCGAAAGAGGAGCCTCTATTCGTACGACGGGGCTGATTGGTTCTCCCCTCGGGGTCCGTTTCTCTCCAGTGTTACGGAAAGGCGCTGCTTTCTCCGAGGTTCTCTTCAGAGAAGGAGGAAATAAGGAGCGGTTCCCTGCCGGATCCCCCCTTAGAGAGCAAATAATGCAGTGGCCCCCTGGAGGGAACTCCTTTGGAGAGAATAAGGAAGTGGTCCATTTCCGTATTTCCTCCGGATACAACCAGGGCAAGGGATCCTTTCAAGGCTCCTTTCCGAAGCGTAAGAGAGAAATGGATCCCCTCCTGGATCCACAAAGTACTCCCTGCGAATTTGACTTCAAGCCTAAAGAGTCACACGCACCCTCAGGTGGCGTGGACAGTGCTGAAAGATAACTGCGAGACCCTGGGAAGGAAACCGACGGCTCTTCAACACACCTTGTGAGCCAAAAAAGAAAAGGAAAACCTGGAAGAAGAAAAAAGAGCTAAAAGGGGAGCAACGAAGACAGAAAAGACCCCAAAGGGACTTCCACCCTCTGCGGCGAAGTTCATTCTTTTCCCGCTCTCGAAAGGTGGATCTGTGTCTGTTTAGTGTGGGGAGGGTTGTGGGGATGCGGACGCGGTGCAAGGCGTGAATGCCTGAAATTACTACGAGGAATAAACAAGGGGAAGCGTCCACCTCCCCCAAGCCGGTGGTGGGGTTGTTACCGCTCCCACAGAGCTGCATCCCGCGCACGGGAAGCCATGCGGTGCCTCGGCTGCTGCACCTTCAGTGGCAGCCATGGCCGTGCGGCAGCCTACCTGGAGGGGGGGTGGAACCCCAGATCCTTATACAAGGCAGGCAGTCTTTATTCTCTGGTTACCGCGCGCGCCTTTGCAAAGGAGCTGCGCCGTCCCAGCGTGAGAAAGAAGGAGCTCCAGGGACTCTCCATTCGGAGCGGGAAGCAGCTCATGGAGTTGACCTGCAAAGACGCGGATCCGGCTCGGCGGCTGTCGAGAGCTCCCGTCCCAATGGGTGGAGAGCAAACTCCCCCCTGTCATGGTGGATTGCTCTTTGGTGGTCCACCTAACGAGAACAGCTGTCAGAATGGCGAGACGCCGTTCGGACCAAATCTGCGCAATGAAGCGCCGTCCACGTGCTGTGGGTTAAGCCCAGTCCCTTCGAAGGCTTCGGGTGGGTCATCAGTGGCCTAGCCGAAGCGCGCATCTCGGCCCCCGTGGACAGCGGCCTTTCCCACAGACTGAGGATCGGTGACGAGTTTATCGATCTACGGTTTGTGGCGAAACTCAAATGCTGAGGATACGGCTGCTCTTCAGGACATCTCGAAAGGAGGTGACCATTGAGTGTTTGCAGCGCCAAAACAAGGGAGAGAATGGAGTGAATAAGTAATAACGGGAAAAAGCAATGAAGAGCGCGGACAACTCGGAAGCTGATTGGGAGGTTTTGTAGGGACACTCGGGTTTCCATCCCGAGGGTCCTTTGAAAAACTTCCCGTCCAAAAGGACTCCTATGCTGGGGGGAGCAACTAAGAATTCCTCTTGAGGAGGTGAAGGGGTCCTCAGCGTCCTGGAAGAGTGCAACCCTCCCCCTAAAGTGGCAGCATTCGGCGATCCTGCTGTTGCATCGGGGCCTTTTTCCCGTGCAACCCCCGCCGACATCATGGGACCCGGTTAAGTGAAAGCCCGCCCTGCAGCAGTCGCAGCGCGAGAGACCTTCCCACACCTGCTAGTGGAATGTTGCCCTCTGCCCCTTGTGAGGAGCGTTTTGCCACGCCCCTGCGGATTTCCGTTGGGAACACCAGAGATGGCTTGAAGGGCCTCTTCCTGCGCGACACCCTTACGCCGGTTGCACCCCTAGCGGCACTGTGTTGCCTTCGCAAAATTGTGGCTGCATCGAGCTACGCCAAGGAAGTGCAGAATGACAGGAACCTGTAGGTATTTTGTGGTCCTCTTCTTGAGGGCAGTTCCACCTGGGAGTCTTGGAAAAGGAACTTGCCAGCATTCTTCCAAGAAGGCAGAGGACACCCTCCAGCACGCGGTGATCCCTAACCGAACCCCCCAATTTTTTTTTGGAGTTTTCGTTTTATTTTTCTCTTTGTTTGTATCCCCTTCCCCTCTGCTGCCGAGAAGAACCTCGTCGGCCAGCGAGCCGGTTCTGGGCACGTTCCTCTTTGTATATATATGTAATGTGGCAGGATCAAATGATAGTGATAACATTCAAGATAGTGATCTTGAATGTTTATTTCATACTTAAATGCCCCGGCGCAACCAGGTGACTATCCAAGGCCGAAGGACGTGCATCGTGCTTGCTCCTGGGTCGGCTCAGTTTTTAGATCAGTTTATGAATAGTGTGGAGATTCGGTAGTGGGAGAAGGCAGTAATGCCTAAGACACCATCAAGCAAGGCCAGGAGGTCTCCCCATGCGCAGCGGGGATCAGCTCGTCGAGCTGATCTGCAAGGAGGCCTGTCTGGCTCAACGGCTACTGAGGAATTCCGTCGTGATGAGAGACAGGAAGACACTTCCCATAACGATGGATTCATTCATAGGGGTCCATCTCATCGAAATCCATAACGGTTCATCTCACCGAAACAGCCTCGGCTTGGTCCGAATGACCAAGGAGGCCATCCAGGGCGAACTTACGAAAGTCGGAACGGTGTACACGCTGCGCGTCAAGATCGCCCCGTTCGAAGGGTTTGGTGGGCTATTTTGTGGCCTCACCGCAGTGCGGATAACCGTCCGCGGAAGACTTGCATTGCTCCATCAACTCGAAGTCGCCCCTACCACGTGTGCGTGGGCGGAAGAAACCTTCCTAGCTCGGCACTACCCTTGCTCAGGGAGCAGCTGGGCAGTAGCTGGTCGGCTAAATGGAAGTTCAGCTGTGAAGTCAGTTAGTGGAGAAAGAAAATAGATGTTTGGACTTCTGGCCAGCTTGCGGTCGCTGCGACCTTAAGTGCACCACCTAAAAGACTATTGCTCTGGGTTGAGCTGCTGAGAATCCCACGGGAAGATTTCAAGTGGCCCCCGGCACTGAAGAACAGCCAAGCCCTCCCCCTGTAGGGGCAGGTATCGGCACTTCTACTGCTCTGGGGTCTCCATCAGCAATGCTCGCCGATTCCATTAGACAGCGGGCCTGTGGATTCAAACTGCTGCAGGTGCGAGGACCGAAAGCCCCTCACGCAGTTGCTTATTGACAGCTGCCTCCCGGTCCCTGTGGTTGCGATTCGCAGCAACTCTTCAGGCACCGACGGACAATCCCAGGAACGTGATGAAGAGCCTCATCGTGCGCGATGCCCTTCCAACTCCCTCATCCCCAGAAGCTCTTTGCTACCTAAGGGGGATTGCGGTGGCCTGGAGCTACACTAGAGATGGACGGTACGACAGGGACGCCATCTGCTTCGCCCTACTCTTCCTGAGAACGGCAGCTAGTTGGCCCCACCTGGAGCACACTTAGATGGATGCCGGTATCCTTTGAAGGATGCAGAGGACACCCTCCAGCAGACAGTGCCCCCCAATGTTTTCTAATTTTTTTATCAACTTTTGTTTTTATTTTTGTTCGACACTCCGCTGCCGAAGTGAACCTCTCTTGTCTCCCTGGTCGTCTCTTTCTTGGCAGGTTCCGAACATTTTCGGACGTTGTTGGTCTAATGGTCCGACACTTGTACGTTTATTTTTCATATTTTGATGTATGTATATATTTCTTTATTTTTCATTACCAGGTGATAACCACCAACATTAATTTACCCGGGGACCCGGTCGAATTGCGGTACATAGAGAAGCCGAAGCATTACGTGCATTGCAACACTTCGAGGCATATGAAAAAGGGGTGTTCCCAAATACAGAGTCAGGTGTTGGGAGTAATAGGACACTCTCCCAAGGTATCTCCCCGAGAAACGTGCGCGTCGCGGCTGCTAAAAGCAGCAAAGAGCGCGCGGCAAAATAAGAAAAAAATAGCTGCGAAAAAAGCTTCTTCTGCAGCACCAGAGAAGGCTACTGCTACAGAAGAAGCCAAACACAACAGAGTGGAAGCGGCGAGGAAAACGGCCGGGACGCTGCGTGGCAGCAGGTAAAATAAGAACCAAAATCAAAAAGGAAAGAAAAAGAAATCGCGAAACACGGAGAAACTACGGCTCAATGCGATTCCATAAAAAATAGATGCGTAATCCTTTACCACTCGGTTGCGCCCCCGGGCGTTTATTCAAAAAAGAACAAACCATCTGGGAACCTAGGTTCCAAGACTGAAGTTCCACAGTGCAAAATGGCGCCCACTGAAAGCCGGAACGGGAGGGAGTGCACCACAAATAGATACTAAAAAATACAAAAGAAGATATAAGAAGAAGGGGGAGGAGTTTTGGCTTCGGGCATTCCTTTGTTTCAGAACCGCTGCTGAATGCCGGCGATCTCCTTCCTTGCTCCTTCCTTGAGAAGAGTTCACCTAGCAACCCTCCTCATGCTGGCGGCTGCAATCCAGGTTTGGACTGCTCGCGACTCCCACAGGTGGCGGGCCATGACGATGGCCCGTATAACACAGATCGTTGCGATCACCGTGTCTGGTGAAAGGCAACACGCGTGAAAAAACGGCGCATGACATCGACAGTGATGTTCCCCTGGTGCAGAAGTGCTGTGGACAGCCTCCGTCACAATCTTTGAGGGCACCGTGGTCGAAGAGAGGGTGCAGAAGATGAGACAGTATGTGATGGATCAACTGCAGAAAGAATCAGGCATTGCAAATTAAGATGAACCTTCCAAAGTTCGGAAAGACTACCTGGGAAGTGCGCATTCGGCAGATGCCCGATGGCAGCGTCTTGCTCAAGCCGTTGACTCAGATCCTGGCCAACCACTTTAGGTCCGTATTCAAGGTGTTGATGAGCCGCCGTTGAGTGACCTTGGTCAGGTCTCCTCGCTTCGGAAGCAGTCTCATCCTGCTCTCCTGGAACGCCTCGGAAAGCCTCCGTTCTTCTTGGATGCGAAGCGTCGGTTCGTGAAACAACCGCAAGTAAACGTGCAGAAACCGCTGATAGTACAAAATTGGCACGCATCCCTTGCGTGCTTATCCTTGCGGCTCCGAAAACTGCAACCAGATCCTTACGGAGTCCTGCGAACACCTGCTTCACCTCTTCCATGGGGATTTCCTCTAACAGGGTTTTCTGCTGTTGCCGAGTAAGTCTCTTCTGTAGGTGTCGAAGGAAAACCTCCCACTGAGTTCTCGTTTGAGGGAGACTGAAATGCGGATGGAATGCCTCTGCGATTTCTGCAGACGTCTGTCTTAGCTGGTCTATGCAGAAGACATGCGTCTCCTTTTTTTTCCTGCACGCCTACTTCTCCTTTGACCTTGCGGAAGGCGTACCGGCTCTCTTAATGGTCCTAGTGCCTGAAGAGCAAACGATCTCCGATGTTTCGCTCCCGGTACACTTCCTGTTTCATCCTCCTGCTTATAAGTTCCGAACTTTCGGCATACCGATCTGCGTGTCGGGGATCCCACCCCCTTCGTCTCTTGTTGTCTCCTTTGTCCGGGAACCCTGTTCCCGGATAGTTTATAATAAACGCCCCGGCGCACCCGGGTGACAATTAGTCGCCCCCCTGCGATCCTTCCGATCTCCTGGACGTTCTCCGCGGTGATCACGTGGATCTCCTGCAGGAGCGCCAGGTCGAAGTCACGCAGGGTGGCGGCCGTGTCCCGTCTGTTGACGTCGTCGCGCAACCCGTTCACGTTCCAGCAGGCCACGTGTAATCGACGGCGACAGGCGAGCCCAGGTGTTACTCCTGGGAAAGTGGCAATTGGGCGCCCGCCACCTGGTCGGGCGGGACGGATGGAGGAATGGGATCACCGTTCACCGGTTCTCCCTCCTCCATAGGGGCCGATTCCTCGGCGGACCGCAACGGTTGAAGGGGGCGGGTTTCACGCACCTGCTCACCCTCTTCCATGGGGGCCGATTCGTCGGCTGCGCTGGACGGCATGGGGGAGCGCTTGTCAGCTGTCTGCTCCCCCTCCTCCATGGCTATCTCCTGAGCAGGTTCCACCGTTGGAAGGGGGCGGCAATCACTCACCTTATCCCCCTCCTCCATGGGGGTCGCCAGCTGCTCGGTAGCGGAACGTGAAAAAATCCCTCCCTCCGTTCCCACGCTGCCGGCTTCCCCCTCGGCTGCCGGTGCGTCCCCCTCTTTCTTCGTCGGGATGCGCCTCTTCGGATTCTTGGACTTCCGTCCAGTCTTCTTCGGAGGCGCCTCCGCGGAGGAGGACGCACTTCCGGCATCCGGGTCGTGGTCACCTGTCGGAGGTGCCCTGGTCGCGGCCGCCCTTCGCAAGGCCTTTCGCGCGCCGTTCTCACGGTCCGCGAGTTCGGCCGCGAGCTCTTCCGCCGCCTGTTGGAAGGCGGCGTCCTCGATTGAGGCGAGTGCGTCGCTCGGCTCCCCTTCTGTTTGCACAGAGGGTTCGCCTTCCGCGGTCGCGACTTCGTCGTCAACGTGGCTAGGGATATCTCCCCCGGTGGCGGTCTCGGGGACCTCCACACGCTCCAAAGCGACCGAACATTCGCGGAGCAACGCGCGGCGTTGTTTCCTATTCAAAGGAGATGTCGCGGGTTCCGCTGTCGGTTCTTCGGTTTTCTTTAATTTTTTACTTTTAGGCTTCGCCTTATGCCAGCCCTCGCTCTCTCCAGCGTCGTCGGGAGTACCCTCGACCGGCGCTTGCTGCACGGGTTCGGGCTCTGGCTGTGGGTTCCGCCTCTCGGGTGCCTCCTTAGGCTTGTCCGATCGCCCCGCGCGTTTCCCTTTGGCTTTTTTCAAAGCAGAGGGAGCCGGGGTTTCGCGTTTAGGACACACCTTCCGCAGGTGGCCCTTTTCGCCGCAGTGGAAACACTGGATGTGAGGGCACCGTTTTTTCAGGTGCCCTGTGGCATCACAGTGCCCCACAGTACTTGGGCTTGCCCACGTACCAGACGTCGACGACCTCGTTGCCGACGTCGAGTTTCTGGGGCAACCCACCGTTTTCGTGGACCGTCACACGCGCTGCAGCCATGCCACTGAACAGTCTTCCGTATGTTTTGAAGACGTTGGGTTTGGTCCAGAGCGCATGCACCGTACCATGTTTTTGCAACTCTTCCTGCACGCCAGCTTTGGTCATGCGAAGAGTTACACCGGTTAGGTGTGCAACAATGGAGCGGTCCTCCGTTACGGGGAAGTCCTTTCGGCCTTCCAGAGTGATGGGAGTGTTCAGCAGGCGCTGAGCCAGACTTGCATTTTTGCAAGTCAGCTCCACCCGCTGGCGCCCACTCATCACGGAGAGACCTTCCAGGTCTTCCTCTTTCACATCTAACCGCTGTAACTCTCTTTCAAAGTTACGAACGGGGTTTCCCACAAACAGATTTCCTACCTTGTAAATCAAGGACGGCTTGTATCCTTGTTCAAGGTAGGCGCGCTGTTCTGCTAAGGCTGCAGGAGATGGCGCTGCAGCTACGGAGCTCCAGGTCCTCGTGGATGGAGCAGACGGATCCGAAGACGCGGTTGCCACTTTTTCCAAGGCGGCGGTTGTCCCCTTTTTCAAGGGGGCGGTTGCTGCCTTTTCCACGAGGGCGGTTGCTCCCTTTTTCAAGGTGGCGGTAGCCCTCGTTTCCGGAGAGGCGGTTGCCCCCTTTTTCAAGGGGGCGGTTGCCCTCTCCTCCGTGGGGGCGGTTGCCCCCACCTCAATGTGTTGGGGAGAGGAACAATTCTCTCCCCCGCCGACTTCCATCGCGGTGTCCTCAGGCATTTCTGCCATGGGACACCGGCGATGCACCACGCACTTACACACTAAAAAAAGGCTTCCAAAACTCGCGCGGCACGAGCGCAAAAAAAACACGTCCGCACGCTCCCTGTACGCGCGCGCTCTACCGGAATGGGATGTCTCGCGACTTCTTCTTCCGGAAGGCGCTTTGGCGATCGGGGAGGAAGATAGAAAGACCCTCGACGAGCCCTTCACGATGGGCGAGATCATCTCGGCCATCGGAAAGCTCAAGAGGCGGAAGGCTCCAGGGGAGGATGGCCTGCCAGCGGAATTTTTTCAATGTTTCGCGGCAGAGCTCACTCCTCTGGTGAAGAAACTCACCTTGCTGATCCGCGAAACGGGCGACGTCAACGCCTGGTTTCGTTCGGCAAAGGTGCGTTTCCTCCCTAAGGGAGGAGACCTTCGGAGCATGAGCAACTGGCGGCCGATTACCATGATAAACGGGGACGCCAAGTTGCTGGCGAAATTGTGGGCTGAACGCCTGGGGCGGTTAGCGGAAAGCTTCATTAGCCCGGAGCAGATATATGCTTTTCCCGGGCGGAGCATGGATGCCAACCTGTTCCTCGCCAGCACCTTTCTCGCGCTACAACAGGAAAGGGTCAGGATGGGCAACCGGGCTTCCGGAATGTCCTCCGCTAGGAAACGGGATGGTTGGAGGGGGAGGGAGCCCTCGCAGTCGCAGTCGATTTGCATAAAGCATTCGACTGTGTCGACCAGAGGCTCCTCCTGGAGCTCCTGGAACGCTTGGGCTTCCCGGTCTCTTTGCTGACCTACCTGCGCTCCTGCTGGCGCGACGCGCTCATCAATGTTACTTTCAGCGATCAGACCGTGCACGGCGTGCCGTTGCGGCGTGGGATCCGGCAGGGAGACAGCCTGAGCCCCTTGCTCTTCAGTACCTACTCCGATTTGGTACTGAGAGCGTACAGGGAAACTAGCGCACCTGCCGCGCGATTATCCCGGTACGCCCGCGGTGTCAGCATATGCGGACGACCTACTGCTGCTGCTCCCTATGTCCACCCCGGCATCGGCGGTCGAGGAGTTCTTCGACCTGCTAAGCGGGGGAACCGGGCTAAAGGTGAACAGGACGAAGTCGTCCGTAATGTCAATCAGTGCGGCGTGGGCAGGGCAGCCGGACTGGGTCCGTTTGGGGATCCCCACGATACGATACTTCAAGTACCTCGGTGTACCGATGGGTGATTATCTCTCTTCGGATGCGTGGTCCAGCTGCCTTCAAAAGGTAGAGACGGCGATCGGCCCGTTCCAAGGCCGCAGGTTCTTCCTGCCGGAAGGGGCCGCGGTGTGGAACGCGTTCGCGGCCCCCCTCCTCCGCTTCCTGCTTTTTGTTTGTCCTTCCACCACAGAGACTAAAAAGCGGACGAAGGACCTCCAAGGATTGCCCTGTGGGGTAATGGGAGGGCCCCGGAAAAAAAAATCGGGGAATGGAAAACGGGGAATCTTTGCGAAACTGCGGCCCGGATTACCACCCCTATTGGACTTGTGCGCTGGGGCGAGTTGCTAAATGTTCCGCCGAATTAAAGTGGCCCCCAATGCTGATGAACACCTCCACCCTCGCCTTCAAATGGCAGGAGTCGGCGCTACTATTGCTGCATTGGGGACTCCCCTGCAACGCCCGCCGACACCATTGGACCTGGGGAGTGGTGAGCCCTAATTGTGGGAGGTGTGGAGAACGGGAGTCCCTCTCTCACCTCCTTCTGGATTGTGTGGCTCTTCGGCCCATTTGGAACCGTTTTGCCGCGGCAATCGTTATCCCCTGTGGCAACCCCAGAGACGCAGTTAGATCCCTCTTCGTTTGCGACGTCCTTCGGTTATCGGCCTGGTTAGCAGCTCTGTGCTGCTTTCGCGGAATCGTCGCTGCATGGAGCAAGGCAACGGGAGGACCACTCGATAAGGGCGACGTCCAGTGCGCAGCGGAATTTATGAGGACTGCGACAGGATGGACCCATCTGGATTCAACAATCCAAAAACAGCTTGCCGGCATCCTGCAAAGGATGTAACGGCCCCACAGCAGACTGTGATCCCTTCCCGTGCCCCCCAGATCTTGATTTTATATATTTCTTTTTTTTTTGTTTTATTTTTCCTTTTGTCCTTGGCCCCTCTGCTGTCGTGGTGGACCGTACCGGAATACGAACCGGTGACCCGGCAGGCTTAATTTTGTATACCAGTGCGTGGCCGGACCACCTGGTCAGCCACCAACGTTTGTTCTATTTGAAAGAATAAACGCCCCGGCGCAACCCGGTGAAAAACGAGCTCTCGAACGGCCAAGGTCCAGAGATGCTGGCGGAGGTACTCCGCAGCCACCGGATTTCTCAACCAGTCGGCCGGCAACCTCCAGACGTGCGTCGGAGGGCCCTTGCCAGGCGGGAGTAACTCCAACTCCAGCCTGTGGTGGTCGGAAAGCTCGGACGGCACGGGACCTCTCCGACCCACCCGACAATGCAGGTGATCGTCGAGGAACACATGGTCCGGCAAAGCACGCATCCCGAGATCGTCGGCAAGCAAATTCGAGGCGTGCACGGACGCGCACACGTCGTTCACCAGCCGTTTCTCCCGGAGACGGTGAGACTCCTCCGATAGCGCGTGGACGTTGAAGTCCCCGGCTACGAGGTGAGCCACGTCGGGGCCGGAGTTGCTGAGCCAGCGGTCGCGCAGTCTCTCGAAAAACTGCAGTTTCTCGGTGCGACGCGCGGAGCCGCTCGGCGCGTACACGTTCGTGACGACAAGGTTGATCGATTCGGACCACTTGAGAACAAGTTGGCCCACACGACCTTCCTCGTCGAAACAAACGCTCCGCATCGCTCCCGCCACCCTGCCCCGGACAAGGAATGCGACTCCGCAGGTATTCTGGGAGCCTGACCTCCAATGGAGCGTCCCGCCTGCGCGAACTTGCAGATCGGCCGCTTGCTGCTCGGAGAGTGCGTGAATCTCCTGCAGCAGGGCCAGATCGAAGTCGCACAAGACGTTGGCAACCAATCGCCTCTTGTCGTTGTCCTGCAGCCCGTTGACGTTCCAACAGGCCACTCGGACGCGACGGGAAGAAGCGAGACCGCGCATTGCTGCTACGGACATGGAGGTGCGTTCCTCGCCCCGTCCGGCGAGGCATCAGCCGAGAGCACGGCGGATGAGGTAGCGCAAGCGCTTCCTGTCCCCGCCGCGCCGCTCGCGGCCGGATCGGTGGAGTCGAGGACCATTGCCTCGGGCTCCGAGGAGCATCGGAAACCGTTCCCGGCATCAGGCTCTTGCCTGGCAAGTTTTGGCTTGCGCGCAGCCCTGGCCTTGACCGGGGCTTGGCGAGCCTTAGCGCTACCCTCGGACTCCACCTCGGAGTCCGAAAGTCTGCTGTAGGGGAAGTATCGACTCCGCCAGCCCGCCCATGGCGCAGTCCGGGGATGCCGGAAACGAGGTGGCAGTGCACTTCTTGCTGGAACCAGCAACGCAGAAGCAGTGGTACATTGCGTTCTCATTTCGGGGGAAACGCCGTTCCAGCAGCGGATGGAGGGGGAAGGGCCACCAGTTCAATGGGGGGAGCACTCTACAGTAGACACCACCGACTGAGTCCTATCGCCGTAGTACGCGGAGGGGCGGCCCCCGCCAACTCACGCCGCCAAAGAGTTTCGTCTCCTATGATGGCGCAGTTAACTTCCTCCCATGCGGTAGGGAACTGTCGACTCTTGCCTTGGGGGGAGACAGCGCTGAGGCAAAAAGTGTGGCTGCAAGGATGCTCGAGTCTTCGTTTCCTGCAGCTGTTCACCCAAGGGATGGCTGAGAAGGATTCGCAGGGGACAAAGGTCTTCTGAGTGCATTCTCTGGTTTGCCATCTTCCACCCCCAATGCTGCTGGCTCTCTTGCAATAGCGCCATGTTCCGAGGGCAGCCGTGCGGATATGAGCGGCTTCAAGACCACTCGGACCTCTCTTGTGGGCCCTGATTAACTGTGGCCTTTCTTGCACTCGCTCTTTTACCCTCCTTCTCCGCGAGGGCGGGACAGCTCTTGTTCCCTCTGGCGGAAACTACCTGGATGAACTCCATTTCACCACAACTAGGGACTTCGAAACACCTTCTCTTCTTCTTCCCCACCGTCTCGGTTTTCCATTGCGCATACACACTTCGGGCTTCCCTGCAAGCCACATATCGATGCATTCTCCCCCCACTTTCAGTCTGCAGGCAGTCCACTCTCGTAGCAGATGGTGACAAAGAAAACCGCCATACCTCTTGGAGATCCTTCATAGTCGAAGGAAGCACTGGACTTGACGGATGCGTGAACCATGCCGAATTCCCAAGAGGCACAAAGAAACGCGGTCTCGGTGTTCCGCGCCGCGATGAATGTGAGGTACACAATCAGGGAGCGATCTTCCGTCACAGAAAAGAGACGGTTTCCAGCATGCGTTGAGCAAGACTTTCATCTTCTCAGGTCAGCACAAGCTGCTGACCTCCACGAGACACCGTCAAATCCTCGGAATCTTCCTCAGCAACGAGGAATCCCTGCAAAATCGCGCGTCATGCGAGCCATGTGCTCTCTGTCTATTTTTCCATGTACGAATGGATTGAGTCACTGAGACATGCTGTCTCGGCTTCATGCCTTGGCTGATTACAGGAGATCTGTAAAAGTTACGTGCATCCACAGCCTTACGATTTGAAGGGGCGTATTCTAGAAGGAATGGAAGGGCCGTACGCAGACTCCGTAGATTACCTTCCCATTTTCCCTGGTCGTTCACAACAGATGTCAGTGGAATCAACGATAGGAAACCAACTGCCAGCATTCCCACAGGACAGCTGCTAAATGGACTGTTCCCGTCTTCCGCGTGAGAAGCCTGCACACCCGAGATGGTCTTCCCCATAGCTTCATCGCGTCCCAGCCCGGTTCAACAGTGGGAGCTCCTCCTAGCGCGTGCTCCCTCAAGGACCGCCCCTTCAGCTGGATGTTCAACACGCTTCCCACAGCCAGTGCCAATCCACGAGCGGCGCTCGCACGCTGCGCTATCCGCGTCCTCCCTTGCCTGGCTCGGTTCCCGGAAGAGGGCGAATGCAGGCGCCGCGTTCCACGATCCATCACCTGCTTTCCGGGGGAGTCCTGCACAAGCAAGCAGGGTGGAAGCAAAGACACCTCCGGGAGAGAAGCAATTACCACGGACCCTCACGAGCGGTTCCCCGCATGAGTGATTGCTGCCTGCGGAGGTGCAGCACACATAGGAAGGAGAGAAAAAGCCCCCAATTGGCGATCCATCATTCCATCACTTTCATGACTGCCACCGACGTCGGGAAGAGAGGTTACATTCCGTACCAGGAACTAGCAAAACACCTGCAAAGATCCAGGAAGATGATCGCCAGGATGCAGCCTCTTCTCCATGAGTACGCTTACGAAGTGCCTCCAGGAAACCAATAGGCAGCAAAAAAACCGGTCGTCCTCTGTACCAGCGCCACAGCACATCGATGCAGCATCCGAAAGTCTCCATCGGCGTCCACATGTGGGCATCCGCCCCATTCTTCTCCGCTTTGATAGCGGTTTCCTGGTAAGAAAGCTGAGAGCTTGCACATTACGGCTTTCGCTTTCCTAGGACAGCTGAAATTCCTGCCGAAGAAAGCTTTTCTCTTCATTACAATAAGGTGAGTGCATCCCTTGCGCCTTCCTCCAACCCCCAGAATGCAGAGATTCTACATGCTGGAAGCTACTCTGGGATCACCTCCGCAACTCCTGCCCCTTGTACTGGATGTTGTATCGTACTCGAGTGTGGTCGTGCTGAGCCACTGCTGCCCAACTCCGTTTTGCAGTGAGGAACCATAGCGCGCGAGAGTGCCCTTTCCAGGCTTGTCCTTGCATCGCAGAGGGTCGCTCAAAATTCAACCTTGGGAACTCTTCGAGCTTTCACTTCGACAGAGTGCAAGGAGTCAAGGTCTTCGGAACAAAGCACCAGTCTTTTGTTGGAAGCGACCATCTAGAGGTAGAGGTTTTCTGCGGATTGAGAGTGAAGAGCTGCCGAAGTCGATTTCACGGGAATGGGTTGAGCTGCAGAGTTGACATCGACGACGTCGACCGGTGATGGTCTGCATTTTCATCCCGTTGGAAAGACCTTGCGCTGTTTCTCCGCTTCGTTGCGTGCTTCTTTGTCTCCTTCTTGGGTGATAAGGATCCTCGAAAGCTGGGGACTGCCGACCGTCGGTCCCTGGGCGAGCACCGGAGCTGGGATGCGCACGCAAGGCCGAAAGAGATGAGGCGCTTCGGTGCGCCTTTTGATGTGTGCAAGAGTTCAAGTGCGTCTCTCCGCGCCGGACGGATGGGACCAGAAGGAGAAAGCGTATTCGTGAGAGCCGAGTCGAGATTTCGAAACAACGACAACCCGCGGATGACGGCCGCCGTAAGATGAATCCATTTCAGGTCATCACGCATCAAGGTAGGAAATCAGAGCTGTTGCCGACAAGAGTCCCGATGCGCGTTGTTTCATCTTATGAACCTGTGCCGAATAATTCTTACCCAAGAATGATCCCGTATTCTGGCAGTTTCCCCATCACCATAAACTTCCTTACTGAAATGACCAGACAAAGAGGATTTTCCTCTTTGAAGATGACAGTGAGTTTGAATAGGTAAGAAGGCGTAGTGACCTGATGAGATCGGTGCCATGACGAGATTTGCAGAGAAATGGGTGGAGAACTCACGCTGAGTTCCATTGATCACAGCGAGCAGCAGAGTTTCGACGCCGTCGTTAAGCTCGTCAACGTAAAAAACCAAAAATCCTTTGCGGTACTGGCCAACAGGTGAGATGCTGTTCTTCGCCGTTCTGTCGAGAAAGTGGTCGAACGGGAGGGAAAATCCCCTGCGCGTACCTCCGTCTACACTCACTGCTCCTCACCGAGATGATCCCTACCCCTATTCTGAACACAGTTGACTCAGTTTGGCATCCTTTCTTCAAAGGATCTGTCCCGCATGTGGTGAGCATAGTCTCTGGATATTGTTCTCTCTACGTCTGCTTTTTCTGGGCTGAGATAGGATTGCCGTCTCTCGGAGACTGGGGAGGCTCCTTTCTTGCCTTCATGAGGTGCTCATCTGCGTCTCTACTTCCAGCCTCACCGTAGAAGTGGACGGAGATATCACACACACATCAATAAGCATCACGGCTCACCTACGGTTAGACAGTTTTCTGTCTAGGGCTCCTGAGAAATTCGTGAGAGCCCTGGCCACTGCAGTGGATCCTCAAGCAAGGAAAGGAGAATTCGGGTTGTACAAAGTTGGTGTCCAGTGACCTTTGACCATTCCCCGAAGAAAACTCGGTTCCAGGTTACCTGCACTCCGTCAAAGAACGTTTTGGTGCACATCTCGTTCACCGAGAAATACAAAATATCCCTGGATTTCCCGCAGTTCTCTTTCAAGGTGAGCTCTGACGTCAGCCTTCTTTCCTGCGTGTCGCAGGCGTCCTGCAAGTCTGCTTCCGAATCGCTGCGTGCGCTCCCGACTCCACCCGCGTGCAAGAGGCCTCAGCGCTCTCTGGAACCTCTCGCATCCCTCATTTGAGCACACTCGCAGCCCCGAACGGAAGAATGACTTCTGAACTGGCTTCGCTTAGCTGCTTGAAGGGGCGCTGGCTCCAACTCCGACCGCACAAAGAAACTGCGAGCAGAACAACAGTGGATGTCATCAGCGTGAGCGCACGGTCTCCCGCATCGCATCTCCACAGCCTCAATGGCTCGAATTTGGCGAAGTCTCTTTGCCAAGAAGTTTTTTTTTCTCAACCATGCCGCTCGTGAGGCGCCGCGGCACGGGCTGAACGGCAGCATTGGAGCGCCTCCCCAGGCGCGTCCGGTGAAGCGCACCGGCTTTCCGGAGAGAGCAGTGCTGGGTCTGCATGGTCATCTCGTGGTGTCCTGCGGCTTGCTGCCAGGCGTCCCCCTTGAGATTCAGCGCGTGTTGAGGTGCATGGGAAGTCACGAAAAGGCACAGAGAAGCTGGCATGTTGTTGGCAGGCGCCTAGGAGGTGCCCGCACCTGCTTTCTACCACTCGCTCTTGCATGGCATTGTCTTTCTCTTTTCTTGCGCAACGTGCATGCGTCTGTAGACGTTCCGTGAGTGCAGACATTTCGTGGAGCTGATTCGATGGGCGTGGTGGTCCCTGATCCACACGGCTTGTAAACGCTTCCTTGTAAACGCTAGCTTACTGTGCTTTCCCCCGGTTAGCTGGACGTGGACATTTGATCCACTAGGTTGCGTGGGCAACTTCTTCTCTTGTCAGACATTCTTTCTGGAAGTGATTCATGTGTGTTTCGTTCCTTAAGATGAACGAGGATTGCTTCCTCATTTTCGTCGCTGTGAAGACTCCTCAGGTGCAACTGTCTACAAGCATTCTGGAGGGAAAGACCGTCCAAGTAGACTTTAGGAAAAACAAGATGGCTTTTCTCAGCAAGGTGATGCCTTTCCATGCCACGAAGGAAAATCCCTTTCACCGTTAGCAACGCACAATTTGCGTTTCTGAGTGGGGCACAACCATGGTTTCCGGAAGTTTCGACGACGGTCAAAAGAACTGCTGGCATCTCCGCTGTCCATGCCAACACACATCTGAAACCTCGTGGGGGATGTGTGCACAGAAAGTGTTTAAAGTTTGTCTTTTTGAACAGCACGGTGTGTTGCAGTGTGGTAATAAACGAATGCTTTCACGGATTCAAGCGGGTTCACGATCTGGAAAAAGTGAAGGAGCCATCACGTTCCATGTGGTTCTGCTGAGCTGCCCAAGCAAACCTTTGTGCGCATCACTCCATATAGGAGAAGGAGGAGATTTCTCTCCTAAAGAGCTTTTTCACTCAGATCGATAGTGAGCGTCCTTTAATCAGAATAACCTTGCAACCATCGTGGTGCGATACGAAGTTTCACCACAGCTTATTCTACAGTTGACCTGCCAGTCGCCGGTACGCAGACTAGAGGACTCACCCCTGCAGCGGCGGAGGATGGGAGAAAGCAAAAACAAAAATATAAAATAAAAAAATAAATGCAAATAAATGCGCACAATCTGGAGGGTTAGGAAGGGATCACTGTTCGAGCTGCAGGGAGCTGCATCTTTTTCACGATGACTGGTCCGTCCGTATTCTGCCCCCAGTTGGGACCATCAGGACTCTATCCAAATAAAGCGAACTGAGGACCGGACGACGCCCCTTCCGTTTCATTCTCTGCTGACTTCGCTCAATGCCTCAATCTCAATTCGCAACAGATGCAGAAGGGAGTTGCTACGGCTGCGTCTGGCTGCAGGACGTTCCACACAACGAAAAGCCGTAAAACTTCCCTGGGGTAAGGTGCCAATCGGGATGCCGAGAGTCGTTGAGAAACGTTGCAACAGGAGCCGGAGGGCAAGGAACTCCACTAGCAGCTGCGGAAGGGATTCACGTTTTCTGCAGCTGTGATAGTTCGGACTCACCCTCTCAAACGTCCAGTGGTATCGGCGGGCGTTACAGGGGAGATCCAGTGCCAGAGCAAATGTGCCGACTCTTGCCACTTCCGGAGGAATGTGCTTGTAACCTTCGGCGCTGGAGGTCACTCCAGGTCTTCGTTTGGAACACCGAGCAGCTCACCCCATCGCTGGAATCTTCGTGGAAGGGCAATCGGGGTCGCGGCGCCTGCCAGCTGCCACATGGTCCGGCGACTCGTCAGTGTCCTCCTGCTTGCGATCTCGCAGGAGACTTCCCACTTCAGACTTCTGATGTTGCTTAGTGCTCCCCTTAGAAAGGGTATCGTTTTAGCGTGGGGAGTCGTCTCCGCCCATGCGCCCCTGTTAGGAAATTGGAGAGTATTCCGAAGAGGATCAGCGGGCGTAGTTTCCAAGTCGCAGTTAGCTGCAAACTTAGGAGCTCGGATCGTTCAACTTCGCCTACGTGCCAACTGCTTCCTCTAGCCAGGTGCTTGAGATGGCGAAGAAGCAAACCATCCAGGCGTTCTCCTTTGCCAAGGTGGGCTTGCGTTCGAGGAGGAAACCCCATCTTCTCACCTTGCAGCTGCGGCACAAAAGGTACGACGCAAGTCCTTGCGTTGGGAATACACGGCTATGGAGGAGACGTGCCGGAACGCACCAGGGGTTGCCCCGGTACTCCACTGCGATGTCCCTTGTTCGCCATCGCAGCTGAGACTCCATCCACTGCAACGTCAGGAGGCCAAGGCCTCCGTCCCGATGCGGACAGCACAAGTCTAACAGACTGAATGGGGGCCTTCCGTTGCCTTAGAGGACAATACGCCGGAGGTCCTTCGTCCGCTTTTTTACCTCGGGTGGGGGGGGGGGAAAGATCAAAAAAAAAGTAGCAAGCGGAGGAGGGCCGCGCACGCGTCTCACAACACGACCCGCTCCAAGAAGTGAAAATTGCCCTCCAGCAATGGCCCGATCGCCAACTCTACCTCTTGGAAACGGTTAGACCAGGCTTCTGCGGGGTAAATTCGCCCAACGGAACGCCAAGGTACTTCGAGTACCTGCCCATGAGGATCCCCAAGCGGATCCAGTCATTACATCTTGTTCCTACAGGGTCGTCCCGCGAATGAGCAAGTCCTAGAATTCCTTCAGTGCAGAAGCCGGGGTGGACCCGGGGAGTACCATCAGAAGATCGTCTGCATAGGCCGAAACGGCAGGCGAGCTCGACTAAATGGCCAGAGTCGCCGTCTATGCCCTCAGCACCAAATCAAAGTAGATGCTGAAGAGCAGGGGGTTCAGTCTGTCTCCCTGCCGTATCCATCGCCGCAGCGGCACGCTGTACATGTTTCGACCCCTAAAAGAGATAGTCGTTAGCGCATCGTTCCAGCAGGAGGGCAGGTATGTCTTAGGGTGGTCAGAAACTCCATGTGTTCGAGAGGCTCGAGAAGCTCTTCGTCCACGCTGTCGAACGCTCATCCGCCTCAGAAGAGCCGGGTTCCCCTACACTGTCATCTTCCCGGCAGTAATTCCGGGAATCTCCTCCCGCCGTCGTCTGCGCATCGCCGTTTGGAACGTAAACGGCATGACAGACGCCGGTAGGAGACGAGAAATGGCCGCCCTTCTAGGATCGTTCGACCTTGCGCTGCTGCAGGAGAGCCACGTGATCTCTGCAGAACAAGTGCAGGAGATTTCTCACCCGGTCACGCCGGGGCGTATATTTCATATAATATAAACAAAAACAATTATATAAAATAAACCAGCTGAGAACCATGCTCCCAACCGACGACTGAACAAGGATCAAGAGAAAATTGCTGGCAAGCAGGCCAGAATAACACAGAACGGCGTGGGAGAACTGGGAACACAAACAAACAAACAAAAACAAAAGAAAAAGAAATCAATGGGGGACGCCGGGACAAGGGTCTTTGGGATCGTTCTGGTTCGCACTGGGATAAAAGTAATGGCACCGGCAGTTTAGCAGAGCGAGCGGAGAAGGGGTATGGGTGGGCTTCAGGACGTAGTGATCACCGGATTGATCCGTTCTTAAAAGTCTGTAAACCGGCGATGGATGCCGGCGATGTCCTCTTTGACCTCGTCACGAAGATGAGGCCACCTAGCAGCCTTTTCCATAGATACTGCTGCAAACCGGTGAGCCTCCCTTCGCTCCGCTGACAACTCCAGGGCGTAGCGGGCCTTCACGATGGCGCGAACGCAACACATGGTTGCGACAATCGCACCAACCGAAAATCCATTCCTCCTGAAGAAGCGACGCAGCACATCAATGGCAGTGCCTCCCTGCGGCAGGATGGCTGAAATCAGCCTTCGCCACAGTTCACGGAGGTCACCGCAGTCCAGCAAGAGGTGCGGAAAAGACTCGATCTCTCCGCACCTCAAACAGTTTGGCAAAGCAGCTCCCCCGGAAACGATGCTTCGCTGCCGATTACAGTGGAAGCCCCAGTGTAAAAAGAGCAGCACATCTTGTTTCCACTTTAAGGGGAACAAGGAGTTGTCCAAACAAACGGGGGGAACCACTATCTCATCGGGAGTTACACTTAAAAGCTCACTCCACCGAAGCAGGCCCTTCGCCCGATTTCGAGGAGTGGCAGTTTCCACCAGCTCCTTTGTCGTCCAGCCGCCAAGGAGCTTAATGACTCCCCCTATTGTGCAGGAGAACTCCCATTTCGCAGGTAGGCAACTGTCGTCGCTTGCCCTCAGGGCAGATAGCGCTGCAGTGAGTGGTGTGGCGGCCAGACGATCCGTCTTCTTCTTGTCCTGCATGACTTCGTCCATTTGATGACCGAGGAGAAGTCGCAGGCGTCGAAGATCTTCCGGGTGGGTTCCTTCAGAAGCTGCCCACGATGAAAAAGATTCCTGCCGCCATGCATTAATGTTCATGGGGCTGCAGGAGATCCAACATTGGGCTTCCAGCAGTGAGGACAGCTGCCTCAGCGCGAAGCCAAAGCCTATTCAGGTGTGCCGAAAGTGGGGCAGCGATGAAAGCAGTCCCACGCTTCCCGTGCAGCGCCTTAGTATAAGGCGTGCGGGTAAGCACCACGGCGTACACCACAGCTTGGCACAGAGCCGCAGCATTCGAAACTGCACCTGCAGCTCGATGCTTTTTAAGTCTAGGATGCCCAAGCCTGCATCCTGACGCGGCGCCACCAAGTCTTTAATTCTTACGCGGGATCTTGCAGCGCCCCACAACGTTTTGCGTAGAAGGCGCTGCGCCCAGACTTTGACTTCCTGGGGGGGTGGAAAAACAAAAAACCGGGGGAGGAGGAGGGGGGCAACGAAGGTGTTCCAGATGGTGGCTTATTCCGGCAAGACGAACTCGCCTCCTGAGAACGGGCCAAGTGCACGCTCTGCCTTCCGAAGGCAGTCCGACCACGCTTCTGAGATGCAGAAGTCGCCCAACGGCACGCCAAGGTACCTGAGGTACCTGCCCGTGGGGATCCCCAGGTCGAACCAATCGGACTGCCCCTCCCACGTCGCACCCACCGGAACAACCATACACTTACTCCTGTTAAAGCTCACGCCCGCACCGCGACGAATCAACTCAAAGAAGTCTTCAAGCGATGTCGCCGGGGTGGACATGGGCAACAGGAGAAGCAGGTCGTCGGCATAAGCTGCCAAGGCCGGCGTACCTGGACAGGAGCTCGGCAGGCTGGCTAGCGTCAGCCTGTAAGCCTCCAGCACCAATTCAAAATAGATGCTGAAGAGCAGTGGGCTTAAGCTGTCACCCTGACTAATTCCTCGTCGTACCGGCACGCCGTACACGCGACAGCCACTGAAAACAATGGATGTAATCGCGTGACGCCAGCAGGAGCGCAAGTACGCCAACAGGGATGCCGGAAGACCCAGACGTTCCAAAAGCTTAAGAAGAAGCTTTTGGTTCACGCAATCGAAATCTTTGTGCAGATCGACTGCAACTGATAAGGCTCCCGGTGTCTCCCTTTGCGTCCCGAGCCTCCGACGGTAAGAGATCGAAGGCGTCGCTTCCGCACGACGATCCACCGCCACACGATGTTGCAATTGCAGCCATGTGCGGATGAACAAGAGATTCGCGTCCATGGACCGCCCAGGAACAGCGTACGTCTTCTCCGGACTTACCAAGGATACCGCGATCCTACCCATCCGCGGCACCCAAAGTTTCGAGAACAACTTGACGTCCGAATTCACTAATGTGATCGGACGCCAGTTGTTCAGTTGGCGCAAGTCTCCGCCTTTCGGCAGTAGACGCACCTTCGCTGAGCGAAACGAGGCGGGGACATCGCCCGAGTCTCGCATCAGCGACGAGAATTGGAGCACCAGAGGGATGAGCTCCGCCGCAAAACACTGAAAGAATTCCGCGGGGAGACCATCTTCGCCTGGCGCTTTTCGTCTCTTGAGCCCCGAGATGGCCGAAGAAATTTCCTCTGCCGTGAAGGGCTCATCAGGACGCGCGCGTGCCTCCTCGTCTACAACAGGTGCATCAATCGGCAGAAGCAGCCGGGAGAAGCTGCGTTCCGTCGGTGCCTCTGCATACAGAGAAGAGTAATAGCGCCTGACTATCCGTCACACGTCGGCTGGAGCCGAGCATTCCCGGTCCTGGTCGTCGGGAAGAACTGTCGCCCCTGACTGCCAGATCTGGCGCTCGGCCTTGGCCTTGTACTCGGATAATCGACCAACTTCCGCGCGCCTGGAAAAGGAGCGGGCCTGCAGAAAATCTCTGCTGTTGGCTACGCCCTCTCCGAAGCCGCGCGGAAGCTGGTGCAAGGGAAACCGGCAGCAGAACTCGCGGACCGATCTTCTCAGATCGTCCCATTCCTTGAGCTCACTTATGGCAAAGCCGAGGAGGTACTGGCGAAGATGCTCAGCCGCCCCCGGGTGGCTTAGGCAGTCTGCCAGCATCCTCCAAAAACAGTTTGGAGGCCCCTTGCCTGGCGGGAGCAACTCGAACTCGAGCCTGTTGTGTTCTGAAAGCACGGACGGCACGGGACCTCTCCGACCCACTCGACAGAGCAAGTGTTCATCAAGGTATACGTGATCCGGCGTTGCTGCCATAACAGGGTCGCTAGCGAACAAGTTGCACGCGTGCACGGACGCGCACATCTCTTCCGCTAGCAACTTTTCCCTTTTGTGGGATCTATTCTCGGAAAGCAGGTGGACGTTAAACTCCCCGCAATGAGATGGGCCACAGTAGGGTGAGATCGAGTGAGCCACTGGCTTTAAAGGGTACCGAAGAACTTAATCCTTTCGGCCCATCGTCCAGCACCGCTCGGCGCGTACACGTTGGTTACGACAAGGTCGATCGAGTCGGACCACTTGAGTACAAGCTGTCCCACTCGGCCTTCCGTGTCGAAACGAACGCTGCGCACCGCTCCCGCCAAAGTTCCTCGCACGAGGTAATCGACGCCGCACGTACGTGCAACGCCGCACCTAGAAAGTAGCGTTCCTCCCGCGCGCCGTTCGATTTCGGCAGCCTGCTCTCCGGAGATGCTGTGAATCTCCAGCAGGAGCGTCAAGTCGAAGGCGCGCAGAGCGTCAGCCACTAGTCGCCTCTTCTCCTCGTGTTGGAGCCCGTTGACGTTCCAAGACGTTACGGCAACACGACGAGAAGACGCAATTGCCCTCATCACGGCTCGGAAAGCGAGGCCGTGGTGCTCGCCTCACCCGACGAGCGGGCAGTAAGCAGCACGACGAGCTGGAGGGCGCGGTCGCCACCGGCCTCAACTGTGCTGCACGTAATCTGGTGCTCCCCCCCGGGTGCAGAACCTGTGGGTTCCGGGGTGAGCACTCGCCGTTCCGCGGCGAGTGTGTCACGCCTCAGGGCTTCAGCCCTGCGGGCGCTCGCTCCCGCGCGAGTAACGCGTCGTTCAGCGGCGCTATCGGACTCCTTTGCGGAGTCTGATGCTCGCACGATCGACGTGCGCTTGCATCCGTCCGATTGCACCAGAATGGTCTTCTCGGCGGTCACAGAACGGACTTGCACGCGTTGAAAGCGCTGGCTTTTTCCTTGGAAGAGGCACAAGCCGCGCGTGTTTTCGTATTCCCGCGACTGCTTTTTCCTTTGAAAGAGCTCAGGGATGGATGTTGCGGAGCTTTTTCTGGAGATTTTTCTTTCCTCCTCTCCACAACCTTCCATTCGCCTTTGCGATTTTCGAAGGCTTCCGCGACAGTAGTTGCGGAAACCTCCGGGATTTTCGCTGGGTTCTCTGGGGGCGTTGCTTTCGCTACGCCTTTAAAAGGCGGCAACGGAGTCACCTTCTTGACAGTCAAAAGATTGCTCCTCTCCTACTGAGTCGGTAAACTTGCTTCGCGGCTCAAAGTATTGTGCGCACGACAACATAATCAGTTGATTGTGCTGGTGTGTGCCCGAAGAGAGGAAGTTTCCAGACGAAACTACAAAAGAAGCGCCGCGGCTCAAAGTATTGTGCGCACGACAACATAATCAGTTGATTGTGCTGGTGTGTGCCCGAAGAGAGGAAGTTTCCAGACGAAACTACAAAAGAAGCGCCGAGGAGATCGCGGCGGAAGACCTGCAGTGGTCCTGTACAGCAAGACCAGCTGCCAGCATGCAGGCACCTGGAGGAGGAGTGGAGAGACCGTCGTCCCCCATGGAAACCATGGAGGTAACGTGCGGCAACGGCGAGGCGGTGGCAGGCATGCCGAGGATCGCGCCCGCGGTGGGCTTTGCTGCGCCGGCGGCGGCGATGCCAAGGGTCGTGCCCGCGGCGACGACGGCGGAGGTCGTACCCGCGGAGGCGACGCCGAGGATCGTGCCCGCGGCGGGGAAGGTCGCGACTGCGGCGGCGATGCCGAGGGTGCCGCCCGCGGCGGCAACGGTGGCGACGTCGAGGGTTGCGCTCGCGGCTCCGGCGTCCCAGGCAGGACCCGCGGGCGTCCACGCGGTTCAGGGGGAGACGCCATCTTGTTCGGCTGCGGCAGCGCAGCCCTTTTCCTATGCGTCGGTGGCGGCTGGACAAGCGAGTGTCCATCCACCAAGAAAATTCGGCAAGCTGCTATGCGGCAAAGTCCAAAAGGTGGATCGGCCAATCGTGGAATTAAGGCCGAATGTGAAGCCCATCATTTTCAAGACTGAGCTAATCAAATTTAATAATATCAGGAAGGTGTATCTGTGCCTCGATAAAACGGATATCAATTTTGATCGCATACAGGCGATCATACCGGCAAATAACGGGTTCACAGTCTTCACAGAGTGTGAAAATTTTAGAGAGCGATTGATCCAGAAGGAAATCAATATAAAAGAAAGGATGGTTTGCATTATTGGCGAAATGCCATACACAACCGTCTTTCTGAACGGCATCTCCATCCTCACACCGCAACCACCGGTGTGGAACTTTTAGAGCAGTATGGGAAAGTTCTGGACCTTGAATTCCAGAACTTCTCGAAAAATATGCTTTCTGGCGACATGATCGCCAAAATGAAACTGAAAGAGGGAGCTGTGATACCTGGATTAGCCGTTCTTGACGAACAATCCCAGGGAGTGAATGTGCGTTACCGGCAACAACCGGTATTCTGCACCGGGTGCAAGCAGTTCGGCCACAGGGCCGGCGCTTGCCCAACGTGTCGTTGTTTCCGCTGCGGCAAAGTAGGACATCAAGTCCGAAACTGCCCGCAGCCGGAGGTGTGCTCCTTCTGCAAGAAACACGGACATGCGAAATGGAGCTGTCCGGAGTTTGAAAACTGCAGAAGGATTCGAGGTCTCTCTCCCGTGAGAGAGAGAAACATCAAGGAGGCCGAACAGCCTCAGAAGGCAGGAAGGCAGAAAAAAGTGAAAGAAGCCGTCCCGGTGTCGGCGGACGGCTTCATAGAAGTGGGAAAGAAGAAAAGAGGAGGATGCTCGGCAAGGAGCAAGGAACTCCTCAAATCCTGGAAGTAGCAGAGCAGAAAGGCGAGAAGATGGAGGTAGCGCAGGAAGGCGCGAAGGAAGAGAGACAGGAAGCCACTAAAGTGTCGCAGGAGGCTCTGCAGACTACGGAGGAGTTGGCAACACTGGCGGAGGAGATCATGGAGGTGCAGAGCGGTCCTCAGCAAGAGAAAATCTTGCAGAAGATCTGCACTGCACAAGAGAACATCAACCAGGTGGTGGAGGTCGCTGAACGCGAGAAGTTAGAGGAACAGCTTCTCGACGTGAAGACGAACTTCTGCGCCAAGGTCGAGATAGAGGCGCTATCTCGAAAATTGATCGCGCAGGCGGAACACTCTACGGAGGAGGTGGAAATTACCGACCTCACAGGTACGGAGAGTGACGCCGGCAGCGAGAAGCCCGCTGCTTCTTCATTGTCTGGAAGAGCACGCTCTCTCAGACAGAAGAAGCTCAGGAAGGCCAAAAAATAGGTCTTCCCCTTTTATGGCCTCTTCCCTATCGACCGCCGGGAGGATGAACATCGCCTCCTGGAACGTAAACGGGGTGGTCGACCAGGGAAAAAGAAGAAGGATTGTGCGAACCATCGCACAACAAGACATCGTGTGCCTGCAGGAGACCCACAGGATGGGTCTGGAGATAAGCCAGCGAATGGAACGGCGATTCAACGGGCAGATGTTCGTCAACGAAGGAGAACGGAACACGAAGGGTGTGGCGGTGCTAATAAAGAACCACTTAGCCCCCACTATTCTGAAAGTGTTCTGTCCCCAACCCGGACGAATCATCGGCGTGCGACTGGCCTGGTCCGCAACTGTTCACCTTATCCTGGTGAACGTGTACGGGCCGCACAGGCTAAAACATCGTTGTGCGGAGGCGCTGCATGCAACACTCCGGCAAAAGGTCGCCCCTAAGGACGTCGTGATTGTTGCTGGCGATCTCAACATCTTGGATGAGATCATTCATTCGGAAGACGCCAGAGGAAGGACGGCGTATCGACGGCTATCCGAGGAGTTCGGACTGGTATGGCGAACAGCAAGCCACAAGCCGATCGATCACGTCCTGCACAGCACCGAACTTGGGAACCGCATCCAGGGGTTTCGCGACACTATGACTACGGTGTCCGATCACCCCCTGGTGCGGTTTTCCCTAAGAACGGAGAATCCTCGGCGGAGGCAAGGCACCAGGGCAGCGCTCATCAGCATGCCCGCCTGGTTCGAAACCCATCCCGTACATCAGGCTGTCCTGGAGGCGATTCTGAGGGCAACAACAATCCGAAGAGTCGCCGACTGGGACAGCCTGAAACACAGGATACACCTGTTTGCGAACATGCAGTTCGGGGATAGGCGCTTGAGGCAAGAGGCGTACCGGGAGCTGAACATCCAAGATCGCTGCCTCTCAAAGTACTTCGATCATTACGAGAGTCGGTACGTCCTCAATAACATAAAAGGGGAAGTCGACGTGCTGGAGAAGATAAATCTGGCAACAGATATCTTCTGCATCTAGTACGACGGCCAAAAGCGACAGTCGTCTGAGGACATCGTGGATGCCTTTCACAGGCATTACACGAAACACTTCAGGCGACAACAGCTGTGTCGCTCTAGTCAACAGGCCTTCTTGAGCTATCTCGAGAAGAGGACCGACGACCTCCAGCGGAACAAACTGGAGGAGGAGTTCTCCGAAGAAGAGGTGAAGACTGCGATTGGGCAACTTCGCAAGGACGTGGCAGCGGGCCCTGACAGTGTACCCATCACGCACTATCAGCGGTACCTGCACGCCTACCTGCGCTTGTTCCACCAGTTGACCCTCTGCATCCGGGAAGAAGGCAGACTACCTCAGTCCTTCTACGAGAGTCGGATGAGATTGCTGCCGAAAGGAGGCGACTCTACCCAGATCGCCCAATGGAGGCCAATCTCGATCCTAAACTTCGATGCCAAGTGGTTGGCGAAGATCTGGTGCAACCGCTTAGGCAAGGTCATGTCGAGGCTGATCTCTCCGGTCCAGACATGTGCAGTCCCAGGACGACACATGTCGGACAATGTCAAGTGTGCCCAGGCCACTGTTGGACTCAGTCGATACGTCGGCGAGAACCTGGTGCTGGTGTTCACTGACATGGAGAAGCCCTTCGACTCCATCGACCACGGGATGCTGCTGAAGGTTCTGGAGAAGCTAGGGCTTCCGGAACACTTCAGCAACTTCGTGAGGGCGGTACTCCAGAACCAGTACTGCCGGATCAAGATCAACGGCCAGGTGACGGCAGCAATCAGGATGGAACGAGGAGTCCGACAGGGCGACTCGCTAAGTCCGATGCTGTTCGTCATCTATATGGAGGCGTTGTCGTCCTCTATCGAGAAGAGCGGACGACTAAGCGGGATTACCATCGATAGCCAGCGTCTTACCCATCTGGCATACGCCGATGATCTACTCTTCTTCATCAAGGGAGAGAAAAATCAGCGTGCGTTTCTGGATGTGGTGGACCTGATGGAACAGGGCTTGGGCTTAAAAATCAATTCCCAGAAGAGCCAGCTTTTGCCCGTCGGAATACTGGATCTCTCCACTCTAACGATTAGTGGATTCCGTACGGTGGACACGGCCAAGTACCTGGGAGTCTACATCGGCGACGGCTCTGCGTCGAAGCTGCTGTGGAAGGAAATCCTGGGGAAAACGGCCAAGGAAGCAGCCAAGTACACCCGAACGGACCTTGGGATGAAGCGAAAGGCCAACATATGGAACGGAGTACTCCTTCCGAAAGTGCTCTTCGGGGCGGCCTTCTCGAGGATGAACAAGGACACTACTAGGGAGTTCGACAAGCTGCAAAGAAAAACACTCTGGGGCCACTATCGCCCAAGAGTAAGACTGAAACCCCTGTGTCGTCCCAGGGAAGAAGGCGGTTCCGGGATGAAGTCGCTTGCAAATTCCATGGAAATCATGGATACGCGACACATCCTGGACATTGCCACTTACTGGGATGACTGGCCGTATGCGGCGCACAGGGCCTACGCGTTGTTGCTTAACAACT
The DNA here is from genome assembly GCA_036172245.1 of Raillietiella orientalis. Taxonomy (NCBI): domain Eukaryota; kingdom Metazoa; phylum Arthropoda; class Ichthyostraca; order Raillietiellida; family Raillietiellidae; genus Raillietiella; species Raillietiella orientalis. The sequence continues at coordinate 2,668,748 of JAYWIR010000032.1, read as the reverse complement.
CGAAAGGCCTGATGACTGCGCTGCTAGGCAAAGTAGGGGAATGGATAACAATCGACCCGTCCTGGAGGAGGAAGCAACGGCTGGTGCGGAAGCACCAAATCAAGATCGTGCCGCGAAGCAGGGAACTCTGGCAGGACGAGTCCATCCTGGTGATCCCTTGGTTGCTTCCGGTCCCGCCGGACACGAGAAGCTGGATCTACCAGCGGTCCAGAGTTACCTTACAGCAAATCCAGGAGTGGAGGCGAGGAGGCTACCTACATCAAACACGTATACTTCGGTATACAGAGATGATGTTAGGAAGGTTTACCCACAGGACCCGCGAAGTGTGGTTCAACCACAACGACTTCGCATGGTCGAGGGTAACCAGAACAAACCTCCGAAGGCTTATCCAAGAAAACGACCGTGACACCAGTGCCCTCCAGGAAGCCACCGAACGCTACGGGAGTGAACGGTTCAACCTGTTAGCGATCGGCACGACGCTCTGGAGAAGTGACCTTCCGCCGGGCACCCAGGATGACCTCCTGATGTTTTATCACGGAGGAATCCAGAGTGGGTCCCGATTGCAGCACTTCACAGGAAGACGGGAAGACCGAGACTGCGCAGCATGTGGAGACGACAACACGAGACTTCACGTCTTGACGTGTCCCACACTGCTGCATGACTGGCTGATCCTGAAAAGGATCATAGGACTTACCAACAAGTCCGTTATGGAGATCCTCGCCGGGATGTTTCATGGGGATGGTAATGTTCCCTGTTACAATCCCATGGTGAGGACGACCATAGCCCTCTTCATCACCGCCATACTTGTGCGGTGGTGGAAGATGAGGAAAGCCAGGAGAGTCGCACCACCGATGGAGATCCTACAAGGGCTCTTGAAGAGGGAAATCGGCATCAGGAACTGCGGGAAGATCCACGCCTGGACGTACCGATTCATCCTGAAGAGGATCCAGGACGACGCCCGGGACCATCCAGCTGGAATTCCCCCTGAAAAGCAGAACTCTAGTGCAACCCAAGGACCCCCAAGTGCAAAATGTTTGTATTGAGTGAATGAGAGTGCGAATGTAAATTTTGTATTTTTATAGAAAAATAAACTTACCCCACCCCTTGTGGGACTTGGGGAAACCTGCCGAGTCGGCGATGGGGCGACTGCATGCAGCGTGCTTTTGCTCGTCGCGACGCTGCTTTGTACGGCTTTCGTAGCCTTTGCAGAGGGGCCTGCGCTGCAGTGGGGCTGTCCGGAACTCGGAAGGGACAACGGAACGGGGCAAGAAGTCTTCGCACTGTTGCGATCTTCCTGTTTTCCTACCTTTCCCTCCAGGGTGTTACGGAGATTTCCTGGTTCCTGGCTCGGAAAGGTGCCTGCGAGTTCGGCAGAGAGGGAAGGCACGGCACGCGTCAAACCCTCGCGCCCCTTTTTAATTGGCTTCCCCGCCGTGACTTTCCCCTTTCGGGTCGTTGCGGGCGGGGATGCTTTCTTTTCATCCGCGGATCGCTTGTTGTTTTTTCCGAGTTTTTGCGGACGACGTTTTTTATTTGCCGCTGCGGCTTTTCGTGCAGTGGTCTCTTGAACCCGACGAATTTCCGCTGCGGCTCTTTTTCTTGCAAGTACCGGGCACTTTTTGATTTCGTGCCCGGAATCTTTGCAATAGCGGCATCTTGGAGAGGGGCACTCTTTAATTCGGTGCCCATCCTTGTTGCACTGCTCGCACGCGCGAGTCTGGCCTATGAACCACAGGTGAACGACCGTGCCGTTCACCTGCAGCTGCTCAGGCACAACACGCCTGTTCGCGACGGTGATCCGCTCGCAGCCTTGTCCTATGTGGACAGAGGGGAAATCCTTTAGAGGATTTGGCCTCCTCCACAGAGCGTGCACGGTGGCGAACTTCGCCAGCACACTTACGACATCGCGGTCGGAGATTTCCGGTTCGATGTCGCACAATTGAACGACAAAAGAGTCGTCCATTGCGGTAGGCAGGACTTCCTTGCCATTGATGGTCAACGGCGTACGGAGAAGGCGCTGCACAAGTGCTGCGTTCTTGCACCGAATCTTCGTATATTCCATCCTGCCAGCAGGCATTATGGCAACGAGTTCCTCCTCGCGAACGCCGATCCGGACGAGCTCATCATCGAGCTAACGACCGATTCTCCCGTTAAGGGGCCCACTGACCTTATAACGGAGTGCAGACATGTATCCTGATGACACATATGCCTGGAACTCCGCATCGCAGGGTCCTGGTCTTTGGGAGGTAACGGCGGCGTAACTCCTCACCGGGGGCGAGGAAACCATTACGGAGGTTGTGGCCACTTCAAGTGCAGCTGAAGTGCATCCAGTGGCTTGCTCCTCCACACTATCCTGTGTACTGGCCATGTTGCACTATGCTACTTGGCAGATTGCACAGGAACACACAAGTGCGAGCGAAAACGGAGGCACAAAGTTGCCCGATCGTTGGAGCGGATAGACGCGGAAACACGTCTGCACTGTACGAGCGCAGGAGATCGAACGGATCTCCGGAGGGCGGGTGTGGTATCGGTGTGGAACAACAAGAAGTTGCGGTGTCGCCTACCTGCTTCGGCCAGCCGTCGAGGCCGCGGCGCGGAGCGTACGGTTCGACGATCACGGTCTTGTCGGCCAGCTGACTCTCAGGTGATTCGACTCCATCGACCTGATTGTCACGAACGTGTACGCCCCGAGCGGCGCGGACCTGACGAACAGGAGGCCGAGGAAAGAATTTTTCCTTGCCCTCCGGCGCGACTGGCTGACTGAGGCAGGCGTGCGGTATGCCCATCTGGTTGCAGGCAATTTTAACGTTAGCCTGAAACCAGATGGGCCCAATCACGAGCGAGATCTTGTCAACGAGGTGTGCACGGCGGTGTACACCTGTGATTTGTTAACCAGTGAACCGGGGATGGAGGACAGCATCGACCACGTATTCCTTGACCAGCATCTGTGCACTCGTGTGGGCAGGCGCTGCAATTTACCGTCCGAGTTGTCCGACCATCGCCCGATCGTGCTCTAGATTCATCCGCGCGACAGGGGCCCTTCCTCGTCAGCGTGACGATAGCCAGGGGACTGGCTGAAGCTTCCGGATGCGGCGGAACATCTCCGCACGTTCATACGGAGCTTTAGGCTGCAGACACTTCTGGATTGGGACCGCTTCAAACAATCGGTCCAGGAGTTCTGCGACCAGTTCTCTCTGCACCGCCTACCTGCGGGATTTGGGGTTTCCACCCGGGTACGCCCGGGGCGTTTATTTTGAAAAACTCTACAAAAACGTGGTATAAGGCCCCACTAACGACCACACAACATTGGCCCTGCCGAGACGCCGGGACGCAGCCCGGCGTGACTCTCCTCGGCAGTGGAAGGGGATGGGGGAGAAAACAAAAAGAAAAATAAAAACCAAGAAAAATGCAAAAAGAGTTTGGAGGAAAGGTAAGGGATCACAGTCCACTGGGAGGAGGGTATATCCTTCGCAGGATTTCTTCGAGGTCCATCTGCATTGTACCCAGCTGGGTCCATCCTGTAGCTCTCCGCATGAAGCAGACCGCATACGGGATGACGTCCCTCTCGTTTTCGTCCACATCTTCGTTGCTGGCGTCGCTCCAGGCTGCCACGATGCCTCGGACGCAGCACAGGGCTGCGAGGGCTGCGGCTGGCTGCAGGGCGTCCCGCACGAAGAGGAGCCGGAGAACGTCTCCGGGTGCACTGCCCGTAGGGAGCCCGAGGGTCGTCCCGAACCGTTCCCAAAGGGGTCGAAGGGCATCACAATCCAATATGAGGTGGAGGAGCGACTCCCGCTCCCCGCACCTGGCACACTCAGGCCTTACACTTCCCCGCGTCCAGTGGAAGCGGCGCGCGTTGCAGGGTAAACCCCAGTGCAACAGCAGCAGTGCCGACTCTTGCCACTTCAGGGGGACAAACCTGGATCCGATTAATACTGGGGGCCACTTCAGGTCATCCGTCGGGATGCCGAGCAGCTCTCCCCATCTCAGAAATCCACGCGGGAGGGCACTCGGGGTTGTGGCGTCTGTCAGTTCTCCCATGGTACACCCGCTCATCTTCCGCTCTCTTCCTGCGATACGGCAGGAGACTTGCCACTTCGGCTTCCAGCCGCTGATTAGGGCCCTCCGTAGGAAGGGCAGCGTCGAAGTTAAAAGGGTGGTCTCCGCCCACGTGCTCCTGGCGGGACACTCCAAAGTGGTCCGCAGTGTGCAGCAGGCGTTGGGGCCGAATCGCAGGCGGTTCCAATTTTCTGCTCCTGGGTTATTCAATTTCGGCCCCTTTGGTTCCGCTTTGCCGCGGCCATCGGAATCCCTGCGGCAACCCCAGGGACGCTTTAAAAGCCCTCTTCGTTGCCGATGCCCTGCGGCCAGCGGCCTCGATAGCGGCCTTGTGCTGCCTTCGAGGGGTCGTCGCCGCATGGAGCACGGCTACTGGAGGACCTCGCGATAAGGAAGCCATCCAGTGCGCCTCCCAATTCCTGAGGAGGGCGTTGCGATGGCCATAACTGAATCCTCAAATGCAGCAAGCGCTTGCCGGCTTCCTGAGAAGAATGATGCGGCCCCAGCAGCAACAGTGATCCCTTCCCGTACCCTCCCACTCTTTTTTTCTTTTTGTTTAGTTTTTTTTGTTTTTTCCCCCTTCCCCTGCTGCCATGGTGGACCGTACCGGTCTGCAAACCGGTGTCCTGGCAGGCTCCATGGTTCTTCGTGCTTGACACACTGACATTTTTACTATAAAGTTTTTTTTTTTTTTTTAATAAACGACCCGGAGAATTCCGGGTGAAAATCGAACGCTGTATGCGAATTGACTGCGACCGCTAGGGCTCCCTCCTCCGCCCTGCTGTTCATTCCCAGCCCAGCGAACACACACAAACTGTGTGTGTTCGCTGTGGACAATTCCCTCCTTTCCCTTTTCACCGCTCTGTATTTGAAGCCATGTGCTGCCGAGAAAAAGTTTGGCATCCATACTTTACCTTGGAATAGCGGAAGTCTGCTCCGGGCTGTTTACGGAATCCGCCATTTTCCCCAGTCGCCCCGGCTGTAGTTTGGCGACCAACTTGTCATTCACGTGCGCCAAGGTGATCGGATTCCAGTTGCTTAATTTCCTGGAGTCTCCTCCTTAGAAGAGGGACCTCACCCTTGCTGACCAGAATGAGGCGGGAACATAACTAGTTTCCTGGATCAGCATCGTCAACCTCAGCACCAGGGGTGTCAACTTTGTCGGGAAGCATCGGAAAAACTCCGTGGGCAGGCCGTCCTCCCCTGACGCTCTTCGCCTCTTGAGCTTCCCCGATCGCGGTGATCTCACGAGTCGCGAAAGGCTCGTCGAGTCTCTTCTTCTCCTCCTGCCCCATCGTCGGTGCACCTTCCGGTAGCAGGAGCTGCGAGGCGTCCCGCTCCGGATTGCGCTCGCGTAAAGAAAGAAAGAAAGAAAATTTTCCTAAGAGGCTCCTCAGCATACCCGAGGACGAGTGTTCCCTGCCCTGGCCATCCAGCAGACTGAGAGGCGCGGACTGCCAGGCTTGTTCGGTTCCTCTACTTGTACGGTTCGGTTCTTAGCCAGGCGACGGACGTGAAGGTTCCTTGCGTAACGTCGGCTTGCGGATCTGCCCTTTCGCTACGGATCCCCTTCCCGATTCCTGCAGGCAGGCAGTCCTAAGGGAACTGCTCGCATAATTCGCGGGGGACCGAGTGCAAGAAGTCATCCTAGTCCTCGAGTTTGCAAACGGCAAAATCAGGAAGGAAGCCGCGCATTTTCACAGCTCCCGGGTCTCTCAGCCTGCACATCTTGATGGCGGCCTTTCCCTGGAGGCCGTCGCTCGAACTCTATCCTGGGATAATCCGCCAGATCCGATACCATTTTTCCTCATCTGCCCACCCAGAAACACAAGTGCTCGTAGGGGAAGGAGTGGCCGATGACATTGTGCATCTCAGGTTCTTTGGCCAGCAAGTTGCATGCATTCAGAGATGCACACAGCTCGCTCAACTGCACGTGATGCACCTTCGCCCATTGGTTATCCGACAGCAGGCGGGTGTTGAAGTCCCCACAATGAGGTAAGCGACTCTGGTGCTCGCAGAGTTCAGACATCAGCTAAACTACATGGAGAAAGATCTACGGCTAGAGCAAGGCGGTGTACGCCTATCTGAGGCAAGGCAGGAACGACCTTCAGCAGCTGCAGGAGGTCGCGTTCAAGGCACGCCAGCTGATGTGGGTTTTGTTCAACCCCCCTTGCCCATGTGTTGTTCTCTTGAAAGAATGCAAAGGGCAGAGACCTTCCGGCACCGTGGGAGGTGTCCTTCTGCATCCATGACAGGAAGAAACTTCTGTGAGCGTGGACAACCCTTGGCTTACGGAAGCTGCGACCCCGTGTGTCCCGCCAAAAATACTTTTACTCTGGGGCAAGTTGCTTGTGATCCCTGCAGAGGAGATCAAGTGTTCTCCAGCCTGCTGTAACGGTAACACCTTTTCCCTTTTGAAGTGGCAACAGTTGGCATTGCTTTTACACCCGGGTGCGCCGGGGCGTTTATTTCTTTAATAAAAAAAATAAACAAGCAAGTGTAGGGCTATCGCCCCTACAGTGTTCAGAACATGTTCTTCTGAACTCGCCGAGTGGGCAGCAAGCAGGCTCCCAAGGTCGACTCGGCAGCGGAGGGGGAAGGAACAAATAGAAAAAAAAGCAAAAAGAAAACACTATTTACAAAAGCAGGGAGGGGTTGGGGAAGGGATCACGTTCCGCTGGAGACGTCCTCTACATGCTTTGCAGGATGCCGGCAAGTTCAAACTGCATGTGTCCCAGATGGGTCCATCTTGCTGCCGTCCTCAGGAAGCGCAGGGCGTAGCACAAGATGTCCCTATCGTTCGGTCCACCAGTGGCGGTGCTCCAAGCCGCTACAATCCCTCGTAGGCAGCAGAGGGCTGCAAGGGCTGCGGCAGGCGAAAGGGCGTCGCGCACGAAGAGGCGCTTTAAAACGTCTCTGGGAGCGTGCAAGGGTGCACCAACGGCTGTTGCAAAGCGCAACCACAGGGGCCGGAGGGCAACACAGTCAACGAGCAGGTGCGGGAGAGTTTCTCGTTCCCCGCACCTGACACAGTTCGGGTCCACAACCCCGTTCGTCCAATGAGAGCGGCGGGCGTTGCTGGGGAGTCCCCAGTGCAACACCAGGAACGCCGACTCCTGCCACTTTAGGGGGAGGGCCCGAGTATTCCTCAGCACTGGGGGCCACTCGAGTTCATCCCGCGGGATGCACAGCAGCTCGCCCCAGCGCAACAGTCCTCTCGGTGGGGAACTTGGGATCGCGGCATCAGCAAGCTGACCCGTGGTCCAACCACCTTGTTCTTTCTCAGTGTCCCTGATCGTACACCGGACCTCTCACATGGCCGGCTGGCTACTGCCCAGATGTTCCTTGAGGTGGGACAGAGCTGTGGCAAGGGAGGTCCTCTCAGCCCACGCACTCAAGGCGGGCTGCACGATGATGTCCTGCAGCGAGCGGCTCTTATGATAGGAGTGCAGCATTCGCTGCCGCAACTCCGGGCTCGCTTCCTCAATCTGGGCCCACGTGCGAAGGCTTTCCTGCAACCAGGAAGTGCCGTTCGCGGGCCGGCAGGAGATCCAGGTGTTCTTCCTGGTCAGCTTCGCCACTCGCCGAAGAGCCAGTCCGCAGTGGAACAGGTACCGGCGTTTGCGGCGCGCTAGGAAGGTAGACAGTCCCGCGCAGCCGCCGACTCGCTGAACCAGGCATCGTGCAGGCTCGCACCAGCTGGCGCTCCACAACTTCGCCACTAGGGCGATTGTTCGGAACTGCAGCTGCAGTTCGAGGCGCTCCAGCGTGAGGAGGCCAAGGCCCCCATCGCGACGAGGGGCGCACAAGTCCTTCCAACGCGCGCGGGGCCTTCCTCTGCCCCAGATGGCGATTCTGAGGAGGTCCTTTGTACGTGTTCTCACACCACGGGGTGGGGGACAAACAAAATGCAAGGAGCGAAACAGGGGGGCCACGAAAGTGTTCCACAGCACGGCCCGTTCCGGCAAGAAGAACTTGCCATCCAGGAACGGGCCGATCGCTCTCTCGGCCTTTTGGAGGCAGCAAGACCATTGTTCCGCTGGGGAGTAGTCCCCCAACGGCACACCGAGGTACTTAAGGTACCGTACCGCGGGGATCCCCAAGCGAGACCAGTCTAGCTGCCCTGCCCACGAGGAACCGACTGCAACAACGGACGACTTTGCTCTGTTCACCTCCAGTCCTGTCCCGCGACGCAGCAGCTCGAAAAAGTTTTCGACCGCCGACGCCGGGGTGGACATGGGGAGCAGCAGCAGAAGATCGTCCGCATACGCCGCCAAGGCCGGTGTACCTGGGCACACGCGCGGCAGGCGACCAAGAGTCTCCCTGAATGCCCTCAGCACCAACTCGAAGTAGGTGCTGAAGAGCAAGGGGCTCAAGCTATCACCCTGCCGTATCCCGCCGCGCACCGGCACAGCGAACACGTTCCTTCCCCTGAAAGAAATGTTGGTCAGCACGTCGCGCCAGCAAGAGCGCAGAAAAGCCAATAAGGAGGCCGGGAAGCCCAAGCGCTCCAGAAGCTCCAGCAGGAGCTCCTGGTCGACACTGTCGAATGCTTTCCGCAAATCGACAGCGACCGCGAGGGCCCCTTCTCTCTCCCGACTATCCCGCGAACCACCAGCGGACGTCCCGCAAATCGGGCTGCCGACCTTGTTCCCTCCATTCATTCTGGTTCTTTGAAGTTCGAACCAGGTGTTCGCGAAGAGCAGGTTGGCGTCCATGCTTCGCCCGGGAACAGCGTAGGTCTGCTCCGGGCTGATGAAGCTTTCCGCCACCCGCCCCATTCGCTCCGACCATAGCTTCGCAACCAGCTTGGCGTCCGCGTTCAGTACAGTAATCGGACGCCAATTGCTGAGATTCCGTAAGTCTCCTCCTTTCGGTAGGAGACGCATACGTGCCGATCGGAAGGAGGCGGGAACGTCTCCTGTCTCCCGGATCAGCAGCGTTAGCCGCTGCACCAGGGGAGCCAGCTCCGCCGCGAAGCACTGAAAAAACTCCGCGGGCAGGCCGTCTTCCCCCGGTGACTTCCGCCTTTTGAGCTTCCCGATTGCGGTGGTGATTTCACCCATCGTGAAAGGCTCGTCCAGGCGTACTCTCTCTTCTTCCCCGATCGCCGGGGCACCGTCCGGAAGCAAAAATTGGGAAAATTCCCGGTCCGGAGGCACCCTGGTGTACAGGGAAGAATAATAGCCGTGCACTAGGCTACTCACCTCTGCCGGGGCTGAGTGCTCTTGGCCTTCGTCGTCCAGCAGGCTGGGCGACCCCGATTGCCAGGCCTGCCGCTCGGCCCCGGCTTTAAATTCCGCCAGTCTTCGGACGTCTGGTGTTCGGGAGTAACGACGGGCCTGCAGGTAAGCCCTATCGTTCCGAACACCTTCTCCAAATCCTTTCGGGAGACGGTCCATGGGGAACTGTTGGCAGAACTCTCGCACCGAGACCTTCAAATCGTCCCAGTCGTCTAGCGTCTGCAGGCTGAAACCTCGCAAGAACGCGCGGAGGTGTTCCGCTGCGCCTGGCTTGGTCAGCCAGTCCCCCGGTAGACGCCACGCCTGCGCGGGGGGCCCCCTGTCGCGCGGGCGAATGACGAGTTCCACACGGGAGTGGTCGGAGACTGCGAACTGTATCTTACCTCGCCTGCCCACGCGACAGCGCAGGTGATCGTCGAGGAAGACGTGGTCCACGTTCCGTTCCATCCCGGTATCCCCGGCTAACAAGTTGGATGCGTGCACCGCAGCGCACATCTCGTTAACCGGGGTGGCCTCTGTCCTCGCCGCACCTGATAGCAGGCGAATATTAAAATCGCCGGCTATCAGGTGCGCCGTGCGCGCGCCTGCCTCGGACAGCCAGTCGCGCTTGAACGCACGGAAAAACGCCGTCCGTTCCACGCGCGCGTGACCGCCGCTCGGCGCGTACACGTTCGTGACGACGAGATTGATGGAGTCGGACCACCTGAAGGTGATTTGCCCGACCCGACCTGCCTCATCGAAACGAACTTTCCGCACCGCGCGTTGTAAGGCAGGCTTCAGAAGGAAAGCGACCCCGCGCGTACGGCGGTGGCCGCATCGCCACATAAGCTGACCACCTGCTATCCGTTCGATCTCCCGCGCATGTTCTGCGGAAATCTCATGGATCTCCTGCAGCAGCACGAGGTCGAAGGCTTGCAAGGTGGCAGCTATGTCTCGTCTCCTGCCGTCATCGCAAAGCCCGTTGACGTTCCAGCTGGCGATGTGTATTTGACGGCAGGTGGCGAGTCCCGGCATTACTGCTGGGAAAGTGATGCTGCGTCTCCCGCCTCACCTAGGGGCGGGACGCCGGCTTTCTCCTGTGCGGTGGGGGGCGGCTCGACGACCCCCTCCGTCTCCATCGGCTCCGTCTCGACCGATCGTGGGAGTTCAGGACTCGTGTTCATCTCTCCCACGCTCGCCGCACCCTCGTTTCCGGAGGATTCCCCTTCCTCGGAGGAGACGATCCTCCTCGGGTTACGGATTTTCCTTCCGGTCTTCCTCGGGGGTGCAGATGCGGATGGTGCGTGTCCGGTCTCCGGGTCCGAGTCCGAGGTCCCGGTCCCCCTCCTCTCGGCCGGACGTCGAACGGCCTTCTTCCCGACCTTTGCGGGAGGCTGCTGACTGGCGGCGAGCTCGTCGGCGGCTTTTGCAAAGCCCGCGTCATCGCGCCTCTCCCCCTCGCCGCAGCCCTCGGACGCTGTTTGCACAGCGACGGGGCTGTCAGCGTTGTTGCACACGGCAACGTCCTGTTCGCACGGCACTTCGGCGTCTGCAAGGCGCTCCAGTGCGACCGTGCATTTTTTCAGTCCCTGCTTTTTTGCGGGTTTCGCGGTTTTTGCAGGGACTTTATTTTTATTATTTACGTCCTTTTTTTCTTTCTTTTTCTTGGGACTGACCTTTTGCCAGCCAGGCTCTCCTCCTTCCACCTCGGTTCCCTGCGTTTCTGCAGACGGGGTGGTCGGGATGCCCTTTTTGGCTGGCTCCGGGTCAACCGTATTTTCAGACGACGGCTTGGTCTTGCCAGGCTTCTTGCTCGTGTTCGTGCCGCCTACGGCAGCAGCCGGCGCGCGCGAAGTCTTTTTGGGGCACACTTCTTCCGTGTGCCCGATTGCCTCGCACTTGCGGCAGGTGATGTTGGGGCAGCGTTTCTTCACGTGCCCCGTACCATCACAAAACGCACAGTATTTGGGTTTCCCCAGATACCAGATGTCGACAGAATCTCCGTCGACTACTAGTTTATGGGGAACCCCAATGTCCTTATTCACAGTCACACGTGCCGCGGCGAGTCCGCTCAGGAGTCCGTCATAAGTACGGAACCTGTTGGGCTTCAGCCACAGCGCGTGTACGGTGCCGAATTTGCTGAGTTCAGCCCTAACGGCGCTCGGTGACATCCGCACGGTGATTCCACGGAGGTGGACAACTATTGAGTTGTCCACCGGGACAGGAAAGATCTGGCGGCCCTCGACCCTGACGGGGGTTCGCAGCAGTCTTTGCGCCAACCCTGCTTCTTTGCAGGTCAACTCGACATGCTGTCCCCCGCTGCGGATGGAGAGACCCAGCAGATCCTCCTTGTTAACGTTCAAACGGTGGAGCTCCTTCTCGAAGGAGCGCGCCACACGGTCATCAAACACCCGGCCTACCTTATACAGCAGACTCGGGTTGTAGTTGTAGGCCTTGTAGGCCAGGGCCTCGGCGATGGCCGCTGCAGATGGCGCGGCGACCGCGGCGCTGTAGTCCCTCGCCGGCGCGGGGGACGAAGCTTTCCGGGCAGGTGCCCCTATCTCCATGGGTACGGGGGACGTTCGCCCGGCCCCCACCCCACATTCACTAGTGGCGGGATCAGGCATTTCTGCCATCCCCCTTCCACTGATGCACCGCACTACACCAATAAAGTCGAGCGAGTCAGGAGCGCGCAGAAAACACGTCTGACCGTCGGCGCGGCTGGTGTTGCATTGTGGGATCCCACGCAAGGCACGCCTTCATCATTGGGCACGGAGGAGTGCGAATGCCTATTGTGATCGATGCGGTGAGAAGACCTTTCCGCACCTTCAGCTAGATTGCCATCCGACCACTTGAAGATCGCATTTCGAGGACCTTAGTAATCCTGATTGGCGTCCCAGCGACATTTTCAAACATTTCTCCGTGCGCGACGCACTGCCACCACCTGCGTCCCTCGTAGTCCTCTGCTATCCTCGCGCGTCAGTGGTGACCTGGAACTTTGCAAGAGGTGGTCAGAATGAAACGGATCTCGTCCACTGGTTGGGCATCTCCGTAAGGATCGCCTCGAGATGGCTCCACCTTGAAACGAACTTGTCGGCATCCTGCAAGGAATGCAGAAAGCGTCTAGCAGCAGTGAGCAGGGATCCCTTCTTGTCCTCCCCCTCCCACCAAAAAAAAAAAGGTTTCCTACTTTTTTCTTTTTTGTCTTTTTTTGTTTTCTTGTTTTCCTTGCATGAGTCCGCCTTTAGTCCGCTGAGAAGCGATCGTCGCCTGTTCGCGGCAACTCGACAGTTTCCCCATTGGGCAGGACGTAATCAAACGGAGAGCCCCACCACGAGAACTCGAGGGTTCATCACTTTCCCAACAAAAAATGCTCCGAAAATTCGGACAAAAAACCTATGCTGAAGCCCCGAGTTCCTTGTCCTGTGCGTCCAGAGGGCATTCTACCCCGATCCCATCCTTCGGCCCTCATTTCGCATTCGGCCAGACTGCTTACATACGGGCGTCTGTAGAACAGCAGGGTTGTTCCCGGGACCCTGTCCCGCGGGGTCGGAGCAGCAGGCGAGGTGTGCAGGACGCAAAACCGCCGGATGTGTTCCTTCAAGTGGTCCCAGTCTTCCGGATCGGCGATTGCAAGGCCACGAAGGAAAGCACGTGGCTGCTCTGCGGCCTCCGGATAACGGAGCCAATCTCCCGGCAGCCTGGACCGTTGCCAACAGGATGCTCCTTGGACTCCATCCTAGAGTGGTTCGACACGGATCGGTCATCAAGGCACATCGGAGCGTGTGCATCTTCCATCCTTCTTCCTTCTGCAGGCGCTGTGTTTTGTAAGATTTTCTTCTGCCGGGAACCCGGGAACCCCGAGCGGTCTCCGAAGGCGATGATGTCGCTAAAACCGGGATGGTGTCCGACGCAGCCCATAGCCTTCCCTGGATCGGGATGATTGCTCAGTTCTTTTCTTCATGCACGGTCCCGCGGGTTGCCCTCAGTGAAGAAGGAAATTTCTTCGCTGGTGTGCGTTCCAAGTCCATGTCTCCAAAGAGTTTTTCGGGTTCATTATCAGCAAACTCCGTGCAAGAGAAAAATGGCCACCCCACTGTTTTTGTTTTTTTCATTCCTCACCAGTCCGGGCGAATTAACCTTAGGTTTGCCAGAAAGGAAACCTCCAGTGTCTCCCTCTTTTTCTCCTGGAACAATAATTCTCGAACACCGAATGCCAGTCCTTCCACGCTGATGCCGAGCGATGTTGAAGCAATTGTCCACGATGGCAGTGTCATCTCCGTCCAACAGCCTCATAAGAGCTGCCTTTCTTTCCAGCAACGCTCAAGTACCGATTGGCTGATTTTAATGCAAGATGCACAAGGTTCTTGACCTTTCGCGAGATGCCTCCTTGGATATATTTCCATTGGCCATTTGGATGCGCGTCCAGCCTCTCAGAGTACACAATACTGAGGCAAGAGAAGGTTCTCAGAGCATCGGATACTTGTTGCAAAGCAACCTGCCGCAGAGCAGCATTCTTCGCGCTTTGGTTTGGATCTCTTCCTTGGTGAGTTGGGTGTCAGAAATTTTAATCCCGTGAGCTTAACATCAACGCTTTCATGCCTCGGATGTGGCCATGTTCAAACCCATCTTCCACTTCTTAACGACGATGCCCCGAGGGAAAACTTGCCGAATGTGCTGCTGCCGGGTGACACGTTCTGAATCGAGCATACACGCATCACTGCATGAAATGCACACAACTCTGAGCCCATTCTTCGAGGGTCGTTGAGGCTTCCAAGCCCACAGCAAGTTTGACTTTTTCAGCGGGCCACTCTTGTCAATTGGACGGAGAGAGCGAAAGACTGTAGCAAAGAACCGACTGAGGATAACTAAGACACATCCAGGCTGTCATCGCTGCGATGAACAACCCTCATCAGCGTGACCACCGTGGCTGCAAACAGGCACGTGATACTTACAGCTGCTGCTGGAAAGCAACCCTTTCTTAAAGAAAAGGCGAGATGTTTCCTCGGTATGGATTCAGCGGCAGGAGAAAGAAGTAAAGGAGTAAGTGGAGCCTCAACGGGGTTGCCTGTAGCAACCACATGCACAAGCAGCCTCTGCGTAAAAGGCGAGAAAAGGTCATTCGATAGAGCTGCCTCGGATCGAATCGAAATGGAAGCCAGGATGGTGAACGAGAAAGACTTCTTCGTGGTTCCGGAATGGTTGCAGCTGGCCTTCCGCAGCATGCGCGCTGTAGCAACGGTGTGGAGCATGACGACTCCGTCTTATCTAAACAGTAGACAGGCTTGAATCCCCAGGAGCGCCCATTTATCAGCACACTACTATGCAGCACACCGTTCTGTTCAAAGAGCCAAACTTGAAACACATTGAGGGCACACAGCTGCCACGAGATTTTACATGCGTGAGAAAATGGACAGCGGACTGCTATCTGTTTTATTATCTTTCAAATTTCTTAAAACCACCGTTTTTCGCGACTCAAAGACATCAATCTATGTAATCCGGTGCCGGCGCAGGTAGAAAAGTTTGATCTTTATCTGGGGAAGAAGCCACCTGTGGCTTATGAAATTTAATTTCGTTCCTCGCGAAGTCAACTTGAGCTATAGTGCTCTCCAGAAAGACTGTAGACAGTTGCAACTCAAGCCTTTTAGAAGGGATGAATTTCAGGTAGCATTTATCTTTTAACTGGAAGAGCAAAAAGTCTGATGAAGTACTTCTGACTAGAGAACGAGTTGCCCACGAAAGCGAACATTGCGATTACCCACTTCAAGCAGAGGAGCATCGCGTTTTCAAAAGAGACAGCGGATTAGGCGCGGATCGGGGGAACGTCTGCACTCGCGTACAGCATCACTTGCACGCAGGTGCGGCGAGATGTCGAATGAGGCACCAAACTCGCATGCGTGTAAGCAAGCAGGAAGAGAGACTGTTTCGCATGAACGAAGGTTAGAAGGGAGATGCGGACACCTACGAGTTGCATGCCAATATGCCAGCGTCGCGATGCTTCTTGGGACCCCCCCCGACCAGTTGCCAAGATTCCCATCGACACGAAAAGTTTTCCTGGATATACGCGCTCTTGTCCAACCTACTCCAGAGTGCACTCATTGCTGCGCTTTGCTCGCCGTTCTCCCGCACTGCAACACACCCTGAATCTCATGGGGAATAAATGGGAGCCCCTTCCGGGAAAGCACCAGATGTCCCTGCAGTTCCACCGCTGCTCTCTGCGGAAAGTAGGTGTGACTTCACCTAACGTGCCTGAGGGCTACTGAACAGCTCGAGCTGTAGAGCCTCACACTCGGTGAAATCCAGAAAATACTTCGTGGGAAAGATGCATCGCAAAATTCGGGCTACTGAGGCTGGGGAGAAGCGGAACGGTGGACAAGAGCTCAAGCGGATGAAATCCAGCTGTGGTTGTGCTCGCAGTTTCCTCCCGTGTTCCATGACACCGCCAGCGCTCCCTCAAACAAATTCACCCAACCAGTTGACCGGTCATTCATGAGATCGGGGCTCCGAGTTTGAGGTCTCGAATCAGGGACACGGGGATTCCCCCGTTCGCTCAGGTCCCCTGCACCCGGGAGCGATCGCAGCGATTCAGAGGCCGATTTTACAAGACCGCCACACAAAGGAAAAAAGGAATAAGCGTTACCCTGATGTGGTATCTCCCGAAATCCAACGAGATTTCGTATTTTGGGGTGATGGCGACGTGCACGAGGGGACTCTTTTTCGGAGTGCAGTTGATCTGAAATGGAATTTTCCACAGTGAATAGTCAAAGGTCACTGAAGACCAACTTCTTGCAACCCAGATTGGCTTTTTCTTGATCTGGGGTCCAATGCGGTGGACAAATCCCTCACAAATTTTTCCGGAGCCTCAGCCAAGAAAGTGTCCAATTTAAGGTGAGCCGTGATGCCTTTTGATGTATGCGTCACCTTCCTGTCTACTTCTATGCTGAGACTGGAAGGAGAGTGACTAATGAGCATCTTCTGGTGGTAAGTCATCTGGCAATTCCTATGGCAAACGCTTCCTGTTCACAGAATGGAGCATCCGTGGTCTGTAAGGGTCAAACGTTTGCTCATCTACTAAGGAGAAAGCTCCTTGGATATAGGGGGCCAATATATATTAACTGTGCACAAAATAGGAGTGAGTACTATATCAGGTAGGGGAAATGAGTTTAGTAAGTGGTAGACTCAGGGGATGCTGTCATGCGCTCCTGCCTCCCAGTAGGGCTATTTGATCGAAGAAATCACGTAGGAAAAAATCTCACCTGTGTACTTTGAACGAATAGGTCTTTTGGCCTTTAGCTTCGATGAGCTTCAAGGAAGCAAGCGATTCTAGCGAGTTTGATGGGACTGAAGACAGAGTGAGCAATCCACCTGATTGTCTGCAATTGACGTCATGACACCATTCTCAGCAGGTCGGTGTGTCCTTACCCATGCAACGACACTGTCATTTTTAAAGAGGGAACTCTTTTTTGTCGAATGATTTCCTTGAGGTAGAGCTTGTTAATGGGAAAACTGTTGACGAATTGACCCAAATGAGGGATAAGGCTGTTGCGTCGAGGTGCATAAGATGATACAACGCGCATTGGAACAACTGATGGAAACAATGAGGATTTCCTATGTTCTGCGCTCATGATCTGAAATAAATTCATCTTAGGACAATGGCTATCCACATATTATCTCCGTTTCGGGGACTCGACTCGGCTGTCACGAGCACGCTCTCCCCTTGAAGTCCAAACCATTCGGTGCAGAGGGAGGCAGTCGAACTTTTTCACCCATCAAAACACTCACCGAATTCCCGTCTCTTTCGAAATCGCATGCGCATCCGAGTACCGGCGTTCCCACCGTGTTGGCAGCTTCCAGTTTTCGTGTACCCTCAGCACCGAAAAAGGAATAGTAGGAAACAAGCGACGTCGTGCGGAGAAAGGGCTCAAGGTTTTCCAATGGGATAGAAGTGCAGAGCATCATCGATGCACGTCTTCGCTGGCAAGTTTGCAGCTTTACCCATTCCCGTGAAATCGACTTCCGCAACTGTCGACGCTGAACCGGGAGAGAGCGATCACCTGGACTGTGTCATTCCCGAGAAAAGACAGGTGTTCTGTCCCGAAGACCTTCGTTTTGTCCACTTTCTGAAACATAAAGGTTGCGGAATCTCTGTTGCTGAACCTGGGCCGATCCTCTGCAATGGAAAGGCCAACTTAAAGAACAGTCAAGGGCGCCAGGGTCACTTACTGCAATAAGGAGTGGGGCAGCAGTGGCTCAGAACCACCATACTGGAGTACATTCCAGCATCCAGCTGCACAGGCATGGGATGGGATGGAGTTCCCAGAAAAGCCTCCAGCAAGTAGAATCCCTTCATGCCGAGAGTGTGAGGAAGCTGGATGGGCTGCACTCACCTCGATGTTGCGCAGAGGATAGATTTCTGTTACAGGTGGGATGTTGACTGCCCTAAGGTAGTGCGAGTGGTGTTATGCAGGCTTTCCTCATCCTTACCAGGAAACCGCTATCAAAGCGGATAGCAATGCGGTGGATGTCCACATTTAGAAGCCAATGGACGCGTTCGTATACCGAATCGATGCAGCACCGGTCTGAAGAAAACGACTGATCTTTTCCTACCTGTGAGTTTCCTCGACGCACTTCTTGAGTGCTTATATGCAGAAGAGATGATCATCCATGCGATGATCTTCCTGGACCTTTGCAGGTGTTTAGGCAGTTCTTAGTCTTCAATGTCACTCCTCTTCGAGATGTTCGTATCAGTCAAAAAAGTGATGGAATGATGGATCACCAAGTGGGGACTTCTTTTCCCTCCTTCCTGTGTGCGCTGCACCTCTGTAGGCAGCAATCACTCATAAGAGTTACTGCGCATGAGGGTTTCTCTTCCGGGAGCGTCTTCTCGTTCTCCGTGCTCGCTTGTGCGGGACTGCTTGGGAAAGCAGCAGATGGATCCGGGAACGCAGCGCTTGCATTCATCCATTTCCGGGAATCGAAAAAGCTGGAGCTCGTGGCGTGCATGGAGTATAGCAGCCGCGAGAGCACCTCCGCTGCTGAAGCGAAGCCGCAGCAGCAGGCACGCAGGAGGAAACCACGGAATCGTCCAAAGCTTGGCACAAAGTACCTGCATTTGGAAATGCACTTGGCTCCCGATCCAGTCCAGCTTCTGGATGCCCAAGCTGACATCTCGATATGGAGTCGCCAAGTCCTTCAGGAGGATCCTGGACCTCGTAGGTCCGCATAGAGACCTCCACAACCGCGCTGCGCCCAGTTTCGGACAGTATGTCATGGTGAAGTAGCACTTGGTGCCAACCCGCACGCCTTCCAGTTCAGTAAGCCACCTGCAGCGTAAGATCTCTCCTTGTGCGCCGGCGAGGCAGCCTCCTCCACTGAGGACAGCACCTGCGGCAGGTGGACACGCCGGCCAAGAACGGCATATGGATTTTCAGCTGCCCCTGGAACGGTAGAACCTGCTTCTAAAAAACCTCGTGCACGTAAGCGTAGCACAACCGATCTCAGCCCGGACCAAATGCTGCGTTTACTGCGCTGTTCTTTCAACAACTGAACGTTCCAGAAGTACGTGCGCGCCGAAATGAAAATTGAAGCGTACCGTACTGAATAGTTCGAATTGACAGCTTCCCATGCCGTAGTGCTGTTGTCTTTCAGGGAAAATATGGGCAGCAGCCTCGCGGCCAAATAGGAAGTCAGCAGCGGAATCTCCAGAAGGAGGAAAGGACTAGGCGAGTGGACGACGGTTCAGCTAACAGACGCTGCCACCCCAAGTGTCCTTCCCCGAGGACTTTTTTGCTGGGAAGGAGGAGCTACTGGGACTCCCGAGGCAAGATTTCCAGTGGCCCCCGGTGCTCATAGACTCCCGCACCCTACCCCTGAAGTGACGGGAGTTGGCGCTGCTGCTACTGCACTGGGATCTCTCGTGTGACGTCCGCTGGCATCACTTGACACAGTGGGGTGTGAACGCGAACTGCGGCAGATGCGGTGAGAGGGAATTTCTGCCGCACCCGTAAGTGGACTATGTTGTCCTATTGTCCCCTTCAGAACCCTTTGCCGCAATTTTTGCATCCCCAGCGGCAACCTCAGTCACGTTGTGCTAATCCTTTTTGTGCGGGACGCCCTGCAGCCAGTCGCAGTCCCAGCAGAACGTTGCTTCCTCAGGGAAATGGAGGTGGGCAGGAGCGAGGAGACCGGGTGGTAACTGAAGCAGCTCGTCTTCAGGCTGGAATCCTGTGAGTGAATCTTGTGCCGCCCTGTGAACTTGAATATCTTGCGGCAGGCATCTGTGGACACGTGGGTTCGGCTCACTAGCAACAGCCCTGGAGATCTTGTTCCGTTTCAGCGGTTCGGCAGGGTGCCCTGCAGTTAATCTTCGACGAGGCGACCAAGTGGGCTCGTGGATTCGCCGCACCTTTGGCCGCAGCGCCGCCTTCCCTATGAGAAAAGCATAACAGTTGCCTACTGGCAGGGTGTGAGTTCTCCTGGCACACCGATGGAGATGAAAAACACCTGGACGGATGCTTCACGAAAGTGTGACTCGACGCGACTGCGCCCTGTTTGCAGGCGAAGGGACTTTGTCGGTGTTCCGAAACATTAAGTGTGCTCCTGGAAGTACACTGGGTTCATCCTCTGTGTCTATCTGTCCTCCCTGTGCGGAGTCAACGATGCATGGTGATGTTCTTGCGTTGGTGTCTTCCCTGCAACGAACGGATGCACCATGTGACGAGGGGGAGTGCGTCTGCGGAGTGTGTCAACGATGGGGAGATCGAATCGCTCCCTCACCTGCTGATGAGCTGCGGCGTCATCCGTCCAGAATGGAAAAGCTCACCATCGACTCTTCTCCTCCCGGAATGTATGCCCATTGATCTGCTTCGCCTCTTCAGCCAAGACGGGCTCTTGTCTGCCGCCGTCGTCGCGACTTTGTGTTGGGTCTGCGGCATCCTCACCACTTGATACTCGCCGGAGTTGCACGGGCGTCGAAGAGAGGCTGCATCGCAATGTTCAACCCTGAGGAAAGCATGCAAGTGGTCTCATCTGAAACGGGAAGCCAGCCGGGAGCTCAGCAGCGTTTCACGGAGGATGAAGAAGATGGGCAGCAAACCCAGAGCCCCCATTCCCACACGCCAACTATGTATTTGTTGATCCGTAATCCCAAAATGCTGCAGAGAATTTATTCTTTATCCTGTGATTCAGCGCCTACTTCTTTAATGAACTTTCATTTTGTTTTGTTTTTTTTCCAGCCCAGGGGAATAAGCACTCTGTTATTTTTCTGTAGCTCCCTTTTTTTATTCAAATGAACGTCCCCTAGCAAACGGGTGAAGACCCTCTTTTACGGATATGGATGTATCAGCGGTAGTGGCAGAAGTGGCATTCGGATATCTGTAGTTCTGGAACCTTCACAACGAATAGGAAACGGGGAACCTACGGACGGAGCGACCATGGCTCCATAGGATGGAGCGCCAGCAATGTGACTCTAAACGTGGGGCTCGTTGCTCCAATACTGAACGCGCTCAAGAGAAACCAACCAGCGCACATTGGAACGGGAAGTTTCGTGGATGATCTCATGGTGAGAGGACAAGGAAACAGTTGGGAATGCGCGGATCCCAGTTTCTTCAGGCCATGCAGTCCCTGTTTGCATACTGGCGCGGCTGTTGTCGTGAGAGCTGGCAAAAGGGAAGATGCGGAACTCTTGCACTCGCTCTTGCGGTGATGATCCTCCCGCAATTTGGTGAGAGCCCCGGAATCCCACAGGAACACTTCGTGGAAATCAGCTCGCCAACTCTGCTCGATGCTGGTACAAAGGTTGCGTCATCGATGGTTCCTTGCTAGGGTGCCTTCTTCTTGCGCTCTCTCCTACTCTTCTGCTGGGAATTCCGACGGCGCTACTAACAGCAGCCACTCTGGCCTAGTCAACCCCGCCAGGAGGTTGGAGACGTGCTGCTAGGCCTCAGGGCATAAGGAGGTTCCTGGAAGGCGTCCTCTGAGCTCCTGTGCGGTCCTTTCGTCGTTCGGGTCAAAAGCCTAAATTCGACAGATGCCGCTTCAGACGCTGCGATCGACGCGGGCTGACTTTTCCTGGAATCCTCGTGGGTTCGGTCTTCGCTCACCTAGCAGGAAGTACGTACGGGTTCGCTCTCCCCGACTGCGGCCTGCCTACTCGGAAGGGTTGTAGCGCTCCCGGTGCCCCACTGGCGACCGCGGACGGCGACTTTCCGGGAGAGCGGCGGCTCCGAACAATCTCCGACGCTTTCCCCGTTGCCTCTTTTCGCGCATTCCGGAAGCTACTGCTACCACGCATAAAGGTTTCTCGGGCGGCAGGAGATTGCTAGTCCGAAGCAGGGTCGCTTCACGGGACTCTACCGGGATCATCGTGCCGCCGAAGAACCTGGTCCACCTCTCTAACACGAAACGCGTTCCCTGGAGGACGGATGCAGATGCATGGACCTCTCAGTCGGTCACCCCTAACGGAGACGCCGTGCAACAAACGGTGGACGCAGGAAAATGTGAAGGATGGGCAACCCGTCCGTCCAAGGCTCTCATATTCGAGGACGAGCTGTGGGCGGCCCTCCGCGCTCGATGGTGATACTGATGGGGGAGCGCAATTGGAGATCTCGCCGCCCACCGCACAAGAAGCCTCGGCGTCTTTAATGGATGAAGACAGAGGGTGCATGAAAAAAGTTCGATCCTCTGGAACAGCAGCGTCAGCTAGCGAGACCCCCGCATGGATTCATGACGATGGTGGTCTGCTCCCGGATTCCGACGTCTCACCACGGAGGACGCCGTCCATCATTGAGATTGGGAAGGAGAGGAGACTGCTAAGGCGTGTGTGGTGACCGACCGCGTCTTCAGTGTGACCAATTCCACTAGCCAACGGAAGACCCTTCTCCTGTAGAACGGAATTCACTCCGAAGGCTTCATGTCAAGGATGAGCGGCAGAAACTGGGGATCTCGCGGTGGAGAAAGCCACCTTCGCTTCTTGATTGGCTCGCCCGTCTCCTTTCTGTTTCGATGTGAGCCGGTCTCCATCTTGCTGGTGCACCGGTTCCTCCCGCGCAGTCAGAAATGCCACGACGTCTCAGCGAGGATAGCACCCAAGCAATGCCTTATTACAGAACAGTGAAGACACTGTCGCACGTGCATGCGGGATGCAGGATATTGCGTCAGAAATGCCAGCGCATCGCCGACTCACAAGCGTTCCACGGACGGTGCCCCCATGCTGAGGTGCTCTGTCGGATGAGAGAGGCCCATGGAAAGACTTTACCAAAGCGTCCTCAGGGCAACACATTGCACCATCGGATGCGGGTGGAATTCCAACTCTTCGCATCAGGAACAGCTTTTCGCGCCACTATTTTTCGTGCAGTGGCGGCGCCGGCGTGTCTTTCGGCCTCCTGCTCGAAAGTTTTCCTTTCCTCTTTCTTCACACGAATTTTCAAAGGACAAAGGATTTAGTGATCCACACGGCCTGCTGCCTTTTCCTCATGGTCAGTAAAACAACGAGCGAGCATCTTGGATCACAGAATCAACGCCATCCTGCGAAATTGAGATCGAAAATGAAAAGGTAATTCCTTATTCCCATAACAACACGTCATTGCAGAAGGATACCTGACGACTGGCAATTCTGGATACCCGAAACAGTTGGGCGAACGCACACCAAGAGCGCCCGGGAAAGGAAAAAGTCATCCCTCATTTTATCCAAGGGCAAACGTGCTGGATGCCATGATGCCAAGAGCCACGCTCTGGAGTGTGCATCCAGGCATCGTCGCTTGAAATCCACGAAACTCTGAGGTCGCGCTTCGAGGGTCGCTGAGGCTGAGCCGGTTGAACATTCCCAAGGGCCACTCTTGCCCACTTGGATAAAGCGCGAATGACTACAGCGAAAGGCCGATGGGTAAGGTGAGCCTCGCAGTGAGCGATTCCGCAATCTCCTCACATCTTCAGCGTGACCACTGGGATGCCAGGCAGACACATCAAGGTCACAGGTGTTGTTGGAACATCACTGTTTCTTCTCATGCAAACGCATCCAGCAGAGGTGCTCTCTCCATATGCATTGAACGATAGGAAAAACGCATCCCAAGGTAGTAAGTGCAGCCTCAATGGGATTGCCTGCAGCAATTCCATTCACGAGCAGGCTCTGCAAAAAAGGCGAGAAAAGATCATGCGAAAGAGCTGCCTTGGAAGGAATCAAAATGGAGGTCAGAATGGTGAACGAGAAGGATTGGATTCCTGGTTACGGAATGGTTGTTGTTGGCCACTCGCAACTTGCGTGATGCAGCGACCACATATAGAGTGACCATTTCTCCCCCTTCTCCCTACCGTGGTCAGGCCAGGATTCCTAGCAGAATCTATTTATTACCACTTTGCTATGCCACACAGCGAGCTCTTCGAAGAGTTGAAATTAGGAGGTTCCAGACACAGGTCCTCCACGCGATTTTGGATGTTATGAACATAAAGAACAGAGCTGCCATTGGCCCTTTGCTGCCATCAGGAAACCCATCCACAAATCCATGGTTTCTCGATACCCCAAGACATCATCCGTCCGTTGAAGCGTATTCCAATGCGAATGAAAGGGTGTTCTTTTTGAAGTCCACTTGGACCGTCCTTCCTTCTAATACACTCGTAGAAAGTTCAAACTCGTCGGAATCGCTATCAAAGAATATGAGGTAGCATTTGTTGTCCATCTAAAGGGAAGAAACACGTATGAAACGTGTCCGAAGAGAATGTTTGTCAAGAGAAGGGGTTGCTCACGCAACCGAGTGCATCGAACGTAAACGTCGAGCTAATAGGGAGAAAGCACAAAAGCATCGCGTATTCAAAAAAGACAGCGGATGGGGCATGGATTGTGGACCACCACGCACATCGAATGGTCTCCAAGGAACGCAAGCACTCGGCTACAGAGTCGCGTGCACGCAGTGCTTCGAGGTGTTCGAGTGAGGCACCAAACGCGCATGCGTGTGCGCGTGCAGCGAGAAAGACAATGCGCGAGTGGCATAAGGTGGGAGCGGAAACCTTCGAGGCGGATGCAAAAATGGCAGCCTCCCGATGCTTTCTGGGACTCCCCACATTCCATTCCCAAGGGGTCCAATCTAGATTTAAAGCTTTCCGGAATTAAAGCGCCATCGGAAAGAATGGGTTGCGAGCGACGTCCACCTACTCTCGAGTACCCGCATTGTGTCGTTCTGCTCCTCCCGAGGGGCGTTCGAATGCTTCTGGTCAGTCCGGGCAGCGGAGCCCCACGCTCAACATGAATGAGAAAATAATTCGTGGGAAAGATGCATCGCCAAGTCCATGCTGCTGCGGCTGGGGAGATGGGGCAAGGGAAACATGCAGTCGCGCGGATGGCATCCAGCTGCTCTCCTGCTCGCAGCGGTCGAAGTCATCGGCAGCGCCTCTTCAGGCAACTCTTCTCAACGAGTTCACCAGTCATTCACGTGTTTGAGGCTGCGGGTCAGCTGGAATCAGGGACACGAGAGGTTCCAGAGAGAGCTCAGGATTTTTGCGCATGGGATGAGGCAGGTGCGAATGCAGCGAATCGGCGGCCGTCTTTACGGAGGCTTGCAACAACACCCACCCCAAGGGGAGAGCAGAATCACCTCGAATGTGTACTGACGAAATGTCAAATTGATTTTGTAGCTTTCGGTGATCCAGACGTCTACCGTAGCACTGGTTTCCGTATTGCAGTTAACCTGGAATGACGCTTTCTCATGGATTTTCTAAGGTCAGTGGGGACCAACCCGGAACAATCCTATATGCTTGTATGTCGCGTCGATAGAGACTGCCGCTGCCAGGTCCTCTACGAAAGCCTCAGGAGCGATACTCAAGAAACTGTCCAATCTCAGGTGAGTCGTAACATCTTCTGTTGCGTGTACATCTGCGTCTTCCGTTGATATCTGGATCCTGGAAGGAGAGACGAGAATGAGCATCTCTTGGCGGCAAGTCATCTTGCCCATTCAGTGACAGGGACCACCCTATCTACAGATTGGAGCTTCTCCTGTCTCGGAGGGACGGCATTTCCTTCCTAGCTGGGTAACGTGGACGTGGAAAGGATAACCTCTTGCGACGATCGTTGAGAATTCGCTCACCCTATACGGGGAAGATTTTCTGCATAAAGACCTCCAATGTGCGTGAACTGAGGTCAGAATACGAGTGTGAACCATCTCGCAAAGCGGGAAAGGGCGTAGCCGGCGGCAAGCACATGCGGCGGTCTCGGCGGTGCACCTTTCCTTCAGTAGGTCAACTTTCTTGGGGGAACGCCGAAGAACAGCACCTCACCTTTTGGATTTGAACGAATAGCCATTTTGGCCCTTGGCGTTTCGGAGATGCACTGTGGCGTCGAAACCTCGCCTCACTTTGCTGTCGCTGGCGCTCAGCGTCAGTTCTCCACCCCTTTCTCTGCGAATCTCGTCATGGAACGGTTCTCATCAGGTCGCCGCGTCTTCTTACCCTTTGAAGCTCACCGTCATCTTGAAAGAGGGAAACCGTTGCTGACGGCTTATTGCTGTTAGGTAGTTCTTGGTGATGGGGAAACTGCCAGAATAGGGGTTTACTTTTGGGTAAGGGTGGTTGCGTACAGGCTCATAAGATGAAACAACGCGTATCGGGACTCTAGTCGGCAGCAACGCCGATTTCTCACCTCGATCTGTCATGACCTGAAACGAATTCCTGTTACGACGGTGGTCATCCGCACGTTGTTACTGTTTCGCTGACTCGACTCGGCTTCTACTAACGCGCTTTCCCCTTGAAGTCCAAGCCATGCGGCAGAGGACGCGCACAAACTCTTGCACCCATGACAACGCGCACAGAAGGGCCCCGACTCTTTCAGATTTGCTAGCGCGATCCTGTTCCCGTGCTAGCTAAGAAAATAACGGTTGGCATTTTTAAGGTTTCCAGGACCCTCGGCCCCGAACAAGGACAGGAAGAAGCACCCAACTTGGTGACGATGGTGCCACAGCACTTCGTGCGAAGAAACCGCGCATAATCCGCAAAGGGATGGAAATGCAGAATATCACCGATCGACGCCGTCGTTGATGGCCGCTAATCTCTCCGGTCCAAACATGTGCAGTCCCAGGACGACACATGTCGGACAATGTCAAGTGTGCCCAGGTCACTGTTGGACTCAGCCGATACGTCGGCGAGAACCTGGTACTGGTGTTCACTGACATGGAGAAGGCCTTCGACTCCATCGACCACGGGATGCTGCTGAAGGTTCTGGAGAAGCTAGGGCTTCCGGAACACTTCAGCAGCTTCGTGAGGGCGGTACTCGAGAACCAGTACTCTCGGATCAAGATCAACGGCCAGGAGACGGCAGCAATCAGGATGGAAAGAGGAGTCCGACAGGGCGACTCTCTAAGTCCGATGCTGTTCGTCATCTATATGGAGGCGTTGTCGTCCTTTATCGAGAAGAGCGGACGACTGAATGGAATAACCATCGATGGCCAGCGTCTTACCCATCTGGCATACGCTGATGATCTCTTCTTCATCAAGGGAGAGAGAAATCAACGAGCGTTTCTGGATGTGGTAGACCTGATGGAACAGGGCTTGGACTTAAAAATCAATTCCCAGAAGAGCCAGCTTTTGCCCGTCGGAATCCTGAACCTCTCCACTCTCACGGGGAGTGGATTCCGTACGGTGAATACGGCCAAGTACCTGGGAGTCTACATCGGAGACGACTCTGCGTCGAAGCTGCTGTGGACGGAAATCCTGGGGAAAACGGCCAAGGAAGCAGCGAAGTACACTCGACTGGATTTCAACATGAAGCGGAGAACCAACCTATGGAACGGAGTACTTCTTCCAGAAGTACTCTTCGGGGCGGCCTTCGCTAGAATGAATAAAGAAACCACGAGAGAAGTTGAGAAGCTGCAGCGCAAAACATTGTGGGGCCACTATCGCCCAAGAGTTCGTCTAAAACCCCTGTGTCGTCCCAGGGAAGAAGGCGGTTCCGGGATGAAATCGCCTGCACATTCCATGGAAATCATGGATACGCGACACATCCTGGATATAGCCACACACTGGGATGACTGGCCGTATGCGGCGCACAGGGCCTACGCGTTGTTGCTCAACAACTCGAAAGGCCTGATGACTGCGCTGCTAGGTCGAGCAGGGGAATGGATCAGCATCGACCCGACCTGGAGACGAAAACAACGGCTGGTGCGAAAGCACAAGATGAAGATCGTGCCAAGAAGCAGGGAATTCTGGCAGGACGAGTCCATCCTGGTGATCCCTTGGATGCTTCCGGTCCCTCCGGACACGAGAAGCTGGATCTACCAGCGGCCCAGAGTTACCCTGCAACGGATCCAGGAATGGCGCCGAGGAGGATACCTACATCACTCTCGTGTACTTCGGTACATAGAGATGATGTTAGGGAGGTTCACCCATCACACCCGCGAGGTGTGGATTAACCACCACGACTTCGCGTGGTCGAGGGTAACCAAAATGAACCTCCGCAGATTGATCAAGGAGGACGAAAGAGACACCAGTGCCCTCCAAGAAGCCGCCGACCGCTACGGGAGCGATCGCATCAACCTGCTAGCGATCGGCACGACGCTCTGGAGGAGTGACCTTCCGCCGGGGACCCAGGACGACCTCCTGATGTTTTATCATGGAGGAATCCAGAGTGGGTCACGATTGCAGCACTTCACCGGAAGACGGGAAGACCGAGACTGCACAGCATGTGGAGACATCGACACGAGACTTCACGTCTTGACGTGTCCCACATTGCTGCATGACTGGCTGATCCTGAATAGAATCATAGGACTTACCAACAAGTCCGTTATGGAGATCCTCGCCGGGATGTTTCAGGGGGATGGTAATGTTCCCTGTTACAATCCCATGGTGAGGACGACCATAGCCCTCTTCATCACCGCCATACTTGTGCGGTGGTGGAAAATGAGGAAAGCCAGGAGAGCCGCACCACCGATGGAGATCCTACAAGGGCTTCTGAAGAGGGAAATCGGTATCAGGAACTGTGGAAAGATCCACGCCTGGACGTACCGATTCATCCTGAAGAGGATCGAGGACGACGCTCGGGACCATCCAGCTGGATTCCTCCCCTGAAAAGCAGAACTCCAGTGCAACCCAAGGACTCCCAAGTGCAAAGTGTTTGTATTGAGTGAATGAGAGTGTGAATGTAAAAAGTGTATTTTTATAGAAAAATAAATTTACCCCACCCCTTGTGGGACTTGGGGAAACTCGCCGATGGCCGCAACTCTGCAGCTGAATCCATTCCCGTAGAATCGAATGCAACAGCTCTTGACGCTCGATCCCGAGTCGGCAATTACCTCGAGTGAGTCATTGCCGACGAAAGACTGGTATTCTGTCCAGAAGATTTCCGTTTTCTTCACTTTGTGGAAGTGAAATGTATCGGAATCCCTGTTTCTGAATCTGAGACGGTCCTCTGCAATGGAAAAGCAAACACGGAAAGGTTAGTCGCGAGCGCTATGGTCCCTCACTGCAATACGGAGTTGGGCAGCAGTGGCTCAGCAAGACCACAGCCGAGTACATTGTAGCGTCCAATGCAAGGGATAAGGGTTGAGGCGGAGATCCCAGAGAAGCTTCGAGCACGTAGATGCCCTGCATTCTAAGAGTGTGAGGGAGGCGCAAGGCTGCACTCACCTTATTGTAACGAAGTGGAAAGGTTTCTTCCGCAGGAAGAAGTGTGGCTGCCCTAGGAAAGTGCGAGAGGGAATGTGAAAGTCACCTACAAGCATGCTGCCCGCATTTTTACCAGGAAACCGCAATTAAAGCGGAGAAGAATGCCGTGGATGTCCACATGTGGAGGCCGATGGAGAACTTCGGGTTCCGATTCGATGCACTGCGTCTCTGGCAAAGAGAACGACCGCTCCCTTTTTGCCTGTGTACTTTCTCGAAGGATTTGAGGAGCATTCATATGACGAAGACGCAGCATCCTTGGGATCATTTTCCTGGATTCTTGCAGGTGTTCACGGATCTTTCCCCCCGAAATACGTCTTTTCCTCCCTATTTCGGTAGCAGTCATTGATGTGATCGAACGATGGATCACCAAGTAGAGACTTTTCTTCTGTTCCTTGTGTGCGCAGCACTTCGACAGGCAGCAATCACTCATGCGGAGAACCACGCATGAAGGTCCTGGAAGTTGCTTCGTTCCTGAAAACGTCTTTGCTTCCGCCATTCTTGCTTTTGCAGGATGCCCCCGGAAATCAGGGGAGGGATCGCGGAACGCAGCGCCTTTCGGGAACCGAGGAAGGCGAGGGAGGAAGCGGACAGCGCTCGTAAGTTGTCACCGACAGTGGGGGGCGTCTGATCAAGCTCGGACAGTGGCTCCGGAAGCGGAGAGACGGTCCGTAAAGGATCGCCTGCTCGGGGACATCGCGCATTCTTTGACGGGACTGGGTGCGATAGAGCCATAAGGAAGGCCTTATCGAGTTAGCAGGTTTTTCGTTCAGAAGAGTGGAAGCAGCCCATCCAGCGGCTGTGTTTGGCTAGGTTAGGATAGGCTAGGAAAGTCGTTCACTCCCCTAGCTCCAGCGCTAATATTCTTTGGAGGAGAAAAGGGCTGCAAACTTCCAGATAGGTGGGTAGTAACGTTTCATATACAAAACAGGAAGAAACAACTGGGTGCGTAGACAATTCGGGAGCTGACGGACGCTTCCACCCCGACTGTCCCACGAACAGGACTGCTACGCTGGGGAGAGCTACTACGAATTCCTAGGGAGCTGGTACATTGGCTCCCAGCGTGGTGGAACGGTGCTTCCTTCCCCCGGCAAGAGTCAGCGTTCCCGTTGTTTCATGAGGGTCTCTCATGTAACGCGCGTCGACAGCATTGGACGCGGGCAGTGAAAGTCCCAACTGCTGCAGTTTCGTAGAAAGAATGTCCCTCCCGCACCTGCTCTTGGTTTTTTTTGCCCTGCGCTCCATGTGGGGAAAGCCTTTCCTTCCTCCTGCGGATCTGAGGGCAGCTCCAGAGATCTTCTGAAGCGCCTCTTCCAGAGCGACGCCATCACGCTGGCCGCACTTTTAGCAGCACTTTTGCTGCTACGCGGCAGTGACCGCATGGAGCGACGACAGAAGAGGGCAGAACGACGCAGAACAGGGACGCCATCTGTTTTGCCTTCCTCTTCCTGAGAATAGCGTGAGATTGGTCCCATCTAGGAACTGTAAAACAGGAACTTGCTGGCAACATTATAAAAATGCAGAGGACGCCCATTAGCATCCGGTGATTCATCTCCGAACTCTCCCAATTTTTCTCCTGTCTTATTTTTTTTGCCGTTGATTCTCCTTCCTTTCTGCTGCCTTCTGCTGCTCTCGCCCCTCTGCAGTAGACCTCATCGGTCTGCGTGCCGGTCCCCGGCAGTTTCTTTTTTGTTTGTTTATAACATGGCTAGACCAAACGTCCTGTTACTGACCTGTACTTTTATTTTTCAGAAATAGACGCCTCAGAGCAACCAAGTTTCATCCAAGTGGAGGAGTCTTGAAGTCTCGTGTCCTGAATGCAGTGAAATAAAGCGAATCCAGGTCATTTGCTCCATAGGGAATAGGAGTCCTCTCTTTCCCTTATAGCGAGAGGGTAGGAGAGAGAGTGCAAGGAAAGCCAGAGTCAATCGGGGGCCCACGAGTGATCCCGAAGCCCTCAAAACCAGCACAACTTCCGTTGGGACATGGCGGCGCACGCGCAACCGAAGGCTGCAGCATTGAGACCGGAGGCTGACTAACCACATAAGATATAAAAAAAAAAAGAAAAGGATGGAAAACAATGATTGAAATCCTCTGGATGCGATGGCGCGGAGAGCACACGAAGGGAACGCGTGCGCCAATGCGTGGCGAAAATCGAACGCGTTACCGCGATCGACCGCGAACCGCGGCGAACGATCGAAGAGACGCCGAAGTCGCTGCTGACACCGCAGAGGGTGACCTGGCAGGTAGTGGAAGCTATGCCGCGTTCTTCGAGTCCTCTGAGGGTCCGACGGCAGTGCCACAATCGTTCGCCACGTCAGAAGGACAGACCCGTTCAAGTTTTTAATAAACGTGCTGGAGTGAATGGGTTAGTTCAGCAATGTACTGTGGTAGACCACTGGATTTTGATGGCCGCCTTTGGAACGCTCCAATCCTGTAGGAGTGTCGGACAGGTGAGGACGTGGAGCTGCTTTTCTTCAGTCCCATATGCAGAGTCCTTCTTTCATGTTACCAGTCCAATGACAAAGTCTGGAATCACTCAGAATCCCTCCATGATAAAACATCAGGAGGTCTTCTTGAGTGACAGGCGGAAGGTCACTCCTAAACGGTGTTCCAACTGCTTGCAGGTTCGCTGTTCGTGCACCGTAGCAGTTGGCCACTATGACAAGGGCGTCATTCTCTTGATATTGCAACGTTCACAGGTAAGATTTTTCTTGCTGTCTGCTCTCCCACTGTTTCAATATTAATTTTTGGTCCACATTTGCAATAGTGGCTGCAGCTATTGGTACAATATTTGCTATAAATGGGGAAGTAGGTGTTCCTTTTCCCAATGACAAAAAAGGCACTTTGTATGACCCTAATTCACTGAATAAAGATGATACTGAAGAGAGGGCAAAATTGAATGAGAAGAAAATTCTCGAGGGCATTGGAAAAGTTTTAAAAAACGAAGTTCAGAGTAAGGAAATTGGAAAGACTGAACAATTCACCGCTGCTTCTGAGAAAATTGCTCAGGAGAAAAAACAGGATGAGCAAACGACTCATTCTAAAGTTGAACCACCGCTATTAATTCAATAGTTTCCTTTATGGTGCCACGGAAATTAGCTTTGCTTAATAAAATCCACAATTTAGATCCTTGGTGTTCCCAAACCTCCAGCATCTTGCTGCTAACTCTCACAATCATTTTTCTCACATATATAAACAGTCGCATTCCATGACATTATTTATTGCAAACTGCTCTCAGTCAGGTGACCGATGACTGGATAGTCATCGGTGACCTCTGGAACTTCTACATCGAAGTTTCTTTCAGAACCGACACGAAGAACGGGATGAACTCATCAGGTTCCTCTTTCCATGTTTCTTTGCTTCGAAGCACTACTTTGACGCGGCGTTTGGTCACCAGTGCCTGCATCCTTCTCCATGTTGTGTCAATACTGCCCCAATCTCCGTGTTTGTCTATGAGCACCGAAATCAAACCACCCCACTGGTTAACCAAACTAGAGAGGGCTCTGAGGGCTGCACAGGGACATTCTTCTCAACCGATGGTGAAGGTCAGGAGATGACGCGCATCCAGGAAATCAACGACCTAGAGCAGCGACCTCGTCCCGGTCCCCACTTCTTTACGCAGACGGCAAAACAACTTGAGTCCAACCCGTGACTTCGCTTCTCTGGCGAAATCCGTAGCGGATGGCGGCCTCAGACAGAGCGCCGTACTCGTCGTGATTCTTCGTCCTGGCTTGCTGGAAATTTGCAGTGGTGATGAAGCGCCTACAGTTGAATTCCTGATTTGCCCAGAGTTCTCACTGCTCCCTGTAAATCTTCCCATCATCTTCTTGGTGAGGCGGATCAGTAGCATCTTTTGGAGGCCTCTACTGACTACGAACTGCTCACAGTCCTTTATTGCCATCCATGGGCTTTCGGATATCCACTTCATGCTATCCCAAAGAACCCGTAGAAAGCAACGAATGATCATGGACAGTTCCACTCTCAATATTCCTCACTTCTAGGCCGTATTCCAGGATGATGTGTGTTCACCGATGACTGTTTCGGAATTCACTCGGAATCCTTCCTTCGATTAGGCGGAGAGGTCTAGGATTAAGGTGGACAATAGATGGGATTTCTGGGCGTTGATCTTCAAGTCCAGGCCTTTCCAAAGGACTCGAGGACACCAAGGAACACTTGCTGACGCCTCTCGTATTTCAGGAAGAAGAGGACACCGTCCGAATACGCCTGTTGCGTCAGTGTGTCGTCGTCTAGTCGCATTCCTTGGAGACGGCCGATATAGTATAGCGGTGACAACATCGTCTCCATGTGCACCACCAACAGGCTCGAACTGAGAACGTCTCGTTGCCGTAGTTCCCTCTTCGCTCGGATGGCTGCTGTTTCTTGCCCGTTGATGATTATCTTGCAGCACTGCCCTTCGAGCTTCCTCTACACGTAGTTGCCGAAGTGTTCCATGTAGCCCAGTTTCCTCAAAATGTTCAGCAACATCCCATGGTCCACAGTATCGAACGCCTTCTTCATATCCTTGAAGCCCAGCACCACGTTGTCGCCGATGCAGCGACTGCAATCCATGGTGGCCTGACCACACTTCACGTTGTAAGACATGCGGCGTCAAGGCATCGCGGAAGTGCGCAATCGGCAGATACCGAATGGCAGCATCTTGCTCAGAAGGGTGAAACAGATCCTGGCCAACCACTTTACGTCCGTGTTCAGTGTGGAGATGAGTCGCCGTTGGGTCACCTCGGTCAGGCCTCCTAGCTTCGGAAGCAGCCTCACCCTGCTCTCGAAATACGCCGAAGTGGTGTCCGAAGGGCACCCCTATGAAGCGGCAAAGAGGTGGAAAGTCGGTGATTGGCTCACGCACACAAAGACAGCTGGCTTAAGCGGTAGACTAAACTTTAAATCCAGGTGCCATATTTAATTCCGGTGCTCGTGAACTCTGGCACCGGAAAAACGGCGCTATCCTAGGATGCGTGAATGATGCGTGGAAAGCGAGAGCGAGCCAGCGGAGGCCTATGATGTGTGCGCGCGCTGTACATGGCCGCATCCTGCCGCGGCCTCGCATTTACTCCACGGGTCACCTTTCTCTACGTAGTCACTCACGTGCGAGAAGTCGGACGCACCTGCAAAGGCATAACGCGCTAAAGACGCACACTCCACGCACGAAGTCGGCGTCTCCTTCGCAAGGTCTATGCATTCTCCATTTCAAATGGCCTCGTGACTTTGAATTCTGGTGAAAAAGGCAGAAGATCAGAGGTGCCTCCTCCTCAATCATGAAGAGGGATGTCCGACCCGTTCCAAGGAAGTAGGTGAAGCATCAACCGCTTCAGTGTGGCAACCACACGCGCGAGCAGCCTCTGCGGGAAAGGCGAGAAAAGGTCATTCGCAGAAGCTGTCCTGGGCGGAATCGAAGCGGACGTCGAGGTGGAGAACAAAAGGATGCTGTGGGCAATAGGCAACATGCGTGCTGCGTCGACCGCAAGGAGTGGCGACTCTTTTTCGTTATCCAAACCTTGGAATGGACCGAATCCCTCACAGCATGAGTTTATTTTGCACAACTCAGAAAAACTGCGTGCTCTTTTAATAGAAGCATTTCAAACACATTCCGATCCGCCACGTGATTTTAGAAGTGCGTGAGCAGAGTTGTCATCAGTGCTTTCAAACTCCGAACAAACTTCCCAAAACATGGTGATCCTCAAATCCAAGACCTTATCTATAGTAATTTAAATCCGTAGCTGTTGGATCTACAGGCCGCGGAGGCGGGGGAGGCGCAGGCAACACATCAGTTCCAAAACGAAGTTCATTCTTCTGAAAGTCTACTTCAACGAGTTTGCCTTCTATAATCCTTGTTGAAAGATGAAATTGAAGGCTTTTGGAAGGGATGAATATCAGATAGCACTTGTCCTTTATCTGGAAAAATCAAAGTCTCAGGGAACTTTTCGGAAGAGAAGATCTTACAGGAAAATGAGGTTTCTACGCTACTAAGCGGATCGAATGACGACCTCATGAAAATTGGTTAAACATAGAAGAGCAACGCTTTTTCAGAAGAGAGCGAGAGCGCTGCGTGGATCACACGATACTTAGCACATCGAATCCTCTCAACGGAAGCTCTGCCCTTGCGCTCAGCATCAGTTGCGCGCGAGCTCGGCGAAGTGTTTGACCGCGCATGCGCGAGCGCAAGCAGCGAGAAACAAATGGCGAATGCGAATGCCAAGGAGACTCATCCCAACTTCGCAGTTTCACGATGCTTTTCGGGAGAACCCACGTCCCCGTTTGCAAGAGATAACATCGACATCAAAAGCTTTCCTGGAGTGGCGCGAACTCGAGAAGGATTAGCTGGGAGTGACGTCCACCTACTTCAGGGAGCATGCATGGCTGCTCTTTGCTCGCCCTTCTCCCGCACCGTAACACCCCATAAATCTCATGAGGAATAAATGGGAGCCCCTTCCGGGAAAGCACCAGATGTCCCTGCAGGCCCACCGCTGCTCTCTGCGGAAAATAGGTGCGGCTTCACCCAACGTGCCTGAGGGCTACTGAACAGCTCGAGCTGTAGAGCCTCACACACGGAGAAATCCAGAA
Source organism: Raillietiella orientalis (assembly GCA_036172245.1). Taxonomy (NCBI): domain Eukaryota; kingdom Metazoa; phylum Arthropoda; class Ichthyostraca; order Raillietiellida; family Raillietiellidae; genus Raillietiella; species Raillietiella orientalis. Next base: position 2,633,250 of record JAYWIR010000032.1, on the reverse strand, counting down.
AATTCTTCGTGGGAAAGATGCATCGCAAAATTCGGGCAACTGAGGCTGAGGAGAAGCGGAATGGTGGACATGAGCTCAAGCGGATGAAATCCAGCTGTGGTTGTGCTCGCAGTTTCCTCCCGTGTTCCATGACACCGCCAGCGCTCCCTCAGACAAATTCACCCAACCAGTTGACCGGTCATTCATGAGATCGGGGCTGCGACTTTGAGGACACGAATCAGGGACACGGGGATTCCCCCGTTCGCTCAGGTCCCCTGCACCCGGGAGCGATCGCAGCGATTCAGAGGCCGATTTAACAAGAAGACCGCCACACAAAAGAAAAAAAGGAAGAAGCGTTACCTTGAAGTGGTAGCTCCAGAAATCCAACGGGATTTTGTATTTTTGTGTGATCGAGACGTGCACGAGGGGATTCTTTCTCGGTGTGCAGTTGATCTGAAATGGAATTTTCCACAGTGAATAGTCAAAGGTCATTGAAGACCAACTTCTTGCAACCCAGATTGGCTTTTTCTTGATCTGGGGTCCAATGCGGTTAACAAATCCCTCACAAATTTTTCCGGAGCCTCAGCCAAGAAGGTGTCCAATTTAAGGTGAGCCGTGATGCCTTTTGATGTATGTGTCACCTTCCTGTCTACTTCTATGCTGAGGCTGGAAGCAGAGGAGCAAATGAGAATCTGATGGGTGTAAGCAAGTCATTTAGCCATCCCTGTGGTAAGCGCTCCCCTATCAGCAAAAAAAGGGGTCACCAAAGGTCGGCGGTTGCTTTCTAAAAGAGGATACGCTCACGTAAGGAATCTTTCGCGGCTACCGAAAAGGGTTTGCTCGTGCACAAAGGGGAAATCTCCTTCGACAGAGAATGCTGTGTGTGATGTGTGATCAGACTAAAAGTGGGTACCGTGTAGAGAATGGGGGCAATGAGTTCATTCGGTGGTAAATGCAGAAAGTGCTGCCGTGCGCATTTGCCCACCAGTAGGGCCATTTTATCAAAAAAGTCGTGAAGGAAAGAATCTCACCTGTGAGCTTTGAGCGAATAGGTCTTCTGGTCCTTACCACCAGTGAGCTTCACGGATGCATCACGTTTTGCAGAGACTGACTCCCCTGAGGTCAGAGCAAGCCATCCACCTTCCCCTCTGCAATTGCCGTCAGGACACCTCGATTAACCGGCCAGAGGGTGTTCTCACCTACGCAGCTTCACGGTCATCTTCAAAGAAGGAAGCCGATTTTGTTGAATGATTTTCTTGAGGAAGAGCTTGTTAATGGGGAAAAAACCCAAGTAAGGTCGAAGATTTGGGATCGGGTTGTTTCTTGGTGGCCCATAACTTGAAAGAATTCTCATCGGAACAGACGGGGGAAAGAAGGAAGATTTACTGTGACTTTCGGTGTCTACCTGTAATGAATGTAAGAACGGCGGTTATCTGCATGTCCTTACTTTCTCGAGCAGTTTAAAAAGCTTTCACGAAAACACTGCCCTTTGGAATCCCAACCATCCCTCGTAGAAGACGCTGTCAAATGCATGCATTCGTCGGAGTGCGCGCGAAACCCTTTCGGTGTTTCTGGATTTACGTGCGCATTCCGATTCCTCTGCTCGTGGAGGAAAAAACGCTCTCAAACCCATGGCTACCGAGTTCACTTGCCACCGGGGAAAACCAGGAAGAAAAACGCTACACTCTCAGGAAGGTGCTTCTGCTCTTCGTCCACACACAAACCGCGCATAGTCATTCCGAAGGAATGGAAATACAGAGCATCAGAACTCGACGTCGTCAATGACGGCTACTGTGCAGCTGGACCCATTAGCGTGAGATCGACTTCTCCAATGATGACGCTCAACCTGGAAAAAGCTATTACCTGCAGTGTGTCATTCCCGACGAAAGACTGGTATTCCGTCCCAAAAACCTTCGTTTTGTCCACTTTCTGGAAGTTAAAGGTATTGGAATCCACGACCCTGATTCCGGGGCGATGCTCTGCAATGGAAAAGCAAACATGGAAAGTGCAGTCGCGCGCGCCAGGGTCACCCACTGCAATACGGAGTTGGGCAGCAGGAGCTCAACGTGACCACACTCGAGTACATTCCAGCATCGAGGGAAAAGGGAAGGAGAACCTTCGGAGTTCCCAAATTCGCCTCCAGGAAGTAGAAGTCCTGTGTTCTGGTAGTGTGAGAGACTCATAAGGGATATGCACTCACCTGATTGAAAAAAAGTCTAAAAATTTCTTCCTTATTCGACGATGTAGCCGCCCTAGGGAAATACGTGGGGAGGTGCGAGTCTTCAAGAAGGAAACTCCCGCATCCTTACCAGGAAACGGCTATCAACGTAGAGAAGAATGCGGTGAACGTCCACATGTGGATGCCGACGTTGGCGATGGGATGTCGAATCGACGCACTGAGGCGCAGACAAAGATTAGGAGCGGTCCGCCTACGGCTGAGTGTTTCCTCGAGGCAAGTGGAGTGCATTTATAGAGACAAAACGCAACATCTCCGGGATAAACTTCCAGGATCTTTGCAGGTGTTTCAACAGTTTTCGTTTCTGAATGTCACCTCTCTTCCCGAACTGGGATGCAGTCATGAAAGAGATTGAATGATGCATCATCAAGAAGAGAATTCTCTTCTTGCTAGTCCTCATGTGCCGAACCTCTATAGCCAGCAATCACTCTTGGGGAGAGAACTGTGCATGAGGGTCTTGACAGTTGTTTTGCTTCCGGGAGCACTTCACCTTGCCCGCTCGTGCGACACTCCGCCGTAAAGCTGAAAATTGTTCAGGAGGGGGCCGCAAAGCTCAGTGGCACGAAAAGTGAGGACTTTTCTTCGCTCTTCCATCACTGTAGAGAACTCTTACGTCTGTCTTACGCAGAAGACGGCGGTCCCTAAAAAGCTGCGTTTCTGTCGCGAGGGCCAGGAGACGGCTTTCATTTCGGAGATGTTAGCAGCCGCTCTCGGGTTGCGTCCATGCTGCTGCAATCTGAAAGCAAATCTATAAAGACGAAATACAACCAAGAACTTCAGGAAAGGGATCTCATATCTTTCGTACCTCGGAAGTGGCGACGGACATGGTATTCTTTGTCTCTGCGGCCGTTCCCATCAGCGATCGCCGTGTTGATCTCGGAAGCAGCCTTGCCGTTCCAATGCGGCTGCTTCAGAGCGTCTCGCCCATTCCCTGAAGGCCGAGTAAGCGTGGATGACCATCCCTCTCTTCCTTGTATCAGTCGCTCAGATGCCTCTTGCTGAACTCTGGAAAAAAGAATGGATTCGCGTTTCTTCGGCGCCCCATGCGTTCCGTGTCTATCTCCTTCTCAGTAGGGTAACCAAAAGCACCAACCATTTTTTCGGATGCGAAGGCTTTGAAGTTTTCTTTCTTTTGACAGGCGGGAACCGTTATACTTGTCTGCTGTGGAGGGTACCGGCTAAGGAGTATCTCTCCTGGTTCTCGCATCCCGGAAGCGACAGCTGCTAGCGTTGAGAAGCGCTCAATACGGCAGGAATGCATGCTCCACCAAAGCGCTTCTTTTTCACTCCCTCTTTTTTTCTATCGTCTCCAGTCCCCATGGAAACAGGCATTCCAAATTTCACGCGAAACTGTGTTTGCTCCTGTCGCGAGAAATGACTGGTCTCTGGTTCCTCATTCATAAATGTCTGCTGCCAGCCATCCCTCGAATAAACATCTCTGTCGGCAGCCGATGCAAAACCTCTGACAGAGGAAGTGCTAAACTGCAGAGCGCCTTAGCCCACAGTGCGCCTGGGAGTGTAGGACTGGGAACAGCGGCGCTCGTGTAAATCTTCCGAGTTGCATCGGAGGTTCTCCAACTGCAGAGTAGGGATTCAGACCCGATTTCCACACTTAGATGCATAGCGCTTCTGTAGGACATTTGGGTTTCCCTCGAGGCTGTGACTGAGAGACCGCCGTCGCTTCACAGAAAGTTGTGCGCTTCGCGAGCTTTCCGCAACTGTGCTCAGTAGTTACAGTTGACCGCAAGTTCTAGGATTCACAGACGGGGTGGCGATTCTGACCTACTGCATTAGTGATGCCGGCAGGAGAGGCTGTCTCTGCTCCAAGAAACCTCGCTCGCGGCAAGAAGGAAGGCAACGCCGAGGCGCAGGCGCGATGTGGAGTGACCAGATAGCGTTTCCGACACCGGCACGTCCTCCTTGGCCAGCCGTAACGGGCATACGCACAGGAAGCTCCGTTCGCCAAAAGGTCAGGGCACGGAAGAGTTTCCACCCGACCGTAGCATGGCCTTGGCTCCAGGACGGACAACTCGAAACCGGGAAAAACCATATTCCCCTCTCAATTCCGCAGGTGCCGCGGATTAGGCTTTTAATGAGGAGCGCTGTTTAGAGCGGATAGAAGGCACGGTAGAGAAACGAGAACGATCGTGACCATGGTGAGGGGGGGAGGAATAAGAAATCAGTGCCGGTAGCGCCGCTTGTTATGCACCTTATGCAGGGTAGCCGCGAGCTCCTCTTTTCGCATTCCATCGGAACGCCAATTTCGACAGAGGGGGCTCGTTGCCAGGGGAGTGGCTTTTCTGAAGCTGCGCTCTCCGTCCACTGTGCTGCACTCAGCCATGATGGTGCTCAGGCCTCAGAGCGCTCCTGTTTTGTCGCTATCAACCGATTCTGACCCGGTTTTCAAGGATGAAAAGAGCCTTCGGAATATGTGGCCAATGTATCCTCAAGGCACTATAAGGGAAAGAAGGGAAGAGCTTCCCGGCTCCAAGAGAAAGTTTCGGTCGCAGGTGGGAATGAAAGACTATCCCTTCTCTGGTCAATGATGACAGAGGAACCTCATTTCCTACACGAGACGACAGCCTTGAAGGCAAGAAATTAAAGCTGGCAGATGTGGTGTCTACCGGCGCGCAATATCCCCTGGCGCGTATTCGGTTGCCAGGATGTAGCTTCGTTGCTGCCTCAGAGTTGCGACCACTCGAAGGCTCCAATGTTTCCACCGTGGAAGATCGACGATTCCTTGGGAAAACAGGAGAAGCAAGTGGATTTCCTGCCACTTTGCATACCCCGACGAGCTGTGGAGTTACGCCAGCATCAGCAATTTGAGCTCTGACGCGGATTTCATGCGTACCGTTGGTCACCTGGGTTTCTACGGTTTCCCAGAAGGAAGCGGAGAGTGACGGAAAGAATGGCGTTCACGCAAGGACTGTTACCTTTCTAGTCTTAAAGGCGTCGTCTCTACGCAAGGAGATGAGAGGTTGGCAATCGGGAGGTTGTCCCGTTTGGCAGCAGGAGGGAGTGCGCCGGAAGTGATAGCGACTAGCGGTAGCACATAACGACTGCTCTGAAGGACTGCTTTTTCGAAAAGAATTTCTTGACCTTACTCCGCGGACAGCTTGACCCATCACCTTCGCCTGTAAGGTGCCGTTTTTTGTGTGCTCAGTCTGCAAGGGAAGATGCCGTTTAGCTGTCCTCGTGGTGGGGCTTCCCTAGCAATTACAGGTGCCATCTCCGGACGAAGAGCGTCGGTTCCTCTCGATGGGTCAGTCATGTCAGAAGAAAAACGGCAGCGTTCTTGCTGCTGGGAAACAGCGTTACAGCGGTGCATCCGGAAACGCCCCGCGGCGGTGCTGCTTCGCTACGAGGATATCACGAAAGAGGCGGTGCAGGAAAGAGCTTCTCGCCGGACGGTATTTCGCTCGCTCTCCTGGTTGTTCCAACCCCTGATTTGTGGAATGGGAGGCGTGCATGCCGAATTCCTCAGTAGAGATGAGTCTCCAGCTGCACAGGTTGGGGAGCCAGATGCGGAAACCATCGTTCCGCTGAGACAGAGCTCCTGTGCTCCCTGAAGAAGCAGAGGTGCGCAACGTCGGGGCCGAATATCGCATCCTAGCGAGGAATGCAGGCGCGAAGCTGCTGGCCAGACTGTGACCGAAGCGCTCTTATCACAAGTGCCAATAACCTTGTTGCTTCCGGGGCAGGCCTGCGCTATTTTCGGGAGAATCACGGAGGCCACCCTTCTCCTCTTCTCTAGCGCGACGGCATTTGTAGTTGCGGAAGGTTGCGCCTGTACAGTCAGGAAGATTCCTGGATTCTCCGCGACCAGATCGTGGCCGTTCAATAGGGAGCGAACAGTCCCGAAACGCTTGCGGTTGTTTTGAGAACAGAAGTCGAAAGCGGCGATCAGTATCTGCTTCCGAAAGGTTTCCCGGCCGTCCTCCTGGACTGCTGACCCTACAGTGGGAGTAGAGCTTCCATTCACATTTCCTTCAGCAGGCGACTGGAGCTGTTCGTCGCGGTCGCATCGAAGTTTCGTTTCTTTTGGTGAGAGTTCCCTCGTGACGTCATTGGAATCCTGCTGCTCCGGTAGTGGGGACGATAACAAGCCGCTTGCGTACACCTGATTGTGAGAGTAATCCCGCGGACTGGAGAGAAACCAACTGAAAAGTACCGAGGTGTGTATAGGTGATGAGAAGTAAGCTGGCAGGCAGGAAAACATGCAATGCGAGTTCTACACCCATGGCAGGAAGCCGGCTTTTTTTTTCTCGTGACCATCTTCGCGAAAACGGTCGCCTTCGGGGTCGTATGCAGTACCGATCCTAGACAGACGCCCCAGGCGACATTACTTCAGCAGACAATCGACACCTTGTCCCGATCGTCCCATGGTGTTTGCAGTGCTAAGCGTCGTTCCTTGCTCTGTTGCTGACCACTCTCAAAGAGACGATGGAGACCGTGATGACTCGTCGACGTGGGAGGAATCCCGCCTTATCGAAGGTTCGAAAAAATCATTAATGGCGTGGACGTCTTGGGAGTAAGCGGACGCTGCGACCCCGAACTTCCCGCCTAAAGGACTTGTGCTCTGTGACGATCTACTCGCAGTACCTTCGGAGGAGGTTAAGTGGCCTACAGAGTGTTGGGATAGCGGCGCCTTCCCGATGGAGTGGCAAGGGACGGCGTTGCTCTTTTACATGGGGGAATGCTATTCAGAGCACGCTTTTCTCACTGTTCACTTGGAAGTGTATATGCCTGTTGGGAAGAGTGCGGAGGAAGCTAATCTTCCCGCATCTCCTAGTAGAGTGTGTTGCCCTCGGTAAACCTTGAGTTCGACTCTCGTCTATAATGAATATTCCAGTAGGCGACCCGAAAGACACTTTCCGGCGCCTCTTCATGGCAGATATTGTCCCCCCGCCTCAACCCTTGCAGTTCTCTGCTGTGTTCGCGGATACCTTGCAAGTTGGAACGCCCAAAGAAGAGGGTAAAGCAGCAAAGACGCCATCCCACTGGACCACGATCTTTTTGGAGATCGCGACAAGGTGGTCCCAGCGGAATGATGCAAAAGCAGCACTTGTCGGCATCCTTCACATAATGCAGGGGACCGATCCAGGAGAACAGTATTCTAAACCCTTTCCACCTCTCCCTAAAGAAACAATTCTTCAACCTTTTGAATTCTTTTCCTTTTTTTTTTTTTCTTTTGTCCTTTCACTTCTCCCATGGAGAGGACGCCACCGTTCAGCGTACCGGTTCATCACAAGTCTACTCAGCGTAATAGAACCGAGTGTTGTACCACAGAAACAAATTTTTTACTCTATCATGAACTCTTGTGAAAATTTTGACAATAAATGCCCCGGCATATCCGGGTGAAGAACATTGGCCGGGTTTGGACGCGGAAGTTGTGCGCTTCCTGGAAGTAGAGTTTTTTTTTTCGAAAGTGTGTCATGTGGTTTTACGTCCGTTGAAGGGCGGAAATGCCTGAGAATGCCGCACGTCAAGTCGAGAGAGGCGTGAAAACCACGTATCTCAAGCCTTTGGAGGTGGGGTCACTTCCCACCACCCAATCGTCCCCCGCCGCCCCGGCGAGATCATGGAATTCCGCAACAGCGCCTGAAACTCGGGATCATGAAGCGGAATTTTTAGCAGACCTCGACAGGGGCTGCAGCCGTACTCTCCTTTACAATGTAGGCAACTTGTATTCTCCTCTCTGTAGGGTCTGCCTGCCGCATGAGACCACTCGTGCCATTGAATGCCAGCATCTAGGGTTTGTCGCACGATCAGCAGATCAATGCATCACCCGAGCAATTTTACCCCTGGCCCGCCCTTGTCTTGAGGTCGGCACAGAGGATTTAGCCTGACCCGGGGCTTGAATTCTTTCCAAAGTATTTTCCACTGCAGCTGTTCGGCCTGCGTGATCGTTTGCTCGTCCAGTCGGCAGAAGACCGTTACGAGGAGCACTTTGGGAGGGAGAACTCGGGGCCACAGGTTTGCCCTCTGCTACAGGCAAAAGTCGAGTCGGACGTATTTTGCAGCCACTTCTTCCGTTTGCCTCAGGATTTCTTTTCATACGTGTTGCGAAGCCGAGGCGTCGCCGATGTGCATTCCCAGGAACTTGATTCCGTCCACCACTCGGAATACTGTCTCTGGGAAGGCGGAGAGATCCCGGATTCCGGTGGACAATTGCTGGATTTCTGGGCGTTGATCTTCAAGATCAGGCCTGTCTCATGGACTCGACGACACGGAGGAACGCATGCTGATCTTCCCCGTCCCTCAGGAAGAAGAGAAGATCGTCCGCATACGCCGGGTGCGTCAGTGTGTCGTCGTCTAGTCGTGTTCCTTGCAGACGGCCGATACAGCGCACCAGTGACAAAATCGTCTCCACGTACACAACCAACAGCCTCGCACTAAGGGCGTCTTGTTGGCGTAGTTCCCTCTTCGCCCGGATGGCTGCTGTTTCTTGCCCGTTGATGATTACCTTGCAGTACTGCCCTTCGAGCGTTTTCTACACGTAGTTGCCGAAGTGTTCCGTGTAGCCCAGTTTCCTCAAAATGTTCAGCAGCATCGCATGGTCCACGGTATCGAACGCCTCCTCCATATCCGTTAAGCCCAGCAAAAGGAAGTCGCCGATGTAGCGACTGCAACCCATGATGGCCTGACCACACTTCACGTTGTAAGACATGCAACGTCAAGGCATCGCGGAAGTGCGCATTCGGCAGATGCCCGATGGCAGCGTCTTGCTCAAGCCGTTGTCCCAGATCCTGGCCAACCACTTGACTCCTTGTTCAGGGTGGAAATGAGCCGCCGTTGGGTGACCTTGGTCAGGTCTCCTCGCTTCGGAAGCAGCCTCACTCTACTCTCGTGGAACGCCTCGGGAAGCCTCCGTTCTTCTTGGATGCGAAGCGTCGGTTCGTGAAACAACCGCAGGCAGGCGTGAAGATACCGCTGAAAGTACAAAATTGGCACGCAATCCTTGCGCGCTTATCCTTGTAGCTCAGAAATCTGCAGCTACATCCTTGCGGAGCCCTGCGAATACCTGCTTCACTTCTTCCATGAGGATTTCCTCTTACACGGTTTCCTGCTGTTGCCGAGTAAGTCTCTTCTGTAGGTGTGGAAGGAAAACCGTCCGCTGAGTTCTCCTCAGAGGGAGACTGAAATGCTGATGGAACGCCTCTGCGATTTCTGCCGACGTCTGTCTTAGCTGGTCTATGCAGAAGACATGCGTCTCCTTTTTTTTCCTGCACGCCTACTTCTCCTTTGACTTTGCGGAAGGCGTACCGGCTCTCTTAAATGGTCCTAGTGCCTGAAGAGCAAGCGATTTTTGATGTTTTGCTCCCGGTGCACTTCCTGCCTCATCCTTCTGCTTTTAAGTTTCTCATTGCAAAATACGCGGATGGTGTGCTCCAACTTGTCCCAGTCGTCGACCCCGCGGATGTTGGTGTCCCGAAGGATCGTTTCCATCAGTTGCTGGTGACAAAAAAGCGTTTCGCACCAGGCGGGCGTGCAGATGAGCGCTGCCCCCGTGCATGCATTCTTCCAAAAAGTTCGGTTCTCAGTGTGAAACACAGCAGCTGGTGGTCCGGGAGCAGAGTCAAGCGTGTCTCGAAATCCCTGAACGCGGCTGTCGACTTCTTGACGGTGTTCGATCGTCATGTTGCTGGCCGTCAAACACAGCAGTCCGAAATCCTCGGAAAGCTATGAGACGAGAACTTTCCCTGGTATTCCTCGACTGGACCGTGATGCCCGCGATTTGAAGTCGTCCCACGACGGAAACGATGTCCTTTGATGCGGCGTCGCTGCGCAGGAGATCGCGCACAGCCTCCGCACACCGATGCTTTTCCAGGTGGCGACGTACACTTTCACCAAGAATAGGTAAACGGCGCCGGATTGTAACTCTGACGATGCGGCCGGGAGAAGGAGATTAGGGCTCCAGGACGGTGTGAACGAAACTATTCCTCAAGAATATATGAGCGCCCTTGGTCTGCCTCTCTCTTGGGCTCACGAGCGGCCTGTTGTCCAGTTGCCGTTCAAGTTCGCGGCAGATTTGGTCGCTCGTCTCGTAAGTCTCTCAAAGGCAGATGATGTCGTCACGCTGGATGTTGCGCGTGATCCTGCTTCTCTTCTCCTGGTTACACATCGCATTCAGGTTCCAGGAGGCGATCTGGATGCTATCGGAAACATGCGGGAATCAAGCCATGAGCGATGTTTTTTTTTTCTCAGCGTCTCCGTCTTTTGATGCCTGGGAGACGACGTAAGCTCCTAGAGGCAGAAGTGTCTTCCTTCTTCTTGCTCTCCGACTCCACGTCGTTCGTGGTGTCTTCAGCAAAAATTTCTTTTCTGGAATGTGGTCTACGGCCAGCAGGTTCTGTTGAACTCACAGAAAGCTGGTTTCCATCCTCCAAAGCCGTGGTCCTGGATTTCTCCGCCTTCAGGACTTCCTCCACTTGGACTTCCATGCTGTCGATCACGACAGTGTAAAAAATTTCATCCTGGATGGATGGTGTGCTAAGCCGCGAAATTTACCTTCTCTCTTTCCTGTTCTGCGGTATGGTCGGCCTCCACCTAGGTGGCAGTGTCTTCCAAGATCGGTTTTCTGTTGGTTCTATCTCTAGTTGCGCCCCATTCCTCTGACACTGCTGGAACTGGAGTGAGTTCTTTCCTCGCGGCTTTCTTGTTTTTTTTCCTTTTTCTTCTTCATTTCTGTAGCATTGCAGCCGCCCTTGCGCTGTATTTCTCCGCTCCTCTTTCTTGGTCCTTGCATTGAACTGGCGGGAGTAGGTAAAGTCCCTGGGCTACGGGTCACATGGAAAACCTCGAGTACTCCTTCTTCATGTGCCCCAATTGTTTGCAATGATGGCACTGCGAAGGCCTCGTGCGTGCTTTGCTGAAATGGTCTTGCTGACCTCATTTAAAACAGCATCCTCTCGGGGACGCGTAGTTTCGATTCCCAAACTGCTTGCATCCCGCACAGAACGTAGGCTGCTGGCAGTAACACACTTGTACGTTTTGCGAGTACCCATATTGAAAATTCTCTCGAAATTTCTGCCTCCTCAAGGAGCTTTATTCTGGATATCGCCTCTCCAGTGAACACCTCCGCCATCCAATTGCAAGGACACACCTTTTGCAATTCACCGTACTGCGACAGAAATTCCCACACGATCTATTGCTTGGTGAAGCAGCTAATTTCCAATAGGTATACCGAGGTTCCTCTTGCGTCCTCCATGCCTCGCGAGTGACGTCCTTTTGCGACAATCCTTCGCTCCAGGACATCTCCTGAAGCTCCTCATTTACCGAGTAGATTGTGAAGCCAATGCTCCTCGGTATTATGGCTTAAATGTCTTTAAAGTTGATGTTCCTTCCATGCCAGGAGACGTATATCTAGCGTACGCTGTTTATTTTAAAAAGATCTGTTTTGAAGGTCACCATTTTGACCTCCGCATCCGTTGCAGATACGAGCTGTTTGATCCTTTCGATTTCAACAAAGGAGGGCGTTGTTTTCCTCGCCATTATAAGGGACGACGCGTCCAAATTTCTCGGCCGCCTTGCCGTGACCGTTGTGTATGATAGGAGCGGGCCATTCTACCCGACGCTTCGGCGGTTACCTCATTGCACAGTGCCAGTGGGCATGTCTCCATGGTGTTGTGCCGCGTTGCCATTGGCAGCGATAAACTCGACTCCTTCTTCTTTTGCAGCTGTATCTCCGTTCAAGAGTTCACTCGTAAGGGAAGGTCGCACAAAGGGATAGCACTTTTCCTTTGCACTTCTTTGGTCCCATTCTATCGCCTGTTTGGTACATTATCGACTTTTTAAGAACAGGAAGTAAATCAATCATCAAAACGACGGAGGGCAGCGCGCCTTGAGCGACAAAACAACTGGTTTTCTCAAGGGTCCAAAAGACCCTTTGAGTGGAACCCTAGAAGACTTCAACGCTGACTGGAACGTAGTGCGGACGGAGAAAAGGAAGGAACAGCCGAAGAAGAAAAGGGATCCTTCTTGCTTCGCCCTCATCAAGGTAGGCGGTGTGAAGAAGCATCCCGGCGGACCAAAGAGGACTCACGAAAAAGCTTCATCCGCAGCCGAGTGCGCTGACGCTGTCGCCCTCAACGAGAGAGAAGCTGCGGCCGGCAGCATCCTCTGCGAAGTCTGTATGAGCTTTAAGCTGCCAGGAGAAAAGCGGACAATCGAAAGATCTGACTGGCGCGCAGCATTACGTCTACGAGTTGGAGTCGGATGGCAGTGCGAAAGCTCGCCAAGCCCTGGCGCAACCTGGGGTGCGCAAGAGGAAATTCTCCAGGCGCGAGCCTGATATCGGGAACAGTTCCCGATGCTCCTCGGAACCCGAGGCAATGCTCCTCGACTCCCAGGAGCCAGCCTCGTGCGGTGTAGCGGAGGACGGTAGCCAAGTGTCGTACGGCGAGAAGTGCAGAGATGGGGCGAGCTGCTCGATATCCCGACGGATAACCTGAAGTGTCGCTGGTGTTGAAAAGCACCCTTCCACTTGAAGTGGCAGGACTCGAGGCTCCTGATGTTGCACGGGGTTTTCCCCAGCAACGAGCGCGGCAAGCACTAGACGCTGATGATTGTGGATATCAACCGTAAGGGGAACGGGAATTACTCCCGCACCTTCTAGTAGAGTGTATTGCCCACCGGTCCTTCTGGAATTGTTTTCAAACATTTCTCCGGATCCCGGTTGGCAGCCCTGCCAAGGTCGTTTTTCGACTCCGTCGTGCGTCACAGCCTGCAAACAGTCGCAGCGCTGGCAGCTCCCTGCTGCCACTGCCGGATTCTGGCGGCCATGAGTGATGTGGAGGAAGAAGCAAACGACGAAAGGGATGTCATCGAGGATGGAGTTCGAATTTCTGAGCATGGCTTCTTGATGGTTACACAAGAAGACCATGCAGAAGTACCACGACAGCATCCTGCAACGAATGGACAATCATCCAAGCGGCTGTGATACTGAACTGGCTTTCCAAAGTGCCTTTTTATATTTTCAGTTTATTTTTCTTTTTGTTTTCTCTCCATCCCCTCCTCTGCCGACGTGAGTCGTAGCGGAGGGGATGGCAGGTTGCAGGTTCGTTGTTATGGCCATAGCAAGATCTTGTACAGCGCTCATTGTCCATTTGAAAATCGACGCTTTGAGGTGATCGGATGACATGTCGAAGCGCAAGAGCAAGCGGACGTTCCCTGCTCCAGCTTTTCTTGAGACACCGAGTTTCTGAGTTTTCTCCTGTGTGTGTGCATATGTGAAGCATCGCCGGTGTTCAACGGCTGCCATGCCACAAGACAGCGCAATCGAATTCGGCGTGGGAGAAGGAAGAATTACTCTTTAGCCTGTGCAAGAGAAGGTAAGCGTCCACGTAAAATCGTCGCCGCCAGTAACAAGCACTTGGAGCGCTATCGCGGCTGCACCAGAGGCAGAGGCGATGACCGAGCAAATGGGGTATAAGGCAAGTGGGAACAGGCCGTTTTTTGTCTACAAAGTGAATGCCCCGTTCATCGGAAATACTGCACGCTCTGTCTAGAAGGCGTTGCACGAACTAAGATGAGAGGTCGTTAAGGTCTTCACGGTCACTCCATCCATCCTAAGCGGGTATCAGAGCGGGGAAGTGACTTTCAAGGATGCAACTCTTGCAGAACGCCTCATAAGGGTCTACCTTAAGGCTAAACGTAGGAAGACTTATTCTATGACAGTGGACAAATCCGTATTTGTCCGCCTAACAAGAGTCACTCTTTGTATGGGTCGAGCTGCCGTACATGCGAAGCTTTGAAAATACGAAAGGGTGCCCAGTATACGGCCCAACGCACGAATGTTCGAGAGCTTGAACCAGCTCTTCAGCGGGATGGCTGAAGCACGTGTTACAGTGCACGAGAACGTTGGGCTCCCCCAATAACTTGACATCGCCAGCAAGAAGGACGACTTCTGGTACGTAAGTCAGCCCAACTACTGCGGGCACTTGGATGCCAATGGGCACCTCGAAATGAAATGTCTCAGGATCCATTGCCACCTATTCGGCGAGAATGGCCTCCTTAAAAACTTGTCCCACGAACGCGCTACCGAGGTTTTTTCTACGGTAAAGAAAGCTATTGGCTACTGGCCAGTAGATTTGTTCCAAAGGTTCTGCCTTCCTTTACGGTCGTTACCATTTGCCAAGGATCCTGGAAATGCTTTTTTTTCTGTCTTCGCTGCTCTTCGACACGGTTCAACTGCACTCGACGGTTGACAATTCTTCGAGATAGGAGATCGGAGCTCAAGAAGAAGCTCGTTGGTCGCATAGGCTTCTAGGCCGCCTTAAAGATCTACCTATTCTCCTGCTGTCGCAATCTTTTAATAGATGTCTTTTTCAGCAGAGAAAAAGTGCTAGATGTTTTGGTGCAGCGCACCATAAGGCAGGGAGAACTGCCTGAGTTCCCTTCTCTTTTGTACCTACTTGCAGTTGGGGCTGAGAGCGTACAGGGAAAGCTTGGCTGACAATATGCCCATGATCTGCTCTTGAAACTTATGGCCGCTTCGACATCATCGGACGGAACTTTTCCCCAGCTGTGAAGCCGCGGGAGAGGACACCGGGGGAAAAGGGTAAATTCTACCATGGTGGCGGTTGATGCGACTTCAGATTCCTTCGGTGACCCACGTCGACCAATGACGAGCAGCTGTGGAACCAACAAAGTCGATCGCTTTCTTTCCACTTTGGAGTCTTAATGCGATCTTTTCTGAGGTTTATATGCCAAAACCAACATTCTGGAGCGGCGCTTCCAAGTCTTTCAGCCGAATCCGGGAATTTGCAGCGCTTCACAAGACTTTCCTTAATAGGCTCTGCGCCCTAGATAAGGTGGAAGACAAATATAAAATAAGGAGCAGAAAAGGATGACAACAAGAATGTTTCAGATCGGGGTCTGCTCACGCAAGCGACGATGTCATGAAAGAACGGGTTTAGAGCCATCTATGCCTTTTAAATACCACGCTTGTGAGGAGCAAATGACAGCCAACTCGATTCATTCCTTTCCATTGCCTGTATACTTCTGTGTTCCCGCTTAGCTGAAAACAATCTGTGCAACCCTTTATCAACTAGGATTTTATGTGAAACGAGTAGCAGCAAGGAGTTTTAGCAGGAGTGGCATCCCTGAATTGAGACACGTGACGGGCAGCAGAGTCGAGACCGCCACATTTGTTTTTGCACTTTGGTGCCTCCAAGAACTGCGGAACCATCGCTTCTGCACCAGCGGATAGCGCCCAACATGTGCTTGGTTTCCATCCGCGCTATCATCACGTCATGCCATGTCTCAAAAGAGAAACACACCAAAGGGATCCCACCGGGATGGCAGTCACCTAAATAGAGACGGTTGCCAGATTGCCTGATCTGTAACCATAAGATGAGACGGAAATTGCAGCACCGGATCGAAAGGTGAGGAACGGCGTACATCAGTGACCATTGTCCCTTGCTTGCCTTTATTCACATTTCCTTATTTCTTACTTCATTCGGCTCCGTAACTTTTTCAAGTTTTTGCTTTGACACCGGTGCAGACGGAAAGATGCGAAAGATTGCTGCCCCAAAACAGAGGACTTCTATTGTTTTTTTGGCTGTCATCCCCTTTTTTCCTCCCGTTTTGGAATTTTGGATGTGGAGACTTACGGGTGGATGCACCTTTCGTTCAACTTCTGTCTTCGGTTGGGAACCAACGCTACCCGAACTGCTTTCCTTTCTTGAAATGAACGCCACGGAGTTAACGGGTCAGAGATTTCAAAAAAGTTGGGATTTGTATGCCGAAATAGGTCGCCACCGAGACTCTAGCATTATTTCCCTCCAACAAACGTTGCGTTTTGCAAGACTTTCTCCAACCTCCCATGAGAGTGTGTTCGAATTACTGGAACCTGTTTTGACACTGCTTGCTTTTGCATCCCATCTTCCCGACCGCCGCCGCTGCCCACACGTGTAGCCGTTTAAATTCTCAGGAAATGAGCACTTTATGTGCTGCCTTGAACCGGTCCGAAACAGAATCTTCCTCACCGGCTATTGACTGGTGTCCGAAGGGCACCCCTATGCAGCGGCAAAGAGGTGGAAAGTCGGTGATTGGCTCACGCACACAAAGACAGCTGGCTTAAGCGGTAGACTAAACTTTAAATCCAGGTGCCATATTTAATTCCGGTGCTCGTGAACTCTGGCACCGGAAAAACGGCGCTATCCTGGGATGCGTGAATGATGCGTGGAAAGCGAGAGCGAGCCAGCGGAGGCCTATGATGTGTGCGCGCGCTGTACATGGCCGCATCCGGCCGCGGCCTCGCATTTACTCCACGGGTCACCTTTCTCTACGTAGTCACTCACGTGCGAGAAGTCGGACGCACCTGCAAAGGCATGACGCGCTAAAGACGCACACTCCACGCACGAAGTCGGCGTCTCCTTCGCAAGGACTATGCATTCTCCATTTCAAATGGCCTCGTGACTTTGAATTCTGGTGAAAAAGGCAGAAGATCAGAGGTGCCTCCTCCTCAATCATGAAGAGGGATGTCCGACCCGTTCCAAGGAAGTAGGCGAAGCATCAACCGCTTCAGTGTGGCAACCACACGCGCGAGCAGCCTCTGCGGGAAAGGCGAGAAAAGGTCATTCGCAGAAGCTGTCCTGGGCGGAATCGAAGCGGACGTCGAGGTGGAGAACAAAAGGATGCTGTGGGCAATACGCAACATGCGTGCTGCGTCGACCGCAAGGAGTGGCGACTCTTTTTCGTTATCCAAACCTTGGAATGGACCGAATCCCTGACAGCATGCGTTTATTTTGCACAACTCAGAAAAACTGCGTGCTCTTTTAATAGAAGCATTCCAAACAAATTCCGATCCGCTACGTGATTTTAGAAGTGCGTCAGCAGAGTTGTCATCAGTGCTTTCAAACTCCGAACGAACTTCCCAAAACATGGTGATCCTCAAATCCAAGACGTTATCTATAGTAATTTAAATCCGTAGCTGTTGGATCTACAGGCCGCGGAGGCGGGGGAGGCGCAGGCAACACATCAGTTCCAAAACGAAGTTCATTCTTCTGAAAGTCTACTTCCACGAGTTTGCCTTCTATAATCCTTGTTGAAAGATGAAATTGAAGGCTTTTGGAAGGGATGAATATCAGATAGCACTTGTCCTTTATCTGGAAAAATCAAAGTCTCAGGGAACTTTTCGGAAGAGAAGATCTTACAGGAAAATGAGGTTTCTACGCTACTAAGCGGATCGAATGACGACCTCATGAAAATTGGTTAAACATAGAAGAGCAACGCTTTTTCAGAAGAGAGCGAGAGCGCTGCGTGGATCAGACGATACTTAGCACATCGAATCCTCTCAACGGAAGCTCTGCCCTTGCGCTCAGCATCAGTTGCGCGCGAGCTCGGCGAAGTGTTTGACCGCGCATGCGCGAGCGCAAGCAGCGAGAAACAAATGGCGAATGCGAATGCCAAGGAGACTCATCCCAACTTCGCAGTTTCACGATGCTTTTCGGGAGAACCCACGTCCCCGTTTGCAAGAGATAACATCGACATCAAAAGCTTTCCTGGAGTGGCGCGAACTCGAGAAGGATTAGCTGGGAGTGACGTCCACCTACTTCAGGGAGCATGCATGGCTGCTCTTTGCTCGCCCTTCTCCCGCACCGTAACACCCCATAAATCTCATGGGGAATAAATAGGAGCCCCTTCCGGGAAAGCACCAGATGTCCCTGCAGGCCCACCGCTGCTCTCTGCGGAAAATAGGTGCGGCTTCACCCAACGTGCCTGAGGGCTACTGAACAGCTCGAGCTGTAGAGCCTCACACACGGAGAAATCCAGAAAATTCTTCGTGGGAAAGATGCATCGCAAAATTCGGGCAACTGAGGCTGAGGAGAAGCGGAATGGTGGACATGAGCTCAAGCGGATGAAATCCAGCTGTGGTTGTGCTCGCAGTTTCCTCCCGTGTTCCATGACACCGCCAGCGCTCCCTCAGACAAATTCACCCAACCAGTTGACCGGTCATTCATGAGATCGGGGCTGCGACTTTGAGGACACGAATCAGGGACACGGGGATTCCCCCGTTCGCTCAGGTCCCCTGCACCCGGGAGCGATCGCAGCGATTCAGAGGCCGATTTAACAAGAAGACCGCCACACAAAAGAAAAAAAGGAAGAAGCGTTACCTTGAAGTGGTAGCTCCCGAAATCCAACGGGATTTTGTATTTTTGTGTGATCGAGACGTGCACGAGGGGATTCTTTCTCGGTGTGCAGTTGATCTGAAATGGAATTTTCCACAGTGAATAGTCAAAGGTCATTGAAGACCAACTTCTTGCAACCCAGATTGGCTTTTTCTTGATCTGGGGTCCAATGCGGTTAACAAATCCCTCACAAATTTTTCCGGAGCCTCAGCCAAGAAGGTGTCCAATTTAAGGTGAGCCGTGATGCCTTTTGATGTATGTGTCACCTTCCTGTCTACTTCTATGCTGAGGCTGGAAGCAGAGGAGCAAATGAGAATCTGATGGGTGTAAGCAAGTCATTTAGCCATCCCTGTGGTAAGCGCTCCCCTATCAGCAAAAAAAGGGGTCACCAAAGGTCGGCGGTTGCTTTCTAAAAGAGGATACGCTCACGTAAGGAATCTTTCGCGGCTACCGAAAAGGGTTTGCTCGTGCACAAAGGGGAAATCTCCTTCGACAGAGAATGCTGTGTGTGATGTGTGATCAGACTAAAAGTGGGTACCGTGTAGAGAATGGGGGCAATGAGTTCATTCGGTGGTAAATGCAGAAAGTGCTGCCGTGCGCATTTGCCCACCAGTAGGGCCATTTTATCAAAAAAGTCGTGAAGGAAAGAATCTCACCTGTGAGCTTTGAGCGAATAGGTCTTCTGGTCCTTACCACCAGTGAGCTTCACGGATGCATCCCGTTTTGCAGAGACTGACTCCCCTGAGGTCAGAGCAAGCCATCCACCTTCCCCTCTGCAATTGACGTCAGGACACCTCGATCAACCGGCCAGAGGGTGTTCTCACCTACGCAGCTTCACGGTCATCTTCAAAGAAGGAAGCCGATTTTGTTGAATGATTTTCTTGAGGAAGAGCTTGTTAATGGGGAAAAAACCCAAGTAAGGTCGAAGATTTGGGATCGGGTTGTTTCTTTGTGGCCCATAACTTGAAAGAATTCTCATCGGAACAGACGGGGGAAAGAAGGAAGATTTACTGTGACTTTCGGTGTCTACCTGTAATGAATGTAAGAACGGCGGTTATCTGCATGTCCTTACTTTCTCGAGCAGTTTAAAAAGCTTTCACGAAAACACTGCCCTTTGGAATCCCAACCATCCCTCGTAGAAGACGCTGTCAAATGCATGCATTCGTCGGAGTGCGCGCGAAACCCTTTCGGTGTTTCTGGATTTACGTGCGCATTCCGATTCCTCTGCTCGTGGAGGAAAAAACGCTCTCAAACCCATGGCTACCGAGTTCACTTGCCACCGGGGAAAAACAGGAAGAAAAACGCTACACTCTCAGGAAGGTGCTTCTGCTCTTCGTGCACACACAAACCGCGCATAGTCATTCCGAAGAAATGGAAATACAGAGCATCAGAACTCGACGTCGTCAATGACGGCTACTCTGCAGCTGGACCCATTAGCGTGAGATCGACTTCTCCAAGGATGACGCTCAACCTGGAAAAAGCTATTACCTGGAGTGTGTCATTCCCGACGAAAGACTGGTGTTCCGTCCCAAAAACCTTCGTTTTGTCCACTTTCTGGAAGTTAAAGGTATTGGAATCCACGACCCTGATTCTGGGGCGATGCTCTGCAATGGAAAAGCAAACATGGAAAGTGCAGTCGCGCGCGCCAGGGTCACCCACTGCAATACGGAGTTGGGCAGCAGAAGCTCAACGCGACCACACTCGAGTACATTCCAGCATCGAGGGAAAAGGGAAGGAGAACCTTCGGAGTTCCCAAATTCGCCTCCAGGAAGTAGAAGTCCTGTGTTCTGGTAGTGTGAGAGACTCATAAGGGATATGCACTCACCTGATTGAAAAAAAGTCTAAAGGTTTCTTCCTTATTCGACGATGTAGCCGCCCTAGGGAAATACGTGGGGAGGTGCGAGTCTTCAAGAAGGAAACTCCCGCATCCTTACCAGGAAACGGCTATCAACGTGGAAAAGAATGCGGTGAACGTCCACATGTGGATGCCGACGGAGGCGATGGGATGTCTAATCGACGCACTGAGGAGCAGACAAAGATTAGGAGCGGTCCGCCTACGGCTGAGTGTTTCCTCGAGGCAAGTGGAGTGCATTTATAGAGACAAAACGCAACATCTCCGGGATAAACTTCCAGGATCTTTGCAGGTGTTTCAACAGTTTTCGTTTCTGAATGTCACCTCTCTTCCCGAACTGGGATGCAGTCATGAAAGAGATTGAATGATGCATCATCAAGAAGAGAATTCTCTTCTTGCTAGTCCTCATGTGCCGAACCTCTATAGCCAGCAATCACTCTTGGGGAGAGAACTGTGCATGAGGGTCTTGACAGTTGTTTTGCTTCCGGGAGCACATCACCTTGCCCGCTCGTGCGACACTCCGCCGTAAAGCTGAAAATTGTTCAGGAGGGGGCCGCAAAGCTCAGTGGCACGAAAAGTGAGGACTTTTCTTCGTTGTTCGATCACTGTAGAGAACTCTTACGTCTGTCTTACGCAGAAGACGGCGGTCCCTAAAAAGCTGCGTTTCTGTCGCGAGGGCCAGGAGACGGCTTTCATTTCGGAGATGTTAGCAGCCGCTCTCGGGTTGCGGCCATGCTGCTGCAATCTGAAAGCAAATCTATAAAGACGAAATACAGCCAAGGACTTCAGGAAAGGGATCTCATATCTTTCGTACCTCGGAAGTGGCGACGGACATGGTATTCTTTGTCTCTGCGGCCGTTCCCATCAGCGATCGCCGTGTTGATCTCGGAAGCAGCCTTGACGTGCCAATGCGGCTGCTTCAGAGCGTCTCGCCCATTCCCTGAAGGCCGAGTAAGCGTGGATGACCATCTCTCTCTTCCTTGTATCAGTCGCTCAGATGCCTCTTGCTGAACCCTGGAAAAAAGAATGGATTCGCGTTTCTTCGGCGCCCCATCCGTTCCGTGTCTATCTCCTTCTCAGTAGGGTAACCAAAAGCACCAACCATTTTTTCGGATTCGAAGGCTTTGAAGTTTTCTTTCTTTTGACAGGCGGGAACCGTTATACTTGTCTGCTGTGGAGGGTACCGGCTAAGGAGTATCTCTCCTGGTTCTCGCATCCCGGAAGCGACAGCTGCTAGCGTTGAGAAGCGCTCAATACGGCAGGAATGCATGCTCCACCAAAGCGCTTCTTTTTCACTCCCTCTTTTTTTCTATCGTCTCCAGTCCCCATGGAAACAGGCATTCCAAATTTCACGCGAAACTGTGTTTGCTCCTGTCGCGAGAAATGACTGGTCTCTGGTTCCTCATTCATAAATGTCTGCTGCCAGCCATCCCTCGAATAAACATCTCTGTCGGCAGCCGATGCAAAACCTCTGACAGAGGGAGTGCTAAACTGCAGAGCGCCTTAGCCCACAGTGCGCCTGGGACTGTAGGAATGGAAACAGCGGCGAGCTTGTAAATCTTCCGAGTTGCATCGGAGGTTCTCCAACTCCAGAGTAGGGATTCAGACCCGATTTCCACACTTAGATGCATAGCGCTTCAGTAGGACATTTGGGTTTCCCTCGAGGCTGTGACTGAGAGACCGCCGTCGCTTTACAGAAAGTTGTGCGCTTCGCGAGCTTTCCGCAACTGTGCTCAGTAGTTACAGTTGACCGCAAGTTCTAGGATTCACAGACGGGGTGGCGATTCTGACCTACTGCATTAGTGATGCCAGCAGGAGAGGCTGTCTCTGCTCCAAGAAACCTCGCTCGTGGCAAGAAGTAAGGCAACGCTGAGGCGCAGTCGCGATGTGGAGTGACCAGATAGCGTTTCCGACACCGGCACGTCCTCCTTGGCCAGCCGTAACGGGCATACGCACAGGAAGCTCCGTTCGCCAAAAGGTCAGGGCACGGAAGAGTTTCCACCCGACCGTTGCATGGCCCTGGCTCCAGGACGGACAACTCGAAACCGGGAAAAACCATATTCCCCTCTCAATTCCGCAGGTGCCGCGAATTAGGCTTTTAATGAGGAGCGCTGTTTAGAGCGGATAGAAGGCACGGTAGAGAAACGAGAACGATCGTCACCATGGTGAGGGGGGGAGGAATAAGAAATCAGTACCGGTAGCGCCGCTTGTTATGCACCTTATGCAGGGTAGCCGCGAGCTCCTCTTTTCGCATTCCATCGGAACGCCAATTTCGACAGAGGGGGCTCGTTGCCAGGGGAGTGGCTTTTCTGAAGCTGCGCTCTCCGTCCACTGTGCTGCACTCAGCCATGATGGTGCTCAGGCCTCAGAGCGCTCCTGTTTTGTCGCTATCAACCGATTCTGACCCGGTTTTCAAGGATGAAAAGAGCCTTCGGAATATGTGGCCAATGTATCCTCAAGGCACTATAAGGGAAAGAAGGGAAGAGCTTCCCGGCTCCAAGAGAAAGTTTCGGTCGCAGGTGGGAATGAATGACTATCCCTTCTCTGGTCAATGATGACAGAGGAACCTCATTTCCTACACGAAACGACAGCCTTGAAGGCAGGAAATTAAAGCTGGCAGATGTGGTGTCTACCCGCGCGCAATATCCCCTGGCGCGTATTCGGTTGCCAGGATGTAGCTTCGTTGCTGCCTCAGAGTTGCGACCACTCGAAGGCTCCAATGTTTCCACCGTGGAAGATCGACGATTCCTTGGGAAAACAGGAGAAGCAAGTGGATCTCCTGCCACTTTGCATACCCCGACGAGCTGTGGCGTTACGCCAGCATCAGCAATTTGAACTCTGACGTTGATTTCATGCGTACCGTTGGTCACCTGGGTTTCTACGGTTTCCCAGAAGGAAGCGGAGAGTGACGGAAAGAATGGCGCCCACGCAAGGACTGTTACCTTTCTAGTCTTAAAGGCGTCGTCTCTACGCAAGAAGATGAGAGGTTGGCAATCGGAAGGTTGTCCCGTTTGGCAGCAGGTGGGATAGCGCCGGAAGTGATGGCGACTAGCGGTAGCACATAGCGACTGCTCTGAAGGACTGCTTTTTCGAAAAGAATTTCTTGACCTTACTCCGCGGACAGCTTGACCCATCACCTTCGCCTGTAAGGTGCCGTTTTTTGTGTGCTCAGTCTGCAAGGGAAGATGCCGTTTAGCTGTCCTCGTGGTGGGGCTTCCCTAGCAATTACAGGTGCCATCTCCGAACGAAGAGCGTTGCTTCCTCCCGATGGGTCAGTCATGTCAAAAGGAAAACGGCAGCGTTCTTGCTGCTGGGAAGCAGCGTTACAGCGGTGCATCCGGAAACGCCCCGGGGCGGTGCTGCTTCGCTCCGAGGATATCACGAAAGAGGCGGTGCAGGTAAGAGCTTCTCGCCGGACGGTATTTCGCTCGCTCTCCTGGTTGTTCCAACCCCTGATTTGTGGAATGGGAGGCGTGCATGCCGAATTCCTCAGTAGAGATGAGTCTCCAGCTGCACAGGTTGGGGAGCCAGATGCGGAAACCATCGTTCCGCTGAGACAGAGCTCCTGTGCTCCCTGAAGAAGCAGAGGTGCGCAACGTCGGGGCCGAATATCGCATCCTAGCGAGGAATGCAGGCGCGAAGCTGCTGGCCAGACTGTGACCGAAGCGCTCTTATCACAAGTGCCAATAACCTTGTTGCTTCCGGGGCAGACCTGTGCTGCTTTGGGGAGAATCACGGAGGCTACCCTTCAATGTACACATACGATTGTTGCTGAGATATGAGTGTTCCATTCTCCTTCTCTTCATGTTTTCGGAAATGATGTTGCGGTCGTCTGTTTAACAGCCTGAAGAAGCAAAGTGGTTCCGTTTTCCGGAATACCAGTAAAGATTACGGCTATTGTTAAGGGCAAGATATTAGTGCAGTGTGAAGGCAGCTGG
Organism: Raillietiella orientalis; assembly: GCA_036172245.1. Classification (NCBI taxonomy): domain Eukaryota; kingdom Metazoa; phylum Arthropoda; class Ichthyostraca; order Raillietiellida; family Raillietiellidae; genus Raillietiella; species Raillietiella orientalis. The sequence continues at coordinate 2,609,109 of JAYWIR010000032.1, read as the reverse complement.
GAGAGATCAGAGGACAGCAAGCACCTCAGAGTTTTCTTCTCGTAAGGAGTCCTTCGAGTTCGGAAGAGAAGTGATTGTAAATTACTTGGTACTGATAAAATGACTGTTTATGGTTTCGTGGTGCCTTTGTCAAAGTTGGATCCAGCTTCCGTTGCAGGTTCTTCTTTATTCTCCGGCAGCAGATTGTCTCCTTTCCAGACATGTTACTTCCAGAAAAGGCCACGGAGAGATTAGTCGCATGCGGCGTGGCTCGAAGAGTGTACTCTGAAACGCGAGGTGATCTCCAATGCAGTTCCGCCTTTGCAACTGGTGATTGCAAGGATGAACAGCACTGACTGTTTCCGGTGATCTACTGAAAAGGGGGAAAAAACGGCCGATGGAACTCGCAGCCTGCAGCTGAATGAGCCTGTTTCAAAGTGGTATGCAACCAGGCCGGAAGGTTCCAGGAAGGGAAATAAAGTATCGGGAAAGAAATGGAAAAGAGGGAAACTGAAGATCCACTTGTCCATCAGGCGGCTTGGCTCCATTTGACCGGCTGTGCAAGGGAGAACGAACGAACGGTTCGAAGCAACAGTGGAGAAGAATGCAACCCAGGTAAGCCATAAACTCGGATAAAGGCAGAGGCGCAACTCCTCATCGAATGGTGAATTGTCCAAGCCTTGCGGGAACGTCAAGAGTTGGTTGCATTTGAGACTCAAAGATCCATCGAAAGCGGTCATGCTCGTCTTTGAATCGGAGACCTTCGGATTTTCATCTCAGCTTTTAGCTCTCTGAACCTCCCTTATTGTCAGCGACACCCCGTGGACACTGCGAGACTATTCCTTATTCTCTTCCCGCATTTACCAGTGTATTCTTCGCAGTATCGTACGAAGGACCTCCAATTGCCAAGACAAAGAGTGGTCCTTTTAGTGTGGCACAACAAGTTGTTCCTCCAGTATAAGAATCTCGAAAACCGAAAAGAAATAAAGTTCCACAGTTTCCTTTCCTCCCGGTTACCAAGCGACGGCAACTCATAGGAGTCCACGCAATCTTTTCTTCGCGACCAACTTGCCAGAACGGGAATAAGGGACGATGGACTCTTCGCCGTTTCTTATGGAACCAAACAAATGCATAAGGGAAAAGTCCGTGGTCCTCATTTTTAGTGGGTGATGCGATCGAGGATTTGGTGGCCCACACGGGAGAGGGCTATCGCATCTCTCCCCCCCTGGACTAGCTGCTTTTTGCAGGTAGCGCTTGGAAATTGCCTGCGGTGAGAGCAAAGCAAGATGGCTACAACTGGTTCTGGAAGAGTTCAGGATTAGCTGGACGTATTGCCCGTAGGCGAGGTCAACGCTCTGGAAAAGAAACCCTTACAGCCGGACATTCGCATCACATCGGACCTTCTTCGTGGATCTCCTGCTTGCCGACGAACCTCTACGCCTGGAGGCAGGAACCCTTATCCTTCTAGGCAGCGCAAAAGGATGTGTCCCGTTTGGAACTCCGTTGCGTGAACCTTTCCCCATAATGTCCACTAGGGGAGGTGTTGGAACACCGAGACAAGCGGACACGCCTAGCCGCTACGCCCCTCGCCCAAGCACTGTCTGCACTGATGGTGCGAGACGACAGTGACCTAACGGCGAGGTGGGAGGTCGCTTGCGATATCGCGGGCGAAACCCGGCTTCTGGGCGGCTGGAGGACCTGCGAGCTGGCAGACGCTGCCACGCTTCGCCTTTGTTCCAAGGGACTTCTCCGGTGGAGCGAGCTCCTCGGGGTGCCCCCCGAAGAACTTGTGGTTCGTTCTCCGTGCTTGTACGCGACTGTCTTCCCCCTTCGGTGGAAACAGCACGTTTTGCTGTTGGTGCATTGGGTCTGTACTGCAACCAGCGCGCGCACCTGGTTTCCGGGGGAGTTGTGGCCCCGACCTGTGCAGCATGCGGAGCGATGGAATCGCTTCCGCATCTACTATTTGAATGCGGTGCCCTCCAGAAGCTGTTGAGGCGGCTGTCTTCAGCTCTCCTGCACCCCGGACACATCGCAATGGATTGGATGCGCCGCTTCTTCACGAGTGTTGGTCTTTATCTGGGAGCGGTCGTCGCATTCATCTGCTGCGTCCGCGCCAGTGTCATGGCCCGCCACGTATTGCAGCTGGGTGCGGTCCCAACAGCAGTCACCAAAAGTGCAGCCTGCAATCTGGGCATGGCTGCCGGGTGGCCACACCTTGGCGCAGAATTGAGGACGGAGATTGCCGGCATTCACCGCCGGTTCTGAGAATAGGAACGGCTGAACTGCAGACCCCCATCCCTACCCTCCCCCCATATTTATTTATTTATTGTCCCCTCCCTCCGTTCCGAACTCTCAGTGTGCCCGGCCTGCGTGTCGGGAACCATTCTCCCCATCTTCTGTTTCCCTTGCCTGGGAACACAGTTCCCAGATGATTTTAATAATAAACGTTCCGGCACAACCGGGTAATAAACGACGACGCTGCATTCTTTTATAATCTCGCTACCCTCTTGCTTTTTCTTTTGTTATGCGAGTTTCTTCTCTATCCTTCTCTCCTTCTTACTTTTTTTAGCCGTTTCCACCTGCCAACCAGGCTCCTGGCCGATTCCCTGGACCTTTTCGGCGTTCTTTGCCGGGGTCTCGGGTGTGGCCTGGGCCATGAGCGCGGGTGGCACAGCTTTTGCGACAACTTTCTCCGCCAGCCTTTTTTGTAGCAGTCGGGCACGTTTTTTGAGGTTCCTCGAGGACACCACGCGCACAGCTGCTTTTGGGCACACCTCCCGCGTGTGGCTCATCGTCCCGCACACCTGGCACTGCACGTAGGGGCACCTCTTTTCGAGGTGGCCCGACGTGTTGCAGAAGCCACAGTATTTGGGCTTCCCCACATACCAGAGGTCTACGGTTTCGCCGCCGACCACCAGTTTGTGAGGAAGAGAACAGTCCTCTCAGACGGTGACGCGTGCAGTCGTGAGCCCGCATTGCAGTCCGGTATAGTCCACAAAGGGACTAGGTTTGGACCACATTGCATGGACCGTCCCGTATTGCTCCAGTGCGGCGCTTACGCTTTCTTCACGCATCCGTGCGGTTACTCCTAACAGGTGGACCACCATACTGCGGTCCTTCGTAATGGGGAGGAGCCTGCGTTTCCCCATCACCACGGGGGTTTTGAGCAGACGCTGGACCAAATCTGACTGTTTGCAGATCACCTCCACGTACTGCCCCCCGCTGCGGATGGTCATCTCGCAGAGCTCCTCCTCTTGTACGTTGAGAGCGCGCATCCCTTTTGAAAATTCGCGCGCGCTCTCGGCAGAGTACAAATTGCCTACCTTGTACAGAAGTGAGGGGTTATAACCCTCCTCCACGTAGGCAGATAATTCCGCCGCGGCTGCAGGAGATGACGCCGCCACAACGGCGCTCCACGCCCGCGCTGCAGCGGGGACCGATTCCGTGGGGCGGATGCCCCCGCCTCCATCGCCTCTGGGGGCAACGTGGCCACCGCCCCCTGGCACTCACTGGTGGTCGTGTCAGGCATTGCTGCCTGAGCGATCACTGAACCACTGACCAGTTCGCTAAGTAGAGCGGGTTCTCGGCATCGAGGAGCACCCACAAAACGCGTCCACCCTGCAGAAGCAAGGCGTTCGATTGCGTGAACCAAAGACTCCTATTGGAGCTCTTGGAACGCCTGGGTCTCCTAGCGCAACTTTTAAAGTACTTGCGCGCTTGCTGGCGTCACGCGCTAACCTGCATTTCTTTTAGCGGTTGCCACGTGTACGGTACTCCCGTACGCAGGGGCATCAGGCAAGACGACAGTTGAATCCCGTTGCTCTTCAGCATCTTCTTTGAGTTGGTGCTGAGGACTTACAGGCTGACGCTGGCCAACCTGCCGAGCTCTTGACCGGGAACGCCTGCCGTTGCTGCCTATGCAGATGACCTGCTTCCTCTGCTCGCCATATCCAGCCCGGTGTCCAGTGTCGAAGATTTTTTCGAACTGGTTCAACGGGGAGCGGGCGTGTGCGTGAACAGGAAGACGAGCGTGGTCGTTCCTGTAGGAGCGTCGCGGAAGGGGCAGTCCGACTGGATCCGCCTGGGGATCTCCACGGCAAGGTACTTCAAGTACCTTGGCGTTCCGCTGGGCGACCTCGGCGCTGCCGAGGCGTGGTCGGACTGCCTTCGTAAGGCAGAGTTGGCCGCAAGTCCGTTCACTAATGGCAAGTTTACCTTGCCGGAACGGCGGCTATTTGAAACACCTTCGTGGCCCCTCTCCTCCGACCCCTGTTTTTTGTCTTGGACCCCCCCTACGCGGCCAAAGAACGGGCAAAATGCCTGCTAAGGAACCCTCTCTGGGGTCCGGCGCGATCCAGGATCCGATTGAAAGACCTGACGGCTCCTCGTCGGAATGCTGGCCTTTGCATCCTTACGATGGAGAGAAGAGGACTGCAGGTGCAGTTCCGAATGCTCGCACTGTGTGCCGAGCCATGGACTTCTCTGTGTGCGCCTGCGCGCATTCTCTTACGGAGGTGTGCCGGCAGTGAAGGACTTCTTTCCTTGTGCCAGGCATGCATCACGGGAAACAGGTATTTGAGTATCCTTTGAGGCAACTCGCCACACTGTTGAAAGTAAATAGGTAGATTTCCTGCAGCCCAATAAACTACAATGCTTGGCGGCAGGAATCTATTGATTCCTATGCTGCATTCTTAGGAATGAGCCGTGAAGATCTTCGCCCCCTGCGTCAATTTCAACCTTGGCCACTCCAAGATGTCATGCAGGAAGAGGTGAAGTTTACCTCCCTGGCCGCCACGCCCCTCACCGAAGCACTGTCTGCACTCGAGGTTCGAGAAGACAGCGGCCAACCGGCAAGGTGGGAGCTCTTCTACACCATCGCAGGAAGAGCGAAACTACTCGGCGAATGGGACACGAGCGAGCTGGCGGATGCCGCCACTCCTCGTGATTCAGCAAAGGGATTACTTCGGTGGGGAGAAGTTCTTGGGGTTGCCCCCGAGGAACTTATAATTTCTCCCTGCTGTTTAAACGGTTCGGTGTTTCATCTTGCATGGAAGCAAGACGTCTTCCTCTTCTTGCACTGGGGCTTGCGCCATAACGAGCCACGGAGTTTCCGGTGGGGTGGCTTCTCCCTACTGTGCCCGGTGCGGGGCGACGGAGTCGTTCCCGCACCTTGTTATGGACTGCGGTGCCTTCCAGGAACTCTGGCGGAGGTTGGCAGCAGCACTCCTGCCACCGGGGGACACCGCCCGTGAATTGCTGCGACGCTTCTTCCAAGCGCAAGGACTTCCGACGGCTGCGATGATTTCCACAGTTGGTTGCATCCACGCCATCGTCATGGTCCGAAACGTGCTGGAGAACACTGGTCAGCGATGCTGTGTCACCAGGAAGGCAGCCGACTTTATCAGGGCGGCAGCTGGGTGGCGACATTTGAGTGAAAACTCAACGGAGGAGCTCACTGGCATCCATCGCCGGATTAAGCACGGATTGGAACGACGAACCCTGTGATCCACCTCCATCCCCTTTAAACTGCATTTTTGTTCTCGCGCCCCTCCTCCCATTCACTCTGTAGTGCTTTTGGTGCCATCACCCTTTGATTTTGCCGGTGACTGCGGAGCGTCACCAAAGTTCCCTTGCCCATTCCTCCCAATTACACTTTTCTTTTTTGTTTGTAGTCCCCTCCTCCCCCATTCGTTCCCGTTCTTCCGTTTTCCTGGTCTGCGTGCCAGTAGTGCATCTCCGTTGTAGGTTTTTGTAGTCGCTAACTGGAAACAACTGTTTCCAGCTAGTTTATATCAATAAACGTTTCGGCGTGACCGGGTGAAAAATTTCAACGTTCGCCTGAAACCAGATGGGCAGAATCACGAACGCGACCTTTCAGCGAGGTGTGTAAGGCGGTGCACATGTAACTTGTTGGCCAGTGAACCGGGGATGGAGGACAGCATTGATCACGTGTTCCTTGACCAGCACCTGTGCCCTCGCGTGAGTAGGCGCGGAAAGTTACCGTCCGAGCTGTCCGACTATCGCCCGATCGTGCTCCAGATTCATCCGCACGACAGGGGCCCCCCCTCGTCAGCGTGACGTTTGCCAGGGGACTGACTGAAGCTTCCGGACGCGGCGGAACATCTCCGCACGTTCATACAAAGCTTCAGGCTGCCGACATTTCAGGACCTGGACTGCTTCAAGCGTTCGGTCCAGTAGTTCTGCAACCATTTCCCTCTGCACCGCCTACCTGCGGGATTTGGGGTTCCCACCCGGGTATGCCCAGGGCGTTTATTGAAAAAGCTCTACAAAACGTGGTACCAGGCCCCACTAACAGCCACACAACTCCGTACCTGCCGGGACGCCGGGACGCAGGCCGGCGTGACTCTCCTCGGCAGTGGAAGGGGATGGGGGAGAACACAAAAAGAGAAATAAAAATGAAAAAAAAACGAACAGTTTGGAGGGGGGGAAGGGATCACTGTTTCCTGGGAGAAGGGCCCATCCTTCGCAGGATGCCCTTGAGGTCCATCTGCATTTGTTCCAGTTGGGGCCATCATGTGGCTCTCACCATGAAGCGAAGAGCATATGGGATGACGTCCCTCTCGTAGTGGCCATCTCCTTCGTCGTGGACATCACTCCAAGCCTCCACGATGCCTCGCATGCAGCAAAGTGCTGCCACGACTGCGGCTGGCTGTAGGGCGTCCCGAACGAATAGTAGCCGAAAAACGTCTCTGGGCGCGCTGCCCTTTGGGAGCCCGAGGTTCGTCCCAAACCTTTCCCATGGGGGTCAAAGGGTAACACAGTCAACAAGAAGGTGAAGAAGCGATTCCCGCTTCCCACACCTGGCACAATCAGGATCCACAGCTCCCCTTGTCCAGTGGAAGCGGCACGCGTCGCAGGGTAAACCCCAGTGCAACAGTAGCAACGCCGTCTCTTGCCACTTAAAGGGAAGGATCCTGGATTCTTTTGAAACCGGGGGCCTCTTCAGCTCATCCATTGGGATGGCGAGCAGCTCGCCCCATCTCGGTAATCCTTGCGGATGGACGCTCGGTTTCGTGACGTCGGCCAGCTCTCCCATGGTCCATCCGCTCATCATCTTCTCACGTCCCGCAATGCATCAGAAGACTTGCCACCGTGGTGTCCGGCTGCTTTCAAGCGCCCTCCTCAGGAAGGGCAAGGCCGTAGCTAGGCAGGTCGTCTCTGCCCACGTTCTTTTAGCGGGACACTTCAAGAGGTGCCACAGGATACAGCGGGCATAGGGGCCGCAACGCAGGCAATTCTACGACTCGTGGCTCCTCTGGTTTACTACAGCCCAGGTGCCGATCGTCTCCTCCAGCCAGGTGGAGGAGTTGGCGGGTCAGCAAACTATCCAGCTGTTCTCCTTCGCCAGGGTTGCCATGTGTCCTAGCAGAAGGCCGCATCTTCGGATCTTCCGGCCGGGACACAGAAGAAAAGACGCGAGTCCTTCGATCCCAGACACACGGCTAGCGAGAAGGCGGGCCGGAATGCACCAAGAAATGCTCCACATCTTCGCCGCGTTGGCCATGGTGCGCCATCGCAGCTGAATTTCCACGCGCTCCAGCGTCAGGAGGCTGAGACCGCTGTCCCGACGTGGAGCGCACAAGTCCTTCAAAGGGACTCGAGGCCTGCCCTTGCCCCAAAGGGCGATGCAGAGGGGGTCCTTTGTCCTCTTTTTCACTTCAACGGGGACGGGGCAAACAAAAAGTAGGGGGCGGAGGATGGATGCCGCGAAGACGTTCCATACCGCGGCCCGTTCCGGCAAGTGAAACTTGCCTTCCAGGAACGGGCCGATCGAAAGCTCCACTTTCTGGAGACGACCTGACCAGGCTTCTGCGAAGCAGAAGTGCCCCAGCGGTATGCCCAGGTACTTGAGGTACCTGGCCGTGGGGATCCCCAAATGGATCCAATCAGGCCTCCCTGCCCACGTCGCACCAACTGGCACCACCGACGACTTCGCCCTGTTAACCTGCAGTCCGGTCCCACGGTGAATCAGATCGAAGAAGTCTCCGACTGCCGTTGCCGGGGTGGACATGGGCAACAAGAGCAGAAGATAGTCGGCATACGCTGCTACGGCGAGCGTGCCAGGTCATGGTGGGTTTTAGCTACGAGAATTAGTGGCCCTGGTAAGGAGCAACCAGTGGATCTCCTGCAGTCCCGCAAACTGGAATACTTGGCTTCAGGAGTCCGTTTCCGCGTGGGCAAAAATCAACGGCTCCAGCGAGGTGGACTTCTGCCTCCGTAGAGGCAGGAACGCTGGACAGCCCCTGTGGGAGATCGTTTTCAACCCACAAAAGCTTTTGTGTGCTTCATTCACCCCCCTTGCCCTCGTGCTGCCCTCCCTCAGAGAATCCAGGGACAGCCAAGAGGAGGCATCTTATGAAGTGTCCTGCCTCATCGGAGGCAGGAAACAACTGATGAAGGCGTGGACGTCCCGGGAACTAGCGGACGCTACAACCCCGAGTGTCCCGCCAAATGGAATTGTGCGCTGGGAGAGGTGCTTGGCATGCCTCCGGAGGAGGTGAAGTGGCCCCCGGCGTATTGGGACAGTGGCACCCTCCCTTTGTATTGGCAGGAGACGACGCTGCTTGTGCTCCATTGGGGTCTTTTGAGCAGAGCACGCCTGTCTCACTGGACATTGGGGAGATTGGATGCCCATTGTACAGAGTGCGGGGAAAGGGAGACCTTCCCCCACTTACTCATCGAATGTGTTACCCTCCGCCTCACGTGGGATCGACTCTCGTCGGCCATAAACGTACCGGTGGACGACCCTAAAAACATTTTTCGGCGCCTCTTGATGCGGAACTCCTTGCCAGGTGCCGCGTGTTTTGCAGTTCTCTGCTGCATACGGGGAATATTGGACAAGTGGAACGCGTCAATAAGAGGCCGCAGTAGTCGGAATGCCATCCACTGGGCAGTCATCTCCATGAAGAAGGCTTCCCGTTGTCGCCGGCTAAGTAAAATTCTGCCAGAACCAGATGCAGAGGCCTCCCCTCGGCGAACCGTGATCCCTTCCCTTCCCTCCCTTCCCCATAAACATTGTCCCCCAAGCGTTTTTTCTTTTTTTTTGTTTTTTTTTCTCTTTTTCCCGTCCCTTCGCCAGTGCAGGAGAACTTACCGGCATACAAGTAGGAAAGGACAAGTGCATAAGAGAATAAGAACAATGTGTTCTGATTGGAACACAAATACAGACGACAGGAATTAATAAATGTGAAAATTTTTAATAATTAAAGCCCCAGCTTACCAGGGTGAAAATCGAGCCGACAACTACAAAAAACCAACAGAGATATGCCACTGGCAAACAGGCCAGGAAAACGGAAGGTCCGGAACGGGTGGGGAGGAGGGGACTACAAACAAAAAAGAACAGCCTAAATGGGAGAAAAGGGCTAGGGATCTTTAGTGACGCTCCGTGGTCACCGGAAAAGACAGGGTGAAAGCACTAAAAGCACCACGGAGCGAATGCGAGGTGGCGAGCGAAAACAAAAATGAAATTAAATGGGAATGGACGTGGATCACTGGGATCGTCGGTCCAAACCTTAGGTAATCCGGCTGTGGATGCCGGTGAGCTCCTACGTTGAGATTTCGGTTAACTGATGCCACCTAGTAGCCGCGCTGATGAAGTCGGCTGCCTTCCTGGTGACACAACGTCGCTGCCCAGTGTTCTCCAGCACGTCTCGGACCGTGACCATGACGCGGATGCAATAACGGTCGGAATCATCGCTGCCGTCGAAAGTCCTTGAGCTTGGAAGAAGCGTCGCAGCACTTCTCGAGCGGTGTTCCCCGTTGACAGGAGTGCTGCTACCAACCTCTTCCAGAGTTCGTGGAGGGCAGTTTAAAACAAGGTGCGGGAACGACTCCGTCACCCCGCACGAGAACGGGGTAATGCCTGGAAAAATCGTCGGTTCACGGATGTGCTGATCCATCTGACGATGGTGTACGGAACGCACAAGCAAAACACCAGTGCACGGAGGCGCTACACGAAACGTTGTGTCAAGAAATCCCAGCGAAGAACATGGTTGTCCGGGACGAGATCAGGCGCATTCAAGACTCCAGAGGAAGAGTAGAGTATCGACAACTGTCCAAGGAATTCAGACTGTTGTGGCTAACAACAAGCCTCAAGCCGATCGACCACATAGTGTCAAACGGTGTTGCAGCGATCGATCACGTCCTTTACAGCTTCGAAGTGGAGAATCGCATTCAAGGTTTTCGGGAAACGCAGACTCTGCTGTAGGATCATCTATTGGTGCAGTTTTTATCTGAAAACGGGAAATCCTCAGCGGAAAAAGACAATAGGGCAGCGCTTTTCTGCATGCTCACTTGTCATTAGAAGGTCATGCACGCGATTCTGCAAACCACTACCATTTGCAGAGTCACCGACTGAGACATTCAGAAGCATCGAGTCCACCTGTTCTGTAACGTTCAGTATGGGGACAAGAGAATGACTCAGGGAGCGTACCGGAAGCAGAACATTGAAGAACGCTTCCTTACAAAATAATAAGTACAGTATAATAGTCAAAACGCCTATCGAAATGTAGAAGGGGGAGTCTGCGTGCTGGAAAAAAGAATTTGACGACCAACATCTGCATCCAGGACGGCAGTCCAAGCCAGCACACATCATCGATGGAATTGTGAACGCCTTCCAAAGACGTGACACCGAGCCCTTCCGATGAGAACTGTGCCCTCCCCAACAAGAGGTTTTCTTGTGGCACCTGAGCAGATGAATTAAGGAACATCAAAAGAAGATGCTCGAAGAGGAAATCTCTGCTGAGTAAATAATGGCTACTTCCGCAGAACTTTGCAAAAATCTGGCTGCGGGCGCTGATATTGTTCCCATCACGCACTATCAGCGGTAGCTGCACTCATATCTACGCCTGTTCCTCCAGAGGACTCTATGCATCCAAGAAGAGAGACTACCAGCATCCTTCTACGAGAGCAGGATGTGATTGTTGCCGAAAGGAGGTGACCTGACTAAGGTTATCCAATGGAGACCAATCTTTTCATTAAATTAATTTTGGTTACAACTGCAGAATCATTCCCGCTGGCTCTGCCCGCTCTTCCAGCTTTTCCAATATGATTGACGAACTGAGTTCGTAGTGGACTGTTCGCTGCGGTTTTCCTGTTTTATAATATAACGGATGAGGTTTCTCGCATCGCCAGGTAGATGACCCAGTCTGTGGAGGATGCAGCAGGATACACACAGCTTTCTCAACTGTTTGCCTTGGTTCTCTCTAATTCCTAGTAGTCGTAGTGCGGTGTCGTTCTTGGGATTGCACGATGAAAACTTGCATGATGGCAGTTTTGCCGGAATGGTTGATGCTGTGGATTAGAGTTTGATATTTTTTTTTCTTTATTTTCCTTGCTTTCGTGAACGCATTTTCTTTGCCTTCGAATGGACAAGTAACGTTTACTATGATCCACTTTCCATGTTCTTCAAAGATGCGATCCGGCCTCAACAGGGAGTGGACTCCAGGTGTCCTTTGGTCCACTGATAATAGCGTGCATCCCCCTACCTTTATGGCAAAATCTTGCATTTTCAGCACGATTGCATTGTGTCTAGAGGTGTACATCGGGAAGTGCATTGCGCTGTGATCCAATATGTGCGATGATATCTCATCCTAAGAGTTGCACCTTCAGCATATGCGATCGGCTGGTAATCTTCTTGCTGCTCCTCTTATAGGTAGATTAATAAAATTCAAATGCCAAGTAGTTGGCGAAGATCTGATCCAACCACTTGAGTGAGAACATGTCAGTGTTCACTGCTCCGGTGGAGACGTGATTGGAAACCTAGAGCCACATATCGGACAATGTCGAGTGTGCCCAGGCCATCATTAGGCCCAGTCGTTACATCGATGAAGACTTGATGCTGGGCTTTACTGACATCGAAAAAGTGTTCGATACCGTCGATCATGAGATGCTGCCTAAGATATGGAGAAAACTGGGCCGCTCAGCAACCTCGTGAAAATACTTTAAAAGAGGCTTTTTTTTACATCATTTATATACACAGCATTACATTTGTTCCCGTTTTTTAAGGTGAGAAAATGGGATAGAGTAAGTATTCCGGACAAGTTGTTAAGGCTTACAACCCAGTAAGCCCTAAACACCACAGCCAAATGGAAGGACTGACCATAAGCATAATGACAGGCCTAATGACTGCTCTATTATGCCGAGAAAGAGGATGAATCATTATCGACCCAACATGGAGAAAGAAGTAGGCACTGATGCAGGAGCGCCAACTCGAGATCCTGCCTCGAAGCAAGGAACCCTGGAAAGTGGAATCCATCCTTGTAATCCCCTGGCTTCTCCCTATCCCTAGTGACGCAAGGAGCTGGATATAACAGAGACACAGATTTACCTCAAGAAGAATAGTGCAGCGTAGACGCTGTGGCTACTACCACCACTAATGCGTGCTCAAGTACATCAAGATGGGGAAAGGAAAGTTAATTACAGGATATGCGAATTTTGGAAAAACGAAAGAACTACGCGTGGTCTAGGATGAACAAGAAAAACCTCCATCATCTCAGATGTGAAGTCGATCATGACACCAATGTTCTCCAGAAAACTACCAATCGCAACGGAAGTGACACTGTCAACATGCTGGCGATTGAAACGCCGTTCAGAAGGAGTGAGCTGTCGCCGGACATCCAGGATGACCTTCGGATGTACAGCTACGGAGGAATCCGGAGTATCCCCAGGATGGAATACTTCACTTCCAAGCAGAAGAGGATTGCAGGGAATGTGGTGATATGGACACGAGTCTTTACGTCTGGACCGGTCGCAAGATGCAACAAGATGGCAAACTTTGAAAAAGGAAATCGGGCTGCCGAACAACTGAAAGATAGAAGTCCTGGCCAGGATGTTCTAGGGAAAGCGAAACGTCCCCCGCTACAGCCCGATGACAAGGAGTACCGTCGCCCTGTTCATCATCTCCATCCTTATATGATGGTGGAAGAGGAGGACAGCCAGTGCAGCCGGGTCTCTTTTGGAAATCGAGAAAGGGATTATTGAAAAGAATACTTGTACCTGGAACTGTGGAGAAGTGCATACCTGGACGTACCGCTACATTCGAAAGGGATTATGGGCACCTTCCGGACACAATCAGCGCTCAGTCCTCCCTAGTGTTAAACCTTAGTGCAGTGCAGTGGTCGGGACCGCCACCATGACCTGTGGTACAGTACAGGTGAACGACGTGTACTGTGTCTTTCACCCGTAGCCTCGTAGGTAGAAGACGGCGGTTCCTCTGTGAACGGACGGGAACCTCTTGAGGCTGCTCGGCATTCTCCACAGCGTGCGTATCAAAGCGAACTTCGCTAACGCGTTCGTAAGTTTGCTGTCAGAGTTTTCCGCTTCAATGCCGAAAATGTCCACCACGAATTCCCAACCCTTGCGGCTGGGAAGATTTTCATGCCACGGATGGACAATGGGAGGCGAAGCAGACTCTGTACAAGTGCCGCGTCCTTGCGACGCACCTTTATGTAACCCATGCCCCTTACGGTCATGATGACGAGAAGGTCTTCATCTTACACGCCTATGCAGATCAGTTCATTGCTGAAGAGATTCTCGTGGCGACCCCAAAAAATGTTGCTAGTGAAGTTGTGGTAAGAATCTTTTCCCGTGCATGCACCTATGTATGGGAAAGAAAGGGAAAAACTGAGAAATTTCCAAGTACATAAAAAGAAAAGACATGTTTATTCTGCCCGTCTTGTCGAAGAAAGAATCACAGGGTCCCAGAAATTCACGAAAATCAAGTAAATCCGCTAGAAATTTTTCTGTTTCCGAAGTGATGCTGCTTGCAGGATCATCTGGAAAACTTATTGTCGAATGGAAAAACAGTAGAGTAGTAACCTAGAAAAACAAATATTCAGCAAATATTTCTTTATGCCTGGAGACAAACAGCACAAATCATAACCTTCCCGCATTGGCGACTGAAATTCTCTTGTCCGCTGTACCAGCATCTGGAAAGTGTACAAGACTCCCTCCATACTCAAAGCACGTTGGTTCTGCAAACAAGTCTCCCTTCGCTTTCATTATCAAGATCATCGCGTACAAAATAGTAAACACGAGTAAAAAGGAACCAAAAAAAAAAAAAAACCAGTTGAATCCAGGAGATCAAAAGGAAGAACAAGAGCAACGAATGTCTCACAACAAGTGAAACAGATCAAGAGAAAAGGTTACAAACCCGAAGAGGATAAACTTATTCGAAATTCTCAAAGCGGAAATTAAAAATCCGGTAATGCAACGGGATGAACGAATCATGGGAAAAAGTCGAAGTACCAGGGAGTCACTCACGTGCCAATAAAAGCAACAGCTACATCACTAAGAAACCCTCAGACTGATTAGCTGGACAAACTGTACCACAACCCCGCGGTTTCCCTTTAGATGAACGATTTAATAGAAAATTGCCCAAAACCGTCTTGCATGCGAAAAAGCATCTGAACTCCTACAAAGAAGGTCAATCCAAAATCCAAATGCTGCTTACGATGTTGAATAGCAGTGACGGCATCCTTCCTTTGGAAATATCAGCCAGAACAGGCGCAGGATGGAGCAGCAAATTGCGAGTAGACCGCTGCCCCGTCGGGTTTTATGGAGGGTCACGTGCGGTTTCCTCCAACACGTGAGATTTCCCCCCTCCCCCTCCTGAGCCGTCTTCCCAGCAAGTTATTACGTCTCTCTCTTCGTGATGCGGAAAACAACGAATGATCCACTTGTCCACATCGAAGGACGTTCCCGGCAGACTGCAGGCGGAGAGAAGCTTTGCATTCCTGAGAAACATCGCCCACACGAAACTAACGGAATGTTCTCGAAGTGAGAAGGAAACCTCAAGGAGTTTGCAGCACAGCATGCGTCTCAGGAGAGCAGAGAATTGTCTGGAGGCGACGACCCATGATGGCTTTCAAGTCTGGTAGGAAGAAGCATCTATCCAGATAGGCAAAGTTCATAAGAATATTGCGATGGCAGACAGACAGAAGCAGGAGAGAAATGATAGTTCCTACACCAAAGGTTGAGAAACAGGTTCGCATCGACACGTGGAGATCCATCATGACCAAGTCGAATGGGAGCAGATTTGAGAACAACGTGTGCAAGCACAACAAGGCAGGAACATCCCGCCTGTACCACTACAGCGAACGCACCACTGCGAGCAGCCGGCAACTGAAAACAGCGAGGCACCTATTGTGGCGCGAAGAAATGGCCACGGGCACCATGTGCGAAGGCACGAGAGCTGGAAGCAAAACTTCGCTTCCTCGAGCCCAAACCACTCCTTGAATGCGGCAGCTATTTGTACATTCGGCACGTACGGAAAAGCTAAGGGGTTCGTTGCGTGGCCCACTCACCTCCAGAAGGCAATGAAACTGCAGCTTCACAATAGAGAACTCGGATTTATTGCCGACGGCATTTCCATTTCTAACTTCGGAAAGGAATACGGAAAAAAAACACTTCACCATTTGCTCAACCGTATTGCCTAGTCGCTATGCAACGCCCAGAGCCGCAATATATCCTTATGGAAGGTGTCTGCAACTGGTAACTGGCAGTATTGCCAAACTCTGCTCTGATATGCTACAAGGATAACTTCCGAGTTCACTGTTTGACATTCTTTTGAGTTCCAACTGAATAAATGCACATTCTTGAGCAAGTTTGTTTTGATTTTCAATGTAAACTCTTTTATTACTCGTTTCTAAGCTCTTGTAGTCTTTTTCAGCTTCAACTGTAGCCTTACAAAATACAGAATTCAAGATAGTAACCGCTTTGGCTTGAAAGAAGTGTTCGTGTGCTTTGAATTATCTATAGCAAAAGTGAAGAAAATTCTCCCAAAACTTACACCGTTCTTGCAATGGGTTGTTAATGCAAGTCACAGGAAGCTGTCAACAAAAATTGCAGGAGTCACGCAATCTAAGCTGAAGTGTTACCAAGCAGCGTTCTCAGTACGAAATTGTTTGGCGAAAGACAAGGAGCGGAGAAAAGCCTCCCGTGGCGCGCAATATTCCGTAAGTCAGTGACAGTATGGCTCTGATCAAATTCGGACGTAGCCACGGAAGCCCTTCTTGCAGCACGCTGTGGCAAATCAGCTATTGCAGTGCCTCAATAAATACCGCATGCTATGTCCTCGCTGGGTTTCTGATGTGCTGGTTTCCGGGATTCGGTTCATTTGGCTCCCAGTGAACGTACGACCAATGTGATGCCGTTTGCTTTGAATACTGATCTTTTTCTTTCTCGTAAAGCACTTCCATCCTACGGTGCGATTTTTTGGCTCCTTCTTCAGCACCTGACCCGTGATTTCAAATTTCTTATCTTGGTCTTTCCTTCATAGTTGAAGTTTCCGCAATTCTATGGCACGCTGGAGAAATGGGCGAGGAGCATGGAGACGTACAGTACAACAAATCTTGCAACGCGTGCAGAAGGTTAACAAAAGCCAAGTAACAACGAGACAAAGGAAAATAAAATTTCTGCTTCCCAAAAAGTGATCAGGGGCTTCAGAGATATCCTATGGGCAGATAGAGCATCGAGAGGAAGGCTATTCTTACGTGTTACGTGAACTAAGCCCGGGCGCCACAGGCGCCGAACTTGGTTTCCGCTTTTGCTATTTGGACACACTGCGTGCGTTCTTCCACCCGGGTGCGCCTGGGCGTTTATTGAAATACTATCTGAGAAAAAAAGTTCCCAGAGAGAGGGTTAAGAAGTACGAAAGAGGGGAACACCGACACACAGGTCGGTAAATCTGAAAGTCCAGAACAGGAGGGAATGAGCCACAAAAAAAATATCAAAAAATATAAATAATATGGAGGGAGTTGGAGACATGGGTCTTTGGTCTTTGGCATGGAAGTTCAGTTGAACTTCCATGCGCCCAGAAGACTGGCCTTCGTGGCACAGAACTGGGCCACCCATTGGTGCGCCCCTGCACGTTTCCTCACCCAGCTGGTAATCCATGGCGAAGGACTTGCAACCCTGTTTGTATGTCACCACCGTCGGCTTCCATCTTGCAGTTTCCCTCTCCGGTGTCGCTGCTCTGGTGAGAGCAAACACGTGCATTCGCTGCCGCCCTGCAAATACTCCGGCCTGGAGGTACGACAAAGTGAGGACGTAAGCCCAGCTCATCCGGGCCCCGTCGGAAGTTGCCCGCTGCCGAGAGTTCCAGAAGAACTGCGGAAGAGCATTGGAAGCGGTGGGTTGTGAGCTGACCATGTTGACCTATTCAGCAGTCACCCCCTTCGCCGCAGCGGTGTCCTCCACTATCGAAGTACATGGGCACCTGCCTACCGGTGAAATGGGAGGTTTTCTGCGAGATATCGGCTCGCAGGAAGCCTATCGGTCTCTGGACAATGCGAGAGCTGGCTGACACATTGTCCAGAAAGAACAGCAAGAACCGTCTCCAAAGGACTGGAACGTTAAGGCGAACTCTTCTCCTATCAGCCCGAAGAGTTGGAAGTGCCCCCCGTGTTTATGGACAGTAAATGCTTCTTCTTAGGTGGCAGCAATTTCCGCTTTTGGTACTGCACTGATGTCTTCCGTGCAATGCCCGCCGGCACCACTGGACGAGGGGAAGCGCATGTCCTAACTGTGCCAGGCGGGGAGAGAAGGAGACATTCCCCCACCTATTAGTGCAGTGCATCATTCTCTGAGGCGTGTGGGAACGTTTCTCCGCGTCCCTTCCGCACCCCGTGGACGATTCCAGAGACTCTTTGGAGCCCTTCTTCGTGAGAGATGCCGTGACGCCCGCAACCGCGATCTGAGCGCTGTGCTGCGTTCGCAGTGTCGTCGCGGCGAAGTGCGACGTCAAGAGAAGCCATAGCTATGGGGGGCTGCCCTGCACGCCACGCCAGCAGCTTCCCGCAGATAGCTTCGAGGTGGCCCAATCTGGAAAGGGAGAAGGAGGAGCTTGCCGGCATCCTTCAACGGATGCAAAGGCCTCACCCACCACGAAATGTGATCCCTTTTCTTCCCTCCAACTAATTTTTGTTTTTTTTTCATTGTTTTTTTTGGTTGTTTGTTATAGTTTGTTTTCATTTTCTATTTTTGTTTCATCCCCCTTCCCCTTCGTGGAGATGTACCTTTCCGGCTCCCTCCCTCTTCTTTCTAGATTAAAACAGTAGGAATTGGTGGGCCATCGGCTCCATCGATTCATGTAAGATAATAAACGCCCCGGAGTACCCGGGTGTGAAACCACCGCACCTAACGACAGACACCCTGGCGTGAAGAAGCGGCGCATTAAAATCCGTGTGGTATCCTCTCGGTGCTGGAGCGCTGAAGTCAACCTCCGCCATAATCCTTGGAGAACACCGATGTCGAAGAGCAGGTGATGGAGCGTTTCTGTTTCTCCGCACCTTTTCAAGTTTGGAGAGACAACTCCTCCGGAAACAAGGTTCGTGCGATGGTTGCAACGGAAACCCTAATGCACCAGCATGTCCTGTTTCCAAGAAAGGGGGAATACAGAAGTGTTCACGCACGAGAGAGGGAGCACAAGTTCTTCGGGGGTACAATCACAAGTTCGCTCCACCGAAGAAGTTCCTTCGGAATGTTGCGTTATCTGCCAGCTCGCTAGTCCTCCAGCAGTTTATGGGTCGAGTTGCTGCTGTGATCTTGAAGGAGACCTTCCACCTCGCCGGTAGGCAACTGTGGTCTCATACCCATAGGGCAGACAGCGCTGGGCGACAGGTGTGGCGACCATGATTGCCCACTTACCCTGGTCTTCCATCACATCCTCCTATGGAGGATAAGAGGAGAGGTGCACGCAACGAAGTTCGGTAAGCGGCACTTCCCGATGCTTTGCCCAGGACGATAAGGCTTCCTTCCGCCAGGAGTTAAAATTCGTTGAGCGGCAGATCAAAGAATAGGAGTTTGTAGCTTGTAGGAGCCTGTTGAGGGGTTTCATAAGGAAACCCCTCAACAGGGTGGCGGACATTCTGACACTTTGTGCCAAACTATGGTCGACCCCGTGGCATGCTCCGTTTGCGGCAGCAGCACAAGCAGTCCTTCGCTGCCGGTGCAGCGCCGCAATAGCAGGCGCGCAGAAGCACACCACGGAGTGGACCAAAGGTTGGCGCACAAGGCCAACATTCGAAGCTGCACCTGCAGTCCGATCCTCTCCAACGTCAGGACGCCTAAGCCTGCATCCCGACGCGGAGCCGCCAAGTCTTTCAGGCGGATCCTGGACCTCGCAGGTCCCCACAGAGCGTTCCTCAACAGGCTGTGCGCCCGGAGCTTGGCCGAGTAGGGGGGCGGGCAAACAAAAAGCAGAGGGCGCAAGAGGGGGGCAACGAAGGTGTTCCATATCGCGGCCCGCTCCGACAGGAGGAATCTGCAACCTTGGAACGGGCCCAGAGCGGTCACGTCCTTGTGAAGGAAGTCCGACCACGCTTCTGCTGGAGAGAAGTCGCCCAACGGAACACCAAGGTACTTAAAGCACCTGCCCGTGGGGATCCCCAGGCGGATCCAGGAGGATTCTCCCTCCCACGTAGAGCCAACCGATATAACGGTGAATTTCGTCCAGTTGACGCTCACTCCCGCTCCCCGACGAATGAGCTCGAAGAAATCTTCGAGACTGTACGCTGGGGTGGACAAGGGCAACAGGAGAAGTAGGTCGTCAGCATAGGCGGCCACGGCCGGAGTTCCCGGGAGCTCGGCAGGTTGGCCAGCGGCAGCCTGTACGGCAAGACGTGTTTGAGCGTAGCTCCGGCGTGTAGAAGTTCGTGTTAAAAAATTTTCTCGCCACGACTTGTGAACATTTACCGTTTTCTAATACGTACTCTAGCTGTATACGGAAAATTAGTGTGGTACGTTAGTTGTTGCGAAAGTACGGATTTTCCTCTGATCTCCCGCAGCTGCTATAGTTTAACTACAGAGCTCCTGGTTGGCCAAGGTAAGAGTTTTTGTTTTGTCGCTATCAAGACATTGCATAGGTTTGATTAATGCTAATTTTGCCCGCATTTTCAAAACATTTGGTGCTTTGCAAAATTCGGAGTGAAACGTGGTTTTACGTGCAATGCTGTTGCAACCATTGATATTTTCCAAGATGGCGGCGCGCCCACGTGGCATGCTTGTAGCACACCCGCACTTCGCTCTAGGCACGTGATAGCGTACGAGTATTGCGCTTATACACTGCTCGTGTATACAGTAGTATTCACGCGCTGTCTCGCGCATTCCGAAAACTTCCTTTTTTTACCACGTCCATGGCGCTCGCGATCGCGTCTGTACTTCTGAAGGTTTCGCAGTAATTCTTAAGGATGTCCATTGACCTTTTGTCCGATATACGTTTGTTTGCCTCATGACACGTTCAGCATGGAAAATTTTAAACCGTCTTCCAAGCCCACTTTCTTAGACTCCGACAGATGCCTATATCTATGTGTTTACCTCCCACGACCATGCCCATGTCCAATTGAGGGATGCAAGTTTGCTTCCTCAGCTGTAGAAAAGTATAATCTCTCCAGAAGCCTGAAGCACCATAACTCACGCATCCATGAAATGACCCCTCAAATTACTTTTTACTTTTGTAATGAATGCAACTTTACTGCCGACCTTCTGAAATATTCTCCTGCTTCCCATAAGTGCAATTAATCCACTCGAACATTAGAACTTCCGCCCACCTTGAAAAGTTGAAGTTTCCCTTTGCGTTCTGTACCTCTAGCTTCTGCCACAAAGGTTTCCTCTTGAAACACAACCAAAGCGTGCATGACACTTCAAAATTCAAGAAACTATTTGAGTTTGAACTTCTTGATGAGGATGCCGGCCCAAGTCATTCAGCTTTTTTTGAACAGCCGGGAGACGATATTCCGCTAAAATCACTAGAAGACACAAACTTCCCCCAATCTCCGCAAATAGCCTCATGTACAACCTTGAGCGACATCCTCGAACAACCCCTCCTGACGCCTGCGACACACGATGC
The DNA here is from genome assembly GCA_036172245.1 of Raillietiella orientalis. Taxonomy (NCBI): domain Eukaryota; kingdom Metazoa; phylum Arthropoda; class Ichthyostraca; order Raillietiellida; family Raillietiellidae; genus Raillietiella; species Raillietiella orientalis. Next base: position 2,588,258 of record JAYWIR010000032.1, on the reverse strand, counting down.
GAATCCATCCCCTCCTTCCCCTGAGGTAGCTGTGAAAATATTCCTGGACAATGAAGATGCGTTTCAACCTATCCCTCCGGAAATTCGAAGCAAACTTTCTGCCCAATTCTCTGCATGTCCCAACGATGACGTTTCTCCGAAGATAGAGAGCAAACAGGGTATTCATCCGATGACCAAGAAACTCCGTTCAACAGTTACTCCTAATCATGGTACCCCATTTTCCACACTGAAAGCTCCGTTATCTCTTTCCTCGTATGCAGACATCTTAAAACTCCAGCCCCGAGTGATGCATAGGAAATCTTTTCATACCGTTCTTCCGAGCTGGGAACATGAATCATCTTCATCCTGCAGGAAATCACCAATAACAAGACAACTTCCTGCACGTTCCAGTGCTCGCTCTCCCCCTATTCGAATGGAAAAACTTAAGAAAAAGGCATTTATTGAGTCCCCATTCCTCCTGTTCAATCTAATCCTGAGAGAAACTCTTCCCTTGAACCGTGCCTTTCTGTGTCTCCTCCAAACTGCAGTATCCCTTTTTTATCTCTAGAACAAACTACAAAGTATCCTATTACTGCTCCAAACCCACCTTATATTCGCCTTAGAACAACTCGTGCCTTTCGAGAAGCTATCCCCCCACGGTTGCATCCATGCTTCCGCGACTCCCTCCGCGAAAAAGATTCCATCGAAGTGCGATCCCTCGAAAAGATCCCCGATTCGGTCGAAATTCCACGCGAAACCTTACCTGTGCCAAGCGCTCCACACACTGTGGATAGCGTGGATAGCTCTGCGAAACAACAGAATTCTTCTCCAACGATCAACCAAAACGACTGCTTTCCACCTCTGACTTCGTAGCCACCGCACACCTCCTCTTCACCTTCTACATCTGGATAGCTCAAAAGACCTTCTCCACAGTATCATCGCAATGCAGTACCACCCAGACTCCGTCGATCCTCTAGACAGTGTTTAGCTGCACCACCACCCAATCGGACCCTTCCTGCCTATCCAACCTCTCCTCCAGCCACCACCCGTCCCACTACCCCTCCAATTACGAACCTCCCACTCCCATCCATTGCTAACTATGATGTGGCTCTTACACCTAACAACGTCCTTTTGGTTCGATTTTCCGTATCTCGCACCCTATGCTGCATACTGCCATCCTGTCCCTGCAGAACGCAAACTCTCGATGCGAGCAACACACTTCAGTCTCTTAAACGTCACTTGACGACGGCTTTCCTTTCCACAAGCACAGGTTACTCTGTAGGAAATGCAACTCCGAAGTCTCCTATCCTACTCAACATCACCCGTGCTTCAAACACTTTGCTCGCCCTGAACCCTCCACGGTCCCCCTTTTTTTTCAACGTAACATTCCTAACTGTATGGCCACTTTTCCTTCTATGCGTGGATTACACAATCACATGCGATGGCATATACGCCTGCAAAATCAAAGCAACAAACCCCTCTCCGCATTTCACACTTCTCGTCCGATACCCACATTTAACCGTTTTGATGCGATAACGACACCCGAACCCCCCACACCTGTAGCCATAGAAACAGTGCATCCTATCCCTACAACAGCCTGTACGCTAACAGGATCAGTATCTCTCATAGTTCCATCAAATTCATCTTCCTCTGAAGCCTTACAACAGCAAGCACAACTATACATCCAACTCCCTTATATTCCTCGCACTCAACCAGCAAACCTGCACCCTATAACTCCGCAGCACAACAGGTTCTGCCACGCACCCAACATACACTACACACGAGCACACACTCCGTCCTTAGTTCTTACACTCCAATCCTCACGACCCTTCTTACACTATCGACGTTTAATAACACTTGGCAGCGTACCCTGGACACCCTCAACGAAATTATGAATGTCATAACTTCGGCATTCCACTTTCTCGCATTTAACGCTTCCACAAGGTCTACATCCTCTTCCAATGCTTTCTCCTTAACTCACTGAAACTTCTTCAATCCCTGTATCAGCGAAACCGAAAACGAGCCATTCGCACTCTTCTTCACCCGAATCCCATTCAATTTAACGGCTGCAAATCTATTATTCGAACTATTTTTAGTGAAAAGTTCTCAGCAAAGACAATGAACGCGGACATACTCAAGGAAAGTCCTTTAACCCTTTCTTCTTCGGAAGTGAATTGTGCAAGCATCACCGCTGAAGAAGTTCTGTTCACATTGAGGAACTCCCAAGACACCACCCCTGGAAATGACGGGATCCCGTACTCCCTCCTGCGGAAAGTAGACCCAGACGGATCGTCTTGCAGCCGTATACAATTCATGTGTCTATCACTTTCGTATCCCTAACGACTGGAAAACATCACGCACAGTCCTAATCCCTAAATCTGGAGGATCTGAACAGGCACATGTACCGGAGTTTCGCCCCATCGCAACCTCCAATACCATTGGCAAACTATTTTGCAAAATCCTTGCGAAAAGGTTGCGCTCGTGTATCCTCAACAAAGGAATCCTTGGACACCATCAAAAGGGATTTCTTCCCAATGATGGCGTGCTGGAGCAAAACTTTGTCCTGACCACTGCACTCGAGCGCTTCCGAGTGCACCACCAAGACATCGCCATTGCATGGATAGACTTTACAGACGCCATCAGCTCATTCTAGACACGTTGACCATGCTAGGGGCTAGTATTCAGTTCCAAGGAATCATTGCGGAAGTGTACTCGGAATCTACGACAACGATAGTGGCTTCGTGCGGACTTACGATCCCAAAACCGATCCGTTCCGGAGTGAGCCAAGGTTGCTCCCTAAATGGGCTGTTATTTAACATCGCTCTAGAAACTCATCAGAATCCTGAGACACCAACACCCCTCTATTATTCCTCTTGCTTATGCAGACAATGTTGCGCTTATTGCTAACTCGATGAATGAGCTACAACTGGCCTTGACCACTGGCAGATTTAACCCGATCTACAAACTTGCAAATAAATCCCAAGTGCGGCTCCTAGCACTATGTAGCTTCCCCGCCACAAATGCGAAATTCCTCAATATCTGTGAGCGGTGCAATAATTCCGCCCCTTTCCCTTCAAGACACTTATAATTACCTAGGGAAACCGATTGGTTTCGATCCACTCATGTACGAGGGAAACGTGTATACCTTCATTGCCCATTTCAAAATCATTGCTGACTCCTCCTTAGCCTCATGGCAGAAACGGGACGCCATCAAATGCTCTTTCTTGCGGTCATTAGTACATGACCTTCGTCTTGGCAGCAGCCGCTACCGTTATGGGCCAAGATTGATAAAATAATACGGAGTACGCTGAAGCAAAGCATTCACCCGCTTACCCAAGGGTCATCAAACGAATATCTATACGGAAGTGTTCGTGATGGATGATGCCGAGGGATAATGGTTCTTGTCGAAGAAGCACCAACAAGGATCGCTGACTGCGTTCAAACTATTAACGTGTCCCGATGTGACTGATTTCTCCTTCTCCCTTTCCGACGCCGTACGTAGGAAGGCTCTTGTGCCTCCAAACCTGGTTCTGTTTACTCGGTTTTTTAATGGATGCTGTTCGTCCCCCTTAGACCGCCCAAGTGGTGATCCCCGCACGATGTGGTCCACATTCCGGGAAGCTACGAAGCACCTTCCCATAACGTGGAATTTCGATGACAATTATGCGACGCTCTCTTTATCCTTCCTCGAACATGAAAACCCCAAAATCTCCTTTCCGCAGTGGCGACAAGTGGCACGAACGATGCGTGCTCACTTTAGAGAGCAAAAACGCTTATCACTTCTAGCCGAGCCAGACCAAGGTGGGACAATAGAATGTGTAGCCCTCCACGAAGCCTCCATGTCATTCCTGCCAGCCATGTGATGCATTCCGCTTCGCAGACTGGCGATTTGTACACCGTGCCCGTTTGAACCACTCCTTTCTCAACGGAAATCGGAAAGCGCCTAGTGAAATTGAGCAATGCCGGAGATGTGATCACGTGAAAGAAACAGGCTCAAGTCCTGTGGCGCTGTCCAGTTTATCTTGGGACAATGATCACCCAACGACATAGCGTTGTCATCGACACCTTGTTCAAGATCCTCTCCCCTCGATGGCCCGTTGCCCAAAAGGATCGCCGATTATATGTGTTAAACTCCACTCTTTGCCCCGACATATTTTTACAGAATGCGTCCACAGCTGTTATCATTGGCGTTGTGATCTCCTTCGAAAATCGTATATCATTGCTACCTCGTGCAAGAGAAACCAAAATCCTAAAGTACGCAGAGGTCGAGACCGCCCTCAGGAATCAAGGCTTGCGCACCATCAACCAAGCATTTGTAATCGGTGCGATGGGCTCATGGGATCCCCAAAACGATAAGCTCCTAAAATTGCTCGCAATCCCTCAAAGAACAATTGCCGCGATCTCTAAGCATCTATGTACAGAAATTATAAAATTCTCCCGGGACATATACATCGACCATATCTCCACGCCCAACCCTTCTGCGTATCCAGCAGAAAACCTCGAAGGAAATCTTCGTCATGAGCATATGTACCAAACACGGAGAACTGTGCCCTATATCCCAAATACAAACAGCAGTCCTCCCCTATGACAATGTGGATCCGCTAGCAGATGACATCGTTTTGGACGGCTCTTCCGCATCTTCAATAGCAGAAGCTATTTAGGTTCTAACGTCCCTCTAAGTGCTATTTTAATACACTGACCCTCTTTTCATGTTCCATCCTCAACAGCTGTGTATTCAAAGACAATTCAAACCTCTGTGAAATTGAACTTAACAAAACTATTGTACAACTAACCTTTTTATAAGGTGCAAATGTAACAAGAATGTCGTAATAAACAAAACCTCAGCACCAGCTCAAAGAGGATGCTGAAGAGCAACGGGCTTAAACTGTCGCCCTGCCTGATGCCCCGCCGCACGGGCACGCCATACATGTGGCAGCTGCTGAAACAGATGGAGATGAGCGTGTGGCGCCAGCATGCGCGCAAATAGGTCACGAGATGCACCGGGATACTGAGGCGCTCCAAGAGCTCCAGAAGGAGTTCCTGGTTGACGCAGTACGACTTCTGGAGACCGACCACGACCGCCAAGGCACCCGGCGTTTTCTCTGGCCGTATGCACCTACACCTGGACGCGGCAGCCGTCGTTGCGGCTGCCTGGCTTTGGTGCGCGACGCGTCGCTGCAGCTCGAGCCCCGTGCGCGCGAAGAACAGGTTCGCATCTATGGACCGTCTGGGAACAGCTTAGGACTGCTTCGGGCTTACCATGGATACAGCGATCCTGCCTAGGCGCGCGATCCAGAGGCTGGAGAGCAATTTGACGTCCTAATTCACTAAGGTGATCGAACGCCAGTTGTTTAATTGGCGCAAGTCTTCTCCTTTTGGCAGGAGACACGCCCTTGCTGAGCGTAAGGAAGCGGGCACATTGCCCGTCACTTACATCAGCGCAGAAAGGCTCAGCACCAGAAGGATGAGTTCCACCGCGAAGCACCGGAAGAACTCCACAGGCAGGCCGTCTCACCCGTCGCCTTTTGCCTCTTGAGGCCCGCTCGGGTGGAAGAGACTTCTTCCGCCGTGAAGGACAAGTCCAGAGTCGCGCATTTCCCCTCGTCGACAGTAGGGGCATTCGTTCAGGCATTCGACAGTAGGGCAGAAGCAGCTCTGAGAGACTGTGCTCTGTCGGCCCCACCGCGTTCGTTTGCGTTGCTTCTCTGCACGTTTCGTGTCGAGAACAGACGACATGTAGACGCACACTTTGACGTATAGATTACTGTTTTTTGTGAGCGTCTACGACTCTCCGTGAACAGAAAACTGTAAAACGAATTCCGTACAGAGAAGTGCTCCCTGGGAGGGCCAATAAGAATGACGATTTTCGATTTCAGTGCTTTACATTTCGAGGTCGCCAAGCATGTCTTTCAGTTTTTCCACCTTCAGAAGAAGCACGCATTTTCATCCGTGTCGCCGTGTCCACGTCTGCGGACGTAACACGGTCGCTTTGTCGAAACCCCGGATGCACCAAAGCTTTGACGGTGTATGCAAAAGGAGGAGCAAGCACGCTGTCTTCTGCGGAGATTTTCAAATTTTCGTAATATATTTGGCATACTGCAGTTTAGTATGGCTGCTCAATGTACATTATGAAGATCAGTGCTCAACTCTTTAGGAGAACCGTCCAATCACTGAGAAAGCAGTAGCGATGCCTGGAAATGTGCAGATGGACTCCGAGAACACTCTTTTTTGAAATGGATGGTCGAGTGGCGTTATCATGAACTTGTTTGCCTCTTACTCAGATTCAAGGATCATCTGTTGCACGTCATGCCATTTTTGCATGAACTGTGGTTAGCACTCGCGATGAAGCAGCCTGGAACCCGTGAAAGAAAAGAGTATGCCGAGTCGTTGCAGCGCATCTATGTAAGAAGACACGCAAGAGCAAGAACACCTTGCTGCACATTCCCATGCGCAGTAGGAACGCTGCGCAGAAACTCACTTCCAGAATTCACTCTGGAGACACCTGGTAGATGCTTCTGGTACACCTGGTAGAGGAAACAGGAAGTCACTGGCAGGCATTGCATGTATTTTTGGGATGCTCATGGCACTTCGGGTTTTTACAAGTACACGGAATCGAAGATTTGATTGCTGCTTCTTTGGAAAGATAAAACAAAATACAAAATAGCGGTTCACGGAGATTCGAATACGCTAAATGAATTAGGAATTTGGCATCATGAGTAAGCTTCACTTTTCTAAAATATTCTACTAGAGGTTTCTTATAGTTTCATGAAAAGAAGAGGAATAATTACTTTCTCCAGTTCACGCTTCTGGGCGCTGATCTCCATGGAGAAGGCTTCCCGTTGGCGCCGACTCAGAAAAATATTGCCAGCACTTGTTAGCATCAGGAACCAGATGCAGAGGCCTTCACCCAGCGATCAGTGATCCCTTCCCTTCCCTCCCCCTCCCCATAAACAATGTCCCCCAGGCGTTTTTTTCGTTTTTTTGTTTTTTTTCCTTTTTCCCGTCCCCTTCGCGAGTGAGGTACGCCCTACCGGCACTCCAGTCGGTAAACAAGTGCTAAACATTACCAAAAAGTGTTTCGACAGGAAGAAAAACAGTTCAAACATCGACGAAACTTCAAAATTGTGATTTTATATATTTTTTTAAAATAATAAAAGCCCCGGCTCACCCGGGTGAAAACTTCTGAGGTCGTAAAATAAAAATCCGCGTAAGAGGCTGTTAGTAGTTTTGGTGGGTTTTTTGGAACGTCAAAGGGTAGAATGAGCTTCGTAGAATGATAACAAACATTTAGAGTTTTTTGCTTTTATGGTGAAAATGGATGTTGACCGCTGCAATGAGAACGCTGGACCTGATTATGAGTGAGCAGTGACGTACTGGGCTCAGATGAGTAACAGTGTAGGTTCTTCTCTTCTGCACACAAAGTTGAACTGCTGATCGATTCTCCTTGACGATTTGCAGTTCAGCTCTCATCCAAACAGCGCTCTTCTCATGTTGTTGTGTCCATAAGTAAATTCAATTTAGTTGGCTTCAAGGATGCATCTCGTGGCAAAGCGGCAGTTCTGCAGAAAAGATGACCAGATGCTTGTTGTTTGCGAAGATATCATAACATTCAAAATCATTCGAAGGCAGCATCTCTGAGTTCTTGGTAAGGGACAGCTAACAAGTGATTCCGGGATTTTTGCGTATTATGCTTCCCAAATACAATCAGAAAGCATTTTCGGCGTTTTGTGAAAGAAAATGCTCGTTCAGTTTAAAACGAGATATGACAGTCGGATCCAGGTTTTTTCTATATTCGAAATTTTGATTCAAGCTGAATGGCGTACCATTCTCCTCCTGCATTGGTTCACTTTGTTTCTTGCTGCAGACTGCTTGCATTCTGGAAACCCTGCAAGTCTGTTTCCGGACACCGTCAGCGGTGTGCCCGAACCTTCTGGATAATCGAACCTTTTGCTCACTGTTTGCAAGAAAATATTTCCTACGCCCTCCACAATGCATCCACGAGTCTTTTTTCACAAAGGAAGAGTCTATCAAGGTGGTCAACACCAGAGGCGGCGTGCATCACGAATATCCTTGCAGAAACAAATCTGTTCCAATCGCACGATTTCAGAGAGGGCACTTCGTTCTCTCAGAAATAATCGACCTGCGGCCGTTATGTCAGATGGACCAGTCTCTCATTGCACGCATGCGAATCTGCAGGAGCACGCTAATAGAGAGTGGTATCGTGGCTAAGAAACGAGCGTTTCACCATGGCATTTTGCATCTTATCGATGCATTTCGCCATGTTCTCCGCTGCTTCCATTCAGGATGCGAGGCAATCGGATTACACTCGGTATGGAAATGGATGGAATCCTTGCACTCTCGTTCGAAACAGCAGCAAGATGAAGTCTGTCTCCTTCCCTTAAATGGAACTCGTAGATGCATGGCATTATAATACGCACAATCGCTGAAACACGTGTGTGCTGCGGTCTCCAGAAACCTGCCGAGTGCTGTGGCAATTCTTCCCGCATGGTTTGTTGTCCAGAAGGAATTCGGACTGCTCACGTTTTGGACTCTTCTCATTTTTTTCATCTCAGAGTATGGAGCAGGAAAAACAAGAATTCAACGAAGCAAATAGTTCTTGAGGATGTATTTTGCACTAGTCTGACACATGCTTCCGTCGTGCTTTCCGTTTTGGGTTAACATGGACTGAACTTTCCCGTACTCATCCCATATAAAATTTTCACAAATGACAATTTAAATGTGCAGCGCAAGTCTCCATCGCAAAAGTGAGTCCAAATTGTCTTCGCTTACCACGAAGCTCTTTTTTCAATACTTATGAACAGTTTTCTTGGTATCGCTTACTCATTGCTTGTACGCATTTGGTTTTCAGGGTGCGGAACAGTTACTAAAGTTCTTTTGATGGGTTGAATCTGGTGACCTCCATTCTGCTACCAGCATCGGCAGATGATGACCTCTGCTCAAGACCACGCTTAGATCCTCTGCAACCTGAGAAACTGGAAACAAGAAACCTTGCGTTCGATGCTTCCTGAAGGATAGAATGGACTTTCCGAGAACCATCCTCTGAGCACAGAGAACTTTTCTTGCTGTGACTCTATCGTGGCTAAGTAGTAACCCAGACAGTCAGCATCCGCACATAGAAGAATGATGCAGATATTGAAATGCTGCGCAGTGCGTCCAGCGCTAAAACATTCACCTTAGCTTTCCTTCTTAAAGGAGTTCAGCGGAGAGCGGATAAATTGGGATCCCGTTGCAAGCATTGGAGATCTCCACGCGGTTTCGCGACTCATGGTGGAAGATACACTATGCTTCCTCTGAGATGGCAAAACTCTGCTTTGCGACTGCTGCATGGAGCCAACTCATGCAACGCAATCCTCACCAGTTTATCAGAAATGGTTCGGCACCAGAATGGAACAGATGAGGCGAAATGGAAACTTGGAGCGCCTGCTTTTCGAGTGTGTTTCTTTCCGGCGAGAGTGTGAACGTTTGATTACCTCCCAGAACTTCTGAAAGGCCTGATTTACTCGTCTCTCCACGAGCGAACCAAAGCTGTTTACCTGAGCGATCTCAGTATTGTGCTCCGTTTGCGGAAACGCGATCGCTAGGACCACTGACCAAAGAAGTTGGAATAATAAAAAAGCCATGTCCTCCGAATTGTCGAAGGACATGGGGTCAAAACAACCGCGGTGAGATTCTCGCGCACAGTACGCAACGAGCACGAAGTTGCCAGCATCCTTGAGAGGATGAAAAGGACAGCAGCGAACAAGCTGCGCTTTCTTCCTCACCCCGTAATCATTGCAGTACTTTTCTATTCAATTCTTTTTCTTGTGGTTTGTTCCTCCATCCCCTAATATCCTTGCACGGACCTCTTCCAAGCAAACCATTTCTTAGAAAAATCTCAAAGAGCTTTATGCTTTCATCACAGAAGAACGAAAACATCCAGTAATAAAATACGTATCACTGTGTACGATACCTTCTTTTATCCGTAAATCCCAAGCGTGACCAAACAAAAATAATAACATGAATGAATTGCCACCACATCTTTAATTTGTGGGTTTTATCGTAGTATAAATTGCCGTGATCGTACTTCTCATTGCAACAGCTCGAATGGTCCTCCTAAGGATATTCGCCAAACGTCTTGTGCATGAAGACAGTCGGAAACATAAAAAGGAAGGCCGAATATTCATCTTAAGCGGCTTTCCAGAAGGCTGTGAAGTGAAAATTTGAAATTGTGAAGCTTTTTTCAAACTTCACTTCGTGGATCAGTTTGAAAAACTGAGATTATGGGTGCTGGCCACCATTACGTGGAAGCATCTGCATATTTTCACGTTTTCTTATCGACAAGCTTGTGAACACATCCATTGCCTTGCTGTTGATCTGGTGATCTCCAGGATCGTTTTTTGCGCGCTATGTCTTTGCCAGTACGCCTGACCTCGCGCACGTGAGCGACCGCCGAGAAAAGGGTGACCAGTAGCGGAAAGGCGAGGAAGCGGCCGGATGTGGCCAACGACAGCGTACGCACACATCCTAGGTCTACGCTGGCCCCAGTCCGCTCTCTCTTTGCACGTGTCACCCAGCCATCGCAGTTTACCGCTGTCTTTTCGGTGCCAGAGTTTCCGAAGACCAGAATGAAAATGGCTCTAGGATTTCGAGTTTCGTCCACGGCTTGGGGTAGCAGTCTCTGTAGGCACCAGCCAATCGCCGGCTTTTCACCTCTTTGCTGCTGCGTTCTCGTGCCCTTCAGAGACGAGGCAGTGGCCGGTGCGGAAGTCTCTGGTGCGGACCGCTTCAAGGCAGCAGACTGAATGCCCATTTTCTGCGAACACCAACGGCGACACGTCTGGACAGAGGCAGCAGTTGAGAAACGCAAGCAGTGTCAAAGCACCTTCCAGTTATCTGCCGACTTTCTGACGGGAGGCGGCAGAAAGTCTTGCAAAACGCAACGCCTGTAGAAGGAAAGAGGAGGAAAGGTACACACGTCCCGACACCCCTTCGAGGAAACCGCCGTTTCCTTCGCTTCCGAGTGCATTCCTGCGTTCTTTTATGCTCAAGGCACTCGGTCGTGACCTGCCTCTGAAGCCAAACCCGGGCTTGTTCAAAGTTTCTCATCCATCTCATTCCATTTCAAAAAGGGAAACCAGTTGGGAACACGCTGGTTCCCAGCCAAAGACAGAATTTCAATGATGGATCGATCGACAAGTGGGTTGGGATATTGGAAAGTCCGAAAAGGGGGAAGAGAAGGGGACGACAGCAAAAAAAATAAAAGGAAGGAAATCCTGTGGGTTGGGCAGGAATCCTTTTTCTCCTTCCGTATGCACCGGGGTCAAAACAAAAAATCCAAGAAAGTTATGAAGTGGCCTTTGACTCCATAACTGAGGAATGAGAAGAAAAACAAGGCAGGCAAGGGACAAGGGTCACATTCCTTACTTCCCAAACCGGTGCTGGATGCCGGCAATCTTCTTAACTTCTTATTGCTGGTGAGGCCACCTTGCCGCCGTCTTCATGCAGGGGGCTGCCATCCCGGTGACCTCCCTTCGCTGCCTCGAGCACAAGGCGTGCCGAAACGATAGCACGGATGCAACTGATTGTTGCTGGCACCGCGCTTGTCGAGAGTCCTCTCTGCGCGAAGAATTGTCGCAACACATCTCGGATGGTGTCCTCCTGGTGCAGTATCGCTGATGCCACAGTTCCTGGAGGGCACAGCATTCTGAAAACTGAATCGGCGGGATCGACTCCTCCTTCCCTCACCTGGCATAGTTGGGGGTTGCCACCCCTGCCGGGACTCCGTGCCGCCTCTCGTTTTACGGGAATCCACAGTAGAGGAAGAGTTGTACAGGCTGTTTCCAGCTAAGCGGGAACACAGAAGTGTCGATGCAGTGGGAAGAGATCCACCGAGTCGGGTGACTTCTGCTCGTCAGAACTTTGGTCAGTCTGTCTTCAAAAGACAGAGATGGCTCTCAACACGTTCCTCGGTGGCAATTTCGCATTGCCGGAGCCGAACTCCATATGGAGGTCGGCTCCGGCACTTTTGTTGCCCCCTTCCTCTGCTCCTTATTTTTTGTTTGCCTGACTCCTCATTCTGAACTCAGCGCCTCCTACGCAAGGCCTTGTGGGGTGCCGGAAGGTCCTGGAACCGATTGAAAGACTTGGTGGAGCCGCGCCAAGACGCTCGCTTGGGCATCCTAGCCATCGACGAGATCGGACTGCAAGTGCAGTTCCGACTTCTTCTCCTGTGTGGGTAAATGTGATCCGCGCATCGGTGTGCTCCGGAACGCCACATACGCCAGCGATGTCTTGGCACCACCGGACTTCTTTCGCTACTGCCGTGCAACCTACGTCGGTGGACTGGATTCAGCTACCCTCTGAGGCTTCTATCCTCGTCACTGCTAGCCCATCCGTGGATCTCTTGCCTCTCCATTAACTGGAACACCTGGCGGCAGGAGGCTCTGGAATCCTGAGCTATCACCTTGGAAGTGCGCCCAAAGGAACTGCAAACTGCTGCAGGGTCTCCTACTGGGATATCTCCTGCAGGATTGCGCGCAGTAATCCCGAATAGCCGTTACACCGTTTGCTGCAGCTCTATCTGCCCTCAGGGAAAGCAACGACATTAGCCGACCGGCAGGATGGGAGTTCTGCAATATTTCAGGAGCCAAAACACTCCTGGACGGCTGCACGATAGCGATCTGGTGACTGCTGCCACTCCTCCTTTCCGAGAAAAGGGCCCTCGTCGGAGGCCTTGTGGTTAAGGCTTCCGCGTGTGGCACCATGCGACGCGGGTTCGAATACTTCGGCAGAAACTCTGACGCCATTGCGTCGTCGAGTTCCGAGTTTCTCCTGCAATGGCGCTGGCTGGCCGAGACATTCAGGCGCGGCACCGGTGGTGGATTAAGCCGGAGGCCCCCGATGAAGGCCGGAACAATGGGAGGCGACCTTCGGGTCCTCCCAGGAATCAAGGAGTGGAGATTTCCCCTCCTGTCGTGCAACGGAGAGTGGATCCCCCCACCGGGGGACCCCTCCGGTTTCAAGATGGAGCAGGAGCCCTCACAGGAACCTCCCTAGTTGTTCAAAGGAGCGGACCCCCCTGTTGCGGGGGGGACCTTCCGAGTCGTCGCCTCTTCACAGAGTGTGCACAAGGAAGCAAGCGAGAGCGGTTCCCTGCGGGAAGCTGCAGCACCCCTTCTGATTTTCAGAAGCGTCCTTTCGGGATTCTCTTCAGAGGAGTGAACAGGAGCGGTTCCCTTGCGGGTTTCCTCCAGAGAAGAAATTCCTACAAGCGGATCCTTTCCGGGTTCCCTTCGGAGAAGAAAAAATGGAGAGGACCACTCCCCTCCCAAGGGGTGTCCCTCCGGAGAGAATGAGGAAGGAGATTCCCTTCAGGGTTCCCCTTCGGAGACAAATAAAAAAAAAAGAAAAGGGTCTCCTTTGGCGGAGTGACGTATTTGGCGCACCCCCGAGGAATTCGTGGTGCTTTCCCTTTGCATGTACATTCCCCGTGTTCCTGCTCCGCTAGAAACTGGATTTTCTGCTGTTTCTACACTGGGGATCACAGTGCAATCAGAGGAGACACCTGGTTTTCGGATAAGATCCTCCCCGAACTATTCTGCTCCTTCACCTTCTGTTGAACTCGAGAACTTGTGATGAAGACTTGCTTCGGCACTCCGTCGACCGCAGGACTTGCTGCGACGCTCCTTCACCGGAGGCAGGCTGAAGACGGGCGCTGTGATCGTAACCATCTGCTGCATCCACGCCGTAGTGACGGCCTGCCACGTACAGGAGTCAGGTTTGCGGCAATAAGAGGCCGCCAGCATGGCAGCAGCCCTCATGAGGACAGTTTCAAGGTGGCCTCATCTACCACAATAAGTCTCCAGCTCGATCGCCACCATCTTGAGAGTCTTTTAGGAAGAAAGGAACGTCTGTAACCAAAGACTGCCCTGTCTCCATCCTCCCTTCTTTTTTCATATATTGATTGCACCCCCTACGTTCCCTACTTTTTGGCATCCGGCCTGCATGCCGTTGCTTCCCTTGATGCAGCGCCGTGCTTCCTACGAAACGAGTGGACCAAAACCTATCACTAGGGAGGTGGGCGGCGAGGTCACGGCAGAAAGAGGATCACTGGGATGCTACTCGAAGGCACTCCCAGTCAGAAGGCGGCATTTCTCCGCGACCACAGGGGACCTCCCCGCCAAATTCCGAGGGTCTCGCGGTGCAGACGGGCGGCTTTGAGCCTCCCTCGAAAAAGACGCAGGCGGCGTTGCAGCTCACACTCGCGCCGCTGGCTCGGGCGAAGGCTGGCTTGGAGTGCTCCAGGAGCGGAGAAGAACGAATCTTCCGACTCTCTGTTGCATCCCGCACCTCTTGCCCGCGGGGGATGCCGAAATGCATTGCGACGGACTCCAAGACCTCGGGAGGAGGCCAGGGAAGAACGCGGAGACGCCGCCCCTTCGTGCGTGGCACGAAGGCAACTGCTGCGACGAGCGCTGTGGCCTTGCGGACCCCCTGGAGGCATGTAGCCACGCCGAGAGGAGTCAGGCCATGCAGTGTCCCCTCCGTGGGCCAGCATCTCCCTGGAGTGGCACCGTGTTCCCACGCTCTGCAAGGAGGAACCCGCCTGCGCCCCGAGCAGGATGCCGAGGGCGTCCGGGGGGCTTCTGCCGCGTCGTCCCGCTTCCGCGTGGCCCGGAAGACGAGTTTCACGCTCGTCTCCGCTTTCCTTTTAGGTTCACATCCTCGGGTTGCTTGCGCCGTGCAGGAGGAGCGGAAGACGGCTACTGAGAGGTCTCCGCGGACGCGCGAGAAACCCAGGACCCGCCGAGATGAAGAACAGTAGCCAGGGGAGTCCGCTACCAGCCACATAGAGGGGCATTCCTCTGAGTGTGCGCAACAGGCCGCTGACCTTTGGTCAGAAGCGCCTGTATGTCGTCGAGCTGGGAGGCTGCAAGGCTGGAGAGAATCGGGGATGGAGAAATCGCGCACCTCAATGGGCTGGATTGAGCAGGTCATGCGGTGGCGGGAGCGAGGCGGCCGCCGAGGTGGACCGGAGGGTTGCCAAGGCGGCAGCGGACAGGCTCGGGCGGATGCTGCTGATGGGCTGAGATCACGGAAGGCTGCATCCTGTTGGGGACGGAGAGGGAGGTGCTAAAGGGGGTAGACGAACGGCTTCGGAGGAGAAGGTCGGACCTATGGGCATCAACGAGCGCTGGGATGCTCGTCGTCAAGACGAGCCCCGCGTGGGGAGAGGAGGAGGGTAGGGATGCACGTCGCGAGGCTAAGGAATGGACTCCTCCCGATCAGCGCCCCCGATCCTGTCCGAAGGGCTCCTGCTGGGGTCACTGGACACGCGAGGAGTGCAGTGACTCCGGAAAAGTTTCGACGTACTGAAAAGGAATCGATGGGGGACAGGAGAGACCTCTCCCGCCGCGCGAAATGGTAGTGCCGTTTGCGCATTTCCTTCAGGGGCCGACCCCATAGCTCGGTGGACCGTGCGAGCTCACGGACGGGATGTGGCCCTCCTGGGGGTGAGAGGCCACGAGAGTGGCAGAGTCTCCTCCTCTCGCTGCGCGGCGTCCACGCGTGCCGTAGGACTCGGCGCCGACTGGGCGCCGGCGAGAAGGCTCCGAGGAGGGATCGGGAATGCGGGGGAGGGAGAGAAGGGGTCAGACAGGGTCCGGACAGGAAGCTCCTCCGACCTGACGCCTGTAGATTGAGAGGCCATTGTGCTGCTTCCTGTGCCCATACGGAACGCCCCTCCTCTTCCGTTGACACGCGACGCCGGAAGGAAACCCCGAGCCGCGTGCGTATGATGAGGAAAGAGAGACATCCGCGCAGACGAGGTGCCAGGGGACCCCGTGGCAGCTTCCACGTGCCCTGAAGGAGATTTCTCCGGAGACGAATTCTCTGCTCCTCGGGTGGAAGGCGTCAATGAAGAGTCGCCCCCGGCCTCCGGCGACCTGCCCTCGCATCTCTCCCTACATGTGGGTTCTTCCTGCTCGCTCAAGGAGGAGGGCGCTGCTTCCTCGGGACCGCGGAAGCTTCCCGGGAAATCGGTCCCTCCCCCACCCGAGGCTTCCGAAAGCTGCAACTCGGCGCTTCTGGAAGCTTTCGCGGGTCGCGCATGGCATGGAACCTCCCTTTCAGTCTCGTGGGACGGGACTTCCTCGGCAAAACTCCGTATCCAGGAAGACAGATGAATGCGGATCCTTTCGCGCGAAGGAAAGCCGGCAGGGGAGCTAGAAGAGGAAGAGGTCGCCTGGGACGTATGGCTGCCTGGGGCACGGAGGGACTCGTTCCGCGACAACGAAGAAGTCACGGGGGTCTCTCGGACGAAATTCCGGAGGACGCCCCCGTGGGAGGGGGATGAGCGTGAAGGGGCCCCCTCTTGGCGCTCGCTTTTCGGGAAGCGCGCCCAGCGCCTCGGCTCCAGCGCGCACGCTCTCCAGAGGGGCGTCACTCTGCTCCTGGCAATGGCAGTTTGCTGACCTGAGGTCGCGGACTCCTCTGCTTCGGGAGCAGCGTCTTCCTGGATGGTCCGCGGGCTTGAAAGACGAATTTTCCGCCCTCCTCCTGCCGAGGGGCGCCTCCGCGGTTCCCGCCCCGACCGTGACTTTCAGCCTGCAGGGGAAGCTTCCCACCGTCCCCCTTGCCGGCTCGAGGTGATCTACTGGGGTTAGGCTTCGTCGGCCGGCGAGAAGGCAGCCAGGGGAGTCCCATGACCATTGGTGCGCACGCTTGCGAGCGTTCGAGTGAAGGCGGGAAGCTCGAGCGACCGCGCACGACGCGTTTCAGAGAACCGATCCTGGGACGCGTGGGGCACCATTGCGTAGGGCGAACACGAAACGGCATGCCCATCGCTCCGACGCCCTCCTCGGTGGCCGCTTCCAGCGCCCGGGAGGAGCCAGAGGATCCCCACCGATTCCGGGAGTCTTCATTTGCAACCAGGGTTTCGCTTTCCGGAAATCCCACACGACGGGTTCAAATTCCGGGCCGGAGAAACGCGGGAACCTTCCTCGGGAACCGGGAAACGCAGTGGGCGGGACGCCATGCTGGGCACCGCTGCCAGGCACCTGGATGAATAGCGCGACTTTCGCAGACCTGGCCCACAATGGGTACTCCATCCCTGCCGGGTGGGACGGGGCAGGCAAGAGCCTCCGGGGACCTCGGCATACGGAACCTCTGCGTGTCAGTCCCACGAGAGCCGGCGGAGCAGCCAGAAGAGGAAGTTGCCCTGGGTGTACAGTTGCCCAGCGCGAGGAGAAATTCATCCCTGCACCAAGGAGGTCAACGGAGGGCTCTCATTCTTGATTAATGAGCGCGAATAATCCTAGCGTTAATCCAGACAGCTGATGATGATGAGGCGAGGCAGATTCGTTGAAGAACAGAGCAGTTCCAGAACCTGTGCGCGCTCTATGACCCCAACTATGACCCCAGCCCATGTGCTACGTCTTTTGTCGAGTCGTATGTCCCCAGCTTGTTTCTACCAAAAAAAAACTGAAAAATAAATAAAGCTCTTTAATGATATTTATTTACTTGTTTCGCACGCTGTGTCTTCACTTGAATGCCTCGGCGCACGAGTGCTTTCCTCCTTTCTTCGGAAACGACTGTCAGTTTGCGCGTGAAGAGGAAAAAAGAGAAAAAGAAAAAGACGAAGATATGTTAAACAGATCAAAAGAAAGTTTTTACTAAGGCCTGCCTAATGTTTGCTCAGGGTGCAAATTCATTTTAAAGGCATTTGCATCTGCAATTCAAGTAAGCGAGAATTCGTTATGGCTGATGTTTACATGTGCACCTAAGTATGCATTCGCAGCTTCAAAGACGGACACTTTATCTCGACTTGGCATGCAATGCTGCGACGCACTTTGCGGTTATCGACCGGCAGCCAGGACGTTTTCGAAAGCTCGAGCGCCCATGAAGAGATTACGTGGCATAAAGAAGTCTTCTCCGCAACTTCCACGTGTAAATTTCTGTACGATGTCGTCACCGTACTCCAACACCCCCGCAATCTTGCACACGAACCGGCTCGGCCAAACATGGCAATCTGTATCCAATCAGCGCAATCCTTTTCGTGTTCGGTCAAGAGCGGGGATGAGCAGCGGTGCCATGGCGACAGCCATACGAAGAGTAGCCGGTGGGAAAGTTGCGTGTTTGGGAGTGTCACGTAATGCCACTAAGGAAAAGCAAATTTCGAATGCAGTTGCGACCGACAACTGAGTAAGTAGTGATTGTTTCGTGTGATCACCTACAGAGAACCGGCATCGCAAAGGGAAAGAAAAAAAAAAAAAAAAAACTTCTTTAAGTGAATGCAACCAAACGCCCAAATGTTGGTCAGCTACAGTGCATTACTTTTTGACCAGAGTTGAGTCCTAGTGTTCATTGCTGCCGAAGGTTGCAAGTGAATTTTTCAATAGTTGGCGGTTTTTAAAACTAATACAAGCACTTTGGAGATGGACGGAGACAAGATAACATCCGGTAGCGTCCCGGATTCGATGACAGAGAATGCCATAGGAAACGATTGTGTAAATACCAATGTAAAAGATGTAGCACAAAGAAATGCCGAAAGTAGAGATTGTCAACATGTGAGGGAATCAGCAGAAACAGATGAAGAAAGTAAACATAGTGAAAATGTGAATGAACTATTAGAAAAAAATCCTCAGAGTGAACGCCGCACCAATATTGAATTACCTCGATATAATACAAAGCATGATACTACTTCATACACCGTAGAATCAAACGTGATTGCAACTGTCGATGTCACTACAGAAAAGAGTACCGATCTTGTAGATGCAAAGGGATTAAAGAAAATTTTATGGTAAGCAGTGCCCACCCGAGGTTTCGTTACTTCTGTGTTATAATTAACATTCTGTGCATTTACTGTCACTCCTGTACTCCCTGCAAATAATATATTTATGATTATTAATTTGTACAGTTGTTTTGGAAATAAAGATCCAGCTTATGCTAGGTGGTTGCCTACAGAAGATGGTGCCATCATGCCTGTAGAAAGGGATGCTGCCTGTTACAAAATGAATCATCCTCATCGAGGAAGATGCGTCATTTTTAATCATCAGCATTTTGATAGGCGTTTGTCCCATTTGTCTACAAGGCATGGTACTGAAACAGATGGTGGAAATCTGTTGCAAACCTTTTCCATGCTAGGCTTTCAGGTAGATCTTCTCAAAGATCTACCTTATCAAAAAGTGATTGACACCATTCATAACTGTAAGTTATGATTTCAATAATGCTGTTCTTGCACTGTTGGAGCATAAAGTGGCTGAAGAAGATCATAGCAATTCAGATTGTTTGGTTATGTGTTTTCTAAGCCATGGGGAGGAAGGTATCTTATATTCATTTGACAGACCTTTTAAGCCTGAAAAACTGTGGACACCATTCCTTACTGACAACTGTCGTACTCTAGCAGGCAAACCCAAGTTATTCTTCATCCAGGTTGGTTTGATGCCTGTGTTCGTTTGTTTTGTTTACTGTACAGTAGGCATGTCAGGGTGATCAGCTCCAAGAAGGAACATTAATGATCCAAAGATCCGGGTATACAATGACTGACAGCAGTGCCTCAAGTTATAAAATTCCCAACCATGCTGATATGCTCATTGCATATTCCACTTTGCCTGGTAATCTTTTTTGTGGCTACCCATGATACCTACACAGTCATTTTCATCCAGGATACTTCTCGTGGAGGAATATTGACCAAGGAGCATGGTTTATCCAAGCTTTGTGTGATGTGCTCCGGGAGTATGCTTGCTCTAAGGATTTATTGTCAATGCTGACCATAGTGTGCAGAAAAGTGGCCTTGGACTTTGAATCCTGCTGCCCTGATAAACCTCACATGCATGGCAGAAAACAAGTGCCCTTCATTACTTCAACGCTAATCCGTGATGTGTATTTTTTAACGAGCTAGATAATATATTTTCTATTTCTGATGATGATATGTCTAATTGAATCAGACTCATAAAGAGTCTCACCATAACAAGTTTGGATCAAATGTAGAAATTATGCAATGATAGTTATGCAATAATTATTCAGTGATAATCACTATTCACATGAAAATTGATGCATCAGTTGGCATGTTTTTCCAGCTGCAGTGTAGGAAAAGTTACACATTTGAGAGAAAGAAATGGATCTCACCTTTATTTTACTTAGTTTCCCCTTCATTTCTCACCTAATAAGAGGACAGTCTTTAAGAAGATACTCTTTCAAAATATTATGTAGTTAACAGGAAATTCCACATTTGCTTACCATGCAGGTAAGTCAGATATGGAAAAAGGAAAAACATCTCCGGTTGACTGAAGAGGAATACAATAAGCGGATGAATTAACTGAATTTTTGGTGCAGTTGTCATGTTAACAAAGTGCTATTGCTGAATAGGAAATAAGTTCATGCTGGTGATCCTCTAGCAGATTGCTGGAAGACAGTAATGAGGTGGGGTATAGTCTCGATGCTTGAGCGCCATCCATTTTCAGAGCTACTTGCTTCGTTAGGTGAGTCATTACACACTCCTTGGCGGATTCCGACTTTCATGGCCACCATCCTGCTGTGCGTAGCAATCAGTGCCTTTCATGGAATCTGATGAGTGTTGCATTGGGCACTGTAAGACAGTGTTTGGTTCATCCCACAGGGCGAGTTCTAGATCCCCCAACGATCTTTTCTAAGGACTCTGAAATGCGTTCCAGACTTTCGATAGTTTTTTAGCAAACACATACAAGAATAAGATACACATTAAGGCGGACGTATTTACTCATTTTGAAGGTGAATAAGGGGGTGATAGGAGCAACAGCAGTTACTGTGAGCATTTAAGGGTACAGATTTTTACATTTGACAGAATGAAGATATGGTGCAGCCTGCGTGGCTGGTTGTTTAAGCGTATATGAGGATACAATCGTGTAGATTGCTGTGTGCCAAAGATTCTTGGCATGCAGAGTGCATTTTTCCTCACCCGGCACTAGTCTGCAAAGCCTATGTGTACATTTTGGATATGTAAGTACATCAGAGATAAGTAAAAAAGAAACATCGTGCTTTCTTCCATCACTCGATCCATTGATAGGTGCTAATTCTCAGTTCCACATGCTTGTTAACATGAAGAATCACGATTTTCTGCATCGCCACGAAAGTGTTACCATGGGTGCTAAGAATGCATGTTTCACTTGCCAGCTGAGCAAATCGAATCATATTGGAAATTTCCTGTTTGAGGATAAAAACAACAAATAGTTGGGGAAGAGAAATTGGCAGTCCCGTGTGGCACTTTAAATGCGAGTTGGCTGCATTGCTAAATGGTTCCAAATCTTTGTGAAGGAAGCTTGCGCCTCGATAGCCACGTTCGGTGTCGAGATGCCCCCGTAATTGACGGACAACGAAACTAAACATGTCCACGGACAGCGAAACGATGGTACTGCATCCCGAGAGTGGTGGCCCGCCGCTACCTCCTCTTCCCAGATCGCCGGACCATTCATTCACAAGTGAATGAAACTTTGCAACAAGAAACGGACCGGCATGCTCCGGCCCGATATGAATGGTACCAAACCTCACCTGGCAAACAACGATGGAGGGAGTGGAGGGAGGATCAATAAATAAATAAATGTGGGATGATAAGCATAATTTCCGAGGGCCTGCGTTTTCACGCTAGTACGTATGGATGTGCTGCCGGAGCTCTCCCGTGAACTGCTTGGATTTTTTCTTTTCGGAGACACCATAATGGCTTCTTGTCTCGAGTGCTCGTTGACCTTAGTGTGCCTTCTATGATCGACGGAAGACTACTTCACATCCCTAATCAAAGATATGGAGTTACCTCGTCAAACCTTAGAAAGTAAAGACACTTTGTCAGTAGACCCGCATTAGGGCAGGTGATGCCCTTGGGAAAGGTGCTGCTCTGGAAAGACCCTGGGAGATGGTGGTCTACTCAGTTAATGAAGAATAAGGTATGGACAACCTGAATCTCCTGCTGCTCATGAGTACTCCGAAGTCCCAAGAGGTCTTGGAGCTGGCCCGCCGGGGAGCAGGCACGAGCCCCGACATGCAGAAAAGTGCGGTCGTCCTCGGCAGAGAGTCGTTGGAGGAACGGTCGAACTGGATCCACTTGAGCATCACCACAGCAGGTACATCAAATGCCTTCAGTACTAGTACTCGACTCCTGTGCTGCAAAGCCTGGTCCATTTGCCGCGAGAGACTGGCCAAGCCACTGGACCCGTTCGTGTGTGACAACTTCTTTCTAGGACGGGCTATGCTATAGTGCTCTTTCGTTTTCACCTTCTCCAGTTCCTGTTCCTTGTCCATCTCCCATTCGGAGGTGGACAAACAAAGTCTGCATTCCCCTGTTTGGAGATTCTCCGGGCACAGCACCCATTGCGCAAAGTCCTGTGGGAACTGTAAGGTCCAGAATCCTCCTCAGAGAGTTAGTGGCTCCACGTCGTATGGTCGATTTAGGCCTCCAGGTTCTGGAGAAGATCGAACTAAAAGTTTGCAGTTCCGGAGACTGTCACGTTGTATCAAATTGTGGACCAGAAACTGGTGCATGCCATTTTCCGTCCTGTAATTGGCGACGAGAGACCGGCGTCCATCTTGTCGCATAATGGTAACAGCTTTCTGCTCTCACTTGGGGCAAATTTCCTCTTTGCTAGAAAAACATCCCTGGATCTCCTGCTTTCTTGCGAACGAAGCGCCTCGTTTTCATCCGTCAGCAAACGGATGTTGAAGTGGACCGCGTGGGCATCGGGTTCGGTGACCCATTGCTTCACCCGAGCAGACCAATGGACCCCGTTAGGTCGGCCCCTCTGCGCTGCCAGCTGGGTGCGTACACCTTCGTAACGACGAGATTGGCGGGTTGGACCACGTCAGTGCCAGTCGGACGACTTGACCTTCTGTGCTTCCCTAGCGGCGAAGGAAACGCCAGAAGGCCGCCACATCCACGTTTGCTCAGCGTCGCACTGCCAGAGCAGTTCGCCCTCCTCCCCACCCGCGACGTGCCGCCACTTTGTGCAGGCAGATCGTCTGGGGTTCCTGGAGGAGCGCGAGGTCGAACGGAAGGGACGATGCTCGTCACCTCGCGCTTTCTTCGAGCTGGTGAGAGACTTACTGGCGTTCCAGCAGGCTTACGCGGACGCTTCGGCAGGAGACGACTCCCTGCGCCATTGCTCAGTCGGGAAGGGAGAAGTCGCGGACCCGCGGTGCTCATCGGCGCGTGGACCTCTGGAAGTGCAGATGTTACAAGGGCATCATTAGCCCTCCTGAATCGTGATTCTCCTCGTCCCCGTCCCCTTCAGCAAGGTGAAGAGGGAGTCGCTCGAAGAGACGTTTGTCAGTCTGCTCTTTGCAGCTTTTCGTTCTCCAGCGTTTGGCTGGAGCCCGCGATTGGTGGTCATCTGTCTCGACGGCCTCGGCATCCAATGGGCGGCAGCCCCAAGAGCCGCGAGTGGACAGCGACCGCTGCTCGCGGCCGGAAGCGTCTTCACCCTTCTGGGGTTCCTCTGCGTCGTCTCTGTCGTATCCTGCTCATTTGGAAGTGGTGTCATCCCTGTCGGCATGACTCTCCTCTATGCCAACTGCTGTCATGTGTCTTCAGCTTATGTTCCCTTTCCTCTGCATCATGACTGTCGTGATGAGAAAGAAGTAGCTATGGGGCTATGCTTGGGAGCGACACTGTCCCCTTCGTACAGTCCCACCAGAATTTCCACCAGCTTTCTCCCTCCGGCATTTCTATCACTTCTATAATGAAAGTCCCAACTGAGATCCAGTAGGTGAAAACATGTGGTCCGGTTTTGGTTTCCCTGCAGGCTGCTCACAATTCTTCTGTGGGTTTTCTTGATCAGTTTCCCGATTTCGGGCTTTGGTGCAAGTTGCCGTAAGAAAACGGTCAATTCTCGAACAGTCAGCGGAGAGCTTGATGTTCATAATGCTCGATGCCCGCGTCGGAGGCCTCGTGGCTGCTGAGGTCTCTGCGCGTGACATCAAACGTCGCGGGTTCGAATATTTGGAGAGAATCGACACCGAGAGATGGGGATGCGTCTCAAGTTTGAGTTCCTCCCGCGAGATGACGCTGGCATCTATTCATTCGGGCTCAATCCCGGTCATTCATTTGGAGCGGTTCAAACCGGATGCTCACGATGAATGACCGGTATTGGGAGTCGACCTCTGTGTCTTTCCAGGAAACAGAATCAAGGAGTGGGAGTTCTCCTCCAGTTGTGCAAAGGAGCGGACCGCTGTCCCCTTCGGGGGGGGGGCCTCCGTGTCGTACCATGGAGTAGATGTGTTAATCACTCCAGAGTGCAGAGAATTGTGCCGCTCCCTTCCGGGTGCGCACCCCTGAGAAAATTCGAAAGGGTCCTTTCAGGGTTGTCTTCAGAGGAGTAAACAGGAGTGGTTCCCTTGAGGGTCCCCTCCGGAGAAGTTCCTGATTGGTGGATCCTTTCCGGGTTCCCTTCGGAGCAGACCCCTCCGGGAGTCCCTCTGGAGAGAACAAGGAAGATTCCCTTCGGAGTTCCCTTCGGATACAACCAGGTTGGAGGTGAGCTCAATTTCGTGGATCCCTCTTTGGGCTTGAGAGGAACGAACTCCGAACCCTTCCTGGATTCATAGGGTGGTCACCTCCCTGGGCGAACCCCTATCTTGAAGAAATACACGCACCCTCGGGTGGCGTGGAACAATGCTGAAGAGCTGCATGAGCCACCAGGCGCACGATGGCTCTTGAGGTACTCAGCGAACCTAGAGAGGACTTCCGGAAGTCCTCAAAGGTCTCGACTTTGCAGCGCGCAGCACAAGGACACCGTACAGACATCTCAGGGCACTCGGAGCGCCAAGTGGTCAAGCTGGTCTCGGTAGTGACAGCGAATCTTGGGGAACAGCCTTTCCCGGTGGCCCGGACCTTGCAGTGGCTACAGATCTGGGGTTTACCTAGGGACCACAGGTCTACTATCCCTCTCCAATCCGTAGTTTGCCAGGCGACTGCCATTCATCGCTCGGCACAGCCAGACTTTTGAGAGATCCCCCATAACCGGAAGTAAGTTTGACCTGTGCTGCAGAGTCTGAATGGTGGCAAACTTAGGAAACTCTCGTGATGTCCGGAAGGCGGATCACGGACTAGCCAGTGGTCTTCCTCACGGCGTAGAACTTGCTACCCTCAGCGGGTCAGCGAAGACTTTCGAAGCCACCTCTGTGTTTTTGCAGGTGGGCTGCTCAAAGGCCTGCCACTGCTAAGCAGCGAAAGCGCCTCCGGCTGTTCCCTAAATACACGGAACTTTCGAGGTTCGGCAGCATGCAGAGCTCGCAGATCCAGCCCTCCCTAGTTTCCCCAGCTTGTAGCAAGGGGTGGGTTTGTGCCGTGAGTAACTTAGGTGCACACTCCAGCATCGTCCTGGAGTGGACCGTCGACTTAGTCAGCCGCCTCTGCACTGCGTCACAGTCTGGTGGGCGGAGAGGTCAGTTCTTCGGAACTTGAAGTCTCGCGGTTATAAAACTTCCTGGAACAGCACCTGAATGCCCTCCAGCTTCGTGGGCAGTGAGCACCCTGCAGGGCTGCAGATCCCTCGGCCGGAAAACCGAGCTCCCCACCACAAAAGAGCAAGAGCATCACCTGGCCTTCTCGGGCGGGGCCAAAGCACTCTAGCGAGTCAACGACCCTTCGGAGGTTACGTCTTCCGGGTCGGGGGCGCGGGCAACAAAGCAGCCGGAGCGGCAGAAAAATGTGCCTGCTCGGGGTCTGCGTCGGGCAGGACGGAGGGAATGGAAGATGATCGGGTCAGTTGTGAGCCAGTTTGACCAAGAATCCTTTTTTGCATTCCCCAGCTTCGTCCACGTCATCATCGTGTTTCACATAGGGACGAATGCTCCCTGGTGTGGAGGCTGCATTTTCATTCTGGCAATTGTTGTTTCCGGTGTTCTTCCCACCCGTTATCCGCATGGGCGCAGGTCAATCTAAAGCTCCCCTTCATCTAAACCCAATCGTCGAGCTCTTCCTCTATGTCCTGCGGACTGTGGCACGCTCGGACTCCCGCCAGCTACGCCCTCGGAGGAACTTGGTCTTCCCCGACATCGCCTTGTCCCATCCTGGTGCTCTGCACTCCTGGCGGCTACCGCCCGAAGTTTCGGATGGGTTGGCTCGCTACCTGAGAAGTTGACGGCCGAGCGACGAGGCAGCTATGTCCCCAGGGCACTGCCTGTGGAACCTGGCGGCGCGCCCTTCGCCTTCCAAACGCTTCGCAATTCCTGCACCACCTCCTGGCTTCCCGGTGCACTGGAACGGATGATCTCCTGTCTTTCTCTCTCTCTTTCTCTTTTTCTACCAGCCAAGCTCACTGAGTGAAGGTTCGTCCAGGAGCGTCCACTTAGCCTCGGTCCATTCTCTTGAGAATCCACACTTTTGCCTCTCTGCGGAAGGCAGAACCTCTTCCGGGCAGGGCCCTCCCGCACTGTCAGCCCAAGAAAACACCTGAGAAGGGATCATGCAGGTGGCCAGCACCTCGGGGACCGGTGTTGGCGGCGATGATGCGCGCATCCCGGGGGCGGCGGGTGCCCCCAGCCGCTCGTTTGACGGTTGTGGGCACCTGGGCGGACATTCTTCCGTCTCTCCGGGAGGGAGAGAGGCGGAGCGCGCACTTGCGGGCAGGAGATGGGAAGGAACAGAGGAGGGTGTCCGAGTGTAGCTCGCTCCAGCAGCGTCAAAGGGTGTAGGCAAGGAAATAGGCCTCTTCCTTTCGGCTCAGGCACGCGTGGGTCGGGACTTGCGGGCGACTGCGCAGGAGCAGCGAGCCGGCATCATCCCGGCTGGGGGGGGGATCGCGGTCGGGATCCGCTCCTACGCTGCAGGAAGCCGTCGACCCAGGCCCGCTCCGTAGCATCCACGGCTGCTTCCCAGGAGGGGTGACCTCCTCCCGGAGCTGCTCTTCAGCCGGCGCCTACCTGGAGGAAATACGTGAGCTTCAAGAGCACTCTCTGCCGGGGAGCCCCTGAGAGCGCAGGGCAGGTCCGGAGAGGGAAAAGCAGGAAGCAGAGGGTGTGCAGGAAGGCAGGGAACGGAGGAAGCGATGAGGTTCCGCCCTTTGGCTTCCCGACTTGCTCCTCCCCGCTAGCGGCGGTCCAGAACTGTCGTTCTCACCCAAGGCCTGCACGCGGTCTCACCCCCTCCGCAAGGTCCTCCTGGCGAGACTTCACCTACCTCGCGCGCATGCGCGCTCCCTCCTGCATCCGCTGATTCCCACGCATGCTTGAGCCATCTGGGATCCGTTTTGGAGAACGGGACGGAACGCGAGCGCGGCTTCCGCCTGTGACCTCTACTCTGCTGGGCGGGGGAGGGGGAAGGGAGACCCGGTCCCTCTATCTCCAGGAAGAGTTCAACTTTCCCATGGCCCCCCTACCTGGAGCCGAGGAAGCATGGAAAACGCCACCCTGAAGCGACAGGGGTGCCACAAGGGGCCAGTGTCATGTCTCTGGAAAGGATGAGCAATGGGAGAAGGGGCTCTCGGTAGCTTCCTCCTTTGAATAAGGAACCTCCGCCTTCTCCTCCCGAGCTCTTGATCAGGTGAGCTATCCTTTATTCCGTCTTTCCTTTCTCTGTCCTTGCTCGCTTGCGTGGTTCTCCTCTGCATAAAGGAAGATGAGGCTGATGTCGTTCCACAGCTGCAGGTCTCCTTCCCATCGTTGTGTTTTCCTACTGCTTATGGGCCAGAGAGAGGGAAGCCAGGACGTTTCAGGTGGGAGTGCCTAGCGGGGAAGACAGTGCGTTCACCACGGAGACAGTGCGTTCCCCTCCTCCGCACTTTCGCAAAGCTGCGTTTGGAACCTCCCTGCCAGCGGCAGAGACGACTCTGTTTTGGGGTCCTCGGAAGCACACCTGCAGCGCCCTTCCCTGTTCGACTCTTCCCACGCTTGTGTGTTGTGTTGCAGCCTGGAAGTTCCCTTTCTTGCTTATCTGACAACGAATGTTTGCTCGCCGCCTGCCTCCCTGCCTCGCAGACGACTCCAGGCTGCTGCCTGGCCACTGTTTCCGGAGTGCGCCACGTCAGTCGAGTCGGTCTCCGATTTGTGAGCGAGTCGAGACGCTTCCCCTCCCGGTGCACGGCACACCAGTTTCCGTGCACCGTCGTTCGCCCGTGTTTGGGATCGCGTGTGTGCTCCTGTACGCTGTGCATCACGGTCGTGGCCGGTAGATCTCCGCGGTGACCGGGAACGAGTAGGTTGCCGGAGCAAGTGGGTCCGTCGGTAGTGGACGCGCCATCCGCGCATGGCGAGTGCCGTCTTCGCGCGGTCCTTCCGCGCTCTGCCCTTCCACTGCGGTGTTCACGCGCGGGGCTGCAGAAACACTCCAAAGCGCGTTTTTCAAACACGCAGGCCCGTATTTGCAATCCCAAGATGAGATCCTAATCAGGTGGCGACCCGAAAAACGAAATTATGCATGATGGACTCGATGGCTGTGACGTTTCCAGCCGTTGCGGTGTGATGTGTGTGGAAGCTTTTCCGGCCACCCAAGGAAGATCCCCGTGCTCTTCTGCAGATCATTTGGATCACTTCACAGTGTCGTAATCTTAAGGATTTGTGAAACACCGCCTCAGTAACCTTGATTGATTTAATGCTCCCATTTCATTGCAACAGCAAGCTGATGTTCTGTGCGACCAGTGCCGGATCCTTTTGTAATATGTTGTGGGATCATGTTCCCAAGAAGGAAGTTAAGGATCGTGAAAAGTTACGCGCTGTTGATCGGCACATTGACTGTGTTAACGTTTGTGATGATAACAAAAAGGAGGCCCGCAGTGCTTTCCAGAGAATTTTATGTAAGTAGTAAAGTCTGTGCACGTGTGAAATTGACCCAATTTCCAGAAGAAACTGCAAACTTTTGATTTATATGCTGTAAAGGATTGGCATAATTACCAGCTCATAGTAGAAGATGAAAGGAAGCAAGGTTTGTGTTAGAATTCTGAGAAAATGAACGAGAAGATGTGTGTTTTACAACTTTGGCCCAGGGTAACCCTTATATCACTTGGAAGATTGTTTGACCAATGAATAATGATCCTTTGTCATTGAGTTGATGGAGGATCCGTTCCGATCCACGCTTACATGATGGGAAACATTAAATACTTTATAAAGATAAGAACTGATATATTAAGATAGTTGGTAATTTATGCAGACTACTTGCAAACCGGCAACTGGTCTGCAGGCTAAGGAAGGCTTGCATTAAAGCTTATAAAAAGGTATAAGCCTTGTCTATTCCCCTTTTATTAAGTTCGCTTGAGTTTGGTTCCAATAAGTTGTGAAACATTGACCGGATTCACATTTTGGTAGTAGTACAAGGATTAGCATCATATTTGTCACATAGGCCCTGGAGAGCATGGAGCATCATACAGTTTACCACAAGGCTTGGAGGAAAGGAAGGAGATCCTGTATAAAGAGAATGGTTTTAATGCATTGGCTAGTGATCATATTGCTTTAAACCGCTCTTTGCCAGATATTAGGCATCCTGAGTAAGTTTGTGAACCATTTATTCTATTCATGATTGCATTTTTCAGCTGTAAAAATAAAAAGTATTTGGCCAATTTGCCTTCTGTGAGTGTGATAGTTCCCTTTTACAATGAACACTGGAGCACCTTGTTGAGAACAGCAACCAGTGTGTTTAACAGATCACCCCCAGAGTTGTTACTAGAAATTATTTTGGTGGATGATTGTAGTACCAAAGGTATTCTGGCTATTCTGTATACTGCCTACAATGAAATTCACAGAGTTCTTGAAAAAACCCTTGGATGACTATGTGGCCCACAATTTTTCAAAAGTGCATGTGCTACACCTTCCTGAGAGATCAGGGTTGATTCGAGCCCGCATGGCAGGGGCTCGTGCTGCCAAAGGAGATGTGCTGGTGTTTCTGGACTCTCATGTTGAAGCAAATGTAAACTGGTTGCCTCCCTTGCTTGATCCCATGGTCAAGAAAGAGAGGACAGCAGTGTGTCCATTTATAGATGTGATAGATTATGAAAGTTTCGAGTACAGGTCCCAGGATGAAGGAGCCAGGGGCTCTTGGGACTGGGAATTTTATTACAAACGTCTCCCCCTGCTTCCTGAAGACCTCTTGCATCCTTCTGAACCATTCAGGTAAAAGTGTCTGGGTGTCTCATGTTTGAATTCTCTCCCAGGAGTCCAGTCATGGCTGGAGGACTTTTTGCCATTCCAGCTGCCTTCTTTTGGGAGCTGGAAGGCTATGATGAGGGTTTGGACATCTGGGGAGGTGAGCAATACGAATTGTCTTTCAAGGTACTTTGACTAAAGTTTTGACTAAAGTCCTATCAATCATGAGTGGTTTCTTTGGTTGTAGATCTGGCAGTGTGGAGGACAGATGCTGGATGCACCATGTTCCCGTCTGGGCCACATCTACCGCAAGTTCGCTCCCTTCCCCAATCCTAGGAAGACCGATTTCCTGAGCAAGGTAACTGGAGAATCAAGGGCAGGCAGATGCCTGTTCAGAACTATCGTCGAGTGGCCGAGGTCTGGATGGATGAGTACAAGGAATACCTGTACAAGCGTAAACCAAACTGGCTGAATGTTCAC
The DNA here is from genome assembly GCA_036172245.1 of Raillietiella orientalis. Taxonomy (NCBI): domain Eukaryota; kingdom Metazoa; phylum Arthropoda; class Ichthyostraca; order Raillietiellida; family Raillietiellidae; genus Raillietiella; species Raillietiella orientalis. The sequence goes on along the minus strand of JAYWIR010000032.1, from coordinate 2,557,763 downwards.
CCTGGTGACCTGACTAAACAGAAAAATCTGCGCCAGAAGCTGCATTGCCGAACTTTCAAATGGTTCATGGAGGAGATAGCCTTCGATCAACCACTCAAATACCCACCAATTGAGCCAGATGATTTTGCCTCGGGCAAGGTTTGGGGAGAGAGGTTCTATGAGGAAAGAATACCTAATGTGTATCCACCAGATCTTCCTAGCCTCCTCTCCCAACTTCTGTATTGATGCTATGAAGAGGGACAGGGGTGAAGATATTAAGTTGCGTGCCTGCAATCCACTGGATAGAGAACAGGTGTAGGGGAGGAAAAGGAGAGTGGGTTGCAACTGTCATCAACAGCATTTCCGTCTGACATGGAGGAAGGACATCAGCCTGGCTGACAGACACATGTGTGTAGATGTTCCTGGTGGTGAGACCAAGCCATCCTTAAAGCTTTGGCCATGTCATGGGGGAGAGGGCAACCAGCTGTGGCAGTATGATGACACCCTCAAACACCTGAAACATGGGGACAAGTGCCTGCAAGGAGATCCAGTGGCTGAAACACTGTATTTGGACACGTGCAATGATTCCTTGCCAATGCAGCAATGGCTCATTGACAAAATCAACAAGGAACGCCTGGGCCACTGGAACAGTCCTCGGGCATCTTCAGATCCGAAGATGGGAACCAAATAAAAAGGTTTCTTCACTGGAGTACGTGGTAACCGTTGCTCTGTTCCTGTGGAGGGAGCGGAGGAGGGTGAGTCGAGTGGACACCTGCCAGAAGACCAGCATGGAAAAGATCCTTCCATTTTATGTCATGCAGCAACGCAAGCTGAACTCGTGAAAGGGGAATGCTAGAGCTTTCTCTTCTGCATGAGGCCCTTTGAACATTGTTATGCAGACCTACTGAATGTGATGATTGTTCGGATATTTAACTAGTTGCTTTTACCAGGTCCTTCTGCTTCTTTAGACGAAGGGGTAGCTTCGTTCTGTGTGGCATAGGAGTCCCCTATCCAGTAAGAGTAATTTTTTGCGTGGTTTACTTCAGTGGAAGGGTACGTGCCCCGCAGCCACCATCAGAGATGTGTATGTTTGTTGGTTTTTCTCTGATCGAGGACAAGAAATTCCTACGTAACAACTCTCTCTTTCCTCCTCAAAGTCCGTGGGTCCACCCTGCACTTCTTCAAAAAGCATGCGCTTGTCACTTCTACTCCGCCACACCTCAGCGAGGCGGCTTTGGAGCATCAGAAATTCTGTCCAATGTCCGGCATCTGGTACCGGAAACTTCTGCGAATTTTAGAGGATGGGAAATCAGTTGCCCATCATTTCCCCGGCAAGGCTGCCAGGGAAAATAGCTGCAGCCTCCGCCAAAGATGCGAGCGCGGCGGACTCCATCCCAGATCGAATGCTCTCACGTGTTTACACGCAAGCGCAAAAGAGAAATGGCGTTTTCTTACGAGAGCTTCCATCGCAAGATCTTGCGCGCCTCTAGACGGCAGGCAGGCTCCAATACCCCCACCACAAGTGGATGCCTCTTGCGCCATCGTGCAAGTTTCCTGGAGTGGAAATGTCGGCCATGGCAGGCGCCAAGGAGCACCTTGTCCTCAGGAGACAGGCGTCAATCCGTTGGAACATTTCCGTGGAAGCGAAGGTGACCGCGATCCAGAGAACCTTTGCCCAGCTGCATGGCTCCGGAATCCCCGTTTTCTTCTTCGCTCTCATGAGCGGATCTGCGCAGCACTTCCAAGTCCTTCCTACGGGATGTGGAGCTCTCAGCTTGGAAAGGGTCCAGAAGCGCTCCTTTCGCCGGTTCACATAAGCCTCGTTGAAAAGCAAGGGGAAGGATAAAGAGCAATACGTGCAGCATCTTTTGGATTGTTACATTTGAAGGCGGCGTTTCCACAGCAGCCAGACCCAATGGGGACTCAGGAGGTGTGCCACGAGTCAATGGCCTCATTGACGGATCCTCAGTTGCGAATCCCACGGGATTCACCGAGTCAGTGATTACCAGCGAATCCTCTACCCGCTCCCGTCCATCGAACTCCGCGGGGGGGAAGGGGCTGGTAACACGGAAGACGATCCTTCCAAAGGAGGGCATCCCAAGCGACCTTGAACGGTTTCCCATATATCTGGGAGCAGCCGACTGCAGCTGCTGGAAGGTAATTTCTGAAATGCTTCCAGGAACCTCGGGAATCTGAATCTTGCGCGAAAAGGAGTACCATAAATAGAACGGCGCATTCGCAGGGCCTCTTTAGAAGCTGACGATCATCCCCTCAGGCAGCATCGCGTGTCGAATCTCGAGAGGGGGTGTTTCGCAAGCAGAGGATAACCTCGACCACCTTTCCCACTTTCTAAAGGAAAAACAACTGGTCAAAGAGGACCATTTCCATCAACCACGCGCTGCGTACGGAGATGTGCAGAGAAGAGGTTCATCGAAGCGGATCGGACACAACGCACTGCCACGAATCCGGTTGCCATGGTGAGAGATGAACGGATATGCGCAGCTCGGAGGCCTGCAGGAAGCGCATCTTGAAGATCAGCGCGCAAAGGGGCACCGCTTGAGGGAAGCCGCCTTCCGCTAGCCGGGAACATCAACAGTGCCTGTGTGCGAGGATGCCGGCCGAGCGCCCATCCACCGGTCATCAAGGCAGCAGAGCGCGACGCTGCAAGATGCCTCGGTCTTCCTCTTCTTCTCGGTCTAACTTGACAGCGGCAGCGGTGACCCAAGTCCGCATGAAAGGCCACGACCAGGGTCCAAAACCAGAGGAACGGTCCACGCACAGGAAACGGCATCCGTGAGGCCGTGCCGGTTGCGTGTCCAAGAGACCATTTCGAGATGTGAAGCAAAAGGGGGTTCTTCGCAGCTTCCCGATGGACTCCAGAAAATCCCTCCTCTCAAAACCACAACCAGCGGCCGAAAGTGACCGGTCGAATAGCTCCAGGAGTTTCGCGCGGACGCGCACCAACTTTTCACGGAAAACAAAGCCGACTTGGCACCGCAGCTTCAGCTGCCGCGCATCTCGGTTGACGCAGGATCGGTTCGCGACCTCACCCGCAATTAGCCTGTCGTCATGCAACCACCTGAGAGTTCCATGGCTGTCAACCGATCGAGAGCAGCAGCAAAGAGATGCTGACAACCGGAAGTATCTGGGGGAAAGCAGGGAGCGTCGCGAGGAGTCAGAAACGCGCGCAGGCACGGCCGCGTCTTCCAGGTCGGCTCTCCGCTTTGCGTCCCTTCAGGATTTCGGGTTTCAGGGGAATTTTGCCGCTGCCTGCCCACACCTCAGCTCCGAAAAGCCCTGAAGCGGCGCCGTGGCCTTCGCCGCATCAGGGCAGAAAGCACCGCGAGAGGGGTCGCTTGAAAACGAGCTTCCGCGCTGAGGTGATCCTGAAGGCTTTCGTGTGCCAGCGGAGCAGCGGCGGCTCCGCTCTCATCTTGCCCCGTTTCTCGATTCCGGGCGATCGCCTCCATCCCCGCATCTCGGAGACCGCACGCTTCAAGAGACGGGGGTCCCAAAAATAACCCGAAAGGCAGTCGAGAGCGGCTCGCCCTCCCCTCAAAAAAAAAATGCCGAGCGGAGTGCTGCTAATTGGAAATCGAATCGTTCGTGTTTCGGCGGCGCGCTCTCGGGTTTCTCTTCGGCTGCACCAGGAGGAATTCCACCCCCAGCTGCTTGAGTGGCAATTCCATAACAAGGTGGCCCGGATGGTGGCTAAAAATAAGGCGTCCAGGCAGCCGCCGGGAGGGCGAAAAATCAAAAGGGGAAAAGAAGGAGAAGCTCTCCAAGGACAAGTAAACAATGGAGGGTCCTATTGTTAGGCGCCGAGATTCTTTCAAAAGTACTCTTGGCGAGCGCAAATCCCATCCCGAGAGCCAATCAGCGGTTTACAAGTTCGAAAATGGCAGCCCCCACGATCGTATCCCGGGGCATCCGAATCGCATGAAACAAACGCGAGTCTTGGGCTCATGTTGACCACAGGCATTCTGGGATATTGAACTGGGACCGGAAGCACCCTCGTCAGGAGCCCGAGAGCGAGGAGGAAGCTGGGAAGGAGAAGATACGTAGCCTGAGGTAAGCAAAGCTTCGTGTAGAGAAAACCGTTCTCTCCCTCCCCCTCCCCGAGCACCGGTCCCATTTTTGCGTGCCCGTGTCTGCCTGCGTCGGCCGCAGGCTCTGCACTCCGGCGCGCGGCCCACAAACCCTCCCGATAAGCCCCTGCCGTGTCCCGACGGAACACGGCAGGGGCTTATGGGCGGCGGCGCGCTGACGCGGCGGGCAGCTCGGAGTGGGAGCTCCCCGGGAGCGCGCGCGCGCTGTTCCCGTAGGTTCGGCCTGCCGCCACCCGTCGCCGCGGCAACGGCCGGTAGCGCCTATCGGCGGACGTCCAGGTGCGCCGCCGCCGCGGCGCGCGCGCGCATGCGCCAAGGGGAGGAATCCTCACCAGGCGCTTGCAAGCGACAGTCCGCCCACTGCGAAGCGACTACCCAGGAACCTGGGGGCAGGGAAGAGGAAGGGGCGACAGCACAGAGACGCCCTCGCAAAAGACCCCCCTGGCGGCGCACGCGCTCCAGAGAGGGCATGGCTCTCCTGGGAGACCCTCCGTCCGCCTCCACCCCTCGCGGCAGGTCGCAGAATCTCCGGCACCTCCGTCCGGCAAGAAGGGGGAGGGGCGTAGGGGCCGCAGGAAAGCGGCCGTCCCAGACTCTCGCCGGAGGGCGGCTCTGCGCCCCTGTCTGCCTCGCCAACTTTCCTCCCCGCTTCCTGGGTCTCTCCTCGCCAGCTCCGTGCCGCTGCCGCCTCGGGTTCGCGACACCTCCCTTTCCCAAGGCTCCCAGGTGGCAGGACGTCCCCTCCCACCGCCACGAAGGATGCGCCGGGGCGCCCACTTCGCCTTTCCCTTCCTTACGAAGCCCCGGGACCCGACAGGGTCGCGGCCCTCGAACACCCAGAGGAACGCGATGCGTCCGGACCAGATGGGTCCATCATAGCGCCCGGCAGACGGTCCCGAAGGGCCCACAGGCGGTGGGAGGGGAACATGGGTTCTTCCCGCGGGTCGTCGCACGATGGGCCACCGGTGGGTGGGGGGCCGGTGCGACTGCGGGTCATTCGAAAACCGCGCGTGCTTCCGGATTCTTCCCCGTACCTGTAAGAAGCGGAAAGAAGGGCGACATCGGCGCTCCGAACCCCTTCCGCTCCCTTCCTGCATTCCCGACGGTGAACTCCAGGGGCAGCCGCAGCTCCCGCCGGACTAATTTTAACCCGGGCGACGGCGGCGCGCACGTGACGGGAGCGTGGTGCACGCGTGCCGCACGGGAGCGGCGCTGTCATTCCCACCCGAGCAGTCCCCTCCGAGCACGCGCGTCGCCGGGAACGGGGAGCGCATCCCACAGGCTCTCCCAGAACCCTCGCTCCCTTCTGAGGACGAAGGCAGCCCTTCCCTTCCCTCTCCCAGATGTGGACGATCCCCCTGCTTTCCACGCCCGCGAGGGCCCCGGGCGGCCCACGTGGGCTGGAGCATTCCTCCAGCCTGCCGCTCCCTCAGCAGCACGGCATCAGCAGGAAGCACCCTCGGCCTCCAGGACTGCGGGGCAGCCAGACCATGGTGAGTGTGCACTCTCTTCGCGCGCGCTCAGGCAGAGGGACGGTCCAAGGTGGCCGCCGCCCCTGGGCTGCTCCCCCGAGAGCCAGGAACCGGGGACGCTCCCATATCTTTCTCGGACCTTCGCCGGGCAGAGAAGGGGCGGGCGTCCAGCCTCCGCCGACACCCTGACCGGGCTCCTTTGTCCTCCTCCTCGACCGCGCCCCAAGCGCCATCCGGCTCCTGCCTGCTCCTCGCCTGCGAAAGCATCGTGGCCGTGTGCAAACGTTGCGCCGCCGCAGCCCTGGGGTGGCATGGCTCTCCACAGAATGCGGAGCGAAAGGCGGCGCGCGTGAGCCGATCCGCGGGTGCCATCGGAGCGAACGAGACGGCCTGAGGAGCGGCTGGGTGTGGTTGGCGCGAACAGCTGCCCGTCTGGGAAGAGGGAGGCCAAGGGAGTGGAGTGCAGGTGCCGCTGCCGCTCCTTGATTTCCTCCTGCGCTTTCCCTCGTCGCGGAAGGGGAGCACTCGGGTGCCCTTCCCAGGTGGACTGGCGACCAGCTCCCGAAGTTCCTGGAAGCCAGAATGGAACGGCGAGCAGACGGGAGCTTGGCGAACACAAGGCCGATTTTCAGGGTGTCTTGGAAGCACCACGCAAAAGACGACAAGAGCGAGGCTAGAGCAACAGTGGTTACTACTTATTTCCTTTGCCAGGCTATTGAATGGTACCATCACTGCTCGCTCCCCTTGCTGACACGCGTACTCACGTCCTTGACCCTGCTCTGTTTCCGTGTGTAACGTGGAACGGTTGCTACGTAGCGCAGCTCCGAGTTGCTGTGCGTCAGTCTGGCACTGGTACGCCAAACGCGGTTGCGCAGCAACACACAAGAACACTGCAAGTCTCAACTTCCGGTCTGCTGGAAGGAAATGACTTTGAAACTGAGATATGCGCTGGAAACGGAGGAGCAGGACCGCAGTCTCGGTTGCCATGAGCGGATCTCGGAAATTCCAATTCCAAGACGAACGGCGGAGTTTGTGGCCATCAGCAAAAACTGGCAGTCACAAGATAGGAAGTCCCTTTCGAAAAGACAATGATGACCTCAAACACGTTTGCAGTGGTGTGCTGGTGCGCTCACGTTGAATTCCTGAAAGCGCTCGCTTCGGAGGGAGTTCGTTTCGTACGATTCTCGAGCACTTTGAATTCTCGACGTGCCTTGTAATGTAATGTGATGGATTGAGTGAAACTCCCGTGTTTGCAGTCTTGTTCTGTGTGCGGAGATGGCTGACAAGACCGAGCGCCTTTGCTTTCGCGAACGGTTTCCGTGTGTCACAGTTGACTCTCCTTGGTTCCGACTTCAAGTCCGATAGACGTAAATCACTTGCGCCAATTGGTTTGCATGGTGCACATGCCTTTGAACTCCACGATTCGATCTCTGTAGGGTTCCGTTTTCGTGGAAACACCTATGGATGCCTTTTGGAGATGTGCACGTTGTGATGAGCACAATGTTAGCTTGGAGTCCTTAAGGTCACTTCCGTCCCTCCATATTGTGTGGCGTTTCATTCTTTACATGTAACTGCTTCGTGAGCAGCATCTCTTTTATAAGAACCATTCGTTCAGTAAAAAGAAAAAAAAACTTTGAGACTGCCAGCTGCTTCTTCCAGGGGAATCCTCGCGAGCAATCGACGAGAGCATCACTCCGCAACAAGCGGTATGCATATCATAAGAGTAGGTCTCGTAAGACTGGATCAGAGAGTTCGCAGGAATGGGGTGCATTTTTGTTTTTTACCCGAAAGGCTTATTCGTTAGACCTCACATCCTACTGGACCAAAAAGTAGGAGTAAGATATATCAAGCATGCAAGGAATTCTGGTTCACTTCATGCACCTTTCCGTGATGACTCATGCGATCATCGTGCATTGTGCTAACCTAGGAGCAGTTCATTCACGATCCAGAATTTTCTTTACATCAAGTTGGCTGAAACACATCTGGAAGAGATTAACGTGTAGCTAACGTGCACTCATGAAAACAGAAGCATCCTTCTTTGCGCCCAAATAATTTATTTGCGTTCCTTTCTCTCATCCAAACCAGGAACAACAACAACAAAAATCATGCTTCACTTTTGTCCATCTAAAAGTAAAAAATTCCTTCGTTGCCTAGGAACCACCCATCCATCATCTTTCCAAAAGTAACTTGTGTTTTTCGATGTTGCTATTCTTTCTATCGGAGTTTACTTTTTCATAGCAATTTCCTCATTCACAACAGCTATGTACTTTGAAACTCGAAGGGCTGCGTGAGCTTCCTCGAAAACCAGATTTCCGCAGACTTGAATCATTCGACGGGATCCTGGGACCACATGCCCACAAGCACCCAAATCAGGGAGAGCGCGAAAATCAACCTTCGAATTGCTTCATCTGATAAGCGTGAAGTAGCATGCCCTCTCTGCATTGGGCGCTGTTTCCAAGAGATGATTTTTATGAACGCTCTCTCCAAACACGGCTCGATAACGCTCGCACTATTTCATCATTGAAGATTGCAGCAATCTCAAAGCACAGGTGACCGAAGGACAAGCAAATCATCCTAGGATCTCTCTAGGTACACTCCAGCATCTCCAGATGAAGGAACTGGATTGTTTCCAGTTTTCATTGAGATAGTGACAAGTCATTGGTTTCAGGTTTCCACCTTGGAATGAGAGAGTAGTAAGGAATAACAAAAATTCGTGCACGGGAACGCACTCCTTTGCTTGTTGCAGTGACGAAAAAGAGGCAAGCCGGGAAGGCATGACAAGGCTGGAGAGGTTGTGGTGGCTTTGTGTAACCCCTTTCCTTGAGCTCTCCCTTCATCTGAAGGAAGAAGCTCTTGTGTGATAATGCGGCAAAAGCTCTGGAGTTTTATGGAATGGAAATCCAATCCCCCTAGAGATAAGAGCACGGACATTGCTTTTCATCACTTCTATAAACAGAACAGTGAGGAAAAGGCTATAGACTCGACAGAATAGGTCCTTCATGGCAACTACGGCGATGCTCAATGAAGCTGTGAACTGCATTGTATCAGTCGTTTGGGATCTTTGCTATGCAGGGGCATTCAAGAAGAGAGCATTTCGGTGTTCTTCCGGGGTCCTTATCACCAGAAGCACTCCAAACACTGACTGCGAAAGTAAACTTTGGAACTTCCGTTCCTCCTCGTTCACTCATGAGCTTAGTAGCGCATTGGAACCGATGATTCCAGTATGAAGCGTGTATGTTCTCTGGTGGCCGGAACTTTCACAAAAATTGGTCAACTAAGGTAAGAATCTCATCTTTAAGAAAGGTGGAAACCTCTAAGAGCATGTAGCCTGTCTTTGTGTCCCGGAGATAAGAAAGATTGGAGTGAAAGGAAGAGTCCGATCTGGAGGTTGCCAGGTGCTTTGAAAACAGAGGCGTCGGTTTGCTGCAGTGGGAACTGCAGATCGACAGAGTGACTCGAAAAGAAATTGAGGCAGACGCACTCTTGAGTGGCCATTTGTTCGTCTCTCCTTTCGTCGGTGACAGAACCCATTCGATTGAAAACTGGCGAGAAAAAGCATGGCGAATTGACCTGAAAGTTATTTCATGACCGTTTCCCCAATGCAGAATTTGGGGAAACCAGGTCACAAGGAAGACATGTCCCGTTTTCTTCCGAGGAAACCAGAATTGGCTGAAACATTTGAATAGTTTCCATTGCAGATTTTTGCATGTACTCACGAAATGTGTCCCTTTGCATATAATTTTCGAGGAAGCCAATGAGAGAAGACCTTAACGGCACGAGAAATACTAAAAAAACAAAAAAAAAACGCCATCGCATTGTGTCGAAGATGCTTTACACTGTCTCTGAAAACCTAGCGAAAAGGGAAAATATCGAAGGTGATCTTATTCAGTGCATATTATATTTCATAAGCAAAAACCTCGCAGAAGGTTTTTGACGAGACGTGCAGCGTAGTTGTATTCACGACTGTAGCAGTTCATCCGATACCCAATTGCAATTTGAATACGTATACGGTACCACCCGAAGAATCGAGGAGGTTCTTTCTTTCTCTCTGCAGAGAGCACAGCGTCTGCTTACCTGCATCATTTTTTCCCTAAAGGCTCAGCAGATCAAGCGGAAGTGATGCGCACATCTGCAGATGAAGGTTCGGAAGAAATTAGTGAGCGAAGGGTGTACGCAACCGATGCGTACCGCGGTGCATCTTCGTGTGTGCACCCACTCCGCCCAAAAGTAAACTCCTAACAGTTTGTGACTTTGTGACCCCAAGAAAGTCTTCCATGTCCGCTTCAAAGCAACTGGCTTGAACGTTAGAAACATCTCCCCAGAGAAACAGCGCTAGAACACTTTTGCCCTGCGTATGATTGTACAAATAGGAAGTCGTCGATCAAAACCATTTGCCAAAGAATGTCGAGACCTTGAAAAAGGATGATGTAAGTTGCAGGATTAATGGGAATGTACATTTGTAAGCACTTGTGAGAATTGTACCCAGTTACGATAATTAGCAAACTGAAGTTTCGTGTGTGTGTGTGTGTGTGTGTGTTTTTTCCAAACAAAACTTTTAAAACATTGCAGTTTCATAGTTGCTAGGTAGAAAAACTGTAGTCTCCATGACAATTGGAGCTCATAACTGATACTGTAAGAAATCAGATACGAGGTTCAGCCGTGACACACAGTGAGCGATCTGAGCTTGGAGCCAGGGGATGGGACGGTGTTCCCTAATTCGGGATCCACTTGATGGGTGTGTAATTCTAGGTATCCGAGCTGTTTGCTGCAATGCGAGAGCTCCAGAAACAAGGAGTAGGACTCAAAGATCCCTCAAGAGATCCAGATTCAAGTTATGAACCGGAAACAAAAGCAGCACAGTCAAGTTCTGGTACCATGTATAACTGGATGATCGACTCGCATTCATCTTCCCTGTGTTTTGAAGTAATTAACATTCCTTTGTCTGCACAGAATGAATGAATACGGATACTCATTTCGCATGTCAAAATGCCGTGATTCCACGCGTAGAGCGGGTATTTATTGAAATCACTTCCTATAAGAGAAATGGTGCCCATTGAATTGCAGCATGGAGTAATTCGAAAATGTAAATCACTTCCTATTCCCTAATGTAGAATCAGTTTAAATCCGCGGAAGCTTAATCGTTTTCCGATTTGTATGGTGATGAATTAGCTGACATTCGATCATTAGAGAGGGTCATATTGCTGCATTTAGCAATGCACATATGAATGTATTAATTGAAACTGTTATATTATTTAGTATATCTTCATGTGCACATGCCCTCTTGAATTGGAACTCATGTTTCTTGTTACTGAAGTAATTTCAGTTTCTCTTTTACAATCAAATTTTTGAGTACAGCAGGACAGAATCAAGGAATTGGATACTTGAGAGATTGCATTTCTTTTTTTCTGCTGCTTTAGGTCCTGTATATTGGAAAAATTAAAGTTTCCCATAGTAAGGCTCCACATACTTTTATTGATGATGCATTGGAAAAATTTTCGCAGAGAAAAGTTGAAAAAGATGTAAGTTTCCTCGGAGTGTGTCAGCAGTATCAATAAATGGTTTGCTTAATTAATTCAGAATTCTGAGCATCATGCAATGAGTAGGACAGTATCTCTGCCTCCTAGAACGGGACCCACTGATTCCATACCAAGAGAATTATCAAGAGAGAAACCTACTAAAAAGAATTTTGGCTCAGAAAATGCGTTTTGTGTTTCTGTGAAACAGATTTACGATGACCAAAGCCAAGGACCTGGAAATAGCCTAAACCAACTGAATAAAAGAGTCAGAAGTAGTAGTCTTGGTACAGAAGAAGAAGTGCGACAGTATGAAGCCAATCGTACATTACTGCTCCAGATTGGGCAGTCGGATCTTTTACTCATCAGCCCTGACAAAAAGTCTATCCTTCTACGCAAGAACTTCCGAGATATCTCCCACTGCTCCCAGGTGTGCATTTTGATCTTGTAACCACTTCGTATAGTTCCTCTCAGCATTTTCATCTGTAGGGCATTCAAAACACCAATTATTTTGGCTTTATATGCAGAGAGGTCAGCCCTGATGGTTTCTTAGGTTATATATTCCAATGCCAATCATCCTCAGTGGCACAGCAGATTTTATCTGGTAATATATATTAACTTCATGAAATAATGATCTTGCATGTTTTGCAGCTCTCAATCAGTCTTTCTGTGTTGCTCATGAATCTGAGAAACAGCAACAGCAAAAATGTGATCACTGTCCTCTTAATTGGTTTCAACACCTGATGCAGCAAATAGAAGGTAAATGGTCCATATTGAATGATTCATCATTTACACGTATTTTACAGGACAATCTAATGATCACATTCAAACCACTCTGATGCATCATCTGAATCTGCTGCCAGAAGAAGAAAAGACGGATATTTTAGCCAAATTTGAAGGAGGGCATGCTGAATCATTAGAGCAGCAAAACCGATTGCTGCTCATGCTCATCCATGCTCATGTGGAAATCAAAATGACTAATCATGTTCACAGTATGGCACCAGAAGTTATACACCAAAGGTTAGTATCCACTTTGCATGTGTCATATGTACTTCCTCAATGGAATACCCATCATCTTTGGAGGAAGACTTGACTTTAGGCCTATTTTGGACCATTGTCACTGTTTAGTTCTTGAGCATCCTTTCATCCATGTGATTGCTTTCGCATGCTTATGTTGTAATTTAGATGAATTTGGGAATATTCATTTTTAGACTTGCATGCTTGTCTTTGCACCTGGTCGAGCTTTTAAATTTGCAAGAAAGCTCCCAGTTGCAGCTCTTATTTGAGAGGTCTTCAAGGGACTGCAAAGCTTCCGATGGTGTCTTCTATTTTGTTCGTTGATGTTTTGTTTTTCGTGACCTTTTCAAATACTTCCACACGATACGGTGTCACTTTGATTTTTCCGTCATTTGAAAACACTGTAATAACGGTATTATTTGCGCGAATCTGGTCACGATAAGATTGTATCGCCTAAAAATCATGCACGTCACGTGTGTTGATTGATACATGGTGGATTCTTAATATGAGTATGCATGAGGTTACGAAACCATTCTATCGAAACATTGGCAATGGACACACACACAAATTCAGTAGTGCTGCGAGTAACTCGAAATTTGTGGTTTCCCATTCCAGCAATTCATAAAATTCTTGCCACAGATATTTTCGAGGTGCCAGATTGCACTGATTAGGGAAAACATTACTTGCATGTCCTTCCGTCTCTGGAAACCTTGGCTTGCAGGTACCGTCTTTTCCTTGGGACGCACCTCAACGTCATTACGCGCGCTCGCATCCCCACGGCACTGTCTCTGCGCGCACCAACTCCCACCGTGTCGACGCATTCGCTGGCGCGGTGTCAGGTGGTCCGGAAAGGCAAGCGCCATTTAATTGCCAGATGTCGTTGGCGGGGTTGTTGGGTAGCCGTACGCCAGGTGTTTCTGTAAGGAGTTTTCTTCGCGTGCCCTGGTGTAATTCCCTTATTCGTTTGCGACCTTCCCCCTCTGCACTCTGTCTCTCGAAACCACACGGACTTGGGGTCGCCGTGACTAGCGAGTAAGATGGGTGAAATGGGCACACTTCAATGCAGACCCTGCAGTTACTGTCATCTATTTTGACAGCGACTTTCCTAAACTTAAGCGCATGGATGTTCTGATTCAAGACTAGCTCCGCGTATTCCAGGAACACGAATGTGGGCCTCTTGGTATCGGTGCTTATAAAGTCAGGGTATCAGTGCCAGGCGATTGGTTGCCAAATTTGGCCAAGAAACGTTTTGTCGTGCAGGTGAATGTGGTCCCATTGCTGTGAGAACTGGGTGTTTCGAACATCCATCAGTGCGTACCACAAGACCTTCTGCAACGAATGCTCTTTCAGGACACCCTCATCAGCTCAAGAATGCCGTCCTAACAGGGATGCACTCGAGAGTCGAGCTCTCGTGATACCTGAGGTTTGGGCTTTCGTAGAAGGTGGATTCCTGGTCAGACAGATTATCAGATGTCGTTTTGGGAGGGTCTGTAGACCTTCAAGAGACTGGATAAGGAGCTTCGTTGTGGAGACCCGGCATTTTATGTGGTGAATCACGGTCCAGTCATGGCACTGAAGCGGAGATGCCGTACTGCTTATCTGATGAATTTTTCCATTTCTGATATCGGTTTTTACTTGAGCGTTTTCGTGGTCGGCCGCTCCTGCGTTATGCCTGCCGTTGGTGAATGATCGTCGTCTGCTTTGTCTGATGTCGTCGATTCTCGTCCCTATGACTCCGAAGTGCACCATTTAGTCGCTTTCGTCCATCTCTCAGATTGCTCAAAAAAGATAAATAAAAAAGAAGCGTGTTTTCTCTTCATCTCCCTACTTCGAGTGGTTACCGATTTAGATTCAAAGTGTTCTCACGATTCGTGTCGTGGCTGCCGTCCAGGACACGAGAGGCACCCTCGTGCTTCTGACTCGCGGGCGTTCTGCAGTGTGCTCTGCGTTCCGTGCGCCGCTCGTGCATGGCACGAGGGGTTTCTTCGGGATGTACTTATTTAGACCGCGAAAGGTACGACTTGTGCTCTCAGTTCATTGGAATCTGACCTTCGGTTCGGAACAACATGAACGAAGACATCAGCACATTTCCGTTAGCGTTTCCGAACTCAAACGCTGTGGCTCTCAACCGATATATCACGACTGAGGTCAGAACGTGACTGACGTCAGCGCTAGCCTCAGCTAATGGATTGCCTCTATTAAAGAAGCTGAAAAGGATGCCACTTTATGAGGAGTTTTTGTAAGCTCCCAAACGCCGATTTTCAGCCAGAGAGAATCGCCCTCTACATGTGGCGGGAAGAAAGAGATGCAGATCTAACAGCAGACGCGTTTAGACAATCTTTAGATGCTCTAAGTGGAGCACAGGGACCAGCTCCCCCTGCGCCCCAGCTAGAGCCACTTCCTGCTGTACTGGAAGCAAGTTCCAAGTGTGATCTCCTTTTCAAGGAAGGTGAAAAGGGGTTGGTGGTCTGTGATCGTCACGGTTTTGCATTCATCCGTCATTGGGCTGTCCTGAGAAGAGGAAGAAGTTTCAGAGAATTTGAAACTGATGAAAAATGGTGAAAGACTCGGGAGGGGCATTTTGAAAGACGAAAGAGGATTCAGCAGTTCTCTGCCATCGTTCGGACCCTGTCACCTGCGTTGGAGGTGAAGAAGAGCGAGGTCATTGATTGTTTCTGGCATTGCGGGCTTCCCCTATCTCGTGACAAGTCAAAACGTGAGGAGCCATGGACAAGCAGCGAGTCGTGTTGGTAGAGCTGGAGAACGTGAGTCAGAGTTGGAATCGTTAATCATGTTGGTAGATTGCAATGCGATGCAGTCATAAGTTGGCGTGTGCTCTGTGACCGAAAGTGAGCCCACGAAAGAGAATCTTGCTAACCCTGTACTTCGTTTTGAGCGGAGTAATCACTGGCGATTGGACCTGGCACGACTGCAAATCGGTGACCACTTTTGGGTTTGCCGTAGTAATCCTATAAGACGTTTTTCTTGAGTTTATTTCTGCTGAGGGAGTTGCCAAACACCAGTAGGTTTGTGGCAGTTCCCGTTTTCCAGTCGAGCGCCAGGAGAAGGCTGTCGTTAATCAAACGATGGGCGGATCAGAACACGTGGGGAAATTGACGTGCGTTCTTAAGAAGCTCTGGACGTATCGTATGGCTAGAGGGCGCTGAGTGAGCCTGTCAGGGTATTCAAAATATGCACTTTTCTTGGATGCTGGGGGAAGGGGACCGCTGCGGAGTGTAAGGTGCTCCGCTTTAGGCAATCGCAAACTGAGCACGCTGACCAGGGTGCGTGCGAGCGGTGGCACCCTGCATCTTGATTCGTGCACTTGAATCCCATATCTAGGTGAGAGTGCCAGCATGCTTAGCCTTGAAGGCTGATTCCAGAGGGAAAAGAGTGAAAGTCGCACAGATGAAGAAGCGTTAGCAGATGTTACGGAGAATTAAGCAGCAGTTATATATGGGACATGTTATGCAGGCAGTAAAGTACCTCGCAAAACACGCTACAGGTCAGACAGAGCCCTTGTTACCAAGGGCATGCGAGCCGGGTGCACAGCGTAACAAAAACTTCGGCTTCGAAACTACTTTAGTAAATTCTGCTTCTCCAAGCCCAGAAATGTGGGCAGGAGAACAGACGATCTTGGGCTTATGCCTCACGGTTTGAAGTTCTCGAGTAATCCATTTAATGAGCTGAGCAAGTCAGCGGAAGCATTTTGTCGATTAAGTATCCATCAAGAATCAACTTTGACCGTTTCTGCTGACGAGCTTCACGCAAAAGTAAAAAGGTAGGTACGTTGAATATATGGAATAACAGATGTCCTGTGCGATTCATGATGATGATATGTTCGAAGAATGCATAAAAATATAGGGCAAGTGCGTAACGATTGAATACCGATTGGTGGACCATTAGGTATCCTCTTGCATTTCCAATGTCCCAGCATGCCCTGCAGTAGCATACGGAATCTGCCCTTTTCCACTCTTGAAGCGGATGCCCATCTTGAGAAGTGCGTGATTTGTGGCGTTGGTTCTGAATCTGAATCTGTGGCCATTGCTTCCGTCTACGTCCTCCGAGTACTCATCTCACACTTATTGTTTTCGTTTGCAGTAATGACAGTCATTGCTCCTTGTTGCTGCAGGCTTGGACATGCAGAAACCATTTCCCGTTTAACACGCAATGTGTCTACGACGAGATTTCCGTCTTGTGACTATGCATGCAGATGCGCGCACAGGACTGACATGCATACAAACTGACAGGAGTCGTATTCGATCCACACGTGAAAACAAATACAGAATCAGCACAAACAGACTGAAACTTCGAAGTTTGCTTTTATTCCCGTTCCTGATGACCTTTTTGTGTGTGTGTGTGTGCGTGTTTTGTCTTTCAAAAGAGTTGATTGGATGTAAGGGGAGTAAACCGGTGAGATCTTTGATGGAGAAGAGTGGGTTTGTGTGGGGGTTGTCCTCTGTTCTTAGACTGCCTGTGGGACAGCGGATGAGGAGTTAGAGTAAATGTATTGTGAGAAGAACTGTGGGGGTACGAAGTGATGGGACAGAAATCGATTAGGTTTGCATGTCGTAGAGAAGCGGCCAGTGATGGCTGTACCGGAAGCCTGGAATTACCTTTGTCCCTCAGGTACGGTCTAACCCAGGTGCAAGATTATGACTGCCTGTGGTAAAAGTCCCTAAAAAGTATTTGCGCAGTTGCTCAGATACCTTGTTTCCAGTGAACATGGCATCTCTTGGACCTGCTCAGAGTTGCTAGGCAGGATGGGTTTTCGCCCCTCATGATTTAGGTCTCTCGTACCTTCTCCTCGACGTAGAGTGAACAGGCACCGTTTTGTGATTCAGCGAACCTGGCATTCCAGTGAATGACCCGCATGTGACAAAGTGAGATGAGAAGACTTGACAAATTGGATTTACGCCATTCGTGTTCAATCCGCCACGTGCGAGGTGTATGCGTTGTTCGGACATCGAGTTCCTTGAGTGCACATGCACGAGAAAACCTCGCACTGTGGTCACACCTCGTTCGCGGTACTTCGTAGGCAGCTCATTTGATGCTGCTGCTCGCAAAAATCGATGTTTTTTGTATAATCCCTGCTGAAGACTCCGTGAAAAATTTTCCTCAAGCTAGGAAATGGAAAAACATCTGTGAATGGGATGTACTGTTTCAGTTCTGCAGGAGAGGAGATGCGTGGTGCTCTGCTGAAGGCCAAGAGGTCCCTGACAAGTTCTTTCGATCAGCTGCTGAAACGTCGGGAAGCCAAAGACCTGACGGACACTTTGCCGAGAAAAAGCACGAATACCATGCTGCTTGTCAGTCATCCCACAAATGTTCGTGAAGAAGAGAGTGAAAAGAAGCAGGAACGAACTCAGTTCCTGGATCATACCCTTGGTTTATGGAAGAACCATTCCAGGCCGCGTAGCACAACAATCGGCTCTTCGGAAAGGCAGTCTGTGCGCAAAGAAATGATACAGCATCATAAAAAAGGCAAACCAATCCCCCAGACTTCGCCTATGAACATGTGAGATGATGCATGACACGTCGCGTGACAGTCTTTTAGATTTCTGAAGGTTACATCTGACAGGGATGCGGAAAAGTATGCCAGCACCTCTTCTCAGGAGATGATGCCCGAGTGCGCATCTCCTCCCTCTGATGCAAGTACCTTCGACAGGAAACCTTCTCTGCGTTTGTCGATTTTCCATCGCGTCCAGAAATCCCCTTCTCAGCAGACAGACTCAGGTTTGATCAGTGTGATCTTCCGAACCCAACATGCGTGGCCAACTGTTTAGAATGCATTCCCATGGACCAAGTATCTTCGCCACCAAAGGGGAAGTACTCGTCTGCAGAGTTGCGTGCCCTTTGGAAGAAAGCTATCTTGCAGCAAATTCTGCTGATACGTATGGAAAAGCAGAACCGAAGATTGCGCGGTGAGCTGAGCGGGAAATGAAATCAGACTCTCGAACCACCTCATGCAGTGTACCAAGAGGAAGCCACCCTCAAACGGCTCAAGTTGGATTACGAAGAGCTGGGCTACCCTATATCGCGGGAGACTGAGTACTACTGCGACATGCTCATCCACCATTCGGGACGTATGGAACAGAAATTCAGTCGAGACTTGATAGCAGAATTGCTATGCAAGGGTACTTGAGGGCCAGCATTGTTCCGAGCTGCAGGTTGCGCTTTCCCTTCCTTCCAGGCATACCAAAGACGAAGAGGGGAGATATGTGGCTGCTGCTCCTGGACCAGAATCGTGTTTCGGGAATGTCTGCTGTAGTTTCTTGCGTTCCTCATTGGGACACTCCTTACGAACAATTACTCAAGGACCTGACATCCTGTCAGCACGCCATCCTCTTGGATCTAGGTATGCCGCTAGCAAGAAAGTGGTCCTCTGGTCACTGACTGGTCATTTTCAGGTCGCACTTTTCCCAACCATTTATATTTTTCCCAACCCATGGGTACCGGACAGTTGTCACTCTTCAACTTGCTGAAAGCCTATTCTCTTGTGGACAGTGAAGTCGGCTATTGCCAAGGGCTCAGCTTCGTAGCGGGCATCTTGCTACTGCACGTACGTATCTGAAACGCCGTGCCTCCCTTGCGCTGAGTTGCGCGCGCAGATGTCGGAGAAGGAAGCCTTCCTTGCCCTCAAACACCTGCTCTTCGAGCTGGGCCTGAGGGCCCAGTATCAGCCGGACATGGCAGTGCTGCAGAAGCAGATGTACCAGCTGTCCCGACTGGTTCACGATCACGCGAAGGAACTGTACTTTCGCTTCGACTGCTACGAGATCGCCCCAACGCTGTACGCCGCTCCGTGGTTCCTGACTCTCTTTGCATCGCAGTTCCCCATCGGCTTTGTGGTGCGAGCATTCGGTAATTACAGGGGGGGAGGGGAGTGGCCTGCGGTTGACGGGAACAACTCTGCTGCAGACATGCTGTTTCTGTACGGACTGGAAGCGATCTACCGAATCGCACTGACGTTGCTGATGCGCCACGCCACGCAGCTGATGGAGTGTGATGGCCTCGAGTCCACGATGGAGTACTTGCGGACGGTTGTGCCCAATGTCGGACCGGCGCAGACGCAGCAGATCTTTCACGACGTAATGCTACCCCTCCTTCCCTGCTCCCGGCCGCTTCTTCACAACTCGTTCTGCACAGGCCTACGGCATGTCCATCAGCAAGGAGCTGCAGGACTTCGAGGTGGAGTACTACGTGCTCAAGGAGGAGATGGTCAACACGCCGAAGATCACTCAGGAAGATGTGCAGCGCATGCAGGCCCAGATCGCCAGTCTCAAGAACCAGAATCGGGAGCTGGTGGACCAGTTGCAGTCCCACTCGGAAAAGTCGTATCAGTTGGAGAAGGAGCTTCTGGCTTCCAAGAGCCACATATCCAGGCTTGAACTGAGCAACCAGCTGATGGATTCGGAGCTGGTTCTCATCAAAAAGGCAGTGACGGAGCTTCTCCTCCAAGTGCCTGCCACCACGCAGATTCCTGAAAAGTTGCAAAAGCTTCAGCCCCCGCATGCGGACGTGACGGTCAAGCCGAAACTGGTGCCTGACTTTCCGGACAAACACGTCCGCTTCACCCTGTTTCCCGAGGATGATGAGGAGCAACTGAGCAAGATGCCGATGCAGAGGAAGCACTCCAGTGCAGAGAATCTGCAGGGTCTCAAGTAGACCGCGGCGGTTCCCCGGAAAGCAGAGTGCGGAAGGAGGCCAGCTGGGCCGAATGCTCCCTATTGCGGACTCTTGCGAAATTCGATTCTTAGCACCAGCCCGGATACGAGTTACAGAAGGGCAAAAAAACGCAAGCGTCGGACATGCTTGGGAGGCCACGTCGGCCTTCAGCACTTTCAGGATTGTTTTCCTCTTCTTCTAACTAATTGGACTTTGGGCCCCTCGCCCAGATCCAAGTCTGAGACGCTTTGCATGATGTCTGTGCGCTGGCCGCCTTCAGGCGGCGCAACATATTGGGGCACGGTGTCTCAGCAGTAAAGAAAATTCTTCACGAATTGCCATATTCCGGCCCCCTGATCATCCCATTAAAACAGAAAAAAGGCACACTCGTTTCTACAATTTTTGGAGTTTCTCGGCGTCCTTGATTTCCATAGCGTCCCTGGGAACCCGGACTGGACCATCTGCTGCTAGCAGACGCGGATGGACATGTCGCTTCCTTGTAACCCGTCGCTCACGACGGTTCTGTTGGATATCTGGCAGCTTTCACAGGACGCTGGCGCACCAGCGAACTTTTACGTCTCGATCCCGTCGTCGGTAGACGGAGAGGACTGCTGCCTGCGACAAGCAACAAGATGAGTGGGCTGGTGTGCAGAGCAAGGGGGAAAAAAATCCGTCGGTCCTTCCGTTCGTCTCCATCAGCTGCTGTGACGTCCCTGTTCACGGGTCTGGCGTTCTCTGGACATCGGTCACGTGTGTTACATGTGGCCGACACTCGACGGGTTCCTTGTGGTATGTTGGCCGGAAACTCGGACAACGCAGTGTGTTGCTCGCGGGAACCGTTCGAGGGAGTCCAGAGATCCGGGTTAAAAGGTCGCGACCAATTTCGTGTCAGCCATGGGACGCCTACCCTGTTCCACCTTGCCGCAGAGTGTTCTCGACTTTTCTAACCCTCGCGATCCCTGTCTTTCTCACTTCTGAAGGAGACTAGGCGAAACGATGATTTCCTGAAGAGAAAATCCTGCCTTCCTGGGAAAATCTGTGTCCAGGAAACTCTGTAGGCTGAAAAGGTGCGGATGGTGTGGAAATGTTGAAAATGCCCTTTTGGGCAAAGGGAAGACGCTGTGACCTTTCATGAGCTTCAGTTTCGAGCATGCTGGCAGAAAGCATGTTACCCATGTGCTCCGATGAAGCAAGAACCGACTCCCGTCGAGGACTTGACACCACTGTTCTGCAGAAGAATGACCCTGCACAAAATGATCGAAGGAAGAGTACAAGGATGGCGGGTTGCTCCTGCCTCTCTCTCCGTCTTCTGACCATCGTTGGAAGAAAAACGCGCTTTTCTGTTTCTTCTCCTTGGTAAATTCTGCTTTTCTCAGATGGTGGCGATGATGGGTTCACTTTCGAATACCCCGTCTCACTGGGTTTAAGTAAAGGTTTCCCAGATTTAGGAGTTGCTTCGTTCCCATCCTCCCACTCACTGCAGTTCCGATTGATTTTTGAATGGCACCGAAATAAGCGAAGGATTCAGCTGCCATCTCGGAAACGAAGAACTTTGCTAAAAACCATGCGAAACGGAAAGGTTCCCTAGAACACTTTCATGGTGAACTTGCGGTTTCACATCGCAATGAGTCTCTTGATGTCGGCTTCCGATAGAAAAACTTGGTTTAGCAGAGGAAGAGCCAAAATCTCGGAAACTTGCGAGTCTTCAGGAGTTGTGAATAAAGCCAACAGTATCTGAAGGGGCTCGTCAGGACGGGAAACTGGACGAGGAGAGGTGAAAAATCGCGAGAGAGGATCCTTGTGATGCTGAAATATTATATGCTTAGAATGGAAAAATAAACGCAACTTTTTCGACGCTGTGCGTTTCACAATTTCTTCGGGAGCTTTCAACGGTGAAGAATACTTTCAAGACTTGAATTTCGGAATTGGCTGGAGAGGACATCAGAAATCTTTCGAGAGGCCAAAAGCCGTGGATTCACATCTGCGGACGACAAGGTTTCTGCTTGCATAAGAGGAAATTCGTGGGAGAGCCTGTTACTTGTACCCATCGCCTCTGGGGAGGCCTGGACCTACCACAGGAGTGGAAGAGAGCTCCGCAGAATGAGTGCGATGACCGATCCGGTTGCAACGAAAGGGCGAACCGAGTGCAAAAGTTGCGGATGAGTCTGCCAACGAGATCGCGTGCTTACGAGAGAACCCGCCCTGAGGAAAAGGATTCATTTGACACTGTACGCAAAGAATGCCCACATCCTCAACTGTCGTTTCCGGGAGCGACTCTTCTCGCAAGACTTCCGAGGCAGAAATTAACGATCCGCAGGGCTCCAGAAGGCGATCCAGGGAATGCGGCGTGGGAACTCCACCCCCGTACGGACGCACCACTTCTCGAATAAGGACGCTTTCCCTTCCAATTGCTTGCGAGTCCGTCCTCAAGCTGATGCTTCATGGTCTCAGGTATCCCAGCTGCCTCGAAGTACTTCCTTCATGCAGTGGAGACGACGTCAGTCTCCGTAGTCCCGGCTTGGTGGTGGGAAGGGGAAGTGACACGTCCTCACGTATTTTGCGCGAAAACAGCAGGTTTTGCACGTCGGAGGAACCTTCATTCCCACACACGCGCGGGTTCACAAACGACAGGCGAAAGACCCTGGTTGACCAGGTGGAAAGTCGCAATTGGGACGGCCTCACAAGAAGAGATTTTCCCTCCACGGTGTTCCCTCTTCCGCCTGCCGTTGCGGTTCTGTGCATTGTTTTCCCTCTGCTGAAATACCTTTCACGCTTTCGCTTTCCCCGCATCCCGAAATCCGCCTGGCAAAATACAGCAAGCGATTTGGGGCACTCTTTGGAACCACAAGCATTGCTTGCCGCGGAAAGATCGAGTTTACTCTTTGGATTTCCGGGAATTAACCGTCATGGACTTGCGTGGAAGTGGTGCGATGAATTGTGCGATTTAGGAAACGGAAGCTCAGATCAGGGCTGAGGGCGGAAAACACGCGCTCGCGCGCGCGCGCGCTGCGGCGCCGTTCGAGCAGCTCCGATGCGACACCTCAGTTGGACAAACCTCGGAATGAGTTGGTGCTTTTCATTGAAAGTCCCATTGGAGGCTCAGGAAATCCACGGGGGAAAAAGCTGCTGTTCAATGCACGAGAGGATGATGATTGCCCTTGGGCGATGAAGGATTCCAATCCGCGTGAACAATGGCAGCCCTGCTTGGTCATTTCGCGCAGCCTTCGTAACCTTTCCACCCGTGGTCTCGACTGAACGCCTTCATTCGGTTCCTTACCGGATAAGCCTTTTCATATTTCAAAAGTGGAAGTGGCTGAAAAATAATTCGCCCATTTTTTGTGCATTTGCGCGTAATTAAATCGATGATCTGTGCTTATGCACCCTTTGAGACAAACACTGAGGGAAGAGATTTTTTTTTTTTTCCTTTTGACGCCAGCTGTCTCGTTTTTCGTTCTGATTTGGTGCAAACGAGGAAGTTTTCTTCCAGCATGGACCAAGGTGGACTTGAGCATGGACTCGAGATGAGCGGAAAGTTCTAATCCTCGGCATGTAGCTCTGGTTCAAATCGATGTCGACTCCCATATCACGATTACCATTGCTTCTTAAGCATAACGACCTCACTGTGATCTGAGACAAAGGAATGGAAACGCAGAGCAGCATCTCGGAGGACTGACAACGAATCCAAGCCGGCAGGTGTTCTACAGTTTCCCCTGGATAGAATTCTTCAAACATGGCTTTGTTTCCTAACAGATGGGAAGGATTAGATACAGATTCTTATACAACTACGTCTGAACTCTACTGAAGCTGCAATCATATCAAATCACATCTCAATCTGTTGAATTTCCTGCAGTTAGGCGGAAGACGA
Organism: Raillietiella orientalis; assembly: GCA_036172245.1. NCBI lineage: Eukaryota > Metazoa > Arthropoda > Ichthyostraca > Raillietiellida > Raillietiellidae > Raillietiella > Raillietiella orientalis. Next base: position 2,534,140 of record JAYWIR010000032.1, on the reverse strand, counting down.
AAAAGTTGCATCAGGAAATAGGAATAGGCGTTCATGATTTCAGCATCGCACTCGATAGCCAACCGAATCTTTTGTCAATCCGATATAGTCCGTCGTCAAGCAGAAAAAAGTCATTCAGAGGATGGCATGAAGAGAACAACGCTTGATCTTTGGAATCTACATCCCAAGGATCAAGCATCATTCTCTTTCGAATCATCTTTCAGTTCCTTTTATCATTGGGGGTGCATTGTATGGTTTGAAAATTCAGTTTTCTTCACTTCTCAGTTTTTCATTTGTTATAAGAAGTTCCATTTTAGCAAGAGATTTCAATTGATTTCTCAGCATCTTTCCTGTTTCTCTGCACAAAACAGGGGAGTGGATAAGTTCTTATCTTCATGCAGAATTACATTTGTCTGCAACTCCGTAAATATATTTCGCAAATATTTTTATTCTGTTTGTCATTTTGTTTTTTTACACGTTTTTGATCCATTCCCCTTTCCATGTTTAATGATTTCCAAACAGCCCAAATTAAATTTGAAAGGAAAAGGAGGAAACGCAATTCCAAGTTTCGAAGAACCTATTCGAAATTTTGAACGCATCTGTTGGAAGATGCAAAAACTGAACCAAAGATGTTGGCTGGGATTCCATCGTTCCAGAAACGTATTTTCAAGGTTCCTGTTTCCTCATCATCCAAATGTATTTAGACTTCTATCGGGGGCTGAGTTTTTTCAAGGAAATCTTTGAAACATTTATAGAGTAACGTTCAATCCAAGCGAAGGAGTGTTAGTTTCAGACTTTTCTGTCCAAACGACTAGGATGAAATTTCATTACGATTGCTTAATAAATAACGGTGCCACGAAATGTCCCTAATTTTCGAACTGCCTTTGAATCCAATTTCGTCATGGATGTTTTTTGTTTTTTGTTTTTTTTTTCCAGTCCATGTCTTGATCTTTGTTCCAGTTTCTCCTATGAACATTGCTACTTTCCTACATTCCGGATAGTGCATAAAAAATTGACTCTTTTTCCTCGGCATGTCGTCGATTGAATTTTGTTGTTGTTGTTGTTCTGCACCGAACTGGTTTCATTATCCTGACTTCATTTAATAAAACGCTCAGTTTGGGAGTACGTTTATCACGAGATACGGTTTTGTTTTAATTAATAGCCACATCATCAGTATCGGTTACATACTGATTTTGTATAGAAAAATGGCAATAAGGTAAAAGAGGATTCTGTTTGTTGATGCGTTTGCTTCCTACTCCTGAAAGTGTTTTCTATTTCAAACGGATCCTATGATCAGGCGTTCGCTGAAGCCTCAGCTGTTTACATGTGAGATTCCATGCGAGAAAGAGTTTTTTAATGGTGAAGATATTTTGAAGACTGTGGCGTTCCTCCCCCCCTCCCTCCCCTGCCCTCCAATGTCAATCGGACGTTCCTTTCCGTTCACTGCATCTTTTCCTCGGCTGCTTTTGCACTGGGAAATCCGGGTGCAAACGTACTTGGGAAGATTTTCGCAAGGTTACCGCACCACTCGTGTAAATAGCAACAGTACATAGTTATCTATTTCATCCAATGATAAAAGCGATGTGACCGAAAGTGTGCTATGTATTCAATAATAAGTTCTTTTTTAAGTACTTTTTAATTTATGTGTTTTACAGTGTCGGTTTGTTTTTAGATCCGAATCTTCACTAGCTTGCTGAGATTCGATCAAAGTCTTTTACAGTGCTCCTCCCCGACGAGACTGATTAGGGGAAAAGACACGTCTCGAAGACACCCATTTCGTGAAAAAAAAAAAGAGCCGAATTTCCCTATTCTGAACATTCCCGGGAGCTTCGAGCTTCGAGGGGTCCCCATTTCTGACCCACTTGGCGTGGAGAGAAACGACTGGTCCAGGTCCAGCGGCCCGTTCGACCTGTGCGTCGCGAGGGGCCTTTGACTCCGTTTCGGGCACGGTCTTCCCCTCGAACGGTGATCCCTCCAGGTGTGGTTCCCAGGAGGAGGGTCCCCCCCCGTCTGCTCGATCCGCCGTGGGGCTGCACGCGCCGTGAACACCCACGCGCGGGCCCCCGCCGCTGCCGCCTTCACGAACGGCGAAGACGAGCGCCGTGGACGGAGGCGCGACTGTTGCACGGCAGAATTTTTTTCCACTTTCCAACATTCGAATAGAAGGTGTCTTTGTGTGGCATTCAGAGGGGCAGCGGACCCATCGTGGGAGGATCGGATGGTGCTCGCAAATGTGCCCCCTGCGTAAACATGGGAACCCGTGGACCTTGTGGCAGCAGCAGCCTCCGAAATTTTTGCGATTGCCTCTTCCAAAGAATGCCCCAAACGTGACGATGTAAGTACGGTGTAAATCAATACAATTCGTTCACCGGGAACGAATGTGTACGTACAGAACGGGATCGTCCTGGTGTCAGACATTGTGAATAACCCTTTGATCGTACACTTGTGAAAGCAGCGACATGAATCAGGAAATTGTGTACGGAACCTATGAAGAGCCACATGTCGTGATGTCGGAGAAAGTTCAAGCCTTGGCCGGACTCATTTATCAGGAATTTGAGAGAATGATTGCCAAATATGACGAAGAAGTTGTAAAACATTTGATGCCCCTTCTGGTGAATGTTTTGGAGTGTTTGGATCTTTCATATACGGAAAATCAAGAAAAGCTAGTTGAATTGGAGCTCATAAAAGAAGATAACGAGCAGTTATTAACACAGTATGAAAGAGAAAAACAACTGAGAAAGTTGGAAGAACAAGTAAGCTTCAGAATTTTCAGTATAGTCAGGTTAATTTCTTTTACTGTTTAGAGATTGTTTTGTTTAGATAGTTCTCATTAAAACGACTGATGTTTCAGAATGGTGAAATTATTGCATGGTAAAACCATTAAAAAAAGAAAAGAAAAGAACACTTCATTCTATAGATTACGATGTAATAAATGATAAAAATTTCAACCAATAACTACAAATTTAGGGAGCAAGCCGTTTCTTTTACGAATTTTCCATTTGTGTATAGCCATTCGTTTTCATAATTTAGTGTCTGTATTGTTTTATTCCACATTTTTCCTCCTTTATGAATGAACTCTCTTCCAAACTTAGAGTAAAGTCTTTTTTAATTTACTTCTTTACCATGCCTTCATTTCTTTATGTTGTATATATAGGATACTCTCAGTCTGTTCTTTCAGTGTTTTATTGATATCTTAATAACCTCTGTTTGCCATTGCCTGTCTTCTTAAAGAGTATTCTGTGCACCATATGGATCCAGTCTTTTCCAGGGAAGTCACTGCATTCGAAAATTGGCCTTGTTGAGACAAAATTTGTGCCACGGGGCTTCTTTGCCAGTAGTTTGGTTCATTGAGAAGCTCTTTGGAGCAGTTTCTCATGTTGAATTTGTTAAAGAGTGTTAGGTTCATTTCGGTGTTTTAAAAAGAATTCTTAGATATGACCTCAGTTTCCATATTTCACACTTAGTTGTGGACCCCATGAAAGAGTGAAAGTTTCGTGAAAGCTAGAGCATGCAGTTTATTGCATAAAAAATAAATTTCAGAAACGTGTGAATCTGTTAAGAGAGATTTGCACAATTGAGGGGTGGAAATTATAATACCAAATATTAATGTGTTAGAGTGATGACTTTCAATGAAGTTGTCACTGTCTGTTATTTACATTATTCAAGTTGATGTGAAATCAGATTTTCATTTACATAAATGCTGTATATAACTGTTGTAGACATTCAGCTAATTTCTTAACCATGACAGGTTTCCTTACTACCAACTGTTTGTTAATTTTATACAAAAATTTCAACTTTTAGAAATTCTTGGAAGCTGATGATGCTTTTGAAGAAGCAAGAAAGGAAACACAGTCAAAAATTGAAAGCCTGGAATCAATCGTGAGAATGCTTGAACTTAAAGGAAAAAATTCAACTTATCAGAGTAAGTAGTTGGATATTTCTGTAACATAGCATTTAGAGTGCAGATAACATTGTTTTGAGAGCTAGTTTGTAAGTTAGTCTACTTGAATTGTAAAATATAATTCTTTCTTACTCTTTAGGTGTATGGTATTGGTGTATTCCATGTAGTTCTTAGCAGTTGAAATAATGATTGTGAAAGTGTTGTTTACAACAGTGTTTTAATTAATTAGCTTAATTAATTAGCCTTTTCCTAAATGATTTGTAAGTGAAAGAAATGACTTGTAATGGTAAATTGGATGAAATTCTAAAGTTTACCATAAATACACAGTCACAATTCTGTGATCTGGTTTGTCTTCCATTGGGCTTTATTCTGTAACTCAATACCGATATTTTCAGTTTTGTTTATGCACAGAGTGTTCGAGATGGTGTATTTTTTTTCTTTTTTTCCCCTTGTCTTCTGCTTAAGTCGTGAATAGTAATGATGATTTGTAAATTCACAAAGGTATGTGAAAATATGAGAATTAGATTCAGAATCATGCTGAAGATTGCATAATGAAAAATAAGATCTTACCCCTTTAAAATTTAATTCGAAGCCACGCATTTTGCTCCTACCCAAATAGGTAGGATGATTTGTTAGACAGTACTGCACTTCTCAAATATTACCAAAGAATTGTGCAATAATAGCAGAAACCAGAGCATTGAAAAGCATTAACCATAATAGTACGCTTATTGAGTACTTTTCAATTTACTGCTTTTGTCAGTAATGAATTTTGCGTATCCTAGTTTCTAGGTTGGAAGAAAAAGAAATTGACATGAAAAAAGAATACAACAAGCTTCATGAAAGATACACTGAATTAATCAAAACCCACATGGATTACATGGAACGAACTAGAATTCTGATGGGCACAGATTGCCTGGATATTTTGAATTCTTCGAATAACAGAATTCAAAGTATGTAAGAGATACTCTCATTTCATCATTTATAAGACATTTCTTGATGCAAATACATGAACATTGCTGATGTGACTTTATTCACTTTCAGGCTTTAATTATGGTGTGCAGAATGTGAATTCTGGACCCATCTCATTTGGGTTTAGCTCATTGGAATTACCTTTGAAATCTCTTGCCAGCATTTATGATGGAGAGGGAACTACTGTAAATTCCAGTATTAAGAATGAACACGTAAATCTTCAACATGAATTGAAGGTAATCGATTTTTTGTAATGAAAATAGTACGGTTTATTGATGTTTCAGATGGCAGAAAAAGATTATGATCAGGAATCTATATTTGAGGAGAACAGTGAACATAAAATGGAAAGTCCTAGTAAACCATCTGATGTAGAAGCATGTGAGGGTATGTACAGCCTTTACAAAAGTGACGTTTTTGTTTATTTTAATAGTATTGTGCAAACATGTGGTTGTATTCGATTTTTCACTGTGAAAACAATGTTGTTCCCTAGGTCACACAGATCTGAGTTTAGTGGAACAGAAAGAAAGACTTCTAGAATTTAAACCAAAATCTTTGAAAATGAAGTGAGTATAGAGACTAATTTTGGGGAACTGTCTGGGTGCACGGAATCAAATTTTAGGGAAGAACGCCAGGATAATAATTTGTACCAGGAGCTTGAGTTCCAGGACCCAGAATCACTTCCAGAAGAAAATGGAAACTCAATAGGTTGTTTGCACATGTATTACTCACTGACTCATAGGAAATTGATTTTTCAGCAGGTTTATTAGGCCAATTTCCTTCAGGTCAGTATCTGAGGAAGAGCTCTTTTCCATCTTTATTTTTCTTTTTAATCTCATCATCTTTCTAGAAGGTATGGGAGTTCAGACTGCTCTAGAAATCTGAATGCTCCATATGTATGTGTGTGTGTGTCTTTTTTTTTTCTTTCTCTCCAGCAAGAGTGCAATTGTGACTGTAAATAATGACTTTTGAATTAAGACTTGAATTGATTTTATTTTTTGATTTTAACCGTTTCTTGCCTCTTCCCATGTGCTGCTTGGGGATTTGCTGCCCTCCCCATTTCAGGCAGTGATAACTTTTTTGGTGAGCTCACATGAGTTACTCATGTTTCATTGTACGTTACATCTGTCTTCATTCATCAGGAATGGGTCGAGAAGTGGAGAATCTTATCATGGAAAACAATGAGCTTCTGGCCACCAAGTAAGTAGACCGTGTTGGAGGTTTGCCTCTGTCCCACCCATCCTCCTTGTTCTTGTTTTTCACTGTTTGCATTTTCCAGGAATGCCTTGAACATCGTCAAAGATGACTTGATCCTCAAAGTCGACGAACTGACCAGGTAACAAGGAAAGAAGCTTTATTTTTGGTGATCTTTGTGGTCTTACTGATATTTTCGGAGGTAGTGACCAGGAGATCCTTCGAGAGGAAGTCCGTTCACTACAGACTGTTCAGTCACGACTACGCCTGAGGATCCAGGAGCTGGAAGATGAGCTGCGGAAGGCCCGTCACGAGCTGGAAGTATTGCAGAACATGCATGAAAGCGAGGTAGGTGTAAGTCAGGAACTTGTTTCTTGCCTCCTAAGTATAAGTACGGACATTGATGGGGTATCTATTCCAGGAAAACGTTCCCATGGCACAGAGGAAGCGTTTCACACGCGTCGAGATGGCACGTGTCCTTTTGGAGCGCAACCAATACAAGGAAAAGTTCTTTGAGTTGCAAGAAACTCTCAAGTGGAAGGAGGTGTTGCGTGCATCTCTTCCCGAAGCAGCATCCGCAGGACGGAGGCGTCGATCCTTCAGTTTCTGGAAATTGTCAGGATTTCCTCAAAGACCCTGTGTCAGGACCATTCTCCTCCTCCTTCAGCTTCAGCAACCTGTTTGCCTCTGGGGAAAAGATGCAGCCACCCATTGCTGAGTTGCCAGAAAACGTGGGAGCGAGTGAGGATCCCATCAACGCCTTGCACCATTCCCTTCAGAAGAAGAACCTTGAGAGGAACCAAAAGCATGTTGACCTCGCTGAGAACAGAGACTTGTAAGTTGTAACTTGGGTCCCTGGATGTGACCCTCCTACCCATGGTCTCGTGGTGACTGCAAAAAACGACAGGTCATCAGAAATGCTGCAACACAGGAGGGCTCTGGAGCGCAATGAGCAGTACAGACAGGTCAAAGCACATGTGCGCACTGATCATGGACGCTTGCAAGCATATGGGTGGAGCCTATCAGTAAAAGCAAAACGAGTTGAAGATTCCTCTTTGGATTCTAGTGGTAGTTCTATAGACGTTTCCATTCCCATTCCTGTGTACTGTCGCCCCCTGATGGAGAATGAGCCTGGTCTCAAGGTGGGTGCGTTGTCCATTTGCGATGATTCAAACCACCACAGCAGATCTGGTGTGCTACGGGCATTGACCTATCTGGAGGCGACACAAAGGATGGTGGGAATGCTGTGGGGGCTTCAGTTTTCTATTCCAAGGCTGCTGAGCAGAATCCTATGCAAGCCTTCAAAGCCACTGATCAGGTGGATCAGCTTGATTATGAGCTGCAGGTTGGCTCCATGTCTAGGCTGCTGCCACTAGTCATAAAGGATCACTTCGTCCTGATCTTCCAGATACAGAAAAAGCAGCTTCAGGAAAAGGAGGCCACAGAACTTCAGCTGTCTTCCCTAGTCTGGATCTGCACCAGCACTCATTCTCACAGCAAGGTTACAATTATCGATGCAAATGACCCTGCCATTCTCCTTGCATCTTTTCATGTGTGCTCTTCTCATCTGTTGTCAATTGCCAGTGTGCCAGGTGAATGGATTGGGTACCGAGTTTTGTTGCTTAACCTCTGCCTTCCTCTTTCTTTCTTCCTTTTTTCCCCCTTCCTCTAGGAGCCAAGCATACAGACTATGAAGCTGGAGATGAGCTGTGCAATGCTTATGAAGATGCCAGGGAGTTCCTGAAGCAACAGCAACAGCAGCAGTCGCTGGCCAACATCAGTCAGAATTCCAGAAACGAAAGCAAAGTCAGGGAACTTGTTTTTGTCAGTTGTGCTACTGGCTCATCAACCAGTGTGGGTGGGACTGCAAAGAATGCTCCTTCATTAGCCAGAGAAGGTAGGTAGACTAGCCAGAAATGTGTCCCTCTGAAATCAGTTTGAGACAGATATATGTAGCTTGCTGGTGCCAGGCACAGGTAAACAGCAAAAAAAAAATAGTAGGTAGGCAGAGATAATGAGCATTTGTGTAGATACAGGAGATCCTAATGTCACCGTTGCTCCTCCCAAAGACCTGGAGAAGAACTTGCGAAACTTCCTGGCGTACAGCTGTAAGCAGGGAGTTCATGGAAAGGTTAGGAGTGCTTGCTGTTTTCAGCTATTTGTGATGAAGCTGCCCCCTTTGGAGAGTCTTCGCAGGAGACTGGAGACCAAGGCAACCTGGATGAAGCTGCTCAAGGTTGTTAATGAAAACACCTCGCGATGTTTATGAGAGCTTGATTTTTGAAGGGATCCGACCTGAAGCTGTGCTGATGAGCACAGTACTTCCCACTGTTTGGCTGGGCTCACAGACCGGGATGATCTACTTACATTCAGCTGTTGCCAGTTGGTCACATTGCTTGGGATCCATCAAGCTGCAGGATGCTGTGCTCTGTCTTGTGTATGTGCAAATTGGCTGTCTCTCCCACCTGTCATGTCTTCTCAGCCATTTGAAGGGAAGGATGTTCGCTGGTTTGGGGAATGGCACCATTGCCATCTTTCACCGAGATGCAGATGGACAGTGGGACCTTGGTTCATACCATCTCCTGGACCTGGGTGTGGATTCCAAGGCTGTTCGCTGCCTGCTTCCTGTTTTACAGTCCAAAATCTGGTGTTCCATATGCAATGAGGTGTACATTCTTGATGCACAGACCATGATAATTGAGGTAACTGCAGCATCTGAGAGTAGTATGGGTGGGAGGGCAGCTGATTGATGCACTTCTGTGCATCACCCTTTTTTTTCTACCTGACAATTGCAGAGGACATTTCATGCCCACCCCCGCCGGGAGAGCCAGATTCGTCACATGGCCTGGATTGGTGATGGGGTCTGGATATCAATTCGGCTGGACTCGACTCTGCGCCTGTATCATGCACACACGCTCCAGCATCTGCAGGATGTTGATATTGAACCAGTTCTGAGTAATGTTCTGGGTGAGTGTTCATTACCCTACCCTCCTGTGCTGGATCCCCACAGTCCTAACTCTCCACTTTCTCTTCATACTGAGATCTCGGAAGCAGGTGACTGATGTACATGATGATGGGAATTTATCCTTTCGAGATTTCTGCTTTCAGGAACTGGCAAACTTGGCTTCTCCTTTGTGCGGATCACAGCCCTCTCCACATCTTGCCGCCGTTTGTGGATTGGAACTGGAAATGGGGTCATTTTATCCATCCCCCTGGATGGTATGTGTGATGATGAAACACACTCGCCAGCAGGGACAAGCTGCATTTTTCCCCTCTAGAATCATATGGGCCTGGCAACTCCAACAGAGTCTCTTCGGGTGCTGTCAAAGTGTACTGTGATAACCAGGAGCATGTCACCCCAGGCAGCTTCCTCCCCTTCTGCTCTGCGGATTGCGCTCAACTGTCATTCCATGGACATCGGGATGCAGTGAAGTTTTTTGTGGCTGTGCCAAGCTCTGACCTGGAACATCCAGATGGGCGTTCCATGATGGTACTCTCAGGAGGAGAAGGGTACTTCGACTTCCGCATTGGTGAGTGTCTGCATTGCACAAATAGCCTTCTTGCACAGCTGCCCGCTTATTCTTAGCCGACAGCGAAGAAGAGAAAGAATGGGCAAGCCACCTGCTTGTCTGGCAGCTGCCCAGCCGTAGGCGGCCATCAGGATAGGCTTTCACCCTCTGTGATCTATGACGGAAGATAGACCACAAGGGAGATGGTCTTCCTGTGCTGTTTTCACTTCACTCCACTTACCATTCTGACTTCTAGGTGATGGTGCTGACGATGACGACACTGAAGAAGTAAAACCCCGATCGCTTTCTCGAGGCGACAAAAGTTATCTGATTGTTTGGAAAACCTGCCCTCGTCACTCCGCAGGTTCCTTCTAGTCAGTTTCTATCAGATATATCATCATGGTGAAATTACTGCCAGTCTTTCCTTCAATAAAGCGCGAAGCCGTGATCTGTAACAACGTCAGATGTGATCTGTTGTGGAATCATCATCGTCCGATACCAATAAAACACTTATTTTTAATTCAACCTTACCTCGACTTGGCATGCAGGGTCTGTCGTTCATATTGGTTGGCAGACAGACATAATTCGTCGAACCAGTTCCGAATCAACAAACTAAACGGTGGAACACAGCGAGCAGTTCAAATGTTTCCAAGTAATCACGACAACGGAATAGGGGCATCATTGCTCCATTTCGTTGAACACCATTTCGATATGAATCCTATGGCTGTCAGACCTGGGGCTTCCTCTGCGTCGTCTCTGTCGTATCCTGCTCATTTGGAAGTGGTGTCATCCCTGTCGGCATGACTCTCCTCTATTCCAACTGCTGTCCTGTGTCTTCAGCTTATGTTCCCTTTCCTCTGCATCATGACTGTCGTGATGAGAAAGAAGTAACTATGGGGCTATGCTTGGGAGCGACACTGTCCCCTTCGTACAGTCCCACCAGAATTTCCATCAGCTTTCTCCCTCAGGCATTTCTATCACTTCTATTATGAAAGTCCCAACTGAGATCCAGTAGGTGAAAACATGCAGTCCGGTTTTGGTTTCCCTGCAGGCTGCTCACAATTCTTCTGTGGGTTTTCTTGATCAGTTTCCCGATTTCGGGCTTTGGTGCAAGTTGCCGTAAGCAAACGGTCAATTCTCGAGCAGTCAGCGGAGAGCTTGATGTTCATAATGCTCGATGCCCGCTTCGAAGGCCTCGTGGCTGCTGAGGTCTCTGCGCGTGACATCAAACGTCGCGGGCTCGAATATTTGGAGAATCGACACCGAGAGATGGGGATGCGTCTCGGGTTTGAGTTCCTCCCGCGAGATGACGCTGGCATCTATTCATTCGGGCTCAATCCCGGTCATTCATTCGGAACGGTTCAAAGCGGATGCTCACGATGAATGACCGGTATTGGGAGTCGACCTCTGTGTCTTTCCAGGAAACAGAGTTAAGGAGTGGGAGTTCTCCTCCAGTTGTGCAAAGGAGCGGACCGTTGCCCCCTTCGGGGGGGACCCTCCGTGTCGTACCGTGTTGTACCATCGTACCGTGTCCTGGAGAGGTCCTCCTTGTCGTAACATGGAATGGAGGACCTCTCCGGAGTGCAGAGAAGAGTGCCGCTCCCTTCGGGGAGTGCCCTTCTGAGAAAACTCGGAAGCGTCCCTTCGGGGTTCTCTTCAGAGCAAGAGGAAACCGGGAGCGGTTCCCTTGTGGGATCCCTCCGCAGCAGAAATTCCTGATAGTGGATCCTTTACGGGTTCCCTTTGGAGAGAAAACAATGGAGCAGACCCCTCCGGGAGTCCTTCCGGAGAGAATAAGGAAGAAGAGTTTCCCTTCGGAGATCCTTCCCCAGGCTTGAGAGGAACGGACTCCGAGCCCTTCCTGGATTCATAGAGTGGTCCCTTCCCGGGACAACTATCTTGAAAAATTACACGCATCCTCGGACGGAGTGGAACAGTGCGAAAGAGCTGCGTAAGCCGCCTCCAGACTCTTGAGGTACTCAGAGAACCAAAAAGAAGCTGAAAGGACGTTGGAACCCAAAAGGGTTCCCATCGTCCAAAAAAAAGCTGCTGTGATGTGCTGTTGGTTTTCTGCAAGCTTTCGCTCGTCTTTCCAAAGAGTCTTTGGACCGACCCCTTCATCTAGCAATATAAGGGGTCCTTGATCCATTGACTCCCACGGTCAACCCATAGATCTCTGGTTCTGTGAGAAAAGCAAACCCGGAATCGTGTTATCAATGCGTGGAAGAAGAGGAACGTTTCACGCCTGGACATGCTCCCAGTGCTCGCGCATCGGCATCCCTGAGATTTTGCACGTGAAGGGCAGAGCCGTTGCCCTTGGGAGGAACGAAGCGGTATGCACGAGCGGCTCCTGTTAATTCTTCCTCCCACAATTCCTTGTTCCCCAGAGCGATTGCGATCTACTAACCGTGAAGCCTGTGATCTTCCACCCACATCCTCCCACAGAGTGGTCGCCAACGCCTTTGGGGTTCTCCGTTCATTCCCTCTTCGTGAGTGGCCCTTGAAAGCCGCGCGTGGCCACCTCCCCAGCTCTTCGCTGTCGGGCGTGACACTCTGAAGCTGTTCGGATTTCTTGAGCCGGCGCCTCTTCTCTGCCAGCACAGGCCTTCGGCTTCGTCTTTGGCCTCCTCTCTGCCCAGATCAAGGAGCCTTGGACCGCGGGGAAACCTCCTCTCGCAGAAGCAGCGCTCGAAAACGCGTGCCCCCGTAGAGTGTCTCGGGAAGGAGGACTCCGTGCCAAGGATTGGAACCTCCTCCTGATCAGCAGGGAATCGGATCAATGATGGCGTTTCCTGGCTTCCCCCCCTCCCCATCCATCCCGCCTCCGTGTTCCGTGGGGACACGCTCGTTCAGGATTTCACGGGTTCTCTCGTTTGGAACCTTCTATCCGTGGCGCTCCCTTTCCCCAGAGTCCAGCACCCTTCGATCCGGGAGGCTGATGCGAGCCAGGACCAAGTGGTGCAGAGACACAGCTACCCTCTGTCTTCCAGGAAAAGTGGGATCCCGTCTCGTACGAGCGAACTCCTCCCTCACCACCTTCCCTCTTTTAGAAAGTCTCCTTGCTTCTACGTGAACCTCTGGAGCTTCCCGTGCTGCGCCTGGGTGAGGAGCGACCCCAGTGGCGATTCTGCGGGCCGTCGGTGTCAGTTTTCGAGAAGCATCTTCCACCCTCTCTCGGAGCATCTTTCCGTCGACCCCGCTGGACTCTGGGCCGACGGAGGCTTCCGCTACGACTGCCCGTGGTCTTTTACCCAGCAGTTCTCTCCGCACGATCCCTGCTCCCGTCCCGAGGGTGCAGGTGACCTCCCTCGGATATGCGCCTTCTCGACCTGTCTTAGTGGGGAGGAGAGCTGACCTGGTTCTTCCCGTCCGCTGTTGCATGGGAGGCTGAAGACCCCTGACTCCCGGGTCACGCACTGCATCTGACCCTCCCACGCCCTCACAGCAGGTCCCGCGAGTCCTCACTCGATGCCCTTCCTTGCGATGCAGCCGGGTCCTCCTGCCCTCAAATCAGGGGCTTCCGGAGGACGCGCTCTCCCGCGTCGATCTCCAGGGCGGGGAGGGGTGCACAGTGGCGTGCAGGCTGACCGATGACCCACAGCACCGCAGCCGGATTCGGGCTGACCCCGGGGGGATCGGATTCGCTACTTGGCGACTGAGAGAGGCGCTGGAAATGGGAAGACCCTGGAGGCAGCGGGAGCCACCCCTGCTCTATGTCACCGCCCCGTGGGAGGCGCTGTGATCTGACTGAGGGTCCTCGGGAGACGTAGCTCGCGGCTCGCCCCCTGGCCCGCCCGCAGGATGGTGGCAGGGAGGGGCAGCTGCGGCGCCCATTGCGTACCAGAGAAAGATCGGGCAAAGAGGGGGAAAGGACCGTGTTTTTCGGGACCATCGTCTCCCCGATCACCCAGTCCTGAGTGCTCTTCCGAGTGCAGCTGAGCGGAGGCCACGGGGCCGCCGTCCGCCCCTTTTATTTCCCCCGGTCGATCCTCGAGAAAGGGGGGCGCCGAGAGGGGTCTTGAAAGTGGCGTCTCCCGCGGCTGAAGTGCAGGAGGGGTGGCAGAGACCCGAAGGACACGCTGATGAGCTCCTGAGGCTGCGGGGAGGGCAGCATGGGGGCCGGCAGCATGGGGGCTGGCAGCGGCCTGAAGAGACCCGAGGGCGCAAAAGGTGGCACATCCGCCTGGGCCGGGGAAGGCAGCGTCGGTGGTCCTCCGTCACTCCCGAATGGCTCCCTCGGGGTCGTGGAGGATGGGAAGGTCGAGAGCGGATGGGGACGACCTCCCCTTTCCGGGAGACCGTCGTCGTCCAGTTGGTGTTTTCTCTCGGGAGTCGCCGTCGCTATCGTTGGCCCAGAAGGCAGGGGACGCCTCCTCCCGTCGGTACTTGAGGCAGCTCCTCCCAACAAGTGCTCCACCACCCGAGGGCTGGTCAACAGAAAGCGGATCCACTCTGCGGTGAAGGGGTCACCTGCGAAAGGAGACCCCGCGGCGCTGGCGCCTCCGGACGGGACGGGGCGAAGTTACCTGACGGCACAAGGGCGCTGGACACCGAGCTGACCGTCTTGTAGTCCGTCAGGACCGTCGGGATGCGCGCCAGCTGATCTGCAAACAGAGGACCCCGGGGTCAGCTTGCGGGGGCTGCCGTGGGAGGGCACTACCGAGTCCGCCCCACTCCAGCCCCCATCCCTCGTCCCGCCCCGGACGCATTCGGTGAGGCCTCTCCGGAAGGGCGGGATCCCTCCCGGACCGAGGGGCTCCGGAGGGGCGTCTGAAAGGGACAGCACAGTCGCTCTCACGTCCTTGTCCTCCCCTCCCCCGCAATTTGGCGCGCCATCATGCGGCCTCCCCTTAGGCATGCTGCGGGAACAGCTGCCATCTGGAGGCTGCTCAAGATGCGGCCACCAACCCTCCTCTTCCCCTGGCGAAATGAGACTCGCTTCCGTTTGGAAGCTGGTGGGAGAGGGGGAGGAGCTCTCTCTCGCTCCAGCGGGAGAGGCAGGGCGGCGGCGATAGGCAGCCGGGCGCAACACCAGCGGGGAATTGCGGTGGAAGAAGTTCTGGACAGCGCTGGCAGAGGGCAGGAGTGGCCAAGGGGACCGCGGGAGTGAGGGCTGCGGATGCCTCCTGGTGGTTCGTGGCCTCAGCAGCGAACGGGAGGGACCGGCGCCTTTGCCGGAGGTAGAAGCAGCACGCGTTGATCCCGGGGGCGGCGACAGTGGTCGTTGGCCGCCGACTTTTAGCGCAGAGGCCCTTCCCGCGCGAGGCCGATCGAATGCCTTCTCGGAGTGGGACCGGGAAGGTCATTGGCTCACCAGAAGGACCTCGAGGGGGCCTCTGAGGCGAGGCTCGAGCCAACCGGCAGAACCGCTCAGGTGTCGGCGAAAAGGGCAGCGGACTCTGCCCCCCAGAGTCCTTCACGGGCTCCTATGAGAGGCAAAATGGTTCCCGGGAAAGGGGCCCGTCGCCATGACGCAGCGGATGCCGAGGTCCCCGGCGGTCGCCTGGAGGTCCTCCGCAAGGGGAACAGGCATGGTCTCCCAAACAGCACTTCGGCTCCGCTTTTCCGGCGGTCGCGCGGCGAATGGGTGGGCGGGTCGGAAAGGGCCCCGGCATTCCCCCTCTTCTAGAAGGCAGAAAGTCGTCCCTTCGGTTGAGGTCCCGCTCGCGAGCGAAGCCAGGGACGTGTCTTCGGGGTCTCAGAGCGCCACCTCCCATATGAACTGGACTGCCGTGACCCTTCCTTTCCTCCTCTCCGGGGGGAACCCTTCGGCGGGAGAGGGCTAGAAAGCGAGCGGGAGAGAAGGAGCGGAAAGAACCGAATAATGTGACTGGCGCGTTCCCGGCGCCGCAACCTGGGAACCGACCGGAGGTGGTGGCGACGCGCCCGACTCCTTTCGCAGTCCTCTTGTTCGGCGGGACGCCGCTAAAGCGCGCATCAACGCGGGCCGGGCGCCTCCGTCGGGATCTCCGCAAGGGGGAGGGGGGAAGGAAATGGAAATGGACCGCGTGCAAAGGGTGGAAGGGGGAGGGCAGAGAGGCGCTTGCTCCGCCCTCTCCCTCTCTTGACCGCCTCCACGCCCGCTGAGCGGCCGCACCCTTGAGATGGTCGCGATAGGGCATAGGGCCGTTTCCCTCCCCCCCGCCTCCGCGGGGCGGGACGGGTGCTTCAGGTCGCCTCCCATCCTCGCTGTCCGCATGAGATGCGCCCTCGTCTCCCTCCCTGCTTACCCCGAAGAGTTAGGTAGGCAGCGGCGTGCTCCTGGGGCGTGGGCCTCCGGTGGAAGCGGGGAGCCAGCGGAGGGAAGGGCCTGAAGAAGAGCGGGAGGGGGCCCGTGTTCAGGACAGGGGGTCGAAGCCAGTCGGCCTGGGACGCGATCTGGGAGGTGAGCAGCGGGTTGACCTGGTAGTGATGGCTCAAGGGGGCGAGGACGTTGAGGCTGGACTGCTGACCCCGCGTCCGGATCAGGTCGATGAGGTGCCCGTAGGACCGCTCGGTTTTGTCCGGTCGCCTCGTGGGTGGGGCAGGGAGGCGGCGCCGCGAGGAGGTCCTGTTGGTCCTGGGCCGCGGCTCCTGGGCGGGAGGCTTCTCCCCGTCGTCGTGTCCAGGGGGTTCCTGCGGGGGGACAGCGGCGTCGGGTTGCCCGCTGCCTCCCCCCCACGCCTGGCGGTCGGCGTCCAGAGGGACGAGGTCCGGGGGCTCTTCCCGCCCCCCTCCAGGAAGCCTCGACCTCAAGAAGCCGAGGAGCCCCCCCCACGACCTCTGCTGCTCCCCTTTGGGTGGGACGTCAGCCGCTCTCCCCTCTTGGAGGCCGCTACCGGCGCTGTAGGCGGCGAAGGCGAGCAGCAGCGTCAGAAGCCATGGTCCCTGCAAGGAGACGGCGGTCAGCACGCAGGTGGGGCTCCTCCGACCCACGGGTGGAGCGTGGGCCGGGAGGGAGGGCAGGTAGGGTGAGCTAGCCCCCGCCGGAGACTGCTGAGCAGCGCACAGTCTATTTATAGGAAGGGGCCGCTTGCAAGGGGTGGAGTGGGGGAGGAAGGGGGCGCAGAGCTCTGGGAGAGGAGAGCGGACGCGGGCGCAGCGGCCTTCCTCCCGCGTCGCCCGAAGGAACGGCAGGTGGAGTCGGACCGACTTTTCCACCCGTCGACGAGCCTACGGCGGGTCCCGTCCGGAGCGACTACCCGCCGCTCCCTTCTGGAAGAAGCTCTCCCGAGCGCCTCCCCCGGAAAGTGTCAGCCAGTTCCTGAGCAGGCCGCTCCTGTCCTCCCGCCTCTGTGAGTCCCTGCGGTCCGGTCCCGAGGGGCTGCGCGCGCGCGAGCCTTCCCTGGAGATGGAGGCGAAGCCTCCTCCCCCTTCCTCTCCTCGCACGCGGCACCCGGAAGAAGACCACCCCCGCTGGCTTCCCCAGCCGCGCCTTATATGGAGGAGGCCCCGCGAGTGTCTCGGAAGGAGGCCGCAGACCAGGAGTTACCCCGGCAACGCCGTTTAAAAATAGCGTGGACCGATGCCTCCACCGCCGCCCGAGCAGCTTCCAGGCGAACGGCGGCGGGCTGAGAGAACCCCGCGTGGATCCGCGGGCGGGGCCTCCTCCAGGCTACGAGGGATTCGACCTTCTTGACCTGCGGAGACCAACGGCGAGGGACGACCGTTGCCAAGGATGACCGCTCGGAGGCGCCGGCGGCCGCTGCCTCGGCACCCTGTAAGTCCCAGGAGAGTTTCTCCTGGGACTCCTGGAGGGCACTGGAGGTCCGGCTTTCTTCCTCGGGCACCCCAAGCAGCCCCGCTGAAGGTGCGGCCCCTTCGCAGCTCGGAAGGGGAGGCCGGCGGGATTGCGGCCAGATCGGGCCGTGTAGGAGTTGAGAGTTTGGGCTCGACGCGAATGGGCAGCCCACCTTCCGAGGCAGCGTGACCGTGGAAACGAAACCGGTGCGCCCTCCCGAAAGAGGAGGAAAGGAACGGGAGGGCGACTGTGGACCACCGCCGGCCGCAGCCATGGGAACCCGTTACCGTCGCCCCTCTCCTTGCCGCCCTGCTCCGCGCGCGCGACCATATCCGCTTCCTGGCTTGTCCGAGTGCCTCCGGCGAGTGGGTCGCGCGCGTCCCTGCAGGTCGGCCAGCCGGCCGGTCGCCGTCTTCCCTACCACGGACTCGGAGCGGGAGCGGGGTGCCCTGGAAGGGGAGGAGGGAGGGAGGGAGGGAGCCGTGAGTGGGCGCTCGTCCCCCGGCCTGGATGTGCGACCATGCCGTGCACGGCGCCCATCGGCGGCTCCTGGGTGTGGGGTCCCGCCGGGCATCGCCTCGGCGCTCGCGTGCCGGCGGCTCGGCTTCCATTTGTCAGCTTCGACGGCGTTGCAGGGTGCGTGTGTGTGCGTGCGTGCGTGCGGGCGTGTGTGTGCGTGCGTGGCTTGCGGTCTGTTGCCCGGCAAAGCAGCGGCCGTCACACCCCCAGCCATCCCCTTCCCCCTCCCCCTCCCCTGCGCGCGCGTGCATGCAAACGACCCGGGAACAAATCGCTGCTGGTGCCGCTGCGACTTCCTGCCGTCCATCAGATACGCGCTGCAGCCGCAGGGGCCTCGGCGGCGGCAGCAAGGGCAGGGATCGGACCAGATAAGCCGGTCAGAAGGCGCCCCTTCCTTCCTCGTTGCCCCTTCCTCTCGCGGCTGCCTCCCGCTGGAGGCGCGCGGTCCCTCGACTTCGGCAGGGGGTACTCAGGTCGCCCGACCTTTCGGGAGGAGGGGCTGGCGGGTCCCCAGGGGATCTAGAAGCGACCGGCCGTCAGTCCTTGCCGTGCTTCCGGGTCTGTCGCAGGAATCCCCCAGCCCATCCCAGGGCAGCGGGGAGACTTCTCTTCGCCCTTTCCGGGAGCTACCGCCGTTGCTGCTGCTGCTGCTGCTGCTGGAAGGGGGAAGGAGTGGCATCTGCACACGCATGCACACTTTACCCGGAGGCCAGCGCAGGGCTTGGGCGGGCCACCACAAGGGAAGGTTCAGTCGGCAGGGCCACCGTCCGCACGCGCGCTGCTGCCGCTGGTCTTTGCTGGACATTTGTCCCCCCCCCCGAGGGTCTCTTCCTCTCGCAACGCCGGCAGCCACGATGGTTCGGGCTCGTCGCTGGGCAAGCGAATGAAGAGCACTCTCGGAGGCGCGGTTTCCCGGAGACGCATCCCGACTTTCTGGCTTCCTTCTCGGAGGCCGGGACGCGTGACTTCCGGGATGTCCTAGGAGTCAGTCGTGCTGAAGTCAAGGGAGAGGGAGGGGGGGCCGTCATCCTTGCGAGTCCCTGTGGAGACCACTCCCCCTACCCGCAGACGGATCCTGCTGCCGAGGTCTACCCCCTTCTCCTGGTGGAGGCCACCAGCAGCGCCGCCGCCGCGAGCGCACCGAGGCAAAGACTCACCGCACGTAGGCTGCTCATCGTCCGGTTGCCGCGTCACGTGAAGGCCGTCCGCTCCCGGGGCGCGCGCGTACCTTAAGCAGGCGGGCACGACCGGACCGGTCCCTTTATTGGCGACTCCCGCGCGCGGTCAGCCAGCCCCGACCTCCAGGGCAGCTCGCGCCCTTGGGCGGTCCTGCCGACAGAGGCGGCTGCCTCAGTAGCACGGGAGGACGGCGGCGGCGACCCAGATTTCCTAAAAATGGGGACGGTCGTTTTCTGTGAGACAGGTGGCTGCCGTTTGCGCGCTCGCGCCGTTTTCAGAGATCCGCTGACCGTGCGCTCACTGGGGCTGAGAGTGCGGGAGCCCAGTCGGACGCTGTCAGGAATTTCCCTGGAATTTCCGGAAGACTTTCTCCCTATGGTCTCGAAGAGTCTAGGGGTGTCCCCACCGCAGTCCTCATGGGGACGCATCCCTGGGACTTTCGTGTCGGGCGAGTCTCCTGTGACTCCCCTTCGGGACAGTACGGGAGCGTGGAGCCGTCTTCGGCTGGGGGAGGATCCCTCTCGTGGGTGGAACCAGCCCAGGGCAGCGAAAGGCCTCCACGAAATGGGGACTCCC
Source organism: Raillietiella orientalis (assembly GCA_036172245.1). Classification (NCBI taxonomy): domain Eukaryota; kingdom Metazoa; phylum Arthropoda; class Ichthyostraca; order Raillietiellida; family Raillietiellidae; genus Raillietiella; species Raillietiella orientalis. The sequence goes on along the minus strand of JAYWIR010000032.1, from coordinate 2,514,597 downwards.
AGCTGGACGAAAGGACTCCTACCCCTTTCTCTTTTTCCCGTCCTCACCTCCCCAGAACATCGGAATCCTCATGGCTGTGGTCTCCAAGAACGGCATCACGCGTCACGGGTCCGAATCCTGACAGGGGAAGGATCGATGCCAGAGTGAAATGGGTGCGTCGTAGGTTCGAGTTTCTTCCTCAGGATGACGTTGGTTGGCCTGCATCTGAGTGCGGCCCTCGTAGTTGATAAAGCTGGATACCCCGGATGAGTGGCTGGGATTGGGAGTCGATCCTCTGGGACCCTTCTAGTAAACTGAATCAAAGAGCACCGGTTTCCTTCAGGGTTCCCCTCCGATTGTGCAAAGGAAAAGTCCCCCCTCCCCTCTCGACTCTTCATCGAGTGCCATATAGCTGGTTGGGATCTCTCCAGAGTGCAAGAAGCGCGCTACTCTCTCCAGGGATCGCCCCCCAGAGAAATTGGGAAGCGTCCTTCGAGGTTGTCTTCAAAGGAGGACAAGGAGCGGCCCAGTCCAGGGATCACTCCAGAGAGAATGAGAAACAAGTGGTTCCCTTTGGTGTTGCTTTCGGAGACAACCAGAGCGGAGGGTTCCCTTCGGTGATCCCTCCCAGGCGTGAGAGGAATGGACTTCGAGCACTTCCTGGATTCATAGGGTAGTCCCCTCCCGGGGTTCCCCCTATCTTGAAGAGTTCCACGCCAACAGAGGGTGCGGTTATCGCTGCTTCCCTAGAAAAGCAAGACCAGCACGATCCCATCTCCTCTGAAGTTCTCTGCGATCCCCCCTAGGACAGGGGGCTTCTGAGAAGTGAGACCGGCGCGTCTCTCGAGTCCCTCAGCTCCCTTTCCTCCCCACAAGAGTGGGGTTCGTTTTGGAGGCGGCGTCCGACTCGCCCCATGCTCGATGCCCAGGGCGCTCGATGCCGTGAAGTCCTGCAGCAGGGTTGCCACGACTTGCCTCCCCTTGAGCTCGCGGAAGAGAGACGGTCCATCCGTCTCCCCTTCCGCGAGACCCCCTCCTTCTCCTATCCTCTGACTGGGCTCCCCTCGTAGAGACTAGATGAGGAGGGGTAGGGAGCGAGGGGGAGAGCGATCGAATTTTTCTTTCTTTCCTTCTGTACCTTGCCAGCACCTACCGCGGAGTGCACGCGCTGCCTGTTGCGGGCTCGCAGCAGGTCAGATTCCCTCCAGCCGCAGGAGTCTTCCTCCGTCCGCGCTCTCGGCGTCTCGAGTGAAGCAGGAAGGGAAAGGATAAGGGGATCTGGTAGGGGAGCACCTACCCCGAGAGCGCAGCCCTCCGGCTCCTCGCGTGACTCAAGAGAATCGCGCCCGCTCGCGTGAGGCACCACTGCGAGGGGTTCCCCCCACTGGGCCGCTTGGTCGATACTCCCTCGCGCGCGCGCGCGCGCCCGCCGGAGGGGAAGCAGGAAAGGCACGGGAGGGACCTCCCTCGCAGAGGCAGTGCAGTGATGGAGCCGGACAGGAGAGCCCGGAGGTCGCGCAGGAACGGCGGCAACCCAGCAGGCGGAGTTGCCTCTCCTCGGAGGAGAGGGGAGCGGTCTTCTCCTGCGCTTTCTCGGGTTCCTGTTTGCTCCTCGAGGTCACCACCAAAGGAGGAGTCAGGGGAAGGCCTTCGTGGTGATGGCTGGGAAGACCCTCCCGACGACCTGCCATGCACGGTGGTCAGCAAGAAGCCTCGGTTTCACTTGGGCGTCCTGAGGAAGGCTGTCCCCAGCAAGACATCTCCTACCCTCCAAAAGGAGTCGGAGGGAGACCCCGACCCAGCAACCCACCCAGCAAGGGAGGACGGAGAGGAAGATGCTCCGCAAGTGGGCGAGACCTCCTCGGGAGCACAGGGCGAGAAGACGGCGGCGACAGCAGCCAGGGGAGAGAGAACGGACGCTACGGATGCCCAGTGCAAGAGGTTCCTCCATCTCTGCCAAAGGGGAGAGTGGCATGCAGCAGAGAACGCTCTGAAGACTCTCGAGCAGGCTGGAGGGGGTGCAGCGACTCTAGCGGACGTCTTCGACGAGGTAGGCGCCCGCTGGCTTCTTCACGCTTCCGCATCTGAGAACGTCCGCTTGCTTCTCCCTCGCTTGCTCAGCACACGGGTCTGACCATCCTCGGCCTCCGAGTGCCCTTCTCCGCCCAGATCGACCCCGCAACTCCCGAGTCTTCTTGCTTTCGCTCTTCCCTCCACCACCACTTCGCCTCCAGCCGGGAGTTTCGGCCGCAGCTCCTAGACGGCCGAGCCAGGGACTTCAGGGATCCCTCGCATCAGTCGGAAGCCTCGAGGTTGAATCTGAGGCAAACATGGCGGACGAGTCTTATTTTTTCTTCCCTTGATCCTTTCCCCAGTCCAGCCAACTCCCGGCATCCCTCCCTTCCCGAACTGCAGGATCAGGAAGGGAGGTCATCTAGGAATGCGGAGCGGCAGCAAGCATCAATTCCACCTCCTCCTCCTCATTCGGTGCCTCGGAGAACTTGACTCTATGTTCCCCGCCCATTTTCTCCTCCTGAACTTGCTTCAGATTGTGCTCAAGACTTCGGAATGTCCCCTCTCTCCCTACGCTTTGCTTCCGCGACTGTGCCAACGGCTCTTGAAGAACGTGGCTCCGTCCTTCCAGAAACAGTGCTACGAAAGTGGCAGAGGCAATCCCGGCTCTCGGGGAGACCGGGGGACAGGAGCTTCGGTTGTCTTGGAGACAAACTCGTCCTTGGCGGGGCATTCAGCCCTCTGGAGCAAACTATGGGTCTCTCCCTGTAGGGAGGTGCGCTTTTTCTTTCATGGAAGGAGGCGCCTCTTTCTAGAAATGTCGCTGCCGTTTCCTCAGATCTGTGTGCTCGCTCCTCTTCCAGTTCCCAGGGACGCCTATTTACCAGGGGAAAAAAGTGGGTGGGACGAGATCCTCTTCGAGCGCTCTGACAATGCTCACATCTCCCAGGTCACGAAGTTGACTCCCCTGATGCTCGCCGTCATGGAAAACAAGGTCAGCCTTGCTGAGAGAATGCTTGCCCTCGGAAGCAACATCCACGCTAGGAACCAGGTGAGCCGTGCCTACGCCCTGTCCCCTTTCTCTTCTCCCCTTACTCTCCTTTTCCAACACTACCATTGCAACCTCAGCACGTATGACAGTGGTCGCAGCACGGTCGTTGACTTGATGGCAACCTTGAGCGTCCAATCCGCCCGCTTCCAACAGGGTTCTCTTTGCCTAAGGAAACGCCTCCAGGAATCAGGGGAGACACACCGACCCTGCGATCGAGCTTCGAGAATCGATGGCAGTGGTCCCTTGACCCTCGCGGAAACCCTTCGTTTACCGTCTATGCAACAAGCACTTTTACGGTAAACGGGGAAGGATGAATGGTTTGTCCACGCAGAGAAGTATCAAAAGACTCGTGCCTCCATGTGGACGCAGACGCAGGGAGACCTTAGATGTGAACGTGAACAGATGCATACACACGGAACTCGTGGAGACAGACGCTCCTGAGGACTCATGTGGGTGGACTTGAATGTGGGGAACAAGGGACGCGAACGAGGATGTGTACGCGGTTACGAATCGAACACTGACCTGAACACAGGTGAAGAATCGGGCGCGCTGTCTCATTTAGACGATCTGGTGTGTCTGGAGGGGAGATGGGAGGGAGCACGTTTCGGAGAACCGGCGCGCCTGTCCAAAGCCGGGCCTTCCGCAAACAACTACTAGTGCAGAGATGAGAACACCGCCATTCCGAAAACATCTTTGCTCGCTTCCGGATCGTTGCCCCAAGCTTCTCTCAGGTGAGGATAGCCTTAAACGTGCATGGAACCCGGTTCTCTCAAAAAGCGGCCGAAACATCTGCGGTAAGCCGGTTCTTGGGAAGGACTCTCTGCAGAACGTGATGTCTTCGAGGCTCGGTTTTTAGGCACCTTCACTTTCTCATTCTTCATCTCTCATTATCCTAGAGTTCGCTTGTGCTTTTGTGAGACTCGCAGGAGAGAGGGATAGTCGGAGGATCTCCTGCCAAGTGTCACTCTCCAGAAGAAGCACCCCTTGAAGGTCTGCGCAGACTTTTGATTGGGCAGGAGAAATGGCCTGAGGGAGGATGACATCTAGAGAAGAACAGCCATCCTAGCTATCGGAGTGGTTCTCAAGGAGTCTGCGTCGTCATGCGGTGTTAGCACCTTCCTGAATGACTACATTAAGCAGTCAGCTCTCCGACAGAGATTTTTTTGCGGTTTCTCCCGCTAGCCGGGGAAGGGAGGGAGGTGGTGGCGTCTGTTCCTTCGAAACTGCTGTCATGGGAGGGCGGCGAGGCCTGGGGCCCACCGGCGGCTGAAAGTTTCCGATCCGGGAAGCACAAGGCTGACTCGAGAGCAAAGCACTCAGCTTCTTCAATGAAACAAATGTGTAACGCCCAGGGCATAGACGAAAATGAAAAACATTTGCGTAAGTCCTTCTGTGATGGGTCGTCTTAAAGTTTGCAAAGACAGCCTGTAACAAAAAGATCAAAGAGAAACTGGGTACAGGGAGAAGCTTTGGATCCTTTGTGCCAAAATCTGATTCCGGAACGTTCGGGTTCAAGTGCAGGGTGAGCATGTGTACACAGAACAGCATAGAATCGTTGGATGCTCGAAGCATTCACGCACACTCAACACTGTGCACTCAATCTTTGCTTAGAAAAACGTCTTTTCTCACCTGCGGGCATGTGCTTTCCTACATTCTTCGTCCCCCCCCCCCCCCGTCTCTCCCTGGGTATCACTTCCAGCCGATGGATGTTGAACTTGAAGAGACGCAAATTAGTACGAGAACGACAGTGGAACAGCAGGAAAAGCGGTCCGGCGCTTGGACTCCAAATGCGACGTGACCGGAAGACCACTAATGGATTTTTCGGAATTTTTCTCCGGAACGAACTCGCCGCCGTTCCGAATGCGCGTCGGCGGGCATTGTTGCCCGCAAGCCTAGGCGGGCACCCTGGCAACCCCACTTCCCTTCTCACCCGAGGAAAAACAGCCGTTAGGCTTATCGAGCTCTTTATCAGCGCGGCTAGATACTTGCGTCTGTGCTGGTTACTCCGAGTTACAGTTCCCAGTACATTAGAAGCTGTGTCATGAACACATGAGCTCGTTATTATTTACGATACTTCCGAGGGTGCAATAGCCATTATGCAGTTGCATTAAAAACGCTGTAGAGTACTTTTATGCAATCATGGTAAAGGGAAAGTTCCGGAATCCGATGCTAACAAATAGGGGTGCAAAATGCATGTTTATTAGCACACGAATGCATACAGGTGTACATGCAAAGAGGTGTGCCCATGTGCACCTATATGCATTCATGCATACACATGCAGGTGCGTGGTATATCGACTGGTGGGCGCGCGCGCAGAGCTGGTATGTCGAGGAGGCGCGACGGCCAGCCACAGTCGGCCGAATCCAAGCTGCGGCGGGATGATGGAAGGACAAGAGGAAATCTCGGAATCCAAAAGCCGCGATTGCGATCGCGCCAACGGCGGAGGTTGCCGCCGTGAGTTCCGGCTGTTCTGCTTTGCGCTTCGTCGCCCTCTGAGACGGATCGCATGCGACGTGGGGGAGGGGGGAGGAAGGCGTCTCCCCTGGGTTTTCCCACACCGTTTCTGGGGCGGAGAGGAGGAAAGATGAACGGGAAAAGGCATGAGGAGTGGCTTCGGAGGAAGCACCTCCGTGCCGTGCTTGGGTCGCCGCGTCGGGCGCCTTCGGGATGGCACCTTGGGTAGAGTGGTCTGGAGGGCACGGAGAGCCTGGGCGCTCTTGCCTGCACCCCACTTCCTGTTACTGCATTTGCTTTCCTGGGAGGGAGGGAGGGGGGAGGAGGAACAAACGAAGATAACATCCTTCCTCTCCTTTTCGCCTCCCTCCCTGTCTCGGAATCCAGGAAGACTACACGGCGCTCCACTTGGCGGCAATCCACAGCAGGGAGGAGACCATCCGGTTGCTGCTGAACAGGAAAGCGGACCCCAACGCCACTGGAGGGGTGAGTGCGGGGGAAAGGGAAATGGGAGGGGAGTCATCAAACCTGCTGCCGCACGACGGCCACAAGAGGGAGAAGAAGGGGGTGGGGGTGGGCGCCTCCTTCGCGCCGCAGGCCGCTTGGGATTCTTCGCTCCCTCCGTTCCGGACAGCAGCCGAAGAGTCGCCCCTTCCTTCCTCCTGCGACTGTCTCCATGGAGAGTTCGGGGAGGAAGGGAGGCGGGCACTGGGGGAGGGGCTCCTAGAGAGGAATCCACCTGGGGCAGTTATCTTGGGAAACCTCCGTCGCTGTGGTATCGCAGCGAGGGAGGCGGCGAGGAATCCCAAAGGGACAGAAGCGGTGATGAAAAGCGGGGGGGGTCGTGGTTACCCCACGGCAAAGATGAAGAGTGGAGTCTCCGCAACGGCGGGGCAACCGGGCGCTAGGCGCGAGCGGGTGGGAGGGGGAGGAGGAGCCTGGATCGAGCAAGGAAGCGGGGAGTGGAGAGGCGCTTCCCGTGTTCTCGAGGAGCTGATCTGCGTCCTCCGGTCTCCGGATAACCCCGGAAGGAGGGACTCCCCCGACTGGCTCGCGCGGGTCGCCGAGCGGCGACCGGGTGTGTCCAGCCTAGTGCGGTGTGTCAACGGTCCCGCGGGACGGGCTCAGGGAGAAGGGAAGGAGGGAGAGAAAAGCTGCTTGCTCCCCCCTTCCATGTTTTTCCCGGAAGCTGAGGGCACCTGGAACGCGGGGGAAAATGCGGGCCGCCGTTGCGCAGCAAATGAGGGAGGCAAGCAAGATGAGGGCAGGAATGAGTGGGAGCTGGAGGGGAATAGAGGGAGATGCGGGTCCCTGCATCACTTTGACCCTTCACTTGCAGGTCCACCAGCAGGCGCCCCTGCACCTCCTCTGCGGACGCAGCATCAGCACCCCGGGCTCCCTGGCCAAGCCTCTACTGCAAGCGACCAAGGAAGGTCGCCTCCTGAAAGACAAGGTCAGGGCTGGGACGAGGTCGTCCCAGGGGTGAGGGAGGTTGTCTGCCTTTCCCGGAGGACTCGGAAAGGTCCACGACAACGCGCATACGGACGTGAGGCGCCATCTCCAAGCGGGACGAGAAAGCAGGCGGGGTCGGCCGCGGTTGCGGCGAGGTCTCGGGAAGTGCCCGGAAGAGGCAGAGAGGCTCGAAAGGGAGTCTCCCGGCCCTCTCTGCCCTTGCTCCCGCAGAGCCGAAGGGAAGACTGATCCCCTGATCTCGACCCCTCGGAAGCTGGGGGTGCGGAACCAGGGAGGAAGGTCGCTCGCGCGCTGGGCCTGCAGGGCATTCTTGGACCGTCTCTCCTGGGGATTTGACCTCGTGGAAACGGAGCGACCTGGGCGGAACAGGGTGATCCTAGTGTGAGTATGGACCTTTGCGGAGGCAGGAAGACTCGGCTGGCGGGAGTGGTGAGAAATCCAGAAACCTTCGACCCCCAAGGGTGTCTGATCCCACCCTCTCCGGAACGGACGAGAGCCGAGTCGGCCCCGCGGGCCAGGGAAGGGAGGAAGCAAGGGAGGTGGTGGCGCCCACGAGACCTCCGCCGGAGAGCGGGCGGTACGGCTGAAGGGCATCCTCTCCAGGAAGGGCGCGTCCCGCTGATCCTGGCGGTGCAGGCCGGCAATCTGGGGGTCAGCAAGGAGCTGCTGAGCGCCTCCGCGGAAGAGCAGATCTCCGCCACCGTCGGCGCCTCCGAGGACACGGCGCTGCACCTGGCGGCCCGGCGGAAAGACCTGGAGATGGTGAAGCTGCTGGTGGACCACGGGGGCGATGTGGACAAGCCAAACGTGAGTGCAGGCGCGCTTGACGCAGAAGGACGGTGACCGCCGCCGCCCTCTCCTCGGGCGTGCGGACTCTCCAGGCGGAAGGGCAGTCTGTCGTCCACATCGCCGCTGCCCACGGGGACGAGCCGCTGCTGAGGTTTCTCTTCTCCTGCCGCGCCGGCGCCAACGCGCTGGACCGAAAAGGTACATCCCGCGCCGCGCCGAAAGGACACGTGAGACGACCGAGGTCCACAGGTCGGGCGCCGATCCACCTGGCGGCGGAAGGCGGCCACGCGGGCGCCATCGAGCTGCTGGCAGACAAGTTTAAGGCCAGCGTGACGCACCGCACGAAAGATGGCAACACGCTGCTGCACCTGGCGTGCGCCAACGGGCACCCAGAGGTTGCACTCGCCCTCCTGCGGAGGGGCGTCCCGATGTCGATGCCCAACAAGGTGACCGGCTCCCCCCGGTGACCGCCACGGAAGGCGGACCCTCTACTGCGGCATCTCCCTCTCCAGGACGGCGCCCGCGGCCTACACATCGCCGCCCAAAGGGGGCACGCCAACGTGGTCTCCGTCCTCCTGCAGAAGGGCGAGGACGTGAATGCGCCTATGAACGTGAGTGGTTGGGTCGTCCCTCCGCATCACAGGGGAGCGCAGGAGGAATGGAGGAGGGTTGGGACGCGCGCACTTGGGAGAGGTTCAGTGTGGTCCCGGAAGAGAAGGGAGCGGCGCGCGCGCGCATGGTGGCGCGAGGGGGATAGGCGGGAGCTGCAACGGAGCGGGCGAAAGCGACTGTGGCGGAGGCATGACTTCACAGTCGCGAGTCGGCGCGTTCGAGGTCAGGGCTGCAGAGGTGCGGGCAAGAGAGGCCACAGCAAAGACGGTTAGCTGGCGGTGACCTCAGCGAACGCCAAAAGCCACGTCGAGCAAAAGCTCCCGCGAGAGCGCGTTCTGAACGGGCGAAAGTGCGCCGGCGGAAGGGCGTCAGCGCGCGAGTAGCCGGAAGCGGGAGCGGCGCGGTCGCGGCGTAAGCTTGAGTGGTCGACGCGTCGCGGCTCCTTCGACTGGGAAGAGGAATGCAAGTGGGGAGTGTGAGGGACGGAGGGGAGGGGGGGCGAAAACGTGAAGGTGGCGGCGGCGGCGGCTGGGGACCCATCGGGAAGGAAGGGGAGCGCTAGGATGAGAAAGAGAGAAAGCAAGATGGGAGGGAGGGTGCCCATCTGCGGAGCCTCTCTCCGCTTCTCCTTTCTGTCCCTCAGAATGGCTTCACTCCCCTGCACGCTGCCGTCCTGGAGTGCCAGCCCCTGACGGCGGAGACTCTGCTCGGTCACGGGGCCAGCATCGAGAGGAAAGGTTGGTCAGCTCGGGGACGGAAAAGGCAGGAATGTCCCCGCTGCAGGGGGCGGCTGCTTGGAGACCCCGCTGCACCTGTCCGTGCGGAAGGAGGCCGGCGAGAGGTGCACGGAGGAGCTGCTCAAGTCGGGCTCCTGCGTGGGCGCCACCACGGTGGACGGAAGGACCCCCCTGCACATCGCTGCCTCCCGTGGGAACATCCGGACCGTGCGGCTGCTCCTGGCCGAGAGCGTGGATCCCCTGCTGGCCGATAACGTGAGGAGGCCCAGGGGCGACGGCTCCAGCCCGCCCTCCCTGTAGCTAGGCAACAGCCCCCTGCACCTGTCCTGCGGGAGCTGCCACTCCAGCGTCGTCAGGGAGCTCCTGCATCACCTGAGGGGCACACAGGCGCCGGAGCGAGTGAGGAGCCACGTGAACGAGCCCAACCTCAAGGGGGAGTCTTGTCTCCACCTGGTGGCAGCCGGTGCCCGCGAAGCGGAAGGCGGAGGCGACGAGGGACAGGAAGTGGTGCGGGTTCTCATGGCAGAGGGGGGCGACCCCAGCCTCCCCAACAAGGTGTCTGTGTCTCCCTCCATCCTCCCGCACGCTTTCTCCCCTCTTTTTTCTCCATTTCTGCCACCACGAACTTCTTCACCTCCTTTCTTTCACTCTCCTGCAGATAAGCCAGGAGACGTCCCTGCATTATTCGGCGAGGTCCGGGAACCACGGCGTCCTGAGAGAGATGCTGTGCCTCCTGGACCCGGGAGAACTGCAGGCAGTCATCAACAAGCAGAGCGCGGAGGGCTGGTCTGCGCTGATGCTGGCCGCTCGTCACGGGCACCTAGAGGCCGTGACTGTACTGCTGAGCAGTGCGGCGCGAGTGGACATCTTCGACGCGGAGGGCAAGCAGGCGCTCCACCTGGCGGCAGAGGCGGGTCACGAGCGGATCTGCGAGGTGCTCCTGGGTCACAGAGCCTTCGTCAACAGCAAGTCCATGTCGGGGCTGACGGCTCTGCACCTGGCGGCAGCCGGGGGATTCACGGGCATCGTGCACGCCCTCGTCACGAAGCACAGCGCCCTGGTGGACGTTGCCACGCTCGTACGTTGCTCTTTGTCTCTCTTCCTCCCCCTTCCTTTCGTTCACCCCCGCCGCGCCGTGCTTTTGAGACCGGACGGGTCGCACAAGTGTACCACTTACCGTTCCCGAAGGCGAAGCAGACGCCGCTGCACCTGGCTGCCAAGGAGGGACAGCTGGAGACATGCCGCGCTCTGGTGGCGCTACGGGCCGACGTGGAAGCTACCGACGCCGACAAGCAGACCCCCATCCACCTGGCTGCCCAGAACAACCACTCCGACATCGTCAAGTTCTTTCTGAAGCACCAGCCCGAGCTCATGCTCTCCGCTAACAAGGTGAGGGCGCTGCTGGAGCGGCCCTTCTGCCGAGAGGCGGGCGGCGGTGTGTCCCCCTCCGGCCTTCCGCTATTCACCCAGGAAACTCGATTCCCCCTTTCCCTACCCTCTCCTGTTCTCCCGCCGCAGCTACGGTGCCTCTCCCTTCAATCCCCTCTCCTTCCCTCTGCAGCCCGAGACGCGATCCCCCGACCAGCACGCTGGAGGCAGCACCACCGCACTTCCTTGGTGCCTACTGAAGTTCCTTTCCCGACTTTGGGAACAAAGCAAGCCCATTAGCGGGATGCGACCCTCGCGGGTCATGGAGCCCACCCTAGACTCCTAACAATGCCAATCCTTACAGCCGTCTCTCGCAACGTAGGGGTAGGCTCAATTCGGCACCAGCAGCATTCCTCCCTACCCTTCACCCTCGGTTCCTCTGACCCGGAACTCGGTTTCCCGTTCCCCAGGATGCGCTTCCGTGGCACTGGCAACAGTTCCTCCTGGAAGGGAGCGTGAGCGATGATGACAAGTCGGAATCCAGTAGCGAAGAGGATAGAGTGACTGATGACAAGTCGCCGTCCGCTCCCTCGGTAGAGAGTATTGGGTGGGATGCTGTCGTCTTCCCTTCTCCCGATTTTCCCTTATTTTTCCCTTAAGCGGTGCATGTCTCGCCGAAAGTGAAGTTTTTCGTCCTTTCGAAACCGTCCGGAAGATGGCGAAAGCACGCTGCGCTCGCGGGGAAAAAACAAGCGTGAAGTAGACGCCAGCGGTTGCCCTGGGTTACCAAAAGCGCCTCCCGTGCTAGCAACGATCGCTGGCAATAGGGTCGCATCTACGTGTAACACGCTAAGTGGAAGCTGCAAAAGCGTTTTTGAGGATGAAAACGGCAGAGGCCGCTTTTTCTTTTTTTTTTCTGAGAGGGGGAATGGGAGGAGCTCGCATTTCCCACGTCCTCAGTTCCTTTACCGCCTTTTCTGTCTTTCTTCCACCCGATTCCATTCCACCTGTTCCAGGTTTCCCACCGCCGAAAGCTCCTTCTTGCTTGTCTGCCGGTTAGGCTTCCCACATCCGAGTGCACGCCTACATCCACGCCCTATTTTTTCCATTTTATTTACCGCCCTGCTTTTCCGCGTTCTGTGTTTGTGTGAACGCGGCCAAGAGTCGAGGGCACGGCCCTGCGCGTTCCCGTAGAGAGTCGTCATGGACCCCAGAAAGGATCTCTGCCCAGATCTCCCGGGCGCCGAGCCTCACTGCTCCTCTCGAGGACGAAGGGGGCCAGAAAGTGAGCGGGAAGGAAGCTGGCCGGACCTACGAAGAGAAGAAGCGGTGGCGCGGGCGGTGCGTTCGCCTGCCAGGGAGTGGCGCCGCTCCGTTGCTGTTGGAGCTGCGGGGAAGGAAGACTGTCGGACCCGCGGCGTTTTCTTCTTCTCGGCCCCCCGGAGCTTCGCCGGAATCCCCAATCACAAGAGACCTGGCGAGGAGGTGCGCATCCCGAAGGAATGAGGCCCTTTCCTTCCCCTCTTCGCGCTCGCGTCCTGGGGGGAGGTCTTTTGGCTCCCGAGGTCGACCGCGGACGGAAAGCCGGGTGGCGCTTCCGAAAGCGGGAAGGCCGGGGAAAGACTGCACCTTACCTGCCCCATCTCTCCTCCGCTTCCCCTACGATTCGACTCAAAACCTCGCGTTCCCCGGCAGTCTCCTGAGGAAACGGCGGAGGGACGGTGGGCAAAGGGAATGGCCCACCCGCTGTTCGGGAGCTCCCTGCTGACCCCCTGGGAATGGGTTCTCTGCAGGACGGCAACACCTGCGCGCACATCGCCACGATGAAGGGCTCCATGGACGTCATCCGGGAGCTGATGAAGTTCAACAAGCACGCCATTACGTCCACCAGGAACAAGATCAGCGAATCCACTGCGCTCCACCTGGCGGCCGAGGGAGGCCACGTGGAGGTCGTCCGGACTCTGGTGGCGGCGGCGGGGGCGGATCCCCTGGACGAGGATAAGGTTGGCGCTTCCCCGCTGCATCCCCCTCCCCCCCTTTCCCCCGAGCTTTCTTTCTTTTCTGCTTTTTGTCCTTTCCAGATGGGGATGACCGCTGTCCACCTAGCGGCCTGCAACGGACACGCTTCCGTCCTGAAGGTGCTGGGTGGGGCCGAGTCGTTCAAACGGGCGAGTCGCAAGACCGGCCTGGGGGCGCTGCACGTGGCCGCGTACCGCGGGCAGACCGGAGCCGTGCAGGAGCTTCTCGCCCACGTGCCCATCAACGTGAGAACCGAACCCCCCGCTTCCCTCAACCAGAGTCTTCTCAGACCACTCCACGGGGAGTACGGTCTAACGCCGCTACACCTGGCGGCGTTCTCCGGAAACGAAAGCACGGTACGGCTGCTGCTGAACTCCCCCGGTGTGCGTCCTGACGCCGAGAGCGCGGTCGAGGTGAGTCAGGAGATGGGGTGGTCCCCTCCTGCAGACCTCTCGAACTGCGCCTTTCCCCCTTCCATCCTCCCAGGGCCTCACCCCCCTGCACCTGGCCAGCCAAGGAGGGCACGTTGCCGTCGCTGGCCTCCTGCTCAGCAGGGCCGCCGACCGCATCAACGCAGCGGACGCGAGGGGCCGCACCGGGCTGCACATGGCCGCCGCGGAGGGTCACGTGGACATGGTGGCCTTGCTGCTGGGACAAGGAGCCGACATCCAGGCTCGGGACAAGGTGAGCGCCCCTCCCCGCTTCCATGTCCCACCAGCACTGCTAGAGGAGCTGGCCAGAGAGTGACCCTGTGGCCTCCTTCCTACCCCCCTGGCTGCCTGCGAATCTCTTCCAGGGAACGGCGGGCAGCCGCGCAACGCGCTGCTGATGAGGATCGAAGAGCCCGCGGCACTCGGGAGAAACGTCTTTCGGGAGCACGCCTCCGGCTCTATATGTCTGGCTTCACGCTTTCGTCATTCCCGGGCATCTTTGGAACGAGCATCATTCCGTGAAGAAGTGACGTAAAACACGTGTCTCCTTGTCTCCGATTCTCCCCATCCTTTTCATGCCTTTCGATCCTTTTTCTCCAGCTTCCATCCATCTGTGAACCAACGCCTGTGCTTTCCCCTTTCAGTAAAAAGAAAAAACCTAGGACTGGTCTCCGACTCCTCAGTGACTTTGCCATCATCCTGTACTTTGACCCAAAAAGTGACCACAGAGTGACCACCTCTGCGCTCGATCTCGCGAATGTAAGGGCAGTCCCCCTCGCCTCACGTCGATGTGGCAAGGCAGCAACAACGAAAGTCTCTGGGCCCTGCTCCGGAGACGGCTGTCTCGCAACCGACCCCAAACGGAGATCTCCGAATACGCCAGCTCTGCGTCATTGTGTTGCCACCATTGCCTTCGCCGATCTCCGTCCACGGCGGTGGCTGCTCCCTTGCTGCATATGCATCCTTCCGGGTGTCTTTCCATCCTTTCCGCTGACCAGTGCGTCGACGCGCGTTTACCTGGTTGGTGTCTTGGAGACGTCCTCGGAGCGCTTTGCCCAGAATCCCGCCGCGCCTGTCGGTCGACAGTGGAGTCCCTCGAAATATTTCCCGGACGATAATGAACACCCTCCCGTGTTTCCTTCTCTCTTGGCGGGAATTCGACATGCTTCTCAGCTGCCTCACTTCGATCTTGAATGCCGACCTCGCCGGTGACGCCCAGAGGACCGATCGGTTCCCAAAGAGAGCCCATCCAAGTGGAACGCTTTCGGCTTTCGGAAGGTGCTGAAAAGGAACGACCTTGCGGAAAAATCATCAAGTGATCCTATCAAGATGCGCGGCTGATGTTCACCGTCATCGATCGATCACCAAGAGCCGTCACTTGACAGTGTATTCATCATTATCAGTACGGATAATCGCCGAGTGATCGCTGGTGATCGTCGTTGGTGGTGCGCAGACGTTGCTGCCGTCTCTGATGGTCACCATTAATCTGTTTCTACCTGGTCACCTTATCCTCGTCGCTATTGTCTTCGCAGTGCGCCCCTTGACCCCGAAAGACCTTCCCTTCCCTTCTCTTTCGAGAGAAACGTGGGCAGTGCACTCTCTTGGTGGGGGAAATACACACACACACTTACAAATAGGGAGAGCGAGAGTGAAGGGGACTGCAGTGAGCATCTTGCCAACCCTAACGCGTCTTATTCTCCTCCCTTTCACCCCAGGAATTGTGTATCGCCCTGCACACCGCTGCCCGACACGGACGCCTGGATGTTGTGAAGCTGCTGATCGACGGAGGCGCCTCCCCCGAGAGCGAGTGCCACGGTCGCAAGGTGCCTCTGTGCCTGGCGGCCGCCAATGAGCACACCGAAGTGGTCCACTTCCTGCTGCGGAGGGAGCATGATGTGTACAGACTGATGGAGGACAAGACCGTGAGAGCCGCACCCAAAACGGGCGGCCTCATCTGTTGGCGCGGGGATGGGCGTCCTTTCCAGTTCCTCTTCGATCTGATGGTGTGCGGGAAGAAGACCTCCTACCGCCTCCTCGAGGACTTCGTGCTGCTCTCCTCAGCTCCCATCGACGTTGCCGCCAAGCTGTCGCATCAGCTGCTGCAGCTGTCGATGAAGGTGAGGGAATCCACCTCCGCGTCGGGAGGGGGGCAGCCGGGGGCAGAGGAAAGGAGAGTCGAGATCGAAGGAGGGAAAGGAGGAACCAAGTTGGCACTGCTGCTACCCACTCTTCTTGCCAGGAGAGAGAGCGGATGCAGGATCTCCGGGAATCCGCACGGCACGTGGAAGGGATGGCCAAGGAACTGCTGACCCTATCGACCGTGTCCTCACCCGCAGGACTGCTGCTGCGAGCCGTGGACCCGAACGACACGCAGCTGCTGGACACTCTGATAGAGCACGAGCAGAAGGAGGTGACGAAGGAGGGGAGAAGCCTTTAGGGGCCGACGCGGCCCTCTCTCCAGGTGGTGGCTCACGCCGCCGTGCAGCGCTACCTCTCAGAGACCTGGGTGGGATCGCTCGACTGGCCCGCGTGGAGAATCTGGTCACTGTACCTGGTGTCCTTCCTGTGCCCCCCGGTCTGGGTCGCCCTCTCTCTGCCTGTAGGTCACGGGTTCAACGGCATCCCCGTGATGAAGTTCTCCTGCTACCTCGTCTCCCACCTCTATCTGATCATCATCCTGATCCTCATCGTGGTCGTTCCCCCTCATCCCATCTGGACGTCCCTCAACCTCGTCCCCAGGTGGTACGAGTGGCTGCTCCTGGCCTGGATCTCGGGGAACCTCGTCTCGGAGCTGACTGACAGGTCGCGCCACCGGGCGGGACTCGGATGGCTTCGGGTGAGAGAGAGAGGGGAGGCGGTGAACTTCCGGTCCGACGGTCTCTCCTCTTCCCCTCTCTCCCGAACAGGTCCTCATTCTGATCGTCTTCGGCATAGCCGTGGGCGTCCACCTCGTGGGCTTCACCGTGCCCCTGCGCGACAGACACGCCGTCCTCTACGTGCGGAACCAGTTCTTGGCGCTGGCGCTGCTGCTCTGCTGCCTGCAACTTCTGGACTTCCTGTCCTTTCACCACCTGTTCGGGCCGTGGGCCATCATCATCAACAGCATGCTGGTGGACCTGGCGCGCTTCCTCGTCATCTTCCTCATCTTCATCTTCGGGTTCTCGCTGCACGTCGCTGCCATCTACTCGCCCGCCTTCCCCGCCTACGAGGATGGCGTCTCCGTGGGCAACGGGCGCCCTCCTTACGGTGTGTCACCTCCCCTCCCTTCTCATGGAGGCGACACCCTCGCCGCTCCTGCTCTCCACAGAGGCGCCCGTCCAGACTCCCGTCGACACCTTCGAGCTACTCTTCTTCGCCCTGTTCGGCCTCGTCGAGCCCGACTACCTGCCTCCCCTCCACTCGCACCCTTCGTGGGCGGCCACTATTATGAAGGTCACATTCGGGGTCTACATGCTGGTCACCGTGGTGGTCCTCATCAACCTACTCATCGCCATGATGAGCGACACCTACCAGAGGATTCAGGTACTTCCACTTTCCCTACTATCGTCCCAGTGTGCACTCCCGGCCTCCTCCTCGGACGCGAGTTTCCCGGAGGACGTCGCCTAAGGGTCAGGGAGCGCTTGGCCATCAGACGGCCCCAGGGAGAGGACAAAGAGGAGGCCAAAAGAAAGAGGCGCGTGTAAGAGGGTCCGAGACGGCACAGAAGAAAAGCTCGAGACGCTTGGACGGGATAACCGGCGTCCGAATGCGCTCTCTCTTCTCCTGGCGAAGGGACGGCTCCCACCCTCTCCTTCCAGGCCGCTTCTGATACGGAGTGGAAGTTCGGGCTCGCCAAGCTGATCCGCAACATGAACAGGATGTCCGGGACGCCCTCACCGCTGAACTTGGTCACCAAGATGACCTCGTACCTGAGGCTTCTCTTCAGGCACCGGGGTCAGTCTAACATCGAGGGCAGCCAAGCTGTCGATGTATTCCAGCGGACCCGAGTCACCCCTCTCTCTCCTTGCAGGTGACATCTTCCGGAGGAAGGGTCGCAGACCTTCGGGGCGCCCGTCCGAGAAACTCCCAGCAGAGAAACTTCGGCGCGAGGACCTTGACCTCCGCACGGCGGCGAACCGAGTGGTCATGGCCGGGCGGCTGAAGCCTCGTGCCAGGGTGTCTCCGGGTAAGGCGACGACCGACTGCCCTCCCTCGCCCCTCCCCCCCCCATTCGTCACGTCACCTCTCTTTTCTCGGCCAGGCCTGGCAGATGTCGCCCATGCGTTCCACCCCTGCGAGGGGGTCTCTGGGCGCCGGATCGAGCACGTACTGGACTGGAGGCGCGTGGTGAGGCGCTACCTGGCCTTGGTGGGTCGCAGCCTGGAAGGATACTACGATGGTCCCTCGCCCGCGAAGGAGCCCACCGCCTCCGGAGACGCCTTGCAACCTCTCATGAGGAGCGCCGGGAGCGATGTCCAGAGCACCGCCCAATAAACTCTCAGTCGCCACCTGCGACGCCGCAGGCGCTCGTCCGGAAGCAGCAGTGTGGAGGAAGCAATCCCGGAATTCCTTGGGGCGAACTCTGGAAGCAAGTGCGTGGGAAGGGCAAGGACAAGAGGGCTTGAGAGTCGACCTGATCTCAATCGAGTATGTCCACGGCTTCGACGCCGGAGGCAATGGAGGGGACGGACCAATAGGCTGAAGATCCAGAGAGTCCCCCGCTGCGTCCTTGCTTCGGCTCCCCGGGAGGCAGGAACCAGACAGGTGCTTTTTCCCTCGCTAGCATTCCAGCAGGGTTTTAGGACTCAGGTCCCGCATGGCCGCCCCTTTACCCGGCAACGCACCCGCACCCTTCCTTCCGGAAGTCCAGAAGCCTCCTAGGTTGAAAAAAGAAGGAAAGGTCATGAGGGAGGACCGCGGGATGCTATGGACTCCCAGAGCACCATCCGTGGATGACCCTACGATTGTCTCCTGGAAGCCGATTTTTGCGAGCTCCTACTTCCCAGATAGTCGCCGAGGACACGGTGGGGATGGCAATCGAGGGCGTTCAACAGCAAGGATGGGAGGAGATGAAAGATGGAGGGGGGGAGCTGGGGGAAGGGGAAAGCAGACCAGTGAGAAGCGCCCCCACCTGACTGCGAAGGGGTGGACGGCTTTGTTGGCTGGCCGGTGGATCGTCCTGCCTCCTCCACCACCCTGTTCATGCCTTGTCCATTCCTCTCCGTTGCTTCGCTATACGAAATTGAAAGTAGGGAGGGCCAGGTGGGAGAGGAACGACTTCGAAGACCATCGTTAAGGGAGAAGCCTTCCGAGGCTGCAATAGCGGCTGTGGACGTGCAGGCGGCGGCATTCGTCAGCGTCCTCGGACTCGAAAGACTTTGGCGAGCAGCCGTCTCGCGGGGAATCTCCGATCTCCGAAGTCTGGACTTCCTCTCGGGGTCCAGACTCTCCCCGTTCAGCACTGGCCTTCGGGCATCGGGCAGCGCGACATGGTTCCTCGAGACCCGGAGGATCCTGTTTGCCCGTGGAAACCCGAGTGCAAGAGCGAGCTGGTCACACCCAGATCCGCAGCCGGTCCCTAAGCCTCTGGGCTGGAGAACGGCGCAGGCTAAAGGAAGTCAGCAAGCCGGATCTACGATTTCGGGAGAAGGGCTAGTTCTCCGGGTAGGATCGGACTCGACTAGGAAACGGCGGTGACCGACCTGGTCATTGTGGTTCCGGCACGTACCCTTGCGGTACGCTCAGGAGATATCTTTGCACACCGTCCTCCGTAGAGCGGATCCCACCCCGACTTCATCTGGCACTGACGGCCGTACGATCAGGGCGTCCGTGCGGAGCCCCATACATCGTGGATTCGAAACCCACACGAGACCCCACGAATGGAAAGGCCAAGACGGGGGGAGAGTTCGTGCCTGTCGTCCATCCTCACAGTCGGGAGCTTCCTTCGAAGTCCCACCCGCTCCCCAAAGGTGCGTGACAAAGAACTGAATGAGTTTTGTGATGCCGAGCGTTACGATGGATGCAACACGGCTCTCATCTAGAAGGAAAAAAAACAAGTTACACGTAGAAACCAGAAACGGCAGAAGCAGAGGGTTTCGTTACGACTCTTTCATCTTGGCGCACGTCCAAGCACCGGTCACTTCCTTTCTCTTCTTGGGGGAGACCACGCCGGGAAACAAGAGTGCCACCCGCGAGCCAGAGGGGAAAGGGAAGGCGTCCCTGGATCGAGGAAGGAGATGAATACTCTTCGATGATGTCACGGAGTGTGGAGCTCGTGGAAGACCACGAGAAGGAAGCTCGAGAAATGGTGAAGTAGGAAGGCGCATAGGAGCTTGTTGTGCTCTCCTACTGGGACACCTCCTCTCTCCCATCCATCATCTCCCACTCGAGCATCCCCATTGAGATTACCCAGGAGACGCCTTGCTGTCTCCTCTGCTGTCTCTTGGTTGCTTGACAGGTGCACGGAAAAGAGGCCGTTCGGTTGCATCTCAAGGACGTGCACATCAAGGATCACGTGATCGCGCCAAAAAAGGGAAGGGGATCCCGTCTCTGATACTCAGCTGCTACCCAGCACTAGGTCTATGCACCCACGCAGTCTCGGTGTGCTCTCCACGTGGACGAGCCAGTTGGCGAGCAGGGTCTCCGATCAACCGGTGCTCCTTGAGCTGCCAATGATCAGGTCGGAATGCGATTCGTCCGCCCGGCAAGAATCGAACGCATACAGGGGCGCGGCATGGAACAGTAGAGGAAGGAAAACGGGGCTCTCGGGAAAATTCTTCAGCATAGTCCACGTCGCCCATTGCCACTGCCACCGCCGCTTCTCGGAATTCGGCCAACGGACAGCGCATGCGAACACGCACAAAGCCTCTCGAGGTGAAATTCCGTTAGAAGTTTGACGCGCTAACGAACAGGACCTGGCAGCCATGAGTAAGACGCACGCGCGCGGGAAAGTAGGAATGCATTGTTGCGTCGCTTCCGCACTTTCCGGCCATCAATCCTTCTCGCGCATGGCGTCCCCTGGGAAGGGAACCCGGCGGGAGAGAACACCGCCAGCAGTACGGACAGGAGCGCCCTGTCATTCTGCGGGAAGGTCAGCGTGGTCAGAGGGGTAGGCGAGAGCAAGCGCTGGGGAGGACGGCGGGCGGCGCGTTTGTCTCGCCCGGCGCGCTTCGTGCGACAACGGTCGTGCGCGGTGACGAAGAGGAGGGCGACAACAAACGCGAGGAGCGCGTGCGCGTCTGTCCTCTCCGCCGCCGCCGCCGCCGTCGCTCGCGAGCGGGGCGGGCGGGCGGGCTGGAGACGCACGCGCGGCGGCAATTCCCCGCGGGAGGCGGAGGGGTGACGCAGACGACGGAGCGGCGTGCGCAGCGTGCTCTCTCTTGACGCTGCCGCCGACCACGAGCTGGCATGCTTCCTCGTGTGCAAGAGTGAGAGGAGTGAGTCATCCGCGGATGACGTCATCCCCGAGCCGCTCGCACGCCACCCGGCGGGTCGCGCCCAGCGGGACGCGGCGGCGGCTTCCGCTGACGGAGGGACGGATCCGCCGCCGCTATCAATCGAGCTGCTCAACCTCTAAGAACACTGCCGACACGGTGGGGAGGGGGAGGGGAAAGGGAGAGTTTCCTACCGGAGGAGCGCCGTTGCGCCGGCAACCGATGCCGTGCCTCCGTATTTTTAGAGCTGCACAGATGGAAGCTGACGTCCTGCCGCCGGTGCTGGAGCGGCGCGCACGACTCTTCGTGACTTGATCCAGAAGCCTGCCCCCGGGTTTCGGTCGTTCCTTGATTTCTTCCGTCGTCATGGTGTCGCTGGTCCCTCGCTCGTGACTCTCCCCTCACCTCGAGCCTGCCGCTGCGGCCGAGCGGGAACAGCGTGGAGAAAGAAAGAAAGAACCAGGGCAGGTGCAAGAAGGAACCGGGCCGGAACGCCCGCGGCCCCTCCCAGCTTCCGGGGGCCTCGGGCGCGCACATTGTTGCGAAGGCGAGGCAGCAAACTTGCCGTTGAGAGAGGGAGAGGGGCGGAGGGCGGATCGGAACCCTTGGCGTTCGGGGCACGAGGGGAGCCGAGGACCTTCGGAAGCGTTCAGTGGACGGCAAGTCGAGGCGTGGCGAAGGGGCCTGCCGCTGCGAGGGCGAGGGTGGAGGCGCCCTGGACCAAAAGATGCGCTCCAAAGATGCGACGCGTCCAAGATCGGTCAGCCGTTTGGGGGGTAGAGGGGGGGAGGACGTAGGCGCGCGGGCGGCCACCTCCTCGTGAGCGGCGGCGGAAGCAGGGAAAGAGGCAAACACCCTCGAGACCGTTTCCCCGGAGACGACGAGAGGAGTCTCTTCACTTGCCGCCGCGCCCTCTCCGAAGCTCCCCACTCGCTGGCGGGAGGGAGGAGGAGGAGGAGCGAACCGGGATCCCGGGTTCGCCCCCGGGTCACGGAGCTCGCCTCTAGCGCGTGCAAACGCCTCTTTACGATCAAGCTAGGCGGACGGTATCCACAAGTGCCTCCGGCCGGAAGCTGCTGCTGCTGAGTGCGTGACCCGGGAGCAAACCCGGTTCCTCCGTGCGTGACCCCTTTTCTG
Organism: Raillietiella orientalis; assembly: GCA_036172245.1. Classification (NCBI taxonomy): domain Eukaryota; kingdom Metazoa; phylum Arthropoda; class Ichthyostraca; order Raillietiellida; family Raillietiellidae; genus Raillietiella; species Raillietiella orientalis. Next base: position 2,493,122 of record JAYWIR010000032.1, on the reverse strand, counting down.
GAGCCCTGCTGCTGCAGCCTCCATCTCCAGGCTCACGACTCAGAGAGAGAGGGGGGAGGGGGAGAGAGAGAAGTCTCCAGGCGTCCTAAGGGGAAGCGGAGTCAGTTCGCGGAGGAAGCTGCGGGCTCTGCTCAGTCAGCAGGGGACGAATGCATCCCGGAGTGGCGATTCCTGGCCGTGACCTCGGAAGATCCAGCCACCGGCACTCTCTCTCCCGTCCTCCTCTCTCGTTGAAGAAACCTTTCGTCCTCCCGGGGGCCATGGGCTGGGAATGGGAAAGGGGAGGAGAGGAAGTGAAGGAGCGTCTCCACGTGCCCCTAGGCCAGAAGAGGGAGGAAAACCGAAATCTCAGAAGAGACTGAGGAGGATCCTCTGACTCGAGCCAGCCCAGGATGCCGCGGTGCTTCGCGAGGGCAGCAGCCGGAGCATCTCGGGAGATTTAACACCAATGCGGCCTCCCTATCGGTTGCGTGCCTCCTGCGGCTTGCGAAGAAGGGCGAGGAGGACCACAGGCACCGCGCTTACCGGAAGAGCTGCCGACTCCTTAGCTCAGAGCCCCGAGAGAAGAGGCTGCTACTGCTCTACGGAAGAGGAGGCAGCAGCGTGCGCAAGGGGGCGCCGGTTACTCAAGTGCAAGTGGAGGGCGGGGCCGACCTCGAAGGTAGCCATTCATCCTCCCCGTCCCACCCCCAACAATCCTTATTCCTGCTCTCAGTAGTTCAGTCGGAAGCTGCAGGCTGACCTCTAGCGTGGTGGGACCCGCGCAACAACCCTTAAGGACGGACGCCTCTCCTCGGCCCATCGGAAACCGCACAGAAGACCCACGCCGGGACACGTGGGAGGCATCGCCCTTGCTCCTGCTCTCCAGCATCCGAGAAGAAAATGACCCGTATGTAGGTGCCAGGGGACGATCGTTCTCTGGACTGCCAGAAACCCCGCGTGGTTAGTCCATCGCGAGGAGCTGCCATCTACCAGGGGGCTCCTCTGCAAGGTCGAATATGGCCGCGGCTGCGAACGGCCTCTTTACCATCGAGGCGGAGAGCGCCAGCAGTCCGCACGAGAATTCTCTCCGGGATGCTCCCTTCCTCCTGCGAGTCTCGTCTGGGGGTAGGTCCAAGCCTCTCGGCCCCTGCCTCCTGGAAGTAGTTTGGTCCCGCTATGCCCTGCTCGTGGATCTCCTGCCCCGGGACCGCCTCCGAACTCCCTGCCTCTAGTGTGGCCTCTTCCCTTTGCCTTGCTCCGGGAACCGAAGGAAAAATGGGGCGAAGGGCCATCCCTCCTCTCCAGACCCTGACGATGCTTTCCCAGAACTCGATCATGGAGCTCCCGGAAGCCCCTCCTTCGCAAGGGAGGCAGTGGGGAACCATGAAGACGCATATCGACGCGGCACGTGAAGGCTGCACCGAGGCAACGGACGCCAGCCGATGACCGGCTGATGCTCTGTCCCCGGCACCTTCCTGAGGGCACTGCGAGTCGATCCTCTACCCGCGGATGCTGTAAGACCAAGGCGACGCCTTGGAACCGGTTGGGGGGGAGGAGAGGGGCGGTCCCAGGGAAAGCCTGCACCTGAGGAGACCTCCTGCCGTGACCTCTGCCGAGGTGTCTCCTCAAGAAGCAGAGGAGGGCACGGCTGAAATCTCTCTCCGTGCCGCGCGCGCCTCGGCGCGAGTTCCTCCGCCCTTCACGCGCTTCCTCACGCGCGGCACGGTCCGGTGGGCGGCACGCCCTGCACGGTTCTGAGCCGAGCGGATGCCCGGGTTCGTCGCACCGTCCCTATCCCGCGTGGTCGTTCACTCTGCCGCTCGGGAACTTCCGGCTGAAGCACCGCTCAGGGATCACTCGTGCGCGCTCGCTCGCGGCGGCGGCAGCGCGTTCCGCCGCTCCCAGCCTGTGAGGGGCGCTCCGAGAACTGCCCTGCTCTGCTCGCGCACCTCTCCTGTCGGCGGCCGCTCTTCGGAAACACCGGGAGGGCGGCTCGACAGGGACCCGGCAAGGGAAAAAGGGCCCAGAAGGGGCAAAGACACTCGGGGCATCCCAGGAAAGGAACCGTCCAGCTTCTCTGCAGGCTGATTGCTCCTTTGGGGGGGAGGCGACAATTAGCATGTCTTGCCCTCGCTTCCATCCGAAGAAGACGCCCTGACCACCTCCCGGGCATCAAAAGAAGCTGCGGGGCATCCCCTTCCCTGAGACCACCCTTTCCTCATCAACGACGCGCCGCAGCCTCTCTGTCATGCATAGCTCTTCTCTTCCTTGTGTCCGCCTTCCCTTCTCGGGCGCATTTGCATCTGGTCCACCCCTGGCTCCTGCCCGCATCCACCCTGGATGGGATCTCCTCCTTGCTCCTGGATGCGTCCAGGGAGCACATGAGGCGTAGCGGGCTGCCGAGGTCTCTCGTACCCTGTAAGGGACGGGTGGGTGGATCAACCGGAAAGAAAACAACGGGAAGAACCGTTCTGGGAGTTGTTGGAGCGAGGCTGGTGGTCGGCGGGGATGAGGATGCAGGGCGAACCGGGGTGGAGGTGGGGTGAGGGGAAGCTCCACCTTCCGCCCTGCTAGGAGGATGACGGCTATTAAGAGTTCCAAGTGCCGCTGCAATCGCAGTCCCGAAAAAGGGGGTCCTCCAGGGGGACGGACGCCCTCCCTGAAAGGAAGGCGGGAATCCTGAAATGCTCCGCCTGCATGTCCGACCTGCTCCTCGCCGCGAGTTGGAAGCGTCACCGAGCGGGAGGGCAGCGCGCGAAAGGAGGCGGCAGCAGCGACCCCAGCAAACGGAGAAGCCTAAAGAACATTCTCACCCCCCCCCCCCCCTCGATCTACCCCTATGTCACGAGTCTCCGAGAGAAGCGATACCGCGCGGGAGGTCGGCGCGCTGCTCGGGTCTGCCGCCGCGCGCGCATAAGGCAGCTGTTGGCTCTCCTCTTCCGGGCGCTGCAGCTTGGAATTTACAGCACGTCCCCACCCGTTTCATCAGGATCGCCGCAAACCTTTTTCTTTCGAGGAATTTCCGGCCACCTGCTTGTCCGGCGAGCCCTCTCGGTTCACGTGGCGAGCGATGCGCGTCTCCCTTTTCCTCATCCGGGAACGGCATTTTGGAGAGGGCGGGCAGCTTGGACCCTCCGCGCGAGCGCGAGGGACCGCCGGGGCTACCCGTCTCGAGGGCGCTGCTCGTAATGAGTCGCGTGGAGGAACGCCAGGGCGACGTCGGTCCCGTCGAGCGCGCTCTCCGCTTCCGGAGGTCGGCAGGGGGTGATGAGGAGGCTGGGCAGGGCTCTCCCGGGGAGAACTCCGGCTTTCAGATGGGCCACTGGTCCAGGAGGAGGGATGGGAGCACGCGGTCCTCCTGTCCTCCTGAGCATGTCCCGAACGTTCCGTCGGAAGCGTCTCGCAGGAGCGGCGGTGCGCTGGAGGGAATCCGCTGGCCTAAGGCGGGTGGCGCCATCTCTGCTCGCTCGATTAGTCGCTGCCGAGCCGCTCCTTGCGATTCTCTTCGGGAGGGCGAGGGAAAGGGTAGGAGGGATCTCGCCGGAGGAGCTCTGGCCCTTCTCGCTCGCACCTCCCTACGGTTCAGCGGCAGGAGGACCCCCGGGGTCGCAGTCGCCCCTCAAACCTCCAGCACGAGTGCTGGCCGCCCCATAGTAGAGCCTCGAGGGCAAGACACCCACGAGTCGCCGATGACGGGGTCGAGCTGCCGCTGGGCAAGCTCCACTCCGGGCCCTGAGTGAGCCTGTGATGTCCTCGAATAGCCTGTCCTGCTCGTGTCGGCTGCAGTGAGCCGCCAGGCGTCCAAAGGGGCTGCTCCTACGCGCTCGCCAAACTCCCAGTCGCATCAGTCAGCCTCATCACGCCGGTCTCTCCGCGTCGCCATGGATACCACCGACGAGCGTGAGCTCTCTCGAAGCGTTCGGGAGAGTTGAGGAGTTGGTCCTCTCCTGAGCCGAATGGACCTCATCTACGGCGCTAGGGTCACTAGGCTGGTCAGCGTTGCCTTCTCAAAATAGGGACAGCGCTACTTTGTTCATCAGAGGGAAGGATCGGTTACGGGATCCCAGGGCTGCCAGCGCTTCCGTGGGGCACTTCTGCAGAATTGCACGGCCTAAAAGGAAGCGGGCGCTCTCCAGGAGTCGACACGGTTACTGAGAGATGCACCTCTCCTTGGACTGCTGCTCCGGAAGCAGCACTCCGGTCCGGTCTTCTACCTACCTTTGTCGATGAAAGCTTCCGCGACTCTCCGCCAGATGCCAGGGTTCGTTCATCGTCGCTGCTGAGCATCGACTGTCAGGAAGACTCCCTGGTTATCGCGGAGTCCTCCTCCAGGAAAGACTGCAGTTCCCTCTCAGCCTCACTTGTCCTTCCCTCTGCCTCTCCCGCAGACCGACGCCGGCCCTGAATGTCGTTCCCGAAGACACTTGTTCGCCGAAGACACGCGCGGTCGCTTCCCGGGAAGACTTGGAGGATGCTCCTCCCTTGGTAAGGAGAGACAGGTGGAACTCACGCCTGAAATTAGCGCCCTTAAGCAGCGCATCAGTCTGGAGCAGGGAAGTTGGAAACACTGTGATCCGAGGCACGTGAAGATGCCCCTGCAGTAACCTCAGGTCCCTCTCCTGTTTTGGTTTTCTGCGCTTCGGAATAGCATTGCCTCGAGAGGGGGGGACCACGAAGGAAGCTGGGCGACAGCCCCCTCCGCTGGCTCGTCGGCGTCCGATCCACGCGCTCGCGTGACGTCACGCCCACCTTCCTGGTCTCGCATCCCGACGGTCCCCACCGCGCCGACAAGGGACCATCGCCGCGCGAGCACCGGAACGTCCCAGCTGGGGACCAGAGGGAGACCAAAGGTGCGCTCGCGGCGGCGACGCGTGGGTGGGGCAAGGGCGCGCCCTTCGCCCCCGCTTCGCGGCTCTCCGAATCACGGCAGGGAGGGAGGGAGTCCCCGAAAACCCGTTTTCGTTTCCTTCGCCCTCTCTCTTCCTCCCCCGATCGTCCTCCCCCCGGGAAGCTGCTGGAAGGACCGCGCCTTCCCAAAATAACCCTCCACCGCGGGCTCCCGGCGCGGCTTCCCGGATGCTCTCGCGGGAGCCGCTCCAGGAATTCCGCGGCGCATCCTCTTGCCGTGCGTGCGCGCGCGCGCGTGTGCGCGTGTGCGCGCGCGTGTGTGTGTGTCGGGCGCTCGCCGGCGAAGGTCTCCTAGGCACCCGTCTCCCGGCGCGATGCTGAGCAGACTCCGAGTAAGTAGGTCATTGCTGCTGCTGATGATGATGATGCATGCCGCCCCATCACCCCTTTGCCTGGTTTTCCCCGCGACGGTGACGGCGCGACCTGGGCGCGGATAGGCGGGGAGGAACGCGAGGACCCCTACCCCTGTTTTTCCCCCTTCCCTGCTCTCTCCCTCTCCCCTCACCTTCGTGGGCTGCCCATGCTGTGGAGTGGACTGCGGTCTGCAGACTGATGACGCAGCTGTGCCCCTGGTCCCAGCACGCCAGAGGGAGAGTCGAGGAAGGGAGGGAGGAGGAAGAGGTCACGCTCTTCCTTCCTCCCCCCTTTTCCTTCCCGTCTCCGTTCCGGGCATGAGCGAACGAGGAGCTGCCGCCTGGCGGAGCGTTTCCCTTGGGAAGAGGGCGCGCGAGTCGCCCGCGCGCGTCTGCTGGATGCGGTCCAACTCCGCTCCCAGCAGAGGAACGCGAGGATCCCGGGGAAGAGCTGTCCGAAGCGGCTAACCACCACCTCGGGGCGGTCCTCCTCTGCCTCCCTGCCCCAGAAGGAGCTCTGTTAGCTTCTCATGCCCCTGGTCCGCGTCTGCCCCTTCCAGCTTCCGGGAGGGCGGGAAGTTGGAGGACTTGCTCCCCGTCCGCGACTGCCTTGCTTCGGAGAGCGTCCGACGCCCTCACTCCCGTCTCCGGGCCCACCCCGCTCCGTAAGATCAGGCCGCATGCTGCCCCGGCTTTCGTGCGTCCCGCTTTCCGGCGATCGATGCTCCGTCTGGACCTCCTCCCGAAGAGGGCGTCTCCCCCGCTGCCACGGCAGCCGGGGAAATGCGCTCTCGACGCACGGAAAAAGGGGATTGTGAGGGTGCCGTTCTACTCGCAGCTCCGGGATCCCCGGTGGCGAGCCCCCGGCAGTCCTCATCCCCTGCCGCCGCGGTGGAAGCGTCTTTCGGGACCCACGGTTGGGCAGCTTGGACCACGGGCAGCACTGACTTCCTCTGTTCCTAAACCGGCTTCCCTACGCCGCCGCCCCATATGGGCGCGAGATCTCCGGCTTTCGGGTTTCCCAAGCGAGGCCCTCGAAGCTCCTGGAGAAGCGAGCGCCTGTACGGGAAACGGTGGCCCTTCCCGGAACGATCCCTTCCCTTCCCTGCCAGCTCGTGCACGTTCCCGGCAGAGGGAGCGTGGAGAATGGAGGAACGCCGGACGACTCCCCCTCTCACCTTCCTGCAGCGATCCGACCCTGTCCCTTCGGATCCTCCCCGCCTGCTGACTCTCGGAGGTTTCCCGGTCAGGAGGAGCAGCCGGCACATCAAGAGCTGCGTGGCTTCCCCGAAAGATGCGGGAATCGTCCTTGTCCTCACGCCCTCCCCCTTCCCGGGAGAATCCGGGATCGTTTCCTGGAACCGGGTTGCGGGATCTCCGAGCTTCTCTAGGATGCGGGTCCAGGCGAGCTGGGAGGAATTCGGTCTGTGGCGGTGGCGCCGCGTCCCGCCTGGATGCACTTGGATTCCCCGGGAGAGAGCTCCGCCCTCTCCTCCTCGTCCTCCACGGCAGCTGCAGCCAGAGATGCTCTGCGAGCGGAATGTTCCCTCTCCTGGGAAGACTCATTCGCCGAATCTTCGTCATTTCGACCTCGTTCGGGTTCGCAGTTTCCCTTTGCCACAGATTAGGGGAAACAGGAAGGGGGGGGGGAAGGGGCGAAGAAGAGGGAGAGGAAGGGCGGTAAGTGTCGTCTCCGCCTCGCTGCGGAACGCCAGCCAGCACACCAGCGCACTTCTGACCCACAGGCATTCCCTCCTTTACTCTGCAGCCCTCGGTGAGCGCAGTTCATATCCGCGATCCTCAGACGCCCATCTCCCTCGCCCCTCCCTTCCAACTCGGTAGGCCTCCACCTTGAGGGCTCACGGAGGGTCCTCTCATCCGAGGCTCCTTCTGCACCCGCCCCTTAGAGGCGCCGCTGCCTCCTGGAACTTCCTTTGCCGGGGAGGGCGAAAGAGGAAGACGCACCCGGACCAGACGAAGGGGCAGGGGGCAAACAAGGAACAGCCGCTCCACCCGCTGGGCTCGGCGGAAGCAGCAAGATGGGAGTGATCGACACGAGACATGGCAACGAGCTCTGAAGGAAGGAAACGGGGGAGAGGGAAAGGTCAAGGGGAAGGAAGGGGTAGGCAGGGCCTTGGAGTCCTCGAAACTTCCAAACAGTCGAAACACCTTCGCAGCTGAGACACTTGAATGCGGAGAACACACAAAAAATGGCGAAAGGCTTTATCGGTTTCCACTTCGAGGCAGCGCGCATCCTCGCAAATGGAGGCCGTTCAAAAATAGCCTCCAGTTCGATTCCTCCCCCCCCCTCCCTTCCGCTCTCCCTTCCATTGTTGGGGTCGCAATCCGGTTTCCTTCCGCTGTTTAAAACAGTGCAAGCAGGGAGCACCAAAGGGTCATCCTGAAAACAACAGCAACAACAACAAGCAGATGAGGAGATGATACGCAACGACATCTGGGTGGGTTACCCGCGGCTGCTGGTTGGTAGTGGCAGTTGCCGCCGCTCGTGTGGCGCTGTACGCCGCTCTGCTCGGCTGCGCTTCTGCTGCTGCGCAGCGGGCATTCGACTCGGCGGACGCGCATGCAGGGCATCTTGCCGGCCTCTGAGCGACGCGTGGATGCGATCGGGCGTGGCGACGGGCAATCATCATCATCATCGTCATCGTCATAACGTTGGCCGAACCGATGGGCTGATGAAAGCGGGCGGCGGCGGCGGAGGAGGGCAAGGAGTCCGGAGTCCGGTTTCCGCACGGCTCCCTGGGGCTACAGGCGCTCCGATGCCGCTGTGCGGGGGCGACTTGGTTTCCCGCTTTCTCGAGATGCAAAACTCTGCATCCTCCAGACCTCCACACATTGTCAGTCGCGTCATCCACGACAGACAGCACGGAAGGAAGGGACATCGGAGCCAGGGCGGAGCCCAAGACTAGACTTGACTTGAGTTCTCCTCCTCATGTCGAGACCAGGATTAGAGCTGGACGACAACAGCGGATAATACCCGTGAGGCAACTTTAGGTATCCTCTGAGCGGAGCCACCTGCAGGCGCCGAATGCTGGAAGAGCTGGAAGCTCAAGACGTTCAGGAAGACTCGTCACTTCCGTATCCGCTGCTCTAGGATCAGAGGACGAGCCTGCACCTGGAGAAGCCAAAAAAAACAAAAACCCAAAACAGGTAACAGGCCAGAAATGCCTTCTCCACACATGGAGAGCCCGGGACAAAATGCCGGAATTTCTGATCACTCGGTGAGGCTCCCGTGGTGCCTCATCGGCCGCTTCCACTGCGGGAAGACCTCGCCGAGCAGTTCTCGTCGCTGACGCGACAAGAAGTGGCTTCATCGTTCGGCAAGGAAACTGGATTCTTCTTTGCAATGGCCGGCTTGGTTTCCCGAGAGGGCGTAACTTCCATTCCCCGCGAACAGAGGGCGCCCCTCCGCCGGCATTCGGAAGTTTTCGCCAGCCGATTGGTGACCGTCAGGAGCTTGCAGGAGAAAACAGCCCTTTCCCCTCCTACACTCAACCGAGGGCTCAAGGGAACCCCTGCGATGCTGCTAGTGGTTGGGTAGGGCAGGGGTCGAAACCATTCTTCGAGGTCAGGCCGCCTCTTCGGACCCTGAGGGCTGCCAGATTCTCCAGCTCAAAGAGCAGAACGTGCATCCCTGGGATGTGCGTACGAAGGAGCGAGTAGGCAGGTCTTCCTTGCCGTGACCAGACGGATGCTCTGAAGGCCCATCTGAGAGCTCCCAGACCCCCGCCGAGACTCTCCCGTCGCAAGAGCTCGCCGCCCGCGCGCTCGGTTCTTCCGACTTGGCGCCTTCCGTACATCGGAGCCAGCCGCTGACCGGCACGCGGATGACCGTCTCTCTGTGATGACTTTGCGCTTTTCGGAGCTCCGGGCGAGCTTGTGGGCGAGCGTCAAACAGCTGCCGTTGAAAGACCGCCGAGCGCCAACACCGCCGTGGCGCTGCTCCCGGAAACCCACTCGCGCACAACTCTTGGAAGGGTTCCACGGATTCCCAGCAGACAGCAATCGGAAAAGTACCGGTCGGCCATGGGAGCGTTGCTGTAGCTCCTGATCGAGCCCGCGGACCGGCGCCCTCCTCTGCGCCTCTGAGCGTGCGTCCTCACGTGCACGTGCAGCCGACACACTCCCGAAGAACATCCGGGAAACACCGGGATCTCTCTCGCCTCGCCGGCATCGGCGGCGGCGACCGTACCTGCTGACGCCGATCGATTCCTCAAGGAGTGGTAGAGGATGCTAACGGTTTGCTCGCAGGTCCCCTTTTCGCTCTCTCGGGGAGGTTGGAGCCGCACGGGTCCGCCCGGCAAGGAAGCCTCGTGTCTGGGGCTCACCGCTCAAGCTCGCGCCAGTTGGCCATTCATCGGGGAGGAGGAGGGGGGTAGGGTGGAGTTCTCACGCAGCGGCTGAAGAAGATGGTTGCTGCTGCCAGTGTGTAGCTCCAAGACACACACACACACACACATACAGAGAGAGAGAGAGAGAGAGAGAGGAAATGAGCAGAGGGGGCAGCAGCACTGCACCGTCTGCGCTTGCGCGCGGAACGAGCCGACTGACCATCGAAGATCTCGAGAGAAGGGTGCGTGGATGCCGGAAGAGAAGAGTGTTCCACCGGCGCAGATGCGCCGTGCCCGGGAAGAGGGCGGGTGGAAGTCGCTTCCAGAGACTTCGCCGAATGCATAGAATCGCCCCCTGGACGTGGAGAGGCGCAGCAGAGTGTCTGCTGTGTACAGGGATGCTCTTGTGTGGGGTCACTGAAGCATGAGTCCCTTCTTCGGCGCTCTCAGGATGGACTCCGGAGATGCCTGGCGCTTAAGCGTTTGCGCTTTCTTTCCCATTTCACAAGAAGGGAGAAACAGGGAAGGCATGTCGAGGTCGGCAGTGACCGAAGCAAAAAAAGTCGGTGCAAGTATATCGCCAACAGGAGCATCGCCGCGATGATTGCGCCAACGGCGGGGGTCCCCGTCGTTCAGCCACTCCACGGTCGTTTCAAATTCGACTCCTCTTGCTGTGTTTCCCTGGAGCAGCAGCAGCGGCGATTTCGAAGCAGACCTGTCGAGCGGTGCATGGGAGGACTCGAAACATCTTCACGGGGTGGCTTGTACCATAGCAGAGCCACTCGGGAAAAGTCTGCTGCACCACCATGCTCCACACCCACCTGCTCCACCATCTCTGCACACACAGGCGTAGACCGGCGTACGTAAGGGAAATGGCAGCGCGCAAGGAAGGGGGGGGGGAGGAGAGTGAGATAGAGAGAGAGAGAGAGAAAGCAAAGGAAGAAAGGAAGGAGGGAAGGGGCGAGAGAGAGAAAGGAGGAAGAAGAAGAAGGCAGGAAGAGAGAGAGACAACGCTTGGCCGTTTCACGTGCTGGAAGCACACGCGAGCGGTGCGAGCCTCCCGTACTTCGAGAGCGAACGCAAGGTGGCAGCGCGAGCGGCTCCGTTATTATCGATTCCTGCCGCAACGTTCGCTGGAGTGCTGTCGTATCGATTGCAGACATGACTCCTGTGCTGTGTAGCAACGGTTTGTTGGGAAGGCGTTTCCGTTGGTGAACCGGTGCTCGTGCATGCTGTGGAAAGGAGGGAAGAAACTTTGTGGTGTCCTTCCTGGTTGTTGTTCATGGAACACCTTGCGTCCTACGGCGTTCTGCTTTTCACGTCCGTTTCGAAAATGGCTGTTTGGTTTTTCTAATAGTCACTTGTCGTTAGCCTGGAAAATTCTCGCTCTCTAAAAAAAAAAAAAAAAGAAAAAAAAAAAAAAGAATGACTAACGAAACGCAGGAACTGACTTCGAACAGCATGGTGAGTTCCAATTGCAAACTGCTGAAAGTGGTGGCGCGTAATGTTCTGCAGAAGAGCTTTCTGCAGGCTGCTGCACAAAGCTTTTCTTTTATGGCCTCGTGAGACGTGTAAGCTGTGCTTTTTTTAAGACAGGCTTGCATTCTGCATAGCAGTAAGGCCGGGCCGGTGCTTCGATCCGAGCATTTCGCAAGCAGAAAGCAAAAATGTTTTGCTAGAAAGTTCATCAAAGTGCCGGATTTATAAAAAGGCAGATATTTGAAGGTTCCCACCGGAAAAGCGAAAAACGAAATTCTGAATCACTTGGGTGATGCATGCATGGCTAGTTCGTAGCCCGGTAACGTTGCTCTTCTTCCCTCCAGAGTTCTTGCGTTCTGAAGAGCAGATTTTCGAACTTTCCGTGTGTGTGTGTGTGTATGTGTGTGTGTGTCGGTGTGTCTGTTTCTCTCTCTTTACCTCCCCCCTCCTCCACACACGCACACACGCACACACACACACACACACCAAAATAAATAAAAAGTGACGTCTCGATTGGAGTGCAGATCCACTTCTAGGCCTGCATCCGCCGCCATGGACAGTGAACTCCTTTGAAGTTCTCATGTTTATTGCTCGACTGCGGAAGCGAATCATTTAAGCAAATGTTTTCGGTCCAAAGTCAGCATCGTTTAACCTGCATAAGATGCGGCGTGGTTACGTATCTCGCCCGACTTTCTGCGGCCCAGCGTCGTCAACGCTTGCCCCACGTTTCCATGGCTCACTCCGTCGGGGCATCAAAAAAAAAAAAAAAAAAGAGAGAGAGAGAGAGAGAGAGGGAGACGGGATTTCGAGTGGACGTTTTCAAAAGCAAATGACGAAGCACGAAGTATCTTCGTGATACGATGTGTTACTTCCATCCAAAGAGAAGTGCACGGGGAGGAAGATGTTTTTTTTTTTTTTTTTTTTTTTTCTGGCACTCGGCTGGATTCGAGGTACTCGTACCGAAGAATGGGGCATCCGTTTTCATCGATTTACAAGTGAAAATCGGAAGTAATTTTCAAAAAAAGAAAAACAAAAGAGACCGCAACCGGATCAAACGTTGGCAGTAACTCAGGTGGGAACCTTGCAGCTCTGTTATTCGATCGCAGTGGATTCGTTAGTGGTACTTGGAAATGCTTGTGTGTGCTTTCCCTAATGCGCTTCGTGATGCCCTGCCCTCATCAGGGTGCGCACGAAAGCTCATTGGATTTAATGGGAGCTGCATTCTATGGCCCAGCAGTGATTCCTTTGCCTTCCTCAGTTGATCTCGGTGGATGTAGGAATTTTCGCTCCAAGCGACTCATTTGGAGAACATGCGGAAGTGGACCACTTTGTTCGTCGCAAACTGTTCCATTCTGAACGATCGAGTTGCTATGGAAGACAGTGGCCGCGTTCGCACAAATCTGCCCACATCTCTTTCTTAACGCGCGGGCTTGTGCCAAGAGTGGGGGGGGGGGAGGGAGGGAGGGAAATTGCCCTCCAACCATCATGAAAGTCTGTCGGTGCGATTCGTTCGCGCCATTCCATGAAGACGTGCGAGCCAACGTAGGGCCGGCCGCTGTTGAAAAGCTGAAGGTTTAAGAAGAGGTAGCAGCACGATGCATGCGTGCTGCCAGGAGTTCTGGGTCATGGGAGTTTTTTTACCCCCTTTTCGTTCCTTTTTTTTTTCCCCCTGTGCCGTAGCTGGTTGATTATAATGCCTGCTGAGTTTGCCGACGAACCGGGAACCGCACAAGCAAACTGCTGTTGGTATCCCTGGGTTGGATTCTTGCGCATTTCAATTCCGTGTTTTTTGATCGATTCCGCTTTATTGCAGCCATTACGAAGGCTTGCTGCACGCGAGCAGCTTCCTTGTTACAGCCCTATTTTCACGTATTGGTTCACCTGTTTTCGTTTTGTCATCTCTCGACTTGAAATTCAAGACTCATCCAAATACATGTTTCAGCACTTTGGCCTCTTGGCCAATGATCATCGTCGGTGACGGATGCGTGAATGGCGTCTGCGAATTTCAGCCGGGAAAATGTAGAAATAGGTGGATTCTATTGTTCCAAATTTCTCGCTCTCTAAACTGGTATGTGTGTGTATATACATGTGGGAAGAGATGGAGAGAGAGAGAATGAGGAGGCAGAGAGATGGAAATACAGAGCACCTTTCTTTGCATCTGTCTGTTTCAAAGTAACGGTGAATAAGTTGCAGGACTATTCGTTCCCCGACCATTTAGCAAGTGCATCTTTGGTTGTGGATCAGAGACAAAAGCATTGCGTTCCCCAAAATGCTGCGGTTTTGCGTGAGTGCCCCTTGGGGAATGCGCGGAGCCTCTGAGGGATCGGTGCTCTAACGAGCATGGTGTCTCAAATTAAGGGAATCCAAGGATGTTGCGCTGTGGCTGTTTCGCTTAGATGGCAGTAGAATGTGGAGGATGATCTAGTGGGAAGTGAAGTGGCCCCGCTGCGGTATGAAAAGGCGGTAACGAGCATAATTGGCTAGTAAAAGTCTTACCGCGTTAAAGTCGCCTCCGTGTTTACAGAAGCAATCACGGGGCCTCGTGAGCACAGTGGTTGCTTTGAGAGTACCTGATGAGCTGTCAGTTAGTTGTCTTTGTTTATTGACAAATATGTGATGGGGATCGGAGTTTATCGAAATGTGGAACAGTGGACTCCTGGAGGGGCTGAACGGTTTCATGAGGAAAGCGGGTGAGCGTTGGGGGAAGGGCCCATCAGTGGAGCCGTGCAAACACGAGTTTCCGCGTTTTTGGTCCGGAGGTTCAATCATTAGCTCACGCTGTATTTTGTGTTGCCGGTATGGGTTTGTTTAAGTAGTACTTGGGGTCAGACGCAGCATTACAGGTACGAGGCAATGAGGGCAGAAGGGCAAAGGCCAGAAACTGCTCTTGTATCTGCTTGTTGCGGAGGTCTGGGAAACATCGACGTAGGTAGTCGTGGGCCACAGGCATTTGTGACCCTTGAATTCCGAAATCATTTTTGAGTAGCGCTCCGTTCACATCGCTTCTCTGGTGGCTTAACTTCCTCCTTTGCGAAAGAGTGTACGGAAACTAGGGTGCCGTGACCTTGAGGAGCACGAATCGCCAGTGCGACATTTGTGTTGTAAACGCAGGACTTTCTTACCATTCGACGTGAATTCCGTGGTAAGTTTGGTTACAGCTCCGTGACTAAAGTTGCTGTAAGGCTGACTGGGTGGAGTCGTGAAGTCTGCTCACCCCCAATAAGGTGGTTTCTGCAGCGTGAGTTCTGCAAAACTCGTAAAGCGCATCCATCATGCATGTCCTCAGTGCAATGTCAGCGATGATATGGGGCGTCCATAATGCCGTAAGGAGAAAAGTGCGTTCGCTGGTTTAACAGATTTGAGGTGTAACTTCCAAAATAAAGCACGGAAGGATGGATTCTTTGAAAAGGGGCATGAAGTTCACATGAATTCTCGAATGAATCTTTCTCGTTTGGGATGTACACCTTATTTTGTTCTCTTTCCTTACTTCCTCCTCCCTTCACGTGGTGATTATTACTTGATCGAACTGTTTCAAGAGACTTTCTCGAAGGCTGTTCCCGGTTAGCCTTGGAACAAGTTCGTCAAGAAGAGCTGTTTCCTTACTTGTTTCTCCTTCTCAGTCTGCGAGAATTTGAGAATTTTTCTCGGCAGGCAGGATTTCTAAGAGAAGAACAGGAACCAAGAATATTTTTGGATCTTGCTTGCTTTCTTCCTTTTCTTAATTAAAAGGGAACAGTGGTTGGGTTGTTTTTGAAAGCATCTGTGCTCTGTTATCCACGCACGTTTTTTGAGAAGCCCTTGAAGTACATTGGTATGAAAAGATTCGAGTAAATAGAATCTGGATAACCTGAATCAGAGAGTGTGTGCTCTTCCAATGAGTTTTGTGAAAGCTGTGCTCTTGATACCATTGTGAGCATCATTATGAAGTGAATGATGCTCATGTTTAGCAGATTTATAATGATAATGATCAGTCGTTTATCGTATCGGGGAGCATTTCCTTGATGTGTATTCGATTCCGTGATCCATGTGCTTCGTGTACGGGCACATGTCGTTGTGGTTCTTCTGCACCTCCCATAGTGTCGCATTTTGTGACTTCCCAGTGGAAATGACCGTCTTTTCGTGCTCCTTCATCAACTGCTGCCGTTGTCGTCGGCTCACTGTTGCTTGTTTGTAGCTCCCTTTCCTAGGATTTTTTTTTTCTTTCTTCCTCCAAGACAGCAGTGCAAAGCATCCCTTGAACATGAGTGTGACCGGTTTGCTTCATTTATTTTTTATGGAATTTCATGAATGTCTACTTCCTTGCACAGGTTTGGGTTCATTTCTTGACTGACCTTGATGGATTAAGGCTTCTGACAGTTTTCCTGCTGCTCGGATGACTCTTGTGTCTCCTTGTACCTCTTTACTCTCTCTCATTATGCTTCATTCTATTTATAAAGTCCATTCTATTTAAAGGTATTTAAGGGTATCGGTAACCCGTTGTTCTAATTTTGGTGTTTATCTTTTTGCTTACGAGCGTTCAGTTGTAAATTCTTTGTTGTGGGTTCCAAATGTTTTCAAGGCAGATGGGATTTAAAGAGTACATAATTTGTTTGATGGAAACAGTAACATTACGCTTACTTATGCATCTGTTGTATATTATGTCAGAGTAAAACGTCACGCGTAACTTGATATTCCGAAATAGTATCCCGTGTGCATCCTGGTATCCTGAATATTGAATCTTCAATTCATCCCTGGCAAAAGCAACCCGTGTAGCAACTAAATTTCTACGGGGAAGGATTTAATAACTTGCCTGCTGTTGTTTTCTCTTTAAATCGATATGGGTAGCGTATTTGCCATTGAAGGTGTTTCACGGGCAGCTCGATGTTGTTTTGAGTACAGCCATCGTGACTCGGCTTGCTTATTGCTTGACTTCCACATGTGAAAAGATCTAAAGGCACACGGGGAAGGATGCAGAAGGGGGAACTTGCACTTGCACCGAGGTCTTGCACTGTTCTGAAATCGCCTCTAAAAGTCTACCACAATTCATGTTGGTTTAAAGAACATGTGTGTATAGTAATAAACTGTTTCTTTTTTTTTTTTATTAGTCACTGCTCGCTAGGTTCACTTGATTATCTCTTCGTATAGCGCTTTAGGGATAATTTATTAAAATGAAGTTTTGAATCGTTGAAGTTAACAGTTAAAATCATCTCGCGGAGTACATGTAGCATGTAAAAGTGAAAGCGAAGGCAAAATTGTTTTTGTTTCATCGGCTCCAATCATCGAAGTGTGGTGGTCTCACCCACCGAAAAGCACTCGTGAGGATCCGCAAAGAACGCTATAATCTTCGAAGGAACAAAAAGAACGACGTTTCGAGAACAAGCTGTTTGAAAATTACTCAGGATGCCAAGTAATTTCCCAGGATGCAGCTAATGAAGGCTTTGATAGAGTTTTCATGGGACTGCAGAAAGGAGAGAAGTTTATTGCATTCAGCTCATGAATAGATACCATACGTACGTAGGTAGGCATGCCAGCTGTACGTGAACGCTCTCCACCTTCAGCTGTGAAATTCCATGGAAACAGCAAATCTGAATTTCCGGCTGTAAAATATCCGTACTAGCTTTGCGCATGGATGACGGAATAGAATGTTCCCGGTAGGTGCTCCCGAAGATGAGAGAACCTTGCAAAAATCAAATAACTAATCAGCGGTCCAATTTGTGATGCCACGATGATCTGGAAAGCTAATGAGTGAGAATGGTTGTGTAGGTGTCAGGCTTACGGGATGCAGCTTCCTTACAGAATCACTCGCAGGGTAATTCGTCTATTACTTGGTGGTGTTGGTTATTGCCTTGTGTTAGAGGTTCGTAACCGGGAAAGTACTTTTTTTGTTTTCGTGGCATTTAATCTGCTATCAATAAAAGTGTTTCCGGAATGATTAGCTCGTGGCAATGGCCTTGAGACGGGAAAGAATGAATCTAAGAGACGGGTGGATCAATTCGGAAAAAGCTGTGCGTATCGAGCAGCTTCTGTAGTTTCTGTAGCAGGCGGTTTGAGTGAACGCCATGCTACAACCTCATTGGCACAAACTGTAGCCAGCCGTGAGCAAGAGGGAATGGTAGAGACCATCGAGGATGGAGTGGGCATGTGGGGAGGTTTTCAAGGAAACTGGTTGCAGTAGAAGGAAGCAAAGAATCGGGTTTCCCAATGGGGCATCATGCTTCGATAATGAACGGAGTCCCAGAGGAGTACATATGAGAGAGGACATAACGGGGTACACATGCACTCTCTTTGACCCAATTGGAAATTGTCCTGAACGCTGGGATGCTGAAACTATGCTATGCATTTTTCTCAACATTTCACTCCTATGTTTGTGTTACGCAATGTAACAAAGAACAGCTGAACCGAAGAGCATCTCCGGTCCAGTTATTTGTTCTTGTCGTTCGTCCCCAGTATCATCATTTATGTGGAAAGCAAACAAATGCAATCTTCTAATGCATGGCAATATATCTTTTAGTGGGAAGTGGGTGCGCGGGTGACTGTTTCCCGGACCTTGTTTGAACTTTTTCTCACCCGTGAGTGAGTGCATAAGAGGAGGAAAAAGTGACCACCATAGATCCTTTTTTACTTTCCTTGAGCGTTCTTTGGTATGCAAGGAAATTTCCTATATATTTGTTTGTAGGCAAAGTAGGCGGCAGCGAAATCAGTCCTGGTATTTTTGCACCCTGAGCGCTTTCCTCGCCGTGAACTGTGCCCTAAACTAATCCTACGCTATTCCTGTCTTCATATTCGGTTTCCTCTTCAAGTCCCTGATAATTTCTCGGCATTGCATGATCGTATCCCTTGACCCAATGCAAGAAGAACGGAAAAGTAAAGAACATTTTGAAGGTCCTCCCAGGGTGTGAGGATGGTCTGAAAAAATTGTAAAGGCGTCTTACGCTGATAAATAATGCCATATGGTCCATGCGGAATCAAATTTTGAGCAGTGAAAAAATATGCTCGTGCAGCAAAGATGTATGCAATACACGTTATCTGCATCTGTGTTTACTACGCTCGTAGTGTGTTTCCAAATGCCTCGTATCCAAAGAGGATTGAATCAGAGTGATCTCATGTGTTTTATTTCAGGGGGATGCTAATGCAGCATTTTTACGCGCAGCGAGGGCCGGAAACCTCGAGAAGATTCTGGAATATCTGAAAGGTGACACAGATATCAATGTCTCCAATCAGGTAAGCAGAGCAGAATTCGTGTTCGCGCTTTTCCATCCCATGTGTGGCTTCCGACCTCATCGGTACCTTCCGCACTGCGGTTCACTGGCAGGACCTGTCGTGGGCTGTTCTGCGCTTCCGCGCATGCGTTCGCGTGTACGTGACCTTGGCACGAATGTTGCTTGGTACTTTCGGAAGGCGTTTGAAGCTGTCTAGTGAAACTTAACATGTCGAGGATTTTTTTTTTGCCGACCTGACTCAACATTTGCGTCTTAGTTCAGGCACATGCAGCTCCTTTTTCAGCCACCAGCATGTCGTCGAAGATGCCCGTTCGCTGATTTCTCGTCGTTTCCAATAGCTGCTCTGCCGGTTCTTGTCATTTCGAACGTAATCATGCAAGATTTCTTCCGATCTCTGCCTCGCTGTTCTGTGAGATTGAACTTCCGTGGGACTTCTAGACATCTGATACATGGAAAGAGAAGTGGTCTCCAGGACAGGTTCAGCAAAGAATATCGGAACTCTTGGGAGTTTTTCTTTTGATGGCAAGTTGGATCTTGTTGCGTCTTCCCCGACGGTCTTGCATTTTGCGCTTAGGACCCTAGGCTGCAATCAGCAAACGGGAGCTTCCTTATTCAGTGAGCATTCTCGTCACTCTTCTTTGGAGAACGCTCAATTTTTCTAGAAGGTTCCGTTCCTTTTCTCGTCTGAACAGCACGATCTACGAATTTGCACGGTGAAAAATTCGTTCATTCGTTAGGTAAACTCATTTTCGTTCAAGTACTTGTGGCCGACTGATACCACAAGTACTTGAATATCAGTTGCTGATGAATCCAGCCGTCTTGTACGGCACTCCTAATATGAACGGGTAAATATTAGGAACATTAAGTTGTTTGTGGTACGCGCCAGTCCGCTCATTTGCGAGTGGCTTCGTTTGGAAACTCCTTCCTTTTTGGATTTTGTTTGGATTTGGAGGGTTTATGTTTGACTGAATGCAAAAGTGCACCAAAAGGTTCGTTGAGGGGAATGAGTGGAAGAGCAGATCACAGTTTTTTTTTTTTTTCTTCGATCGACTGCGTTTTCTGGATGGATGAAATCGTGTTTTCTGACTCTTGTGGTTAAACAGTACTAAGAATGAAGTGTGTTTGGACTCATATTGTCACATGACACAGTCGAAAGTAAATGACAGCACCAAATGTACCAGGCAGTAAGTCAGCAATTTGACGAATTCAGCGCTGATGTACTGTAGCCAGCATGTCCACTCTTGACGTTTTCATTAAAGTATTCCTAGTATTATAGTAAGAAGTTGAATTGGCTTCCAGGTAGGCAAAAGTGATACTTTGATCAGAAAAGCTAAGCTTCATCAGTGGGTTATGGTGCGCTGATAATCCTCATGAATGTGGCAATAGCTACTGGAACGCAACTCGCTAGACCGTCTCTAGTTTTCGTCTTAAAAGTGGTTTGATCTGTATCAACCCTTTCTCTTTTGTTCTTCTGTGTTTCCATTGAATTTTCGTCCTCATTGATAATGCTCACTCACTATCGGTAATATTTCCCTATCCCACATTTAGCAGTGTACGTTTGTTTCTGGAATGCCTGTACCTTTTATCTGGGATCGTACGCGCTGGGTAGATCTGTCTGTGAATTGATGGTACAGGAACGTTATGAATGTGCCATCTCATGTGGCCATGTGGCCAGTTTGGATTCTCCAACGAATTTTCTTGGTAAGAAGCTGATAATCCAGCTTCATGCCAGTTGTCATCACCTTTTACTTTTCTTTTACTCTTCACTTCTCTGGGACTCGCGTATAAAAAAAACAAAAACTGCGACTGCTGTCACAATAAAATTTCGCTTTTTCCTACATGTATATACACATATACATGCTTTCAAGCTCAAATGTGATTGTTGCGTTCTTGATTTGCCATTGCAATCTGTTGTTGATGCCTTTCATGGGAACCTAAGAACTAAGAGGTCTAATCTAAGAGGTCATCTAAGAACTAGGTGTGCACAGTGATCCGAGTGTGAGTTGCATCAGTTTCTAATGCAGCTTGTGCTCTTGAAATTGTCTCCACCAAGGTGCCCCACCGATCTCATTCGGTGAAGCAAAACTTGTCTTTCATTTGCTGTTCGTAAGGGATTTCAATTAGCTGCTTATACATTTATTCGTTGCATATCGTTTGTGCTTGTCACTATAAAAATATAATAGCATAGGTAGTTGCTGTATAAACAATCATTCAATTAGACTTAAACACCATTGCCAATTTAGTGTATTGTTTGTCCTATTTGCGTGTTTTTCCCAATTTTATCATAAGTCTTAAAAAAAGATGAAATCAAAAGGCCTCCAGATGTTTCGATTGGTTTTTGGGTTTTGATTATGGTTGGACTTGGATTTTTATTCCATCTTCTTACTACTTGTTGTACACATATGGTGGGTACATATCATACCTAGAATTCCTGCTAGTCATGTCTTAGGAAAGTATTCGAACGGGATTCAAATTTGCCTCCTGCGAAGTGTTGTATGCTTTTTGAAAGGTTTCTCATCACAGTTTCTTGTACATTTTATTGCTGTGTACAGCAAGTAGAATGTAAATTGAATTTTCCCTCCAATGTGTGTATCTTCTGGACCCAAGCACATGTGTTTGTTGCACACGTTATAATGCTGTTTGGCTTGAAAGATTTGTCAAAGAGTTTTGGTAGTGTCGTGAAAATATTTTTGGAGACTCCCAGCTGTTTTCTAGTGAAAGATTTCCTTCATTAAATCTTCCAAGTTCTCCCATGTCGTTGATACATTTGTTAGATTTATTGCTTTCCGGGTACTTAAGATAAGTAAAGGATGCTTTGTGGTGTAAGCAATGACAGCTGAAATGTTGTACATCCAAGTGATTGGACTATCATTTTTGTAGATCCAAGAAGATTAAGTTGAGAGCTTTCAACCATTGTTTTTGGTTAGACTGAATTACATTGATGGATCATAAGTACCTTACTTTGCCCAATTAAAAAGCCGATTGTTTTAGGCAACGGATTCTGCATTTGGCTTTTTTTTTAAACAACAACAACATGTTGAATTTATAGGATAAGAAAAAGATTTCATAAGTATCCTGGAAAGTTGTTAACTTATGAGTGTGTGTATTCTAATTTTTTTGCTCATTTCATGAAACGTTTTTCATTTGATCTGATCATTTGTGTATTTTATAACATACCTGTGATGGGAATCATGTTTGTAGAATGGTTTAAATGCTTTGCATCTGGCATCAAAAGAAGGTCATGCTGAAGTGGTGAAGGAACTACTGAGGAGAGGAGCGCTGGTTGATGCTGCCACAAAAAAAGGAAACACAGCTTTGCATATTGCCTCTTTAGGTAAGATACATTTGAAAGAACGGAATTAATTTTCCAAATCGGTAGCTGGTAAAGACAGTATAGTAAAAATTCTGGTTGAGCATGGGGCTTGCATTAATGTGCAGTCTCAGAATGGCTTCACTCCTTTGTACATGGCTGCTCAAGAAAATCATGATTGGGTAGTGAAGTATTTACTTGAGAATGGAGCCAATCAGAGTCTGGCCACTGAAGATGGGTTCACACCTCTAGCTGTAGCTTTGCAGCAAGGCCATGAAAAAGTTGTCACTGCCCTACTGGAAAATGATACAAAAGGAAAAGTGCGTCTGCCTGCCTTACATATTGCATCAAAGAAGGATGACTGTAAAGCTGCTGCTTTGTTGCTGCAAAATGATCACAATCCTGATGTGACTTCTAAAAGTGGTTTTACTCCTTTGCACATAGCTGCTCATTATGGTAATGAGAACATCGCCAATTTACTTATTCAGAGAGGTGCTGATGTGAACTATCCTGCAAAGGTAGGCAGAAGAATTAATTCGCAGACACACAACAGATAAACTTATATGTGCTGTTGCATAGCCATGAGTCATTGGGTGTAACTAACATTGCAGATGGCAAAAATTCCATTTTAAAAAGCACTGTGTGCCTGTTGACTTATCATTCTGACAACATGGTTCTCCACAATAGACATGTATGTTCAAGTGCATAAAGTAAAACATTTTTCATCTTTCAAAAAAAAACAACAACAACAAATAATAGCTCAGTTTCAACTTCCTCCCTACGACGTTTTTTTAGAACATTTCCAATAGTTTTGTAACTATTTTTCATTACAACAGTGTGATGCCTGATAAGGAAAAATTTGGTTTTCTGGAAGTATTGTAGGCTTATCAAAATTCCCTACATGCACAAAAATATCGTTAGTGTTGGCAATAGAATCTAGCCAATTTGGGTAACTGTTTAAGAAGCTAATATGATTTGGTTGCATGTTGAAAAGTGTTCACACGCACCTTTGCCATTATGTAATAAAAGATCGTAAGTGTGTTTTTGTTTGTGGATTGTGATGATGTCTTGCAGGGACATGCCATGCATTATGTAATGAAGTTTCCGTTATCCATGTCAGTATCTAGGTGCAAGACCCAGAAAGTGCTTTTTTTTCTTGTTTTATCAACAAGAAAATTCATAGATTAAAGCGAGGTGTCGTATAAAAAGGAGCATCATAAAACAAATCCTGAAGGGATATTAAAGACTACATTTATGGATTCTCCATAAAATGTAGGCCATGGCTATGAGCTAGCATTATTTGCATATAGCTGGGAAATCTGCGGGCACTTAAAAATCCAATTGTTTATGGATTAAATTCTCAGAGGGATAAGAACCTATCTTTTTAAGAAGCATTTACAAACTTGTATATGTATTCATAAATCAGTGGAATTATGTGTGTATTCATCATTTATAAATGAGCGTTCTAATGTTTTAGGTCCTAAGGCTTTCTAGAGTGATTAATTTTTCAATATTTTCAACTCGAGAAAAGTATTTTATAGAGTTCGAACTTCTCAGATTGCTTGTCACTGGTGGTGTGCCCACCTTGTTCTTTCTTTCTTGTCAACCACCTTACCGATATACAAACTTCCGACCCTTCCATCCTCTCACTACTATCCTACAAAAAAAATTCTTCTTTCACTTTTAATATCCTCATTTTTAGTTCATGATGAGGAACTCAAACTATCACTTCATCAATACCACCTCTCAGACAAATTTCATCACTCATCTACTTTACCTTCTTCATTGTATTCCCCCTCTAAGCCCAGCCTTACTAGTTTAATTAAAACATCGATTTTGTAAATCGAAAATACATTAAAGGCAAATTCAACCATACCATCAAGAAATAATCCTTGTTCACTTCTTTGTTGTAAATGATTTTGATCCAGTTCATCAGTAGAAGGCCAATGCAGTCTTCGTTATTGTTGGCTACTGATTATTTTAAAACACAGTTCTTTGCAGTTATATTAAAAAAAGGCAGAGATTTGGTTTCTTTTTAGTTGTGACACGGCATTATATGCTATGAGTTTGTTGGCTTCTTTCTCTTTCGCTGATTTGTATTTAAGTAACGTTCTGTTCCAATTGTTAAGGAGAGGAAAGAAACAATTGAAACTTGCACGGTATTTGTTTAACAGAAAATTAATTTTTCATGTGTGTCCCACGCCATCATTTATGGTGCCCCTCCCCCAGATCTTGCTGAATAGTGTGCGTCGAAGATGTTCAGAGGAATTGATCAAGAAAATGTGGTCTTCCTTGATATTGCAAGCTGATACTAGAAACATGATTAGTGACCGTAGTGTACATCTGAAAAGACCTTAATTGGATCGAGCTAATCCTGTTTCCTGTGCTTGTAGCCCTTGACTTCAAGCGTCAATTCTTGATGGTGACATTTCGATATTGTCACACCTGCATAAACTTGAGAAACTTGACGTTTGCACTTGAATCTTTAAATTCAATGGCAAGACCTGACAGCAAAGCGTAATGATCGTCGTTCTTTGCTGAGTTCATTATAACTAAAGTCGTTTTTCTTAGCGTAATGTAACTTCATTTCTACTTATTCATCATTATTTTTCTCAGCTTTCATCTGTGAACCAAGTATTCGGTTAGCATTTGCACTCGGAAATTTTATAGCTGCTGAAATGTTTGGAGTCAAAAATGCTTGAACTTTAAATATCCCCGATTTCGTTTTACCTCCTAGATTTTCCTTTGAGGTGGCGATCATCTTGTTTCAGTGTAGTGGTTCTTAGAATGTACAGCAGTTTCTGAGGCATTTTTAACGTAAAGTACAGATTCCTTATGATGAGTTTTTCGTTTTTATTGCACGAATTCTGTAAAGGTTTCTCGTTACCTGGAAGCCCGCGATTTCGTCGCTCTTCTTGCTAAAAGCATTGCTGAATAACACTTGGATAGCAGCATGGGTCTATCGGAGTAGGTCAGCGATTGCTCACTGTGAACCTTCAAGATTCTTGAAAACCTGAAAGTAAAGTAGATGATGAAGTAAAGCGTTTTCTCAGTTCCGAACTCTATGAGATCGTCTTGGTTAAGTATAGTTCATCCATGCATTTAAATAACCACAAAACTTGAAAATTATTTGCCAACTGACTGCAAAATCAGAATGTGAACCAGAAAAGAATGCGAAAATCTTACATCAAATTTGGAAAATATATCTTTTATTTGATTATAGCATTTTTTTATTCTCCCTGGTTGTGATTCCTATGACTGAGAATGCAGCATTGATTCCTTCGAGATTCATGAAAGAGAATGAATGAATTTTGAGAAACTTTTGATGAATACATCAATGTCAATGGTCATCTTGGTCAGCGTTTTCTTAAAAAGAGTGTATCAAAGCTTATTGAGGCTGAAGTATGGTTTGAATTCAGCTTCTAGATTTGTTGATTCGATCATTCATGATACAGTTTATCTCTGATTATCTATGATTGCTTTCATTGAGAGCTCTTTACAGGGATAATTATAAAAATTTGAAACCTCTTACCACGCATAGTCTGGGTGATAAAAGAGTTTGGATGTAATGAGCCCTCAAAAATGTATTGAAGCCATTAGCAAATTTTTTCTGTAGGCAGATTCTTACAATGGAAATCAGTGCAAAGAAATCAATTTTTACATTCGAAAACTTGGCTTGTTTACATCTTATTCCCCTTTAGAAATGTTTGCCATCAATGTTTGCCTATTTGTTAGTATTTACTACTGAATTATGAATTTCCATAATGCTTGCTTTCAAAATTATTAAGTAAAAAGTGGATTTATTCGAAAGTTTGAAAATTTGTTTATTCAATGATCCGAACAATTCTTTTCCCATTGTTTATAAGAGCAAAAATTCTTGAATATCATCATTAATTTAAGATTCTTAGGCATTTGAGGTCGATTACATAATGTATTTCAAACATTTACTTTGTTTTCTTAGAAACACATGAGATGCAATAATCCATAAGTTCTCTTGATAAATCCAACCAGTGTAACCGATAAGAATGCCAGATTTCTGCCATCAGTATCATAATTTTTCAAGTGAATCAAAATATGTATTCCGAAAAATCTGTTCCGATTAAAGAGTATGAAAAAAGGCAGTACTGTTGCTAGTTTATTGCAGTAAAATGCATATTATTTTTAATATCATTGCTTATTTCCAATTGTTTTAGCATAGCATTACTCCGTTACATGTTGCAGCTAAATGGGGAAAGCTAAAAATGATGAAACTGCTTTTAGAAAAAGGTGCTAATAAAGAAAGTAAAACCAAAGATGGGCTTACTGCATTGCACTGTGCTGCAAGATCAGGGCATCATGCAGTTATAGAATATCTTTTATCTATAAATGCTTCTATCGCTTCAAAAACTAAAGTGAGCATTTTGAATTTAAATTGCATTGATTTTGATTTTAAAGAATTTTTCCCATTGCTGTTAATATTCATCTTATTAAATAGACAGAGAAATAGTTTGATAAATTTTCAGAATGGATTGTCACCCTTGCATATGTCTGTACAAGGTGATCATGTTGAATCAGCAAAAGTGCTTCTTAACAATAAAGCTCCAGTGGATGATGTTACTGTAGATTATTTAACATCTTTGCATGTGGCAGCTCATTGTGGGCATGTGAGAGTAGCTAAGTTACTTCTAGAACGAAAAGCGGATCCAAATTCTCGTGCCCTTAATGGTTTTACACCACTACATATTGCCTGTAAAAAAAGTCGAATTCAAGTGGTGGAATTGCTTTTGAAGTATGGTGCTTCTATTGAAGCTACAACTGAGGTAACTTGTTTTCAAGCACATGATTCACAGATTGAATTTTGTTTAATGTTGGTTGTCTTGCGTTTATGGTAATTGGGTATATAATGAATTACTATGGTAAAATTGTTTGGATTTATTGTCACATAAACTGTGCTGTGCATGGGATAACAGCTTCCATGTTCTATTTGTAGTCTGGTCTTACTCCTCTACATGTTGCATGTTTTATGGGTTGTATGAACATTGTCATTTATCTGATTCAACATGGTGCTAATCCTGATGTTCCAACCATCCGGGGAGAAACTCCATTACATCTTGCAACAAGAGCTAATCAGACAGATGTAGTGCGTATATTGCTGAGGAATGGTGCTACAGTGGATGCTAAAGCAAGAGTAAGTGTGATTTTTTCTATTTTAGGATAAAAATTGTTTCTGCGAAAACAAATACTTTTTTTATGTTTAGGAACAACAGACTCCTCTTCACATTGCATCACGTCTCGGTAATGCAGACATTGCTATGGTACTTCTACAGCATGGTGCTGTTATTGATGCTGTGACCAAGGATTTGTACACTCCTTTGCATATTGCCTCCAAAGAAGGACAAGAAGAAGTATGTTTATTTGCTGTAACTATGTTTCAAATCCACAGAATAAGTGAAGTGAATAATTGTCTTTACCACCTGTTCCATATGTGTGCATTGTTCTGCTCGTAATTATAATGCATCGATTTATAATAAATGCACCTATAATAAGCAAAAACAAATTTTTCTAATTACAGAAACCCAATAAAATTCCGTGTTTGAAAATGTTTCGAACATCCTGAGATCAAGAAATTTGTTGTGAATTTTATTTTTGTTCCCAACTTGGGTGTGTGCATAATGTTGTCACATATGTTTTTCATGATCTTAAAGGCTGTTGCTAATTTGCTAAACTTTCAATCTTAAATTTCTCATTTGAATTGGGTTTAGATTACACACAGTGTAACTATGGTAGAACCCCAACATGTGATTTTTTGATGTTCTCTGGTTCAGTTCTTTGTATTTCACTTCAGTGCACTGTGTTATGTGTTCGCGTTTTCGAATTCCACTATTGCTTATAAACTTGCACGTTTGACGTACTTTTCTTTACAAAAATTTATTTTTTAAAATCAGGTCAGTTAGTCAGGTGTTTGGAATACAAATTACTTTACATACAAGTTACATGTGATTTCTTCTCAAGTATCATTCGTGTTATGAACTCATTAGCAGAATTTCTGTTTTTCTATCACGTGATTTCAGATTCAGGATGAGAATTTCTTTACATTGTTGATAATTAATAAATTCCAACAGTCTCATTTCACAGTTACTATGTCATAGAAGAATTATAATTTAAGCGAGATTCATGAATTTTCTCGCAATAGATTGCCCAAATATTACTTGAAAACAATGCATCGGTGAATGCAACAACGAAGAAGGGTTTTACACCACTCCACTTAGCAGCTAAATATGGGCATCTTCCATTAATAAGACTGCTGCTGGCAAGGAATGCTGCCGTAGATGCAGAAGGAAAAGTAAGATTTGGCTTTCTACTTGTTCGTTTGAACCGAATCGAATCTTTGAACCCAGAATTCAGTTACACCTCTTCATGTGGCTACACACTACAATCATCAAGATGTTGCTCAATGCCTTTTGGATTCTAAAGCCAATCCCATGGCTTGTGCCCGCAATGGTTATACACCTCTCCATATTGCTGCTAAGAAAAATCAGGTTTACTGCTTTTTTTGTTTTTTCTCTCTAATAATTGCTCTGATGTATGGATAGATGGAAGTAGCATCGGCACTTTTGGATCATGGTGCCCAAGCAGATGCAGAGTCAAGAGCTGGGTTTACTCCAATGCATCTAAGTGCTCAAGAAGGTCACATTGATATGATTCGATTGTTAATTGAACATGGTGCAAATTTGAATCACCAAGCTAAGGTATTGAGGAATTAGAATATTCATGTTCTGATCATGGGTTTACAGAACGGACTGACTCCATTGCATTTATGTGCACAGGAGGATCGAGTTAATGTTGCGGCAGTTTTAATTAAGCATGGTGCAGACAAAAATGCGCAAACAAAGGCAAGCTAATCTTAGGAAACTTTTTTTCTGTTTCTTTTTCTCTTTTAACTTTTTCGTAAAAGTAGGGCTTGTTAATTTTAACAAAGATCTGAAACTATTGCTAATATTTTGCTCTCATAGGCCGGATATACTCCACTGCATGTTGCTTGTCACTTTGGCCAAATCAATATGGTTCGGTTTCTACTCAGCCACAATGCTGATGTCAATTTGACGACTTTGTTGGGATATACCCCATTACATCAAGCAGCACAACAAGGACATACATTAATTGTTAATCTGCTACTTGAAAATAAAGCTTCACCTAATGCAACAACAGACGTAAGCTTAAGATGTATGAATGTGATGATGCACTGATTGTTTAAAACAGCATGGACAGACTCCACTTGCTATTGCCCAAAAGTTAGGATATATTAGTGTTATTGAGACACTCAAAGTTGTTACAGAAATTATCACCACCATCACCACTACAACAGTGACAGAAGAGAAATACAAAGTTGTAGCACCGGAAACAATGCATGAAACTTATATGACTGATTCGGATGATGAAGGAGGTAACTGCAAAATGACTGTGAAGATTCTTGGTTTTTGTGTGGGGTATTTGATTACACTTTAATCAGTTGTAGCTTATTTGCACATGTGTCATTTGCATAAGCTTGGCTTTACTCTGAAGGGCTATTAAGTGTTTCTGTTGCCTATAGGTGAAGATATAATTGGATCATGCCCTTTTGGCAAAGCCACCCACGAGCAACACGTTTATCTTCCTTATTATGAGGGTCAGATTTTGCTTCTAAGTAAGTTGAGAGAAGATCTTGGGTTTTCTGAGTGATAACTGTTGCGCACAATACTTGGCAGTTACTACTAGTAATTGTACTAATGTTTTCAATTAGCTTTTCTGCATTTTCCGCATTTGTTGGCATTTTAGGAAACAATGAGAGAAGAAAAATGGTGTTGACCCGTTTTTGCAACTTCAATAAATCCTAATGAGAAATACTTTGCTTTGTTCCCTCTTAATCATATTTATCATGTGTTTCTGTTAGGCTTAATCAGGTGTGAATGAAAGTAGGATGTCTCTTTTGCTAGTTCACTGTAACCTTGTTTCTCTACTAAAGCAATAAGCAAGTGACTAATTTTTTTCCCTTCTCTGTGTAAACTATGTAACAACTCTTATTCAGTGGTAATTGTTTCTGCAGATCAATCATCATTTCTTAATAGAGGTAATATTTTTGGTCTTGTCATGTCGGGTGTTTATTAGTTGCATGATGACTCATTCTGCATTCATTCAGGTGAAGATAATATTGCGGATCATTCATATTCATATTTGACAACAGACGAAATGAAGTCCTTGGGAGATGATTCATTACCCCTTGATGTGATGAAAGATGAAAAAGCAGAAACAAAAGTTGACACAAGTCACTTCATGGACATGGAAGGTAAGTGTTAAATGGATTTTCCACATTTGTTTCCTTGAGACTGATGGATGACAATTTGTAAATCTGTACCTACTCTTGTAAGATCTATAGTTACCATGCATAAGTTCCACCTGTTGGATTGTATTAAATCAGATTATGTATGAGTTAAATCAGATTATGTATTTTCATATTTCAGCACCTATCCAAAGGATGGATCATATTGATCTGTGCAAAGAAGCTCTGAGTAACAGTTATCTTTCAGATAATATTGATTTATCCCGCCCTGTGTATACTGGGTTAGTTGCTTTTTATGTATTTCCACGTTTTGTATTGTGTTAAAATAAATGCGTGTGCTTCATGGCTCTTAATTATTTTTTAAAGCTTGTAAGCATTTCCTGTTAGCTCATTATATTTGCCTGTTTTGCTGAATTTGTGTGTGTGTGTATGTGTATGCATGCATATGTGTTTGCTTCATAATTCGGAGTAAAAACTGAATGTGTTTAAGTAAACCTGCTAGTGTATTTCATAATTTTTCATGTTTTGATGCTTCAAATAAATGCTATTTAATATGATGCGTACAGGTTGACAATTTCGTTTTTGAACTAACCTCGATAACATGTTGCCCGCATTATTTTTTTCACGATTCTTTTTGTTTTTCCAAAAAAAGTATATGGATCAGTTCTGTCATCATTCTTCAGTTTTACCCATTAATGAATTTCTTGTGTTTTTAGCGCAAATCATTGTTGGTCAGCTTATGATGCATAGCTTTATACGTTGATACAATAGTGTGTATATTCTGTATCTAGCATTTTCCAGAATCATTGCAGATCATTGGTCTTAATTTTTTTAATTCGAGCCGGAACAAAAAAATAATTTGCCACATTCAAATTTCTTGCAAGTTCTGATCTTTCGACTCCTCGTAATGATAATGGCTTCAATGGTTAAAGATTTATCAAAAGCATCAGTTGAAATTTATATATGATGCATATTTGCAATTTGTGGTTCTTTTCATGTGTTTTAAACATCCGAAACATCAAATATCGGTTTCTAGTCTGTCTTCTTATGCAATACTGAAAATAGACATTTTTGAGTAGTACATGTTAGGCAAGTTTGAACTGGAAAATCGTTTCTCAAGTAGCTCTCCCAATTTTTTCAATTCAGAATAAGATAAGGGGAGCTTTTCAACACTTTGCTTAACATAAGCCCATTCTAATGAAATGATTCTGTTTGCTTTCTGATTGGTAGTGTTAAGCGATCATTTGGAATTTTGCCAAGTTATTTAAATGCTGAAGAGTTTTTGCACTTGACAGTCATTTGAACCACTTTCCTGGTAGTTGCAGTAATATGTCTGCAAGGTATATTACTAGCAAATTGAGCCATTCATCTCAGTAACTACTTACAAGTGCTACCCTTATTTCTTTCTCACTCTCTGAAGTTTTAAGATGCACATGAAAATTGAAGATTTTAGCGACTTTATTTAGACAAGCCAGTGTGTTCTTAGATTTAGCTCATTTGCATTCTGATGGTCTATAACATGATCATTAAAGTAGGTGTGATGCATCTATTCAGTTCCCCAATGCTTTCATCATACATCTTGAGCTTTTTTCCCTTTTTTTTTTTTTTTTTCTTTTTTTCTTTCGTCTTCTTTCTCTCTCTCTTTGTTTTGAGCAATTTAGTGATGAATCCAGATTACTTGTGTAACTACAGTTCTGCGCCACGATGATAAGTCATGTTCTTTTTTTCCTTTAAACGTTTTCATGGTTTCATGAAAGTTTCAAGATAGTAGCAATTCTTTGAAAATAGTATTTTGTTCTTTGTTGATGTGATTTTTTCTAGTACGGTCCTTATAAAATCTGCTAATTATTCCATAGAGTTCTTCAAATGTGTTTGCGATTTTTGTTTTTGTACTGTGTGCTATTGTTTGTAAAAGTAATGATTGGAAAACCTTTCTGCAATAGTCAAGGTCATTGTTACCTGAAGGAGTTGATCGTATGTACTCAGCGTTTGAACAGTTAGTAAGAGAGGCCCTGGAAGAAAAAAATGTTCCCACAACCCTCTGTGTATGTTGTTCTTCATTGGCTATGCAGATTTTAGGTATTTTCCAGTGTGCTCAAGTGCATGGCTACTCAGAATGTGTAGAACTTGGTCCTTGATAATGAATTGTGTCCAGAATCCTTGAAGCCAAAATTTCATTTATGATTTCAGTTTCCAATGGTTAAAATTTTTTCATGAAAATCTTTCAAGAAAATGTGGTTTGAAGTTATATGAGTCAGAAGGAAACTTTCATGTGTCACTGCCTGCATTTGTGCATATCATGTTTCAGTAATCATCTGTTGGTTTCAGCTATATTTAACTTAGTGGCTAAATTCATTTATTGAAAATTGTTTATTGGGAAGTCTTTCTTTCATCGCAGAGTAATAAGCCATTTGCTTAGGATTTCACTATCGATTCTTAAATGAATTATCAGATTGCAAGTTACTGATGTGAATTATTTCAGTACTTAATGGGGTTTGTGTGGGCTTTCTTTTATGAAATATGAAAGTGTTAGCAGTAGATTTATATTTTTTATTATATAATTTGTAATTTTCATTTTATGCCAGAATGTTCTCAGTGTATTGTTTGTTTGTTGCTTTTGTGTTCCATGATGTGTTGGTTTAAAAATTACTTCTGTGAACTGTTAAAAAAAAAACATGTGAATGTGACATTTGCTTGCACCTTTTTATGTGCTTATGCAATGTGCTATTTATTTTGAAATTTGTTTTATTGTGACAACTAGGAGTGTTATCATTAGCAGTGTGCTTAATAATTTCACATCTATTCAATCTGGAATGTGGAGAAGCAGGTATTCCTTCGCATTTATCCTAAAAATTATATGCCAGCCTAATTATAAAACTACTATTAATTATGAACTATTCTGTGTTATTACCTTGTCTTGTTCCATCGGTTGTATTCTTTTCTACTCTTTGTGCATGTTTTCTCCTGATTGTCGTTATGTGATCACACTCTTTAGGTGTTAGTCTATTTGATCTTTTTTGTCATGTCTGTCCTATTTAGAAGATCCTAACAACTATTCGTTTTAAAAAATAGTTCGAATATTGAATTTCATCATAATTTGTTATCCACTTTCGAAAACTTGTGTTATCATGCATCAAAAAGTTTTTGCAAGATTAATTGTAAACTAATGTTTTAAAAGATTATACTTTTGATTTTTTTGGTATAATGTGACCGATTTTATTTTTTTTTAATGGAAACACTGTTAGTTGAGCCAACCAGTAGAGCAATTTTTTCTTCACCTTAAAGGCCATGACTGAAATTGAGCGAGAAACTTAAACCCACTGGCTCCATATCTATTTCTGCAACAAATAAATGATTGCTGTATTGTTTCCTTTTGACTTCTCCATCCTTAGATAAATTCAGACAGCCATGAAACAAAACTTTATAAGTGCAATTTTAAAAGCGTTGAGCTGCTTTTTGTGCTGATTAGTTCTTCATCACATCATAGTTTCGAACAGTGCAAGAAGATTCACTTTATTTTGCTAAATACTTTCCATAACCATTGATTATCCACATTGGTCAAATTGTGTGTGGTCTGTCTGCTTTAAATTAGTTTTGAAATGTCTTAAAGCTGGACAGAGGAAAGAATTCTGGGGCTGAGTAGAATGGGGTTTTTGGTGAAATTCAAGCAGATAATTTAAAAGTTCATTCATTTTCTGCAAATCAGAATGTACCTTCTTTAGAACGAGTTGTAATTCGTCTTCAGAAACACATCAGAAAGTCTGTTACTGGTTTATTGGGATGCACGAACAGTTGGGAGGATGTAATCTGAGTTATTATTATTTTAGAAGTAATTTGTGCATAACGAGAGTAGGGGTATTCTCTGCAAGTGCTAGAATTCACGGACGAATCCATTCAGTGTATATGTCCGTATGTATCACATCATTTGTACTCATTAGCATGTATTTGGTATCAATACATGTGTCTTGTGTCATTGAAAATAACTTACAAATCCAGGTTGTAACTCTTAAGAGCCATTGATTGTATTTTGCACTTTAATTTGTTGTAATCGTTTTAAATTAAGTCATCTCCTTGTATTCATCAACAAATGAATTATTATTCTCTTTGCATGCATCCCTGTTTTACAGGAATAAATTGACTTGGAAATCGTGAGTTTTTATTAATTTAATCAAATGCTTATTCTTTTTGTGTTTCATTTCTTCGTTTTACTTCTTTCTGATTTATATATTTATTTCGTTTTCCTTTGCATGCTGTCTAATTTGGTGCTGGCATTTTACAGCCTATTCTGTGAATAGTATTCTAAATTGTTTCTTTCTGCCCAAAACAAAGGTTCCTTGTCAGCTTCATGGTTGATGCTCGTGGTGGAGCAATGAGAGGTTGTCGCCATTCAGGCGTCAGAGTCATAATTCCTCCGAGGAAAGCTTCGATGCCCATGAGGATTACTTGTCGTTATTTGAAAAAAGACAAATTGGCACACCCGCCACCTCTTTTGGAGGGAGAAGCTTTAGCGAGCAGGATCCTGGAAATGGGTCCCTCCGGAGCAAAGTTTCTTGGGTTAGTAATGCACTGTACATTTATTCTGGAACAACAGTAGAAAAGATAAAAGCGTAAGTGCACAGTAGACATCTTGATTCATGTGGAGCACTGTTTTACTTTATCGCTGCTCCAGCTTTCACTACATCGGAGAGTCTAAAGTGCTTTCTCGATGCCACCTTTAATTTTTGATCGTGAACATCGCGTGAATGACTTAAATGAACTAATGTGCGAAGTGATCTCGAGACGGAGCTTCTTGTAAATCCATAGCTCCTATTCCGTTTTCCTAAGATTCGTCTTCGGGAAGCATTCTAAATCTGGATGTGGTTTCTTAACATGTTCTCGAAACTGACTTTGTTATTGTTTGATTGTTTTTTTTTTTTCTCTTCTTCTTCTGCTTCTTCCTCAAAGGCCTGTTATAATCGAAGTACCACACTTTGCATCATTGAAAGGACGAGAAAGGGAAATACTGATTTTGAGATCAGATAATGGGGAAACATGGGTGGAACATACGTTAGAAGCGACAGAGGAAGCTGTGCAAGAAGTCCTGAATGAGAGTTTCGACGGCGAAGGTACTGGAACTGTTTTTGAACCAGTTTCTCGTTAGAGAACTCCGTATCTCATTGAAGCCGTATGCTAATGATGATAATTCCAGAAATGAGTGCGTTGGAGGATTTGAACACGAATAGGATCACGAGGATCCTGACAACTGACTTCCCTCAATATTTTGCTATTGTCAGCAGAGTGCGGCAGGAAAATCATGCCATTGGGCCAGAAGGTGGAATGGTATCATCCACTGTTGTTCCACAGGTTCAAGCTGTATTCCCTCAAGGTGCTTTAACCAAAAAGATCAAAGTCGGGCTCCAGGTAAATTTTTTTAACCCACACAAAAACAAATCACAACTAAGCAAGAAAAGTACGATAAGTAACAGTGTCCCCAAGAAACACAAACTAACTTTGTGCTGGTAGAACGTGTTCAGATCGAAAAATTGCCAGTGAAATTGATTGTTCTTTGTGCGAACTTTGTGAAGTGTGTAACAGTCCAGTCCACATTTCTCATCATGTAAAATAACACCTTAAGTCGTGAATCTCTATACTAACTAGTAGAACTGCAAGCTTGGCGTGTTGGTGTAAACGGTTTCTGGATGGTGTAACGTGAATAAAAGACCAATGTGCTTGGAGTGGTTTTTTTTAACCCCCCCTTTTTTAACTGCTCTCCCCCACTTCTTGTCTAACCACCGCAGATCGTTTTCGAATTGAAGTGTTCTTCGGGAATCCGCCTGTTTGATGTTTAAAAATTGCAAAATGAATTTTACCCATAAGTTGCACTGTCAGTCTGCTCTTGGAGGACCAGAAACTTAGTTAGGATCAGTGATCATCAGAAGTTGCTTCGCTTCATGGGAAACAGTAGTAAGCTAGGTTCGGGAAAACTGCTCCGTTTGCATTCAGGACACTTGGCTAGGTTTTTTGTTTGGTCCACAGGCGGAATCCGTAACCTAGCGCACACACCAACTGGATCCCAACAGAGTCTTCTCAAGCCTGCTTTATTTTCGTAATCCTTTACCTAGATGACCTTGGAGTCGTAAACGTCCCGATAATGTATCCGTGAATGCTCCGGGCGTTGAGAGCATCATTAAGCAGATTTAATTTCTGGTGTTTAGCACTGAGTTGTGTGTAATCATCTCACCATACTCGGATTCCGTTCTTGTGCAGTGTTATGTAGACGCTTTCTTAGCGGACAGAAGGTGAGTTGGTTCACTTCCTTTTTTGACCCACTAAGTTCCAATAGTGAAAAATAAAGCAGGCTTCTTGAGACCGGCTTTCTAGTTGGAATAGCCTATCTGTGCATGGGTTGAGTTCTTCTGGCTTGGGGAGGGGGACGGATTTTTGGTTTGCATGCCTCCAGACAAAATTTACAGTGCATCCGGAAAGAAAAAAAAACACCCCGTCTTGTCTGTGAACCTGTGGTCTCTCTCTCTCTCTTTTTTTTTTTTTTTTTTTTTTGCAAGTTTGGTTTCGTTTGCCCGTTTCTTTCCTCGTTTGTTTTCGTGTTCTCGAATGAAATAAGTGTACACCATTCGAGGAATGCAGCGGAGCGCCCTATATCAATCCATCGTTGCAGGTGCGTCCCGTTTCAACCGAGCTGGTATCCAAGATGCTTGGTAACCGCGTTGCTGTATCACCCATTGTGACGGTTGAGCCACGTCGTAGAAAGTTCCACAAAGCTATCACTCTTACGATTCCTGTCCCTCAGGCGTCATCGAAGGGAATGATCAACGAATACTCAGGCGATGCACCCACGCTGCGTTTGCTTTGCAGCATAACTGGTAAGTTCACCTTAATAATTCGAAAGAATGAACTACTACATCGTTGCGCAAGGTGGCACATCTAAAGCCCAGTGGGAAGATGTGACCGGCTCCACGCCCCTAACGTTCGTCAATGATTGTGTTTCCTTTACCACCACTGTCTCGGCGCGATTCTGGCTGATGGATTGCAGGAATGTGGGTGAAGCAGCAAAGATGGCCACGGAAGTGTATAAGGAGCTCATACATGTGCCTTTTATGGCAAAGTAAATGTTGAGCGCTGCTCCTTAACATGCTCCTGGAATTCCCGCAGATTCGTTGTTTTCGCCAAACGGATCGACGCCATGGAAAGTAAGATCAGGGTCTTCTGCATGACGGATGACAGGGAAGAAAAAACACTCGAAGGGCAAGAACACTTCACCGAGGTTGCCAAGAGCCGCGACGTTGAGGTAAAACACCAGAGGTTACTCAAGGGTGAACTCTGTGACATCGTGGAGTGTTCCAGGTGCTGGAGGCAAAGCCCCAGTACATCGAGTTCGCAGGGAACTTAGTGCCCATCACAAAATCGGGCGAGCAGCTGAAGCTCATCTTCCACGCCTTCAAAGAAAACCGACTGCCCTTCGTCGTTCGAATTCGTGATGCCAACGCGGATCCAGTGGGCAGGATTGCCTTCATGAAGGAGCCAAAGGTATTTCCCGTGGTTCCTGTTGCACGCGTGCTCGAAGTGGACCTCCGGATAGCAGTTTCGGCCCATTTGGTTTCTAGACAGACCCTGGGTGACCCAGTCACTCCATGGTGAGGTGGTCAGCGTTGTATGGCTCAGATCGCACCGTTTCAGCCGCCGCCGTTTATCGACCACGCGTAGTTGGCACAGTCGGTTGGCTCGCATGCTTTCCGGCCGACTGACCAGTCTCTGGAGCGGCATCTACCGTGCCCGAGGGTGTTACTTGTCCGGATAGTGGAAGAGTGGATGCATGACCCGTGGGAGTACCCGCCTGCGTGTTCCCTGATAGTTCATGTATATCTTTTTTCCTGTGTTTGCGAAGGACGCCCCAGCGATGGTACCATTGTACAGATCGTATTGTGTAAATACCTGCTGGTGCATGCTCCCTGTGTTTCAGTTCCGTGCGAGCACAATGAGTTGGTTGAGTTTGGTTGCATTCCTTTTCGCATGCAATTTCCGAATCTCCTTTGATCCCTTGCAGATGTAACAAAATGCTTCGCTTTGTGGCTGTACTTGTCCTTGATTTTTCCCAGTGTTGTGCAAGCGTTTTGCTGGAATCCTTAGAGCATTTCGTGTTAGTGAATACGATGACCAGATGAACCATGTACTCCTCTGGAAAGCGGGAACCATACTCTTTCGTCTGCAGTCTGCTTTCCAGAGGCTGCTCAAGAAAGCCACCACTTCCAGTACTGTTATTTTCCTTATCCTACATGGCTACATGCAGAATCATTTTTCCATTCTGCATGTAGCCAGTTCAGCCGTGTACCAGAAGTAGACACCGTGGCAGCTCCGTATTGTTTGCCATGTTTCTTGATTTTTACAATCCGCAGCGGCATCATCATTCTTGGAACCGAAACACTCCGGGATGTCCGATGACGTCATCAGGGCGATCGGAGATGGTGCTACTCTTTGGGGGGCGAGTCTCTGTTGATCCTTTCTGGCATGTTCCTGTCGGTGAATCTTTGTGTTCAAACAGCTGCCGGATGTTCGGAACGCCCCGAGGTCTCTAGAACTTACGAGAAAGAAATTTCTCAGACATGTTTTTCAATGAGCGGCGCATCATGTTTTCGTGCATGTGTGGTGGCCGTTTGCACCATGGAAACTCGGAATCTGTGGCACAATTGCCTCTGTTTACCGGAATAGGTCGGTAGAGGAGACCTGCCGCAGCACCCTACCTGCAACCTCAACATCACTCTCCCAAGCAAGCCTGTCTTGGACAATGTTCACCTTCCCAATGGCGACGTAGGCGAACGATTGCTCATGAAAGGTAGCCCGTTCTGATCTGGCTCGAAATAACGTTGCACCTAGGTTCTTTGGCAGAGTCCATCCACAAGGCTGACGTCCATCTAGAAGAGCTTAGTGGTCTTTTAGGCAAGGACTGGACCTTGTTAGCCAGGCAACTGCACATCCCAGAGTCAGACATCCGCTCTATCAAAGCAGAGTGCCCGGATGACACCACCCAGCAGGCTTTACTCATGCTGAAGGCATGGGTGTCGCAGTCGGGGAACCAGGCTTCCGGTTGGGAGAGCCATTTCCGGATCAACGCTGCTGACTGACCTGTTTCCCCTGTTTCAGGCAACACTTTAGAAAAAGCATTGCAGAGAATCGGCCGGCAAGACATTGTGAACAGATGTCTGGTCAATATTCAGCTGGTGACCGATGACACGGAGACATTCGTAGCCAAAAGTCAGCTCGGCCAGGCCACTGCAGAGCAGGACATACCGTTGTGGAGAAGGAATTTGAGCGAGGAACAAGATCTCATGAAGGTCTCAAACGTTCTTGCGTTTTTGTTCTTCTTCTACTTCCTTTTTTGATACTGAGGGTGGGAAGGAGGTCACCGGATTCCGACTTTTGTTCACCACGCCCTTTGCATTTCAGGATTCCGAGTCCATCGAAGACATTGCGCAAAAGGAGGAAAAAGCAAAGGGTTTGGAAAGTGAGTTCACTTCCCCCTAACCCCCCCACCCCCCGCGTTTCGTTTGCGAGCCTTCAATCGGTCCATTATGAATCTCATTAGGAGCGCATGTCCTTGGACTCTCCCCGGAAGTTCCCGACGATGGGAAGCAGCAGCAGTACCTAGAAGAAACAGAAAACCAGGAGACTCCACATTTGGAACAGTACCTAGAAAAAACCGAAAACCAGGAGACTCCACATTTGGAACTGCAGCGTGCCTCTTCGGCGTATGGTGCGTGGACTCTCCCGCCATTTTCGAAATTCGCGCTTTCCGAAGGAGCCGAGCCCGCCGACAGTCGGGCGACGAATCCAGCTGACATTCCCGTAACATTGATCGGGACTGTGGCGGTAGCAACTGCAGAGAACGACCTCAACACCCGGGAAGTGGGAGACGCCTTTCCGGCGGAAGAGCTTCCTCCGTGCGATCGCGCCACGGAGCCAGAATCGCGGCCATCCGACGGCGATCTGCAGCGCAGCCAGCCGGACCACCACGAGGAGAGTTATGATCGCAGATGGTGGGGGTCAGAGGAACCAGCACAACCGGATTCACAGCGCTCTGTCGTGGATGAGACATCCCACACCCAGAAAGGATTTCCTTGGTCCTACGGGAGCGAAGCCTACCTCTACCACGCCCCCGAGCAAAGCTCACGTAAGTCAATGCAATCGCCCACGCCCTCCTACCCGCCTGCTCGCACCTACCCACCACAACCATCACAACCGATCAGATGCGCGGTCCTCCTCCTTGCGGACACGTCTGCATCTCCCGCTACAGAATCCTACAGTGGATCTTAAGGAGCACCCGTGCTTCTCGAGCTTCGGCAGGAGGAGGAGGCCTCCTCCGCTCTCGCGCGATGCAAGCAGGGCCTTCTCGCACTGGTCGCGCCCGGGGAGAGGATCGAAGTCCGCTGCGTAAGACGATCGGTCCTGCCCTCGGAAGACGCCTCCTGCTGGACACCACCGCTCTCCTCGACTCGCTGCAGCTCACGGATCTTTCCTGTGTTCCAGCGTCCTTTCCGTCGTACATTTTCGGCGACGAATACGACACGCGGACATACATGCCTGAGGACCCGGTAGCAGAGGCGGTGGACGAGCAGATTGGCCGGCGCGCCTTCGCGAGAGCTGCGTCTCCAGGAGACGAGGCGAGAGCGCCGCCGGACAAGCAGAGTATCTTGCAGCAGATCGGGAGGCAGCTCTCCGAGCTGGACAAGAGGCACGTGGTGGAGGCTCACGTGGTGCCTGGAAACGGTAAGTCCGAGCGACGTTCGAGGCAGGGAAGCCCGCGAGAAGGACGATGCGCGCTTCCCTGCCTCGCGCCCACCGCCGCCGCCGATGACGGCGAGGCCTTGGTCGTAGCCGCCTGGAAGTGCACGCCTGGGGCAGCTTCGCATCTTGCAGGGGAAGGGACCCTCGACGAGTCGCCAACCTTGGAACCGGCAGCCGATCCATGCCCGCGCGCGAAGGTCACTCGGGAGCAGGAGGTGACCAGCGAAGAGGGCGAGGTCGGGCCGATGGCAGAGAACAAGAGCCGAGCGCTGAAGGATATCGGGTTCGCCCTGCAGAAGTTGGACGGTGACATCTTCTCTTGCATGGGAAAGACAAGAGCACCTGCTCCCGGAGGTAACGCGGGGGGGGGGGGGGGGGAGCAATTTGCCGGGAACGGAGCGGACAACGTGCTCCGCCCCACAGGTGCCGACGCGGAGCATGACGCCGCGGAGAAGGGCCAGGAGGCAGCGGAAGCCCACGTTACCTTCGAGGAGGTTTCGGCAGACACCCCGGACAAGCGCTCCGCCCCAGACGGCGGCGTGCCCCATGGCTACGACGAGTCAGGTCCCCTCCGGAACCCCGACTCGGAAAGTGGTGCAGGAGAAGGTACTAAATAAACTCTGCTTGACTGCCAGTCACGTGTTCCGTTGGGGTCATTCACACTCCGTGTGCCTGTTATGACGTGAGCTCTTCCGGTTCCTGACTTGAATCCTTGAGGCACCACCACACTTCTGATAAAGAGGACATCCTGAGAAAGGACCCTCCTCCATCTTTTCCCAGCCACCAGATGCGGCTCACCGGAGACCCACACTCTGCGATGCGCGAGGGACGTATCGTCGTCCCCTCTTCCCTCGTCCTCGTGGCAGGCGTGCGCCAGGACTCTCCGTGCGGCGGCGGCCGGCTCCGGGGCGCCTGCGCCGTTCGCAGAACGCCCCCCTGAAAGCGTGCGGCCGGTAGCGTCATCGAGGAGAAACGCTCCCTTGGCCCCCCACTCGAGGGGACGCGTCCCGACTGTGAGGATGCAC
Source organism: Raillietiella orientalis (assembly GCA_036172245.1). Taxonomy (NCBI): domain Eukaryota; kingdom Metazoa; phylum Arthropoda; class Ichthyostraca; order Raillietiellida; family Raillietiellidae; genus Raillietiella; species Raillietiella orientalis. The sequence goes on along the minus strand of JAYWIR010000032.1, from coordinate 2,451,445 downwards.
GAGGAGAGAGCGATAGCGGCCCCCTCGAAGCGTGCGAGCCGCCAGCCTCCTGGGGTAGCCGGTGCGCCGATCCTCATTTGTCCTCCGGCGAGCTAGATCCTCCCGCGCGCAGACAGCGAGACGGATGGTGCCCGGCCGGACACGCTTGGCGCGCTGATCTCCCGGGAGAGGCCAAGGGGCGATCGCTTCGGCCTGTCCGATCGGTTCTGCGTGCCTCCGTCGCCGATGTACGTGCGCACCCCGGGGCTCGGCGCTTCAGAAGACCGGCGTCGGAGGCAGGCGACGGTTCCTGGAGCGGGGGGAAGCGGTGCGCGTGGGCTGCCTCCTGCCCTTGCTCCCTGGGAACGGTCCGCCACCTGTGGGAGGAAGCGAGCCACGGCGACCCTCGCGCTGCTGCGTGCAGGAGCGCCGCTTCATGGCCGTCCGTACCCGGAGCGGCAACGATGCCTCGAGGTCACGGTGCGCAGAGTCTCCCCCCGCAACCTCCTTGGCCCCGCGGAGGAACCAGGCCCCGCGACCCGCGAGCAGACACGCTCTCTCCTCTTTGCACCCCAGCTCCCCCTCTCTCACAGATCCCGGAGCTCCAGAATGCGGCACCCCCTGAACGAACCCCCGAAATTCCGGCTCATCCCGAGGGAGTGTTTCGAGGGCGTTTCGGGTAAAAACGGGAAGGAGCGAGCGCTCTCGACCGTCGCAGGCCCCCTTGCCCCGTCGTCGAGAGCGGTGCCGCTGGCTTGCAAGGACGCCCAAAGCGCTCCGACCGATCCCACAACTCGAGCGCACCCTGGCGGTGCCCTCCGCCCTGGATAGCCGCTGTGCTTGGGGAGACCTTAGAGTGGCCCCTCCCCAAAGAGCAGCAATGCGCCCGTCTCTCCCGGGTGCCGGGCCGCTCACGAGCAAGCGGTTTTGCGGGAGGACGGTGTCCACGCAGAGCCCTGCCTGTCGGAGCACTCCCTAGAGGCGTGGCCGGAGTCTTTCCGGGAGCGGAGGCCTCCCGTTCCTGCTCTTCGTCGCGTTTTTCCTCCTCGTCCTGCCCACTGCGTCTCGGAAGCCTCACGGAAACCCGACCCGTCCGTCGGTGACCCTTCGCGGGAGGCGGGAGCTGCGGTGCTCCGCCAGATCCCGGACGAATCCTCTCCTGGAGAAGAACAGTGGTACAGTCAGAGCCGAACCCGGAGGAAAGCTCGGGGGTGGATGGGCTCCGCAGGAAAGAGTTTGGTGCCCCGCGCCGGCTCCGAGCGCGCCCGCACGCCTAGGGGGAGTCCTGGACGTCCGGAGCGGAAACTCCCGGAGGAGCCCTCAGGCACTTCAAGGGGCGTTAGGGGCAGCGAGAGGTCTCTCTGCCCCGCGGTGGCCCCCTCCGGGACAAGCAGGGACGGATCGGGGAAGAAGGGGAGGCGAACTATCCGAACAGTAGTGGCGCCTCGCGTCCCCAGTGGCGTTGGGCGAGCAGGAACGACCGCCTCCACGAGGAGAAGGCGGCAGCGCCTCCGGCGCCTCTTCTGCTTCGGAAGAACAACGGGAGCAGCACTACTGCGATGCCTTCTGCACCACAGGAGGGTGTATGGTTGGGGAGGTGGGGGCAGCGAGCATGGGGCGAAGAGAGGGCGCGGATGTGCGGACTGCACGGTCAGGAAGGAGTGCCTTTTGCCCCGAGCACTCCGCCCCTGCCTTGCGAGCCACGCTGCTTCGTCTCGCCCATCTCGCGTTCGTGGGAGGACGGGCACGTGCCCCACGAACCTCGCGGGCGGTGCTCCCCATTCGGGTGGCTGCGTCCCCGTCGCTGGGGTCACAGCCCCACCCACTCGCATCCTGCGCTCAGTCGTCTTTGGGGCGTGGGATGACAGGCCCAGGCGCAAAGTTCGTTGTCGCGATCCGCCCCCGACCGGTGGACCCTCCTCCTCGGACGGCAGCGGCGGCTATCTTTTCGGGGGGTGATCACTGGATCCTCCGCGTCCGAGGACGCGGCCGGGACGCCGGTCGGGATCCGAGGCACGCACGATCAGCCCTTCGCCTCCGGCCGGTGCGTGCCCGGTGAAACGTGGCGTGCCGCGCGCGAGAGAGAGCAGCATGCTTTGACCTCAAGCACACGGGTTGCAGTGACATTCTCACGTGCCTCTTTTCTTCCAGAGCCCAGGAGAGCGCCGCAGCAGCAGACAGCTGGTAAAGCATTTCCTACTCCATCGTTTCGTTTGTTTTTGTCCTTTTTATTTATATATATATATATATACTTGCGGAACTGCGGTGTGCATGCAAGTGCAGGGGCGCCGCCGTCGATCCTTGCGCTCTCTGACGGGCGGCCGCGCTCCGTAGGAAAGCGAGGGAGGAGGACGCAGTGTGAAGGGGGGACAACCCTCTCCTCCCTCCCTCCTTCCCCACTCGGTTACCCGCCATCCCTCGCCGCGGTTGCCGCGCACTGATCCGCAGGAAGGACGTGCGGTCGTGTTGCCTGAGGCGTCGTCGTCGTCTGGAAACTTAAACCCGCGCGATTCGTCGGCTAGGGATCGAACGCGCCCCCTCTCGCAGGTTTCCGTCCTTCGGGTCTAGGGGAGCAACGGTGCGTTGTCTGCTGGTGATGTCAGCGAGTTGCTGAAGGAGAGGACGGTGCCGCGTCTGTGGCAGCGGCGATCGGCCACCGCGCACCTGCGAGGCACTTCCCGCGACCTCGCTGACCGACAGCGATGGGTGAAGGGTAAGGACGAGAGCAGCGGAAAGGACGTGCCCCCCTCCCCCGACAACAGCCAGCCCCTCGCTTGCCCCCAACGAGCAGCTGGGGGAGGCCCCCGCCGAGTCGAGGCGTCGGTGCGCAGACGACGACGACGCGCACGCGCACCGGGCAGGAACCGCCCCTTCAGGAGGAAAGGAGAGGGGAAGGCGCAGCAGGGAGGACCCTTGGGAGTTTCCGGAGCAGCAGCCGCCCCGGAAGGAGGGCGTCCAGAGGTCTTCTTGAAGCTCCGGCCAGCGGCAGGGGCGACCCATCCACGCATGTGCGCGGGCTTCCTCCGAAGCGGTCCTACGGCTCACCTCGGAGCAGGCCCTTCCCCAAGCAGGGGCGGCGCCTCGCCTCCGCCGCCTGTCCCCGCGCGGCACCCCCACGTCCTGCGATCTCACGCGGTGCCCGCCCGCGGGCAGGTGTGTTGCAGGGCGGCAGAGCGACCGGCCCGAAAATTCCCCGGCCCATCCGGTCCGAGATCAAGCTCCTAGTTAAGACCACGGAGCCCGGGAAGGAAGCCGTCGAGATCAGGAGCATCCGGGAGTTCGTCGACGTCGACAGAGGGGAAATCGGGAATTTTTCCTCGTTCTTTTCAAAGTCGTGCGGACCGCGGGCTGGCTGCTGCCCCGCGCGTCGTCGCGCGCCCGTGCGGTGCGGCGCGGAGGGCGGCGACGCGTCCGGGCGCTTCGGCCGCCGCCGCGCTGCGCCGCCGCGACCGGATGCTTCCGCGACCGGCCCGGCGGCGGCAGCCGGGACTGAGGAGGACGCTGGAGGTAAGGCGGCGTGTGGCCCACTAACGTGTCCCTCCTCCTCCCCTTCCCCCCCTCCCTCTGCATGCCCCCTGCACTGGCGCCGCAGCGCGCCCACTAAAGGAGACCTGACTAACGTGCATCAGGTGTCGTCGTCGTAGGCCCTCCCCTCCCGACCCCTCTTCCCTTCCCCTTTTTCCTCGCGCTCCTGGCTGCCTCTCCCGTCGGAGCGACGCCGAGCGGACGCCCCTGGCCCCTTCTCGCGACCGCGCCACCCGGCCGCTTCCCTTCCGCCGACTCCACGCCGACCGCGCAGCAGCAGCAGCAGGAGTTTCCAAGGACGTACCTCTCCGCAAGACTCCGCCTCGTTCTGCGACCCCCCATGGTAGTGGGGGAGCAACGCGCCCGGTCGCTGTCGTTGCCATGGAGAGCGAGTCGTAGAGCAAAGGATACTCTGGTGTGCGCGTGCAAGGAGGAACCTTCGACCGATTTGCGCCCGCGGGCAGAGCGAGCGGACTTTCTGCGTGCGCCTCATCGCCGGCGCTGCATCCCCTGGCGAAGAGCGCCAGGGACTCTCGTAGGGCCCTTCCTCTTCCTCCCAATGCTCGACAGAATCTCGCGGAGGACGGCCGGACATTTTTCGCCGCCCGTGGCCGCCGTGATGACGTCACACGGTATGCGATCGCCCGCCGCGCATCGATTGGGCTGGGGCACACCGAGTGCGCGCGCGCAGCGACGACCCGGCAAGCATGGGAGAGGGGGCTAGGGGGGGGGACATGCGGCCGAACCGATCTCCCTCGGGTCATTCCTGACCGGCAGCCGTCGCCGGCCGCCACCACATCGTCGTCGACCTCGTTTTTTGTTACTCCCTCCCTTTGTGTGTGTGTCGCTCGTTGTTGTTTCTGCTGCTGCTGCTTCTGTTGTTGTTGTTGTTGTTGTCGTGTTGCAACTTGCAGAGTGACCATCCAGTAAGACGGGGTTGTTCGCGTCTGCTTCTAGATGGCCCCGCGGCACGCGGGAAGGAGGCGGTTCCCGAAGGGCAAGGACGAGGCGGGACTCCTCCCCCCCCCCTCCTTCCGTCCGACATGCCTGGCGCACCTCCTCTTCTCTCGACCGCACCGGAAGCGCTATCAACGGCGAGCAGGGAGCGACCGGACGACTCGGCGGTCTCTGAGGAGTTGGGCGGCGGAGCAGTCGCCTCCGAGGGGCGCGAGGGGGGCGGGGAGGAGACCGCCACCCGCCTCAGAGACGAACCCGGGACCCCGGGAGCGACGAGCAGCTCTCCGGCCGGGCGTCGGAAGGAGGAGGAGGAGGAACTCCTCCTTCCCGGAAAAAGGGAGGCGTTCCTGGTCCCGTCCGGAGACCCTGCGGGGACGAGCGAGCCGGCGGCAGCCCTCGCGCGGAGCCTCCCCGAGCAGGGACCCGGGGCCGACTGGCAGCAGCAGCAGCAGCAGCAGGCGCCAGTCGGACGGCTCTCCGAGGCGCGGGTGTCGACGGACCTGCGAACCGCCGGGGCGCCCGGGGACTTCCCGCAACGACCTTACCACCCAGAAGACGAGGGCCTCCCCGACCAGGACGCGAAGGCTCTCCCCGCTGACGACACGAGCAGCGATGACGACGGGGAGCGCCATCAGCGTGCCATCAAGGAGAACGACGAGAGCTCCTGCTACCAGGAGTCACTCGCGAGCGACGAGGACGCGCGGCGGCCACCGACGCCTCCCGGAGGTGCTCTGGCTCCAGCGGACGCCGTCCCGAGCTGCGGCGGCGATGAGGACGACGGCTCGCTGAGGAGGGCATCGCCGTCCTCGCACGAGTCCTGCGGGAAGGACGGGAGCCGCCCGCCCTCCCTGGACGCTTCCAGCCTGGTCACTGCCCCGGAGTTCTCCGAGGGGGAAGAGGCGAGGTGCCCGTCGACCTCCGAGTACGAGACGGCGGCGACCTCCTTCCTGGGCAGCTCCCGCGACGGCCCCCCGTCGGACTCCCGGCGGCTGCGCGCCGAGCACCGGGCGGAGCACCCCTCCGCTGCCTCCTCCTCCGCTCCCTCGGTCACCTCGGACAGCCCACGCAACAGCAGCCTCCCCGTAGGCTGGGGGGACCCGGCCGGGCCCAGCGAGGTCTCCGACACGCTGGTCCGCTCAGCCGACTCCGAGAGCGACGGCACGCTGGAGGACGCCGACCCCGGCAGCGGTGGCGCCTATGACGACGGCGGCGGTGCGTCCCTTCTGGATCTGCTTTCACAGGCGCTGGACGCAGCTGACGGAGGCAGCGGCGGCAGTCTTCCTTCGGCGACGCTTCCTGGTGACTCGCCCTCTCCCAGCGGTAGCGTGCCGTCGCCTTCGGCGACGCCCTGCTGCTCCCCCGCGGACCGGCCGGCGACACCCGACGAGGAGGTAGCTGAGCACGCCACGAGCGAAGGCCGCCGGGGGAGCGACCGCGGCGCCTCCGGGTCCGCGGTCCTGGAAGAGCAGTCGGACTCTTCTCCCCACCTGGGAGCGCCCGCCGAGCGGGTGGAGAAAGAGGTGTCGGGAGGAGCCTACGGCAGGATTGCGGCCGAGCCCAGAACTCCCGACGAACGCCGGGACGAGGTCGGAGGGAGGAGCCCGTCGGAGACGATCCCCGGGGCTGCGGAGGAAGATGCGGGGCGTGATCGAGAGAGCGCACTGCCCCCCGAGGATGGAGGCAGCAGCCTGAGAGGGCAGGTCGGGTCTCTTCTTCCGGAAGCCGCGGGCCCTTTTGGCGGCGGACTGAGGGACCTCGGGCCGGAGGAAGCGGGAACGAAGTGTCTCCCCGACCCCTCCGCGTCCGAGGAGCGCATCGTCCCCTTCCCGGACCCAGCCCCCAGGCACAAGGTCTGCGATGGGGGCATCCGGCTACTCCCTTCCTTCTCCTTTACATCACAGGACATCCTGTCCAACTCCGCCCGGTCCTCCGCCACCGCCGAGGAAGGCCTGGCGGCGCGTTCCTCGGAGCGCCCGGAACTTGCCGCCGGCGGCGTCCCCGTCTCGCACAGGAATCTGGACCTGTCGTCCCTGAAGTTCTCCGTGGAGGACTCGCTTCTGGTTCAGGATGGAGTCGGCGGAGCAGGAACGTCTCCCGGGCGCGTGCGAGGAAAGCGTCAAGAGGACGGGGAGGAGAAAGAGAGTGTGGTGGCCGCTGCCACCTCACGGATCGCCGATCCCCCTTCCAGCCCCGCGCCTGGTTTGCTCGGCGAGGATCGCAGCGGCGAATGGTCTGGCTCGCAGCGGCGGAGGCGAAGGCGACGGCGCCCGCCCACGCTTCCTGGCGGCACGGATCGCTGCCCATCTGAAGAGGAGGAGGAGGAGGAGGAGGAGGAAGGGGAGGACAAGAGAGAGGACGCGTCGCCGGTGGAGGTGTTGTCCCTGAGCACGACCCCGGACTCTGACGTCTTCCCGGGCAGAAAGTCGTGCTCCCGCAACCTCGAACAGGACTCCTTCTCGGTGGGCACGCTCCAGGAGTTCGAGAAGCTGGAAAAGGAGCTGGCCCAGGAGGGAGCGCAGCGGGGGAGTGCGTATGTCCCGGATGCGGGCAAGGGGAAGCGGGCGAGGGCCACTGCCGCCGCAGAGGAGGAGGAGGAGCAGCAGCAGCAGGAAGGCGGTCGGGCGGTGGTGCCACCTGCAGGAGGCTCTCCCTCGTCGTTGCTGGAGTTCGAGAGGCTGGAAAGGCAGCTCGCCGAGGCGGAAAAGATCGAGGAGAAGGCGCGGGAGCTGGAGGCGCTGCTCTCCGAGATCGAGGAGGGTCACGAGAGCCAGGCATCCGAGCCGGAAAGTTGCGGGACTCAAGGAGGCAGGACCTCCGACGAGGACTACGAGGGCCGGTTGCAGGAGATCGGGGAGATCATACGCGAGGCGCAGAGCAACGTGGAGAAGTTCCATAGCATCTCCCTGGAGGAGCTCGGTCTGCCGCCGAAGGAGCGCCTCGCCGCCGCCGGTCCGAGCTCCCGGCCGCCTCAAGAGGGCACCCGGAACGGGTGGTTGACTCGCGACGGCGGAGACGGAAGCGAGAGTGCCGAAGGATGCGTCGCTTGCGATTGCGGGGAGCCGGAGCCGCCCGGCGCGGCCGCGGTGGAGGCGACGGTGGCGGCAGCAGCAGCAGCAGCAGTGGTGGTGGCGGATGAGGCATCCGGACCTCGCAATCATCCGGAGTCCGGGGACTGCGAAGCTTGGCAACTCGGACTTCAGTGCGCCTCCGTTGCCGAAGAATCCCTCTCGGCTTACGAACCGGGCGGCAGATTTGCGTGCGACTCCGGCGACGCCTCGGGGTTCCGCTGCGACGACGAGGACGACGGCAACGACACCGAAGGGCAGCACGTGCACACCGAGGAGCTGGCCTCGTGGAGCGCTGGCCCCAAGCTTGGGAACGCGTGCGTGGACGGCGACGACAGACAGAGCCACGACAAGAACGGCGGCTGCTCGGAGTACAGCGCCTGGGAGTGCGCTCTCAAGATCGACAACGGATGCGCCTGCACCGGGAACGATTCGTTCGACCACACGAGCTCCGGTATCACCTACGCCACGTGGCAGCACGACGACGAGCTGGGTTCCGGCTTCACCACCGCCGACTCGACCACGTTGGTTTCCAGCACCGAGAACCTCGACAGCAGCTCGGAAGTCAACGACACCGAGTGCTCGGAAAACGGGAAGCTGCCGAGCTCGGCCTGCAACTCGCAGGTGTTGTTTTTCGCGCAGTCCAGTGACTCCGTATCTTCCGTCGTGGCAAACAACCTGCCCTCGTCCGCCCAAACCCTTGCGCACGAGGTCAGAAAAGCGTCAAGGGACGATGAGGACGATCCAGCGACCCCTTTCCGCCTAATCGCCACTGCTCCGGCAATCCTTTCTGAACCCCTGCAAATGCCGGACACCACGAAACCTGCCGTTTCCGCGTGTCAGGACTTACGCAGAGCTTCCTATGCTTCCACTTCGCACAGTCAGTCCTCGCACTCAGAAGATTGTTACTGCGGACCTGATAACGAGTTTTCTCTCCATGATAGACCGTCAGGTATCGTTGAATCCAGCTTGTGTGGTGATTTGGACACACCCCGGAAATTTGGTTCATTTATGTCTGTTCCCTGAGATGCACTGTCGTCCCTTTTCCTTTGTTTCGCCATCATTTTTTGTCTTTCTCTCTGTGTCCGTGTGTGTGTGTGTGTGCGTGTGTGTGCGAGCACAGCATATGGCATTCCGAGCGTATGAGACCCTAACACCCCCTTTCATCTGAAAACATCCTGTGATGAGTTTTTTTTTTTTTGTTTGGGGTAGATTCTTATGGGAAATTCAGATTTCGTTTCAGAAGCTTGGAAACAATCAATGTAATGGACTTTTTCTGTTGTTGTTTTTGAGTCTGTAGTCTGTTGTTTGAGCTAGCATGGATGCCTGCAGACTTTGTTTTTCCCCGTTTTTGCATTGTTTATTATATTTCAGCATGCCTTTTTTTTTTTTTTTTTTTTTTTTTAATTTAACAAACACTTACACTGCATTTCATCGTTTGTCTCCCTTTTAGGAGAAACTGAGTTCCTCAGTTGGCATAAATTATATCTGTAATTAAAATTGCCTTGATTTTCAGACGACTCAAATCGGGCATTCACAGATGAATCAGATGATGATAATCCGGAAGGAACCAGGACTCCCCAAAGGTGATGGCCTTCACTCGTTAAAATCAGTTGACCTCATTGTGATTCACAGGTTGATGGGAAATGAAAGGCAGTGAGGAACTAGATCTGTGATTCTGATGTGCTTTTATCAAGAACTGACTGTGGTAAATGAAGGACATGCAGAATCCGTGATGATGAAGTGATGTGATTAAAATACTCTTTACAGATTGTCACACTATTTATTACACTTCCTGCAGCTGGTGACGTCTGCCACACACATAGTTTGCTCAATGCTACTTCCTCTAACCAAACAGCTTTCCAGAATCCCAAGCTTGATGCAAATCCTAAAACCTGGGTCTCATATTGCTGTGGCACACTTATATATACATATATTTGAAATAAATGCTCAAGATGAAGTGAAGCTTACTTCAATTTTACAGCTCAAGTTCTTCACTAGCTGGAAGTGCCCCAAACATGGACTCTACTTCCTCAGCTGTAACCTCTTCTATGCTGCTATGCTTCCACTTGGGTTTCAAACACTTGTCAACAAGTATGGCTCTCACACCTGCATTCACAAATGACAACAAGCCAACTCTCCTTTCACATCCACAAGGAACCATACACATAAAATAGTGCTCATCAACAAAAAGCTGGTTGTACCTTCATAAAAATCACTTCCTGGTTTGACGAAATGCTGTGAAAGACGATACTCCATTTTTAAGCAATCCTTCAGGTCTAGCTTGCTCCCTCTGTGTAGCTGCAACAGTGTTACCTTGAGTGACAAGGGAGACATGGTTTTCAACTTTTGCAGTAAATCACATGCCCAAGAGGTGCCTTCTGTTTCCAGGGCAGTAAAAATCTCTTCCACAGTGGGCAGGGAAAATATCCTGAAAAGAACCAAACATCAGGAAGGAGCATTCAGAAGAAACATGGCTATCCCTTCCATGTCAAAAGGGAAAATTGAGATGAGATGAGTGATCAGCAACAAGGTCTGAAACACAATACTACAAGAATCCTCCAGGTCAATGACAATCTGAAGAGGTGTCCCAAAAGTAATAAACATTTGTTGCATTATAGTCATAGTCATTGCTTTACTGTTTCTTTTTCACCAATGGGTGGAAAACTGCATTTGTTACAGGGCCTGCTTCCAATGCACTTGAAATTGTGCCTGAACCTCACATCCAACAGCAGATTCCAAAGAACACAAAACTCTACCAATGACACATTTCACTAAAATCTAAATAATAGTTTTCTTGGTAGGTTTGGTAAATCCAAGTGTCCCTTTTTGTCTCACAAACACAATCTTCACTCGAGTGTTGCTGTGACCACCATGTTGATAACAAATGCATACTAATTTTTTTTTTCTTTTTTCCATCGACAATAGCTATGATATCCATTTCACATCCCTTTTTTCTTAACTGTTTCCAAAAATCGTTACATTTTAATTTACAACGGAAAAACAAGGTTTTCATAGAGAGAAAATAGAAGTGATGACTTTCAACAGATTCTTAACAAGATGAAGATGAAACAACAGCAAAAGACCCTTAGGAGCGAAACAGGCAAGCAAAGAAAACCTGAGAATATAGCAAAATATTGCAAAGAAAAATCTTGAAATGCAACTGACTGCAATCCAGCATATCTGAAAAGTCAGAAAATGTAGGATGGGCACAAGAGAAACAAACAAAACAATCATACTTGGAATGTCTGTGCATGAAAGATCCCTGAAAACTGAGCATGCATCAAGTATTGGCAGTGGCACTTACTTATCAATTGCTTGCTCATATTTTTTCAAAGAAAATGCATTCCTTTTCAGAAAATCTGAAGATGAGGTATATTTATCCAGAAGAGATTGCACTTCTCCTGGTTCAGCATCATTTAACTTTAACAAGTCTTTCTGCAACGTGGGTAAATGTATGTGATCACAAAAATGTGTTGCAATGCCTGCATGATAGGCATCCACCCCATTCAAGCGGAAACCACTCAATGCAAGAAAAACTCCAAGATGTCTTTTCAGTTTGGGCAGAAAGTAACTTCCACCAACATCGGGGAACAGTCCTAGAGCAGTTTCAGGCATAGCAAATACTGTTTTTTCAGTTGCAACACGATATTTTCCATGCACTGACAGTCCCACACCACCACCCATAGTAATACCACTAATTAATGCAACAAACGGTACTTTCAAAGTGCTTATCAAAGCATTTAATTGGTACTCTTCACGAAAAAAATCTCGGCATAGTGAGTCCCCTTTTAGGCCAGCTTCAGCAACAGCTCTCACATCACCACCAGCACAAAATGCCTTCTCTCCTGCTGCCTATAAAAACAAAAAGACATAACTATGAATTATTCTTTCCCCAACAGGTTGCTTCACACATGTGGAAAAATTACAAAAATTAGTTTTCCAGACTCACAGGAATTAACTCAAACGAAAGACCAAATAACTTCAAGAGTAAATAGAACACAACACCTTTATTATCACAAGCTTCATCACATCATCCCAATTCTTCAAAGTAGGATATATCCTTCGGATCATGCTTAAATTAAGGGAATTCAGGGCCTTCGGCCGATTGAGAGTAATTGTTCCGGTTTTCCCAGTTTGAGAAAATATGACTTCTACGGATGAACACATCTGTCTCACGTGGTGCCTTGACAGGCTTACGTTTTTGCAAAGGAGAAACTGCTTCATGGCCCGGTCAAGTTCAAGAGTCCACCAAGTCCAATGTGCCACAGAGTGCTTGCAGGTTCTACTCAGCTCTGCCGACACCCTCGCAGCTTGAAAGGACGGAGCAAACGCGGACTTCCCGAAATCGCCACCAACACGCGACGCCGCAACCCGGAAACACGGAATGCACTAACACCACCGCCCGCCGCCACCGCCGAACCGTCTACCAGCCAGCCAGGCGTACCAACTCGGGAGGGCGCGCAGGTCACAAAGTGCGCGGTGCACTGCCCACGGGGTAGTCCCCGGAGTAGTCCCCTGTCCGAGATAGAGAACTCCACATACAGGAAGTAAACAAAGAGGAAGTAAAGCGAAACGCCCTCGGAAAACTGCCGAGCTTCCGAAAACGCCATCGCGGTCAAACTCTATCGGGTGCTGCCCCTCTTCCCAGACAACTCACAAGCTCTGCCCGGAAGCACACATGATCGGCTTGGACGCTCGAACAACTGAATGAAGCTTAGCGGATCTGTGGACCGCCTAGCGGGTTTTCTGGTGTCTCAAATTCCCAAGGTTTGGATTTTCAGGTTAGAATTTCGGGTGCACCTGAAGGAATTCAAATCGCCGTTGTTGAAGGCGTGCCGCCGATGACACAGAACGAGAGAGTTTTCTCAGAAATCAACCAAGTAGAACGGAAAGTTGCGTTTGCAGCTAAAAGCCACCTGCCCTTTGTAGAAAAAAAAAAAAAAAAAGATCACCTTGACTGTAACAAGATTAGAAGCAAAAGTAACCGTTTTCCTGAACGTGCCATCTTACTCTGTGCAACAAGGGTAATGCCTAATATTTATGTGTGAATTTTAAGAAGAGAAAAAATTACTTACGTAACACTTAACAGCTTGAGGAGGAGAGTGACCTAACCCTCATTCGGTATTTAGTCCAGTACCAGTTTCCATATTGTCCCTGCCGTTGCACCTTGCCTGGGAGCATTCACATCCAGTTCTAGCGAGAATTTGAAGGGTCGCAGAGAAACAGGATACTTTGCAAAATTGATGGTATGCGTTACCTAGCTATACAGAAGTCACTGAAAGAAACTGAAGGAATGTTCTGAATCTTATTGATTTCTGGTGCCAATGAAGATTCTTACAAAACGCCGACCCTTTCAAGGGTTTTCATGGTTGGCATGACATTACGAGTGCGTTATGAGATGTATTTGACTATTTGGCTGTAATAACAGGATGATTCAAATACAAACAGCCATCCTTTTGAACAAATATGTAAAACCAATCAATCAGATCCACACCAATCAATCACAAAAAAAATGAGGTCAAAATATGGATAGGATTTATCAGAAAGCGAGAAATCGATGGGAGAAGGAACTGATGAACTGAGTTTCAGTATAGACACCTGAACCTGAAACTCCAAATTGAAATTTAGGTTCAACGAATCGTTCGATTTTAACTCAGGGAGAAAGCCCCACTCGTTTCCAGAGAAGATCTTGAAGATCCATGAGGACAGCTTCAGTTCTGCTCGGATGCCTAGTTGTAAAATCCAGTGATTAGAAAGACCCAGTTCTAAACAGCAACTGAAAACTTAGATGCATACTTTCATCCAATGAAAATGGTCAAAGCGGATAACAAACAGAATTTTTTCCACTCTTATCACATCTATCATCACTCTTATCATCTATCATCTATATCACTCTTATCATCGGCTTGGATTCATCATAACGGGAAAGATAGGAAACTGTCTACAGGGATAAGGTGCACTATTTTTCTTGCTGGTGTACCTAAGATAGCATGCATTTTTTAAAGCGTGAAGAAATATTAAGCCAATTTTTTGTAATATGCAGATTCTTTCATTTAACTTGTGATAAAAATTCAAAATAAATGCGCATTAACCAGGTGAGACAGCCACATCACAATTCTGTTGATTTTGATCATCCATTTATTCATGTTTACTGGAGAATTAATGATTTTGGTTAATCATCCAGTTACTTTGATCAGTCATCGGGCTGTTTGAAAAAACATATTTGAAGACAGAGCTATAACCAAAACTCAATAGGTGCTAAAAACTACACAGGTCTAAGCCAAATTTTGAAAAACAAGCTTTTAGGAACCAAAGGCTTATTCGTAAAATATACTTACACTAGTTGTATTGTGAGTAAATTTCGAATCTTCGTGTGATATTCAGTAAGAGGGACTGAGTTCTGAAACAAAACTGATTTTTAAAAAGGATGAAAAAATCATTTGTAAGTCTCATTTGTAAATTCCGTAATAATCATCTGTTCTGACTTTAACTGCTTGCATATCTTTTTCTAGCCATCGGGCAAACTTTTCAAAGACTCGGACACTTCAGCCGGACAGAGTCATGTGCGAAATGCTTGGTTGTTTTGTATACTTGAGAGAACAAGCCATCGTAAAATTCTCGAATGCTATTCTTCACGACATTCCCCATCATTGTCCTTACATCCAATACATTTCACCTCAGGACAAGCCATTATTCATTAAAATTAGAGATGTTAGGTTAGGTGAATGCTTACATCAATTCTCTACCATTTCCAAATGCTTTCAGAAATTGTAAGGGATGATGCTAATGAAGCTTATTAGTACTTGACAGGAAGAATTGACGCTCATTGAAGAGAGATTAACAAAAAAACCAACAAACAGTAGAATTAAGAAAAAACTGAAATACGAGAATTAAAATTCAGCTTTCTTTGTTTGCCGAAACAAAGCGGTAACCAGAAGTCTGAGGAGGAGAAATTAATTTATAAAACAGAGATGAGCTTTTCGTATGCGTGCACATTGAGCAGCCTTGAATTTTTAATCGAGGAAACTGTCAGAGGATCGGCTCTCTGAGAAATGCATTGTAACTAAGAAGTAGATGAAGTAAGAGATCTTATTAAATAAAACCATGAAAGTAAAGTCAGTATTGTATTATATCAAATGAAGAAACCTGAATACCTGACTATGACTGTCTGATTCATTTAATTAAAAGGAAAGAAATTATCTATGGGACACGCAGATTGGGAAAGTGAACGTATCTCCTAGAAGCAGATTGCAGGTATTGACCTTTCGTAGAATTTTTTGCAGGCATGTCTTCGATAAGGGTGAACTGAGGCATAAAAACTGAATTTTTCACGAGCATCCCATAATTCCTAATTACAGATTATTTGAAAGTGCCCTATTATGTGTGTGTGATTGTATATTGAATGCGCAGAAACTGTTTTTAGATTATTATTCCAGGAGTAATAATTTAGTTGCAAACTGAAAGGCATCGAATCTCACAATGAATAAGTAATAATAATATTTCCGATTTGAGTTGTTTATCTGCTGTCTGTTGTTGTTGCTGTTCTTTTTTTTTTGTGGTATTTTTACGTCACATTGCTTTTCCTAAGGTCCTATGCTCAGGAAGTATCTCGAACGAGCACTGCTTTCCTCTCCAAGGAAGTGTACGTACATCAGTGACATTTTTTACCAATTATCGTCATTGCTCTATCATTTTTTCTTCGACGTCTTCCAAGTGCCTGTTGAGAGAAATGCAGGTTCGTGGTGTCTCAGGCAGTGTGCGCAGCTCCCATCCGTTCATGTTTTGCACGTGATATTTACTGCTACAAAATTGAAACATGGTCGAGCACTGTTTTTCATTATGATACAAAGCATATTCACATGTGGAAAAATAATATCTCGTGTCTTATTTGGTGGTTCACAACGCTATTCGGCTTGTGTGGAGACACATGGGACTCTTATTCAAAATGCTGATGCAGCTACCGAAAGCTCGAGGGAGCAGAAATTTGAATCCAGTTTTTATTTGGCTGTAGCGGGTCTTCCTAAGGATTTACGTTCTGGAATAAGCAAGTTTTGTCAGTTTGGAGATGATGCGTGCTTTGTTGCCAGAAATAAGTCTGCAGACGTTATAGGTAAAAGAGTTGGTTAGCATTTCTGTTATTAGCTGTGTCCACAAAATGTGCCATCTGCTATTTTAACAGTTAGACTTGATTGTAAAATTCATCACCTAGCCTGAGTGATACAGACGAAATTTAAGTAACTAAGAAAATGTTACACTAAAGCTCAGCATAATGGGTGTGCATTATTCATAATTTTGTAATGTCTCCTAATGAAGTAAATGTATCCATTTTCTAAGATTTCTGTGATTTCTATTCCTATGATTATTTTTATTCTCAGCCAACAGGAAAGTCATATATTTCATAGGATAATTTTCCTTAAGTAATGTAGTTGAATTATATGAATGTGAATTTTGTGTTATTAATATTGTGCCAGTAACAGGGTTCCAAAGTTGCAAATCATCCTTTACAGGATGGGTTAATTTATGAATGACTTAAGCAGGCCTATGTAGGTTTAAATACTTGCATTTTCATGTTTCATGCATGATTTGCAAACCCTGGCATAGTAATAATGTTTTGTATAAATCACATGTGCATGTTTGATTCAGGTGTGGCTGATGGTGTTGGTGGATGGCGCCAGTATGGTATTGATCCAGGAATTTTCTCAGTCACATTGATGGAAACATGTGAGAGTTTTGTAGTTAGTGGCCGCTTCAATCCATGTGATCCAGCTGCATTGATTGCCCAGAGTTATTACGAGCTTCTAGAGATGAAAGCACATATTATAGGTTATTAATTGAGTTTGTTACTGTCTTGTCCTTTATAAAATCAAATGCTATTTAGGAAGCAGCACTATTTGTGTTGTTATGCTGAACAAACTTAATAAAAGGTTATATACTGCAAATATAGGAGATAGTGCCTTCCTAATAGTGCGCAAAGGACAGATTGTGCATCGGTCTGAAGAACAGCAGCACTATTTTAACACACCATTCCAACTGTCTTTGGCTCCCCCTGGTGCCAGTAGCCAAATCCTTAGTGACAGGTAAAGCAACTTTTTTTGAAGTAAATTCATTCTGTTTGCTACAGTCCAGAAGTGGCAGAAACAACAGAATTCGATGTGGAAACAGGTGATGTTATTCTGTTGGGAACAGATGGACTGTTTGATAATGTGCCAGATTCATTGCTACTTCCCCAGTTGGCCACCTTGTGGCCCACAGCAGATGGCAGTGCACTGCAAAAGATGGCAAATTCGTTAGTTCTTCAAGCACGTAATTTGTCGTTTGACTCCAGTCATTTGTCACCCTTTGCCAAGAATGCTCAAAAAAATGGAATTTGTGCCACAGGTACATGTCCTTTGTGCGAGCAGTGTTTTGTGATTTTGCCCTAGGAGGGAAACCAGATGACATAACAGTTTTGCTGGCATCCGTAGTACTGTAGAGTTATAGGAATAGCTGCTTCAGACAGTCTCTAGTCGTGGAATGTGCCCAGGCAACAGAGAATCAGTGCATTTATTTGATCTCACAGTGTGGCCAGCAACACACACGCCATTTTTAATGCCTTTGTTTTATTTGCAAAACCTACAATTAGTTCGTAGCTTTTCAGCAAAATTTCTCCTTCAGTGCTGCTGACCCCAGTTAAATCCTCCAGGCCTGTCTTCAGGTAGTGGGTTATAATTTGGATCATTAGGAGCTGCATCAAAGAACTGCTTCCTGCAACAACACACAACAGACCATCCCTGCTTCCATTATGGGTGTGATAATATGCCAGCACATTACAGGATTTGCGGTGTCTTCAGAATCTTAAAACCAGACGGTTGATATGGAAATACGTCCTCCAGGAAATAATATAGATGTCCAACACCCATGCCAACCAAATCCACTAAAAAGGGATTTCCTAACAATACAGAAAATGCTAGGAGAACCCATGGCAGATATGGAGCCTATAAATTCAAAAACAATTAACTGCTGCATTCCTAATTTGGTTTCAAACCTGAAAACTTAAAAGGGCAAAAAAATTCATCCTAACATTAGGATTTCTCCTTGACCATATGTACACAAGCATTAAAGTAAATGCCTGTCCTAGGAACAGCAAATTCACAAACATGGAAATTAACTATACCTTAGTTAAGAATATTAAGGGATATTTGAGTAAGGATACAATAACCATGCTGCTACCAAATAGTAGCATCATGACAAAATCAGCAGTTCTTCCACGAAAAGATACTTCTTCCAGCATTCGGCAATACCGATACGTGAAAGCCAAATTGAAAAAGAAATTAAAGCCAATGGTACCGAAAAATAGAAACGGTGTCACTAGTCTCCAGATCTTTTAAATAATTAATTGTTGCACCTTAGTGATGATACAAACCTGGAAGTTCCTCAGAACCAAAGTAGGGCTGAAGTACAATTGGTATGGAGAAAGAAGTTCCAACTGCTACAAAGTTAATGGCAAATAAAACATTAAGATTAGAAAAATTTGGTGGCAAAATTTCACTTTCAAAAAATCTAGATAACTTATACGAACCACAGCTATTGTTGTAAATACACATGCAGAACTGTATACTCGAGTGACTACCGGTATATCATAAAATTCATCACGAAGCAGTCCGAAATCCATTTATTTTACTTTTTGTAAGCTACGTCAATTTAAATGCAATCTGACATTAGTAGAGGGGCATTCTTACGACTGCAACACGTTCGCATGAAGGTTTGCCAAATTGCATTGTTCAACAAATACGTTCTGCGTATTGCGCTTTTAGAAAGAGCCTATAAGCAAACAACGCATTTTACAAACAGTGAAAATCGTCTATTGAAAATTTCTACAGTCAGTAAGGCATAACTGGTTGAAACTAACTTGTTTGAAAAATAGAACGTCAGAAAAGTTGAAGATTTGGAAGGGAAAAAAAAGAAAAATGAACAGACATCCAAGAGTAACCAAAACACATCAAAAACTTCAATTCCATTCAAAATATTAGAGCAATGCTAAAAACCACCATAGGAGCAACGCTGTATATGTAAACTACAAAGAAAATCGGTAAGATTCGAGTTGCAGGTATAGAAGACAGAGTAGAAGATATAGTACAGGGAATAGCCAGTTGACATAATACGTATATCAAACTCTTGATATTTGAAATACGAAAAAGCCTTCACTTTGGTTTAGGTATTGGCTCAATCTCTTTCATGTTTTTCACCATCGCTGATGCAATTTATTAATGCTTATAAAACGAGTTACTGAGGTTTGTACCCCACCAACTGATGAATGATACCACTGAAGAAGTTTCGGGTGGCAATTTTTCTTCAAAATAGTTTTCCAAGCAACAGGAAATCAGGGTTCTCGAAGGTAACTAGATTTTCACAAGGGAAAGCTTAATAAGTACAAATAAAAAAAAAATACATAAATATGCATATATATACGTTAGTAAACAACATCTGAAACAAGAAAATATACATGAAATTACACTAATAAGCATAATGCTAGGCATAAAAAGATAATAAATAACCTGGACAAAACTCCAGTTACGTATTCGAAATAAAGACTCCCGATCCGACACTAAACGGGAACTTAGATATGGAGGCTATGAACTTGCTATGTAGACTCGTGAGGTATATGTAGCTTAAAATCAAATATGCTTGAATGCCTACAAGAATTTCAAGCAGAAACGAACAAGACAAATAACATAGGAAATAAATGAAACCCTGAACTATCGCTGTTTTTCTTTTGATTTAAAGTAAGCAATAGAATATGCATTAGTAGAAATAGCACAAACGAAGATTTTAAGTGAGCTGAAGGCAATCTTTCTGCAAATTATAATAGCCACATGAAAACGCTGCATTCTAGATGTATCTTTTTGGAATCGAGAATGAAAATTAAGTGTAAGCGCTGATAGTGTCTTCTTTTCTTTATTGAAAAATCCAAAATCCAAACTACTCGCTCTACTATCTTAGAGTTGTACTCCATTTAGTTCTTGTGATTCTGATCATTCAGTTAATGTATTAAGCAGCCGGTGAATGAAGAATTTAGCTTCCTTTGTTCATATTTCTTTTAGTATTTAAAACATATAACCAATCGAATGATTATATGAGAATTGAGAACGGATGATTTCATCTTTCTTCTCAATATAAATATCATACTTATTATTAGGGATCGTGGTGTTAATTATTTTATTACCATTTCTGTTCGCCATCAATTGTGAATTCCAAGTATTTAGTGGGCTAATACCCCCCCTTCTCTTTGTATCTCTTCTCTGTACTTTTCCTCACATAGATCAACAGTGATTCCTTGGTGAATTCATAGTTACCTTCCTGAAGTTATCGTTTCAGGTACCACTCTACAATTTAGCCAGCATGAAATGAAAGTTCTTCACAAAGGGAATAAGGGTTTTTCCGTCTTTTATCCTCTCCAGATGTGAAAGTTTTCTCACTTTGCGCTTTGTAATTAAGAAATAGGCTGTACCTACTTATGTTAAAAAACCTTCTGTTCTTTTAGTGTTCTTGAAGCCATGAAGCCATCTTTTTCTGATTTTGGCTTCCAAAGGCTATGTTGATTTGGTAATCTGAATAACGTAGCAAGCCTGCGTCCATCTCTTTGAGGTTTAGCTCCCACTGGAATACTTCTTCCAGCATTTGGGATGCTCATATATATAGGATCTGCATAATTTCATCCAAAGAGAAGAAAATGATGATGAAACTAGAGATAAAGCGACATTTATTTTTATTTCTTTTTGTAATAACGGTTAGCTTGTGAACCTGGTTTTTTTTACTCCCTGTTCTCCCTAACTTTTTTACGATTTCCTGCGCTTTTAGTTTCTTCCTGGAGGAATCTAGCAATTGCCTTTGCCTTATTCTGAAGAAGCTGTGTGTTGCATATTTTTTCGATCAGATGATCATTCCCTGAGCGGTAAATGGTTCATGCCTCTAAGGTTGGTTTTATTAATACAGCATCATGTCCTTACATGATAACTATAAACGTATGTTTGAGAAATCTTAACTAGATTCCGTATTCATCACGTTTCCGTCCAGTTAGCCCTTGTTCCACATGAATCTAACTAAGCAAGATATTATCTCAAAATACCATCAAATGATACCTTGTACTTCCCAAAGATGCCTTTTGAGTAAAGGATTGTTTTCTCCTCGAAATACAAAGAAATTCGGTGGATTCTCTTTGATGATTTCACTATTTCCTTCAGTAATAGCTTTTTCTCTCACATAGTAGAAAGTGTTTCATATACAAAGAGTTTGATATACGGATTATGTCATCTGGCTATTCCCTGTACTGTATCCTCTACTCTGTCCTCTATACCTGCAACTCGAATCTTACTGATTTTCTTTGTAGGTTACCTATGCAGCGTTGCTCCTATGGTGGTTTTTAGCATTGCTCTAATAAATATTTTGAATGGAATTGAAGTTTTTGATGTGTTTTGGTTACTCATGGCTGTCTATTGGCAAAAAACAAAGTTTACTGTGTTAACCTAAATGGAAAACACAGGATGAAACAAACATTCAGTATACTCGTGCTTAGTGCAAGTTTTTTGAGAATCTTTTTTAAATGAAGAATGCGAAAAACCGTTAGAAAATACATATCAAGTAACTCAAAGCGAAAAGAACACTGGGATTAGTATTATAAGGTATTTTGAATTTGAAAATTCTTTAGGCAGTATCAAAAGTGATGAATGTATTGGTAAGCTGATGGAGCATTATTAATATAATGCATTACTCCTTTCTTATTGAGCAGTTTTTAATGATTGCTCTAATATTGAGCTACTGAACTGCCCATTCATAAGATATATCGCACTTAATTCTCTGGTCAAATCCTTTTTTATGTTATTTAGCTTTACTAAATCTACTACACCGTGATGTTGTACCTACAGAATAAAACTTGAATAAATACTCTGGATGGTTAAGATTGCAGTTTCCGAGTCATATTCTTATGTTTGCTAGACTCACTTCTGATTCTCACCATCTGTATAAGCCAATTTTTTTGGTGTCATGAGATATGTATTTTTCCTTTTTTTTCACCCTTTAAGTGGATATTTGACAATAAGCTCCGGTTTCTGATAAGTTTTGTTCAATTTTTTGCATGTAGATAACAACTTAACGCTTGTAAAGTTATACAAACTAAAGTATATAACTAAATGATACGTCTAGATGAAAAAAGCGTGAGATTGCATAATAAACTTGAATCCAAAGAAATGGGCTAAAAAATAATTGCAGATTCTAATCAACTGTACATTGATCATTATGTTATGATTACTAATTGGTGTCACGGCACGCGCTTGGATTACTTTTCATTGAAAATTAATCTTCACTTTCACACAATCTGTGTGGATGTTTGGGTTTTCATTTGCCATCAAACCTCCAATTAGATTGTCTATGTTGAGATAGTAATAATATTTTTCACCATCTTGGAGATAACAAAATAGAAAATTGCCCTGTATGAATTTCATGTTCCCATTGCAGTCTCGGCTGTAAGGAAAGTTTGCTGAACAGAAATATTTTCGAGTTCTTAATTTGCAAGCAAATATTATGTAATTTACTATCCTATTCCACATAATTTTCACTGCCGCTAAATAAAGGTGAATTCAGCCAGAACTCTTTTATCTGCACAAGTCCTACATATCAGCGTATGCAGAAATGTAAAGTTTCCTCTGGAGACGTAGGTATTGCTGTGAGCATCACATGTATGCAGAATGGCGGAAAGTTTTAGAAATGATACAATGAGGTAATCACACACGGTATTTCTGATTTTCTTTGGTTAATGCTAAGTTTGTGAACAGTGAATTCACGTTTGAATGAAAAGATTTGTTTCGAGGTTTGATTTCAGTAAGACTTTGTATTGTTACTTTTAACGGAAATATCAACTTGGTGTGAGGTAAACAATGGGCAGTATTTTGCTGGAAGCTTTCGCTTCTAGTTATGTTATTTGAACAAACAAGCAGAATTTATTACCCACGAAAGCGGAGAATTCGGCCAAATATCAAACTGGAAGTTGATAAAAACAAATCGCACCGGTGATGAAAGAATTAGTTAACCTAAGTTGTCAAGGACTGATTGTGTCATTGCGGGCAGTTATTGGACTGAAGTGGCCCAACTATGGAAGCAGTGCCGTCTAATTCTTAAGCGTTTGGAATGATGTTTGAATTACTAAAGAGTGTGGTAGGGTTTGTTTTCAGTCAGTTCAGATGTGTTGATCAGATAGGGTGAAATCTTGCCGATTACAGGTATTTAGGGATTTTGTAATGATCTTTGGAAACTAGCATTCGCATTTTGTGTTCAGGACAGTTTATTGATTCTGAGCAATGGGTTTGCTGCGGAATTAGCATTTCCTAAGTCAAATGATTCTCACAGGATGTGCAGTCCCTTGGAGCATAACAGATTGTTGTTCTTGGTTTTCATACATTGTTTGTTAGGTATGGTATGATTTTCACGTGACTTTCCGTAAATCTTCCCGTTTATATTCGTTGATTCCATTTTCCAGATTCGTTAAGATTGTAAATTAGGATTCTCTAAACAAGTGCACAACATTTGTATTTGGAGGAAAATTCTATGCATGATCTAAAGGGAAAGGAATTGGATAAGCAAAAGGTTCATTCCAAACTCTTGCTTTCTGTTTTCTCTGAATTTTCCCAATGTATTCAGTGAAAAGTTTTGCTTTGGGTTGTATCAACCACAAACCTGACATTTCTCTTGTCTAATTGTTGGTATTTTATGGCTTTCGTTGCTTTGTTTCTTCAGATTCAATGGAATCAACTGTGTAATTACTTATGAGTTAAGGATGAAAAGTGGAGAAAATGTTAAACATGTAAGCTGTTTAGATTAGTTCAAAAATTTATAATCAAGGAAAATCCACTATCTTGAACCTAGGTAACTTTTCTAAAGTTATGTAAATTAACATATAAATATTTTTCTGCATTTTGTTCTTCAAGCATTTTCTAGTTTTAAGCAAGTCATGATGAAGGAATTTTTGTTTTATACAGGCAGCAAAGACAAAAGATTTTTCAAATAAGGTATAAGCATAGAATCTGAAAAATCTGAAGTGTGAGATAATGAAACTGCACTATTCGAATTTAATATAGAAATAAAAACAATTCATAAAAATAATCCATTATAAATTTACAAAATTTTTGATATATCATTTCTCAGGCTTTCTTCATTGTGCACTGGTGCAGTTAAGAATTATAGATGTGTTCAGTCTGCAAATAAAGATGCATAACAAGCTTATAATGTGAATTTTCCTATTCTCTACAATTAGTGAATTGAATTGATCTAAAGGATTGTGTAATTCAACTTACTAATTCTAAAGCTTAGAATGGACTTCCTAGCCATTACCAGTCATTTTGCACATGACAGAACTGCTTAAATGAAGCAGATCTCATCAAAAGGTTTTGTAAAAAGAAAAACTGTTGCTACATAGTTTTTTTTTTTTGAATAGAAAACGAATAGAGAAGGGTAGGAAGTAAATAATGCAAAGTGTGTACATGGTTTGCATCCTATCACTTGTAAACACTATGAACTAGCATGCACTGAATACTTCCTATGAATATTCTCTAAGAATTCATGTAGAATCAGCCCATTTTTTTTATTATTCTTTTTTATTGATTGTGAATCAATAAGCATTCTGAAATATTCAGTGCATGTTTTCATTTCATTACAAAATATTCAGTTAAGTATAATGATGAAGTAAAGCAGTCTTAACCCTGCATGCATGCATGCTTACAAATATGGACTAAATTGCTGACTTCAAATATTAAAACAATGAACTTTCCGTTTAGACAAAATTGAAATTTTCTCTTTAGGAACTATGATCAGCAACAGTAGTAAGTATCTTAATAATCAGAAAATTCGAGGATCCTAATCAAAAAATTTTCAAATAGGAATCTTTGATATTTGATGGAAAGATCAAATGAGCACATTTATGATATTTACCTTATTAAATTCAGAAGTAGAAACAGTGGAATGCAAATGGGAATTTCTGTTTTCTTGCATTAAAAAAATGTTAAAACAGTCTTTGATGTTTTTGTTTTGTTTATTTGAATGAGAGCTGAAATAATTTTTTGATTTTTTGTTATGAAACATTTCCCGAAAACCAGCTAAGCAAATATGTATCCACTATTGCACATTTCCATTATATGCCAAAGTGTTCTTTGAGAATTTGAAAATTTTTAGTAAAAATGATGTCTATTCATGAAGTTTACTTCTGATTAGTATAATTGCTATATAGAATAGGGACAGTGAAATAATGCTTTCTGTTAAAACATTTGATAATTTATAGTTTGCTAATGATTTAATAGGTCATTGTAAAAGTATTAGACTTCCATATGAAGATTTTGTGTGTGTGATTCTTTTGCACTATCTAAAGTTTTTCATAATGTAAATATTAGTGTGCGAAAGCAACATTGTGTACTTGATATACCACATGAAAAACAGATTCCATAATAATTTAGTCAACTTTATTGATATTATTACATTTGTGTATGTGTATTTTTCTTTTTGTAACATGCCCTACATCAGTTTGATTTTGAAATGCGTTTCTCATCTGTGGCTGAGTGAAATGTCGTTCTTAATTGCATCTGTGTGGTGCGAACTTTCAACATTCTATGAGTTTTAATCTTTAAAAAAAATACAGTGGTAAAGGTGAGCCAAAAAGGAAATTTCTCTCCATGTGACAGTGTGGTAAAATATGTGAGCTTTGCTAGACTTTCTCAATTGAAAATATAAGTGTTGTTCATTTCATACAGATTCTTTTCATTGTTGATATGCTCCAGTGCAATCCTATGGAAATCAGATTCAATAGTTAAATGCAAGTATTTACTATCAAGTCTATTTCAGAACAGCTTTAAATCTTTATAGTTGCATTGTAAATGTGTTTTAACATAGATGGACAGTATAAGATTTACCAGTGTTAAATGCCTTTTGAAATAGCTGCTTGTATTTTGAACTTTTTGAGCAACGTGAACAGTAGTAACATATTGGTGATTGTGCTCTTTGCTTTTGTATACTCTGTGCTGTTTGTTTTTCTTCTATTTTAAATTCCAGTTTTCTTCAAAGCAGGCCTTGAAGTAGGCGTCCAGTAGTTTTGCTCCCTAGTCAGATTCATAATTTTTCACATTTCGCAATGGTATTTGCATTTTGTGTATTCTTGGTAGTTCTGAATAACCCAAATGTGTTTAATTGCATGCTTATCACTAACATTGCACGAGATTATTAGAAGAATTAAATGTAATTGAGGAATGACATTTGAGGATGGTTACTACCACCAGCAGATCAGTTGCCCAATTATCTTTCTGTGAGTTAAACTTGTGCTAAAATCATAACCTGTCAACATATGATTTGCAGACAGATTTCATTATGTAGTAACTCCTGTATAATTTTTAGCATGAGTGTATTGCAGTAATTTTGAAACAGAGGTAAATAGATTCCAATAGTTCTCTATTTCTAAACTTATGGAATGTTGGAAGTTCTTGTGTAATTGAGGCAGTGGTAATACAGGGATGCTACTTAATAAACTTTTCCTTTAATGAATGATCTTACGTAAGAGTACATGCATTAGTTGAGTGGTTTTATATGTGCATGGAAAATTGTTCCAAATGACCAGTGGTTATGATTTACATTTAGAGCTCATCTGCAGAAGACATATTTTAGTAAAAGCCAAAAAATGATTTGTGGGGACAATGATTCATATATGATTGGAATGTTACTATATGTGAAATTTTTCAAAATCTCACCAGTAAAAGAATCATATGTGTTTCATGTGTAATCTACTTATTCTACAAAGAAATTCACCCCCAAATCCAGGTTCTCTGTTCCTTGTTTGCATCAGAATAGCGTAAATTGGTCTTATGTTTGTTATATGCCAATAAGTATTATGCTTTTTCAGTTGTTTTATTGATCAATGTTCTTATTTTTTGATAATTTCAAATTTTTCCTTAGCACAAGAGATTATGATTATGGTGGCGGTTTCATGAACTATAATAATTCCGACCGAAGACATAGTAAACCAATTCCTAAAGAGCCCCCTTACACTGCATTTGTAGGAAATTTGCCTGATAAAATTGTCCAAGGTGATTTGGAAAAGATCTTTTGTAACCAGAGGGTATGTGCTGAAAAGATACCACAGTTTCTGAACTTTTCTTCCACATAGATCCGTTCTATTCGTCTAGTTAGAGACAAGGAAACAGATCAGTTTAAAGGTTTTTGCTATGTAGAATTTGAAGACAGACAATCTTTGGAGGAGGCCGTCATCTATGATGGTGCTCACTTAGATGGACGCCATCTTCGTGTAGATGTTGCTGATGGAAGAGGTCGTGACAAAAGTGGTGGGTTTTCAGATCGAAATAGAAGCTCAAAAGGTAATCATTTTTTCCATATTTTTGAAAAAATTCTTAGTAATATTTAAGGTGGTATGGATACTCGTTCAGGTCCTAATACTCGAGGGATGAATAGAAGAGAATATGGTTCAGGTACAGAGTGTATATTGCACTTTCAGAAATTGCACTTTAGATATGGTTGGACTTTATGCTGACTGGACGTTTGTTACAGATCGTGGAAGTCGTGGAGGACGAATGGGAAATGATAGGTTTCCCAGTAAAGCAAACTTTGGAGGAAAATTTGGTAAAGAGCGAGATCAAGGAAGAAGTTATCCACAGTCTCAGAAAGATGATGATCGAAGAGTAGAAGAAAAATTTAAAGAAATGTCCGTTGGTGAGCATATGTAATCATTGAAAATTCCACTTTTCTGTTAAGATGAAGATGGCTCTCAGAGAAAGCGATTAACACTGTTACCAAGGTCTACTAGTGTACCACCAAATGCATTAGCTGAAGAAACTCCTCAAAAATTAGCCATTTTTGGTGGTGCCAGACCAAGAGAGAGCAATATTCGAATGGAGAGGAAAGGTTGGTGCTCTTAGCAACTGCTGTGAAATTAATGTAGATTCAGAAATGTCTTGAGAATTCCTATAGCCTTTCATCTGAACAGGTAGTCATGTGATATTGGCTGCTATGGGGAGGAAAGTGGGGCAAATAAATGTCCAATACTGTTTCTCTTCTTTCTTTTTTCCTTTCTTTTGTTTTGTTTTGTATTTCCTTTCCTTTTCTCTCTCTCTCTTTCACAAATTGATTGTTTTGTAGCTATCATTTTAATATCAGCAATGATTCCAATCATCTGAAAGGAAAAGCCATTAAGATGTATTCAGCATTTTAATGTAAATTATTTATAACCTATATTCTAATAAATGACATTCTGTGGCTCTTGAATTTGATAGATAAATAGTTTTTCATTGATTTCTGAGTTGATTTTGAAAGCATATGAGTCATTCATGGAACAGGGGTTAGATTATCATAGCTTTAATTAAATTGGAATTCCCTTATTAACTTCAAATCAAAGGCCTTGTGTCTCCACAAAAGTGTGGATTGCATAGCCAGTGGCCTTTAGATTAGAGATTTTCGAACCAAACATTGCCCCTGTTCATCAGAATCTTGGATAAAGGAGTACTGTTGCTACTGAGAGGTTGTTTTTAATTGTTTTATAGCAGATAGTTATCAATTGCACTTTACGTACGTAATCACCATCATCACAGTTGGTAAAAGTTGTATAAAGGCAGAAACATGTGAAGCAACTTGAGTCATCATTCCGAAAAAAACCCAGCCACTTTCTTCAAAACATAATTTGCAAGGATGTAGTACGATGGGAAACATTCAGCCCTGCTTACTTCTATTGAACTTGAACAAGGTTCTCAAATTTCATGACTACAAAGAGTGTGCTATGAGCATGGTTAATTCAATGCAAGGCTTTACATATTAAGATATCAGCTGCATCTCAGATGTTTCCGTGGATCAATGCTGTGAAAAGGTCCCATGTTCCAAAGATGCTATGAAGACTATCCATGGTTGTTGAAAGTTTGGTCCCAAACATTTCTCATTTGCTTGATATATCCTTGTTAAACATCAAAGGAATTCGTTCAGAGTGTTTGGGGGCGGGGAGCTGTCTACGTGTGATCCAGGTGCAGCCGGTAATCCAGCCAGTCATGTACTTGAATTTTGAATATTCGCATTTCAAATGCCAGCTTACAGTTCACGGCACATGGAAAGACTGTATCAGACGTGTTCTCAACACCAACGTGTTTTTATTTACATTTGATATAAGTTTAACAGTGTTTGTGAACGTTCACCCGTAATCTGGAAATTGCGTCTGCAGAATAAGATACTGATTAATTTATTCAAGCAATGGCTAAACAGAATTGACGGGCAGTTTTCCGAAAATTGCGAAGCAACGAATCCGTATCAACAAACCTAAGTAATGCTTGAATGCTATCGTTACGCGTTTGCTTTGATTTTGTTCAAAATCAAAGCAAACATGTCCTGTAAACCGACGGTGCCTTCCTGACAGTCGAATCTGTGGAACGTTTTGTGGACCTTCAACGTTTGCTGTGCACTTCGTCAAATCCTATTTGGAGTCCGCCTGCCAGAACCCGAAATTCGGTTTACGTAAGCTAGCATATTATCGTGGACTCCTATTTCGAAGCAAAAGACTCGACACTTTCGGAAATGCTCTTTCCAAGATGTCGTGTACTCTTCACGTTCAGTGCCGGTGCAAATGAGGAAGTCAGTACTGTAAATGAAAAGACAACAAAAAGCAGCTTGCTTGTTGTGAGGATTTACCACCAACCGTGTTCTCACCTTTTCACAGTTGCGAGGGAATGGTAAAAACTGAAAGAGACTTCAAGCCAAACGCGACTTCATTCGAAAAGTCTGAAGTTGCTCAACCATAGCCCAGCAATGTTAACAGTCGGTGTTCCTTTCAGTAAGTGTTGCAGATAACGTGAGTAGGGAGTGGAACCATGGGTACCAGAAATAACTCCTATAATTCACAGGCACTCTCACATCTTCATAGCTAAGAAGTTTTGGGTCTCGACTTTGTAGGTTTTATGAATTCCAATCAAAAAACTTTTTATCAATTAGTACCATATAAGATGGTTCCTATGACTAATGGTACACAGTAACATGCAAAATTGTTGCCGTTCCCCTTTCTTGTACCAATTTGCGGAATCACGAGTTAGCAACTCGGAAAGATTCGGCAGATTGATTATTGAAGTGATCTCTGTGAATTTTGAAAACTTACGGTTTTGTCTTGTCGGGATTTTAGACTGAAAACTTTAAATCACTTGTTTTCCTCTACATTCTCTATGAATTAATGAAGAAATCGACAACATCAAAGGTACCCTAAGTCAGCAAAATTTCAACTAAGGATTCCAATTATCACAACCTCATGACTAAGACCAGAATAATTACGTAAAA
Source organism: Raillietiella orientalis (assembly GCA_036172245.1). Lineage (NCBI taxonomy): Eukaryota > Metazoa > Arthropoda > Ichthyostraca > Raillietiellida > Raillietiellidae > Raillietiella > Raillietiella orientalis. The sequence continues at coordinate 2,421,593 of JAYWIR010000032.1, read as the reverse complement.
ATCTTCAAAATTCCAAATACAGTCCTTTATTTGTGAACGCATACTGTACATACTCAACTAGAAAGGAAATGAATAATGAAAAGAAGAGACTGGTCATTCATCATACTTTTCTTCCAAACATTATTTGCAACTTCAAAAATACACAGAAACTTTAATCATAAAAAGTATTTTGCAAAGAATGAGAATCCAAGCAGTAGTGAAATCATATGGAGAAATAGTTATCTTTGATTTCTTTAAGCGAATAAGAAATGAAGTTTAAATTGCAGATTTGTGACATTGTGTGAAGTGCACAATTAACATGCCAAATAGTCTCCCAATAACTTATGCGGAATTTGAATATGCTGGAGAAATGTGCAATTACATGATCATTGCTTAAAAAATTATTTGAAAATGTGGGTATGCGACTGAAATCATTATCAGGTGTCACCAATGAAGGCTACACAGTCTCATTTTTTAATGAAGTATCAAAGGCATTTTCTAAAGTGTTTCAGAATGTGAAACATGGCTTTTTATAGCACTATCCCGAAAGTGCTGCTTTTTCAGATTTAAAAAGAAAAGTTCGTCTCGAAGTATTTACTTTTATGAAAACCACTAAATTGTAGCATTATATGATGGATGACTTTCGATAGCCCATTCCGATTTGAGCAACTTGGCATGCTTTATATGCTTATTTTTTTCCATGTAATTTCGAAGGCTTATAGTAACATTTGAAAGAATGGCTCTAAACAAAAGAACAGAACGAAGTTTTAATGAGCTTTGCCAATTCAAGAAATTTGCTGGTTTTTGATACTTAGTCTGATTCGATAAAATCTTCAACAGCAAATGATTGTGGTAAATAACAATTGACAGTCATATAAACCATGAAATCACATTTCAAAAGTTTCTATCCCTCGTTTCACCACTTAACTGTTTTTGTTTAACCATGTCCATTTTTTAGGTAAATCTTGAAGATGTGATTAAATCTGTTTATGCCATTGTTGCAAAAGAGTTTTGAAAATCTGTGGAAGCATCAGCTAGAATGTTGGAAGGTTCTGTCAAGCATTTGAGATTTTCTTGTGAACTCTCGTACTGAAGAATTTAACAAGACGTAAGATGCATTCTCTATAAGTAAATGGCAGCACTCAAAAAAGCATTTTTTGTTATTCATTTTGTGATTGATCGTATTAAACGTGTCCAAAAAAGTTACAAGATCTGTTTCTCAATTTTTTTAAAGAGAATTTATCAATTGCAACCATTGCAAATGTGAAAAATCCACAACTGAGTATTCATGGCTTAATATTGAAGTATCTATTATAAAAGCAGCCTCGTTCACGTCATCCAATCAAGATTGCTTTCTCTGATTTCCAAATTCTCATAAGTAGAACAATGCATATGAAATGGAGTTTCTTTAAAATTCAATTGGTTAGCAGCTCTTTAATGCCAACCATCTGAAAGTATGCATACATTTATTTCATTATGACAATAATTAAAGAGTGAAAATACTTTGTATATTAAAAAGCTCATTTCCAATATTCAGTGCGCTTATAAAGACACAGAAACATTCGAATTTTTGTTCCACAAGCATGTTCGATTCAACATTGAATAATTCTTGTTCTTTTTCCTGAGGGTCATGCTTCTCGTCGAAAGACAAAAGCACGTGTGTTTTCCAGTGGGAATCCTGTAATTTGATTTGGCCTGAGTTTGCGGAGGGTCGGATTTTAGCGGGCATGAGATTTTTTTGTGGCATGTGCGGGCAACAGGAACATACTGGTTCCATTAAAGAAATCAGTAAATATGCACAGACGTTTTTTTATGAACTTTAATGATCATAAACATTATGATTCTGTAAAGTAATGCCAGTTAATAGGGTCTTTTGTTCCAAAATACCAAATGGCGGTATGATTTCGAAGTGTTTCCCTGTTGTGTGCCAGGAGCATAGGAAGGAGTTCGAGTTCGAATTTAGTGTTAACAAAACTTTTTTATACACTATGTGTTCAGTCATGTTTATTGATCACTCAAATTTCTGAAAATTCCTTGCTTGGCTTGACAGTATTTGCTTTTGGCATTTGTGCATAATGATGTTTACCATTTGATTTACCGTCTTCAGTTTATGAATTGATGAAATTGGTTCACGAAACCCACTCGGAAAAAATCTTTGTTAAGCTTCGTAGTGTATGGGAAACGACTGCACAAATTATTTAAATTATAACAAAAAAATCGATTCGAATACTTATTCTGCTGATTTTAAATCAGTCGGAATAATGCAGCATTTGTATTTGCGTGCAACAAGTCATCGCGTGTGGGTATCTAAAAGTATATGTTGATGATGGTTGTATGTTTTAGACGATACTTAATTTAAAACGTGCTTTAGGCCGTATTGCTTTGCACAGATATTGTACTAGCATAGTAAAAATGGAACAGCACAGAGTGGTTCCAGATGTAATTTCGAAAGCACCATCCAGCACTTTGGAGGTTGGTTTCACTTAGCATGATCAGTAACTGTGTTATCGATAGGTCGAATATGAAACTAACGTGGTGAGTAATGGAAATATCCTAACCCCTACTCAAGTTAAAAATCCGCCAACAAATGTTAGATGGCCTTATCAGAGTGATAAGTTGTACACACTGTGTATGACAGGTAAAGTCTCTTGATTATATGTTTACTTTTAACATTGTTTCAAGACCCAGATGCACCAAGCAGAAAGAATCCAACCTTTAGAGAATGGCACCATTGGTTAGTTGGAAACATACCTGAAAATCATTTGGACAGAGGAGAAGTATTATCAGAATATATTGGAGCTGGACCTCCAAAGAATACCGGTACGTATGAATGTTTGCTTCACTTCACGTTAGTTTTGTAGGTTTACATCGCTATGTTTTCCTTGTATATGAACAGCCACAGAAACTATCATTTGATGAACCAAGGCTGACCAATCGCAGTGGAGCAAAGCGTGAGAATTTCCATATAGGAGAATTTGCCAAGAAGTATGGCATTAAGCTAGTTGCTGGAAACTTCTTCCAGGCTGAGTGGGATGATTATGTGCCAAAGCTTTATGAGCAATTGGCTGGTCATTGACCTAATCATTTCAGTTTCCCATTAAGTTCAAAGACTGCACACACACCTCACATGCTACATTTACTGGTAGAGGCTGCCCTTTAGACAAACACTTTATTTTGTGAACAATAAATGTGTAGTTTCACTTTTGAAAGAGCTTTTGATTGTACATCTGATGGTTGACAGTGTATTCATTTTGAAACCGAATGGATTTGAAAATGAACAGCATAATACAGTTTTATGTATAAGGATCTTGTTGGAACAAGTTTACTGATTGAAAATCGTGTTCAAGTTGCAGTCGTGTGTCTACTGAAGTGAAGACTTAAGAGACTACACTGTTCTTGACACTGAAACCATCACCTCTTTTAAACTTTCAGACTTCACCCATTACAACAGTAAAATAAGAGTAATGAAACAGATGTATCAAAAGAAAATTGTGGAAGGGAATCCTTATCTACAAAGTTATCTTCCATCAGATTTAAATTTTTAAAGCACCCCTCCTAGTGCTGTAATGCTTTGTTTTTATGAACAGTTACGTAATCAAGAACATATCGAGTGTACACGATATGTCTAATTGAAGACTATGCGAAATTCCAAAGAATAGTGCTGAATAAAAGTTTGCGATTAAAGGGATTTCATAAACAAATTATGGAAGCATGCATGATTCTGAAATACACAACACTTGCTTTGCGTACTTGTTTCCATGTTTGATATCGATGTTTGATTAGTTCCTTCCCATGAATCTCATGCTTCACTTAGAATTGAAACGCTAGAAATACCTCCTTGTCTCTTTACACATCAGGATTCCTAACTTCAACAAACCTAAGTTTTGGTACTTGACTGCCTTCGGTTCTTTCGTGACACGCTCTGAAGCATGCCCACGTTTTCTGGTGTGCGTGACAAACCTCACAATCTTATGGCACAAATGAAAAATGTATAAATCAATGCCTTTGGAGAATGTCTCAGTTTGAGATGTTTTATTTTTCATTGCTTGAATAGGTGTTATCCCAATCAGGATGTTCCCTCTCTTCCCAAACATCATTTTCGTAATATCCTCTGAGACGGGTCCTCATTTGCGACTTTTCAAACGAGACAAGCGATTTCTGTAGGAAAACTACTCAGTTTCAAATTGCACAATTATGATGATTCACCAGCTGCTCCAAACTTCCGTGCTTCTCCCATTTTATACACTTCTGGTAATTAGCGTACCATTCGTTACAATTCAGAAACGAACCATAAATAAAGTACTGATACAACCTTCCTCTTATGCTCCGACAGTCTGCATATTCTTCACGGTACATGCGACACGGTCTCACCTGTAAGGCAGTCTTAATTTCAGGCCTCAAATTAGTTATACAACCATCCAAGCATACTGCTTCACGTCACCTTCCATGCTTGAGACTCACGGAGCAACCAGACGCACAAAAAAAAAGGCCTGCCAACTTTTCAAAACGTCCGACGATCGAACCCCACAGAAAACGGAAAAGCCAAGTGCAGCACGGAGATGCGACAGAAACATTTCAAGATTACAAGTTGCAAATCAACAACAACAGCAAACACAACAAGCATTTACTTCCTCTCAAATCCAAATTACAGATATGAATGTATCTTAGAAAAGAGATTATTCAAGGTTGATATTAAAAATGCGGTGTGTGTGTTGAAAAAAAATCATTTTATATTTCAAACAAGAAGTTTCTTATTTGTCGATATGAAATGATCTTTCTTTGCCATTACACAGGGAAACATAGCATTTCCTATATGTACATCCTTACTTTATTGAACTTTAAAATGCAGAAGAATCAACTATAATCATCATGAAGGGCAAAATATTGCCATCATTAAAGCAGAGATTTACGAAATGAACTTGGGTGATTTAACGTGATCACATAATCGACTCAAATCAATATCCTGGAACAAAATCAAAAACGGAAGAAAGCTTACAAAAAAACTGAGTGACCGCAAAATTTATTAGTGTTTCATAAAAAATACTTATCATAAATTTACGATAAAATATTATTTGTTCACAACACAAAAGATTTCATTTGAAGAGATTCTTTCATATCTGTCAGGTTTTTATAACAGAATATTCATTTTACAAAATTTTTTGCTTTTTTCTACATGTCTACATCTATAAAGCTTATCACCGTAAAGCACGCCTATTGTGCGTGCTCCAATCTTAAATTTAAAGTCTACAAATCTTGAATACTTTCAACACATTGTTTGTTGGTCGGGTAACCGGACAAATCAAAGTCAAAGACAAATCAAGTCAGAAAAGACGTTCCAAACCTTCTCGATTCTTAGGATGAACTATGAAACTTTTCCTGCTGTTTTCCAATTAGGAAATTGCCAAAAAATATGATTGTCTAGAACCAAGGTACCAGATCCAAAGGGCTTGAGAAGTTTTCGTGTCCTTATTTGTCATGTTGTTAGTGGTCAACGCACATAAAATAAACATACAATATGTGGCACGCAATCAACCAACTTTGAATTTATATCTTAATTACATCGATTTAATGTAGGCTCAGATATTTTTGCTTGCACATATTCATCAATATTCATTAAGTTTGCATACTATAATAATGCGTGTGAATCTTTCAAGTTTATGTGGCTATTGTTTCAACTTCTCGAACCTTCTGGTTTTCAGTTTAGAAGCATATGTAAGGATTCTGTCCATATATTTCTAAATTTCGAATATAACAATTAGATAGGAATGATAATGATTCTAAACCACAGATCTCAATATCCACATGTTTCTAACTTGGAAATTAATTTATTGAGAATGTAATGAAAAATAATGAATTTGAGCGTCCATCAAATATGAGTATTATACAATTATGTGATGTTGATAAAGACTTGAAATGAACATAAAGAATTGAATAAAAAAGGAAACAGAATACTATCATAGGGAGTTTATCATTTTCGAGGAATGAGATGTTGTATATAGTGATAGGAGTGTTGATCAGAGCACAAAACTTCGTTTTCTGTGATTAACTTTGAATGTTTCTTACAATTAAATTCTGTTATATCATGGAAAGTTCTTGTCTGTTTGGTGGATCTTGCACCTCGAATGAAATATAGTAGTTGGTAAAGAATAGAATGGGAATTGAGCTTGGAGCAAAAATGGAAATCTACATTCCGAAATCGTCTTGATTGTTAAAGGAATAACTAATGCTGTTAACTAGCAGCATCAAGAATATTTGCTTCTAACGTTCACTAATTCTTATATGAAACAATTCTAGTACCAGAGATACAAAGACTTGCTTATCAATACAGATAATGTTTAAAAGGGAAGTTTAAACCCAGGTGGTAACCCCATCATACCTGCAAGATCAGAGGTCGCATATGCCATGTCTTCCTCTGCCTTTTTGATGGCATCGTTGAACGCTGCTGTTACTAAATCTTCCACAGTATCTTTCTCCTCGTTTCTCATAAGCACTAAGTCTATGCTTACTTTCTTAGCTTTATGACTACTCATATTACAAGGTTTCTTTTGTCTTTTTTTTAATTGGTTAAAAACTTTGCAAGAATTGCGATTCATCCAGTGATGCTTTTAATTTTTATATCAAATGGAATATTCAAACATTTATACAATGAATGGAAATTCATTCCTATATAACTGTATGAAAGCTACAATTTGAAAACAATCTCCACAGGAAGATGTTTTAGTTCAAGGTCTTGGCCATAGTCTTTAATATTTAGGTCATCTAGTTCACCATTAGGTTTTGACATTGCACCCATTCTCTTTACGCCTTGGTAGTAATGGCCAAATTTCGATGTATCCTTGATCATATTCTCTATGTGGAATATGTTTTATTTCACTATCAACAAAAGATATCTCTTCACGAAAGTTGTTAAATAATCTGTCTACATGTGTTAGAATGCACAGAGTGGAACGAAATGATTTTTCAAGTTGACATGATATCCAGCCTCTGCAGCCGGTTTTTGTGTGAAAGTATTGTTGCATGTAGGTGATTTGCTCCTTGGAATCTGTATAGATTTTTACGTCACGAATGAATTGATATTGAATTGAAACCGAGTTAGATCGACTGACTTTACTCAATATTATTGAGTTGAATATGCTAACAGTGAAACGAACGAATCTCCTTTATAAAAGACAACTTGTTCATCGAAGATTCTCACTCAGTGTATAAATGAACTTTGAAAATGAGTATGTATCAAGAAAGTTTCATTCTTAATGAACGCTCTGGAAATCAAGTCGAGAAAAGTGATAATTTGTGCTCTTCCCCCCCCCCCCCAGATAAAACGGTATCAATTTTCCTTTGATGTGGAATGCTATAGCTATAACACATACATATGTGTGTGTTTTTGTGTGTGTCATCGAACCATTCGCTACTTACAAGTGGAAAAAATTGCTTCCAAAGAAATTTGACATTTTATTAGTTATCTTAAGGAGCACAACATGGGAATCTAATTCATACACAGATTTTTATGCTTGCAATGAGTTGCGAAGATTGGACAAACGCAGCCCTTTCCCCCCTCTCTATCAGCCAGCAAGGAACTCTGAAGAAGGAAGGAGAGATTCTACGGAACAGCTGATGCTATGCACTTAGGATGGTTTGGATGTTCGTGGAAGCATTCAGTAATGACGTAATGAGACTTCTGCTCTTAAGGGAGGGAAAACAGCATTCTATGAATCAGTTGTCAAGTTACCAGTTGGCACCATAAACAAACATCATAGGATCATTATGGCATCGTTATTTTGAAACGATAACGAGAAGTGCGTATGTGTTCAACTGCTTTTTGCACACGAATCAGGACCGTACTTGGAATTTTTTATACGGTTGAAGACCGCGGACTAAAGTACAAACACATATATGTAACATTTCCTAGGGTTGCTGTGGAGGCTGCCATTAGTCAAAGATCATCATTTCAGCAATGCTGAGGTATTACCAAACACATCCTTGTTTCGAAGGTTACTAAACACATTTACCCACCAGTGGAAAGCAAGAAAACGAGAAAGATCCTCGCGACGGGGATCGTTAGCATAATTTGTTAATTTCGTACGAGCTCAAGAAATGAGTTGGTGGGCAAACGGAAAGTCGACTGCGATTTTGTTTTTGCTCCCGATGGCTTAAGACTATAAGGAATTCACACAGAACACTTTTAGGAATTAGAAACACAGTCATGAACTTGCCGAATTCTAAGGGAAAAACTCCGCAAAATACTGACGATGTAAGGGCTGAAACATGAAGTCTGTACTTTTTGTTTCAGAAGAACTTCAAAAATTAGTAATTAGATGTTCAGTGTACTTTTAAATCACCGAGTAAATATTCCTACGAACTTGATTTCATTTCAATTCTTCGACGAGGGTGAAAGTAACCTTTGAAAAATTGAAGTAATGTGTATGTTTGCATTTTCCTCTTTGTAAATATCCGTTTGTCTCATTTTTTTGTGTGTGTTTTGTATAATGTTTCATTATGTTCATAGAAAGTATAAAAATTGAAAAAAAAAAAGAAGAACGAATGTTTGCAGTAATGTTATGATTCATTATTTTGCCTTACATGTATGTGTGTATGGTGAGGCTGAATTTGCATCATCCCTTGTGGTCAGCAGAATGTGGCTTCGAGTTAGCGTGATAAGCATGTTATATTTCACTGGCTGAACACTCGATAATCCAAAGAACTGAATAACTCATGTTTTTTTGTCAATATTTTAGCCCGAAAGTATGAATATAAGTGATTAACTGTATAATATGAGAAAAAAATCCATTTTTATACAGAGATTTTGTGGAGAAGAAACATGTCCACCATGAGATCAATACAACACAAATTGGATAATCTGAAAGCAAGAATGCAAGTAGAACTAGAGAAACATGCTAATAATGAAAAATACAAAGATTTTAATTTTTCTTCACTTCGAGAAAAAGAATCAAAGAAAACACGGTCCAGTTTATGTGAGAGCATATTAATTGAAGTTTTAGAACATTCAGCTTTGGTTATAATTTCTGCTTGTATTTAATTGAAATGTTTTCCAAATATAATGATTCGGTGTAACTTTTGTTTGTAATTGCTTTGATGATACTTTTTGCATTAGCAATATTATGTTTACTTGTTTGTGAGCATTTCTATCCTTCAAATGTGACTTACCAAAGTTCATGAGAATTTGTATTTTGGGTGATGCACTAGCGATGAAACTTTTTAAAAGTATCACTTAGGCAAAAATTCTTTGCAAGTTTGCCATAATTTTCCTTTTTTGCTTGTTGGCCTGCATCTTTTTTAAGGCAGCTCTTTTTCATTGTTTTTCCCTTGGACAGTTATCTGGTGCATTGCCAGCCATTAATTTTCCTAATCAAATAGTGCCTTTTTATTTCCTTTCATTTTTATTTTTTAGCTATTGTGGTAGATGTGAACATCATCAACTATTAATGCTTCCCCTCCCTATTATTTTCGAAAATATACAAATAAAAACTTCTCATTACTTCGTAAAAATTAATTTCGGTTGACTAGTTTAATTAAAACATTTATTTTGAAAATAAAAAATTAACCCAACCTCACCGTACATCTCAATAGACAAGTAAGTAAGTAAGTAAAGTAATGATGATTTAAGAAAATCTGATTTTTGCAATAGTGTTCTTGACAAAAGTGCATTTGTGTTAAAAGCTCACGTATATTTTTATGCGTTATCAATAAAATTTGAATAAAATTATTTTAGTTCAAGATTATTATTAGGATTTTTCAATTATTGTTGTTCACAGTCATTCTTGAAGATTATTCATAATTGAAATTTATTCAGAATTATCCATTGATAAGTTTGAATAAGAAATGCTTCGCAGTTAGAATACACATACCTGAATGTCTTGTGGGAAGAGTTTCATGTTGTCTAATCTTCAGTCTCCAATGATTCTGTATCCTTGGGAAGGAGTTTTGGGGAATCTTCAAGACCACGCAAAGTACTGGATTTGCCTCTGTTCATACAGCAAAGAAATGAGGATACAGAATTGGAACAGAAATTAGCCATGATAATGAAGCATTCTGGCCTGCTGATAATAGATGGAAAAGTAAGAGTGTGGTCTGGAAAAGAAGGGACTTTATAATCTCCATTAGGAGTATGTAACCCAGATCTCAGACCTCCAGCATTTGGATGAATTAGGCACTGGAACTAGTGGTCATGTGGTGAAAATGTTGCATCAACCCAGTGGACAGCTTATTGCTGTGAAGGTGAGTCTGTAGTGTCATATATGCAAGAAATGATGTACCACAGCAAATGCGTCGTTCTGGCAATGCAGATGAAAACAGACGCATTCTAATGGATCTGGAAGTGGTCTTGCATGCTAGTGACTGCCCTTTTATTGTATGCTGTTTGGGTTATTTGATCACAGACTGCCAGGTGTGGATCTGCATGGAGTTGATGGCTACTTGTTTGGATAAGCTTCTACGGCGCCTGCGTAGTCCTTTACCAGAACCAATTCTGGGCAAAGTTGCTGTTTCAGTAAGTTTGCAGAGAATTCAGATTGTGGATAGTTTTTCTAGGCAGTTAATGCCTTACATTATCTCAAGGAAGAACACAGTGTTATTCATCGAGATGTGAAACCATCTAATATTTTATTGGATCATGCAGGCAGGATTCAACTTTGTGATTTTGGCATATCTGGTCAATTAGTTGATTCAAAAGCTAAAACTAGATGTGCAGGATGTGCAGCATACATGTCGGTAGGACACTGCAGCTGGACTGCTTCAACTTGGTGTACATTGTTTTTGCCCCTAGCCAGAACGCATAGAACCACCTGATCCACAACATCCTGATTATGATGTCCGTGCTGATGTGTGGAGTTTGGGCATTACACTTGTTGAATTGGCTACTGGTTCACCTCCTTATGGGGAATGCCGCACAGACTTTGAACTGTTGACACGAATTGTCCAGGATGACCCTCCAACATTGCGTTCCTTTCGTTTCACTTCAGAGTTTTGTTCCTTTGTTAGTGACTGGTAAGGTATTTCAAAGTGTCTTACAGCACCAGCTTTTATTCTAGTCTGATTAAGGATTACCGTCTTCGTCCAAAGTATCGAAAGTTGCTGCAGCATCCTTTTATACGTCGCTATACAGTAGCACAGGTGAATGTGGCTGCTTGGTTCAATGCTGCTATCCAGCAACCACAAAATGTTATTCATTCAAAAAGTCCATCTGGTTCTGCCCCCAATTCTCCCCGCTCATGTTATTGTGGACATACTACTAACTGTACTTGTGCGGTTTCTAGCTGCTGGAGAATGGGCATGAACCGTAATGTGAGAGACTCTCTTCCATATTTATCCTGTTCATCTCGTTCAAGGGATCCCTCTCCTAGTTATTATTATGACTCTTCTCCACTGCCTCCTCGTCGATTTTCTAGAGAATTATCTCCACTTTCTCAATCCTCATTAAGTTTTCCATCCAAGTCTTACAGAGAACCTTGGAAAGGTAGCAGTTTGGATTCTGCTCCTTTCTGGCAAGGTCATGGTACCTGTTCCAAGAAGCTAACTGAATGCTCATCTGCTCCTCCATCTCCTTTAACACGACCACCCCCTGATCCACATTCTCGCAAAACATTTGGTTTGCAGGACCTACGAGCTTGTAGAAAAACTTATTCCACTTCCAGTTCATTTTGCTCATAATATGAACCTATGCACCTTCAGTTTGAAAGCTGCTTACCCAGGGAGCAAAGTACCTGCTAAATTTTTTGGTAGCATGGATTTTTTATTTACCAAAGCTGTTGATTTCTTAATGCAGTTGCTTGGAATTTGTTTTCAACTCCGGAGTCTAAGTATCAATATTTTCATATCTCACGAGCAAAATCACATTCTAAATAGATCAGTGTGATGGGATTCAATGTAACTATTCAGTTTCAAGCCAACTGGTGCCATTAGCATGTCACTGTTGTGTGTGTGTGTGTGTGTATATGGGTGTGTGGGTGGGTGTGTGTGTGTATGGGTGTGTGGGTGTGTACAACTTCAATTATGGATGCATAGATTATTTATACAACCTAATGGTGATAAACTTGTTAAAACATGCAGTGCAAACAGGGAGTGAATCATTTTTATATTGCAAAGTGTTTATAACCCTAAAGCGAGAATTTTTTAAATGGGAATTTGTATTTTTTAAACATCCAGCAATGCCCTGATCTATTTAGGAAATTAGCAATTATTGACTGCAGCGTAAAATGCATTAAGTAAACCTCATGAACAGTTCTAAGTATGTATGCAAGTAATATGTATACATACACACACATAGTATATACATTATATAGATATGGTGAATTTTCGAAGTGCAATGTGCTTGCCAGATTCTTATTGCGTTTCTGAATGCAAAAATTTTTTTGTTAATTTTGCAAAAGTTCTTCGTATGGAATGCTTAATACTTACTGTGGTTGAATTTTGTTTATGCTATTGGTATCACCAGAAATGTTGTTGTATTGTTGACCGATTTTTAGGGCATGGTTTTCATGTCACTTTCACATTAGAACCATAATTTATTTGTGACCCGAACAGTGCTGAATATTCAGCTTTATTATTTATTATTCACATTTTGAATATACCTATGTTAAACGGATGGAACATTTGTGGTTTTTTAATTGCGATTACAAAACTAGTTGTTTAGGCATCTGACATTTATTTGCCTTTGCTGAACTACGAAGAACGTAAGGACCTCTCCAACGTGGGTGCATTACCTTCGCCGCCGGAAGGCCGTCAACTCGATGGCAGTCCATTAGGGTGCATCTCATAACTTCTGCTTCTTGGTCGCCCTACAGCATTAGTGAATTGAGAAACTCACTATCTTAGGTTCCCCGATGGAGTTCAGCGTCCCCCTTTTTTCTTTCTTCTGCTCCGGGGCGGTCTTGAAAGACGAAATTTTCGTTGTCAGGATCAAGACCACAGTGACCGGGGCAACAACTATTTTTTTTTTTTCGGGTACCCGTCGACGACGTCGAGTTGATTTATTCATGTCGCGGCACGCAGGACTTTGCAAAATTCACTAGGAAGTGGCTTTAAAAAGGAAGTGTTTTTTCTTTGTTCTCCCAATAGAGACCACCCTTGGCCGAATGATTCTGGGAGGAAAAAAATGTATATATGTGTATATGTATTTTCTTTGACTACGTAAAATGCAACTCTCTCCTTACTTCTCTCTCTCTCGGTTACTTTTACTTGTGAACTCGTGAGAAGATGAGCGCGCAGCGTAGCATGTGCGAAACTCAACCTCCGGGAAAGCACAGGCTGCCCACATTCTTTCTTCCAGCTGCATCCCTTCGTCATTTTGCGAATGCCAGCATCCATTCTGTGCTCGGCGCTACTGCCGCCCCAGCGACAACCAACGCCTAGAATTGGAGGGGGGGGGGGAATGAAGCCACTTGGCTAGTTTTTCCGGTCGCGACTTTCTCGTCGTTCTTCACTCGCGCCTGTTTCCTTTTTTCGCGGCTGCGAATGTCTCCGCCGTTGCTGACACAGGCGGGAGCCGCCCTCCAACTGGAAGCACAAGGATCCTCGAGAACTGAGAGGAGCGATAGCCGGCGCCGCATTGTGTCGTGTGTCCGAGGCGCCTCCCTCCCGGCAGCCGTTCTCAGCGGTCCGCAACTACTTGCTTTCCGTCTCATTCGCCGGGCGCCGTTCCCTGCCGGGGCGGGAGGAAGAATCCTAAAGAGGAGGGATGGGGTGGTGCGGTCTTCAGGAGATGAACGTTCCTGGCGGGCAGGATGGAACAAAAGGGTGGCAGCAGCAGTTTCCTGAGATGCGAGGTCAGGCGTGGTCGCGAGAGGGGCGCGCAAGGTCGCCCGGCAGCAGGACTAGCACCCGCCAACCTACCTATCCGCATCTTGGAAGGCTTATCTTGCTCTCTCGCGAGCTACGGGAGCGGCGGACGCCTGTCGTACTCCTACTCCACGCTTCCCGCCCTTCCTCACTTCGTTCTAGGAAAGGGATGGGGCCGCCGGGAGCGCAACATACCTTCTGGAAAGTCCATCCAAGCACCTCGCCCCGAAGTCGCTGGTCGAGCTCGTGCGGCGACTCACGAGGTCCAGGTAGGTCGGGAACTCTGCTCAGGGACGTGGATGCACGGGGAAGAAAGACGGGTGACAAGACAAAAAAAGTCCTCAAGACCCACACCACTTCCAGAGCAGTTCTTGGCGACTTCCTTGGATGGGGGACTGACGGGAACGACCCGAGAGACAGCTACTCCTCTCCCTCGCCCTTCAGAGACGAGAGGGAGGCCTCTAGGGGAGAGAGGATGATGGTGGGGCGAGAAGGAGCTTGGAATCCATGCGGAGGGAATGCCGAGATGCGGACGGAGTCTTCCGGAGACGGTGGGACGTGCGAGTCTGCGAAGGTAGGAGGAGCTCCCATCGCCGTGCTTGGGGCGCCTGTGGTGTCGAACCGGCCCATGCCGGTCACTTGCTCACTCCTTTCCATCGTCCAGACGAGAGGATGGTTCGCGGAGAAACCACCATGGTAACCGAGAGAGCAAGCCCTAAACAGAGTCCGGAGATCAAAGGCAACGAGAGAAGAAACCTCAGAGCCGAATGTTCTCCAGTGAAAAGGTCGAATCCTCCCTTTCCCGCCTGCATCCGCCCATCTGCTGGGCGAAGCGGAAGCTTAGAGAATGGCCGTTCGGGAAGCCGCCGCTGCCAGCTGCCCCTCGAGATGGTTATTCTCGAGCCTTTCGCTGGCGCTGATCCACTGACCGCGGCAACCCCACCAAACCTTTTAGATCTGGAGCGAAGGGAACCCGGGAAAGTGCTCCTCTGAATCGGGAGGGAAAGAGGGGGGGGAGGTAATAAGAGGATCAAGGAACCCGAGTTCCCTTCCGCTTCCTTCATCTCCTCCTCTTCCCCCTCCCGATCCAGTTTCCCAGCCCACCCTTGTTCGTCCGTGATTCCGAGTCTGCCTGCTTCCAGCGGTTGCTCCCCGGTCCTTTCTCGCGGATGATAAGAGGTCGGATTGCTTCGATCAGTTGAAAAGGTTACGCAACTCTCCTGCCGCTCGATTCCTGCCTGCTTTTCGCTGGGGAGTCGAGAGAGGGTAGGATGGACGAGAGGGAGGGCGGGCGTAAGGCAACGGAAGCTAAATGAAAGGGAAAGACAAACAAACAAACCGAATCGCCCGGGCGATCGACGCAACCATTTTCCTGGAAGCTGTTTTCTTGGCTTTGCTTACGTTTTCGGCGCAGCAAGCTTTTTACGCTCGCGACGTGCCCCCCATCCCATGGTTTGCCCGCCATCGTGCTGCGGCAACGGCGCCAGGCGGCGTCCCGAACGCGCGCGGGGTTTCTTCCAAGTGGACAATGGCCGTGCGACGTGGTCGGAGCGCCGGCGACCAAAGCGAGCAGGCAGTGATCAGGAGCCGTGATGCTCTCCAGGTGGTCCGCGAGCGACCACATCACTCCGCGATGGCAGCAGGCACGGACAGCGGCGTTCGTGCGAGGAGGGGAGCGGCTCTCCGCTTCTGATTCGCTGCCTGGCTCGAGAAGAGAGGAGATCACCTCACACTCTCCCTGCTCTCTCCCTCTCTCTGACCGGGGTGGAGGGCTGGCGGCGCAACGGGAGCAGCAGCACAGCAGCAGGACCAGCGGCTTGCGGATACGGAAAGCAGAGAGTTCTCGTTTCGAGGAAAAGGGGAACTGGGCCGGCGCCACAAAAGCCGATCCATTTGGTACACGGAGTGTCGACGATGCCATGCGGTCACGAGGGAAGGGAGCGCCGTGAACGATCTGTATGGTAAGTGAGGCGCGGATTTTTTTTTTTTCTTTTCGAACTCGGGGACGGGTGTTTCTTCTTCTTCCTCCTCCTTTCGTCCCCCCCCCCCCCCCCCGCATTCACGTTAGTGATCTTGCATGTTCTTCACACTTGCACTTTTTCGGTTCACCGCTGCTGGCACGGTGAACGTGCCAGCAGCGGTGAACCGAAAAGGAAACGGAGGGTGAGAGGCGCAGCGGCAGGAATCGTTGCGTTGCTGACCATTGTCAACAAGCTCTTGTCCAGGACGATCGAATTCCATGGCAACGGGCGCGTGTGCTTGTTTCCGTTCCGACTGTCGTTCGAGCTGAAGAACGGCTGCATGGATTCCATTCTCCGTGCGCGGCGTGAGCTTTCTCCAGGAAGCAGGAGCATTTTTTTTTTTTTTTTTCCGGAAAACTTGACCTTTGTTTTTTTGTTTTTTTCCTCCTTTCCAATCACGAAATGAAGTCATAGGCTTAGATGGCGGAGATTCCCCGATACGAAAGGATGCCCCCCATTTCTGCCGGCCTCACTTTCTGCGCTTCCGCTTCTTCCCCTCTCCGCTTCCCCGTTTGGTTGTGGTCGATCGGCCGTGTCAGCGCGAGGCAGGGGGTCAACGGGATCGTACGTGCGGCCTTGTGACCATCGCGAAATCACACAGTCAGGTGAGGCAGCGTGAGGCATTCAGTGGCACAACAAGGCACCGCGACGTCCAGGGAGGATCTGAGTATCACATCTCTCGAGATTTTTTAACTGTCGTTCCGCGCGTCTTGGGAACGACGTGAGGGGTTCCGGCTGCCATCTTAGGCATTTTAATTGCCGCGCCCCTCAGTCTGACGGTAAACGATCTTTAATGGGTTTTCGGAAAGAGGGAGCCGTTTCTTTTTTTTTCCCTTCGGACATGGACGGTGTGTTGCGCACGGACGGATGAGACGTGAAGGGGGGGAGGGAGGGCAGACGGACGGTTTCCGTTTTTCCTTTTTTTTTGTTTTTGTTTCTCCTTCTTTTCTCGCCGTCCTTGACAGGATTCACTCGTGCCTTTCGTTTCTCCAGGAGGCTCGCGAACGTTCGTCTGCGTTGCGTGGATGATGGCTCCGCGGCGGCGGAAGAGGGTAGGCTGGGGGAATGTGAGGGAGAGGGGAGGAAGTGAAGGCAACACCCGTGATGCAGCTGCTGCCGTGGGCCAGAAGAGGCTTCTGGTTTACACCGTGCATCACCGTCGGTCGCGCGCGCGGGCGATGCACGACTGCCTCAGCTCCTCTCTTTGGGGCGTCCTTGTTTACCAGGGAGAGGGGTGCTGCGAAATTCCAGGAATGTCCGTCGGCGGCGCGGGTGACGAGCGCGCGCTCGGAGGTCCTAAGAGCACGCCGCCCCGTGCGTCGCCTGGGCGGGACGGAAAGGGAAGAGGGGGAAGGAGGATGCTCCATCTCCCCCTCGGCCTAATGGCTTTTCCGAGACTCGTCCAGACGCAGACGGTAGGGGTTCCTCGCTTCTTTTAGGTCGCCGTTTCCCTGGGAGATGAAATCATTGCCCGGGGGCGCTTAGGAGTCGGCGGCTCCCTTTGACCCACCGCCGCCTGCCTCCACTACTCCTTCGCAGAAGGGAGGGGGGTGACGAGATCCGCGC
Source organism: Raillietiella orientalis (assembly GCA_036172245.1). Taxonomy (NCBI): domain Eukaryota; kingdom Metazoa; phylum Arthropoda; class Ichthyostraca; order Raillietiellida; family Raillietiellidae; genus Raillietiella; species Raillietiella orientalis. The sequence continues at coordinate 2,404,236 of JAYWIR010000032.1, read as the reverse complement.
AGGAAAGAGGTGGGGCCAGGCTCGGGGACGACTGGACGCAGCGGGGCGCCCCTCTCGCACGCGGCGAGCAGCGCCCATCCTCAGACCCTACCGGCCGGAACCACCCACAAACGACATGCACGAGAACATTCTTCTGGAGCAGCGGCGCGCATGGTTTCTTCTCTCGGGGAGAGGGAAGGTGCCGGACGCCAGGGGCACGCTGGGAGCCTCCCCGGACAGGAACGCTGGCTCTCGCAGGCTTTGCGACGCGCCGCTTCCCGTCCTCTCGGCTCCCTGCATGGAGAGCGACGCCGGTGAGGGTTCCCATGGGCGCAAGAAACGGACAGGACCAATGAAACCGCTACCGCAGCTAGTCTTGGGGAACGGGCGTTTGCCAGGGAGGCGAGTAGTCGCTCCCCTCTGGCCCCTTCCCTTGTTGGGCGCGACGGGACTGAGGAAAGCGGGGGGTGATTGGCGCGCCCCAAGCACTTATCGGTGCGTCTCCTCCCTCTGACCGCCGAAGCCCTTGCAGATGCTGAAGTGGACATCTGCGAGCCAGAGGTCCCGCGGGGGCATCCACGCGGGCGTGAGGCGCCACGAGGTCAAGTGCGCCAACATCCGTGGGAACCTCCTCATCCGCCACCGCGACGGTCTGGCCAGGTCCCCGGACTTCCGCCTGTTCCCCCCGCGGCGAGTCCCGGAGAGGGAGGAAGAGGGGGAAGAGCAGCGACGGCTCCCTGAGAAGGCTCTCCCCGGGCGCGAGCGCTGCAAGAGGCGCGTGCGCCACCTCTTCGGACTGCTCCAGCTGCAGCAGCAGACTCCCTCGGACCCGACACCCGCCGCTGAGAGCGACACGGGCAGCACCTACATGCGCCTCCGCCGGATGCCCGTCGCCATCCTGCGCCAGACCCGGGGGCGGGTGCCCTTCAGCGACATCAGCAACAGCCCCCGGGGGCGGGCCGCGGCGGCGGCAGCAGCTCGCCGCGAGATGGAAAACACGGAGGAGGAGGGAGGCACTGTCCTGGAGAGCGACGCCCTCTACCCTGTGGGGCATGACCGCCCACCTCCAAGGGCATTCTTCCCCCAGAGATCGCTGTTCGCCAAGGTGACGCCGCTGCGCGGGCGGCGCCCCGGGAACAGCGGCCTGACGGCGGAGCAGCCCGTGAACCCGGAGGACCGCGACCCGGACGGACGCCAGCGAGCACCGTTCGGCCCCGGAGATTCCAGCCGATGCTCCCGGAGGACGCGCGCGCCTCCGCCTCCCCGCAGCACCAGTGACTCCGAGGTCCACCGCCTCCCGCGGGCGACCTCTGCTGGCGGAGACTCTCTCCGGCGGCTCCGCTTCCACCGCAGCCACGAGCACATGAGGCCGCTCACGCCCGAAGAGGAGGGGGCGGACCGCGACCCTTGCAACTGGTCAACCGAGGTGCACCCTTCAGACAGCTTTGGGCTGGCGTCCGTCGCCGGCGTCCTTCCGGAAGAGGAGGAGGGTGGCGGCGGCGGCGGCAGCAGCAGCAGCAGCAGCAGCAGCAGCGGCGGCACTTGGGACTCTCATGCGCCATCGCGCTGTCGCACGCTCTTTGGCGTTCGCCGGGAGGGTGCGGGAAACGCCCCGGAGGAGCGCCCCCACGGCCCGCGGAGCGGCGGACGGCTGACGACGCCCCACTACCCTTCCCCGGGCTCCCGGTGCTACAGGACGGCGGCGGACCTTTCCTTCCGTCTCCCGAGGAGGGCATCCGGCGATGGGAGGGAGGCGGAGCTCTTCGGAAAAGGCGAGTCCCCTACTTTCCCGGGGGGGAGGGAATGACCGACCCCTGCACCCCCGCAGGGCAGCTGCTGCTCTCCATTTACAGGAACGCCGGGCTACTCACCGTGCACGGTAAGTCCCCTGAGTGGGACGGGCGGGCGCGTCTGCCCGCGCACGCACTTCCTCCTCCTCCTCTCCCTCCCTTCTCCCCGCAGTGATCGCCGCCAGGAACCTCGTGAAGGTGCACCCCCCGCAGGGCAACTGCGTGGCGTTCGTGAAGGTACGGGTCATCCGGTGGGGCGGCGGCGTGGGGGGGGGGTAGCTGTCGAGTGGGGCGGAAGACGCCTGCCCTCACGCTCCACGCCTCCTCCTGTGGTTCAGCTCGCATGGGCGGAGGCAGCGGCGACGCCCGCGTGTCGGTGCCGCTCCCGGGCAGTGCACGCCGACCCAGACGGCTGCTACGTTATCGACGAAAAGTTCAGCTTCGAGCTGCTCGGACCCTGCGCCACAGATGACGGCGGCAGCTGCGCCCGGCGGCGGCGGCGGCGCCTACTGTTGCTGAGGTTGTCTGCCTGGCGCCACGACGACACTCGCAGGTGAGCCCGGTGGCTCCGGTTTGACTCTCTCCTCCCCCCTTCTCCTTCCGCGCGCGCTCGCGCGCCACCTTCTTCCCCCTAGGATCAACGAATTCCTTGGATGCATGTCCTTCGGTGCCGGGCACCTCGCCGGGAAGGTAAGTGCACGGAGGCAGCGGCTTCAACAGCGCGCCGGAAACTGGCGTCGATGGCGCATCTTCTCTCGTGCGCCGACGTACACGCGCATCACGAGGGAGCGGAGAAGGAGGCGGCTGCGCCGCTAGCAATCGATGGTGACGTCGAGCGCGTCCGCGTTACCAGGGCGACGACGAGCAGAAAGTGGGGAGGCGAATGCTCCCCGCATCGATCCTGGAAGAGGCGAGTAGCGTGGGAGAGCGCTGGGGTTGCCACCGTGTAGTGCCGCTAGAAGAAAAGAAAGGGGGAAAAAACAAACAAGAAAAGGTCGCGCTTTGCGACCTCGTCGTCGTCGAGTGCTATTACGGTCACCTGGACTAGGTTGATGGTCCTTCTTCCAGTGAGCTGCGTCCGTCCCACCCGTGCGCGAGAGGTAAGACCGTGCCGCGGAGAGAGGGAGAAGACGGGAGGGTGGTCCTGCTCCTGACGTCTATAGGCCGCAACCATGGGGCAGGGGGCGAGGGGGAAAAGGGGGTGGGAGGGGAATTTTCTGCGGTACCGGCGGCGCGCGTGAGGGCACGAAGTTCCCTTCCTCTCTGTAGTTGCCTGCCTCTCGGACTCGCGAGCCCAGCACGCGAGGGCTGGCAGGATAGGGAGCGGGGGGAGGTGTATCGCTGTCCACTCACCCTCGTTCGCCATCGCCTCTGAGCTCTGTTCGCTCTCCCGGAATGGCTCCACGCTCACTGATCTCCCGCCGTTTTCTTGCCTAGGAGATTAGCGGCTGGTTCCATCTCCTTCGAGCCGCAGTCGGCAGGAAAAAGCATTTCCGGGTGACTCCGGAGGAGGAATAGGTGCCCTCGTTATCCTCGTTCTCCTCCTTCCCTGCCCTGTCCCGGGTGAGTCCAGCGAAGATGGGAGGAGCGCTGCAGGATCCGTCCACCCCTGCATGTCGCGCGAGAGGGACCTTTCTCGGTCGCCGAGATTTTCCCTTTTCGGTGCTTCCAGGGACATCCATCCCGGCCTTCCCGTGACCCCTGCTGGGAATGACCAGCGGGAGCTCATTACCATTGGGGAGGCGCTGCTGCACTGGCGCCTCGCCTGCACCCGCAGCAGCTATGACCGGCAAGAGCGGCCTGGATCTGCCTGTGAGGTAGGTCCTTACGAGGGAGTGTTCTTCCCATCCACACGTGGCTCCCTTGTTGTCTTCAGAGGAGCGGACTACGGGCTGCTCTCCCCGCCGCCCTCCGAGTACGCATCGCCCGAAGAGCGACGTCCTGACGATGGCTACGAAGAGGCAGAACTGAAGGAGGTATCCAACTCCACCACCCCCCGAGAGGTACATGCCCCCATCCGGTCTTTGTGCTGTTCCGTGTCGCCCCTGGCCCGCCCCTGCATGTCAATAAAAACAAAAAAAGCCAAAAAAGGCGCAGGGAGCGCTGCCGTCGTGTTGATTTACTTTCGTGCTTTGTGGGTGCTGCCACCGCATCTCTGCTCCTCGCCGTGTTCTTCTTGCAGGAGACACCCCAGCCGCCTCCACCGCTGGCCGAGCGTAGGAGGCGGGAGGCCGTGCTCCGGCTGCTGGCGGCCGAGCAGCGCTTCTCCAGGCGCCTGCAGGTAGGGATGGCGCGGTTCGCAGCGGTGGCGACGACGACGACGACGGTGGCAGCGGCGTCGGCAGCAAGAGCGCCCCTGCCGTCGTCATTCGACGCCAGGCGCAAGCCGGCCTCCTGTGGCAACGACGGCGGCGAACACGAGAGCCTCTTCCGGCACCTGGGCAACGTAAGGCCGTCCGGGTTGGAACGGAGGGCCCCTCAGGATACTTTCTGCTTCTCCCTCGGTTAGCTCGCCCGCCTGTCGCAGGTCATCGTGGAAGGAGCGATGCCGGGAGCGTCCGTCCATCCGGAAACGTCCGCTTCCCGAGTGGGCCGGGTTTACGCCGAAAAGGTAGGGGAGCGAAATGCTTCCAACGCTTTCCCGTATCCGAGCTCTCAGGTGACCCAGCTGGACGAAGAGTACTCGGGCTACCTGAAGAATCTGCGCAATTCCGCTGCATCCACCCTGGCGCGACGGCTGGCGTCGCCCTCTGCGGCTGAAGAGCGACTCGTGGCGCTGGTCTTCGCACCATTTCTGGTGAGTTGCCGCCGCCAGCGCACGAGGGCGCCTGCCTGCTCAGACGGGCGCTCATCGCCGTCTCTTCCCTCTGGTTCGCAGCATCTCCGGGAGCACCTGCACCTGCTCCAGGACGTCGTCAGCCACAGCGACCGCGGTCACGCAGACCATGCGGACCTGACACACGTGCTCGACGTGCTCAAGGTGGGAGAGGTCAGGGAAAAGTTGGCCCGCTCGCTGACCAGCCTTGTCCTCCCCAACCTCCCGTAGGGCACCTACTGCGAGTGGGCCAGCGCGGCGGGAGTGATGGAGCCTCGCGCGGAGCCCCCCTCCAGGCGACTTCCGGCACCCATCCTGTCGGTGGAGGACGTAGAGGCGAAGGTCGTCTTCGCTGCGCCCTGTCAGGTACGGCTCAGGGGACAGCGGCCCGGGGCGACCTACGTCCCTTCCAGCCGTTTCGCCTGAGCGCTCCTGGAAGGAGCCTCATCTTCAGCAGCTCCCTGCAGCTGCTGCGCCGGGCCTTCGGCGGAGGGACATCCGCACCGCGCCCGCCGACGCTGCGCTCTCGCTGGGTCTTCTTGTTCTCCGACCTGTTGCTCCTCACCGCTCCCAGCAGGGACCGCGCCCTCTTCGTCTTCGAGCCTCCCGTGGCGCTGGCATCCATCGGTCGCGTGGACTTTGACATCAGCAGGAGGAACCGTGAGCGCTCCTCCCGCACTATCCCCATCCTCTTGTTCCTTGCAGCGTGCGACTTCCGCGTCGTTCTGGACGACGATGGCGCCGCTGGCGGCGGCGGCGGAGGAGACGACGCGGAACGGCGGCGGCAGACGCAGTGCCGCGCGTGCACCGCAGGCAGGCGGCGCCTCGTGCTGCGCTCGGCGTCCGTCCACGTGAGGGACATGTGGAAGGTGCTGCTGACCCAGCAGATGTGAGGGGGCACGTTTCTCTCCCCCCCATCCCTACTCCACCTTCCAGGAACGTCCTTTTGCACGGCAGGGTCGCCGGAGTCGAGGACGACGAGGACGACGGGAGCGGCGGCGGCGTCTTCGCAGAAGGAAACCGCGCGAGGGCGACGGGCAACACCGGCGGAGGAGACGACCGGCCACCCAGTGCCCTCCAACGACGTTGCAGCACGGCGTCCTCCTACAAGCCCGACCTCACCTGGAGCGGCGCGTCCAACGAGATCCGCGCCATTTTCGAGGGCGGCGGCAGCGACCGCTCTTCCGCTAGCTCCGACGGTGTGGTCGGAGTCCTTCCGCCGGAAAGCGTGAGGGGCCTCACCCCTCCCCCGCCTATCTGGAGCATCCGGTCCCAGCAGCAGCGGGCTCCGCACCCTCAGCCTCCGAGTGTGCCCCAGGGTGCGAGGCCGGTGCCCCCCGCTAGGCTGCGCAGGTCCACGACGTCCGGCTGGGCGGACGGCGTGTCCCGGCCCTGCTCGGGCCTGAGGGGTCTCCTGCGGAGGGAGGCGCCCCGACCCCTTCCGGCGACCCCCTTTGGAGGTCGTCCGTCAGACGCCCCGAGCCCCTCCTCCGAGCGGGGCAGCAGCATCCTCGACAAGTACCGCCCCCACCCCACGCCTGCCCCGCCCATGGCCGACCGCTGCTCTCCTTGCTCTTCGCCGCCACCCTCCCCGGCCTCCTCCTCCCTGTGCAGCAGCTCCTTCGCCCTGGATGCTTCCCCGAGGAGGATCGTCGCGGGCCCGCGTCGCCCTGCCGGAGACTGCGCGGAGGTCGCCAGCGACTATCCGGAGCTCGACGCCAACATGGCCCGCTCCCTGCGCGGTTGCCCTCTGCGGGAACGGTGCGCCGCGGTCCGCCCGGAGTCCAAGGACGACCCGCCCATCCGCTTCATCGACGAGGAGGAGGAGGAGGGGGGTGAGGAAGAAGAGGAGGAGAACGATGAAGAAGCGTGCAAGCAGCAACGAGTGGTCTTTCCGACCCGGGTCTGACTTGCCCCAGGTGTCCGACGAACCAGCCACCGGTCCCCTACCTTCCCCTCATCCCTGGTTCTCTCTCCCTCCCCACGGACAGGGGCGGGATGCCCACCCTCCTTTCCGGCTGGCCCCTTCTGGTGCGCCAACCAGCGCTGGGGCTAGAGAAGGCACGCCGCGCCGCTTGGGGAAAGACCACCTGCCGGTCCATTTGCATGAGGGTGCAGCGAAGGAAGGAGGCCAGAAGTGGTTTCGGCAGGCTTCCGGAGCTCGGAGGAGGCGGCAGCCGCTCCCACCACCGTCCTCGGGTTCCCAGCGCCTGCGTCCGCGAACGGCAGCCGGGCGACGAAGGGACATCGACAGGGACGCCCTCCCCATCTCCTGCCAGGAAAAAGGGGAACCGGAAAGGGAATTCTCCCCTCCCCCCTCCGCTCCAGCTGTCCCCAGCTCGTGGGGACTTGCAGGGACGGGGGTTCGCTCAATGCGCCTCAGCCTGCTGCTGCTGCCCCCGTTGGACACGCCTTCTTCCGCGAAGGCGACTTTCTTTGGGTCGGCGTGGTGAAGAGTACAGGCTCCACTGCTTCTCCACCGGCTTGGTCCGCTGCGGAGAGGTGGAGGTGCAAGTGGGGGCAGGCGCATGGGCAGACCAACAAAACCCCAGGAAAGAACCCAGAGGGAACGACCGGGTTGCCACGCAACCTCCCTCCCCTACCTCCCGTCCCATCCCTGCGAAACTGGGGCGCTCCTTTCGCCTCGTCCCCATCCCTGCCAGCGTCCCCGCTCTGCAGCAAGCATCTTGAGTGTACTTTTCTGTCGGGTGCTTCGCGTGACCTCTTTATCGCAGCTCGTGCCCTCCCCTACCTGCCCCCCCAAGAGCTTTGTTTCTGATGAAAAAGAGATGCAGTCCATCATTTCGCGCCAGCGCGGTCGCGAGGGGAAGTTGTGCATCCTGCACGCAGTTCGGCAGCGTGCTACAAAGCAGAGCGCCTTTCGTTTTGCAATGGCGACGGCGCCATTCGCATTTCCGACCATCCCTACCAGAGAGAGAGGGCAGCTCGTTCGCCTTGTTGACGGTCGCTGTCCTCCTCGGGAGCTCCGTCCACTTCCCTCGGGCTGCAAAGCCGGGAGGAGAAGCCACACGGGTAGCTGCAAGCTGCAACCGAGACGGGGAAGGAATCATCAGTGACACGCGAGGGAAGCAGCTCTCCACGTGGGCGCTCAACAGGCCAAGAATGGTGCACCTGTAAGCGGCCACTCCACACACCCTCCGAGCACACAAAAGACAATCGCGCGAGACCGCGGTGGAAGCGCGCGCAAAGCTTGCAGAGCCCGCGGGACGCACCGAGACACGTTCCGCGCGGGAAAAGGTCGGCAGAGGCGGTTTTTTAGAACCTGCTGCAGGCAACGACGTAACCGACATTCCTCATGCGGCCACCGCGCGCGGGAAAAGCGGAGGTCATCGGGGAAGCATTCCCTTGGCCTGGGGGTAAGTGGATCCCCCCATATCCCGCTTTGCTTTCCGGCGGAGGGCGATGACGACTTCCGCGGCCCCTGGACGCGAGGGGGCGCTTTCGCCTCTCTGAGGCACGGGTGTGCTCTGCCGAGCACCCTCACGAGGGGGAGGGAAGGCAGATCGCCCCTCCTTCCCGGCTCAGGCTCCCGGGTACGATGGGTGGAAGTCGAGAGAGAAGAGGGGCGCTGAGATCCGCTGCGCATCCTTGCGGGTGTGGCGCGAACCGTATCGAACCGTTGCCGGAAACGCGAACGTGCGAAAGAACGTGCACGCGCTTTCATCTCTTTTTATTTCCGTCGCCTGTGGTGACTCGCTGAACGACCCAGCACAGAATGGGCGCGAGAGACTCGGAAGTAGGTGATGGGAGGGGCGGGAACGGGCGGGGCAAAGACGGTGTCATGTCTCGTCGGGCCTCCCGATCTCGAACTTGAGGGACGGATTCTCGTCTGCCACCGCTGCCATCTCGCCCTCAGGGTACGCGAGCTCCAGGAACAGGTTGCACCGCAGGAACCGCGGGTAGGCGTCGTTCTCCAGCATCACCCGGACCTTCTTCTGGACGCTGTCGAAGCACTCCTTCGTGGGCGCGCGCTCGAGGTCGGAGAGGATCTTGTTCCTAGCTTCCATCTCCACGTTCACCTGGAAAGGAGGTGCGGAAGGAAGGGGAGGAGGAGAGAGAAGCGGGTGAGCCGCCTCCCTGGCAGCGGGCGCTGCGCCAGTACCTCGTGGGGGGCATTGAGGGCGACGTACTTGCTGTACATCTTTAGACCCCTGGACTGGAGCTTGGAGGGTCTGCAAGACTTGAAGGCCTCGCAGGCCAGCCAGAAGTCCAGATTCTCTTCACTGTGCTCGCGCCTCAGGAAGGCTCGGAAGAGGGTGGTGCCATCTAAGAAAACGGCCGAGAATCAACGGAGGATCGCGAAGACGGAGAACGCGGGCGCGCTCTTGACTGGGAGGGAGGGCTCGTCTTCCTCCTGCCCTCCCGAAAGCGGCTCGACGTGCTGCCTGGAAGGACGGCAGCAAGTCGGTCTGAGCGAGGGAGGGTACGCCTCCCCGTCGGAGTAGGTGCGCTCCTCAGCTACGCTTCCTTCCTGAGGAACAGGAAGCCAACCTCGCTCCGAAGATTATGAGTGGGTTCCCGAGATCAAAGGACTCCTCCAAAGATGCTGCTCCCGCCTGTCATCTTCCTCCTCGGCTGCCCCGCGCTGCCTCGAAAGATGCGCAAGATGGGTCCAGTGCGCCACCAGATAGGGAGGGACGGAGGGAGGGGAGGGGGGACTCTTCCCCTACCCGGCACGCGTACGGACCGAGGCGTGGAGGCACCTCGGGAAATAAGGCGAACGACACGGACGCCGCACCAGCGCGCGCGCGCGCGCCTCTCCCTCCCCTCCTCCAGTTGATTACATTTGGACGCCAGCAGATCCTGGAATGATGCCGCCCACGACTTCGCCTCCTCGGGGGTCGGTCTGACGGATCCCATGGCAACTGTAGACTGCTTGTTTCCCAAACACCGGAACCGCTGTCTCAGGCCGGAGCTCCTGGAAAACGGAGGCAGGCTGGAACCACGACGTGTCCTCGCGGGGCGTGACGGAAGCATTTCCGAGACGACGCGGGACGAGCGCCATCCCGACTGCCACGCTCCGAGAAGGGTAGAGAGGGAAGGAGGGGGATTTCGGGGAAACCACGGCCGCCGCCGCTGCTTCCCTGCACCGTCCCCCCGCGTCTGCGCCGGGAGAGCAGCAGCGCCCGACGGAGCCGGGCGGGCGCTGCTCGTCTGCCGCTTTTCCGCTCCCTAGAAAGGAGAACGCGCTTCCCAGCAGAAACTGGGGATGGGGTGAGGAGAGGGCGGAGGAGCAGAGTCCCGAGCGGATCCCTCCTGCCGGCCAAAGGCAGCCAATGGGACTCACGTGTGCTTCTTCCTGGCGAAGGCATCCTCCTCCGCGTCGAACGGCTTTGCCTCCGAGGTCCTCGTCTTGGAGATGGGCTACAAAAGAAGAGGCTAATCTGAGCGGGAGCTCTCCCCCTTCCAAGAGGATCCCCCGTGCCCTTGGGAGGGTGAAGAGGGGGCTCGTCTTCGACCCCTTCGACAAGTTCTGGTATGGAAGTCCGAGGGGGATGGGGGGCAAAGAAGGAACAGACGCGAGACCCCACCTACAAAGAAGGTCACAGAGAGAACACGGTGGTGATGCTGCGGGAAGTTGCCCGGCTACTGAGGGAGGTGCTGCCGCATCCCTCCCGCCTTGACGGGGGACGGGGCACTTCCGCGAGAAACCGTCATGGCAGAGCCCGGCACCCCTCTCCTTTGTGCCAGGGAACCTGGGGAATAGCCAGACTCTCCGCCGAGGAGGAGGAGACCCGGCCGCTCTGAACTGACGCGATGGGCGCTGCGTCCCATCAGGGACTTTCGACCACTCCGGGACGGCCCCCTGCCAGTTCCCTGAATCCCGCGGGAGTTCCGGTCGAAAGCTTGCTTCCTAAAATGCACGGCGCACCGACAGTCGTGGTGGCGCCAGCACCACAGCTTCTCCCCTGGGGTCTGAGCAAGAGGGCGGATGACCTCTCGCCAGACAGACGCTCTCACCTTCACCCCAGTTCTTCTGACTCCTTGCTGACGGCGCCGCCTTGGGGCAGCGGCAAGCCGCTCTTGCTCACCTCTGCTGCCGCGACAGAAGGGGGCATGGGGGGGGGAGGCGAGGGGCCGCGGAAGCCGTGGGCGGCGTCTCTTACCTTCTCTCCTAGGAACTGCGCATAGAGCGGCACATCGTTCCCCGCGCTCTTTGATCTGCGCAGAGAATACATCGCCGTGCAAGCGCTCTGCTCGATGGGCGTTCGGCTGGCAGGGGGCGTCTTGGAGCGCATCTCTGGAAAGCAAGGGTGGATGCTCAGAGGAAAACAGGGAGGCTCGGCGGGCAGGAAGGGCGAAGAGGACGCGGCTGGGTACCCCCGTGGAACGTCCCTGGCGCAAGGAAGAAACGACGCGCCAGTCTTCCGCAGGACCAGATAAACTCTGAGGTCCCTCCTCAGTCCCTTTCTTGCAGACCATGAACGTGGTCCCACGGAGGCGTGTCCTTCGGTTCTTGGGCGCCCGCCCTCCGCACCTCCCGATGTGGGAGGACCTAGCACTGGCGCAAGATCTCGTGCTAGGTTCGCGGAAGCAGACGCCCGCGCGGCAGGCACTGGCTGCACCCTCGAAGAGGGCTCCCGGCGCTACTGGGGGACTCTGGGAGATGAGCGCGAAGGGACACGGTGAAGGGCTGGACGGAAAGGTCATCGTTTCCTTTCCTCTCCAGTAAATCTCCCAGGGTCGAGGAGGGTGAAGGCCATCTCGCTCCCGGAGTACAGCGCCAGCTCCTGCGCGGGAAGATACGTCTTGCACCTTCCTGGACCGGATTTTCCTCCTCAGTGCCGTGCCTCTGGAGCTACGCAGCTGGTTCGCACCGCGGCTCCCCATGGAGGAGGAGCCACCTGTGGCGAAGACTATTAACGCGGAGAGAGGGACGTCGTCCCGAAGGTGGTCCGTACCACCGCTGGCGGGAAGGAGTGCGCGGTGGCAGGACGGACGGACTGCACCCGTCCGTCCTTCCTGCGGTCCGCTTATCATGCGCACATGAAACGCCCGCTTGTCAGGGAAGGGGGCAGCTCAGGAGCCTCTGCTGACCTTTCTGGAAGAGCCTGGCCGTGCCGTAGAACATGCCGAAGAAGAAATTCCTCGGGCTGGACGAGGACACCGAAGACGTCGAGTTGCTGGAGGCGCTGGAGCCATCGTCCGACGACCGGTCCGAGGAGATGCGGCGCGACAGCTGAAAAGCAACCGAGGTGCCGCTGTCAGAGTCACCGGAATGGGGAGGTCCCCCGAAATGGAGCAGGGCAAGGAGGTCGCTGCAGTCGAGGACTGCGGCGGCTTTGAAGGAAGAGGGGGAAGGCGACGCCAGGGACGGCCTTCTTAGAGCGATCGAGTCTCGCGCGCCGCCGCCCCCGCGCGGGTCACGGCGCTGCTCGCGATTCCTCCGGCAGCGGGAGCTGCGTGCGTGCGTGCGGCCTCCGTTCCTTCAAGTATCCCGAGGTTTCCGGAACCCAGCTGAGAGGAGGAACGGACGTTCTCGCGCGGGAAACGCGGCAGCTGCGTCCGCACTCGCCCAGAGTTTACATAGGAGGATGCCCGGAGATGCACGCGGCCTCTTTCAAACCGGAAGCGAGTCTGGAAAAAAGGAATGGGGAGCAAGGAAGAGTTCCTTTCTCGCCTGGGGGAAACAGTCAAGGATTCCCGGGCTGCGGAGCGTGGGAACCCTCGACTGCGGAGGGGGTTGCGGAGGGAGGGGCTGCCTTATCTCAGGGCACACACGGGCTCTGACGCATCCGCTCGTCCCCTCCACCGGGACCCTGTCGGAGATGCAGGGGCTGGTCTTTCTCCCATTGCTTACCGCGCGCGCCTTGTTGGGAGAGAGGAGGTGGTCACCACACTTCATGGAGCTGTCTTCCGGCCTCGTCTCCACGGAAATCGGAGGGACGCCACGACCGCTGTCGAAGCTCTCGCCTGGAAGGGAGGGAAACGTCAGCGTAGGGGGAGGGCACCGAGTTTCTGTTGGACGCTTTGCGGGACCCACTCATAGGCGGTACCCACTGGGGGGTGGATCCACTGCTCTTTCCTCCGCCGAAAGTGGAAAGGAAGGCGAAGAACGGTACTTCCAGTCCACTACCGGCACGAGTAGGGCGACACCCCGGGACAGGGGGCGAGGTTAAGGGAGAGAGAGGAAGACAGCATTAGTTTTCTCCCTCCTCCCTCTCGCGCACGCGAGCGACCCTCCGTCGCAGGGGCCAAAGGATGGGTGCTCCTGAGAGAGGGCTCGCGTCAGGAACGTCTGCTCTCTGTGCAGGGGGCGGGAGTGGTCACTCACCCATCAGTCCATCTCCATAGTTAAGTGAAGAAAAAAAAAGTTTTTCTGGAGGGAATTGCCTTTCGGGGAGGCCGGCACGGAGGAAAGGAGCTGCAGGGAGCCTCGAAAGGATGAAAAGCTGGCGCTCACCTATGGACGGCTCCGTGATGAGGATGGTCTGCGTACTGCGATGCTCCATCGCTGGACGCTGCTGCTCAGTCGGACGAAGATGACGACATAGGAACGCAGAGAGCCTTCTGGAACCCAGCAGCGGTTGGTCTCGGTGCATCCTCTAGCAACGCCTCTCCAGAGACGCAGAGGCGCTTCGCGTGGGGGCGCGGAAACTGGCGGTCTCCCGAGAAGCGCGAGAGGCAGATGGGAAGAAGAATGGTGGAGGGGAAGAGGGAACGGCATCGAGGGGTCATCACCACCACCCTCCCCCACCCTCACACTCCCACCCCTGCAGCCGATTGTCGGAGGAAGAAGAAACCCACCCAAAACACTGCCCCGGAAGCGGTGGCTGCGGAGGTAGTCACGAGAAACGGAGATCGGAGGCGACGGCGGCGCCTGTTCCGTCTGCCGCCGTGCGGTTCCCACGCGAACCCTTTCCGGCACCAAAAACGAAGAGGGGAACTCGAGGCACCTGACGCGGAGCGGAAAGGGACGGACGTCTCCACAGGTGCGTACGCCACCCACAGGAACGTCCGTCGGTCTGTCCTTCCGGGGGAAGAAGGCTTGCGTCGCTCCTGCCGCCCGTCCAGTCGAGAAGCGAAAGGGACGGGGAGAGCAGAGCAAACAACGCGGGGCGGAGAGGGAAGGGAAAGGAAAGACCACCACCATTCTGGATCGCGGGAGAGGGAGAGGAGGAAACGAAGAGTAGGAAAATCGATCCAATCGAGGGAGAGTTTCGTGGCAGCACATTTCCTTCTCCCGCCGCTCCTTCCCCTTCCAAGAAGGATGGAAGGAAGCAGGGATGGGTTCAGAATCCTCTTTGCTGTTTCCTTCGTCACTTTCTGCAGCTGCGCCACCATTCAAACACGATGCGACGTCCTGGTATTCCCGATTGGTTGTCACCGGCTGTCACAAGGGAAGAAAAAGTTCGCTCCCCTCCTCTCCGAAACCGCGTTGCCATAGCGAGACGATCGTTGCGTCTCCTGTGCTGCCTCTGCCGGCAGCGAGAACCGCAGCATTTCTTCTCACATCCATCTTTCCATCTCTTCCGCCCACATGAACTCCACGAAAATGCGAAAACGCAGAAGCCGCGCGTGCGTTTGTGGGAACCGTCCGCTCCAGGACGGAGATGGGTGGTACTCACCTAATGGAGGAGACGGTGGCAGAGATGGTTTCGGGATGCAGGGAAGAGAACGAAAGCTTTTCCTGCGAGCAGCAGCCGCCGCCGTAAGTGCATCGTACGATAGCGATGGTTCAGCCTCCGACTCCACAAGGCACGCACGAAAGCGCTTTCTATCACGGTAAGAAGAGGCGAGGAAGCGACCTTGCGATCCTAAGAGTACAACAAGGCACGCAGATGCCGTCCTTTCGGCTCCAAATAAGTGTGGTCAGGACGGCTGACCTCCCTGGGCGATCTGTGCTGTACATCACGAAGGAAGAATATGGGGAGGGCTTCGGGACACGGGCTCGTACCCGGTCTCCGTGGCAGCGCGCAATGCCGAACCACTTCAACCAGTGTGAGCGAAGGACCAGGTTTTAAAAAGGGGCAAAGAGCAGTGGGCAGGATGCTAGTGCGTGGGCGGAGAAGGGTGTATCTCCCGGTCCGCTTCCTGGTCGCGACGATCGCATTGGAAACGGAAGCACGCTCGGCACGAGGGCAGCGGTAAGAAAAAGCATCTACGACCACCACGGAGCGTGCCTGCAGGACCTCACACAGAGACACACGGTTTCTTGTGAACCTAATCGTACGCGCGCCACCACACTCGTCGCGGAAACGGAAGGATGCGCAACAATTGCGGGCATTCTTGCCTGACACCTACAGGGACGCTGCAGAACGAGCGGTCCGAGTCCAGGATGCGAGGTAGAGTGCGTGTATTATAGTAACTGTGCTTTGGTGACCGTTTTTCTTTTTACAAATGCCCTACCTAGCCCGCTATTGGTTTTTCATTCTTTTCATCCCCTCTCACCCCCCCCCCCCTTCGTAGTTGGATTATGGCTTTTTTTGGTCATTTTGATGAAACAGTTTATTGGGATTCTTCATACTCGCAGTTGGTTGTGTTACTACTATCCTTGCTAGTGCTTGCAGCCTGCATAATCGTAATGACGACGACGACGACGACAACAACAACAAGAAAAAGAAGCCATGGCTGCTCACACAAAGCATTACGTCAGTAGGAAAGGTGTCCCGGTTTCATGCAGCATGTCCCGGTCGCCCTGTCCGACACCCAACGACCGTGCGCCAGATGAGGAATGCTTGCTTGCTTGCTTTCACCAGCTGGGATGTGCTCTCCTGGACTAATGGATGTCCCGGAAAGCACGTTAACTGACTTGTGTGTGCGACTTGCGATGCGAAAATATGTGGAGCTACCAGCGCATCTTTTTCTCGCTTTCCCATCCCCCCTCCTGTTGATGGTTCATTACAGCGAACAGCCTGCTCCGGCCTGGGTTTCGCAACCTTCCCTGCGTCACGAGTGAAAATCACAGTGCCGTGATACGATGGGAACATCTTGTAATATATGTATGTATGCATGCCCATCTCTCTATCTCCTAATCTCTCCCCCCCCCCCTCTCTTTAAAAGTGTGTGCGTGCGCGCCCGCGCCGTGCGCACGTTCCCTCCCCCCCCCCTCCCTCCCCTCCCTTCTTGGATTTCGGCTCCATGAAGTGCGCCTGCAAATTAACGGTTTTATCTTCATCCATTCTGATTCGAATGAATATACTACACGCTCACAACAGCCAACCGTTAATGAGATGCCGGAAACCTGGCCTTGAATTAATGATCGAAACAGTGAAATCATTTGAAAGGTGCGCGCGGCTGAGCTGACTGTAAATTGCTGCCAGGGGAACGGATCGCAGGCACGTGGTAATTTGTGCAACTGTCGACGCATAAAGCAAGCACGTTTGTCCACACAACGCTGGGATGGCTTCTTCCCCTCCTTCCCTCCGCGATGATAAGATGCATGCGTTGTGCGAGAAAGACGGCGTCGCAAAGTGCGATGCTGCGTTTTCTCTGGCTGCGTGTATCGAGCTTCAAGAGGTGACGAAGATGCTCCAGATCATCCAATATGGGTTTCCGTTAACGGACGGGGAGAGCACGCGACAGCAGCTGCCGGATCCGCAACTCAGGACTCTCCTCTTTTTTTTCTTCTTCTTCTTCTTCTTCTTCTTTTTTTTTTTTTTTTTTGCTTCTTTCTTTCTTCTTCCCTCCCAAGTGTTGATTCGGAGGCGCGTGCGCACCGATGTTGAGTCACGCTGCCCAAAACGTATCTGCATCCCTTCCGTACTCTGCGGAGAAGTTGTTTACCAAAAACTCTCGCAAAAGGTTTCCCTCTGTGTTTGTTTACTTGTGCCCAATCACATGGAAACAAAAAGGGAAGAGGGCCATTCTTCGGGAGTCCCCGGTCGATTTCCTCACGGGAGAGAGAGGCGGCGAACGTCAAGCATCGCGGACCCCTGTTACGCTGACGACCTGCTCACTCTCTCGGCACTCGCTCGCTCATTCGGCAAGTAACCAAAGGGGCGTCTCTCGGCAATTGCTCTTGAGGGGGAAGACTCAGCGCACGAGAGCCATCTTCGCTCTCGTTTTCGCTTCGGGGCCGGAGGGAGGAAGCGCGCGCGGGCGCTGAGCCGTCGCACCTGTGCGCCGAGACGTGCGACCGCACCGACTTCCCTTCCCGCCCCTCTCACAAGCACCTCATCCCGAAGGTTCCTTCTATCTGGTACCTGCTAGAGCCCCGCGTCGCCCGTTTTCCTCTCCCCTGAGGGAGGTCACGAAGAGAGCATCCGAACCACACAAGCACCGAAGAGGGGGCACGGCAGTGCTGGCACGGCGGACGTTCGCCCCAGAGGCCTCTCCGAGTCCGGGATAAAGCATACGATCCTCGTGTTCCAGCTTTTCCCCTTCGGAAATTCGGCCGGCGGGTCTTGAGGGAGCCTCACGCTGCTGCCGCCGCCGCTGTCTTCTTTCCTGGGACCCACGAAACTACGGAAGCACCGGGGTGGGAGGGGGAGGGGGGGGAGGGAAGGGAGATTGTCTCTCCCTGTTGCCCCTCCCTCCGTTTGCCGTTCGATCCCGCGGAAATGCCGGCGTTAGACCCGCGGCCACACGGTTCCGCAAGCGCTGTCGATTTCGGTGGCGCTGCCCAACAGATCTCTTCCCGCCACCGTCACGACAAGAAGTGCGGGAGGCTCGAGCGGAGCGCTGCCGCCAGCAGCGGCACCAGGGCGCAAAGCGGGGGTAGGAACAGCCATGCGGGGCGAAGACCATTAGTCTCCTCGGCGGGGCGCGCCCGTGGCCGCTCGCATGTCGTGGCGACGACCGGCGAGGGCGGGAACAGGGTCGGCAGGCAGGGCTGTCCGGGGGCGCTCTGGGGAGACGCGGCGGCTTCCGGCGAGCCATGCAGTTGGAGACGTTGGTCGCTTCTGTGGATGCCAGGACGGACGGCAGTTCTGCGTGCTGGAGACCCAAACTCTTCAGCGGGCCTCCACACTCGTTCCTCCACCGAGCGTGGGGCGGAGGGGACCGGGCTTGCCCTTCCGAGGAGGCAACACTTTGATCTTAGCCGAAAGGCCGAGATGAGGAGGAGGCGGAACGGTCTGGGAGGAGGCGGAAGGGAAGGAGAACGGGTGCAGCCACGACCCCGCCCAGCTCCACTCCACCCTTCCGGCCTGGAGAGATGCACCCGTCCGCACCAGCGGCATCGCGTCCAAGCGCTCTAACGCCCCCGCGCGCTCCGTACCACGAAGCGATCCCAGGCGATGCCCGGGAAATCCTGGGTCTCAGGGAAAGATTGAGACGCGTGCCTCTCTCCTTGGGAAGGAGAGCGCCAGGGCCCGTGCTCCCAACTAAAGGAACCCGTTTCCCTGGAGACCGGGCGCCCAAGGACCCACGACTGCGTTTGTCTGCTGCGCCTTCCGCGCTCAGGAACCCACGGCCGCTGGCGGGAACGCGCCTCCTACGTCGGAGGCCCACCGGGAACACTCCGCAGACCCCGGAAGCTTCTCTTGTAGCGGGGAAGCTGGTGACGCGCCTCGCGTGATCCGCGGCAGAGCGAGCCTCCTCTCGTACCCACCCCTCCGCTCGCAGCATTTGTGCCCCCGAGCCCGTCCCGCGTTTCCGAAGCCTCTGGAGATCGGCGGCCGGTCTCCCGGAGGCGGGCGCGCGGCGCCTTTGCGATCCGGGAAGTAAAGAGAAAGAGAGAGATGAGGGAGGGAAGGACAGAAAACCCCGAGCACTTACGTGTGTTGTTTCCGCCGCCGGAATGTGGGCCGACAGTCCCAAGCGCGCCGCTCCTCTCCGTCGAGCAAATCACGTGGTATACGGCGCGCCCGTGTTCCGGCAGTGCGCGCGCCCCGCGCATGCGCGCACGCGCGTTGCCCTGTGCTCGAGCGAAACAGCAGCGGTACGAGAGGCGGGGGCCAGTAGACGCGCTGGTGCCGGCGTCGCGGGTGCCGGATAATGCGTGTGGCAGCTCTTGGCGAAGGCAGGAAGGGATACTCTCGAGAGGTCAGAAAGAAGCGCGCGTCTCGTTGCTATCAGGCTTGTATCCAGGCAGCTTCCCTTCTTCCCTCGTGTCCCAAAGCACGGCGCGCACACGCACACGCACACACACACACCGTCCCACCCCTTGGCGCTGTCTGGAATCAACCTGCCTCTCAGCGTTGCGGAAGGACACCAGCGGCGAGTTTGGTTCGCTTGGCTAGAATCCGCGCCAGGTCTCTCCTGCCGCAGAGGGTGTCTTGCTGCAGCCGCCTAGCACGGCGTGAAGGGACTCCTGAAGAATGGATTTGTCTCAGCGTCTCGGGCAAGTCTTCCCTCCTACCAGGACCGCTGCACAGCGACAACCCTCTCTTCGGATCGGCGCAGAGCGGTCGGCGCCGTAAGTTTTGGTTTCCGAAAATTGGTGTGGCGTTTCCCTCGGGACGTTCGGCCTCCCCGTGGCCTTGAGCGAAGGGCGAAAACACGGAGGGGCGTTCGACAGGAAGTGGTGAAAAGCTCCGAGGCAGGCCGGACGCACTGAGCAAGCCCTGCTACCCCGGCAAGAAGGGGAAAGAGGAGAGACGTGAGTCGCGGCCCGGTGCTCCAGGAAGCGCTGCTGCAGACCCAACTTTTGAACCGGCAACTCTGTCCGCAACCCCTCAACCCTTGTCTCACGCGCCATCACTGTGACAAGTACCCAACTAAAATCGAGGGCAAGGTTGCCCCTCTGTTCCTCAAGTCCAGAGTCCAGTTCACCATAGACGCGTCCGGAAAGGCGGCCTCTTGACGCAGCGTGCCCCTAAAAAGCAGGAAGTGTCTTCTCCCGAAGCCTCTAAGGCTCCTTCCCTTGACCTCTGATAGCACCGACAGAAACATCAGAGCAAGGATTGATGACTTGGAGGCACTCCGATGAGCGCGAGATTGATGCGGTTCCACTCTTCATGCTTGAGCTTACCGATTGTTCTGCTCCCGATATTCCCACGAGCTGGAGCCCTTCACTGTGTGTCCTCCCCTGACCCTGTCTATTATTTCTCACCTATCCAAATTTTCCACTGTTTCGTTTCGATCTTGATGCATGATGGAATGCTGTTTCATTTTCTGTGGTTGTGATTGTTGTTGTTTAATCCATGCGATTCAAGAAAAGAGCAATGATTTCACTGAACCAGAAAATTCCTGTCTTTCCTCTTCCACAGAATTGATCTTTCAGAGGCCATTATAGGTTGGTGTGGATCCAGCCGCGCAGCTCATCTCGTGACTGGATAGACAGTCGTACAGTTCGGCAAGCAGTGTGCTTCTATGCTTCGTGGCACTTTCAAAAAAGACAAGAAAAGGACGAAGAGTAGAAATTCCCCCTCCCAACACAGACACGCACGCACACAGAGGCGCGTTCTTGTGAACGCAACCCCGACTTCGCCGAACTCTTTCCTTCGCATTCGCACGCGCCGCAGAACGGCAACATAATCGGCGAGTGTGGAAACGACTTTGCCACACGCATCTCTTGTCAATCGGCGTCATCCTCCCCTATGGCGGTGTGGTGCGCTCTGCCTGTAAGCCTTCAGTGATGCCGCGGCACACCCGCGGTGCCGAAAGCGCGACCGCTCCACTTCCGCGCTCGTAACGAAGTGATTGCGTTCATTCGTGGCCCAACGCATTGCTGCTGAGGTAAGTCAAAAAGAGCCGTCATGGTGGATAGGCGCGGAGTAAACAGCCCCAAGGCATGCAAAGCCGCGTGCAAAGTTCGCTCGAACTCCCCGGCGACGTCTTTGACGGGTCCCTGACGGAACACCGCGAGGGACGTTTCCTCCGCGAACGCCTCCGGTTTTGCAAGCGAACTGGCACAGGCGGCCGGCCGCTGGTGGCCTAACGAATGCACAGAACGCTCGCACCCTTAAGGCCCCCCCAGCATGCTCTGGGTGAAGAGAGCTTGGCGCGACGCTCTCTCACGGTTCGCAGGAATCGTCTGTCCCGGGTCATATCGTCCGAATCGCGGATGCAGGCGCGTGACGCTGGTATGGATTACCACCACCACCACCACCTCATGAGGAAGAAGGAGGAGGAAAGGAAGAAAGAAGCAGAAGGAAGGAGATAGGAATACAGTGTCCAATAATAATTGGCAGCCAGTTTCAACCAAACGCGAAAACACATCCCTAATTAAGAATTTCCCTCTCTGGAAGGCCGCTCGCTGCAACCAAACGTGACAGCGATGGTGGCTTAAAACAAACCCGCGTTCTCCGATGTACTAAATGGATCTCAATACAAGTTCTGAACAGCGCCCAAGCAAACTCATACGAATCCCATGAGCAGGATGTGTTTTCAGGGCTGCAAGGAGATGTTTGCATTTCCTGTTTGACCGTTTCGATTAATCTTGGCCTTTTTTTTTTTTTTTTTTTTTTCAACAACAACAAAAAAAAAAAGAGAAAGAAACAAAATGAAACAACACGTTTTGAGCCAAGTTTTTTGCTCTTATTTATTTATTTTACTGTTTCATGCGTGTTTTCAGTTTAATTAATAAAAATCGGCGGGATTCCGATCGAGAGGAGAACCTGTGCAAGTAAAACGTCAGGAACATCAGAAAAGTTGACAAAACGGAGATTACTCGGTGCGGACTCCAGAAAAGAAGGGGAAAAAAAGACGGCGTGTCCTTGTCCCCCCCCCCCCCCCTTCGATCGCGGACTTGCTTCGAACCGTAAAGCGACGTGAGAAGAGAAGCGTAAAAAACGGGAAGGCATCCACGAGAAGACCCCCTGTTCTGCGAGAACTTCCTTCTCCCCCCCCCCCCCATCCCCGAGAGCCCATTGCGACGCGTCTTGCTTCCAGCATCCTTCCGCTCGAATCAACTGGGACGAGGGTGCGGGCGCCATCCTGGAGGCAGTCCACCCCCTGGTTATGTCCCCGCGTACAGAGGACACGCAACAATGCCGGCTGCGGCTGCCGCCATGTTGTGGCTGCCACACGCCCTTTCATTCGGAAGTGTCGAACGTGCGCTGCTCGATGCGCTCGTCGCATCGGATTTTGATTTTTCCCCTGTTTGTTCTGGCCGTCGAAAATATTTGAGTTCCTCAGAAAACCCTCAACGCCAGAATTGATTTTCTCCTGCCTTTTATTAAAGTCCTTGTTTGGTTAGAAGGGAAAAAGGCTCTCAAAAGAGAAAACCCCTAACTTTTAGAGGAAGAGAAGCGATTGTGCGTTTTCCTTCTTTCCTTTTCTCTATGTGTTCTTCTCGGTGGTACGAAAATCCTGCCCTTCCACTGCTATCTCGATGATGCAATTCCCAACTTTTGGCCAAACGTGAGTACACAGAATCTGTGGTGTCCGTGCTACCAGCGAATTCAGATGAGTCAACAAATGACGACAGTGTTCGAAAAAATATATATATGCACATACGTATGTACGCATGTATACGCATGCATAAAGGAAAGTCTACTCAATGAGGAGCATGGATTCTAATGTACAACGCTTGCAGCTCGCCCCTCGTACGTGTTTGAGTGCTGCCGGAAATTGCGTAGAGAAGCTCGTTGGGTATAGGAAACGTCTGCTGCATCGTAGCTGCTGCTGGATGCAAAAACACAAAACCAATGTGAGCTGTGCAATCTTCCGCATCACATCCAAGAGAGCCGCCATGCTGCATCATCTGTTCGTCACAAGCGTGCACCTTCGTGTGCGCTGCAGCGAAAACGCTACCACGTTAATGGCTTCCCCCTCCTCCTCCCCCGCGTGCGAAGCGCCGAGAGCACTGAAGAGCACGCGTTGGTCGATGACGCTGACATTTCGGATCCTTGGAGCTGGCACCAAAGTTAACAGGGAGGAAAAATTGTATTGTACTGGGGGAGGGGGGAGCAACCAGGGACCTTAGAGTTGCAGAGAAAGATTTTCGGCAGGACCGAGGCGCCGAGGACGCACCAACCAGTGGCACGGTGCCTTCGCATCACTGACCTCTTTCGCTACGTGGACCGTGCCCTGGCAACGCGCTCTCGTGCAAATCCCAAAGTGGTAAACTGTTGTTGGCTAGGGCCAGGATTTCTGCCAAGTGATGCATCTCCCGATCGGAGGTGTCGGAAGAACGCATTGCTGCTGTGGGTGCCGCTTCGCACTGATGCATGAGACGATTAAGAACGGATGCGTTCGATTACAAACGCGCATTCAGCAGTAGCACACGAGGTATCAAAAGTGTCATTGCTCCTCCTCCACTGCGAACGGGAACAACGTCATTAATCCTCGCAATGTTTTTTCTCCTTTTTTTAATCTCCACAAAAACGTGGGCGACTCGATATATATATATATATATATATATATATATATAAAAGAAAGAAGGCGGCATTCGAATCCCTCACGATCTTGCGACCAGCACCGCACCTAATGCGTTAAGTGGTAAGCGTCCATTCACAAGATCAGTTTCCTATTTGTTCGTCAGATTACGGTTCAAGACGACTCGATGTTCCCGAAGAACGCCGCGTCGCCCGAACCGCACGCCGGCTGGAGTCCAGGTGCTGCCGTGCTGCCAGCTTCTTTCGAGACGATTATTTCCTACTCATCTGAGCTTCCCAGGAGCGGGATGAACTCCTCAGCGCGGAAAATTATGGAACTTCCGAGCCTTCCTTTGAATGAAGGAATGGCATGCGTTTTGCCATGCGAATCAGGTGCAGAGAGGTTCTTGAAGTTTCCAGATCCGAGGCAGCTTGTGCAAAAGGAGGATGATTAATCTCCGGCTGCTGTGAGAAACAGTCCCTTTTGAATGCGACGACGACGAAAGAGCGACACACGAACCGACCGGCTAATTCGCATTTCGAGTTGCGCTTCGATTATAAATTCGAAGGGGCTGCTTAATTTGGGCTTATGGCAGAGACCCAGCCTGCTCGCCCCTCAAATAGCGGCACTCCTTTTTCCCTCTTTCGATGAGCAACTTCCACGAGCGGAGGCCTCGGAGTTAATGAATCCTTGATTGCGGTTTCGGGAACCGTTCCCGGGGAAGGCGGGAGGAACTCCCGCATCCGGGAGGAAAAAAAAAAAGAAAGAAAGAAGAAGAAGAAGAAGAAGCACCGGCGGACCACTTGTTAATGGCTCGGTGCTCGCGGCTCGGAGGGCCGAGGTGGTCGGGCGGGGATGGAGCTGTACGGGAACCCCGCCAGGTGGATGCCAGTCCAACATTGCAGGGCCCTCCCTCGCTCGGCACCTGCAGGCTGTCGCCGCCAGGTGCACGACGCACGCGCGTGCGCGCTGCTCGCTTCGCAACGAGAGCGCCCGCCGTCGCGGGTCGGTCGGGCACACTCCCTTCTGCGTGTTTGCACACGCAGTAATTTGCTTGCAGACTCCTAAACGCCTGCTCCTCCCCCTCCCCCAAAAAAAGGAAGGAAGAAGGAAAAGAAAAATTCGTTACATCCGCAGCGGCGAGAGAACGAGCACGCGGAGACGGCGGCGGCATAAAGGGTTGCGTGGGTGCTCGCGCACCCTCGTGAAAGCCTCGAGACAGGTGACCTTTCCCGGAAAGCCGCTCAGCAAACGGGACGTGCTCCTTCCCGGTTGTTTCGTGCTTTTGAGCTGGGCGGTGTCACTGTCACCGCCTCTTGCACTCGGGACGCCACGGGGCGAGTGGAAAGGTCATCTCGAGGGCATCCAGCTGCGCCCGTCTCGAGGAAAGGTGGAGAGGGTTCCCGAGGTTCCGAGGGAACAGGAAGGACTGGCGGAAGCGTCTGCCCCCGCGCCCCTTCGGTGCCCTGGTTTCGCTCGGAGGGCGACTCCGGAAACCGCTGACGTTGTCCGTCCGAGCGGAAGGAGTAGACGACCGCCGAAGGATACAGTCGGTTCCGATGACAGTCGGTTCCAGCAGCATCCCCACGCAAAGCGACCGAAAGCAGAAGACGGCCTTCCTCCCGACTGCACGCCGCTTGGGCCACACCGCTTCCCCCAGGAACGCCCTTCCAGGAACGGGGGGCGTGCGACGTGGAAGACCTTCTCATCTCCGGGAGGAGAGGCGCTCTGGGCGACCAGCTCTGGCCGTGCACCCTCGAGAAGGGGTCACCACCGTCCCCTCCCCCTCGGGGTGTGCTGGTGCTGGTGCTCTCTCCCGGCGGTGCGCACACGCGCACCGTCGCCGAGCGCTCTCCTCGGCCTCCGCCGTGCGGTACGCAGCCTGCAGTGGTCGCTCTTCTCTCGGGCTGGTTGCCCAGAGAGGCGCGCGCAACGACAGAAAGGCCCTAGGTATTGAGCCCTCTTCCCTCCTGTTCCACGGATTCTTCGTGCGCGGGAGTCGGACGGGGTGGTTTCGGCGGATGGACCGTATTCGCGTTGGGCCGACGCGCGGAAGATGGCAAGGATCTTCCACAGACCGCGTCCTGGCTCCGCCGGCTCCTCCTTCCCATCGGGAGGAGGGCGGCCGAACCAGGTTGGCGGAAAACCTTCAAAGAATGGAAAGGAGGCCGCCTTCAGCACCTTCCCTCCCGGAGCGCGCGCTTCCAAGGAACGCGTGCAGGCGAGCTCGAACCTTGCCCTCTTCCTTCCCGCCCTTGCCTTCAGTCAACCCCCTCTTCCCCAGCC
This sequence comes from Raillietiella orientalis, assembly GCA_036172245.1. NCBI lineage: Eukaryota > Metazoa > Arthropoda > Ichthyostraca > Raillietiellida > Raillietiellidae > Raillietiella > Raillietiella orientalis. The sequence continues at coordinate 2,379,198 of JAYWIR010000032.1, read as the reverse complement.
GGTGCCGCGCCTGCGGGCCGTCTTTAGAGGGAAGAGGGAGCTCCCAAGCACACGCAACCCCTTTCCTGCGGCCGAAATTCGGAGGCGGCGCAAGCGACTCGTCACAGTCGGTGGCGCGACCCGCGCGGGCTCCCCGCACAGCGTTCCGATGATCACATAGTGCCACAAGGGGACGGCATTAACCTTTGAGGAGCTCCCGGCTTGCACTGCGTAGTGGAGAAAGGGAGAGAAGCAACCAGAGAGGGGGGTTCGCCAGTGAGGGTGGATCGTGGGGCACCACCTTCGCAGGAAGGATGGATGGCGCGCTCGGCTCTCCCGTCCTGCACGCGGGAGCGTCCGGCTCGGAGATGCACTGCCCTGCTGGCGACGCTGCCGTGGTCACGGGAGACACCGAAGCTTCCCTGACGGGGCGTGGATGGCGGTTTGGGTACTGCTGCTGCTACTCCCACCAGTCCTCCAACAGCTCCCGAGGATCCCGAAGGTCGCTGCCGAGAGACAATGGCGAGTTGTCCGCCTTAAGAAGACCGCATCCGGAGCTACAGCTGGCTGCAGGTCCACAGCCAGGGACTTCAACAGCGGGAGCGGAAAAAGGCAGACAAAGACAGGAAACCCGTAGAGGAAGTGCAGCACCCTTCATCCATGGGGGAGAGGGTCCCTCTTGCCCTTCTGATCGGCAAAGATGATTTCTGCAGAGCTGCCCACTTACGCTATCAGGAAAGAAAAAGAAAAAAAAGTAGGGACACGCAAAGAGAAGGAGAGCGGGCCCTCAGATTTTCTCGGACTCGGCGAGCGCGAGCAGCGGAGCTACCCGGAGACCAAGCGTTCCGCTAGGCGTATCGCTGCCGGAAGTCATCCAGGGCTAGAGATCGCTCCCCCCAAGGCCCTTCAGTGCAAGCAGCTGGTTGCCCCTGAGGCTTGCTGATTCAGACCTGGGAGAAAGATGTTGCGGAAGGCCCTTATGGGCTTGGGGCATGCTAAAAGTTACGGACCGTTCCGGAATTCGGGCTGAAGCGGCAGCGATTCCTCCAGCGCAGAGATCGTGACCCAAGTTCTGGACGACTGCCTCTGGAGAACCCTCGTTCTCTGATCCTCGTCCTCCACGGAAAGAGTGTGCCTTCCTCCCCTTCTCGGCTGAGAATTCCTCCGCGGAAGCGAAGCACGAGCTCGGAAGAAGGGAAGGTTCGTCACTTCTTCACGGACGCCTTTCGCTTCCGGCCCTCCCTGGGAACTCTCTAGTCTCGCGCTGCCCTCGCAGGTATCTCTGAACGCAGGGGCTGGTGAGGGACCTTTTCGCCCTCTTCAACTCGTTCCGACCGAGGACCCTGCTGCTGCTCTGGAGGCAGCGGCTCGCATCCGCGCCATCCACCTTGAGCTCAGGGAAAAGGCCGGAAAGGTGCGTGGAAGCGAGACGGTGGGGATCTGGAAAGTGAAGAGGGAAAGCCCTACCGTTCGGCAGGAGCGGATCGATGGGGAAGCGCGCTCCCCCACCCTTGGAAGAAACTCCAGGTCGATCGATATCGATCCTCAGTGCTTCCATGTAATTAAGCCAATTACATCCCATCTAAGCTGGCATGAAACCATCGATTGTTCATCAGAACATTTGGTTGGGATGGCAGTGCTCGTAACTGACCAATGTCTGTGCAGTGCAGGTGCCCGCAGGCAAGCTATCAGCGTTGGTTGAAAGGCTAATGGAACGCGTCCTCTGCGAATGTCGACTGGTTCCGCTTGAACCCTCCGCAGGCAGCGTTTCTCGTGCTTCTGTGAACCAGGAATCTCCAGCATTCGAATTGGCACGACTCAATGCCTACAGGGGGGCTTCTGCGACCACAGACTGTCGGATGAAGTACAGGAAGTCTACACCTGCGCAACCCGCCCATCTGGGCTTCCTGCAGCCGCCGTTCGCTGCAGATTTGACATTCCTGAGCCACTTTCCTGGTTCTTGCTCTGTTTCTGTTCCCCTCTTCTTCACCTCCCGTTGTGCTCTTGGTCGTTTTGGTTACTTGGAGCACCCTCTTGCGGAGTCAAGTGGGTCATCACCTGATTCTTGAGGACAAAAGCAGAGGCAAGGACATCCCTTTCCGGACCGTAGGGCGCACCAGTTTCATCGTAATTCATTGTGCTTGCTGCGTCCTTCCTTTTGTTCTTGGTTTCACCGCTCGTCGCTAATTTGGCCAAACGAGAGGCCAAGTCCGGCTTCTGTTGAAACCATGGGACACGAACTCAAGACACTTCTGTGGCGTGGCGCGTGGCTTCTGAGGAGGTTCACGAGGCCGGGCACGAGTCGCACGGACGAAGGGAACTCTTCTTGGCTTTGGGCTCTGATCCCCGGAAATCCTGCCCAAGTAGTTCGGGCGAGGCGCAATCAAAGCGAACTCCATTCGAACCGCTCGCAAGTTTTGTCGGAGTTCACGCATGTGGAACGAGACGCGCAGCGCGTTCGTAAGTGTTGCTCGATCGCTGGCTGCTTCGCTGGGGAGCCGGAGAAGCAATCTCTTTCGGATTCGTCATCGTCAGATGGAAGGAAGAAAACGCAACTGCGAACGGAGGAAACCGTGGGACCGGCTTAGCTGGAGCCCTGGCCAACCCTTCAGAAGCGCTGATTCCCCGACCACCGTGAACAGGAGAAGAACGGATGGAAGCTTTCGTGTTGATCTGCAAGGACGCTTCGAATGGGGCGACACCGCAGCCCTTCAGATTCTTTCGCATCCGACGCGGAACCGCCGAAGACGCCTTGGTGTCGCGTCCGCTGTGGATGAGCGCGTTTCAAAGTGAGCCGTGGGATGCATTGGCACATCAATTTGGCGTGCCGAGAACCATAACGTATAATTCGGGGAGATAAAGAGCCCTCCCAGGAAAGTTTCCGAAAGATGTAAGGGTTGCAGATGTCAGCTAGGTTACAAGTGGCGCGTGCAGTCGATTACAAAGTTTGAGTCGCAGCCTTTGGAAGGTCATGTTTTTTTTTTTTTTGGCTCTGTTATTGGCGTATGGAGAACCAGAAGGTAGATAGCACCGCAATGCAGTCTTTCCCCTGTCGGGATGTTCCCTGCGAAGAGTGATGATGCAACTGCTTCCATGTCGGGCCTCCGCACGCTTGTTGCCAAATTTCCAGTTGCGCGTTCCCCCGTGTGGTTGCTGGCCACATGTGTGCCACATGTGTGCCTGCGTCGTGACGGCGCGGCTGCAATGCAGCGCGGCGCGCTGCCCATCCTCGCGCGAAAGTGAACGTCTGCTGCATCGATTTGTGGCAGTCGATGTGATCCAACTAAGTCGGTGGAACGTTTTGCAGCAGGATGGCTGGTAGAGCACGACTTGCACTTGCCATGCTGTGCTTTGCGCCACCGCCGGTAGCCTTACGTGACTTTTTCCTGTGTGTGTGAATGCACACCGGAGAATCTGGAGGATGTATGAAGTGCAGATGGAACAATGCAGTCGTACTGAAGGCTCGTCTGCAGATGACGCATGTGGCTACTGCAGTGCCTTACCCGACGTAATTCTATTACAAATATTTTCCACTTTGTCGGCCAAAGATTTGTGCCGTGTGTCACGCGTCTGTAGACGATGGAACCGCATTGCCAGGGATAATAGTCTGTGGAAAGGACTGCTAATCAGGGACTATCGTATCCCACCCCCGTACGATTTGCCACCCGGTAAGAATCGCCTTTTTTTTTTTTTTTTGTACCAATACTGCCACCTTATATCGCCGTGCTATAGTAAAACCGTATACCGCAAATTCCATACCGTTTTGTTTTCATGCATAATTCGGTATCCATAGTTTCAATCATTTGATAACCACAATATCAACTATTGGTAGGAGAAAACTGCTGGTATAGGCAATACCATAAGATGTATTGGAATGTCCCGTCAGTTGAAACTGAGCATCTACAGAAACATACCGATCGAGTACTCCATATCAGCTTCTCCCATGATGGGAGCATGTTCTCCACATGCTGCATAGATGCTTGTGTGTTCCTATGGGATTTTGGTTCCCCATCACACATTCGAGATACACAAGATATGAGATCCTTACGTTGGGGTGACACACAGTTCTCTCAGTTCAATGCATCTGACACCCTGTTGTTGGTGTGTGGAAGGCATTCCGAGAACTCAATATTTGGAGAGATAGCTGTATTTTTGATCAGCAGCACTTTGTTACTTCAGAGTAGAATTAGTAATCGACCATGTGATGCCTTCAGCGCATGGTATAGTGACCAGGTGCTCATCTCCAGCAATATGATATTGCCAACTGAAATGGATAGCCAATCCATGTTGTGGCTCAACCGTGCTTCCCAAGAGACTCAGTCAGCAAAACGGGCAGTCATGAGTCCTCTGTTTCATTTTGCCAATACCAACAACGAATCTGTGAAATTCCTCCAAATAGTGGATTGCCCTTCACAAGGTCCTTTGGCACCTATAGGAGGAGGAGACCAGTGCACTCCATCCACAGCTGATGATGACAGTGAAGAGGAAGTAGAGGGCATCAATGAAGCATCTCACAAATTACTCATTTTCACTACAGGTACCTATGCATTTGTCCCTCACAAATTAGGTAGGTGGCAAGAGTAAACCAAAGCAAGCATGCTTAGGCTAGCAGGATTGAAGCGCATTCCTCCCTTTTCTTTTGTAAATCGCATCCCATCTGTTCCCCCCCTGAGTGAGAGATTGGCCGCAACTCATGAACCTGAACCAAACTTGTTCTCTACTCATTTCTACAGTCAGCCTGATTGTGTGCTTGACCTTCAGGGATATATTGTGGGATTAGGTGTCAGTCCAGATCAGCGGTGAGTGTCAAATCACCCCAAAAAACCACAAAATGCTGCTAAGTTATCTGTATGTCAATAGCAGACCATGGCCTCGAGGCTGTCAAATTCTTGATCCTCTGTCTCCTCTTCCAATTGCTGAGGAAATAGAGCTACACGAGATCGATCTCTGGGATCCGGCAGCAGGCAGCAGGCGCTATTTCCATAGCCATCGTGCCTTCACAGCTAGTGATACTTATTATTTTCTGTTTGTGGATGTGTGCCAAGATCTAGTGGCCAGTGGAGCTGAGGACTCACATGCTTATATTTGGGATCGACATTATGGAATATGTCTGCGTAGATTATACCATGGGGATGTAGTTAATTGTGTGGCCTTCAATCCAGCAAACCCTGAAATCATGATCACTGCAGGTGATGACTCTATTCTTAGAGTATGGAAATCTCCTGCCCTCTGCAAACGATAACTGTATGTCAGTTCATGGTACTTTTTTTATTTCATGACCGTGGCAATTGCTACATTCTTCTTCTTCATCTTCAGATGAGCTCTCTCCAAACAAACGAGGTTTGTGGTATATACAGCAACCTGACAGAAAAGGGTAACACAATGGTAGCAGTTTTTCAACCTTACATTTTGATTTCCTTCTGTTCAAGTGTTCATTGTCTACTGTGTCCTTGTGCCAACCCACTCTTTTCTTAGAAGGAGGCTTATGAAGGCGCAAGTGCAACACTGGGCACTGGAAAAAAAAAAAAAAAAAAACAATAAAAAAACATGCACGTTTACTACAGATAGTAAAAATCCAATTTCGTTACATCGAGAGAAATCATGGGACATCTGTCCAATAAAACCATTCATACATGACATTTTTCAAGAAATGCTATTCTTTTTCTCTCTCCCTCTCTCTTTAATCACAGCATAATTTGTTTTCCAATTTACGCGTTAGACATCATGCCAACGATACACACCTTCGCAGTACATCTCGTTGGCATCTCGTCTGCCGTACACACAGTGTACAGTAGACATGGTGGCAAAAAGCTGAGAGAGTACCTGTTGTCGATGCGGTGGGACTGTCACCGTCAAAGTCGTCGATGCGTTTAATTCACTGCATGCTGCTTCAAATTCTTCCACAGACATCTTTTACGTCACTGGGTTGCACATAGTGCGAAAAGTGCACTCCTGTCTTACATTAGAGAGCACAGTGATTAGACTTGTTATTATCCAATTGGAAACAAAGCATTGTAAACAACAAAAAATGCAAGCAAAACTCTACTACGAGGCCTTGCTTACAAATGCTCAGAACCAATACCATTTTCAAAGCTTCACAACACCTATTTCACACTTAACGTATCTTTCATTACTTTAGCTTTGGTAACTCTACGCTATTTTATATGAAAAAGAAAGCGACAGAAGCAAAACGAGATGTGCTTTGTCATCAGCAATTTGATGAAACAACAATTCCATTGCACTCGGTCATGATTACAAAATTACAAACAAACAATGAACTATCATCCAGCACGCATCGTGAAGCACTTTCTCCACACCCGCCAGTCTGCAGTGATGTGCGGTCTCGGCAATAAAGCCCCAGGGTTGCCAACGCCCTACGTTTCGAAATCCCATCCGAAATGTGCTTAGGCTGCAAGCGGCGCACGGAGGGATCAGATTCACTTTTTTCTTGAATCACTTGTTTTGATTTGACCCTCATTTTAAAAGGTAGTTGATTAAAAACTAGACAATTAATCCAAGAAAAGGGAAACACAAAGAGATAAAGAAAAGTATACAAGGTTTCAAAGAAAGAGTTTAAAAGAAAAATCAGATTCATAATATGGCTCACCCTTGCTTCGAAAAGGACACATTTTAGTCATATTTTTTGGATGAAATACAAAGGAATGCTCTTCTGCAAGAATTTGAGTGGGCAAAAAGGATAATAGTTTACATTGGTTCATTTTAATCTCCCAGTTTTGCTCTACTTCATCTTTCAATCTCTTCCAACAGTCCTTAAAGGAGGTAATCAGAAGAATATGCGTTTACATTCAAGAACAATATTTTATTTGATTACTAGATGCATAGAGATCGGAAAAGGAAACTAGAAAGATAAAAGTATTTTTTTTAAAATCGCTTCGTGTTTTCGATTAGCTCGATATCTATTTCCTTCCAGGTTGTGATGGGAAGAATACATCAATCGTTGTATCCACATTCGCTTTTATTACAAGGTAGAAATCTTGTTCTTTGGTTACGTTTACGCTTCTTTATGTACTCAGGTCATATACATTTACCTAGGCCAAACCAGAATTCATTTTAGCAAGCACCTTACTGTTTTGTTCTTTGCTTTTCTTGCTACTCTTTAGCCAATCTCCACGAGATAGGAAAGCTATTGAATAGATTATCTGGAAGTGCTGTAGCTATCATTGTAAACTGATGGAAATTTTTGTAGAATACTGATTTTTCTCTATGACTCGAGGGTGCAGATGGTTTGTCTTGTATAACTCTAGTGGATTCCACTTATTTCAACAATACCTCCTTTGATTGACATTTTTTAAAACAACTTTGGAAGTTATCTTTTTTATTAGTTCGACCAAGTATCATCTCCTTCTACTTTTTGACAACCCCGCATACTTGTTAGACCAGGTGACTCAGAAATCATCTGATTGATTCTCCATTTAAGGAGTTATTTGCTTTTTCTACTACTGTCCAGAAGTACAGACAACACGGTGAGAATATGTAATTTCAACTATTTGGAACCGGTTTTGATCAAGAAGGCGTAAGAACTGGCTTTGGCTCCCTACTTTCAAGAGAGGCCTTAAATTCAGCTTTCATTCACTAAAACATTTACATAATTGAAGGAAGTATGGTTTTAAGTGCTATTGTCTTGAATTGTATAACATTTAGTCATTTAGTACGCTTTTTACATTGGCAGGTTTTGTATTTCGTCGATAGTGCTGTTGAAACAGCGGGACACTTCAGGCGCCACCATGTTGCATTGCCTAGAACGATTAGCTTGTGTACATTTCTAGACATACTAGTTCCAGAGAGCTTCATCTGCATAGATGTAAGTCCAGAAGTGTTCGTCTACGAATGAACATGGAATTTTGTTTGGAGTCTGGTATTTTGTTTAAACCTTTTATGCACTGTAACAAACAGACATCGTTCATTCCAACAAGACGTGCAATGCTAATCGCCGTATTCCGTCGAATGTATTTGATTTCTCTTGCAGATTTTGATCCCCTGAGTAAATTTGGAAAACTATTCTGCAAAAGAAAGAGAAATTCTTATGCCTTAATGGCAATTCTTTAATGATATGCACCTAGAAAACTTTCGATAAATTTAAAGATTATCTCGAAACTCTGGCAACAATTTTAGCGGTCGTCTAAAACTTTATCAATGCTTTACTTATGCAGGTGACATATTGGCCCAGCATTCTGCATCTCATGCATGAAACTTATGCAGTGGCATCAATCGTCCGGGTATAGTAAATGCTTTTTACCCATCGAATAAATGAAGGACAAAACCAATAAATTCATGAATATGACGAATATGCTATATCAAGTACTGTACTAATATGGATAGCGGAATGCTCACTTTTGAGCCAGTACCGTTTAAAAAGTTCTTTGATGATTTCCGAACACATTTCTGGCGATCACGCCTGCATTTTCTTGAAAAGCTGAATTGTAATGATACTTGAATGACACTATGAAGAACAAAGAGACCGGAAACAAATAGCTCTACGTATCAGACGAGCCACACGTGAGAACCAAGTGTATGTAAATAATCCTGAAGCATAAAATGATACGTCCACTGCCTTTGGAATGAAGTAAAATGCACCGAGCTGTGCAGCTCAACGAGATGACAAAGTGAGATCATCGGTGAGATGGAATTTATCGGGCACGAGGAGAAGAATTTCAAACTCCCTCCTTTTGTCACTGTGATATTAAATCTGGTGCATTCTCGTTTTTCTTCCCGAATCTTTCGCTGAAGAATAATCAATTTATCGTTGGGAGCGATTTTCAAGGGCACACATATTCGAATTTTCCAAACCATCGTTGGCATTGCACTTTGAGCCTGGAACGGTTTCTGCGCAATGATACTGCAGTATCAAAATGAACTTCGGTAAGTCACACAAAAATAAACTGAAATCTAATTTTAGAAATTGGGATCGTGGGGTGGCACCACTTCGCTTGTTTCAATCTAATGGTTACAAATCCCGAGATGAATACCCTGGAGAACTGGTTATCCGGGATGGGTGGATCCCGTCGAAAACGAAACGGTTTTCCACAGGGAGAAGGCAGAACACATCTTTGCGTTACACTACTGTTTTCATACTAACAGATAATGGGTATGCAAAAATTCTTCCGAGTCTACATGCAGAACTGGACCCAAGCTTCCCACGCTGACACGAACTACACGTAGCCAAGAAAGAAATGGAGTCATCACAAGCAAGGACCTATAAAGAACTTGCTGGACCAAAGGGTGCGTTTCAAAGTTGACACGTTTGAAGGCACGTTGCAACCAGTGGTCCTGACCTGTGAACGAGGCATAAGGGCAAAAGGCTCGAGGCTCGTATCGGCCGTCATGCTGAAATGCCAGCAGGAGTCCCAGAAGTCGATTTTCACCTCGTGCGGTTAAATCGCGAGGAAACATTTTTTGTGGGGAAAATCCGAGTGGGAAATTCGCACACGAAAGAAGGGAAGAAAGGAGGATCACGCCTCACAACTTTGGTCAGCTTTCAAGATTGGAACCAATCTGTCAGCAGTCATCAAAGTTGAAAGACAACCTAAAAATAATTCCCTAAACGGGCCATAATATCCACAACAGCAGCAGCAGCAAAAATACACAAACAACAACCCGTCTGTAGGAAAGTTCGACAACTGACTCGCTGGATAAGACTTAACCTCACGAGACCACCGACACCCCCTAGTCTTTGAAAACGCTTCCGCGATTAGCCAGCTTCACACTAGGTGCAGTGTAAAAATGAAGCAGTTGCTAAAATGAATAATGATTAACATTACTAAACTTGACAAACTTCACAAAGTGAACTAAAAATTCAAAGCAAAAACAAAAAAATCAGATCAAAAACAAATTGTGACCTTGAATTTTACAACTTTTATTGTTAAAACCAATCAGAACAAAAATAATAAAATAAAAATAAATATGGTCTTTGTTTGACGTAAAATCCATAGTTCCATATATAAAATTTATGCAAAAACAATACTGGTAACACAAGCACTGAACTGCCCTACATTATTTGCTACTAGTGTGCTTAAACACAAATTGGAATACTATACTATTATTATTATTATTAAATAATCAACCTTTATATAATTCCACATGTAATATAAACTATCTGACAGATGTTGGTTCGAACAGTTTCTTGCTAAACAAACGTGACGAAAATAACAGTTTGGTACATGACTCTAGTTTTCCAAACTTCAAATGACAAATGAGATATGAAGTGAATTCAGGAATGTATATGCATACTCTTGCTGATGCATGCACCAGCTACATATGGACATGTGGTGCACACAAAAATAATTTATAATAATAACGTTCCTGAACATGTCTCCATTGATGTACACAAAACACCAACAGCAAACCCCAGCATCTTCTGGGATTGAAAACACCGAGCACTTCTGAAGAACACCCATTATGAATGGAAGTGCTCAAAGTCTGATAGTGCAACATGTTCCTGATGTTCCTGTTACAGAAGTACAAAAAACAGTACTTCCTAAGAGCTATGTATAAGACCAAGTTAACCAGAGAAACTGTGGCTTGCTACATGCACACATCATGCATCTATAGCTTCAAAAGCTTGGATCCTCTGCCTGTACTTCTCAAGTGTTTCCTGTATAGTCACTTCAGAGTATTTGCAATAGGGTGAGTTACAGCTGCAGACAAACATTTTGGATTTGATAATCCAAAATTTTTCTCCATAGTCAAAGCTGAATGCAAGCATACTTCAGTGTCTCCACCTTTCATCCCTCTTACCCCAGCTCCTCATAAGCTGCTATGTCCCTCACTGCAAAAAATCCGATCCTCGGAAATCGAGTGTCCTGATGGTCAACGAACATTTTTACTGGAATCAGGTTGGGTTGGCATTGATGATTGATGAACCTAGCCAGGTTGCCATACCGACAGGCATCAATACAAAATGTTTCTGCATCCTGTGACCATGCTAGACATATTAGTGGGTTTTCCTAGTAAGCAACAGTACCTTGTTATCTAAATCAAAAAGGTAGGAATCATCCTCCCGCAGATCTGCTTCATGATCACTGATAACTTCGCCCACATATCTAGAAGGCAGGTGATCTATGATTCATCAACAGCATCACATCTACTTACTCGCAAACATAAGTACCCTTTGGGACAAATTCAAGTGTGCGCACACCCCATCCCTTGCAATGTGTACGAAACAACTCCATCTGTATAACAATACCTTTCTGGAACACTCTATTTTTGCAGTATGCTGAGTGGCAGCGACATGCTCTGTTGCATTCAAAAAGCATAGGAGGGTCTGCAAGAGATTGGGCAGAGGTACCAGTGATGTTCTTACCTTGATAGTTAAATGTGGGTAGCAGATGCCCTTCATCATCATACCAACACTGCATGCTCACTTCACAACAAGCACAGCCACCAACTGAGCACTTGCCTTCGCAACTACAATGCTAGGAAGCCATATGCATAGTCTGAGAGAGAGCCTTACCACCAGTAAAGATGAAATGGTTCGGTTAACAAAAGTCATGCTTGTCTCACAGTTCTCTGTAACATACAAGTAATCCCTGGGCAAAGGACTATCATCCAGTTCATTTATACACTGCACAGGAATGCGCTCTTTGCCTCGAGACACATCACTGGAGATGGAAAATATAAGATCCTTGCAATTACACTGACCCATCATACTTTGACAGAATACGTCGCCTATTCAAGCTATTATTTAGCAGACCAGATAGTTTCATGGTGACTAGCAGGGAAAGCAGGGAACGACTATTGGGCAACAATGCAGCACAATCAATAGGACGTTCCCCATCTCTGTTTAACACTTCACTGTAACCTCCATTATCAAGAAAAAGAAGCACACAATCACTGTTGTCTCTTCTGGAAGCAATGTGCCTGCAAGCTGATGTAGCAAGATCTTGGTGTATTCAGGTACTCACAGTGGAGTGTCTCCATTGACATTCACCCAGTCAAGACGGCACCCATAATTTAAAAACATATGAGCAATCTCCCAATTCCCTGAGTATGCTGCCCAATGTAGAGCTGTATTGCATTCAAAGTCCTGGAGTTGTGGATTAGCACCTTGCTCTAGCAGGTAACGCACAATGCTTGTGTGACTGTGTTCTGTACCCCAAACCAGAGGGGTCCACCCACCATCATCCTGCATGTTAATCAAGGATCGGCTATCCCGACTAAATGATAGAATCGAGAAACAGGACTCGAGATTTCCGAATTTGGCTGCAAGGTGAAGGGCTGTCAACCCATCTTCTCCCTGCAATGTGTGAGTGTTGCCCAAGCATCTTCTAGTCCCTTACTCGCAACTTCACTGCTGCTCCTGCTTGCACTAAATACTTTACAATAGATGTGTGATTCAAAGATGCTGCTATCATAAGAGGAGTACGCAGTTTTTGATCCCGCACATCTAACATAGCACCAGCTTGCCGTAAGATGTGTGTAACTAGCAAGTTTCCAGTCTCAGCAGCTGCATGTAAGGCTGTCTGATACTCATATTCTGGATAACTGTTACTGGGATCCACCCCTTGAGCTGTATACATTATACTCTTCTACTCTCTGCTATTATTTTTCATCATGCCTTACCTAGAATTTGGATTAGCATCTTGACATCTCCATTCAGAGCTGCAGCATACAGATCCAAAGAACTACAACTGGAAAGTGATGTCTGGTAGTTTCCTCACTCACCTATTCACAGTGAAATCTGTTTCATCAAAGAGCTTCAAGAGTTCTTGCAGCTGCTCCTGACTTGGTAAATGAGGGATATCACTAGCTGAAAGTTTGTTTCCTGTCTCTGGAATGATATATTGACTGAAATCCTGAATAGAACAGAGGAAGGATCCTTTATGGACTGATAAACTGGAGCGGTTCTTGGTCCTGGATAAATGTCAATGACTGGTACCCTAATGCCGAGTTACCTAATATGTTTTCCTCCCTGCCGCAAGTAGAAAGTAGGAGGTGTGGCTGTCTTCAACTCTAAGCGAACTGATAGCAATTTTGAAATATCTACTTGGCCACAATGGGGACAGCATTTCCTTTCTTCAATCCAAGCATGACAATCACGATGAAATAAGTGTGACTCCTCTTGGAAGGCACTGCACTGCAGGAATCTACCCTGGTGAGAAGTTAAAAGCATGCCATCATGCTTCCAGGCAAACCTGGGAACAAAAGAGGCCACAGTTGGGACAACAGTGGTGTTGCTGCAGCCGTTTCTGATGCAAAATACACAGCAACTGGTAAGGGACTTTAGAACTCGGACGCAGTAGCACTCGACTATGGACAGGATTGCGGCAGCCAATGATATGCTCATCTACAGAATCCAAAGCTTGACAAAAGTGATCATCTTCTTCCAAGTCTACTTTGGCAACAAACTGGGGAGCAGACTGACAGCAACATGGCACAAACTGCTGTGAATACTTCACAATATGAAGGACATGTCACATTCTTTGGACTTACTGAAAAACTAAGTCCAGGCTCAATAAGTCCACCCATATGCGTAGGTTTCGTATCCGCAGTAGAAAAACTGTTATCAGATTCCATAGAAATATCACCATCCTCCAATTTCTGGTAGGCTCTCCTTCGCTTCACAGACTGTGCAACTGATAAATGTTCTGTTTCCCCTATAACCACAACATTCTGAATAGAATTGAAAAGTATTGCATACCTGCAAACATTTTCTTAATTGCCTGCTTACACTGAGTCTGATCTGGAGCAACAAGTGCATCTAATAAATTATCCGAATGCTCTTGTTTGATATCAACTGCAGAAATGCTTTCTGCTTCCTGATCATCTGAATCCAAGAAGGACAACTCCCCTGCACAAAGTTTTTACATCTGCTGAGCGAATGCTAGTTACCATTGTGCTCTTCCATTTGAGAAGTCATCTCCTCTCCCTCAGAGTCACCTGAGCAAAGCTGCCCATCTTCACTCTCTACTTTACTGCTATTTGGGGAAGATGCAAAACTTTCCATAAGTTCCTTATTTCCTTCCCCTTCACTTCCTTCCAGAATACTGCTGCTGCCTGTCTCTGCAACATCATGATTTTCTTCCAGTTCCAGGGGACCATCTTTGGAATTATTAGAGCCTTCATTAGTGCTCACAACAAATCGCGATTTTTTCTTCTTGCTTTTGTTACCAGGGAGAGAATAGGTGAGGCCTTTAAACGGTTTCTTCCTTCTCCTAGTCATTTTCAAAAACACAGTACCATCACTCTTATCATCTACTTCAGCATCCACAAAGTCCTGTGCATGAACATTATTACACCACTATCAGTCTTGAACCCTCACCCTTATCGGATCTTTCTGATAACTAATGTCAGGAGAAAGTGATCGGCTGCTTTCACAGCTCCGATCTGATGAATCGTCACACTGTTTAAAGGAAAACTTATTGAGATGCTTATATGGTATCTGCATCAAGTCATCTGCACTACTTCTTAGAATCACCTTCTGTCTCTTGGAGAGCTGATATAAATCTTCTGAGGAGTGGCTCAGAGCTGTCTCAACTAAGCAATTTCCATTATCTATTATAACTTCATCTTCATTCTGAAGCTTCTCTCTCTCTCCATACTCATTCTATATTGTGGGTAAAAAACTTTAATACAAAAATTATCGGACTGAAAAAATAACTTACAGCTGTATCATGAGAAGCCTGCTCATCATCAGCATAATAGCTGCTCATTCCACTAACACACAAGTATTGCTTTCATTTGTGGAGTATCAAAACTTATAGTGATTACACATGGATACATTATTACACAAACAAGCAGTTTTACTTATGATTATCAAAATAATCAACATCTATATAATCCACTAAAATTCCAAACACAGCAAGGTTAGCAAATCACAGTAAACTATAACCGCACCAAAACAAACTTACATCTAAAGCACCATACAGAATCATTTAACATGAGTCATTGCCAGCTTTAGTGACAGATTTAAGCTCACTACCGACATGAAACGTGTGTCATGATTGAGGGAATTAACAATTTCAGGTTTCGAAACTCATGGAAATACGAGCAAACATCAATTCTGGTACACTATCAACCTGATTAAACATAACATTTCGACACAGAAATAACCCATCAGTAAAACCGGCAAAACTCGGGAATACGGGGAAGCTCTGGAAATAATATATCATGGAAACAATAAATCCTTTACATATTGGAAGAAAAAAAAAAAAAAAGGAAATAATACCGGTCCACCTTCTTGGATTAGATTAGATTAACAGAATTACCTAAGACCGTGAAACCCAGATTAATATAAAGGAAGCAAAACTTTTAAGTGTCGTCTGCCATCATCTACGGAACCTGAAAAACTATTAAGGATATGCTCTATCAGGGAACTGTTTCAAGCGAACAGAGTTGAGATTACACGACTCGGAAGACTTACACGGCCCGTACGACCGAAGCTTTCACGATATACACCAAACCGCATCGCCATCCACATACTAACGCTGCAAATGATCAGGATTGCCTTGTCATTTGCTCTAATGTATTGATGCAAGCTACTGTAACCGCATTTATCACACACTATCCACTCATCATAACTTCAGCCATTGTAACTTTGAAATTATTCATAAAACTAGTATATAGATTGCATATTTACGAAAACTGTTTCATTGCTCTTCGTTATACATATCCATGAAGCACAGTATTTGTGATACACATGTAATAAATTTTGGCCATGCTTAAGAGTTTTTTCTTTTAATACGAAAATTTATTCTCTTCATAGTATGAGGGAAATGAATGAACATTATGTTACTTGTTTAGTGAAATATGATATTGTGCATTTTAAATCAACAATTATCTTAAAACACAGTGGCCGTCTCCGTCCCTATTTAATATAAACGGCTGCTGAGGTGAAATGATTTCATTTACCATTTATTGACTCTTAAGCCGTATTGTGCTATGCTGAGATCTTGTCGAGAACTTGAAAAAGATGTTTGGAACATGGAATAGAGAGAACCATATACTGTTTTGAGTAATGACGATCTTTATCAGAACTCCACAAAAGTGCAACTATGAAAACAGCAATGAAACACGTTTTCAGAAATGCGTTTTTGTACTCTTGTAGTGTTTGGTCTTTTTAATGTCTCACACTTTCATCCAACAGATCGTTATTGTCACACAAGCAACAATGTTTCTGAAAGACCCTGGTATAATTAATCCTTTAAAGGATCAGCGTGAAATTTACCCTATTTCTGGCTAATGAAACTAACGATAATTTTCTTCCATGACTGTCCATACTCATGTCTGTCTTCTCATTTTTCCCATAATAATTCAAAGACCGAAAACTTCTTTATTTGAGAGAAATTTGACCACAACATTGGGATGGAAATGGCTAATCAATGCATAACGACTGCGAAATTCATATATTGCTTTCAAAAACACATCCATGAATGTCTTTCCAAGTTCATATGATCATTATTATCCTATGCTCCGAGAAGACCAAACTGAGCCATTGTTTGTAAGCATCAATCTCTTTGAAAGAATGGGAGATGCCTCAGTTAAAACAATACGCCGAATATACTTTATTATTTGCTCTTATTACATACTTGATGACTTAAAATAAGTCTCAAATCCTATTCAATCCACAAACAACAATCACTTTTACCTTATTTAACCCATGCTCCTATTGGAAATGCTCAGCATTCCAAAAGGAACATGGGCTGAACAAGGTAATGGTGATTCATTTCCTGTTGCAAAAACTTGGCAAAAAAACCACTATTACACTATTTAGCCCATGTTTCTATTCGAGATTAGCTTTATTATTCGTTTGAAATGGAATAAGTTTGCAAGAAGTTTTCTATATTGATGAGTCGATGCTTAATATGCCAAGTTCAATTATGTGGATACAAAGCAGTTACATCCTTTGTGTGTGTAATCTAAATAAATTAACTGCTTAAGAAAACATTTATAAATCTGTTATCAATAGTTTACCAATTCTGATTTTAGCTATTCATAGAGTATTCAATTTTCACCGAAGGATAGTATTTGAGTCGTTTCTTGAGATGGATTCAGGATCTACACGGCAAATCTTACATTTGAAGCACTAGCGAACTCATCATTATTGTTGCAAACTCATCATTATTAACATCATCATTAGTGTTCCAGAAACTTATTTTCTTCAGAAATGTTTTTGAGTCTCAAAACTTGAAGAGACACATTTCTAATCCTTTATTTCTTCTGTATTCTATAACAAATGATCTATTTATAGAAAAGAGTAAAGTGCGAGCAGACCGAATACGAAGTTCAGATTCCCACATTAGAGATCAAACTGGTTTCCCATTTTTCCGTCAAAATATTTTAGGCTGGTACCAAATTTCTTTATACAAACAGACCTTCAAAACAACGGTGGTTGATGCCAAAACCAAGTAATAGAATAGCAAAGCATGCTAGAGCTTTATTAAAAGAAGACAAATGTCTAAGACTCTTTTTCTACTACTTGCCTAAATACTAAAAAGAAATCAATGACAAGAGTTGTTAGTAACACGATATCGATCTGACTGAGAATTAGTCTGGAGATTTGCTTTTAGAATTTTCCTGGAGATGCTCTTAATGGTTGGTAACAAAAGCCAGTTTTTCAAATTGCCCATCACTATCTTCTGATCATACTTGGAGAAAATTATCATGACTCTCTCCATTTTATACAGAATCAACTCGTTGAAAAAAGAATCCAGGATTCGATTCTGCTATTTCTCTTATTAGGTGGAAGCTAGGTAGAACCTACGAAGAACTGCGTGTGAAAGGGATAGCTTCATCACGATAAACAGAGGTTACGTTGAATGTCACAGACAACGTATCCATACATTACACCCCTTCACATCTGAGTTTAGGAATTATTATTAATGTCGTGAAGAAAAATCCTAATCATTATGATTTTCCCAAATACAGAAAATTTTGTTTTGAAGCACTGAAGGAATAGTATACACAAAGTGGCTCAATCTCGTTGTCTCAATAGAGCGGCTGCATTAGGATCCAACAGATTTGTTTACATGAAACGACTTCTTTATTCTTTAAACAGCTACTCAGATGCAAAAAAAAGAATCAAACTCACCTTGGTAGCATTCTGAAATTAAGGGAAAGTGGTGTTTTTTTTTTTTCAAATGCAATTTGTGTTCTTTTTATTAAGAACACATACTGGGTACGTTTGAACTCTTCTGATAGCGTGATAGTCTAGAAAGAACCTTGAGATTGTTTCGAATTGGCAAGGAAGTACGAATGGAATATTTTTAAAATAAGTGAATCAAGAGATATGGAAAAATTTGCGAATTCTGAACGTTCCCGAGGCATTAGGTGGACTAAGAAAACTGTTTCAATGTGAACACATTCGTACATTATTTCTGAATGTAAACATTCTGATGTGAAATACTGTGCACCGTATGAATCTCAAGAGCTGGAAAAACCCATGAGATTATACTTTGTACTTGCTCTTTCGGAATACAGTACTTGAAGGACACGCAAGTGTTACACAGAGAACGGCCTAAAATTTCCATTCACTTTTCAGTCTTATTACTGGGGGAAAATTGAGGAAAGGTAGATCTAGGAATGCACATTATGGGAACTTGGTCAAACCTCAAAGGAGGAGATAAGTTAGGTGGGAGTTATGGATGAGGAAAGAGTGAAGGTTGGCAAGGTAAGCTCAAGTGAGTTCCAGGCAGTCGAGCAGTGAATATGAAAACTGAGCATTCACTCTTACATAGGACAAAACAGGTAGTCGTGGAATAATTAGGTTGAGTTTCCTGGAATCTCTTGATCGCTGATTGATTGGTTCTCCTTTCCGTCATTGCAACGGAATTCCTTTTGCCAAAAAAGGCAGATTTCTTAAAACTCCACTATTTTGTACATGTTGTGTCAGCACACAGAGAATAAGGGCATCAAGTTCAGTATACTGACTTGTGCTCTCAACTTGAAAACTAAGGGAAGAGTGCTCGGCGACAACTCAGGGCAAAATTCTCTATAGTAACATGGTGGTTTTGCTTATCCAGATAAGAAGATTTCTTCCCATTTCATTTCACATGTTTCTGTTATATTCATTTGTATTTCATTACTTTCTGAAATTAAAGGAGGATGCAATATTAGGATGTAAGTTGATCAAATCGATCACTCGTTGGAGGTAAAGCAAGTAATTTTGAATGTTATTTCATAATGCTCAATTTGCATATATGAATATCTAAATGAATGAATTGAAAAATATACGCCATACATTCATTCTCTAATATGAATGACCGACTTCCTACTATCGAATCAGGTATTACTCCTGGGTCTGCATGTAACACTTACAATGTTCGAATTCGTACTCCATTCATCTAATGTAAAAACAGTCTGAAGCTTAACACCGCCAGAAAGAACTCGTCTTCAAAGATGAACTGCAACACTATCTGAAGACCTTATCCATCAAGCGTGATTCGGACTGTAAGCTGCGAATGATTCTACGACGGTATTCTAATGGGTGAATAAAAATACCAATCTGCAAATTTAATCACGTGTACATGCTATCGAATGCGTGCAAGAGGATGTTTTTTTTTTCTTTCTCATTTCTCCTGATTGAATGAGAAAGTTCTGAGGATTTGGGCCTTGAGGATTTTTGGCAAACCGAAGACACGCTTGGGAAATTTGCAAACCTGTTTTTTCAAAGCAGTGATTTTACTTCACTTATCCAAGGATACCAAGTTTCCAGACTATGGAAACATAAGAGTGCCAAATATGGTTTTCTGTTTTCGCAAAATCAGCAGAATAATAACGAAGGTTGAGGTCAAGAAGGAAACTGTCAGTTAGTTTCTCCATGTAATCTTGTAGAGTCAAGTTAAATGCATTTTTCACAGAGTGACGGGCATTTATTTTCCTGAAAACAATTTCAAAATAGAAAAACAAAGTTCAAAGTACAATTCTTGAAGTCTCAATTAAATCATTAGCTGAATGTCCACCATATGAGTTTGAGTCGTTCTCGCGACCAAGATCGACTTCACTTTTTGTTTCAGTATCGGAAAGGAAGTTTGAAGAGATTTTTATGCCTCTTATCTACAGCAAGTGGAATTCCCTCAACACTCTGTGAGGACCAATCTGTTAAAGCAATACTGGGAGAAATGTGAAACGAAAGAAATATACAATGGTCAATCAAGAGAAGTTGATCATTTTTTTCTGGAGCATTTCGTTTTCAGATATTGGTTTCTCATGTACAGCTTTAATACTGCAAGCACATTTTTTATTGTCAACTCCCTAATTTCTTCTGATCTCCGTTTGTGATCTCATCTCCATCTCTTCGAAGAATGCTGCACATCCAACGATAACTACCATGCACGATGGTTTGATACCATGGTGATGAATAGCGCAAGTCTCATGGGATGTCCCCAGAGCACGTGTCTGTTTCTGTGTGTAACCCAGGGACCAGCACCATGAGTACATTCATAAAAACATTGCAAAAGTCCTTTGGATCAATTTTGGGTGAGCCGTACACCAAGGTCGGCATCATCTGTCCAGGTTGCACACGGCAGCAGGAGTGGTTTACTGAAAGAAAATACTGAACTGTTGTGTGTCAAAGATCCTTTTGATGCAGAGGCTTCGTCTTCACATTGAAATTCAACGTGAATTTTCGAGGAAAACACAGGCATCGAGGCGGTTGGAAATATCTTTTGGAATGCTTTTGGTTGGAATCTTTTTTAAGCTTAGTGTCACGACCTCATCACGAAGGGTAGAGCAAAAAAAAAAAAAAAAAAAAGGAACGAACTTCAAAGGTGGCCTCCATGTCAAACGATTTCCTAGCATTCAATGTGATTAAACAGCAACGAGATGTGGAGTGCCATCGAAGAATGCCACGCATTCTTCACGTAAACAACTTATAGGAGGCGCAGCCACCGCTCGCATGCACAACCGCCCCTCTCTCAGTGACACCTTGCAGGTTTTTCATTTTTTCTTTTTTGATGGAACCTTTGTTTACATTATGGTGCCTCGTGCGTGTGCGAGGCAAGTCATTGTGTAGATGAAAAGTACGCTAATTACATCAATGGAATGAGCAAGTATTTTCCACTTTCATCACTGTTTCTAATTCAAGATGTGGGTGAGCTTTAATCTATCAACTGTTTTTTTCGATTTTTTAAAGTCACTGCAAGAATGTGAGCGGTAAACTTCATGATTAGGTGCATTTTTTTCCATGTTGGTCTAAGTATTAATAAAGTTCAATTTTGGGATGACAGGAAAACGACAAAAAGGGAAATAAGTCTCAAACATGAAATACTGTTGATACAACTCAAATCTGCTATATTTGTGCCATAAACTTTCTCAACTTTATGTTGAATTCCCCTAATCTCAAATTCCATTCAAATATAAACAACTGACTGTATTTGGTATCAGTTGGAAACATCCAAATAAGAAAAATAATTCAATTATTAACTGAAGGAGCATTTTTTCATTAGCTCTAATAAAATTAAATTTAATTACTGTTTTCACTTCTGAATTTGCAGCCATACATTCTTCTATCAAATTGTATTTCCATGAATTCTAGACCTGTAACTGTACTCTTGCTGAATACATACTTTTGCTGAGTATTTTACCCTACCTATCCCAAGAGTTTCATTTTAATGAGCTCTCTCTGATGCATCTCTGCTAGGAACTTTTTCACTGATTTGTGATTTTAAATTTGTAGATTCTTTTTTGACAACATTTAGCAAAACTTGAGAACTTTCTAAGATCTGGAAATGAATAAAAATTAATCACAATATTTCTCATAAGAGAGGGGGCATTGCAAACACTCCTTATGCAATGCATGCATGAATTTTTACAATCAACCACCCTTAGTTGGCTTATATTTAAACTTTAAAACAGCAAATGATACACTATTACATACCCAGCTGATGACTGACACAACTCCCTGAACTTTAAACACATTAGCAAAACAAAATCTCAAGTTGGCACGTCATTTAAAAACTGCTCATTAGTAACATGCACTGCTTCTCACACTGAAGTTTACGAATTTAATAGAAATGAACAAAAACAAAACTGCACATCTTTTATCCTCCAACCAATACACATCCACACAATGATGCAACCAGCAGTTAGTAAATAAGGGTTTACTGGCATGAATATCAATTAACTCACTGAAATAATTTTCGTGGCACGGATCTTCTAAAACGTTACTCACTTACAACCGCATCAGCGTTCTTGTGAAAAATGCACGATCACCTTTTGAACTGTATATATTCATTCAAAACTTACAAAAGTGAATCTGGAAATAAACAAACTCCTGAATTCACCTTCATATAGGTCGCTTCTGTCTCTTCGATTGTTCGATCGTATTGCTTTTTTGCCAAATACTTTCTTGCCAAATTTTCATTAACTCTGCTAAGTCTTTCACTGAGAACTTCTATTTCACGTGATAGCTTATTTTTCTGCTCTTCTTCCAGAGCAATCTCTTGAGACAATTCATCTCTCTTGGTTAGAAGTTCTTCTACACCTTTATAACACATGATTGTAAGAGAACTACAAAAGTGCAATAAGATCTCAATCATTTGAATGCTTACTTGAAATCTGCCTTTAAATCTCCAGTCAATTTTGGAGGAAAAAATGCTTACATTTTACTATCTCATTATTACAGGTCTGCAATGCTGCTCCAGGTTGGGTGATTTTTCTCACTGTGAAAGCCTTCTTGTTGTCACCCATCCTCGGCTCACTCCATTTGTTGCATTCACCAGGGCAGCGACGTTCAAGCGCCCACCCGAAAAACAAAACAGGATTACCACAACCATCTGCTTCCAAAGAAAGCAGAACTTCGTACCTGCGAAGAACATTTCAGATGTTCGGTGTTCGGAATCGCAAAATAAGTTGTTTTCGATAAGAAATCTGTTTGTTACTCCCAAAGTATCTGATCCTGATGATAAGTAGGGTTCAATCTATTTCATCACATCAGTAGCGACCAGAGTTTCTATAATCCAGCATACAAAGAAAAACAAACTAGAAGAAAATCCACGCGCCTTTCCGTAAACTTGGGGTGTATTCATGAATCTCGGAGGTATGCGGAAATCTAAAAAGTGATTTTTCTAAAATTCATCATTTGGGTTTCATCCCTCAAATCCTTTTGTTTCCAGTTCTAGGATCATTTCAGTTTATAACAGAGTTCATGCTTGAAACACTACGCCGTGCTCCAGGACAAGCGCTTAGCATTTTTCTGATAGGGTTCATAAAATGGCAATCACGATGCCACACCCATTCCGAATAGGAAGCCATCGTCTGCAAGCTGCAATGGGCAATATAGTACCTTGACATGGAATAATCTCGCCCCACTTCGCCCCGAGCCAGTAAGTTTCAACCACAGTTTTCCATAGAAAGGGCTGTTTTTCTGGACAGCGGTCCACTTTATCATTCTTCGAGCCCCTGTGAGATCGCGATTGGTAGTGGTCGATGTTTCTCCAGTAGTGCTCCCCTGTTCCGGTTCGCGGTTCGAGAAATTTCTGCCTATGCTCTTATGGAGCCTCGTGCTCACGTCCTCTGGCATCTCCCCACACCAGGTGGCGCAAGTGGTTACATTTATTGAAAGTCGCACCCGCAAGTGCACATGAAGAGAATCCGTCAAGCAATCCACATCTTTCCAGCTCCTCGCTTCATAACGATTCCAAAGCTGTTCTGGGGGAGAGACTTGGGGTGCTCCCCTTCTGAGGGTTCTCCTTCAGGTGCCCTTGGAGATAAGATCCTCGACCAGGATAGGCATCACTGGCTCGGGAGATCCCCACTGGTCCCTTGAAGGGTCCTAAGCGAGCGAAGGGAGAGTGCTGCTTGTTCTCCTCCCGTTGATTCTCGTGGATGCCGCTGCTCCGTTGCTGCGGATCGCATTCATCGGGCGCTGCAGGTCCGCTGGCGACTCACTTCCCGATAGACTCCTCAACGCCTCGGGCTATCAGCTCGCGAAGGCGGGCCGAGCATCACCACCGCTCAGGGGTTGTTGACGGACGTACACAGCGTCCCTCATGCGCTGCGGTGGTCGATCGTGGGGGAATGAGAACGACCTCAACATCAGCGGATCAGCCGCCGCCTCGGAATGACCGCAGCCGTGGCGAAATGAGGGTGCCCAGAGGGAAAAAACAAGCCATCTCGTGGTGTCAACAAGAATGGATGCCACTGACCTCGCGTGGGCAAGGCAATGCTCTGGAAACGGGACCAGAGGAGGCTCCCTGGGTGTTGCGAAAAGGTGTCTGAAGAAGGGCAAGCGGAAGAAGAGCAGGGGGAAAAGAAGGTGGTAGTTCTTTCAAGGCTTACTGGCAACCCTCCGAAAAAGCTCCGAGGAACGCGGATGCTGCTGCAGGTCGGACTGGAGTTCTACCCCTCGTCGGAGCCCTCAGGTCGATGCTGCGCGGACCAGCTTCTGCCTCGAGGAGGGGGCGCTCCCGGTTTCAGAGCGGCGGGATTCCGGACCGAGGAGACCAAAGGGAGCGTTCCGGAGGGATTGCGGGAGGTGATCCCAGTCTACCTCCCTCGCACCTGCAACCACTGGGCATCTTCGGAGTCCCTCGTGGGACTTCCACGGTGTGGAGCTTCGAGCGAGGGATCGAGCGCCTGAACGCTCCGGAAAGACGCGCGAAGGCGGCACCTCTTCCCTGGAGAGCGCAGATGTCACGCGGAATCTTCTCGGATCCGCGAGAGGGACCTTCCATCCTCGTTCCTTCCCTTGCTCCTGGAGGTGCCACCTGCTCCGCGGTCTCATCCGCAGCGGAGCGCCTCATCCCGCGCTGCTGGCGGCGCCTCCCCCCTTCCGTGAGTGATGCGGAGGTGCTTCCCCTCTCCTCCTCACCCATCCTTTCTCCTGGGTTTGATGACCACGCGGAAACTGAGGTGGGGGAGGAAGAGAGCAATCCTGCCCGCGCGCAGGGAACGGAGCACGCGGGATCCACGATCCCTTTTCTTCTCCTCCTCCTCGTTTTCCCGCCTTTCCTCAGCCACCGATACGTGGATGGCGGCGCCTCTCCCAACGCCGGGAACGTCTGGGCTGCGGTTCTGGGGGTCTCCATAGAGAGGGGCCATGCAGGAGCGCCCCCAAGAGGGCTCGAGGTGCTCAGCACGGGGAGGGAACCTCCCATCTGAGGGACATCCCTTCCTTTCGTTCCTGTTCCTTTCCGCGTCCGGGTCGCACTAGACGGCACTTACTCCCGTAAAGGCTGTTTGAAGGAAAGAAGCCGCGGTGAGACTCCAAAGGGCGCTCTGAGGAAGGGGAACCGACTGGGGAAGGATTCGGGAATCACCCGTCTGGTTCCTCCCTGGTCCCACCTTGAACGGAGGCAAGAACGCTCCTTCCTGCGAAGGAGGATTCGGGAACTCCCGTTCACGCTCCAGAATGCCCGAGGGATACAGGGGAACGCGTAAGTATCAGAAGGAACCCTCCGGCCCACTCTCCGGCGGAAGACGCACGGGGATGCCGGAGGGAAGGTCCGGAGGCTGCCAGGAAGAAGAAAAACGCAAGAGAAGTGGGCCCACTCCCCACGCGCACATAGTCCGCGCCGGGTGGAGGGTACTTCGGGAGGAGGAGCACCCTTTAGGGGCGGAGGAAAGTGCATGCCGTCCCACTTGTCTGACCTTCGGGAGGGCTCGCTGTAGTGTATTCCGCGGTTGTACATCCCTCGGCTTTCCTCCCTCCCCCCCTTCAGACGCCTCTCCGTGCCTTCCCCTTCGCCGGGACGCTTCTAGAAGGGATGGCTGATTCCGTCCGTTACCAATCGGTGCGTAGGGTCGCCTGGAGCGAGAGCACAGAGCGGAAGCCCTCCCCAAGCCTTGGGGCTCCAAGGGACCTTCCAGGAAAGGCAGCTCGTTCTTCATCAAGGACCATCCTTGACCGCGCCGGTGACGCGGACTGCCGCGTGCCGCATCTGCGGGACTCTGTGGTGGTACGCCTACGGTGCCAACAACTGCTGACCATTTCTTCGGGAGGAAAGAGCCGAGAAGCGGCCATCCTCGCTGCAGGCAAGGAGCCCAGCCACACCTTTTTCGCCTCCCGCCCCCAGCCCCGCTGATTCTTTTTTTACTTTGGTGCGCTGATGGGGTCCTCTTCTCCTTTAGAGGCTCCACGGCCCCCGTGAGGGGAATTGGCCTGCGGCCCCCGTGTCCCCAGGTTGACTCCGCCCAGCAGGAAATCGCTTTTCCTCCTGCTTGAGCGTTCCTTCGATGCAGGTCAGCAAAAGTCCCATCGCTACCAGGTGAAACCCCCCACTGGGCCGTCGGCTTAGAGGAGCACCAGTGATGAGATGGTAAGCTGACTTTTTCTCATTTCTACCTGGGATCGAGAGAGAACCCAATGGCGATGGAGGGACGGGAGCACCTAGCAAATTTAAACGGATCCTTTGCTCCGTCGAGGGACAAGGAACGCCTTTTTTCCTTTTTTGTCTCTCTCTCTTCCTCCCTCCTCCCCCTCCCTCCTCTTTTTCCTTTAATTGCATCTTTTCCTGTCCCTCCCTCCACGATATGAAAAATACATGAAGTGAAAACATTCGATCACTCCGTTTTCTCCCATATCTTCAGGAAGAAGAATGTCATCTATTTATGTCCTGCGCTCCCAAGGATTCATTGTGGATGCGCTTTCAAAAATAGATGCCAAAAACCACGTACTCACTTCGCGATGTGTTCGAGAAACCTGTGTAATTGGCAGGAGCAGGCAGATTGATTTAAAAGTGTCTCCACTTCAAAAACACGTTTCACATGCCTCAGTCGCTTTCAGTGTTGAGTACCTTAGACGACTTCGAAGAATGCAGTTCGATCCCAGAGCTTCACTGAGAGCTACGCCAGCATCATCCGCCTTAGAAAGGCGTGTGCCCATCCGTAGGAAATGAACGCTTCGGTCGAAGATTCCTGAAGGTAAGAGAAAATTGAAACTCGAATTTCACCTGGCCCCTGGATCTTCTCGCGATGCGTTGCGACTGTTTTTGTGCAGATCGTCTAGGAATGTGCTTCAATTTCGTTTTTACGAGTGTTTCCTCCGAGTGTGACTTTCCGGCGGACGGTCGCAATCACGCTGCAAGTGCGCACAACGCGGCAGAAAACGAACCTTTTCTTGAAAGGCTTTCCGATCGTACGAGGATGAATGCTGCAGCTTCCCCTCCATACGCATCCTGAACACTGAAAACGACAATTCGTCGTAGAAGAGACACAGATTCGTCAGTATTGGCATTGATTTTGAGACGGCAGTCGAGCCCCTGCACGCCATTGTATAGCTCTAATTGTTTAGGCTAAATTGCAGTGTTCCCAACACCGAGGTTTATTTTTTTTTGAAAACAAAAAAAAAAAGAGATGGAAAAGAAAACAAGCAAAAACACACTGAGTGACTCTCACTGTTTTTTCAACGTTGCGATTTCTAGTGCTGATGCCTTATCTCCCTGATGCTCTTAGAGACAGAGAAGTCAAAGCGTCTTACTTTGTTGACTGAGAAGGTGTCCGCCGAGAAACACCCAGAAAACGTCACCAACAAAGCGTTAATAGTGCGCCTATCCATCTGCAACATGTGTGTCCCGACTTCATATGAATGGTTCCACACACAGTTCCATCAAGTCGACGATATTCATTTCAGCCAAAAAGATTCTGGTTTATTTTCGGATTCTCCCCAAATCTGGCAATTGCAAAAAGTTTAGCTTATCGTAAGCGCGAAACGATAAGCAAACTAATTTCGGAGAGGAGACGAGCTTCGAATTCAAGTCATGTCGAAGATTCGTACGCCACCACCAATCGTATACATCCTACTTTGTCTGCATGACAGAGTAAGTCCAGCAGTTTTGGAGAAGTACGCAGCAAGTGGCATGCTGCCTTTAATGTTTTTCTTGACCCGTTGAGCAAGAACTCCATTTCGTTCTGGAAATCGTTCCAAGAATCCCTCTCCAGGGATGGTGCATTTTAAGGATTGTGTTCGATTCGACCGTCAAAGTTTCAACATGGAGGTCGCCGCCGTTTTGCCACCGTCTTTGAGTGAACCACGACCACAGTCGACGTATCATGCAGTCACGGTACGAACCTCAAGCAACGCAGCCAAGGCAACCGAGTGAATCAGTGTTTCACTTGTTACAGAGGATCCGTTCTGCCAAAAAAAAAAGACAAAGAAAAAAAAAAAGCCCAAGACATTCCCAGCGGGAGGGTATCAGGAATATTTTTGCTAATCTCAAAAGGTAGACCAGGTAGAAAACTTGCTCCAGGGTTCATGCAGTTTCCCGATGAAGAACGGAATCTTCATTGAAGCGTGAAAAAGCGTACTTATGTGTGTGTGTGTGTGTGTGTGTTTTTTTCCTAAAAAACAAAAACAAAAAAGCAAATCCTGCCGGCAGTCCGACTTTCCTTTTTCCGTGTTTGTTTCGTTCTGAGCTGCAGAGTTTCGATCACGACCGAAAAAAGGAAAGGAAATCCGAATTCCGTCTTCCTTTCCATCGCGTGTCGACGATCGTTTGGTTGATTCCTGGTGACGCATGAGCGCACCACCCACTGCCTCCAGACGGGGGGTCAGGAAGGAGGTTCCAGTTTTCCAGGAAGCCGTCGGAACAGGTCGGGAGCGCTTCGGGAGGCGTAGCGCGACTTGTGCATTGGGAGAGGGAAGCGATGGTCTCATGGTGACCCGGAACAGCCGCACCTGCCGACCCCGGCACCCTTCCCCCGAGCAGTAACGAGGATTGCGAATAGAAAAGAAAAAAAAAATGCACATATATATATATATATATATGTATATATATATATATCCCGTCCATAAATAGATCAACAACAAAGAGGGGGGCAAACCATTGGAAACGTGGAGTGCGCTTCCATTGTTGTTGAGTCAGTTTGAGAGAGGGAGGGAAGCTCTGAACCGGCATCGCGCGACGCACTCTCTGGAGTCGGAGTCGGAGGAAGAGGAGGGGATCCTCACCTAGGAGTCAGTGTGGGCAGCGCAGAACCCACTCCTGCGGGAGAGATCGTTCAGGAGCGCAAAGTTTTTGCTCTCTCTGTGTCTCTCCCCCCTTCTCCCTGCCTTCTCCTCCGTCTGCTCTCTCGTCGCCCGCAGACTCCTCCACTGCTCACGCGGTTGCCGCCGTCAAGCGAGCGCATCCTTCCGGGACGCTCCTCGCCACGGCACCCCGCGACTCTTAGAAGACAGCGAGCACGTGGGCGTCGGCGGGCTCCGCACCGGAGCGGGGACGCCGCCTCCTCTTGCTTCCCCTCCCTCCTCCGGGAAGCGCACTCCGCGGTCCTTGCTGCTCGGTCTCGTGTCAGAGCGGTCGCGGTCCCTTTGTGGACGTCGGACCTGGTGCCCCAGCCACGGAAGTGACAGCGCCAACCTCGGGCAAGAGAACGCGAGGTCAGGAACTGGGAGTGCGGAGGGACGGAACGCGAAGGGAAGCTGGTGCGGAAACGACCCCTGGTAGGGGATGCTCCTCGAAGGTCGGGGAGTGGCCGATGGGGCGATGAGAAGGAAGTGAAGGGACCACCGCGCAGCTCCCTCCCATCGGCGTCTGTCACGTGCTCATTCCCCTTCTGCATCCAGATGACAGGTGCGTCGCTGGGAGGGAGGTGAGTCCGGGTGGGAGTGGGGGTAAGAGGTGTCGATGGGGACGCCTACTTCAGTGGGGATGAGCATGCGTCTTGGCTTGGCAGAGGGGAGTAGAGGGGCCGCGTCCATTCGGTTACTGGGTGGCCGCTTACGTCGGAGGGTGTGCGCGAGCCGCCGCCGTCCCGCCATCACCACGGACGGGTAATCACGGGCTCGCGGGCGCTCGCGACGATCCCTGGGTCAATCCCGTCTTCCCCTCTCCGCCAAAGTAGGGCCCTGCGTCTATCGTAGGCATCTCCGATCATCCGTCTGCGTGATTACAGGTTCCGCCGAAAGAAGCAGCAGCAGTAGCACAGGTGACGCCAGCGTCGCCATGCCCAGCTCGGTGCGAGCGGCGGCGGCGGCGTTCGAGAAGTCGGTGACGGGCGTTCCCGCGAGGCGCGAGCCTCCCTCCGCTGCCGACATCATCGCCGTCGAGACCCCGGCCTTCCTGCAACCCAAGCAGCCGTCCTCCTCTTCCACCAACCCTATCTCCCGGCAAATAAACGGACTGGTGGCGCGCAAGGCAGCCAAGAAAGGCTCCGGGGCGCTCCCGGAGGATGATGAGGAGGGACAGAGGCAGCCCGCGAGGGACGCCGCCGCTTCCCTGCCCTCCGCAGACTCGGGCCCGGCGAACCTCTCCCGGAGCCCCCTGACCGACCGGGAGAAGCGGCGGCAGTTCGTCTCCCAGAACAGGGCGTCCGGCACCTTCCGGAAGCAGGAAGCCCCCGTCTCGTCCTCCGAGGGCGAGTCGGAGGAGTCGGAGGAGTCGGAAGAGGAGGAAGAGCCCGGGAGGTTGCCCGCTGGGCTCGGCCGGGCGAGGGTTCCCCTCCAGCAGCCCAAGGATGTGTCCACGAAGGAGCTGCTGGCGGAGCGGCGCAGGTCCCTGAACCGTGTAGACTCCTTCAGTGGAAAGGAGCGGAAGAACTTGAAACTGGACGTGGACATGGCGCGGAAGGAGATCGAGAAGACGAAGAAGCACCTGCACCGCGTGGACGCCTTCGGCAGGGAGAAGCCGCCAGAGGACCACGGGTCGGCGAAGATTGACATCCTGTCGGCCAAGAAGAACCTGCAGCGCGTCGACTCGGACGACCGCAGGCAGCTGCTGTCTCCCGCCTCTGACAAGAGCCTCTCGCCGTCCCACAAGCCGGGCGCAGGCCCCCCAGCGCCGCCGCCGCCGCCACCGCCGCCGCCGTCTGGACCGGAGAGACCGCCGCCGCCGCCGCCGCCGCCCACGTTCGGTGAGTACGCCCGAGGGAGCACAGGGCGCCTCGAAGTCTCTCTGCCGAGAGGTGGATTCACTTGCCCCCCTGACCCCCTTCCTTTCCTTTCCTTCCCCTCTGCACTCCATTGCCCCTGTGCGGGGCAAAGGGGGTCAATGCAGCGCTCGGGGGCTCCTCCGCACAACTCGCGCGGACGTTGGGTCTTCCCGCAGAGAGACAGTCCTTGAGCAGAGAGGCCCTGGAGAGGCTGGAGAGGATCAAGCAGAGGCCCCGAAAGAGGCCCGACTGGTGCGACCTGATGAAGGAGATTGAAGACCAGAAGACACTCAGGAAGGTGGTGACCAACGACAGGAGCGCCCCGCTGCTGACCACTCTCAAGCTGCAGGGTCAGGTGAGGTTCCCTCCCCCATCCACCCCGCTCGCCTCGCCTCCTCCCGGGTCCAGCCTCTCCTCCACTGCAGTTCGTCTACGAGTCGGAGAAGCCGGACCCGCTGCACCAGCTGCTGAAGGACATCCAGAAGGGGCGGTCGTTGCGGAAGGTGGTCACCAACGACCGGAGCAAGCCCGTCCTCGACGGTAGGGGGTCCTCGCGCGCGGAGCCTGATTGATGATTCTGTCACTCTTCCAGGGCTTCGTAAGCTGCGGCGCCAGAAGACCACCGAGGAGCAGAAAGAGACCCCCATCGAGGCGGACCCCGAGCTGGACGACATCGACGGGTTGCGAGACGAGCTGCAGGTGGGGAGGACCCCTCGAGACGCTGCCCTGCCCGCGTCCCCGTCCTTTCTAGCGGGCCTTTTTCTCCGCGGCCAGAGGGAGGGAGCCGTCGGGAGCGCATCCTCCATGCAGGAGGCGTCCTCCCGCTCTCCCGCTTCTACTTCTCACTTTTTGGCGCGTCCAGCATGCCTTCCTCCTGTGCCACGTCCCTCCTCCGCAGCCTCCGGGAACGCACCTTTCGCGCCAGCCCCGTCCCGTCTCCCTTCTGCCCTGATCCCCCCACTCTGATTCCCCTCTTTCCGGCCGGGAGCGCCTCCCCGTCCGCACGAAGGGTTTCCCAGGAGCCGTCGGCAGGGCTTCCCTGCCTTCCGGTCCGCTTCCGTATGCTAGACATCCTCTTCGCTGTCTCCTAAGGCTCTTTCCGGCTGGCAGCGCGCCCCTGGCATCTGCCCACGAGAGCAGAGGGAGGGAGATCCCGTGTCCTGCCGAGGGCTCCTCCCCTCCGGATCCATCCCGGGGAGGATGCTGTGCAGCTGCCATCCACGGAGAAGGGAAGTTAGGTGGCAATACCGCCTCGGCTGTCCCTCTCTTCCAGGCGGAAGAGGAGGTCCCTCCTCGCCTGCTCCAGCTATGGACACCCCTCCCGGCTTCTGGGAGAGTTCCGTCCCGCCCTCTCCGCTTCCCCCCTCCTCCTGTGGGCGGTTCTTCGCGAGCTGCTGACTCCCAACACTTTCGCCTCTTCGAACGGAGGTCGATTAGAGAGGGAGGGGGTGGCCCTCGTTGGAGGTCGCGGCCCTCGTCCGGGGAAAGGATCGACCCTCACTTCCCCGG
Source organism: Raillietiella orientalis (assembly GCA_036172245.1). Classification (NCBI taxonomy): domain Eukaryota; kingdom Metazoa; phylum Arthropoda; class Ichthyostraca; order Raillietiellida; family Raillietiellidae; genus Raillietiella; species Raillietiella orientalis. The sequence continues at coordinate 2,346,948 of JAYWIR010000032.1, read as the reverse complement.
AGAAATAGGGGGCGCGTCGTGGGTAATCCAGAGGACGGCGCTGCTTCGTCCGGTTCGCTTCGGGCAAGGCGGCACTCTGGGAGCCCCCGGATGACCCGGCTGGAGTGAACTCTCCATCTGGAGTATCTAATAAGTCCTTCGGAGGTACCCACACCTCCTAAAGTGGACCCACATGGGGCTGGTTAGTACCCCTCGGGGTATCGCCTCTCTGGAGTGCACCAAGCGCGCGCTACTCCCCACGCGGCTCTTCTGGGAAAATGGGTTGCCCAGAATCCATAGAACGCCTGGACAAAGGAGCACCCAGAAACGGACCGGAAGGCAGGGGAATCCTGGCGGCAGCCTGGAAGAGAATTCCGAAAGGATTCTCTTCAGAGGAGGAGGGACAAGGGACGGGTTTCTTGTGGATTCCCTCTCCCAACTCCCTCCAGAGGGTTCCTCTGGAAAGGATGAGGAAGAGGAGTCTCCCTTCGGGTTCCCTTCCAGGAAGAGGATCCCCTCCCAAGCGCAAAAGTGGAGCGGGCCCTTCCTCCGGAGTTGCCTTCCTGAAATCGTAGGGTAGTCCCTCCGGGGCACCCCCTATAACTTCAAGAGAGACACTCTCCCTCGGGCGGCGTGGACAGTGTTTCGGATGCCCTCCTCCCCCATTTCCGTGAAGGCAGACGGTTCTTCAGCACTTGGAAGGGGCAGCACCTAACGCCCCTTAATGCTGACTCCGTCAGGTGCCCTCTGGCATGGTTTTCAGGAAGACCCCGCAAACGGAGGAGCATGGGGTTCTGGTTACGACGGCAACGCGTCCTTCGCGCACGCGCGTGCGAAACCGAGTCTGCGCGGTCGGCGACTCGGGCGCGCGTCCCTTGTTCCGCCCCTTCATTCCCGCGTTGACCGCGCAGAGCTCCCGTCCGGCACTGTCCATGCTCGTCGGCCCGTTCGCTCTCGGAGTCGCCACCGGTGACGCGATGGCCTCCTTTTGAGGTCACGTTCTGTCCCGTTGTGACCGAGCCGGCCGTCGGCAGAGGATGTTCCCCAAGGGATGACAAAACAGCGAGAGCTGAAGATCCAGAGCGCTCGGGAGTGAGAAGGGGGAGGGACGCAAATAAGGAACCCTCTCGCCTGGGGGAGGAGACTTCCTCGCGTGGACGTGGCAGCTTGGAGCCACGTGGACTTGGACCTCGGCCATCTCGTGACCTCCCGGTTGGCTCGGAAGGCGTGCCCCTTCGGTGTTTTCCGAGCCCTTGTGCTGATCAGAGGGTGGTCTGGGCCCCCTTGGGGTGCTCATCTAGGAGGGCAGGTGGACACGTCGCCTTCCCTTCCGGATGCGACGAAGGGTCTTGCCGAAAGCCTGCGACCTCCCCGAACTGGTCCTTGGAACTGTCCCGCTGGCCACGGAGGCGCGCTCGGCCCCGCGGGACGGAGCATGGGTTGTCCGGGGAAGCAGGTGCGCGGGAAAGCCTTCCCACCTGCTCTCCCGGGATAACTCGAGACCGTGCGGCTCCGGCCTATCCCTTCACCACGGAGACGGGGAGCGGCTTGGCTTCTGCAGGGTTCTCCCGGGTTTCTTCCTTCCCGCATACATCACTCTGCTATTTTGGTGGGATCCACGGGAAGATAAGTCATCCAGGAGCGCGCGGGAACGTGCCGTCCGGGATCCTGTCGTCCGGTCGCCTCTCCTCGCAAGAGGCGAGGGTGCCGGGAGGATCGCCGGGCAACAAAGACGTGCGCGCGCATCCCCCTACGTGGTACTTGCGCGCGTATACACACCTGCACGCGTGTACGTACATAAGCGTGCTACACACGTGTACGACGTGAAGCGTCGCGCACGTCTGCGTAGGAAGGCGAGACGTCGGATTTCGCTCCGGCACCGTTTCAGGCGAGGACGGATGTTTTCTCCCCGTCTCTCTCGCACGCGCGCGAAACCGCTTTTTCCTTCCTTCCCTTCCCCCCTCCTCCTCCTCTCTTCCGTAGAAGCTCTAAAATATATTTGGGCGGGTGCCAGAGGTCCCCCTGCGCCAGTGCCAACGAAGGCTCGCGAGGTTTCTAACACGAACCTCTTTGCGTCTCTTCCTCCTGGAACGTTAAGCACGCACGCGTTGGGGAGGAGCGCGCGCCCGTCTTCCCGAGAGTTTGTCCGCGTGTCTGCTTTCTGTCCTGTTCGCCGTCGACGTTCCCCTTCTCCTGGAGCGCAGCTTGCTTCTCGGAGGCATGCACACGGCCCAGTATGGACGGAGACCATCCCTTTCAGTGCTCCTCCTTTTACAACTGCGGCGCGAAGGGAGGGAAGCGACATGCACCTGACCTCCGGCTTCGCCCTTCCCGATGCGCAGGAAGAGAGAGAGGCACTCCCTCATTCTCCCGAGGGGAGGGAAGAGTAGCGACGTTGGGATGTGTCGTGGGGCGCCACAGGAGGCAGGTGGCAGCGGGGCGCATGGATCGGGCAACGCGTTCTCTTGGCCTCCTCCACCCCCCGGCAAAATCCGGCGCCGCGAAATGCCCTGAGCGCGCGCTCCGCTGCAGGACATTCCGAAACGCACTCTTCCGGGGGAAGAGGGAAAGCGTCCTCGTTGAGCTCAGGTACCACGAAACGGTCGGCCGGCGAGGTGCAGACAGCCATCTTATGCAGGAATGCCAAAAGCTTTCCTTTTTAAAAAAAAAGAAAATAAGAAATTTTCGGCTCGCGTGAGAAGACGCTCGCTGGTTGACCAATACGTACACCAGGCACCCCCCAGCCCACGGGCAAAAAATAGCCAGAGGGGGAGACCACGCACGAACCCCAGAAGACACGGGGCGGAGAGCGAGCTCTGGAACTTCTCCCCCATGCGCTTCTTCCGGTCCAGCCCCTCTTCCTCCATGCTCGACTTCGTGAAAAGTTCGGCGCTCCCCTGGCCATGAGGAAAGGCGCGGCCATAATAAGGGTGGGAAGGATGCCTCGCCCTTCCCCATCTCGCTCTTCATCCCGACCCTTACTGACCGCTGTTCGATTCCAGTCGACCAAACAGCTGCTGGACCAGGAAATGCGGCTGCGGCAAGACGCGGAACAGCGGCGGCAGCTCCTCGAGCAAGAGGTCCGGAAGTACCGAAAGATGCTTGGTCTGGAGGAAGAGGAGCCGGAGGAGGAAGGCGAAAGCGAGACCCCTCCCCTGAAGCCGGATGGGAGAGCAGCAGCAACCCTCGACAGAGGAGAGTCCAGGGGCAACGGGGGCAGCAGTTTTCCCCCTGCCGAGGTAACGTCCTCGAGGGAGGAGGAGAAAGAGGAGGCCCTTCCGGAGAAACGCTTCACGCCGCATCCGGAGGAGGGTGGCAGCAGCGTCGCCAAGGAGGCGACGGCTTCGCCCTCCCTCCCCCGAAAAAAGGGCTCCAAGAGTCCCTCGAAAGCTCCTGAAGAGCAGGTGGCGCAGCAGCTGGTGAGAGAGCGATGCGGACCGACGCAGCCAGAGGGACCAGTCCGAGACGATGGCGGGAAGGCGGCGTCCTGTCCTCTGGGAGGGGAGAGTGAACTCCAAGACTCCACCGAAGCCCCCACGCCTCCTTCCTCCCTTCCCTCGAAAGCTGCGGAGGACAAGGAGGCAAACGCCCGGGAGACGAGGAGGAAAGGGAAGAAGGAAGATGCGGACGCTTATTCCACTCTCCCTACACGGGAGAAGAAGAAGAAGGCGCAGGAGGAGGAGGAAGAAAAGGAGAGGAAGAGGAAGAAGGAGGAGGAGGAAGAGGAGAGGAAGAGGAAGAAGGAGGAGGAGGAAGAGGAGAGGAAGAGGAAGAAAGCGCAGGAGGAAGAGGAGGAGGCGATGGGGGAGGAGGACCTCTTCGAGGAAGAGGAGGAGGAGAACAACGGCGACGACGGGGAGGAAGCATCCCTGAGCGAGTCCCGGAAGAGCGAACTCGAGAGGGACGTGCGCGTGCAGCACGCCAAGTTCCGTAACGCCAGGGAGAGGTACCAGGCGGCGAAGCTGGAGAACAGGGAGCTGCTGAGGGACGCCTCCCGGATCCGGTGGAACATCCAGGAGGTCCGCCGGAAGCATCAAGCCATCCGGAGGGAGCTGGACAGCCTGGCACAAATCCTGGAGGACCGCGCGGCGGCGGCGGACTCTGGCGGCGAGGCGGAGGCGTCCGAGACGTCGGCGGTCCCGACCTCCCAGGCAGGAGTAGCCGCCCAGGAGCTTCCGCGTATCCCGCGGGAGTCGACCCTCCAGAGGATGTCCCTTCCTGCACAGCTGCGAAAGCTGGTGGGCTGTACCCGCTCCCTGGAGGACTGCACGACGCAGCTGCGCAAGGAGAACTACGTCTTGCGCGCCGGCATGGACAAACTGCGCAAAGAGCTCAGCAAGGAGGAGGAGCTGCACCGCGCAGCCGAGGCCGAGCTGAACAGCGTGCTGACAGAGCTGGGCTGAGCGGCCGCCCCCGCCGGCGGGCATCCCGGCGGAGGTTCATGCACAGCGCCCGGAGGGGGAAAAATAAAACAAAAAAAGGGAAAAAAAGAAATATGAGAGAAATAAAGGGGGTGAGGGGACGAAAGCCACGAGCACGCTCCCCTCCCTCCCTCGGGACGGTCTAGGGGAGGCGGGAAGGAGCAGCGCTGAAAAGAGGAAGGAAGCGGAGGTGGGGTCGCTTCCCGGAGGAGCGGCAGAACTTCGGCGCGGTTCCCGGGAGAGAGAGTTCGAGAGAGATCCTTCCTCTCCCCGAGGTGCGACCGACTCCCGTGGACAGGAGGGAGGAGGGCGCGGGGTCCTCCCGACTTGTTCCGTGTGCCGGACAAGCAGGCAGGCGGCGGGGCCACCCACGGCGGGAGCTGCCAGACTCAAAGCCCTCCCTCGCAGCTTCTCCTGCCGCACGGTCCCTCCTGCATTTCCTGAGAGACTCCGCTCGTGAAGGAGCGATCCACGGGGTGCTGCAGACCGCTCGGCGGCTAGCGTCGCCGGAAAGGGCGAGTAGACGGCTCAAGGACAAGGAAGAGCACAGAATGGGAGGAGAAGGGAGATGCACATGAGGCTCCCGCGCAGACGACCGGCGCGTGCCCGCTCGAGTAGTCAAGCAGAATCTTCCGGAGATTCCCTGGATGCAGTGGCGTTCCCGGAAGGCGACGCCATTAGGAACGCCGTCCCCATCTCCCCTTCGCCCTGCTGCCTTCTTGCCGCCACCTCCTTCCACGATGCAGGGGCAGCCAGAAGCGCTGGTGCGGTCTCTGACAGAAGTGCACCTCGTGAAGATGTCATCCATGCGGTGGCGGCGGCGGCAGCAGCGGCAGAGCACAGGGTGGTTGAAGAGAATGCGCCGGAAGGACCCAGATACCTCGATGAAGAAGAGGGACAACAGCACCTCCGGACGGAGGCCTTCCTCACCCCCAGGGGGCAGTTTCTTGAGCGAGGGCGGGACCTGCAGGCAGGCAGGCAGCAGTGGCTGCCGCCTTTGCTGCCGAACGGCCGGAGGCGGCGGCGGACCGGCGCATCGCTCATGACCCCTGGGGCGCCCCCCGTATTTGTTTATAAGGCCTTCTCGCGCGCGGCCCGGACGGATTCAGCGCACCTGCCACATGCTCGGACGGCCACTACCACCAACGACATGCAGTCCTTCGGCGATCCGGTTGTCCTCAGCAACCTGACCGGGGAGTTGGCGCCTCTCCAGCAGCACCTGGGAGGAGACCACGTTCTGGGTTCCGTCCCGGTAAGGGCAGCACTCCCTCATACAGCAGACGACGGAGGAGAGACACCCCCTTCTTTCCCTCCCCTCCCGTCCCCAGGTTTCCGAACTCTTCGTTTCGGGAGGTGGCGGCGGAGGCGAAAGTGAGGAGGAGGCGGCGACGGTGCTTTCCTTCTCGGCGGACCCCTGGGAAGCATGGCCGGTCCTCTGGAGCACCCTGCAGCCCGTCTGGCTGCCCTACCTGCTCGCGCAGCTCCTGAAGCGCAGAACGCTGGCGGGCGTCCTTCGCGCCCTGCTTGCGGCCATCTTCGTGGGCGCAGCCGTCTTCGCTGCACACCACCTCGTCTCGCGGGTGGATCTGGGGGGCATCTGGAGGAAGACTTCGGGGACAGGCGAAGGAAGCCCCCTTGGGGGCACCTCAGTCCCCTGGTACAGGGCCGTTGGTGGTGCCGTGAAGAACCTCACCGAGGGCGCGTGGCTCCTCTTCTCCAGAAAGTACGGAGGTTTCGTCAACCTCCTCCTCGGCAACAGGCAAGTACCCTGGGCCTCCTGGCAGCTGACAGTCCGCACTTTTCATCAGCTCCTCCTCCTCTTGCCCACCCTCACCGTGCCAAGTGCCGGCGGGAGGCCACGGTGTGGGCCGGCCGCCGCCCTCTCAGCAGCAGCAGCAGACAGGTTCCCTCGAGGATACCTCTGATCCGCGGGACGCCAAGCCAGTCATCCTGGTGGTGGTCCAAGACACCGTCGAGGACCACTACCGCCACCACCAGCAACAACAACCATCCGGCACGGTAAGCAGCCCCTCCGGGAGAACCCATCCTCCCGGGCACTGACGACAGCCGCTTCCTGCCAGCAGAGTTCGCCAGAGCACCCCGGTGATGCCCCTGTTCCTCCGCCGTGGGTGAAGCGGGGAAGTTCCATGGCTGCACTGCCGAGACCCTAGCACCGTGGAGGAGGAGCCATGCGGGCATTCGTCGTAGACCTTTAATGAATCTTCCAGACAATTTTCGGTGGTGACCTCTCTCGTGGGTCGCGGAGGGGGGGAGGGAGACCCCACGCGGGCAGCTCCCGCGCGGGGCCGTGGGGACGGGACGAGCCTTTTTTCCCTCTTATCGCGCTTTCCCGTGTCCCTCTCTTCCTATCCTCTCCCTGCTTCTCTCGGGAATAACGGGGGAGAGGAGGGGAGTGAAGGAAGGGTTAGGAACAGAACGGAGCCGTTGACCTGCAAACTCTTGTGAGGCAGCCGGGGACGGGCGGCCGTTGCGTTTCCGGGTCCCGGGGACGCCCAAGGCAATGCCCTTCTGTTATCTGAACGTGTAACGAGCGTCTTTCCGTGCCTCTTAGGCATTGGATTCCCAGAGGGGGATGGGTGGGGGGTTGTCTCCATCCCGGAGGTCAGGCGGAAGTCCTCTCCCTTTGCAGGTCGTCTTCGTCGTCGTAGCCTTGGGCGCACGCCAGCGAGACTTCGTGCAGCAGGGGGATCTTCCCTGTCGACAGGTAAAGCAGCATCCCGGAGAATTTCTCCATCTCCCTCTGAGGGCGGGAAGGGTCGTGAGTGAACAAGGGGGACTCGGGCTGCCCCGTGTGTTAGCGGCGCCCCCAGCACGGCGGCGGAAGTACCTCACCAGCCGCAGGGCGGGCAGGAACAGGCGCACCGAGGACGGGTCCAACATGACCCGGAAAAGACGGGGACCTCCCTCCCGGAAGGCGCCCCCACGGCTGGCGCGCGCGAGTCAAGGAAGGGACCGTACCCATGCCTGCATGGTCCTCACGAAGTGGTCGCGCAGTCGCTCGTGCAGCGATTGCAGCTCCTGGAGGCGGCCGCCACCGCCGCCCTCTGCCGGCGCTGCCGCCCCCAGCCGGCTCCACTGCTGCAGGGTAGAAGCGGTCGGTGGCGCGCTGCTGATGCTGCTGGAGCCCCTCACCAGATGGACGGCCGAGCGGCACGTCTTGATGTCGCCGTCCAGCAGGACCGCCAGATCGAGGAAACGCTTGGTGACGTCCCGGAAGTCTCTATGGAGGCTGCTGACGCCGCTGGCGGGCATCTCCGGCGGAGGAGGCGGTGCCGTCTCCTGCCGATGGGAAGGGAGAGGGTCACATGAGGGTCCGGTAGTCGTGTGCTGCACTCACGGGGGACTGTCTACTGGCGCTTCCCTGCAGCGCCTGCTCTTCGCGCTCTGAGGGAGAGAAGAGGGTGGAAGGGGAGGTAAGGGATGTGGAGGACGTCCACGCTGCCTCCCCGGAGGCGGACGGTGGGTAGGGCGGGGGGCAAAGGGCCCACAGCCGACGCCAAAACGAAGAGGGGGATTGAGCAGAAAGGAGCCCCGTCCCTGCCTTGTCCCTCGCTCACCTCTGCTCTGGAAGTCACCTCTGCGAGGAGACGCCAGGAGCCTCCTCTTGAGTCCGGAGATGGGCGGGAAGCTGAGCTGCCGGAAACCAGAAAAAAGAAGGGGAGGAATGGTCACCCCCGGGGATGGGGGGCGCTCCCGCGTATCCGGGTGCTCCGGGGGCGCTTACCAGGGCCTTCCACCGCTGGACGAGGAAGATCCAACAGACCGAGACGGCAGCGACCGCGGCCAAGCACTTAAATTTCCTGGAGCAGGCGGGCAGAGCTGCAACGGGGGGGAGAGGGAAGTGGCGCCAGCAGCGCCCTTACCCGTCCCGTCATCGTCGCCAGCGTCATCGTCTGCGTACTCCTCGTCGTCGTCGCGGTACTCGTCCGCGTAGTCCGCGTACTCGCTGTACGCGTCGTCCTCCATAACGGAACTGCTGGTGGTGGTGCTGGAGGCGCGCCCCTGCTGCAGGTGGGCGGCGAGGTACATGGGAGAGAAACGACGTGTCACGTGGGAAATGTGGGCGCATTCCGGGGCAGCACCGCAACTGCCGTCGCTCGGGCAGGGGACCGCGAGCTGGAGGGCCCATGACCTCTTGCCCGACAGGAGGGCGTGCGCCCGGGGCTGCGTTGCTAGCCAACGAGGAAGGGCCACGCGAGAGGCTCCGCATTGTTGGCCCTCGGAAAGTTCGTTTCCACTGGAGATTTTTCCGTTGGTTCGCCCGCGAGAAAACTCGTGGAGCGCATGGCGGTGGACGGAGTCGGGATGACCACGGAGGACCAATGGCCGGCGGGCGCGCTTTCGTCCTGGTTCCCGCTCACGGCCTTGTCAGGTACGCCGGGGGGTATCTGTTCTTCCCCCCCCCCATGCCGCCGCGGCAGGCTGCATTCGCGTCCTTCGCACTCTCCCCGGAGCGAGCTTCCCCGGGAGGGAGCACCTACGGGAAGGGAGCATCCCACTATTCTTCCCCTTACCCCATTCCCCTTCCGCCTTGTAGGAGAGGGCCAGACGGGAGAGGACGAACCCACCGCAGTTTCCGAGACCCTCGATCCCCAAGCAACCGTGGTCACCTTCTCTGCCATCCTCATCCTCTACATCATTTGCAGCATCGCTTCCCAGGAGAAGAGTCTGTCCAGGATCGTGAGTGTGCGGGGAGGAGGAGCGCTTCCCCTCTTCCTTCCCTCCCCCCTTACTTTCTGGTTGGGCCAACGCGCGAGGGGGGTCTGTTGACAACCAGCGCGCCTGCCTGCCTTCTCCCCTCCCATACCCAGCTGACGCCCCCCCTCTCCGTCTTACAGGAGCTCGTGTTCCTGTTCGCCTGGAGGCTGCTCGTCGGGGAGGATCCCCGTGAGAGGGAAGGAGGTCCGAGAGGTGAGTCGCCCGGCAACAGAAGGGATGGAAAGTGCGTAAGAGCCCAGCCCTCCATCCGCGCGCGTCCACTTCCCCTTGGCGCCGGGAGGAGAGCCGACACCCTCACGAAGAGAGGAAGCCACTCGTCGCCCTGCACCCGGCCGGACAGTTTTGACTTCGGATCGCCGGTCGGGCGGCGCGTCGTTCGCCGGCCACCGCGCCTCGTCCGATCTCCCTCCCGCCCCGCTCCACGTGCCGTAGGTGGTCGGCGCCCGCCCCCGCCTCCTCTTGACCATCCGCTTCAGTCTCGGGAGAAACGGCGGGACCTTTTCGAGGAAGATGCCACTTGCGGTTCCGGTTGTTGCCCAGAGTGGGATCGCGCGCCCCAGGGGGAACTCCTAGACCGTCCTGCTCTGCTCTACCGGACAATGCGGTTTCTTCTCTCTGCCGTTTCTTCTCTCCTTCTCTCAGACGGAATCTCTTCCGGGTGGCAGCACTGGCAAGGCCCGCGTTCTCGAAAGACGAGATGCAGGGGGCTGAAGGTCTCTACCGGCCAGCAGGTGGCGTGCAACGGCAGAAGCATGATGGCTGTTTCCCTCCCCTCTTCCGCCCGTCGCGTAGCTACGACCGCGGTTTCCCGGTTCGTCGGCTCGCGTTGGACGTATGCAGAAGTGTCTCGAAGAACGGGAGTGGCCGAGAGCAGAAGAGGGCGACTACGAGGTCGCTGCAAGAGCGTGCAAGCAAGGAACGTGCGGGACGCTCCCTCCGTAGCGCCATCTACGCCTTCCACGGGCACCTCGCCGGACCAGGAGATCGTAGGAGGAGCTACGCCCCCTCCTCGTTGGAAGTCAGGTGTGTGCGAACCGGGAAGCGGCTCTGCGGGGTTGCGGAGGGGAAGCTGCGTCTCTGTAGCTCATCTCGGCCGCCGCCGCCGCGGTGAGGTGGTCACCTACTGCCTTCCTTCCCAGACCGGGCATCTGCTTCCGCGCTTCCCGAAGCCCGTCCTTCCTTCGGCAAGACCACCCACCGCTTCCCGCGCTTCCAGTTCGTCCCGGCAGGGGCCCACCCTAGCCCACATGCGACGCACTGCAGCGCCTTGCGTTTGGGAGTGAAACCCGAAGACCCTGAGACTCTGAAAAATGGTACGGATGCGCTGGAAGCGGGCAATCATCTGCAGCCCCGAGCAACGGTAAACCAGCAAATCAAGCTCACTTTCGATTTCTTGCGGTCGGCAACTGCGCGCCCTACTCTTTCCTGCGCCCCGCACGCATCATCATCGTGAGGAAAACGAAAGTCTTCGACAGAGAAGCCTGCGCGGTCCTTCAACACTTTTTTCTATCGCAACAGCGCAGAAGGAGAGATCCAATCGTACGGATGTCCCAGACCGCTCCAAAGCCACCCAACCCGCAGTACAGTTGGGACATCTTCAGCGACCTTGAACTGGGACAAAACTTTGCTGCATCTTTGATCTCGTCTAATCCGGATCCTCATTCTCAACATTTCAGGTGTCTTCTCGGGATTCCTGCGGACCAAGCCCAAGGTGAATATGCAATTTCAGCTCTTGGCCACGTTCACGTGAGCTGGAGAGGGATCGCGCGCACGTGACGACCCGCGAGCGGACGGAAGTGACGTTACGAAGCGAAGGTGGGATGAGCAGAGGAGGACGGAAAGCCTTCCGCTGCCAGAAACGCCGAGATCCTAAAATGTTGATCTCGAGAGAGCTCAGTCCCTGACTCGCGACGGCGTCAATCGCGGTTCAGCTTCCCATGATTGGGATGCATGTTCCTCGCGACATGAGCGGGGATACAGTCAACATTTCAGTGGGCATGTCTGAACCGGAAAATTCCAACAAGCAAACTCTCGCGAGAATACTTATTTCATTTATTAAGACAAGGACAGCGTAAACACCATTACCGTGCAACTGTGCGAGTTCCTGCCTTGTTTTTCAGCTCAAAGAAAGCAGCTCCGAGGAACTGAAAAAACTGCAGAGCTTCGCGATGCACTACGCCTCCTGCGCAGCCTATGAGACGGAAAGAATAACAGCGATCCGCTTGCTGTTCCAGCAGTACGGCAATGAGGTAATCATTGTTGTGAGAGACTGCAATGACGTCAGCACGCATGCTCGCTCCGCCATGTCTGATTCCGCAATTCCCTCTTCAAAAAATCTATGCTTTTTCTCCGGGACATCGGGCGAAGAGAAGCTGCTTTCTCATGTTGAGGGTGGTGGATGAAGCCACCATGTGGATTGATAGGAGAGAGGGGGGGAGAGAGAAAAAGTGTACAGTCTCGTCATCCTATCGTGGTGAACCCGAAATTCTCGTATCCTCTTGCATTCGATTAGCAGGAAATCATGTGTTATAAATCCACCAACGCTGAAAGGCAGAAAGTGAAACCATCTGTAGCTGGTCCATTTTTGACGAGTGAAATGGTAGACTGCAACAGTTGCATGTTACATCTGCGTCTCCTTAGCTGTATTTTCACGCTTGCGTGCTGTAATTTTGCAACTAGGTCATGTTCAGAATTCATCTTAGAATTCATCTAGATCCTTCATGTGCTAGCACTTGAAATTGAGATTTCTTGCAAGACTCTGTGCAGAATGGTAGTTGCAATACGACTCTCCTGGGTCCCGGCCTAGGTAGGGAAATGGAAACTCTTGATTTCATTCGACTCTGTGACTCTGTGCCCGTTCATTGATTGTGTTTTCTCCAGAGTGCTTTCGGTCTTCCTTCCCATGGTAGGAATGCTTGACAGATCCTTGAAGAAGCGTTTACCTTCGACCAAGGAATTTTCTCAGAGCTTCGAATTTTTCGCCAAGCAGGCCTATGCTCTAATCACTTGACCCTCCGCAGAAGCCATAAGCACAAAAAAGGGTTGCAAAGAATCAACTAAAGTGCTACGGGAACTTCTACTCGCATGTGATTTATGGGACGGTACTCGAGCACCGCCAGAACCATCCATTTCTTTGCAGATCGTATGCAAGATGGCCAAGAATGGCGCGGCAAAAGTTTCACGAAAATGCGCACCTCTTGGTCCTCCTCGAGACTTGATCTCAAGGGCGATGACTTCCGTGGAACGGGAGTACAAAGTGGGTTCGGGGTGTGGTCCTGCAAGAGCTGCAAGAGGGAGACGATCGGGATTGAAGCGCTCTGCGAGCATTGCGAAGACTTGTCAAAGACTCAGCCGTGGGCATGGTTGCCGAACGCTCTTTCCGGAAAATATTCGCTGTCCCCTTTCGGGGGTGCTCTCCGCCTCGCCAAGGCAGACCCTCCCTGAGAAAACACAGGGAACTGCTGCCCTTCGGACCAACGAGTCTTTCAACGTTTCCGTCCCAGATGCAGCTCAATCCCAGAATCCAGACCTTTTCTGTGGAACGGAGGTCCCTGCTGATGCAGCTCGTGGAACAGCTGGAGGACTGCTCCAGGATCATCCAGAGAACTTCGGTAAGAGGGGACCGGTGAGAGAAGAGGTCTCGAAGAAGAGCCACCAAATCGGGCAGTCATTAGCAAAGTCCGGTTCCGCACCCTCATCAGGTGGAGGGTTCGGAAAGCCCTCCCCTCCCTTAAACCAAAGAAGCAGGAGCCATGGCAGCTCTGTTTCGTGTGCTGAAGCGGTTGCCAAGGTCGCTTGCGGCCCTCGCAGCGGCTCGCACATCGCGAACGCAGGCCTCCGCGACCGCTGGACTTGCCGCGCAGCCGAACGAACGAGAGGTCACAAATCCCTGATGTGGTTATCCCTAGTTCCCCTTCCATTTTCCCTGGAAGGTTCGTCCCTGACTTTCGCGAGGCACGGAAGGGTTGCGCTGCCTCGCTGAGCGTTCGCGCGCTCCCCGGCAAGACTGACTGGGCTGTGAGCCATGCGTCGTCCTCGCTTCTTCGTTTCCATGGCACACCAAACATAAAAACGGAACCATTAGTGATCGGTGCGCGCGCGCCGCTCACGTACAGCACGGCGAGGAGACATGGCGCCACTCAGCTCGGGGCGAAGCGGGCGGAACGATCGACTTGCAGCGGCAGTACCACTCTGGGAACACTCCCAGAGAATCCATTTCAGGAAGAGATGCAGGCCTTCGTGGAACACCTTTGCTCGAGAGCGGCGCGAAACCGAGGGAACTGCGCTGGCAAGACTACCTAGAGTAGGGACGGCGGTGAGGTCCTCGCTGTCCTTGTGACATCACAGTTCAGTCCAGGGTTCCGAATAAAGAGAGAGACCCACGTCATGGAGCCTGGAGGAAACTCGGGCCAGGGCCCGCCATCTCATTCTCTGATGAGACGGGCTCCTCGTTGTCTATACAGGGAACGCATCCACGGAGTTCCCAGCGGAAAGAGGCCGGAGGAGAGACAGTCACGGCAATCGCCCATTAGCAAGGAGCCGTCGCCTTCCTCCGTTTCAGTTCCTCGAGGTCTGCCGAAGGCACTGCGCCGTAGGAAGCAATGAAAGGGACCCGGAGCACAAGCATCTGCATCTTCCTTCTTTTCCAGGACCACACCCGGTGGAGGTCACAAGGCAGCAGGCGGGGAAAGAAGGTGGGTGCCATGTGAAGGCGACTTTCAGGAACAAGAGACGTAGACGTAGCAGTCCAACACGGGTGACCAAAGAGCTCGAGTCGACAACTCTCTTGCCGCTGCTGTTGTCCATAGGGAAGCAAAGTTCATCACTATCCAAACTTCCATCCTTCCCTCCTTGTCTTCCTTCCTCTTGAGGAGCAATGCTGGTTCGCTCATCGTCTCCAAGTTACACTTCTTCATTGGTTATCAAACACGTCTGCTTGGCAGAAAAACCTTGAAGGCAAATAAGTTTCCCCCTTCCCAAAAGAGAATCATCCCTTTGTCTAGAAATAGGGTTCGAGATAATCCTGAGAACTTCGATAGAAGATCGTTGAGTAACGTGTCACATTCCAATGGTTGTCTGTCTTCTTCTCGAGCGCAGTCCACTTACACGTTCCCATGCGAAGACTGAGTGTTTCAGCAACACCCAGAGGAAACTGGGAGAGGGATGAAAGTAGGAATGATGTAGAGGGCTATGATCGACTTAGAGACCAGTTTCGTGGAGACAAATTTTCCGGCAGAAAAGTCGAGTGTTTGCTTAGAGAGATGTTTCCATAGAGAGATGTCCTCCGGCAACCTGAGACAGCGAAGAGGATGGGAGCCAATTCTATAGAGCATGGGATCGTTTATATGAGAGTCACGAAGCACCGGATTGATGGAACCGGCGTAGGTACGAAGTCACGCCACGAGTCCTTTTCTTTCCAGATCTAGCATTATTCAGGCTATCTAGTTGAAGGTCTCCTTTTAATTGCTGTGTTATCTCATGTGGTTGACAGTCCATGCCCAAGAAGATAGTGGACACGATGTCAGTCAATGCCTATTTTGCCTTCCTTTCGGAACTTAGAAAAGTGTTCTGAGCCGCGATCTCTTTGTCATCGTCTGCCTACCCCTTCTTTTCTGATAATAGGAAGAAAAGCCCTGTAAGTCAGTGAATCTTTATGTGATAAGGAGAGGGACGTATCTGACTGTCGAGTTCGCTTCACATAATGAGAAAACAAGTATGGGTGGGCGATGTGTTGGGAGGCTTTGAGGACTGAGGTCCTTCGCTAGGGAGCTTCTCTGTGGAAGGCTACTTAGACAAATGATCTTTGGAAACAACATTTTCCGTCAGTTTTCATTTATTTCGGGGCTTCTTGCACAGGTTTTCTCTGATCAGACGTTCCTATTTTACCTGCTCTTCTGAAGGATGCTTTTCTTTTCTGGGATGGCCTTTTCATGAAGTTTATTCTTTCTGGTCTGTTCCAGAAGGTGATCTTCTTCGCCCAGAAGTTTCAAATTTGATTCAAAAAACAAAATTGAGAATACTCGGGAAACTCAGTGTGTGCAATGAGTATCACTCTTTTGAAAGAGGATAGTAAGAGTGCATCTACAAAGCAAATACTTTCACAATCGTCACACTGTCAGAATGAAGCCAAAATTAGTTCTTTAAGAAGTCAGAGAATGAAATAAACGGTGAACAAAAATAACCACATCAATCCTTACTATAAAATGGAACTTCAGCCTGGTACCTTTGGATAGAATGTTTGTTGTATGTGTTTCTGTGTCATTGGAGGGCCGCTTGGAAGTCTGTAGTGCTCATCTTTGAATGCAATGCGCTTAGTCAAACCAAAAATATTTTTGCATTTGTTTTAACTCCAGAATCATTAATAAATATGAATATTGATTTACGTATGAATATAAGGTTTAGCATCCCATAACCGATGTATAGTGAAGGCATTTGATGCAAAATGTGTTGCAAATGCCCATTGCATTAGCTCGTGAGCCTTTCCATTATGTGATCCTATGCCGGTGTGTCTTTGCCGTTGCTTTGTAGGTGGTATGCAAGACCCAGTAGCAAAGTTCCTGACTGTAACACCATGTTCTGGTTGCAAAAAGATAAGGGGTGAATTTCGGAATTTGATGACATTTGGGGGGAGAACTACATCGAATCTTGTGCCTTTGCAGTGGAAGTGAAATGGGGACATGATTTCCTATAGCACAGTTGTTAATAAAAATCAGTGGAGATGATTCATGTAAAAGAAACCGAACTCGATAATCTCAGTGTTGAAGATGAGATGAATTATATAATTGATTTCTCTCCAGAAGTCCAAGCAGCTATCGAACAGGTATCTTTAAATTAGTTTTGTTTGCCGGTATTCGCAAACCCGAGGTAAATGAAGTAACCAAGAACGAGCGTTGTGAAATGCGAAATTGAAATCGTCTTGATATTAAAATCAGAGAATAAATTTTATTTCAGATGATATGTGTGCTGGAATCATTAGGTTTATCTCAACATAAAGGAATGTTTTGGTAAATAAATACTAACTATGATACTATAACGTTGTTGTTGTGGAGATTACCTTATAAATAGTTGTGAAGCAAAGCAAAGTTCCGGAGACCAATTGAGATTAAAAAATTTTTATTTATTGCCACTGTTGATGATTGCTGAGGCTGAGTGTTATTGCATTCATTTGCAAGGACAAGTAAATTGGAATAAAAAATTAAACTGGCCTGCAAACAGATTCACTGTAGGGATTGTACAGAATTTTACGTTCATTTGCATGCAAGATTGTATGGCTTTTCAGCAACATAAATTTTGTCTCAGCATGTGAAGTTTTTATAAACCACAGAAAGGTTTCACAATATCTCTTGGATTCTGGGTCCTCAGATGCAGTGTAAGAGTGCTGATTGCCAGTTTTTGCCCAGCTTTTTTTAAATCATAACAGCACATAACTTCCAAAAAGTAATTTATTACACTTATTGGTATGAATTACAAGAACTGGATTCCTTGTATGTGTGGGGTGGGATAAACAATTAGCTTACACCTCAGCAGTTTGTTTGTTGCTGGTAGTTGATTTTCTAAATCAGTTGTGGTATTTATTGGAAGTAGGGGATTTGAACATTTCAGTCTTTAAAAAGAATATATTCATATTTAATATCTGTCAGAAAAAATCAGACATTTTATGCATTACGAAGTACAAGTAAATTTCAATGCTTTTATGATATTATGTCAGCAGAATGAACAAAGTTCGCAGTTATTACCTTGATTTTGTAGTTTATACCTCTAGTATTCGTAGTGCTTTTTTTACACATGATTAATGAATGGGTACATCTAGCTGTTTATATGTTAAAATGATCCATGTTTTTCTTTTGTTTATAAATTATAGCTAATTTAGAAGTGATTTATTCTTGATTATAGAAAATTAAAGTTTTCCTGTGATCATTGAAGGAATGTTTCTCAACTGTTTTTATTTTATAATGATTGGAGCAGCAAATTACATTTTTCAGGTCTTACCAGAGTCAGATGCCTTGTTTAAATCAGAATTTGATCCTGTGGAATATATTAATTCATTATTTCCTACGGAGCAAAGCCTAGTTGGAATTGATGAGACTATTGAAGATATCAGTCAAAAGATATCATCAATTGATAATGAAATTCAAGATGTCATAAGGGAACAAACGAGATCTGGGAAGGTGAGCATTATAATTAATTTATGATCAGAATTGGTTTATTATTTAGAGGCATCATGAAAAAGTACTTTTATGTCTAAATATAGTAGGTTATTCCAGTATCATGATGCAATTAGGCAAACAAAAAGAATGTTTCGACAAATGCTTGACTAAAGGGCTTTTGTTTATTTCATTTCAAGAGCTGGATGGGGGAGGGAGGGTTCCCCATTCTTTCTATAGTTGCCAAGAGTAATATTGCAGCATTCTGTTTTCAGAAAGCAGACAGTTTTTTTTTTTTTTTTTTCTTTATATTTAAGTATCTGGCATGGTTCTGGAAATCCGGAAAAACCTTCTTAATAAAGGAGATGAATGCTGATTGTACAAAATCAGCTGCATTGATCTAATTAAAAGGAAATGTGAATGAATTACGTAAGTCATAAAGCAAGACAGAATCAATAACAAGATGAAGAAATAGAAAATGAAGTGTTTAGTGAATTGGATTGAAGAAATTGCATAAGTTTCTGCTAATATAAAGTCTTCCAACAGAAATTTAATTCTAGAAATAGAAATTAAGGCTGATCAGTCATGAAAATTTGCAACCCATATGATGTACTTATATGATGAAGAAGTTGCGAAGAATACTGTAATTAATTAATCACAGCTTGAAAAACAAAACATTTGGTTGTGTTTAGAGTAACTTGCTTTTTATGATGATGTTGAGTAATTGTGTAATGCATTGTAGCTCATACTAAGGGTTGGGTGTATGGTAATGGCATTTCCTCACAAATCGTTTTTATTTTCTTAGGATGCTAATGGCACATTTCAAATTTGTTTGCATCACACCTTTGCATATGAACAAGATCGTTTTCGAAATCAATATGTTTTTCTAGCCATGTATTTAATTGTAATGAAATATGGAGTTTTATTGTCTTCACCTGCAACTTAGCCATTTTTGAGATTGTAGTTGTGATTTTTACCAAGGTGCACATAGGGTATCTACTATGTTTAGGTTACTTTATGCAAAAAGAGTGATGTGCATGTGTATGCAGAATGGTTCTGTTATATGAAGAACCATGTAAATGATTAAAGTACCCCAAGACTTTTGCTCCGAATTTGCCATCCGTTTTTTCTCATTTCCTGTAATTCTTTTTACAATCAGCTTTATGAATTGGGATGCAAAGCATTTGAGTTGTGCACACGTCACATGTGCATGACAAATGATTTACTGGCATGATTGTCCCTTGTATTGATAGGCATTATTTTGGATCCATGAAGAAAATGTAGTTTATTGACAAAATCAGATGACCTGTGCAAACATGATTTATTTGAGATGAAACAAATGCACATTTTTGATCGATAAATTTGCCAGAATACTGACATTTTTATGATTAGGATGGACATGCTGCATTGGAAGAAGCACATGAAGTCATCTGTGATCTGCTTAGTCAGATTCGTGATATAAAAACCCGTGCAGAAGAGTCGGAGGCAACAGTTAAGGAAATAACTCAGGATATCAAAACATTAGATGCAGCCAAGCGTAACTTGACAATGGCAATTACTACATTGAATCAACTACATATGTTAGTGGGTGGTGTGGAGCAATTGAGGTAAACGTCGAATTCTGTATGGGGCATACAGCAGTCAAGAGTCAGTTGTCTTTGGTTTTAGGGATTTGACACAGCAGCGTCGTTATGCTGAAGTTGCCACACTACTACAAGGAGTGGGATCAGTATTATCTAGTTTTGATAGATTCATGAGCATTCCACAAATTCAAGAGCTTCAGCGTGAGGTTTGAATGATGAAAAGTTGTGTTCCCAAACTATTAAGAGACATGTTTTAGATACAACAAATCCGAAGTCAGATAGCTGAGCAAATCATCAAAGACTTCAAAGAAATTTTAGGTAGCTCAACACAACAGCTTCACAGTCAGCAATTGGCAGAGGCCTGTCTTGTGGTATCAGAACTAGATAAACGAGTGAGAGAAGAACTACTAAAGTGGGTCATCGGATTGCAATTAGAAGAATACTGCCATCTGTTTGAGAGTAACCAGAGCGTGGCATGGCTGGATAAAATTAATCGACGCTATCAGTGGTTGAAACGGAATCTGGTTGACTTTGATGAGCATCAAGGATGTTTGTTTCCTCCTGACTGGGATGTGGCTGAGAGAATAGCCGTACAGTTCTGTCACATTACCAGATCTGAACTTACACAGCTTATGACGAGAAGGCAGAACGAGATTGATGCCAAACTTTTACTGTTTGCAATTCAGAGGACCATGGAGTTCGAAAATTTACTGGGTAGACGTTTCACAGGTCTTACCTTGCAAGAAAACCATCCTACAAAGTGTGCTGTACCAGTGAGTTGCCATGTGGGAGTTTCACTTAAATAAATGAAAACAGATGTCTCATTCCAAAAATCCCTTTGAAAGCACAGCTCCTCCTTCTACAAACCCATTTGAAGCAGCAGAAATTTCCAATGTCAATCAGCAGAATACTTCCTTACCTTTCGAAGGCATCATAAGTCAGTGTTTTGAGCCTTTCTTGAAAATATACGTTGACAGTCAGGACAAGTAAGTCATGCCATGACAGTGATGTCGTCATTGTTCATTTGTTTTGTTTTCTTTTTTCTTCCATCCCCCCTTTTGCAGAAACCTTAATGAGATGATGGAACGATTTCAACAAGACGCAAATAAACTTTTCCAAAATTGCCCTTCCTTGCAGCCAAGCCGGGTGCTTCCTAGCTGTGGTGATTTGTTTATATATTATAAGAAATGTTTGGTGCAGTGTAATCAGCTTAGTCGGGGTGAATCCATGGCTGCTATGGCTTCAGTGTTCAAAAAATATTTACGGGAGTATGCTCTCAAAATACTCCAGAATCATCTTCCTCGTAGCAGCAATTTGCTGCTTAGTCGTGATTTGTCAACATCAGGACTTATACAGAATTTCCAGAGTTTCCTAAAGGAAGGGGAAAGTCGTTTGAATAATGAAGATATCTGGAAAACTGGTACACTAATTCTCACTGCTGAGTATTGTTTAGACACAACACAGCAGCTGGAAGATAAATTGAGAGAAAAAATCGATTCTCAATTTGCTTTTCAAGTCAGCTGCAGTCACGAACTGGATATTTTCAGCAAGTAAGTGTAAGTTTTGGCCCTGGCCTAGTTCTGTTTTGTAGCATTCTGAATAATTGCATCCAGGTGTTAGTTCAAGATGTAGAAGCATCTTGTGAACCTGCTCTGAGTTCCATTAACAAGGTTGGTACTCCTGTCTTTTTTCAGCTTGTTATAGTTGAGATTTTTTATGTAGGTTTCATGGCAGAGTCTGCAGACAGTGGGTGACCAAAGCAGCTATGTGACTTCCATCAGTACAGCTATTAAGCAAGTCATCCCTATTTGCAGAGACACCCTGAGTGCATCACGAAAATGTTATATGCAATTCTGTACACAGTTTGTAGTTTCCTTGATGTCACGTTTCATGCAGCAGTTGTACCGTTGTCGTCCAATTGGCACTGTCGGTGCAGAGCAGTTGCTGCTGGACACACACATGCTGAAGACTGTATTGCTTGAGTTGCCTGTGCTTGGTCTAGCCACTCAGCGAAAGCCCCCCCCAAGCTATACCAAAACAGTTCTGCATGCCATGAATAGGGCTGAGATGCTTCTTAAAGTAGTTATGTCGCCTCATCAAGAATTTTTGGAACAGTATTTGAGATTGTTGCCTGATTCTGATCTGGCGGAATTTCAGAAAGTTCTAGATATGAAAGGAGTAAAAAGAAATGATCAGTTGATTCTTATTGAACAATTTAAATCAAAAATAACTTTCCAAGCTGTGCAAGATGAAGGAAATGGTAAAGCAGACAGTTCACCTAAACATGATTTGAGTCAGATTAAGAAGTTAGAAAAACTAGTCAAGAAAAAATTGTAAGATATTCCACGTGATGTTTAAGGTGATTATAGAACATTAATGAATCGGATTTTGTATTGCAGTTATGTCTATGAAGTGTTAAGACTTGTATTATTGGCAGTATCACTGTGATGTGTATCACAATAAAACTAAAGATGCTGACACCAGGAAATGCCAAAAAAATATATATATATATATACTTTCTGCTTGCATCAATTATTTATATTATAAATTAAGTTACTTTAACTTTCAAACTGAAAATGCTTTTGCAGGGAAAAATGTATGTGCAACACAGCTACCATGGTTTGTGTTCTGTGGAACTATGATTTCATTATGGCTAGAAATAATGAAAAAGTATGCAGATTATTAGCAGTCAATTTCAGATTTGAATTTCCTTTTGGCAGAACACAGTAAAGCTGATGGAAAACTGGATATATACAGCACTTTCGAAACTTTTTCATGTACTGTAATGTTTTTCACAGTTGGAATCTTTGTGAAACTTGATACACAGTTTTTGGCAGAGTGTGACGTTTAGTAGAATTCATAATTTGGATTACTGAACAAGAACAATGACCTTCATATGTATATATCTCCAAATCAAACACTCAAGCCATCTGAACCATATCGGCTAGACTTTTGCACACCATTTTGAACACTTTTATTTCAAATGTTGCCATATTAATCTTTTGATTAAATTTTTTTTCCTGCCTTGATTCTTAGAAACCCCCCTAAGATCCTAGCTTCAAAGTACTTGAAGCGCGTTGCTGCCATCTGCGGCTTACGATATGGATTTCATATTGTTTCTAAATGAATAAAATAAATCAATTCACAGAAAAAGTAGCAAATATTGATACAAAAATGCATTAGGCAAACATTTCTAGCGATAACTATTTGTTAATTGTGTTCTCTAAAAAACAGAACCACAGCAATCAGCATTCCTGCCACAACCAATGGGGAAAAAAAACTTTCTCGGAAGCCTGTTCAGTCAACGATGCGACTCGGAAAGCTCAACGAGGTTATAGCTAACATCACTATTGTATTTTGCTGTTTTTCTGTGATTTTGGATTCAAAATTCAGTTTTGAATTTGAAAAAATGAAAACATAATGGGCATGAGTGTCCATTGAAGTACTTGTTCATTGTCCTAATAAAATTTGGTCCTTGTAAATCCCTCATGCAAATCATACTCGACTACTTATACAACTGCCCATGCAAGTTTCAGGGTTCTACCTCGATAAGTTAAGTGTACTCTTTGCCCACGTGTTCAGTTGGTAAAACTCCCCAATCTTAAACTATACCACATATCAAACACGTAGATGTGGTGAAGCAAACAAAGAGCAAGCCTACTTAAACGCAAACCAAAAGCCTGTTTCCATTTTGTATAAGAGGATTTGTTCACCAAACTGATGCAATGAGATGGTATATGCATTGTATACCACCATTCTTCATGTCAAGACCTTTTACTGCATCAACAAGTGATTATTCTGGCGACCGTGAATCCCGTTGCCTTCCCAGCCAGCTCCGTGTTAGTCCACGCGCAACTTCATCGTTGCAGGTTGCCTTCCCGCAGGAAGGCAGCCCTTAAAGTATGGGACTGCCTTTGACAACCGTCTTAAGCAAATGACGAAGAACTGATGATTATTAAGCACTAATGGAAATTCGATGACGATGTAAAATGCCTAGAGGAATAAAATGATGTATTTCCAGCAATCACGCAACCACATTGCTGGACCAAAAGGGAGCTTCCTTGAGAATGCAGAGAGCAGGCAAGAGAAAGTTCTCCACTAGATGCTACATCTCGTAAATAACGAAATTACTCAAACCAAAACAAAATGAACTGAATTCGATCAGGATGAAAACGCAATTCCAATTTCCTTCCAAAGCCAAGTTATTCTATATACGAGGTAAGTTTTCTTTTAATAAAATACTTCATACGACATTTTTCCTTTCCAAATAGGCATGGACATGGCGTCTGCAACCTTTAAACTTAAGGAACAACAAATAGCACAAGCATACTCGTCAAGCCAGAAATGCCTACGTTATTTCAGTTTGCTCTGATATTATCAATCGAAACGAAAGATAATGCCGTAAAGAAAAGGAAGAAAGAAAAAAACAAAGGGGAAAGCAACAGGGAAAAAAAAGAAGATTGAAACGAACGATTTCTATTCAATCAAAAGTTCCCTAAAGCTAAAGTCTGCTTACATAAGATACAGAGGCTCAAGACCTATCTCTAGAAATAATTTCATGTTTATATTCGCAACACATACTAGTTTCAACATGAATAGGTGATTTGAATTTCTATGAATCCCTAATGAAAGCAAACCAGAGATTGCAAAACCATTATTTCAGCAAAATTTTACAATACAAGGGCTCATGAAATCCACCGAAGGGAAAAAAAAATGCTGAAGTACATTACAGTTAAGAGCAGCCAAACAGCTTACATATTCCATTGTTACTAAATAAATTTCCAAGAGAAAGGATGCTAGACTTCATATTAATTGGGGAAGTAAGAGAACAATGACGAATATCAGAGGTATGTGCTAATCCTCGGTACTGCACGTTTTCCGATATTAAGTTCAAAATAATAATACTTTCAAATGAAACTTAGATGCAATTTTGATTGTGTAACTTTGGAATCAAGCTCTGTGCATGACCCTTAGGTTTTAAAATTAAATTGCTCCAACTTTTGTGACATGAAACTTCTCTCTTTAAACTGATAAAATAATACTGGCTTTAAAACTCATCCTCAGCCTTACACTCGTTATACTCTCTGATGCTTCTCCAAGTCTAGAGGATATTCCGTTGTTTGTGTGTGTTTACTTTCTAATTCAAGCCTTGGTTAGAGATCGCCTATTCTAAAGGAGAGTGGCTTGTTTTTAGCAGTTTTTTGTTTGAAGTCCAAAAGAAATTTTCATGATGAAATTTAAGATGAACAGAATTGAGTTAATTAGGCATGGGGGCATTAAGAACTATCAGATCAATATATTCTAACCTCATTTGGAATCAACGAACCAGATACGCTGGAGCCAGTGTAGTTCATGCATCGTGATTACACTATAAACAAAGCTCTTTTGAAAGTGATAGTCTCAAATGGTGAATGTTTTCTGATCAGCGTTTGTTGTATATTTTGAATCCTTTAGCTTTGTTTTTAAGACATCATAAATGAATTATTTAAAACTGTCATTTCAAAAGATTTTGGAAGGAAGAACTTCCTGAAAATATAAATCCTCTTTTTTTTCTCGCATGATTTTAAAGACCTGTGTTTCAGTCTGATAATGGAAGTCAATTGTAATTTCCTCCCGTATTTTTGTTCACCGTTTCATTAGTGATTACAGTGACAATCTAAATCATGTCATGAACCCTTTCATTCCCTCCTAACTTCTTACTTTCAGGTTTTGTTTTGGCAATTTTTATTTTTACAAAGTTTTCTATAATACGGATTTGACTTGATTAGTGTAAATACACTAAGAATGAAAATCAAAAACATAACAAATCAGTGCAAGGAGTCTGCTTTCAAGTGGGTAATTAACGACAATCTAATTTCATAATTTTCAATATATTGAAAGACTAACTTGGCCTGCGGTTTCATTCATGGAATTAAAATAATTGATGGGCAATATGTTAAAACCATGAAACTGCTACTGAGGAATACTGGATACAAAGACAGCCCACGAACATGTTTCCAGCACTATGCGCACTGTCGTAAATTTGAGTTAAAGAAATCCAAAACAGAAGAAAGTTGTATTAATTATCTTTTCAATTAAGAGTCATTTTGGATGTAAAAAGTGTAATCTAAGTATAACATAAATGAATTTTATCAACTTAGATTGTTATGTGAATCAACCGCAATAAGTTGCATTATTTAGTAATAATGGAAACATATGCTGATGTCTGTTATTTTGTTATAAGAAATATAAGCATGTTGATCACATAACTTTAAAAGTAAGACTTCAAAATTAATTCTTCAAGAATTATTTTGAATCCTGCTTTCATTAAGATACTTTATCTGCATAACATATGTATCCGATTTCATGTTTTTATTAGTTTCTTTTTTTGAACTAGAATTATGCCATATTAAAGGCGCTTCATTGTATTTCTTTGATACTTCCTTATCATAGTGTTTTATTCTTGTGTTTCACTTAGAATTTGATTTCCAGAGCTTCTTTTTTTTGCCGTAAATACATCAACGAAGTACCTCGAAGATGATTTACCATTCTTGAAAGAGATCGATGTTTTGCCTTTCTATGTAATAGCACATGATGCGTTTGCATTCATGAATAATGAATGATTCTTCTTACCTTTCTCTATGTTGTGTACCTTATGTTCTAAGGATAGTTTTTTTTATTACAAAAGTTCGTTTTTCTTCTATTTTTATAGCATCCGGTTTTGTTTTTTATATTGTTTTTTTTCATTTGTTTCTGTTTTCCTTTTTCTAGCAAATAAAGCGTGAAGTAAGGGTTACTTTGATTTGCTTGATTTAGTTCTAAATAAAGATTTTGTAGATTAATTTGGATTTAATTCGAAACAAGAAACCTTTCGCAGTTGGAAATCACAAGACTTAATTTCCGACCTCGAGACATTTGCATAAATTATATAAACGAAGTATTTCCAATTAATTTCAGAATCGTATTCCATGCAGGAAAATGTGTTTTTTTTAAAAACCACTCGAGAAGGTTTCATTTCAAAAATCGACAAATTTTTTCTACCACAACATTGAGGGCAAAAGAAAAAAAAAAAAAGAGCATATATTTTTTCCTTCGAAAAGTTCCTTCTTTATATGAATTCGATTGCAAGTAGTGATGGCACTTTCATTCCATTGTAAATACGTTGGAACGATCGGGGAAAAAAGTATATATAAGTAATTTTAGCTCAGAAGTCTTGGGTTCCTAAGTGTTTCTTAGTGTACTTACGAGATATAGTCACTTGTTTGTGCATCTTTCAAACGCTTTTGCGTGAGTACGGTGTTGCAAGCTATCGGACTTGCACTTCAGTGTTGTAACTCCAAATGCTGTTTGTTTTCTGCTACACCTTTACTTTTGTGCATATGTGACTGTAAAGTAAGAGCATCACTCGTGGATCCTCCAAGAGTACTTAAGAATGCTTTGCATGTGGTAATGTGTGAGAAGTTGTGACATTAAACAGAAAGCTTCCAGTATAATCGAATAAACGGGATAACGAGGTGCGTTTTCGAAAACAAGCAACTAGCCTTAAGCTTCATACAGCGAAGTGAATTTGTTCTGAGGATTTGCAGATCTATTAGATCAAGTGGGACATAACTGTAATATGCTGTTCGTCCTGTATTTGCCCGCTAATGTTTCTTATTTACCAACTGTAACTACCATTTTGTGGTTTGTTTTTGTTTTTGCCATTCATGCAGCACAGCGTCATAATTTATATTTGCAGTCTCTATTTTGTATCCTGTTTTTCTTGTTTATAAAATTGTGCGTGTGTTTTGCAATAGCATGCTGTGACCTATTATGTATTTACTATTCTTTCAGTGTACTGTTAGGGATTATTATGAATACAGAATGACTAATCTTCATACAAAAAAAAACAGACATAATTCCACTGAAGAAGATGTTAGTTCGGGTAAGCGACCTGAGTAATCATAAAAATGTCTCATTTAAAGTTTTCTCCATTTAAATAGAGATTCTAGATGACGAGCCATGTAATAACGATTCAGAAGATGTAGACCCAACACTTGTGCAAAGCATAGTCCAGATAGATATAAATGATGACTGCATGCCTGAGGATGATCAGAAGGTACCAAAAAAAGCAGAATACCACTATACCAGAGTAAGTCTCTTCTTATGTTTTGGTAACAATCCCACCCTCTGATAATGTATTGTTTGAATTTTGCACCTTTTGAATGCAAATTTTGTCATTTCAAAATCATTGCATTATTACTTGAATGCATGTCACTGTATGTGGTTTGTTCTTTATAGTTTTGATTACTGATTCTCCATGTGAAAATGATTGTGATTTGATGTTTGGGTTGAAAATTACCTTGTTCTCTTGTATCCAAAAGCAACTTTTTGTGAATGGAAGTATATTTTTATTTATCATTGGAAATTGTGTCAGTAATGTGATAAAGTAAGTTAGTTAATTCACTTACTATTACCATGAAAGTAAAGTTAGTATTCCACCATGTCACTTGAGATGCTATTAAGTAATACTTGAGTATTCATTATTTCACATATGAAATTCAGTCCACAGTTGAATTTCATATGTGGAATATAGGGCAGAATATTCAGTAAACTTTGAATAATAAATGTTTACATATGAATGGCAACAGCACTATGTTTGCTAGCAGCTAACAGACACAAAAGAATACTACAAAGTTTCTATACCTTTTCCAGTCTCCCTGCACTGACAAATAATCAATCAATAAATTGATTCGTTCTTTGTATTTCTCACAATTTTTCTTATCATTTGTAAGGTGGTATGCTATTGATGTCTGATTAGATTGTTGGTTGCATTACTGTATGACATTGCATCTAGAAAGCATTATATGTTTTATAAAGTAACCAAAAGAAGATCGAACATAATAGTTTGTGCATTTCACTGTTTATAAAAGAATGTGCTGAATTCAATTATTTGGTGAGCAGTAGTTTTTTTTTCATTTTTTCAATATTGATGAGTTGAAGGTTTGTTCAGCACATTGCTATTTGCTGTCCTGTTCCATGATTGTAAGTGTTAGTTCTTTTTTATAAGTAATCACACAACCACCACTTTACCTATCATGCTGAAATGAATCCACTTTAAAAATAATGCTTCCAAAATTTGATTTGGGTCAGTCTAAATTTGTCAGTTTCAACTATGTTATTAATTTATCCTTGTAGCTGTCTGCTTTGGGACACTTGTTCCTTTTAGGGTAGCAGCTATTATTAGGCATAACATGTGATTGTCACAGTATTTATCAGATTTGGGCTAGCAAATCAGTTGGGTTTATAGAAGTGCTTGTTACTTCATCATTTTGATTGCTCACTGCTCTTAATTTTTCTCCTTCACCAGGAAATGAAGTATATGCCTCAAATATGTAGAAATGCATATGTGAAAAACATGTTCAAATGATTGTTTTTTATAACAATAACAATAAATGTGCATTTTTCCAGGAAGAAATTATTAAAATTCGAGAAGAATCTTTGCTCCATGAGCCCCCCAATTTGAGTCCTTTGTATTATAGGTAAATGATAGACTTTCACATCATATCTCAGTGTCAAGTTAGTGTTTAGCTGTGTAAATGTGAAAGAAGTCAAGAAGAAATCAGATAAGAAGTTTGCTGACCTTAAAGATCGAATTAAAGAAGAACAGGATGGACTGATTCTTAGCCCTCAGCGACGCAGTTTTGGAACTGGATGTCATGTTTCGAATTCTCGTGTGTTCGAAAATTCCTTAGATTGGGATAGGTAAGTTTATGATTAAGGATAGAAATTTGATGCACATGCAGGGAAGTTCGTAAAGGAACTCCCAATCGTCATCTGGAACATAATGGCGAAATCGGTTCTGGAAAAAATGAAAAGAAGAGCAGGGTTTATTTCGTGGATGCCGACAAATTAGATAAAAAGCATCCTAAGTCAAATTACATCCAAAATCCTGTCCAATATGATGTCGAACCTGAATGGTTTTCTGGTAAGAGAGACCATATTGTGACAAAAAAAGTAAGGAATTAATTCAGGTGGCCCTAACTCACAAACAGAGGTCATAGAATTAAAAGGTTTTGAGGAGGAAACCAAGAATTCCGCAAAAGAAAAGAAAAATAGACGTCGGAAACATAAAAATGAGAAAAATAGTGCTTTAGAATCCTTGAAAACTGGCGATGTGGGAGAGACTAAAGTATCTGGAAACTTTGATATCAATGAGTTTTTCGAAAATGGAAATCTGTCTGGCATGTTCGATGAAATTGAAGAAAACAAGGGAGAAGCACGAGGCTCCCGATTTAGCAAGTGGTTCCAGCATGATGGCTCTGCTACTGATGCTGGTAATGCACCATGGGAAGGTGATAAAGGTAATTTGCCATAAAAATTGATAGATGAAAAGATTTTATATTAATTTTTTTCTAGTCTCAAATTCTAATGAGTATATTTCAGGATCAGTGGAAGTGGGAAACAATTGTAGAGAAAAGCATGAAAATCCCATGACATCTCTTGGATTTTTTGGACATGGTCAGGAGGAATCACAGGAAGAACTGAAACAGCCTTTTACTGGTTTTAGTAAGGAAGCGGAAACAATCAAAAACTTGGTAAAAACGTTTGCTTTTGAATTGAGTATCTTCTCATGCATTGGTTATCATTGCCATTCTTAGCTTTCTCAAATGACCAGTGCCCCTGTTAGCATCCAACCTCGCCAGGCCAGAACCCCCAAAGAGGTAAGTTTTAGAATGAGTCATAATCAGAATGGCAATTTGTGGCCAGCATGCTATGCTTCATCCTGAGATTGGTGACATGCCATCAGCTGGTCCTGGTACCTCCTTTGGTGAATGGTCACTGGTAAATGTGCAGATCACATCGATAACTGTGTGTTTATGTTGATTCCAGAAACATAATGTGATGCAAACAGTGGAACCTCCGGGGTTGTTGCCACAAAGTTCTTTCAGCAAGGAAATTTTGAGAAAGCCTGAAGCACATTCGCTCCTTCTGGCATTGAACTCTGGGCAGATTACTCGTCAACATATTTTACAGCACTTACAGAACTCCTCCCTTCAGCAGCAGCATCGTGATCTATTTAATTCAGTACTTAGTTGGCAACAGACAAAGGATGCTCTGTCATCCTCATGGTCCATGTTTGACCAGAGCAACGGGTGCTCTTCTCCAGTGCACAGCATGCATTCCCCCATGTTCCAGCAACCTCATGTATTGTTAGACCAATGCAATCGTAACGCGTCTTCCCTCATGATTGGTCAGCAAACTTCTTTCATGCAAAATTCTACATCACTGCATCCGATTGCCATGCCTCATCCCTCTTCAGTTGTTCACCACATCCCCTCACCCCATGAATTACGGGCACACACACAACAAATTTTTCAGAGCGCCTTGTTGAAACGTAAGCTGGAACAGCAGAATGAGAATTTTCGACGCAAGCAGGAAATGTTTCAGCAGAAGTAAGTTTTTTCATGTGGGTGATTTGAAAGTGCGTGTTGCATAGCTGTGCATCACAGAAGATGCCTGCAGCCTTATTTGGAGCAGGTGATGGCTTGCTTTCCAAAAATCCCACTTCGCTGGCATTTACACCCACTTCAGTCATAAGGAGGCAGGCTCTAGAGAAGAACACAGACCAAGATCCAGAAACAGCACTCCATGCAAATGCATGTGATAGCAATCAGAATAATGGCAAAAAAAGTGAGCTTTTCATATTTTTACTTTGTAATGTTACCATTCTTTAAAAGATCGGATTCCTATAAGTCCTGCAAATCCTTGTGAGAAACAGGAAAAGCAGGATAGAGAGATCCAGAACTGCACCATCAGTCAGTCCATCTGGCTACCTGACTTGCAGTCAAAGTCAACTGCAGCTTCTATGCAACCACGTCTCCTCTGCCCAGTTGTCCATCAATCTTTGGGAACTTACACCCCCATCAGATCTTCACATCCCTTCATTGGAGTTCCACTGTCAATTGGGATGCATCCTTCAGTTTTCCCAGGTCTGCTGTTGTGCAGAGATGATGCCACAGATCTGACTTTGCTATTCCCTGCTGCAGGCCCTCCTCCTGGGTTAGGAATGCCCTCTTCCTGGAGGCCCAAGATAGATCCAGGGGACATTATCAACAAACAGCAACAGCAGCTGTTTTCAACTCCAGTTAAACCAGCCCAGTCTGGCCCTGCAAACCATAAAGAAAAGCCAGTTACTCGGTTAAGAGGAGCTGATATTTTCATGCAAGCCCAGAAACTTCCTAATCTTCCTCCAGTACCTACACATAGAGCACTATCACTGGAAGAAGTTGAACGGCACCAAACAGCACAGGGTGTGCACATTTAGGATGTGGTGTTGTTTCTTTACAGTAAAAAAAATATTTTCATACAACATGAGGTTGTGAATGTAGGCATCTGCTTCACAGCGCATGTTTGGTTTCTTCATTTTTTAACTTTTGTTTGGCGTTTTGTTCATTATCACATGGTTATACAGAATAAGGAAGAAGCATCCTCGAAAAAAAGAAAAAAAAAAAAAAACCTTAGATTGAGAAATAAAATGTAAATGCAACGGCAAGAGCAGCCATATTTGTTTATTTGGAGATCTGTGCCATGTCGTTTGTGTCGCGTTCGCCTTTCGGGCGCATTACAAATGTGACATGCACGGTTTAAGTGTTGTGAACTGAAAATAAACGCACGCATGGGTTGTGGAAGGTGCGTCCACATGACGCACCCGCCCTACGCACGCATCCAGGATCCGCGCCGCCCCACGCCGAAGCGTGCCGCCCTAAAATCATCTCAAGCTCTTTTGCATTTTCAAAGGCATTTGCTAGCCCGCTCGGAACGCGGGTTTTGCACAAAGGTGTTCGCCCTGGGGTGGGAAAAGCTGCAGGAAAGTACTATTTATGGATCTCCGGCGTGCACCGATGGTTAGCGGTCCCGCCGTCGCTAAGAACGGGGGGCGCGATCGGAAGCTGCAGGGACGAAGTGATGGGGAGGATGCTGTGATCCGCAGCACTGCAACCATGCCGCTGGGCCCGGTGTCAACCTGAAGTGCGCGAAGCTTGTCTTCGAGGAGCAGTGGGCTGCGCCTCGTTTTCGCAATTTCTCCATCACGCATCCGCCCGGAAGCCTCGATTGGGTTAGACCCGTTCTCCCTTCCTCCTCGAAGACTGGCAAGGGAACTCGTCCCATGGCTTCGGGAAAGGGGTGGGTGGGGGTGAAGCACATATTCTCGTATCGGTCTGTCCTGTGTGTAAAGGCGCGCGCGCATAGTTTGCCGTATGTACGCCACACTCCTCGTGCGACACAATGGCTGCAGGGTTCGAGGGTTTCCTGCGTCCGATTAGAAGAACCCGAAGTGTGGGCATTCAGCTAACTCCTCTCTTAGCAAATGGAGCGCCCAGAAACCCCTTCCGTGTCCAGTCCGCACCGCACCATTGCGAGTGTGCTCAAACGCTCACATGGCTGCGCGCCTCGACCCTTCAAATAGAGAGACATCTGCTCACCAATCCTCCTTGTAGGCAAGAAGAACTTATTCTGCACATCATGGAAAACGTAGATGTGCAGGAGGCTCGAGTGTACGCGCGACTTCATGCATATCGTGTGCACTATGCTTCCTTGTACGTGAGGTGTGAACGGATGCTTTTCGTTCAGGCCAACGGGATTTCGGGCTTTGGATGGCAGTGCGCTGTGCCGAGCTGCGCCATTGTGTCCTTTATGGAAGAAGCTGTCCTGCATAGTAAGATTTATAACCGGGGAATAACATCACACGGTTGGTGTTTCGCGCATGGAGAAGCGCACATTATGACACGGCGTAATCGATGATCCCCACCTCTCCCAAGACTGCCAGTGGCGGGACTGCGGGCGCTGACGGCGGAGGTGCTGGCAGGCAAAAGGGCGAGCCTGTCCGCTGTGTTCACACGGCGGATGTCTCAAAGTTGGTAGAAACGCAAATGTACCTTCTCAGGATGCCGCCAAACAAGTGCTTTCAAGATGCGTGTCAGAGATGGAGGATTCCGAATATAACTGGAACCTAAAAGCGTCTCCCCGGTGACGACGGTACTTGCGCTGCTCCTTCTTGACATAGACATTCCTCTGCTGACGATTCTAAAGTAAAACGGCGCTTCTGCGGGATCTTAGTTCAGAAGTTTCACAACTCTCATACCCATTCTTCGTAAGCACGACGAGACCCTTGGTTTATTCGTGCCACAAATGGGAAGCACAGCGCCAGCCTACTAATGCTACTTGTTGTTAGCTGCAACGACGAATCGACGGACGGACATCGCAAAGAGCCGGAAGTCACCTTCCATCACTTGAATGCGTTCGAAAAGAAGTTGCACGCAACCCCCCTGGCTAGCGGTGGTCGGTGGACCACAGGGTCTCACAAACTCTATTTCTCACAGGGTAATTCCTCCCCGGAAGACGGGATTTCGGCAGCATTTCTCCGACTGCTACAGCTCAAGTCACCATCACATAAGGATGGGGGTCAAGCCGCCCGAAGATCTGTTCCCTCTGTCTTTGGGACAAGGATGCGGTCCAGATTCGTAGAGAGTGCACGGTCTCACTTGTTGCAAGGTGGGCTTCCGCGGAGGCACATAAGAACGACCGTCGAATAGCCCTTGGCGACTATCCTTCGTAGTGCTTCGCAAAGAGGAAGACAAACAAATGCACAGCCTACGTGATCAGCGACGAATGACGAGGGTCGTGCCAACCCTTTCCCCGTGCGACTGAGGTTGGTGGTGGTGGCGAAGAGACAAACTGATGCCTGGAAGCCGTTTCCGGAACGAAACAAACTGCACCCTGGAGCCCAGATGCGACTCTTGAGGGTCCTGCAGTGCCACTCTGAAGCTCTTGCGCGCCTCTGACTCGAAGCTCTCACGGAGCGCCGCTGCTTACCGAGGATTCGCGCTCCTGTGGAAGCAAAGTGCCGCGGACAAGGGAAGATGAGGCCAGATTCGGTTCTTTCCTTTCGTCCCTATCAGCGGGGACAGCGGGATGACCACGAATCCTCCTGGTCATCGGAGATTGCAAAGAGTGCCGACCGCACCGGAACGACGGCAATTCTTGGGATTTCCGGAAAGGCAGAGGGAGAATCGCCTCGCCCAGATATTAGCACCAGAGGTGCTTCGTGGGGCCAGAAGGGGCAAGAGAGATCTCCTGTGATGCTTCTTTGCAACTGGTAAGCCGCACATGGTTCGGCGAGGATGGAGAGCAAGCAACAACAACGAAAAAAGCAACCCGCTGACCGCAGGCGATGGTCAGGAGGATGAACTTCAGGATACTGCAGATCCCAGCTGGTCCAGTGCGTCCTCTGAGGCACGCCGTCTGCGTAGCAGGACCCGCCACGACGCAATCAACAGGTACGGCAAGAGCTAGGCAAGCTGCAGATTACAGCTCCGCGAGACATACGTACAAGAAAGAAACTTCGGCCTATCGTCTGAGGAGAAAAGGAGGAACGCCGCAGACGACCGCAGGAGCGCCTACAACTGCAGAGAGGGGCGCAGGGACGCCGCCCACGTGCCTCCTTCCCTTGTCTCTTCCTACGCGGTGGATTACCCACATGCTTTGCGCTCAGCACCGGAGGGAAGCGATAAGAAGAAAAAAAGTCTGCAGGGAAGACATGCCGGAGTCTGCGCCTTCGACATGTCTTGAGGCGGCCGCTGGCGCTGATGACATAGCCATGACACAGCGAACGGTGGCCACACCCGACGGCGCTGCCCCCATGTCAACATCAGAGGCGGAGAGGAAAGTTGCAGTACACGCGAAAACCTCTCAGAGTTCCGCCGACGGGCGGAAGGGTGCTCCGAAAAGCGTCTGTCGGTCCGTACTCTCCGAGGGAAAGGGCCTCCGGCACTGAAAAAATGGGAAAATCGAAGAACGCAGGCCACTTCGCCCAGCTTCGGTTTTACTCCGGGAAAGGGAACATTTTTCCGATTTTCAGAGATGGGGCAACCCACTGCAGGAGGTGGAAGCAGGAGAGGATGTTTTGGAGGAGGAGCAGAGGAAAACGCCGGCAACGACCGGTTCTGTTGTTGTTTTTGCTTGTCCCCCCACCCCCACCCCCCGGAAAAGGCCCGACTTTGAAAGTATGTGGTTCGTTCCCTCCACTGCGAACAGTTTGAATCCGAGGGCGCGCTGGCCCGGCGGAGGGAACGAAACAGCAAGAGGGCAACCCCGAGTGCCCCCTAAGAGCGAGATCACGTGGCGGCGGCAGATGCAGCCGCATCCTGACGTCGTCTTCCGCTTGCATCCCGAACGCGTCCCGATCAGGACCCCTGGCTGCCACGTCCCGAGGACGGCAGGCGCACAAACGCGTTCGGCGAAGGCCACAGGCGCGCGTCTCTGACCTCCCCTGCGGCCGTTTCCCGTTTCGCGCACCAAGAGCGGAAGAGGTCAAACCGGGCAAAACAAACAGAACAGGCAAAGGCCGGAAAAGTGAGAACCGGCAGCGGCGCACACGGACTCCACTCTTCTCCCCTCCTAGGCCACTCACTGCTTGCACCACGATCCACCGCGTGTTCCTGTCCCTGGGTTGCTGCCGTTTCCGTGCCCCGGGCGGCCTTCCTACGAAAGCCTTCTTCGATCACGCTGCCGCCAAGTGGGTGAGCTCCCAACTGCCAGCACTTCACTGACCCGATGAACCGGGGGTGGGGATGGGGGGGTGCACCCTCTACGCGGGCAGCAGCCCGTCGCTAGGTGCAGCGTGATGAAGATCGGAGGGCTGCAACAAGCCTCGTCACGACCGCACTTGGGGTAACGCGACATACCGCCGACGACGCATCTCCGAACTGCTCCGCCGCGCCCCAGGTGACCACCGCTCTCTGAGATCTACAGGAGCAGCAGGAAGTCTGGCATGCAGACTTGAATTGTTGCGTCAGGAGAGAGAGAGGGGGGGGGGGGGGAGACTTCGTGGCAAGAACTTAATCCGTAACGAACTTGAAATCCCTTTTTGCGCGGGCACGCCGTGACTCGCTTTCGACGGCTTAGCGTCCGAAGCTCTGTACGGATGCTGGAAAGCGCGGTCCTGCATCTTTGCTGGTACCATGAGGCTTCTAAGGGAAACGAAAAAAAAAAGGGGGGGGGGGAGGCGGGGGATGAAAGAAGCAACATTCATTTTTGCAACTTTAGCTTTCCATATGAACAGCACCCATACTTTTTCGGCAAAACCCTCCACGAGAATTTTTTTTGTGTGCAGGAACCAAGGAAGGATGCAACAGGGAACAGAAAAAAAAAAAAAAAAAAAAACGAACGAACAAACCAACTTCCGCAGTTTTCGATTCGCAATTGCCACAACTCTTATCGCTGCAACTGGCAAATTCCACACCGTGAAATGACAAGAGGAGACCTGTACGAAGGCAGTCCTAGAAGCAGTCTGTAGTGACAGTCGCACACACAAAAATGCCAGCAGTTCACTTTTTGTCCGTTGCGGATGATTATCAACGGGAAGCAATTTGTGCCCTGGGAGGAGCGTTTCCCACTCCGCCGCGACGATTCCCGAAGAGGACGCTCGCAGGAGGCTGCACGACTGCATCCGGGTCGCCGGGATCTCCGAGCACCCCGCAAGTCCCTCTCGCAGGCACACTACGAAGGATCGTTTGCGAGGAACGCACGATCCCTTGTGGCAGGAGATAGCTGCCACACGACCACACACTCTTCCCACCGGCCGAAGAAACCGCGTCTCCGCCGGTGTGGACTTTCCTTCGAAGCACGCGTTCCTTTGGGCCGCCTACGCACCGCGTGCCCGGACCGCCAAACTCCCGTGCACCTTCAGCCTCCCAAGCACGGAGGGCAACGGCGCTTCTTCTTCTCCGAGCAGCAGCGAGCGCTCCCCGCACGTTCCCTTGGGAGGGGGGGGGGGGAGGGTGCGCGTGACGTGAACCACTTTCCGGACCGCGCGCGGAACGGGAGCTCCCACCGAGGGCACGGGTTGCATCTCCCGGGGGCTGCTGCTGCATCCGCCGAAGAGTACCTCCGCGCGCGGAGGAGCAGCGGTGCCGCCGCCGGGAAGAATCTTTTTTTTTTTTTTTTTCTTTATTTTTAGCACGAAACCCAATCCACTGCACCCCACCAGTGAACGGAAAACCAGTGCCTGCCAAGATGGCGAGCGGGTGTCAGGGTGGTGCGGCGGGCTCGCGCGCTCGCGCGCTCGGAACCGCGCTTGGCAAAGTGTTCCTGCTGTGCCTCCCTGTGTTTTTGCAAAGTGTGCAGCGTGTGGGGTGTCAGAGTGCGGTGAGCTGCTATGACGAACTGGGAAAAGCACAGGTAGCGTGTCGTCGCCCTTTTGTTTTTGTGCGGCTACGCCGCCGCGTCCGCCGGCGTAATGACCGACATTCGGCGGCCCCCTTGCCGCTTTCGCTTTCTCCGTGCCGTCGCTGCCGCTCCTCTCAAATCGAGTGGTCGTCGGGTGATCTGCAGACGCCTCGTTGCCAGGTCGCTCTCGTCGCTTGCTGTTGCCAAGTCTGCGATCCGATAGCCGTCGCTTGGCGCGGCGCGGCGAGTGCCGGGGGGGGGGGGACGCAGCCCGTCTGCTTCAAGTCCGGGAGGAGCGCGCGTTGCTCGCGGGGGAGGAAACCTTCTCCGGCGACGAACTCGCCACCCGCGGACGAAGAAACCGATCCCTGAAAAGCCTAGGGGGGGGGGGGGCACTCATCCCGCGCGGCACGAAAGTGTGCCAGCGTTCCCGCTTCCGCGGCGCTCCGCGGGCACTGGAATCTTTCACCGTCTCACGTTTCCAGAGATGCATGCCGGAATTCATGAACCCGGCGTTCCAACAGAAGGTCGACGTGACGAACACGTGTGGCATGAGGTACAGGCAGGAGTTCTGCCGCCAAACCCCTTCCGGGCTCCGGGACGAGGAGATCCCGTGCGAGTTCTGCGACAACTTCGTTCCCGAGCTCGCCCACCCTCCGGAGTACCTCACGGACCTGCAGCAGGGAACCGAAACGTGGTGGCAGTCGGAAACCATGTACCACGGTGTCCGAGATGAGTACCAGCAGGTCAACCTGACCATATACTTCGGTGAGCTCCGGATCCTTCCCTCCCTCTCAACCTCCGCGGAGGGGCTTTTCTGCTGCTTCCCGAGTGGACTCTTCAGAAACAGTGCTACGCCAAAAGGGTTTTCAGGGAGGGCAGCACCGTGGGTCGAAGGGGAAAGTCCTTTTCGACTGAATGAAGGGCACGTCATCCACGAGAGTAGATAGCTAATGTAGAGAGAGCTGCGTCAGAAGCAGCGATCTATCTCTCCTCCTTACTCGGGGGATGAGGTTAGGCATCGATGCCTCGAGGTTCGACTTGGATGCGTCGTCGAAAGGTTGGCCGGGCTCCGTGAAGAAATAAGAGAGCGGAACTGACGGAGGATATCCTCTTCCTTAAGGAGGGAGTTGGGCAACCACATGATCTCTCTATTAAAGAGAGCCATGGATTGATCCATCATGGCTCTCTTTAATATTCTCTCTCGCCGCCGTCGTTCCAGCAGCGTTCTCCAGGAAGCAGAGTTGCCCTCCTCTTTTAAAGGGGCGAAAAGACGAAATCCTAGGGTCTCCCTAACATTGTGGTAGCTTGGAAGCCAGGCATGGCCCTTGTGGCTCTTTCGGGCCTTGCGACCTCTTCCGGATAACTGCCGCTACTTTCCTGTAGTTCCTGTTCGCGCCGCGAGCAGGTTCTTTCGACCAGAGGACGGACATCGGCATCCGCTTGCTCGGATATGTTTCGGTGCCACCGTTGGTGGGTGACTGGCCAGAAGCTGACCTCGAGTCGGTCTCCTCTTCCTCGACGAAACCACCTGGCCGTTCCTGGTGTCCGGTGGCGAGCGGAGGGAGGCGAACGCATCGGAGGTAGGGTGGTATTGGTGCGGTGAGAGGTTACGTGAGCTGTCA
Organism: Raillietiella orientalis; assembly: GCA_036172245.1. Taxonomy (NCBI): domain Eukaryota; kingdom Metazoa; phylum Arthropoda; class Ichthyostraca; order Raillietiellida; family Raillietiellidae; genus Raillietiella; species Raillietiella orientalis. The sequence continues at coordinate 2,308,267 of JAYWIR010000032.1, read as the reverse complement.
CACTGGGGTAGTGGGAACGGCAGCAGTGGGATCGGGATGTGGGAATGATGATTCGAGGATGCACATGCTCGGGAGGCTTGCCTTACTGCGCCTTCCTGTCTTCGGCGCGTCTGATTAGCTCTTCGGCCGTGTCCGTGCTCTTCGCCTCATTAGCGTAGTGCTTGCATACGTTTTGCTTCAGGGCTCCTTCGGAGCTTCTCGTCACTTCCCTCACGAGTTCCCTCTCAGCTGGTTTGTCTCTCCTTTACACGGCGATGGAATCGCACAAGAAACAGCAGAGGAGGAGCAGGGAGGCGTGTCATAACGAATGCCCCTTCCTCCTCCACCTACACTTTTCTCTGGGATTCTTTTCACCATTCCCATCCTTTTGCCTTTCCAGGAAAGGCGTTTGACATTACCTACATCCGTCTGAAGTTCCAGTCTCCTCGCCCGGAAAGTTTCGCCATCTACAAGAAGACCCATGAAGACGGTCCCTGGATACCTTACCAGTACTACAGGTGAGGCCCCTTCTCTCTTCCTCCTCGCCCTGATCTTCCCTCTTCGGAGACCGGATGTCTCATGGATTCGACGTTCTTCACTTCAGGCCTCCAACCGTCACTACACCAGGCTTCCGAAGCAACCTCTTTTCCACTCTTTCTCATTCCAGCTCTTCCTGCCGCTCCACCTACAGCATCCCCAGCATCACGAGTATCCGAAAGGGAGACGAGGCCAGGGCCACCTGCAGCAAGGACTACTCGGACATTTCCCCGCTGTCTGGCGGCAGCGTGGCCTTCAGCACTCTGGAGAACCGGCCCAGCGCCTACGAGTTCGACTCGAGCCCCGAGCTCCAGGTACGTCAGATCTATAGGGTGATGCCAGGCGATCAGCACTTCCCACCTTCCCTGTTTCGTTTTTCCCATTTTCTTCCTCCTGTAGGAATGGGTGACCGCGACCCATATCCGAATCGTGCTGGATCGGATGAACACCTTTGGCGATGAACTATTCGGAGACGACAAAGTGCTCAAATCCTACTACTACGCCATCAGCGAGTTCGCTGTGGGAGGAAGGTAGGGCTTAGGACGGTGACAGCGAACGCCTCCTTCCTTGCTCCCCTCTCTCTCCCCCAGGTGCAAATGCAATGGCCACGCCTTTGAGTGCGTCAAAGTCCCCAACTTTGACGACAGCCCCTCGCTTGAGTGCATCTGCGAGCACAACACCGCGGGCCGCGAATGCAACGAGTGCCTGCCCCTGTTCAATGATCTCCCTTGGCACAGGGCCACTGCCACAGATGCCCACGAGTGTCAAGGTAACAACAGCAGCCAGGTCCTCAGCTCGCGCCCTCTGCCACCGCCTTTGCAGAGCAGCCTACCGAGGGGGGGAGCACGCTGTCCAGCACGTGACACGAGCGGAGAAGCCGCCTTCTTCATGAGGACTGCCGCCTGAGCGCTCGTAGCGGCGTTACTGAAACGGTGGAGCTTGGGATCGCGGTTCCTTTTTTTTTTTTTTGTCGTCATGCGGAGAAAAAACAACACGAACGGAAGCGCAGGCGTAGCACGGGCTTTCATGTCTCGTTCTGTAATGTCACAGTGAGGTCATTCCACCTTGGAAGGCTACTCGTAACTCTAGGTCTCTGGTGATTGCCCCTTTTCCTTTTATTAATGTTGTATTTCGTGGTCTTTTACGGGGAGGCACCGATTTGAACCCCCCCCCCCCCATTTTTTTCCTTCCTACTTTCTTCGATCCCTGCTACTACACTACAGGTGTATGCAGGCTGGGCTGAAGGGGAGACAGCAGGACACAGGAGGACTTTCCTTACCCAACCCCATGGATTGGTCACTCCACCCACCTTCTTCCAGCATGCAACTGTAGTGGCCGTGCCCACCAGTGCTTCTTTGACCGGGATCTCTATGAGAAGACAGGCCATGGTGGTCACTGCATTGACTGTACTGGAAACACAGATGGCCCTCATTGTGAGCGTTGCAAGCAGGACTTCTTTCGGCGCAGTGATGGCTACTGTGTACCCTGCAGCTGTGATCCTGTCGGTAAATGGGTGGGGGATAGAGGGAACCTTTTGATAGCTGATGGGGATCTCTTACAGGCTCAGAACACCTGCAGTGTGATGATGAAGGCCGCTGTCGCTGCAAGCCTGGGGTCACTGGTGACAAGTGTGATGCCTGTGAGGCTAATTATCATGGATTCAGTGAGCTGGGGTGTGCACCCTGTGGCTGTGACCCTCATGGAAGTGAGGGTGACCACCCATATTGTGACACTGGGAGTGGGGAGTGCAGCTGCAAGGTGAATGTGGAAGGCAAACAGTGCCAGATGTAAGTTGCTGTAAGTGTTCTGGGAAGAAGGGGTGGGAGTGTCTAAAGAAGACTAACTAGTGCTTTTCCATTATGGGAGATGTATGAGTGTCTGGGGTGGGGTTTAAAGATAGAGTTATGATTTAAACAACTGTCATTCTTTATGGTGTGATGTCTTCAGGGGGAAACTTATTGCCTAGGGTTAGTAGCATTTATTCTCCTTTCTGACTTCATTCTTGTGTCAAGCAAGGGATGATGGATGAGGACAGTGGAGAGTTGGGAAACCCAGAGGTGGATATAAGTGGATTGGATGCCACTGAGCTCTTCCAGTTTTTTGCATCAGAACGCTGGTGGAGATTAGGGGCTGGGTATCTGTGGGCTGGGCACTTCTAGAAGTTCATGGGCTTCCTGTTTCTTGTTGATTTCTGGTAGATGCTGTCCCGGAAGGGAATTTTCTTCACTCCTTGTAAGAGTGGAAATAATGGAACTCATCCCTTTCTCCTCTCAGATGCAAGCCAGGCTACTTCAACTTGGACCCATCCAATGATCTGGGCTGCACTCCATGCTTCTGCTATGGGCACTCATCCATCTGTCAGTCAGCACCAGGCTTCTGGAAATGTAAGTGCCAGAGGTATGTTGTTTCCCTCTTTTTAAAGCACTTTGCATTTCCAGCTGCCATTGAGAGTTTCTTCTCTCGTAATGATGAGAAGTGGACTGCAGAGGCATTCGACCTCAATTTACAGAAGTTTGTTCCAAGACCTCTACATCATGATGCAATCTCTCGAAGTATCAGTGTTACCTCAGACCAGGCTGCAGTCTATTTTGTTGCTCCAGGTGAATGTCCAACTCATTCCCCCTTTCACAGTCTGGATTAACTTTATTGCTTGATTTTCCCATCTCTTTGAATAGCTCGTTATCTTGGTGATCAGCGTGCTAGCTATAGTAGGGACCTGAGCTTTGTGCTACGCATTGATGAGTCTGGAGCAAAGGGACAGGCAGATGATGTGCAGATTGTTGGAGTCAACGGTCTGACCTTGAGGTCAGCAATCTTCTTGCAACATAACCCATTGCCCTCCACAAAGGTATTTGTAGCTTCCACAACACACTCCACATCTTCTTTCTAGGACACAGAATATCACTTCCACTTACATGAGCGCCACTGGACACCCACTCTCAACTCCCATGACTTCATCTCTGTGCTGGCAAACATTAGCAAGATCCGCATCCGTGGGACCTATGGTTACTATGGAGGTAAGGTGATGTCTCACTTCCTTTGGGGGAGGGGGGGGGGGATTTTACAAAGAGAAAAACACTGTGTGGGAATCAGGTCGTGGTTACCTGAGCACTGTCAGGCTGGAGAGTGCCAAGCATGGAGTCAGTGGTGCAGCAGGAGCTGCTGTGGGTAGCCCTGCTCCCTGGATTGAGCTCTGCAAGTGTCCCAGTGGCTATGTGGGTCAGTTCTGTGAGTCCTGTGCCCCAGGTCATCGGCATGATCCACCAAATGGTGGACCCTTTGCCCGATGTGTTGAATGCAATTGCAATAGCCATGCCAGCATCTGTGATGTGGAGTCAGGTGAGTTGATGCTGGAGGAGATGGTTTAGACTAAATTCTCCTCCCTTTTTTTGCACTCCATTCCATTCCACCTCATACTCTTATTTAGGGCGTTGTATCTGCCAACACCACACAGCTGGAAGCAACTGCGAGTTCTGCACCAAGGGATTTTATGGAAATGCTCTGGCAGGTACCCCTGAGGACTGCAAACCTTGTCCATGTCCTGAGGGGGGTGCCTGCATTGAGCTTGAGACAGGCATTTTCTGTACTGAGTGTCCTCTGGGATACACAGGTAAGGAAATTTCCAGTCCAACTCCCTCCCTTACCCTTTTCTTTCAGGTCCTCGCTGCAACCTATGTATTGATGGTTACTATGGTGACCCTATAGGCAGATTTGGACCATCCTCGCCTTGCCAGCCATGTGAGTGCAATGGCAATGTTGATCCCAATGCAGTGGCCAACTGCAACGGAACCACAGGCGAGTGCCTAAAGTGCATCTACAACACAGCAGGCTCTCATTGTGACCAATGCCTTCCTGGTAAGACTTCTGCTCCCATTACTTTCACATCTTTTCCTCTTCTTTTTGTCTACAGGGTACTATGGTGACCCTCTGAAAAGCATGAAGGGTGACTGCAAGCCTTGCGGTTGCTACCTTCCTGGGTCCCAGAAAGAGGAGCTCTGTGATCAGTGGACTGGACAGTGCCAGTGCCTGCCCCATGTGGAGGGTCTGCAGTGTGACCAGTGCAGCCCTGGGTACTATGGTCTGGACAGTGGAAATGTGAGTACAGAGCTGGGGATAGGGGGGGACCTCCAATGATGCAGTGATGTTATCCTGCCTTTCTCCATGTGTGCATGTGTGCAGGGTTGCCAGCCCTGTGACTGTGATCCCATTGGTTCCTGGAATCACACATGTGAGACACTCTCAGGTCAGTGCCCTTGCCGGTCAGGTGTTGAGGGACGTACTTGTGCACAATGTGCTGAGGACCACTATGGTTTCTCGTTTGATGGATGTCACCCCTGTAACTGTGACCCTGTTGGGGCTGTGAGCCTGCAGTGTGATGAATCTGGACAGTGTGCTTGTCGGGAGAATGTAGAGGGTCGTCAGTGCGAGCGCTGCAAGGAGAACAAATACAGCCGACAGCAAGGCTGTGTGCCATGCCCAGCCTGCTATGGACTGGTTCAGGAGGCCATGGACCGTCACCGGAGTAATCTGACACACCTGGAAATTCTGCTGCATGGTGTGGACTCTGGAGAGATTGGTCCACCGCCTGGAGATGCAGAGTTTGAGGCTGGATTGATGGAGGCTGAGGCGGATGCTGAACACCTACTTGACGATGTTCGCTTGGCTGCTCATGTCACTGGTGGTGAGAAGAGTGCCCAAGAGCATCTGGAACTGCTCCAGGAGAGGAGTGAGAGGCTGGGAGATCTCCTGGGCTCCGTCCGGGAACTTAATTCTCGTGCTCGGGGAAGCATCGATGAGGCAGAAAGTAATGTGGTCCATGCTGAAGGGAAGATTACCAAGTCCAAGGAAGCCCTGAAAGTGAGTGATATCTCCCTACCCTATCCCACTGCATGAGATGAAGTGGAACAGTAGCACTAAACACAACATTCATTCTATCCAGAATGCACAGCTGTTCCTGGATACAGAAGGAGAGGATGCCATGAGCAGAGCAGCAGAGAGAGCACAGCAATCAGGACAGCAGAGTGAACACATGTCAGATATTGCACGTCAAGCTCGCTTCCTTGCAGACGAGTAAGTAAAGTCAGAGGTGGAAGCAACATTATGAGTGCATTGCCTTGCTTCCTGTTTTCCATGTGTGCACTTTTCTCTCCCCATAGCTATGACAATGAGGCAGCTCAGATTGAACACATGGCAGAGACAGCATTCAATCTGTCATCTGAGGCATATGAGTTGGCCCTTGCGACTGTTAACAAACAACGGGAAGCCAAGTGAGTTCCTTTTTTCTTCTAGGTTAGGATGAGAGGTTTACGTCGTTCTGTCTCATCAAGGCAGGTGTGAACCTCATCCCCACCTCCTTCCTCACTACAGATTTTCTAATCAGAACCCTGCCATCATGAATACCCTATCCATGCTCCTTCCTAAGTCATAGGATAGTAGGTCACTTACTTCCTACATTATAGGGTTAGATATCAGCCTTACTCTCATTTTACTTTTTTTTTCCATTGTTGTTAATCCCTACCCTTTGGCATATGGAGGTAAGGGTCAATCTTGTTCGCTATTTTCTCACCCTGTAGCTGTTCTAGCTGGTCTCCTATCACACTTGGCACCCATTCATCTCCCTTCCTCCTTTTTGAAGATAGAGATGGGATTCAGCTTCTTTCTGCTTTTCCACTTCAATAGTCTGGATGATCCTGTCCATCTCCCACCCTTGTTTTCTTTCTACTCTGCACATCCTCAGCCCCAGCTCCTTTTGTCATCATTTTCTCTTCACTTTGTTTCCCCCATCCTCTTAGGAGTAAACAATGAGTCCTTCTATCCATTACTTTCCCAAGGAAGAAGCATTCATCCTTTGAATTGACCTCTGCCATCACTACCACTGTTTCCATCCTCTGCTCCCTCCCCCAGGCTGGAGGTGGACAACTTGGATATCAAGTCACAGCATCTGGAGGAGAGACTGGACAGGCTGAAGGCAGCAGCCACTAATGCACGAAAGGAAGCATTCGAAGCATATGAGGAAGCACTAAGCCTGGTCACAGAGATCCGGGCATTGGCTGCTGCTGACCCAGATGATAAGTATATTGCTCGGGCTTCCCAGGAGATCCGCCAGGAGGTGAGAGTGATTGCCACTCATGCCTGTCTACCTTGATCCCTTCCTTTTATTGGGTTTCTAGGCAGAGCATGTGAAAGCAAGTGCTCAGGAGCTGCTACAAGCAAATGTGGGGCTTGTGGAGGAGCTGGAGAAGCAGCTCAGTGAGGTCAGCGAGCAGCTGGACCGAGTGATCTATCAGCAACAAACAACAGATGCCCTCCTTTCTGAGGTGGATGTTGCTCAGGAAATGGCACAAAATGCCACACTGCAAGGAGAACAGATTTTAAGAGAGGCCCAGGAAATGCTAAAGACACTGAAAGGTAAAAGTACCCGGACCTCTGCTTCCTGTTTCCACTTAAATTTTCCCTCCTCCTTCCTACCTACTGTTGCCACTTCCAGAGTTTGACCAAGTGGTGCAGGACAGCAAGGAAAAATACTTGGATGCCAAGTCCAGGCTTCCAAAGATTGACGCTTTGCTGAATGAAGCAGAGAGGGAAACAAAAGATGCTGAACAGAGCTTGTCTGGTGCCAAGGAAAATGCCTCAGATGCGAGAAACATAGCACAGCTGGCAAGAACACTTGCTGAGTCTGCATCACAAGTAAGGCTATCTGCCCTCAAAGAGAGGGAAGTTGTTCATCCATCTGGTGATTATTTTTTCTTTCCTTTTTTTTCCTTTCCCTTTGTTGCGGTTGTCCATCCAGGAGGCAAAACGTATCAAAGAGGAGGCCGACCAGGCTCTTCAGACTACAGAAGATCTAGACAAAAAGGCCATAGATCTGCGTGAAAGGGTCCAGGTTCTTGAAGTGAGCCTGGAGGATGAGCATGATGCTCTGAAGAGTGAAGAGCTGCTTAGCCGCCAGGCACTGCAGAAGGCAGACCAAGCACGTTCAAATGCCAGTAGAGCCAAGTTGGAAGTGGAGGGAGCTCTGAAGACTGTGCTGTCAGTGCTGGACGCCCTGAACAATGTTGATGTCATCAGCCTGCAGCAGCTTGAGGAGCTGGAAAGCAAACTGGGTGTAGCTGAGGAAGAGGTGGTCCAGGCAGAGATGGAATCGAAGACAGGCATCCTCCGAGAAGCATTCCGCCAGCAGGTCAGGAAGCCTGCTGAAGGCAGGGTGGGCATAGGTGGGAAGACCATCTTGTGGGTCTTTTGGTAGAGTGCCCAAATGAAGACGTATGAGGAGGAGTTAGAGTTCCTGAGAGGAGAAGAAAGCAACATCCTTAGCATCCGCAATGCACTCCCAGAAGGTTGCTTCAAGCAGTTGCAGCTCGAACCCTGAGCTGCTATCAGAAGAGTGATGATAAAACCAGAGAGTTGGCCCACCAGCACTGGCTCCCAGAGCAGATCCACCTTCCCTCTTTAAGTTCCCATCGCAAAAGGAATAATTACAATTTTTCTTTTGTTGTTTTGTTTCTCTCTTGGTTGTTTTGTTTCTTTTGTTGTTTTCCTCTTCCTTATTTTTGCTCTTGGCATCTCTCTTGCTGGTGCATTCCATTGCTTCCAGTGGAGTCAGTGAAGAACACAAATATGGATGGCTTTCGGGAGTGGGAGGAAAGGGAAGGAGATTCCTGTCAATGGAAATTGGGGATACGATTTCCATCTGAAGATCTCGAAGGGAACGTTTCGATGATCACAACTCTGAACTGTCCTGGATGTCACTGAATCCTCGAGAGCTAGGAGTTTCGGGAGCACTTTTCTTCGGACCAGTGCCTGCTTCCCGGGAAACCTGCTGCTGTAGAGATTCCCATGCAAGAATGCATCCACTCAAGAGTCAGATTACGATAAAAAAAAAAAAAAAGCTTAGGACCTTGTTGCCCAGCAGACCAAAGTCACCAAAATACCGTGGGATTGCAAGATTATTGATTCCATCCTGTGGTCTCTTGAGAGGCATCACTCAGCCAGACTATCTTGTTGACTTGGCTGAACTAAGGGATGAAATCCTGCATTAGTTGCCGTGGACTCGATTTGCTAGAATCTTTCATTTTTAGGTCCGATCATATATGTTATGCACAAGGAAAAGACAAAATACGCGCCTGATTATCTCCGAAGTGCGGTCTGCAATAGGTATTCCTGAAATGTTGGCTGATTCTCTCTATAAATTATTTTGTGTTCAAAAAATACACATACACGTTAGTGAACAGATCTTAGTCACATCTCTCCTCCAGTTTAGACCCGTAAGCAATTGTAACCTTCATTCCTTACTGCCATGGCTTAGGTTTTTTTTAATGAAGCATTATTATTTTGCGATAATACAACTTTCCATTTAAATTGTATACGTAGTGTGTAAATTCGATGTGAGCGTGACTCGTTCGTGATAAATTTGTGAAGTGAGAAGATTCTCAGCTGTTCTGTGAGAATGACGATCGTTCGTAGACTTGCTGGTCTCGCATAACGAAGCACATGGCCTGCGTCGGAGGTCATGTGGCCACCGAGGTCTCCGCGCGTGGCACCACCAAGCGTCGCGGGTTCGAATACTCGGCAAGAATCGACGCCGAGAGATGGGGGTGCGTCGCGGGTTCGAGTTCCTCCTGCAAGATGACGCTGGTTGGCCTCCATTCATTCAGGTGCGGCGGCACTGGTAGCAGTTAAAACCGGATGCCCCCGATGAGTAGCCGGGATTGGGAGTCGACTTCTCCAGGGTCCTTCCAGGAATCAGAACCAAGAGGTCCCTTTGTGGTTCCCCTCCGGTTGTGCAAAGGAGAGGACCCCCCGTCTCCTTCGGGGGAACCCTCCGTCTCGTACCATGGAGCTGGTGTGATACCTTTGCAGAGTGCAAAGAAGAGCTCCGCCTCCTTCGGGGAGAGCACTTCTGAAAAAATTCGGAAGCGTCCTACCAGGGGTTCCTCCGGAGAGAATAAGGGTTTCCCTTCGGGGTTCCCCTTCGGAGACAACCAGGGTGGAGGAGATCTCCATTCCACGAATCCCTTCCCAGGCGTGAGAGGAACGGACTCCCTCCTACGGAGCCCTTCCTGGATTCATAGGGTGGCTCCCTCCCGGGATACCCTCTATCTTGAAGAATTACACACACACCCGGGCGGCAAAGAGTTGCGTGAGCCGCCGGCGTCTCTTGAGCGAACCAAAGAGAAGCTGAAAGCAAAAAAAGCGAAGACAGAGAGGAACCCAAAAAGGTTTCCCGCGTCCTTCTAAGCCTTCTGGGGAAGGAGCACCGCCGCCACCTCCCATCAGAGCCATAATGATGGCGGAGCCGATGGAGGGAGTAAGTCAAGGCAGCAGTGACGGAATGGACAACGACGGCGGTAGCAACCACAGGTAATCCGTGTCATACGCTATGGGCAGCCACTCCTGGCCACCCTGACCGTGGCAACCACGAATCGTGGCGCTATCGCCGGAAGAAACATAGCAAATATTGCAGAACCGCTCTGGCTGCAAGTGACCATCATCACCTTCCCCATGGACGCAGTTGCTGACAACTCGATGAGGAGCGTTCGCCCCTCGATCCGTCGAAAGCGAACGTCGACTTTATGAACATCAAGGCAATGGTGCTGTTCGTCAGGGGGTTCTGTATGTGCCCCGACAGTCCCTTTTGTAATTGACGACCTCGTCGAGAGTGGACTCGTTGCCCACGCTATCTCTGTGGCGTGTCAGGCAAGGCCGTGTCCATCATCCACCTCTCAGGGATCGAACAGCTTGACATATCGACCTAGTTTCCTATTACAGAGAGGTCATCGAGCCTCGGGAGGAGCACTACGGAGGCGGAGTCTTTTCTGGGCAGGCGCTTCTAAAGATCCGGACGGAGAAAGGGGATGAAAATACTCAGCATTGTCCATATCAGCGGCATCCAAGAAGGTTCAGCATGTTCAGCAGTTCTTCCGGGTCTGCATGACATTCGGGTAAAGGACTGCGGCGTACCCTTCGGGGCCGTGCAAGAAGTGTGGCAAGACCGACCAGGTAGCGACAACTTTCGCGGAGCCGAAGAGCTTCCAGTAAAGCAGCCGGACCCTGTCAGATGCGACTACGAAGCCCCCAGGAATGTCTGGAGTCGTTCGACTCCGGAAACCGATATCATCTTCAGTCCCGGTTTCAGTCCAGGTCACAAAACAACCCCAAACAAAGCTCTGTGAGAAAGTCCCGTTATTGTGCACGAAAAATGAACGACGGCATCTGGGACAATGAAAGCTGCACCGCAGCAGCGGGGAGAACTTCTTCCGCCTCTCAACTGCCTTAGGAAACCTCTGATACGTCCACTGCTGCGCAGGTAAAAATGTATTTCCAGAAACCAGAGATTTCTGCGGCTGGGGACGAGGTCCAGAAAGGGCAGGACCGGATACACGAGCTCAGGAAACAACCATTCCCGGTACCTGTAAGTCGACGCCTCGAGTCGAGAGCATATGAAAACCTCGGTCCCGTGGTCTCCTAGAGCGGGACCGAGAACGGAATGATCAGTGAGCAGTGGGCAACGGTCCAAAACTGATACCCGAGGATGCAGACAACGAGGATGCGTTTCCAACGACGACCGTGACCAACACGGCTTGCAAGAAGGTGGGTGAAAATCATCGGGCTCAGACTATTGCCCAGAGAAAGAAGAGGCGTGTGGTAAAAACTACCATAGAATCAGGAGGTACTCGCGTTGGAGGCCGTGCGTGATACCAAGTGTTGCGGGTTCGAATACCCGTAAAGGATCTTGTTGCACTGGACCATCCCAGGCAACGCACGAGTCCACCACTGGACAAGAAGGAGTGGAGTCCCAGACTGTTGCAGGAGCGGGGAAAGAGACACCTTCCTGCATCTGTTGTTGGGTTGTGTTGCCCTCCCGAGTGTCCCAGACACGGGAACACTCAGGAGTATCTGGGAACGCTTCGCTGCTGCCCTCCCACTCCCGATGGAAAAACGGAAGAGAGGTCTTGTGGTGCCTCTTCACAGTCGCGACTTGATGTCGCCTGCTGATAAAGGCGTCGAGAAGCCGCGCCGAAAGGGGCCAGTTGAACGGTCAGGTCACCGCAATCGTCTGCTCCTTCGTGAAGAAAGCGACAAGATGGCCACATCTCTGCCAACAAAAGGAGGAGGAAGTTGCCAACATCCTCCAGAGGGTGCTAAGGATACCAGGGAGAAACCTGTGATCCCTTCCATTCCTGCCCCGAATATTTTAAACTGAGCTTTTGTGTCTTTTTTTTCGTGTTTTTGTTCACGCTTTCCCCCACTCCTGTGCGGACTTCATCGGGGAGCTGTTCACAAGAAGCAACGCCTCCGAGGCATCTCCCTCCGTAGTGGTCATGTGAAACCACTAAGAAGGAAGACATTTTTCTAATATTTTGTATGACTGCATTTTTGTAAATATCATTTTTTTTTTACCATAAACGCCTCGGCGTGCCGGGGTGAAAATAAAGGATCGTCGCCGAGTAGATGAGGGTGTCGTGGGTTTCGAGTTTACCCCCCAAGATGATGCTGGTTGGCCTACTGACTTCATGTGCGGCACTTATGGAAGTCGAATGGCTCCGTTGACTGCCGGGATTGGAAGTTGACCCTCAGTTGGAATCAAGGAACCAGTTCTCTTCGGTGTTCCCCACCAGTTGTACCAATGAAGCCGTCCCCGTTCCCTCGGAGGAACCCCTCCATCTCGTGCAGGGAACTGGCGGATTGATGCCTCTCAACAATGTGAAGAAGTGAGCTGCTCCCCTCGGAAGTGACTCCTCAGAGAAATTGGGAAGCATCTCTTCGGGGTTCTCTTCAGAGGAGCAAACAGGAGCGAATCCCTTGACGGATTAACCAAGGCTTGGAAGAGGAGGCAGGTGAAAGGTGGCTTTTGAAACACGAACTCATCAGCTGTAACCACGAAATTCATGGAATGACTGCGACCATAGGGAAGGAGCTCAGCCACAATTTGCAAGCGTAGCTCTTCAGGAACCAGGGCAAGGAGGACCGAAAGTGAATAACCATCCTGGTAAAGAACAACTTCTCACCTCGGAAGTCTCCTAGGGATGGGAAGCCCGCGTCCTGGGATTGAGGTTGGTGTGGTCCGGAAGTATTCACCTGTTCGTGATGGACGTACACGAACTACATAAAAAGAAAGAAGCTTTCGTGATGGCTCTATGGACTTCCTCAAAAGCAAGGTAGCTCCGAAGGATATCATGGTCATCGTGGGAGACCTGAATGTGGATCTCGGAAGGCACTGGGTGTTCAAGAATGCAATGGTTATCGGCTCGTGGTGGAAGAACTCGGCCTCATCTGGATGGGTGCCACGCACACGCCGATGGACTACATGCTCTACTCAGAGAACATGAACAATTCCAGGGACTATGGGAGCTGCCCGCCACTATCTCGCATCACTCCCTCTTCAGGTTCTCGATGAACATCACCCATTCCGGAAAGGAGCACTCGGAAGCCAGAGCGGTGCTCACCCGCATACCCAACTAGTACGAGGGTTACCTGGAATGCCAATACGTTGTGAGGACCTCCTTCAATGCTACTGATGATGGCTAAAAGACTACCATTAACAGTATTGAAGACCGGAACCGTCTCAAGCATGCAGTCCATCTTTTTTCAAACAGGTACTAGTAGGGCGACTAGTAGGGAGCTCAGATAGTAAGCGCAACAGGAGTTGCACCAGCAACATCCCCTCGCTCTATGTCTTAGAAGAAACCTGGACTGAATTGTCAACAACGACACTGGAATGCCAGAAAAGATGAACCTCACAACGGACATCCTCATCCAATACCAGCAGCGACAGTATCGGACCATGGAACAAGTGGTGGAGGTATTCCACCACCACCACTCTGAGCTGTTTCGCGGGAAACCTCTCGAGGAGAAGCGGAGGAGCAAGTCCTGCGAAGTGTCGTCAGGCAACCCTCCGGACTCCTTCAGCAGCAAGCCCTGGACCAAGACTTCATGGACGAGAAAATCAAGATAGTTTTTCTAGAATTCTGCAACGACGTGGAGACAGGTCCTGACACCATGTCCGTTGCCCACGGTCGATGTATCTTTCTGCCTGCCTGCCTCTGTTGAGCCCGCTGCCGACCCGGATGCGGGAGAGAGGACGACTGCCCACATCCTTCCTGGGATAAGACTTCTCCAACAAGGAGGCAATCGTAAGCCGGCCGCCCATCTCCGTTCTGAACTTTAACACCAAGTGGATGGCCAAGAACTGGGTCAATCGCCTGGGGGGATGTATTGGATCTGTGGTTTCTCGCATGCAAACGCACGCCGTTCCTTGAGGGCAAATGTGGAAGAATGCCAAGTGCGCTCAATTCCTCCTAGGATACATCTTCATCCTTGAAAACGATCTGATTCTAAATCTCACCAATCTTCGGCTCGGCTGACCACATGATGCTTTTTAGGATCCAGAAGAAGGGCTTCCGAAAAAAATTTCTGGCACTCGTAGTGGTTATTCTGGAAGAAGTGCGATTGCATTTCGCCATCAACGAAATGGTCTCAAGAGATGGGATGAAAAGAGGAGTCTACTAGGGAGATGCCCTGAGCTCCATGCTCCTCGTCTTTGACATGGACATGTGACCAAAGATCTCAAGCTCGAGAGTCCCGTCTGGAAGACCATCATCCACCTACTTACGCCAACAACCCATTATTCGTCATGACTAACGAGGAAGGACCCTTCCTCCTTTGTGAAAGTCGTAGAACATGGGAAGGCTACGCAACCAAGTGCCAACTGCTTGCCGCTGGATTCCCTGACATCCCCTGACATCTTCAGCATCCACAGACTTAATGCAGGGGATGACATCAAATTCCTAGAGATCTGCATTGAGAATAAGACGTCGCCAACATCCGAATGGAAGGACATGGTCTTTTGCCTGCGTTGGCGGCCACGTAGCTGCTACCGTCTCCGCGCGTCGCGGGTTAGAATTCCATCCGAAGAAGGATAGATCTTCCTGAGAAATGGGAGGCGCATCATGGGTCCTCCACAGGACGACACTGGTTTGCCTCAGTTGGCTCCGGGCGAGGAGGCACTGGTTGACACCCGGTCAAGCTAGGGCGTTTATTTCTAAACTCTACCTTTCTTGTGGCAGGACGTTTGATTCTGCCACGTTACTTATGGATACGAAAAGGGACCTGCCGGGATCTGGCACGCAGGACAGCAGGGTTTGCCTCAGCAGCACAGGGGAAGGAGAGACAAACAAAAAAAAAAAGCAAGCAAAACAAAAAATGCAGTCCAAAAAAGGGGAGGGAAGGGTTGGGGAAGGGATCACTGTGTGCTGGAGAGTGTCCTCTGCATCCTTATAAGGATGCCGGCAAGTTCCTGTTATATGGTTCCCAGATGGGACCATCTTGACGCTGTCCTCATGAAGAAGACAACAAAATAGATAGCGTCCCTTCGCCCTGTCCTTTTTGGGATTGCTCCATGCGGCCACGATCCCTCGTAGGCAGCACAGTGCTGCTGGAGGTGAGGCCGGCGCGAGGACGTCGTGCAGGAAGAGGTGCTTTACAACGTCTCTGACTTTGTCGCTGGGACTCCAAGGGTCGTGGCCAAGCATCCTCAAAGGGGCCGGAAGGCAACACAGCCCACCAGGAGGTGCGAGAAGGATTCCCGCTCCCAGTTTGGGTTCACACACCCCCCTGTCCACAGATGCCGGCGGGAGTCGCACGGGAGGCCCCAGTGCAGCAACATCAATGCCGACTCCTGCCACTTGAAGAGGAGGGTACGGGTGCTCATGAGCACTGGGGTCCACTGCAGGTCTTCCGGAATACCCTTTAGCACGCTCCAGCTCAAAAGTCCACGAGGTCGACCACTCGGGGTGGCAGCGTAAGTGAACTGGCGCGTCGTCCACTCGCCCAGTCCTTTCCTCCTGTCGGAGATCTCCCATCTAGCCGTAAGGCTGCTGCCCATGTATTCCCTAAGAAAGGGCAGCGCGGCGGCGAGGGAGGTTCTGCTGGCCGCGTCGCCCTGTTCTGCGCTTGTCTCCTGGATCCTCGCCCATGTGCGAACGGTTTCCTGCAACCAGACACTACCGTTCGAGAGGCGGCACTGGTGGGAGCCGGAAACCCCCGGATGCCCCCGCTGAAGTGGATCCTCCGGGTCATCCTCTAAGCCCTTTGGGGTCCCGTTTTCCTGGGGTGGGAATGGATTCGTACCATCGCATACCATGAAGCTGGTTGATACCCCCCTCAGGGAGTTGCCTTTCCAGGGTGTAGAAGTGCTCTGCTTCCTTCAGAGGCATTGGGAAGCGTCCTTTCGGGATTCTCTTCGGAGGAGGAAACGGGGGCGGTTCTCTTGCGGGTTCCCTCCGGAGAGGAAACGAGGAGTGGTCTCTCCTCCGGAGGACCCCTTCGGAAAGAAATAAGGAAGAAATGGTTCCCTTCGGAATCCCCTCCCAATCGTAAGAGAGGAACGGACCTTTTTCTCCAGAGTTTTCCTGGATTCAAAGGGTGGCCCCTCCGCGGTACCTCCTATAACTTGAAGAGCGACGCGCACCCTCTGTTGACGTGGACGGTGCTTCAGGAGCTTCGCGGGTTCCCCCCTCTCCCGAGGAGGTGAGCGGTTCTTCAGCACTCAGCGAACCGGAAAAAAAAAGACACCAAGAAGATCAGACAAGAAGAATTTCAGGCAGGAACTAATTTCTCCTTGCAGAAGACCAACCTGTGGAACGGTGTGCTCACACCCATGTTTGGTGAACCTACCGCCGCATCCCCGAGAAAATGGCCAAATGTCTGGCCAACGTCCGTCTGGAAAGGAGGAAGAGATGAAACTTAGGTTTCCGTGTCTCCGGAGAGCAGGGGGAGGCGCGGGAGTGTGGGAAGTCGCTCTTGCCTTCCGAGCTGCGGAGACCGCAGCACGTCGATGCTTGGAACGAATGGATGGGACTGTTAAACCGGCCCCTGCAATCTGGCTCAGCGGGACCAACGTCCCGATGCTGACCTTGTCCGGGACACCAGGACGGTGGCGGAAGACAAGACCGCGATCTGGCCGAGTAACTTCATCAATGTGAAAGTCGTTCCTAAGAGCAGGAAATCATGGAGCAAGGAGCTGACTACTGTGATCCAGCTTTTTGTGCGGTCCCATGGACCACAGAAAGGTGGCTTCAGAGGCGGCCAAACGTGACATCGGCCACAGCGAACAATTCTCCGCCAGTAGGAATGACCACGAAAAACGAGTGTTCCCGTACAAACGCCAGATAAAAGAGTGGACCACTTGCAAGTCCCGCGAACTCTGGAAGCGCAAAGCTTTCAGTGGACTGAGATAAATTCCGATATCTGGAAATACGCTGAAGTAAGCTTCCACTGAAGACCATTGCGCAAGAAGCAGTGGCATCGATGTGGTCACGGCAAGTTCCGAACTCCTTTGTTATTGGGACCTCTCTGTGGAGATTCGGTTTGCTTCCAGAGATCCAGGAGAATCTCCTGATGTTCTACCACAAAGCCCTTCTTCCCGGCGCGTTATTCCTACCATTTCGGTACGAACGACGACGCGCCGGGACAGTCCAGAAAGAAAGGGGGGGGGCTCTGCCGCTGACCCTCGTGCTCATCCCTCCCTGCTCCGGGGCCCTCTCTGCAATCAGTGTGGTGGTCAGGTCTCAGGGTCACAGCTTGACTTCCTGGTCTGGTTGGATACTGCTGGCCTCTGAAGATGGGAAGGGGGCTGAGTCCTCCACGAAAGGATGTGTGTGATTCGCGGCTTCCATAGTGGACGAGCAGCTTCGATGACGGACGATGGCCAGTATGCTGGAGCAATGAAGATGATCCTCACTTCTTTACCTGCCGAGCCTTAATGGAAAGCCGTAAAGCGAACTGAACTCAAATCTCTGTCTCCATGTACAACCCTGTGGTGAGGGCGACCACAGTCTCCTTCCCCCTCAACAGGAAAACAAAGCTCCGGAAAGATGTAAACATGACAGCACGGGTCCCCTGGAAAAGGTTCTCATGTGAGGGTGCGGCAGAGCTCCAGCTCAGGGTATCCTCTACACTCTCCAGAGAATCCAAGAAGTTGCATTAAGTGCAACGGTTGAAACTGTGACCCTCTCCCACCCCTTTGCTGTAAATTCGTTCCAAACAGGAACAGTGTTTTTTCTTAACCAGTGACGCGAGGAACTCAAGGGAACTCCTTTTTCTGTGATGTACTTCTTGTTTAATCTGTCGGAATAAATTTGCACCACCTCTGGTCGGACTGGGGAAAAGGCAGACTCCTACAAAACCGAAATTTTACCAGCTCGTTGAAGATAAGGTTGGAGACAACTGTTGTAAATAACAGCGAAGCTAAGTAAGACAAGAAAGAAATAGTCAACTAATCTTGGGGCTCGCCTCTCTACCTACAAAGCCAGAAAATTCTTTATTGAAAGTCGCGTTTGTTTGCAACAACGATTTCTTTGAAGAGCTGTTTGGTACATCCAAGTAAAAGACTTCAAATTGAAAATTCTAAGGAGCAATACTCTTTCCATGACTTTATTTAGTCAGTTAGATAAAATGTTTCTACTTTTCATAGGATCATCATGTTTCGTAGATTAGTCCTTACAATAATATTTTGATTTCCACAGGATGTGTTTAAATTGGATTTGTCTAGATATGCCTAGCAATTCCCACCTTGATCATAGGAAACTTGCATGCTAATTCCTCGTAGCTGCCTCAAAAGACTTCATGATGAACTCGTGAAGACTTCAAAGAAAACTAGGTAGTAACAGCATCTTCAACAAAATCTGCTCGCGTTAGAATTCAGAAAAGAAAAAAGGTTTCAATACTTCAGATTGTAAGCAATTTTGTTCTCCCGTTTTACGAACTAATTACCACGGTGCCGTGGTTATCTGATTTGAATCTCATCGTCTGATACTCTATGGTGGCCATGGGGAACTTTTCATCGCAACGAACTCCACGTCCGTTCCAGAAAAGTCTGGCAGGTCACAATTATAGGAAAAAAAATTACCAATTTTTTACTTTTATGGGTTATAGTATTTTCCATTTATTTTTATCATGCTATATACGTACCCTGTAATGTGGTCGGTCTAACGGTTACGTTAATTATTTTTCTCGCGTCTCTCTCAGTGCTACTCAAAAGCAAATCGTGGCGAAAACGAATAAAAGAGATAAAAATAAAAGATTTTTTTTTTTTAAAAAAAAGGACAGAATTAAACTCTTAGCACAGGAATGTGAACTGAAGGGCGCAAGAAAGAAGAAGAAAAAGCAATTCCAAGGAAAACCTTTCCACTGTTATTCCTCAATTCAATCAGTTTTATCAGATTTATTGAATTGTGCTATCCACAATTTGTTTTCATTAACTCGACTAAGTTTTCGGTTTTTATCTGGGTAGAATAAGTCCTCCATTCTTTAGTTGTACAGATATCAAATAAACCAAAGAATCAATTTGATTCTATTACACATTTGTAAAGGATTAATGACCCTTCTCTATAATGTATATGCCAATAAAACACGAATCGACGTGGCATAAATATTAACCTTACGTACGCACTGAATTATTTATTACCAAGGGCTGATAAGAGATGCGAATCTTCTTCCCGATGCAGCCTTTCTCACCCGGCCACGTAGGGGCGTTCATTTCTTTGGAAACAAACTTACAGGAGCTATGGGAACGAGTTTCCAAGGGAAGCGAAGTCCGCGGAGAGGGTCGCCCGGAAGGAACGGTAGGAGACACGGGTCTTTGGCATGGGCCGTTCCTTTTTCTCTTCCCGATATGTTGGCGAGCTCCTGGCAACTTTTCATGGCAAGTGGGACCACCGTCCTGCAGTCCCCACAAAGGCAACTGCTGGCCGGGCGCTGCTGCGAGCGTAACCCCAGCGCGACGGGGAAGGTGCGCGCCGCCACGGCAACCCAACGTTGGCATGGCGGCGCCGCACGGAAGCCCGCCGCGGCCAATCTTGCATATATGAGGACGGGATTGTGAATCAGCGCTGCTTAGCTCATTGTGAAGATTTTCATTTGTGATTTTCAGTCTCGCACTTTACAGGGATTGTTTTCGAAGGAATCCAGTCTTACCCGTGTGCAATTCCAAACAGAGCATGCAGTTTTAAGGCAGCTCGTTTCGTAAAGGGGCATGTTTCCATAGAAACGCAGGTCTAGTAAACCTCAGTTCGTAGAAGCGAACTGAACTTGGACCTAAATAAATGATCAACTTGTGTATCAGTAGTCTAGAGCTAAAAATGAGTAAAACTGAGTTTTTGTTTTTGTTTTTTTTCCTTTTGGTGTACCGGAAATGGAGTAGAAAATAGTCACAGTCCTATGCTGGTGTCATTTATTACTGCAAACCTGCTTTCAAATTGTCTCAATTTTTTTTTACAGTCCTCTCATATGTCACACTATAATGAATGCGACACTATAATGATGCCACATTGACTGTAGCGTGGCGAACTGTGCTTAGTAATTAAAAGGACTAGGCTGTATAGTCTGATTCACATTTTGAGCTTCATCCCGTTTTAAGTTTTTTTTCGAAAGCAGTGATACTGCAATGGAAAGGGTTGACTAAATGCTTATAACTCTGAAGTTTGGTGTCCGGTGCTGATAAATGAGCAGTCATATCTACTACTTAAATGCCAGATCATGCAGTCAATTGCTCCTTTCAAGTTTAGCAGTAGATTATACCTGGTTATCTTTCGTATCCCCAAACTTCATTCCTTGAGTTCCAGAATCGCTTTTACAGATATAAGAGCCTTTACTCACCTATCTGACATACGAATAACAAAGAGGACACTCATATGCTGCTCCTCATTTAGATGAAAACTGCTTAAATTGATGACATTGGAGACCACTATTTTTGATGAAAATTACTCATTTAGTAACCACAGAAATAATTGAAATTCGTGGTTAAGCACCGGATATAAAGGTGTTCATGTAGGATACTCCGCTAGGCGCTGAGTATTAAGAATGCGAAATTTTGAAATTAAAATTAAAAATTTAATTTATCTTTGAGGAACTCTACTATGTCAAGTTTTTCGCAAGTTTTGACGATGCTTCATTTGGAGCTATACCTCTAAGTTTTTTGTATGGCAAGCTTCATTTTAGCAGCACCAGTACCACTTCGTTAAGTAAGTCTTTTCCTATGGTAGTACCTTAAATTCGAAATGGAGTAAATTCTCAAAAACCTTCATGTCTTGTTTACTCTAATGGGCGGCTGACCTATGTGTGGGATATCAGCTGGATCGTGACGTGCCGAGAAAAAAAGTAGGTTTGCTATCCTCAAATACAGAATTGATTAAGTTGGTCGTGATTGCGTCAATTCTGCCATACAGTTCTGCGGAACACTCTCGAACTTACCCCTCGTTCGGGCTTAGGATTCTCAGCTGTTTCCAGCGATTCGCTAGCAAAACTTTCCTTCCTAATCTGGTTTAAGATTTTTACCAATTATCTCACTAGATTGCACAGATATATCGTGATTTTTAAATTAATGTTTTGGAATAAACAAGTGTTTACAAACATAGTTGCACTTAAGTTCGTTTCGGGCGACAGTTTCTTATTTCAAGCTTTATAATCCAGACTTTGTGCTTTGTAGTAGAGTGCTTCTTCTCCACATTTGTGCGAAACTGCAATAGATTCATGGAAAAGTAAGCGTACAACCTCCCCATTCACGTTTAAAAAGAAACATTCTCGAGTGCAAGCAGCACTGAACTTTTTTCCGGCAAAAAAATTTTCCCTCTTTGCTAATATTTGGCATTTACATTTGAAATGCCGAAATGATAGAAGTTCAGTAAACTACTACACGCATCTGAGTATACATCTTCAACGCCTCTTTAAACCAACCTGCTCTCTCGAAAACTAATATCCTATGCGACGACAGACTCCTTTGTGTAACTGGAAGTTATTCACAATGTTTCGTTGTTTTCTTCGAAATGTGTGATGTATTTATCAGCGCGGGTTTCATAGTGGGGACGTCGTTTTCAATTTCAAATTTCATAGGCTTTAGCAGACTGTAGGCTCTCCCTTCTGTTGCAGGGTTACAACAGATGCCGGTCTCACCAATGTCTGTTGCTATTTCTACCTACTTCATATTTCGTAATATTTTCGATCAGCATCGGAATGCAAAAAACGAGTATTTATATCCACGAGTCATTTGTATTCACTGTAATGTGCATTTTCCGATATTTAATTGGCGTTTTTCAGTGAATAAATATTTCCGTGGATCACAAATACTGGGGAAAAAAAATCATATATATTCAGTTTCATGAAAGAAATCGAAAGCAAGCATGTGGAAACTTTTTGCATTCACACAGGTTCGTGATAAAGTTCAGAATCCCTGAAAATTTGGAATCTCCCTGTAGTATTCTGCCAATCCTTAAGGAAGTGGTGAACGTGGTGAAAGCTGTCAGCTGTTCTCGGACACGAAAATTAGTACGGCTCCGGTGATGCAAAGAAAGATCGAAGATAAACTACAATTAGCTTTTTCTCCAGACTACTTGGTATGGAACTGATTTCGAGCTGTCCGAAATGTTGTTTTCAGAGAAAGTAATTGAAGCCGTGGATGTCAGATAATTATTGCATAGACATTTATGATAAAAAACTATGCAAGTAGATTTGAGGACGGTTAGATTTGCATGCGCATTGCGTCTTTGTAGCTGAAAACGAAGTGGGCTTGGAATGTGTACGGTGTTGAGATTTTGGGTTTGAGATACATGTATGAACATGTAATAAGCATGTTAGAATCCTTGAGTTTAAATAAGTAATCATAAAGTCCAGTGTTAGTAAGTTCTGTTAGCGCAACTTAGTAATAACCAAATTTTGCCAAGTACGCACGTGTGTTGATCATCGTTTTTTTTTTTTTTTTTTTCAACCAAATTTACGTGGTAATTTTATTGAATAGTAACTTGTAAATATCATTTTTTTTGTCCAATCCAGAAGCTTGAATGTTGCTACTGTTTTCACGAGTTTTGCTTAAACGAGTATTTTTACAAGAACACTCACAAAAGATGTCAGATTTCTTTCGTAACCGTAGTGGAGTGTATGTTGAGATTTTGAATAACGTAAATATAAATGCCTGCGTGGTGCTGAATTGTATTTGTACATACGTGTATGTTGTGTACATGGATTCAGGAAAGACTGCTTGAAATGCCCGCTTGATTCACATGCAAACAGAAAGACAAGAATAAATTGATTTTGCCGTATCGCAAGATATCAGTGATGCCCAGTCATCATAAGCATTTTGTCTGCTTTGTGTTTTTAAATCCAGGAAAGCATGCAACTGTTCATAGGTGTGCTGTAATAACACTACATGTGCATGTTCCTTTGCTTAGTGCATGTTTGAAGTACTTGAAATTTTTTCTCAGCATGCTATGTGTGCAGTCATTCTTTTTATTTCTGTTTGTAGTTTGCTTTAGAAAAGTTTAGATGAAATATGAAAAGGACCATAGAATATGTTTCTCATCATCAAGAAATAATTGTTAAACTTCCACATGGAAGTCATTGGTAAAGTTGACATTCTTTGATGAGAAATATGTTCATTTCATGTGAAAGCTGATGCTGTCATAATCGTATATGATTTGTATGCCAATTGCAGCATTGATTTTGCAGTTTGATTTTATTGGTTATGAGCTCCTATAATTTTGTCCAACCTAATATGAACTTTTCATAATATTACTGAAATTGCAGCATTTACATTTTCCATGTCACGTATGTTTATCCATGCCAGAATATCTCCAAAAATGTTCTAATTAACTCTTGCATCCAATATCCTGATGAATTTTTCAGCAGCATTTCAAAATAATAAGAATAAAGGAAATTGTGACCAAAAATATGTTGATATAATTCTTCAAGTTCTCAATGAAAAAAGAACCATTTTACAATCAATTTATTTCAACCAAATTTCAGATGACTGTGTATCTTCCACTGTATTGACTAAAGCACATCATGAGCATCAGACTATACAGTCTAGTGGTGCTGACTGCAGTACTAGTTCGCTGGCTTGTGGCATTGTTTCCATATTCAGGGTATAAAAGTCCTCCTATGTTTGGAGATTTTGAAGCCCAAAGACATTGGATGGAAATCACAGTTAATCTTGATTCTAAGACTTGGTATCAAAACACAAGTGATAATGACCTTCAGTATTGGGGTCTAGACTATCCTCCTTTAACAGCATATCATATGTATTTATGTGGTAAATTATTAAGGCTAGTAAACCAGTCATTTGTGGAATTGCATTTTTCTCGTGGAATAGAAGATTTAACTCTGAAGTTGTTTATGCGTTTGTCTGTGCTTTTTGCAGATCTGATTTTTTACATACCAGCAGTGTTGTGGTTTGTTCTGTGTGCCCACACAAATACAGTGCCAAGTTTTTATCAAATTTATCGCAAAAAAGCTTTAGGCGCCATTTTATTATCTGCATTCTTATTGTACCCAGGATTAATTTTGGTTGACCATGGCCATTTCCAGTATAATTGTGTATCACTTGGGCTAACAGTATGTGCTGTCTGTGCTGCAGGTCAAGGTTGGAATTACTTGAGTGCTATGTTTTACACATTAGCATTGAACTATAAACAGATGGAGCTATATTATATTCTGCCATTTTCCTTTTATTATGTGGGTTCTTGTTTAAACAAGAACTTTGTTTTTTTCCTCAAAAGTTGCTTCCATATTGCTGGAATAGTGTTATCTATAACTTTGTTGATCTGGTGGCCTTTTTTGTTTGACTTTGAAGTTACGTATTCCGTAATTCAGCGTATTTTACCATTTTATAGAGGTATATTTGAAGACAAAGTGGCCAATTTTTGGTGTTCTTTCAATCTGTTTATTAGAGTGAAACAGTGGACTCAATTTTATTCAGTGTTACTTTGTACAGTTAGTGTGTTGGTTATTGCATTGCCTAGCAGTATAAAATTGCTGTTCAAGCCAGAGCCCCAGCAT
The DNA here is from genome assembly GCA_036172245.1 of Raillietiella orientalis. NCBI lineage: Eukaryota > Metazoa > Arthropoda > Ichthyostraca > Raillietiellida > Raillietiellidae > Raillietiella > Raillietiella orientalis. Next base: position 2,283,925 of record JAYWIR010000032.1, on the reverse strand, counting down.
CTTATGCTAAGTCTTTTCAATGCATCATTATCTTTTTTTCTGTTTTCCTTTCATGTTCATGAGAAAACTATTCTTTTACCTGCTATTCCAGCCTGTATGCTTCTTGCATCCCATCCCTTCCCATCATTTTGGTTTTTATGCATGTCTACTATTAGTTTATTTCCTCTAATGGTAAAAGATGGATTAGAAATTGCCTTTATAGGGACATTTTCTTTGTATTATGTGTTATGTGTGCATCAGTTTAAGTTGGTGGATATTAGTGACTTGCCCCTGCCAAAGAAATTCTTGCGTTTCTTATTAAATTTAGACCATTACTTTTCCATAAAAAAACTTTTAAATTTTTGTTTTTATCTGTCAATTGGTGGTGGGCTTTTCTTATGTTTTTTAATGATATCAGTTAAACCACCCAGTGCTTATCCTGATCTGTATCCAGTAGCTTTAGGTGCCTATTGTTTTCTTCACTTCCTTTTCTTTCTAATTTTATTTAATTTGTACCAATTCTGCAATTGTTATACATTTTCCCAGGCCAAAATATTAAGAAACAAAAAAGAGATATGAAATACAAGCATTTATATTGTTTTTTCACAATAAAACATAATTTGCTGTTTGTTGTTTTCAATTCGGAATTATGTGAGGAACCTAAAAATTTTTCCTAAATATGGGTGTTTGATGGAAATTTATTGAAACATGATCCTACAATTCAGCATATTTTATATCATTCAGAAACGTTTTGCTTCAAATGAACATGTGAATTATCTACAAGTATACTTAGCACATCCTGCTTGATACAAAACATGTTGAATTTTGAGGTAGGTCGAGATACATTCATAAGTGCTAGGAATTAGGAGAATACAAGTGCAGAGTCATTCTTCCACTAAGCTCGAGTAATGTGGGAATCATTTCAGAAAGTCAGCGATCTGTCTGATGGATGTGGAATCAAACTTGACTGTGTGATTGTAAGTTCTTTATTTGAAGATCAATCTTTACAAAAGCAACACAGGTGAGAGAATTGTAAATTCTATCTTTGGATCACATTTTCTTATCTCAGAATGGTATATTCAGTAGTCGGTGAAGAAATGAAGAACATTCATGCTTTAACTTTGAAAACATTAACGCCTCAGCAATGGAAAACATCACAGTAGTACAATGAATCATCAGAAGTGGTGTACAATAAAAACTAGTGCACCTGGAAAAGTGATTTTGTTTGGTGAACATGCTGTGGTATATAAACACTTGGCAATTGCTGCTTGCATGAATCTACGAACGGAAGTACTAATTAAGCCCACCATGTTAGGAACAGTTATGATTGATCTAAGCATGTATGAAAGCTGCTTCACTTTTTCTGTTTGCAATTTGAATACCAGTTTTAGAAAAACAGCAGATACACTTAATGAGTTGGTCAAGTTGCAATCTTCAAATCCTCACATACAAGCTAGTCTTACTGTGCTTCTACAACTATTGAGAGCTCTTTTTGTGCAAGTTCCATCCATTCATATTATAGTTTCTTCTACTATCAAAGCATCTGGGCTAGGCAGTTCAGCTGCCTATGCAGTTGCTCTTAGTGCAGGCCTCATACTGTGTCGAAATGGTGGTGTTCAGAATGACAACTTCTTGCATGAGGTTGACCAACTTGCTTTGGAATGTGAGAAAGTGTTTCATGGAAAGCCTTCAGGCCTTGACAATACTACTGTGATAAATGGAGGAATAATCAGTTTCCAGGATGGGCACATTGTTAACCATATAAGAGATCTGCACTTGCCTTTGCTCTTGATAGATTCAGGAAAACCAAAAAACACAAAGAAAATGGTCAGATTAGTGCATCAGCGCATGAATGATTTCCCAGTGCTCATCAACATGCTTATGGAGGCAATAGGAGAAGTTTCTCGGCTTGCTATGCAGGAGATCTTGATGATTCAGAGTGAACTAGCAACAAAGTCTATAAGCCGATTGCAGGTAAATGCATACTTTTCGGATAAGAGTTTAATTAAAAAATACCAGCAGATGTTGGTAGACATTAATCAAGGGCTGCTATGCAGCTTGGGAGTCTCTGATCCTGCACTAGACCATATTTGCAAATTGGCACAAGAGAATGGAATCAGTGCCAAGTTGACAGGAGGAGGAGGTGGAGGCTGTTGCTACATACTGATGCCCCTCGCCTGTCATAGCAGTCAGCTTGAGCAATTTAAAGATAAACTGGCTAGTGAGGGATATTCATACATGGATATCTCATTGGGAGGTCCTGGAGTTGTTGTAGAAATTACTCCTGTTAGTAATGAATAAAGAAAGGACTTTGCAGCAGTTACCCTGTAAAATCCCAGAAGATAGAGCCATTAATTACTTGACAACCACTGGTTTATATCTTGCTTATACATGAGATGCTGCAAAATATGCCGACTGTGCCGCCATGTGCCCACAAATGTGATAGGTCCACTTTCCAAAGTCCTTGGAGCAAAACCATTTGGATGAAGGTTCTGACATGCTGAGAATTCATCTTCATTTAAAGTAACAACAAAAGACATGGGTTCCACTGAAACAAAGGTGCTATTTCAACACTTATCTTGAGACCATGCTTACACTCTGCATTGTCCACTTTCTTCCAGAAGTTGACCCAAAAAGTAAATGCTTCTACGATGGAAGCAACTATAATAGTAAGCACAATTAAAGTAACAATGTAAAACACCATGAAATAAGCACGACTCCATTCTGAGGATACATGTGCGTATCCTTCCATTACAATATGCCAATTATTGACAACTGTCAACTGGAATAATGTCATAAGGCTAGAGGGAAAGTGCTGAAAGTTGCACAAGTAGTAGTAGCCATGATGTCCTGTCTGATTATCATCTTTGTAAAAGTTTTCTACACTGGTATTTCTGCAACTCAACTTTGCTCAAAGCATGTGAATGATTAACTGGTTACCAACCTGCAACAGTTCAACATATTATAAGATGCAAACAACTCCATGCCAACAATTGCAAAACTATAATAAATAATTAAGAGGACAACAGTAGCAGAGGCCATGCGTGGTAAAAGCATGCTGAATGTACCAGCAACATCCTGGTAACAGCGCTTAACTTGCAAAGCTGGCAGCAAACGTAATAAGCATAAAGCATGTGTCCAATAGGCAGACCATCCAAGGTACTCAAACAATAGAGAAGCTGCTAGCAGAGCAACAATGCAACAGTCCAATAAGTTCCATAAAGAATAAAACCTATGGTTAAAGCTCTGTCCTCCAAATCTAATTACAATTTCGAACATGTAGACTACAACACACGATTGCTAGTTTTATTTATGCTGCTGGCTGCTTTGTTTACCTGTGAAAAATGGCAATGTCACTTTCCAAAAAACTGGTTTTATTCCAACAATATCGTTCTGCACAATAACAAGAAGCAATAATCCATGAGCTATAACAATAGCATCTGCAATGCATAAGTTAAATATCTGTTATTTATAAACTTTACACTCACATCTGGATATATTGAAATATGGAGAATTTGCAATCCTTGCCAGCAAAGTGTATATGCTGTTTTGAGATTTTTGACATTTAGTATCTCTATGCCATTCTACATCCACCAATTCATATATTTTGTAAAATTCCTCTAGGCTAAGATAGCCAGATTCTGAGTGATTCAAAGCACAAAAAATTAAGTAACACTGCTGGTGTGCTAAAATGGTTCCATCAATGGACACAAATTGGGCGTACTCACAACACTGTGGTCTATAAAACTGAAGCAATTTTTCAAAATGTCTGAAAGACAGCTTGCCATCTCCATCTTGCAACAATGAAAATGCACTTTCACAAGCTTTCCTGCTATGGAAGAAAAGCTTCTTGAATTTGTGCCGCTCCATGCAAGAAAAACATTCATAGACAATGGCCAATAACTGAATAAGACAATGTTATAATCATGTTAGCAGTATCATTACCAAATTCATGAGAAAGTAGAGCACAGATGTCAAATATGCAATGAAGAAAATGGCAACCAACCAAGACTTTGCAAATGATGGTAGCATTACATCAGGAAAACTAAAAACAGAAACATCTGAGCTTTAAAGATCAATCAGTACAGTCTGAATGTTGGAACATTCCATGCTAAAACACTTGTCTGAGAAAACAACAAAGAAATACTTACTTTGCAGTTGTAGCAAGAACAAATAAGCTAACAAAGCTCTTGGAAAAAGTTCCAAAATATATGTTATTTCCATCTTCACTGAGCAGCAAGTAGCCTATTAGGCTAAATATTAACATAAAAAAAAAAACTAGCAGCAGCATGTCAATCACCGGAGATAAAGATTGTAAAATTTGTCTTATAAATCTTCTTACTCCACCTAGGTATTTGCTATCAATTAAAAACAAAGGTCTCAAAGCTCTGGTGGCACGGAAATGAGAAGACTGACGAACAAGTACAATTACAGCTTCAGCAAACATGATGATGATAAAAAAAGTCTGCTCTAAAATGTTACTTTGATCCACTGTGATAACTCAAGTTTACCTTGGTCATTGATCGAATATGAGCTCTATAATGCCTCCAACCTACCCATCTTATTGATAAACTTATTTCCATTGCCTTGAAACTTAAAAGCAACAGTTCTAACACACTGTGGGCAGCAACTGGAAGCTATGGGCAAATAATGTAAAGAGAAATCATTTGCACACCAACATGGAATACTTGATTTTCAGTGTTTACCTGAATTAATGGAATTGCTGGTTGTTCAAATAAAGCTAGTCCTAACAACATCAGAGAAGTTACTAGATTTATAATGTAAAACCAGTGATTATGCACAAGAGCATATGCAGCAAATGAACGTGTTCCTGTTGGATGTACGATGAACTTATCATTATTGATTCCCTCCTTCAAAGCAATACAATGTTAAAACTGGTTGGAAAATTTTCATACACTGTAATCTCATAAGAAATAAGTTACAAGAGTCAAACATTCATATAACAGTTAATATCAATGTTTTCTATTTTCCAGTTTTTCCTTGTTAATGTACACATCATCTTTTTAAACTGAAGTGTTGGTTCTCTCTTGGTTCAAAAAACAAATTACCGAAAATTTAAAAAAAGGTGCTTTAAAAGAACAGCTAATAATTGTTGATGAATCATAACCTCTGTAGAAAGTTATGTTAACACATCTCCATTACACTATCTGAATCTGTAACAAGTAAAGTACCTCTAAATAAATGGCTGCTTCATGATATTTTAGATGGCTGATCTCTTCACGATATGTGCATTCCTTTTCCATTGTTAGTTCTATTGTGGTCTCATTACACTTCTTGTAGTGTTTTTCTCTGTCTTCTGGTTAATACTGATAAACTACACAACCTACTTACATCTGTGGATAATTTGGAGAACACTGTGCTGGTGGGCACTTCATAGATTTGCTGATTCATAGCTAATCCAAGAAATGATCCTTTCTCATTTATGACTTGTGTACGAATTATAATCCAATGCGTAGAATCCAAAGCCTTCAATTGGAAAATTGAAACTTGCATCGCATGGATTGTTTATTTATCTTACCTTGCCGGATCGACCAACTTTAATGGGGTTCAATTATCTATCCAAGAGTAGATTTCTCAACGATTCAGATGGATCAATGCTTCATAAGCTATGAAAGATACTGTTAGGGTTCCACGGATGCACTAATAACGCTAGTTTGCAGAAGTGAATTGGATCCCTGGTTTCACATAACAGGTGGGCCTGCGTGTCAACTTGGAAGTCAACTTAAGAACCCCAAAGGATGCAACAAGAATTCGGTTTATTCAAACTTTCACGTGCAAAGCGGGTCTATCAGTAAACTTAAACACAATTATTTATCACCTTTTTTCAAGGGGTTGGTCCCAATACTTTGCAACTTTTGCCGACACATTACAGTTCAGATCCTTTGCATCCTTCCCTCCAGTCTGTATCCAGAAAACTGTATACGCCGTCTCTGTAACACTACCAGAGTTCAGGCGATTGCATTTCAGTTGCATTTCCACATACTACAGTTTGGTGTATGTACAAAGGCAAACAGACAAGAGGTTTCCATTATATAGATCTTTTTGTAATCTTACGTTAACGTGATCTTCCTGTACAGTAAGACAACAATTACAAAACATTGGGCCAGGTTTATTGAAATGGAATAAAATAACGGGATTTCTAATAAGGAAATGACATCCGAAATAAACGCATTCTATTACATGATAGCAAATTTTCGATTTCACTATACTAGAAACTTCCTCCTGTATCTGCTGGTTTGATGGTTTCCACAAGTGGGAATTTTATTCGAAAGTTGCGAAGTGCGAGGAAAGTACGTTTGAACTAATTTTGTACGGTTTGATGTTTTTTGCTTAAATGGTATCTCGAAGCGTTTATCGCAGTCCCATGCATAAATTGCTGAAACTGGAGAAAAAAGAAATGCATCTAAAGGAATTTCTTATAAAATGAAGTTTCGAAATCACGCATAATAAAGATTACATGCTTACTGCTCCTTAACGAATGGCAGGGAATACTGAATTTCGAAATTTGCCAAAAGAAGAAAAAATTTATAATGCAAACTTTGCAGAAACGGTTATTCAAAGAAACACGAGCATCCCTCAACATCCTCGGAACCTTCAAAATCACTCTTCTGTTCTTGAAGGCAGCTGTCAAGAGGGACATTCCTCAGAAAAGAACACCACTCTTCCAATCCTTATCGAGTATGTTTTCTACTAAAAGCTGCTGAACTCACAACTTTAGTCAATCAAGCTCCATTTTTTTTTTTTTTTGCATTTACTTCATGTAATCAGTAACTCGATACACACGGAAACACTTCGTTATGCTTTGTTACCTTAAATATAAATATTTCTTGAGAAGAGCAAATTGCAAATATAGGTGTTAAGAAATATTTGCAGGTAGGAGCTCACTAAAATTATTCTCGTTCACTATAATGCAAAGCTCTCCTTTAGAGAAAAAAACCCTATTGAAATCATGGAAATTAGATTTTATGTATGCGCTTCTTCTAATATGCATCATCAGTGTAGTGAATTTAACATAGTTCATTTTCTATAGTTTCCCCAGGTCCCACAAGCGTTGGGGTGAGTTTCATGACCAAAGTTTTACATAGCGACCCTTACAAACAAAAACACATTCACTTCAAGTTTTGCCTAGGGCAGCACTTGAGGCATTTCGCCTTCTCACTGAGGGTCTCTCGTCTCTGTCTTTGCACTTGGGTTAGGGAAAGTGCCGCTCCTGGATGGTGGGACCCCCCTGTACCTGAGCAGTTGCGCTTATTTTGTTCACAATATACCTGTACGTCCAGACGGGGATTCCTGCGCAGCTACGGATGCCGGTTTTCTTTTTGATGAGCCCCGACAGAATGTCCATCTCTGGGACTGCGCATCTCGTTTTCCTCCATTCGGTTCTTCCTACCACGATGCTCGTGATGAAGGGAGCAATACAGGTCCTGATCATGGGCTTGTATTTGAGGATGTTTCCATCTTCGAAGAACCCAGTCAGGATATCCCTCTTGGTCTTCTGTTGAAGGCCTGTCACCGCCTTCAGTGCCTTCCAGTCGCCGTAGAGCGTCGGACCGGTGGACACATGGAGTCGGGTTTTCCGGTATCCGCAGACCGCTCAAATCTCGTCTGCTGCATTTTCGTTCAATGCTTTGTACTTGTCCAGCTCATGATGCTTCCGTGGTAGAACATCAGTAGATCATTCTTAAAGTCTGCTGGCAAATAGCTGCGCCACAGTCTCTCCAACCGCCCGCAGGGTGACGTCTTGACACTCGTAGCAGCTGGCATATTGGGGCTTCGACTTGTTACCTTCCAGTGTAAAGAAGGCTTTTCAAACTTGCCTTCGTCACCAGGGACCACGCATTCTTCTGCTGTATTCGCACCTCGAGTATCCGTTGGGTGAATCTTCCTGACATCTGGAAATATTGGAACATTCACATGTGGTGGCGGTTGCCACTGGCTGAGAAATGTTCTCAGTCCTGCATTCTCATCCTAAACCTATCCGCAGCTCTGTCTCCCGTGGAACAGGAATGAAGTAAGGCACCACCGAGGCCAATTCTCCCTTCCAGAGTTCTTTACTGCGAGGCATTATTTTCAGGGATTGGATCCTCAACAGTGCCTGCTTTCTCTTCCAGGTGGGATCGACTTCTGCCAAGTTAAGTGAGCCTATGAACCTCCACATCAGGCCACCCGAGTTGTTCAGGAGCTCCGAGTAGGCTCTGTGTGCTGCAAAGGGTTATTTGTCTCAGTCTTCGGTGAGTTCTAGGATTTGTCATGCATCCAGAAATTCCAGACTCTTGCGGAGGTTTCATCCTAGTCCTGCCTTCCTCTCTCGGCTGCATAAGGTCTTGAGCCTTACTCGAGGCTTGAATTTCCTCCATAGTATCTTTCTTTGTAGCTACTCGACTTTCATCCGGGTCTTCTTGTCCATTCGGCTGAAGGCCGCTCCGTAGAGCACCTTGGGAAGGCGCACATCGTTCCAAAAATTGGTCCTTTGTCCTAGTCGACCCGGGCCAGTCCCAGACATCTCTTCATCGACTCCACCACGCCCACAAACCCACGCTGGTCTCTCTCGTCCTTCAGGAAAAAAGCTGATCGTCCCCCTAGGGTAGGAGGGCGAACTTATCGTCATCGATTCGGATTCCTTGGAGGCAGCCGCCTCTTTCCACCAGCGACGATACCGCCTCCACATAGATGACGAGCAGCATAGGACTGAGGGCGTCTCCTTGTCTTATTCTCCTCTCCATCCGGAATGCGTTCGCCTCTGCTCCATTAATGCCAATCTTGAGGTACTGGCCTTCGAGTACATTCTCCATGTACTCGTTTAAGTATCCAGGGAGGCCCAGTTTGCGCAATATCCTGAGTAGCATCCCATGGTCCACGGTGTCGAACGCCTTCTCCCCATCCGTGAAGCACAGCACCAGGTTGTCGCCGACGTAACGAAAGTTCTTTTTTTATAGTTCAATACTTCTAACAGAACTAACTGTTAAACTTTCATCATCCCTTGCTCTATATTGGGTTAGCATAAAAAATCAGGTCAAATGAAAGATTAAAAGAAAAAACCGCTTTCTAATGCTTTTGATCTAATATCTTTTCACATTCAAACAAGGCAACGGTTTGGGATTGAAGTGAAGACTTTGTTTTTGGTTTGCTTCCGGCTGGATTCCATATAAAATTCTAGCCATATTTTCGAAAGTTTTAAATATTTTCCTCAGTGTGTTCCTCTAAGAACTAGAACAGAAGAAATAAAAGCTCTTCATGGCTTGCATCAATACCAAAAAACAAATCCTAACAAAACGACTGAACTGATTTTGTACAAAATTTGAGTTATCTGGAGTGGAAGTATTTACGCAGGTACAGTTGATAATTAATGTTCAAGAACAATTGGTTAAACTTTCATTCCCCCAAAAAGCAAGTTCGAGAGCAAAACAAATCAACTTTAAATTATCGGAGAGCAGTAAGGAACATTGTGACTTCAGTCAGTAGTCAGACACTCATGAAAGGGAAAAGTGAGAAGATATGAATAGCTCAAAATTCAATATTCGAAGTCACAGAATCCTCTTTCCATCAACATGATGGCCAGCGTCGAAATAATTTGGGGGCTTACAGTAATACAGGCTTTCTCTCACTATTGACTTAAATAAGCATTCAAAGAAAAAAAATCTTAATAATGCATTTTTAAAAAGAACAAAATATTATTCTTGAATTGTCCATCTGAGGACTCTGAAGTAACAGTGAAAGTTGCGGTGATAATACATGATGTGGATTATCATTAAATCTCACAAATATTCCTATGTAAGTTGGCATAAAATGCAACCCAATAAATTGTGAAGGAACTATCAAACTGAAAAGAAAGTACTCATGAATTGTCTTGAGACTAATGTGATAACAGAAGTTCCTAAATCAATACAGTAACCGAAAAACACATGGTCAGTTGTAAGTGAAATGATTTTAAGAAGACCACAAATTCCAAGGTCGGTCTCTAGGAAAACTCAATTCAAGCAGGGGCGTGAAGAAGCCGCATAGATCGGATCGTTCTGAAAAATAATAAAATAAAAAAAATCCATTTGGAGCATTGCAACGGGAAAAAGAAAGATGGAAATGGATTCATTTAAATGCTGGTGAAAATAATGCATCCGAGAGCAAGCTTCTTCTAGGGTGGAGATCCATCATTATTCATGTATCAGAGAAGTGCACCCTGAAACAAATTTCGGAGGATGCGTACATATGGAGATAAACTATCATGCAAAACTTTTTATCAAAAAAGCACGTGACGCGGTCCTCACAACGAGAAATCGCCGATGCTGTTCGTGCTGCTTCACCTATTGCGCATGAATTGCAGCTTAGGAAATTACCTCAGAGGGAGGGATATGCTTCGTTGGTTGAAGTGCTAAGTGTTTCATGTGTTGAGCGTCCCTATTTTCAAACAGAAAATGAATCGGAAAAAGCGGAAAGGTTTTCCAACAGTTGCGTTCCTTTAAGCGAAGGAAAACTCTTCTGAGATTTACAGAATGACTAAAGTGACGGAAGTTTATCGAGTACTAGTCCTATCCTTATTTATGAATATAGTGCCTCATCAATTTCTCGAATTTCTTATTGCATTTGCTTGGACTCTAAACTCGATCACAAGATAACTAAAGCACTTCCCATTAAGACCCATCAAGGCTCCACTTTCTCCAAGAGGCACCTTTCCAACAACGTGCGTTTCATCTGCAGCGTTCATCATGCATGAAGGGACATTTGATTCTCAGTTTGCTTTGCTTTTCTTCTCTCTTGTAATACAGACTTGAGGGTTGAGTAGTTCGCAAGGAAGAGAAATGAGACAAGCCGATGTTCGAACCTAGTTAGGAATCTCCTTTACAGCATTTGTTTTCTGACTCCAATGTGTTTTGGTTTCTGTTTACCTTTAGGTGAAAGAGGGCACTATTGCTAAAAGGCCACCTATTGAAAAGATTCCTGCAGAAAACTCGCGCTTTCTATCCACAGAATCCTTCGAGAGACGTGGATGTCAATATGAGGATAATCCCGGGCTACACTTCGTCCTTCAAGCAATATCCAGTGAGAAAATGGACGCTGATATGTTCCTCGCATTTGAAAGTTTAAACATCCTATATTTCGCTTTGCACGTTTTTTTTTTTTCCTGGTCGTATCGTTTTTCTGCAGCAACACCAAGTCTGTTCATTCAGAAGAAAGTAAGTTTTCAAGAAGAGCGAAAGGGAATATGGTTTTGACCGTTACAAGTATTTATTTATTAGAAGAAAGAGAAACTAGAAACACACAAAAAATAGCACTTTCAGAGTAAAACCAATCTAAGCATTTTGAAGGAACCATTTGCTTCTTACCCCACACCTTCCTCTTCAAAAAAATGTGCACCCAACGGATCCCCTGGTTAACTATCCATAAACTCCGTAAGGCTTTTTAAACGCATCATTTGAGACTGAAACTGGTGGGGATTTCAATGTTGTTTAAATTGTTTAGATCCATGACGTTTAAGCCAAGAGAATAAGCGATTTTTTTCTTCTTCTTCTTCATCTTCAAGTTGAGACACTTGCACGATGGGAAGCCGTCGTGTGGAATCCCTACACAGCTGCATCTGCTGGCTTCTCAAGGCACCCATAAAGAATGTTCGCTCTCAACGTCAAACTCGACATGCCACAAAGCAATCATTGCCTTTCTTTGCTTGTTTACAATATTAGGCAGCAAATGGGAACCACAAGCTGGTCCACAGATGACTACTCGGCACAGTTACGTGTGTGTACAGGTCGAAGCAAAAGTGAACACGGTATTTTTCGTGTCCAGATTCCCGTTCCCTCCTCGTTCAACGCGATCCGGAACAAGACGCGGCTTTCGGACACGCACACGAGAAAAAAAAAAAAAAAAAGAAAAAGAAAGAAAGTACCGCACTTTTTTGCCGAGGGTTTTTCCTTTTTCACGTACTTTCCACCGTACACAGGAAGAGGAGCAGTCAGCTGGGCTGGGATTCGCGTGCCGTGCACGTTGCTCTTTCGTGTTTGAAGGTTGCGCTGTGCACGGATCGCTCTGCTCCAGCGTGTGTCCATGAGAAAAAAAAGTCCCTGCTCGGTGCCCAAACACGAAGGGAGGATGTGAGGATTTGATGGAAAGTTGAGCAGAAAAACGACGCCGATCGACAGTAAACATGGGCAGCCTGATCAAGATTACGGAGGATGATATGCTGAGGAAAACAGCTGGTCAGACTTTCCACCCCTGTGTGAATGATGAATTCGTTTTCTTGAGAACCCAAGTATGAACTTTTTGAGCTTCGTGGTTGAGTTCTCAAGTAATGAAGGCTGTGTGCGTTGTTGAGTACAGTATTTGCCCCCCGAAAATGGCTAAGCCCACATCTGGGCACTTGATGACTGCGTTAAGGTGATTAATTGAGTAGATGGAAATGGGTCCACTTCCTTGTATCGGGGGATGTATTTCGAGGGCAAAGGTCATCAAGTCGAAACTTTACCTGGTTGAAATTCCATTTTGATTCATGGTCGCGTTTCCGGTATGTTGCCAATACTATCTTGGTGTTCGATATAAGAACCATGCATATGCTTCTTGAGACTTTCCCCATAAATAAAATACTTTGATGCAGAAACTGATTCATAAGCAACACCGTGATTACCGGATTTGCTGTACGTTCCGTAGCATGCATCAAGTCATATAATTGTAATTGTTGGTATGGGCCTTTCAAATTATAATTTAGGTACTTATGAAAATTATTTGTGTGAAATCCATTATATTTGTTTTCTTTTAGATACGAAAATGACGCTTATGAGGAATATGAAACGACAGGTAAACCGTTTTGTACAGCTGTAATTAATAAATAAATCAAACTTTGCACATAAGTGTAAGTTATTAAAGTTGCATACTGAATTTTGCTGATGTGTATAATTATTACCGATATATGTAATGAATAATCGTTTTATCATTATTGATTACTAATACATTGTTTAATTGATTACAAGTTCTTAGTGCTTTCTTCACCCATGATTTATTTCTTATATATTATTGTTTTCTGCTTCTTGTACTTTTTTTTGGTTTTAATAAACTTTGAGAGCTCATGCTTGATAACATGATTCTTGTTGCAGACATTCAAATTGGTGATGGAAAAAGAATTTAATTTTCAGTTATATAAGGATTGTAGTTTCAGTAAGGCAGATGTATATGGTGTAGTAACGGTTTCCATTTCCATAATTAAGGATCTTTGTGTTTAGTTGCTTTTTTAGAAGAAATGGAAAACATTGAAATTGTTCGCCATATTAAAGTGGTCTTTAGAATTTGCAAAAGCCCAATAGGGAATAACAAAACATAAAATCAAACAGAGTTAGTTTTGACATGCAAATTTCATGGATTAGTGTAATTATCAAATAGCTTCAAATTACAGTGCACAAGGATTAAAGGATATCCATTATTAAGTCAACAGTTAAACATCATACATAGTGGGTGATGCTAGCGAAATGAAAATCACAAAGGAAAGCATTTTTGCTGAAAACAGCAATTACTTAATTACTATATTTTTATAATATGTATTATTCTGAATTCTGAGGAAGTTAATATAATCAAATAAGATTAGGTTATGTGATGCAAACAAAGGATTAATTGTGTAATTGTATCAGAACCAGAAGTCTAAGTTTGGTCGACTACTTTCTATTTCGAACATCTTTCAAATGTTTATTTTAAATAGAAAATCCACCAGGAAATGATGAAAGAACTAAAAACATGGTTTATCAAATACCTTGGTTCGGAATTCAGAATAATTTTACATGGATTTGATCCAGATAGACAATGAATCATAAGGTATTTATCCAAACCTTGCTACAGGGACCTAGATAGTATTACAAGATTCGCATTGTATTATTATTCCACTTGCCTGCTTTTAGTTAGGTGAAGTTCCATTTTTGAAGAGAATATTTTTTAGTATTTTTCTTCATACAAGTAAAAATATTTACAGCATAGTAATTTGATTAGAATTAGTGGAAAGCAATGATCAGATCACCCTTCTAATGCTCATTGTAACAGTTAAAAGGTTATTTTTCTGTTTTTTTTATGTGTAAAAAAGTAGCAAAGAAAAAAGCACCAAGCATGTAAAGCTAAGCATATACTTACATAAACTTGACAAGGATTCACTTTGAAATCTCTGATTAAAAACCTTAGGCAATCCAATCAGCATTGATAATTGCATTTTCACTTTTGTAACTGTCCATTGTTTAAGCCACTAGAGTCCTCTTTATTGCAATCTTTTTATGGTACTGTAATCTCATCAAACAATTTAACCTTGTGAGAGAAATGGGTACAGCTGGTGATGTTTGGGGCACAAAATCCTTTGAAGCAATTGTTTTTGCTGAGTACTTTAGGATATATCCTTTAAGAGATTTGCAAGTACTTGGTATCATTGGCATTTGGAAGGCATTGTGGGAAAGTATGTTTGCCAACAGTTATTAGTGATGAGGAAGAGTGTCATGAATAATGTAAAAATTTGAGTGATAAAGTGAAAGGCTTATTTTTCCCTATTGTTTTTGTATTTTCTAATACTTTGATCTGTATTGGAGATAAATTCATTGATTTTAAGCATTAATAAGTGTTATGAGCAATACATGGTAATATAAATCAAGGCATAGTTTCTCATAGGCTTCTTTTTATAGTATTTGTTGAAGTGTTCCTGCTTGTTTAGTTATGCTTTGATCATTTTTTCAGTACCCCACAAGAAGTAAAACAATATACTTAATAAGATTGCTGTTGAAGCCTTTCATGTAATCATAGGAATTTGTGTATTTTAGGTTGTATATAGTGACCTGGAATTCATAAAGCATTCTGTAAGATTAGTTTATGCATAAGATCATCATTTTCGGTGAACTATAAGAAATGTGACCAGTTGAACAACAAAAGGTTCTAGCAGTCTTGTGTGCAGTTTTAGTGGTCATCTGAGACAATTTTTCTATTCATTGGTGTGGAAATAATAAAGGAAACAAAGCAGTATTCTGTTACTGCCTTGCTTCATTTTCTGTATGGCCTATTTCCCCATTTTTTCAGTATGGAAGCAGAACTCAAGCCATATAACTGCATGAGATTGGGAAACGTAATTTCGTTTTTTTGACTAGCATTTATCGGCAACTTAATGTGTTATTTCAAATTTGCCTTTTTCGTATAGGTTTCTTTGTTAGAGTATTATGTCTGAATCAGATAGAATACCTTCATTCAAAAGAAAATCTGCATTCATGGTGATCAAGGTATTAGCAATAGCAAAAATATCACAAATGACAAATCTATGCACAAAATATTTATGAAGGATAAATTTTCTTCAATTATCATGATGTAAAAGTGATGTGAGCTTGCATGTTTTCAAATTTAAATTCAGTGAATGTAGCCTGAAATTTTCAGTAAAACTCTTTTATGTATTTGTTTTTTTGATTTGAGATGAGAGACAAAAATAAATTATTTATTTGACCAAAGAAAAGGTTGTACAGATAGATAGTTCCCTTGAAAACTAACCAATTCCAGAATTATCTGAATCCCTCTAACTGCATAAATTATCTGATTCCAAGAGCAAGACCATCAAGCTGTTAGCAGGTCTTCCTGTATACTTTTTTGATTTGACAGCAATTTGTTGTGTTTCATTGCAATTAACTTGTAGTTGAGAAGCAAATTGAAGATTGTTATGAACTATTGATAATATGCTAGCTCCATGTGCATCATAGTAGAATGCACATTTACACTTGGATTTTGAAGCATGTACACTAAACATCCAGTTATAAGAAAATGATTGTTTTGTAATAACTTGATTTTTAACATTGAATCTCCTTTTTGACGAAGAAAAGAAGTTTTAGTGCATTTAATTAGAGAATATAGACAGTCAGCCATTAATCCGTGGTGGATATTCGAATATTTATATGCAATTTGTTTGTAAGAGATAAATATGCAGTTTTTTTTTTTTTATAGAACTTAGGCGAATTCTAAAATTCGCCACTTAAATGCCTAAAATAATAATATGGAATGATGATAATATGAAAATCTAGGCATTCTATATTATTCTAGGCATGCTTGAAGTACGTGTATGACCCAAGAAATGACCATGTATTTGTCTTCCACTCATGGCTTATTGTTTTGTTAATTTAAATTGCATTAAAAAAATTTTTCGTATATGACCAAAAAACATCGTTGTTTAAGTTAACACATCACCTTTGATGGTTGGGCATAAGTGAAAATGCAATTACTTTAAAAATCAATATTTTCAAAGTTTGGAGATTTATTCGACATAATGTTTTTTGTGTGTTATCAAATCGAGAGGCATAAATAATGCAAATTATTCATAAAAACTTTTTCCGATTCAGTAAAATCCGTATTTTGGACGAAGACCAACACTAAGGAATGCTTGCTTCCATGTGTGGAGTTTTTCTGTTTCCACATGCTTGGAAATTACTTCTTTAAAAACATGTTTCTGCCACATGCAATATGTTCACATATTAAATTTCTGACTCTTTTTAGGTAAAACAGATTATGGAAGAAGCTGTGACCAAGAAATTTGTTCATGAGGATAGCATGGCAGTTATTCTATTCTGCTGTAAGATTTGATGTAATTGTGATAATCCATATAAGAACCTCATACTCAGATTTGTTAGGATGTACTCTTTCCATAACTAAAAATATTGTGCTGTTGGGTGTAGATTTCTTTTTTGTTACCATTATTCTTATGGAATGCACTGTGGAATCTTATCTGATGTTTTTTACTCTTCCATGTTTCAGCTGCTGTAGAAGCCTGCCTTTCACATAAAATAAAAAGGAGAGTTTTAGGATTGTTCAAAAGTAGTTCTACTGTTGCATTGCTTCATAAAATTGCTAAACTCTGTGAAGCAGCTGCTCTTGTTTCTTGTATGGTGGTTGATATTGAAAATGGGAATATGGGGTATGTTTAGAAGATGTACAAATTTTGTGTCTTACTAAATCTTTTACCAAATTCATTGCCTTTTCTGTTTTTATGGATTGCTTTCTTTTGTTTACAAAATTAGGAAAAGCTCCAATGCTGAAAATGTGAGCAAAACCAAAATTACTTGGGAACCAATGGGACATTCCCGCTATCTGTGGATTCGAGTGGCCCTGTCTGAAAAATTGCTAACAAAAATTGTTGAGTTTTTGGTTGATAATTGCAGGTGAGTCATGTAGACGTTCATGATGCCTATTTTTCTCAAATTAAAGAGAACTGCTTTCTTTGAAGTAGCTTAATCTGTAGTTCGTTTAACCAATAACTTTCCTTTTTCTATTAATCAGTAAATTTTATGAGAAAGATGCTTTGATCTCTGATCCTGACTGTGGTCCAATTCTCAGTTCACTTTTAGGTGAGTCACATTAGACTCATTCTTTGCTTTTGATTCTGATAACTTAGTAATGGTGTTCTTTCAGTTGGACCATGTGCATTGGATTACTCCAAATTGAAAACTCAAGATGGATTTTGGTCTGATCCACCTGCAGATGAATTGGTTCAAAGACATCGTATTTCATCTGGTTATTATAGTTCCACTAGTCCACAGACTTCTTCCCACTTACGAAAATTTGGTGCTAAGGTGGAAGGAATTTTTATTCTCACTTTTCATTTTTTCACTGCAGTGCTGTGTACCAGTGGGTAGTAGCTTAGAGGATTCGAAGTCATCTTTATGTGCCCGAGACTATGTAGAATCTCTTCACCAGAATAATAGAGCGAAATTATTGTATGGGAAAAACAATGTGCGTGTCCAACCTGTATGTAGTCCTCTGACAAATGAGGTCATTTAATGTTTGAATTTAGAAACCTGAAGTTGGCTTTCTCCATGGGTATTTATCTCTGCATGAGAGTTTAGGTAACCTCGTTCTCAAGTGGACTCCGAACTACTTAATGAATGGTGGTAATGATTCCACAGAATCCCTTGAAGATAAAAGGTATTTTGTTTATCTCTGTTCCAACTTTTTGCCAGAACAATAGCACATTCTTTTTGCATACAAATGTGATCTTCAGTCAGCCAGAATCTAGTAAATGTTTTTGCGATCATTCATCTTTGCAACCATGATTTGTTCTCCCTTTGTCCATAACCATGCCACTTCACCTGGAGGTGGTGTCCTGATGTTCCATGTGTGCTAACATATGAAACACCAGGTTCTTTGCCCCTGCTATATTCTCAGCTGACTGCATCTCAGAGGTTTAGTAACATTTGACCTTGCAGCATTTACTGGCAGTATTCTCTTCACCTGCCTGTGGAAGATATTGTTTACTTGCACTGTCACCAACAAGGTAGATATGATACCAGATATCATTTTCTAAGTTCCAATTTTGTTGCAGAGGACAGAGGCTCAGTTGTGCTGGTTGGTCAGGATGGTGTCCAGAGACCTCCCCTGGTATTCCCTCCTGGAGGTCATCTAATGACTTTTCTTTCCTGTTTGGAAACAGGACTTCTCCCTGATGGTCAGCTGGATCCACCTTTATGGTCACAGCAAGTTAAAGGTTTTGTTTTTTACCACTCATCATACTAAAATATCTTTCAGCAACCATTCTTAATCTTCATATTCATTTCCTTCTATTTTGCCTAGGGATCCTTTTGGACCATCAGTGGACAACATCAAAGGAGTCCATCAGTGGATCTCGAGATCTGGTCTTCAGGATTTTATACCATTTTCGTTCCTACCGCACAGGTTGTTACTGGAATGATGTAAATAATAGGTTATATTGTTATCATTTCGTGTTTTCATTGGTAGATCAATCATTGCGAAAGAACATTGAATATGCAGCAACACAGCAGCCAGCTCATTCAAGCTCCAGTTCTACACAGACTTCATCTGTGTCATCATACCATTCCGCCCAGTCGGATTTGTCGGAGTAAGTAATCTGCAAGATTGGAATAGTACCTCAGCATGAATGGTTGCAGGGATTCTCTAAACCAAGTATGTGATGTCATGAAGCAGCAAATCATGTCTCGAGCATTTTATGGCTGGCTGGCCCACTGTAGGCACTTGCATACTGTGCGCACTCACCTTTCTGCTCTGGTATTTGAAAAAGTTGCTTCCGAATTTCCGGATACAGGTATTTAGGATCATTACATGTGATAGGAAATGACTTTCCATCAGGCAAATGGAGTGGCATAACCCATGAGGTGTGGGATCACCTTCATGATAAGAATAGACTATTGAGTGAACATGACTTGTATTGTCATACGTATTTTGGCGGCGTGGAGCATTCCCTTCGCAAAGAGGTGACATTGTAGTTATTGTACCATTTAGTACCAATTCCATAGGTGTGGCCTTATTTACTTGGCTGCTACAAAGCAGATAGTGTTGCAAAGGAACGTCAGGCAATGGATGAATGTGTGCAGCGTCAGTATGAAAACACCATGTCTGAATGGTTAGCTGCAGAAGCAATCATTTTAAGTCGTGAAAAGGAGCAAATTCTTAAAAAGCACTTATCAAGTAGCAGCTCTGATATCAGACCTCAGCATCTTGAGACACAGCTGAGCAATGAAGTGCTGTCTCTTGTTTAGTTGATGTAGTGAGGTGATTAATGCATTTTTGTCCTCTCAGGTGTTCGAAGATCCAATGGAATCAGATGAAGAAGGTGGTACATCCCATAAGGAACAGGTGATCTATCAAGTTGTTGACTGCTTTGAGTAATTTGCCTTTAGCTGGCCAATCCAAGTGACAATGTGCATGCTACAGCATACTCATCAAGCAGCTCAGGTGCTTCCTTTCCGGAATCTCCTGCCAGTCATGGCAGTAGCGTTTATTCTGTGAGTAAAGTGCACATAAGACATGGTGATATTAAGTGCCACAGACAGAGCTGCTGGAATCTTTCAGTCAGAATTTGCATCGCATTGATAAGGATGTGCAGAGATGTGACCGTAATTATCCTTATTTCACACCACAAAACCTAGAGAAACTTCGGAACATCATGTGCACGTGAGTGGGCATGTTAAGATGGAAGTAAGCTTGGGGGGGGGAGAACAGCTATGTATGGGAGCACTTGGAAGTAGGTTACATGCAAGGTATGTGTGACCTGCTAGCACCACTTCTTGTTGTCTTTGATGAGGAGGCAAAAACTTACATTTGTTTTTGTCATCAAATGCAACGACTTGAAGCAAACTTTCCCCATGGAGGAGCAATGGATACCCACTTTGCAAATATGAGGTCCAAAAATGTACATGTTAGTTGTTTGCATTCAGTAAATTTCCCATAGGTCACTGCTTCAAATCCTGGACAATGAAATGTTTGAGCTGATGCACCAGAATGGTGATTACACCCATTTCTACTTCTGCTACCGGTGGTTCCTTTTAGACTTCAAGAGAGGTGTGTACATTGTCTTAACTGCTTCTTTATGTGTCAGGAGCAAGTGCAAGGATATTTCATTATTGACTCAATCTCTTGAGTTGCAAAATTCTGATAGCCCTTACTCTTCAGCAAGCCCATGTCTTTTGTTGCACAGAATACCCTGCATGAATCAAGAAATTTGCATTTATGGATCTCTTTCCAGAGTTCTTATATGATGATGTGTTTTGTGTGTGGGAGTGCATTTGGTCAGCTAGCAAGATTGCTTCCAGTCATTTCATTTTGTTTGTTGCACTGGCATTGGTCCAGTACTACAGGAACATCATTCTTGACAACAATATGGAATTCACGGATATTATCAAATTTTTTAATGGTAAGGAGAACTAGATGTATTTGTTAGCATGCTGGTTTCCAGAAATGGCAGAGCATCATGATGTCAAAATTATACTTAAGATGGCAAGAGAACTTGTGCACCAGTTGCAAATTCTTCTTGAAAACAAGTGATAGACAATACAAATAGAAATGTCTGTAATGCATTAATTTTTATTCATGCAGTTCTTGATTATGAGATTCCAAGAACATGTATCCACTGCTTCTAAATCATCGTTTCTGTTCACCAACATCCTCAATGAGGTCAGAGTCCACCTATTAACATGGATGGCAACCAATATTTCGTAACACTTGCTTACTTGGGGCCACTTTTCGGTTATTACATCAAACATATCATCTTTTACATCCCCTTGAACCACAATTTCATCATCTCCAGTTACAGATGCACCACAAGAAAACCTGCCAGCGAAAAATTTGGAAGCCTCTTTTGGATCAATATCTGTATATGTTCGTTTTTAATTTTGCAAGTGTACTTAAACATGCTGTACCAAATGTTTTTAATCCTGTTACTATTGTCACCGATTTTTTTTTTCCACGAGAAGCCAGAGCTAATTTAACAGACTTCACGACTTCCTGTTTCTTCTTAGCTTTCAGGCCGCCTTTTCCACCTCGCTTTTGTCTTTTTTTTTCATCTGCTTCAGTGTTGCTTTCTTGACCTGAATCACACTTGAGATTCACAATATTTGGCCACATCGCTCTTGAGCAAATTATACATCTAAATCGAAACACAAATTCCTCATCATTGTCACTTTCAAGCTTACCCAGATTTAATCTAACAAATTCATCTGGCATATTATGCTGCAACCATTCTTTGCACCTCTCGTATTCAGGATAGAACTCACAGTACTGCAAAAAAAAAACAAATTTCACACAAGCGGCCGAGAAGTACTTGACAAAAATGGGGTGAAGGGCTTAAGGAGCAAGGGAAATTGGTGATCATTAAAATGGGTGGAAAAAAATTACAAAGTTGGGTACCTCCAACGGCATGGTGCAATTGCCGCAGTATGTAACCTTAATAGGATATTTCACATCAGGTAACGGTCCAATAGGAAAACCAGAGGATTCTGCTAGCTGCTCGGTTTCGTGATCCATTTGGAATATGATTCGTATTACTACTAGATATCAGCGTTTAAAGTAAAACACCAGTAATGGTCCATTCTTGCGTTCACTGTCACCATGCAGAACAAGAACGACTTTCGGATGTGTTACCAAGTGCACACACGCTTATATCGTGCTTTCAAAAATGAGGAAGCAAAAGAAAATTTTACACAAACTTTCTGTAGCTTCCCTCGGTCTTGTATTTTGTAGGATGTCTTGCAGTTTGTTTCTTATGATTTGCTGTTTTCATTATCATTTTCATCCTTGTTCAAGAATATTCCTTTTATTTGAAACATTTATTTTGAATTTCTACAAACCGATTTGAATAATGATAACTCATGGATAGAACTATTGTATTTCGCTTCACAAGTTGTATTTTTCAGAAGCTTTTGATTTCACAGATTCTTGATTTTTCTTTTTCCCTAAAGTACTTAGCCGTCGGTACCATTAGCAAGAAAAATTCAGATTATACAATCATCAGTCATCTTTTTCAAAACGCTTTATGCCATTAAACATCTTAGAAAAGATACGCTCTGGATTAAAGAACTCAGTCGGCTCAGATTAATATAATGAATTTGTTATATTAGGAATCAACTTTCCATTATTAAACTGATACACATATCGGAAGTCATCGAATATCATCGAAATAAGGTCAACAAAGATCATAAATTTGCAAGTAATATGGCGCACATTCCAATTAAATGTAATGAATTGGTAGTTGGTCTATATACGTAAATCCTTGTCATAAGATAACTTGTCATTTTACTTCAGAGTAGATCCATGGCTGAAAAATAGACATCTCGGATGCTCCAGCTTTGGATAGGGGGCGAAATTTATGATTAGATCACCGGGGTGCACAATTCACTGCGACAATCCTAAATGCTCAAGGAAAGTCATGCACAGGTTCTCCATAGCATTGGTCTTTAAGCTGAACCTTATCCTTAAACAATCACTGCAACCAGTTATTCTATTTGTTCTTCCTTGTTTTCGTTTCGGCGGTTGGATCGGTTTGACTCTCATCAATCTAAAGATGATTGTTCAAACTCTCGCGAATGTTAATCGCATAATCATAAGTAAAGCTTTTCTTTTTGAAAAAACAAAAAATCACACATCATTCTGGTGCTTGTATGGGCCTTCTCCCAGATTCACACTTTTCTTCAGCAACACTGACAACTTTTGTTCAGATCAGGTGTTTTTTCCCCCAGAGAACTGATCGAATTAGGTAATCTACAAAGAGTAAACTGTATGTCTTCTAGGTTCTTATCTTGGTATAAAAACAAAAATCATGAGCCAGTATCGTATTCTGCAGATATGGTAGATGGTAGATGCTAGTATGGTACATATCCACAATATGACTCTATCTCTGATTATTGAAAGAAAAGTTATCATTAAGCACCATTCACACCAGCTTCAAATCATAGCAGAGAGCTCTGCATTGATACCCAACGTCAAAAACTGGAGAGCTGAGAAATGCATGCATCAGTAGCGCAAGATTTCTGCTCTACTTGTACGGCTATTGGATTCTTAAGCACCGTTTTTGGAAAATGCAAGCACTAAGATAGCATGACTCTGATCAACGGAAGCCTCGCATTTTTTTTGTAACTTTTGAATAGAGCTGCAAGTTCTTATGTCAGTTTAACTATGGATTGTCAGGTGACGAGTATTCTTAAGACTTGAGTATTCTCGGTCATATAATGTTCTCGGTAGATAATGTTCTTTGCTGATATTGATGAAGGCGAACGATGTTATTCACAGTACTGACTACTACTTGAATGTAGTTTTCCCTAGAGAATTTTTCATCTTCAAAGAGAAGATTCCTTATAAACACGCAGTGAGATAAAAGGAATGATATTAAGGGGAAAAAAATGAGGTATTCAACGTGACTAGAGTAGATGTTTTGTCTATAGTATGCGTTTTCCAGGATAACATGGTTCCATCAGTGAAAGCAGAGACCAGAAAATCACTAACAATAACGCTGGAGCAGATTCCTTTTTCCTCTCTTGCAAAGTGAAATTTTCTCTCCATTGCTTGCATTCGACATGTTCTCGATGACCTGGCAGCCTCCCGTTAACTGTGGATCTTTTGCACTGGTATTCTCCTACCCTCTGCTTTCATGTTCGAACTCTGAAGTCCATACATGATCTAAACCATTCCTTAATTCCAGTACCGGATGTTTTCAGTAATACCGAGCAGCCCGAATGATTTACTCAACACCACTTTATTACTTGTGTGGAATCATATCCAACCGCACATGCAGGAAAAGCACAGATGCTGCACTTGCTCGCTCGCTTTCAAGCGAAAACATGGCATGAAAATACAGCGGAGACGGTCATGCAATATCAAACGAAGATCGATGGAATTTGATGAGCAATTAGAAGAACCAATTTTCGTGAAAGCAATAGTCCGCACGAAGCTGTTGTGCGGGGACACGTGACCTGAGCGTAGATGCGTCCGGAAGCATGGCATCGCTCTGAAAGTTCAGGAGAATGCATCTCTGCTATCCAGATGGAAATCCCCACAACATGCAGACTGTCTAAAAGCGAGATGGCTCGATTTTTTTTTTTTAAATTCCTTCTATGGGGTCTGTTCTTCCTTTCTACATTAGAAAGGAAGAACAGACACACCAGGCAATCACGCTCTCAGTGGATGAGGGGGAGTTCCCATTCATGTTCACGACAAAGCAAGGATGATTACTCTCTTCACTAAGGATGTGACGGAAGGCCAGACCTATTTCTACCACATTTTTCACTCAGCTGAGTACAGAGGCAGGAATCGTTCAGGAGATCGTACTTTACGTCGTGCGGCATACACAGTACCTCGTCCTGGGCAGTGCTCCACTTCCACATGGTCCGATCAGATCTTCCTTCATAGCCACGATGATTCCTTGCAGCCTGAACACAGTGCCAATGCCATGGCTACCCTCGTAAAGAGTTCTAAAGGATGGCAGCTTGACCTTTTAAGATCTACCCACACATCAGGATGTACGATTCGGATGCATCCTCCGTTCTAACAGCAGGCCGCAGAGTTCCATGTGGGAGCACCTGATAACCAGAAAAGTATCGTTCTGTAAGCGGGGAAAGAAGCCGTTGTTGGTTCAGACGATCTGTCCAAAGCTTCGCACGACCTTCACAGGTCGCATCCGAGGTTCCGACTGAGTGCCGCATCCACTGCTGAGGAGGAGCTGAAGCTGACAGTCTCAGTTCAAGCTGCCGGCTCGAATCGGCGTTTTGCAGGTCGAGGTGGCAGAGAACGCGGAGCCATCGCGCCTCCCCAGATGGCTCCATCAGTAGTGGCAGGAGAGGGGGAGGGCACTTGTAGGTCATGGAGAGAGTCATGTCATCGGCTGGGTAATGGAGGGAGTAATTTCATAGGCTCCTCCGATGGATGTATCAGTAATGGCGGGAGATAGCTGCTGCTTCGGCTATATCTCGCCTTCATCGCTGCTGCAAGCGAAGCTGATCTCAAGAACTGCGTGCTGGATGACCCTGTCGCTCTCATCCGTCAGATGATCCCGGCGCCAAGACGACAGCTCGGTTTCCCCGCATGATCGTCGGTTCTCCGGAACACCTTCGGGACTGAGGTTGTGTGTGTGTGTGTCCGTCGCAGTTAAACGTCTTCCGCTACGTGGAACAACGTTCCGGCCACCGATCGAAACGTGGGTCAGCGGACGGTGCAAACGTCCAAGGAGGCCAGCAGTCGCACCTGGCAGCGTTCAAGACAAGAATCCAACAATCCTGAGGACCTCAGGAGGAAGGCCCAAAAGAAAGGACGTACAACGTGCGGATGCAGCAACTCAAAAGAAGCGTGCTATAGCAATTCCTGCTCTTTGCTATAGCGATCGCTACGTGAAGCGTCGTCTTACGACCGGCTGTTCGTTCACGCAATCAGACACGTGGTTGCTTACGTAAAGGAATGAGCAGGAGAGACATGGCGGAAGGCGCAGGGACGCGTCTACCCACATGCGCCACGCAAATGCGCGCCCACGACTCTGGCGAATCAGGGGGAAAGTGTACAGCTAGGGGCGATCTGATTCGTACGCACGGTAAATGTAGGAAGCTGTTGTGCGTATTGTGCGTCTAGCTGACTGCACGTGACGTATCCGTCGAGTGCATTATGATCTGTATGCATGTGCATTACATCGCATAGAAATGGAGCTTAGCTTCATCTCACGTTGGACACGTGCGCAAGTAGGACCGGCTCCTCCTTCACAAGGATGTGGAACAAGAATAGGAGAGCTGCTGATGCACCACATCACCCGGAAGCGTGGGAAGACCCACGACTCCAGATTCCGCGTGGCGGGGTGGTTCCTGGAGCCGCGCTGTGACTGCAACCGTTTCACAAGTGCTTACGCCCGCAGCCCAATGAATGTAGCCGAAGCTGCCATGATGCGTTCTGAGCGTGGGGGCGTAATGGTATTTATTCGTGGACCGCTGCTTTCCCTAGCGGAAGGAACGAAAAACATCTAACTGTTGCGGATGCATCTGATGCCCGCGGAAGGACTTCCGCGGGTTAGAGGAGCTCATTTCTTGGAGTAATGGACTGATGGAAACCCAACGAAGCGTTCTCGCGCGACGTTCGCCTAGGAGCGGCGCCGTCCCTGTTCCAGCGAATGCAACAGGCGGGAAGCGACTCGATCTGCGATCGCAAAAGGCTCGCTCGGGGGTTGAACAAAGGCAAAAGAAGCCGCTGCTGGGAAGAAGGTCATGCCGACCTGAGCACCGATCGAAGCAGTCAGAAGAAAGACGATGCTCCGAAGGTTCGAAGCAGGTGCATCCGGATACGAGTGTCTGTGGCAAGGCCATGTCGATTATGAACAGCTTCGTGAACATCATCGGGCGTAAAACAGCAGAAGCTTCCCATCCCTGTGTCCCCACTAGAATATGCACACAGGACCAGCACCAGCCGGGAAGTGCAGACGGCGGTGCACCTGTTGCTGCTCATAGAATTGGCCAAGCATGCCGTCTCGGAAGGTGCACGAAAGCCATGACCAGGTGCACGAGCTCGAAGTGAACTGTGCTTCCTCCAGCCCGTGCATTCTAGCCAACGGCTTTGCCGAGCATCAGCTATCCTCCCCCGCTACCCTACGCTCCGGGGTCAGCGCAAAGAAACCGAGCTGATTCTACTTGTCCTGATACTCCAAACTTTCGGTGCCACAGCCGGATAGGTGCCAAAAGGTGGCGAGCAGTCGCAGCTCCCTCGAAGACCGCATGGACAAGCATCTCGATTCGGAAGTGGTGACAGGCACGGGCTCGAACTTGGCTCTGGTTTCGCGCGAAGGTCTTGTGCACCAGGCGCAGGGGGATGGCAATTTCATGGCGCCCTTCCGCAGAGGTCGCGACTGCTTCGAAAAGGATGCATGCGGTCAGGGGCCAAAGTTTCGAAGGATCGATTCCCGCCTTGCCCCTCAGTCTATGTTTACGGGAAGATGCGGACTATCTGCAACCGGGCAAGATAAAAAAAAAAAAAACACAGTGTTTCTAAAAAGCTACACGAGATATACGCTGACTTCAATGGGGGCTTGCCAAAACTGAACAGCAGTTGCGTGTAGAAGATTGATGACAGATGAAAGTGTGCGGTAGAAGCAAGCGGCTGCTACTTGCATCAGAACCAGCTGACCAGAGACTCGCGGCCCAACACGACATCGCATGTTCAGCCGACAGACCCGATTGTCACCCTAACTGTTTCTCTTCCCTCCCCCTTCCTTCCCCGAGACAGCGTCGGTTCTTGCTGCCTGGGCGACTGGGGGTAGGAGAACTCGACCTTCCGGGAGTCACCAGAGTCGCACGCGAAAGAGAGCCGACACGTGCCGAGGGAAGCCACGCGAGAGGCATCTGTCACAGGAAGAACCGTGGAAGAGACTCGACAGGGAAGGTCTTCGTCCTCTGGTGTGAACCATCAGGAGATTCGCCTCATCGGTGCTGGCTCAGGTGCGCCATTGGTGCGCACACGACGCTGCCGACTGCTGCTCGGAAGCTGTGGGAGGTTTCGGCCGTGAAACTACCGAAACCTGCGAAGGAATGGGCCATGAGGAAGGAAGTGCCGAACCAGCGACCTGATCGGCTGCCGCGGCCAGCCTGAACGCGGACGGAAAGTGCTCGGGACAAGAGGAGGGCGAACGAGGATTTCCTGCACGACAGGGTCGCCAGCTTCTCCGACGTGACAACTTGACTAGAGGACGCACTACGCGGCTGCCGCGCATCCATGCTTGGTGTTCTCTGCACTCTTTGCTTCACCTGGGTCTCCCAGTGGATTCTCGAGTTCCATGTACAGAGACGCATCGTACACTGCTTCCAAGTGAATGTGATGGTACGGAATCCTCGCTGCACGTGTGCCACCGGCACGTCTTCGAGTGCACACCAATGCATCACGCGCACGCACGCGCAACTCTCTCCGTACCGTGCCGTCCCGGCACGTAAGCACATGTGTTTTTCATGTGAACGGTAACACCTGCACGAAAAGCATCCCACAAGAGTGAATGAACCGGGAAGACTCCGTGGAGACACAATGGACATCCCATGCCTCGTGTTCCAATGGAAACCACAGCCGTCGCGGTGCGGACGCGCACCGAGCACAGGATGGCCGCATGACCACCAGATTTTCTGGCCAACGCAAGGCTCTGGCGCGGGTGGCGAACGCAGGACGGCTGATCTGTGGTGGTCCCTTCCGTGGGGCGCTCGTGGTTCCGTGAAACCCAAGGGCAAGGTCAGACCAAGCCTCTCCCTTCTGAGCCGTCTTGGACCGAGTCGTAGTACCCCGAGGCGGAACGAGTGTGCTCGCTCAGTTGCGCTCACCGTCCTGGGGGACCTTCTCCAGGTGCCCCCGTGATCCTCGCGGCGCAAGCGAATTCTTTCGTCCCGCCCGGCGGCGTGCTGAACGTGCACGGCGGGACGACAACGGGGGAGGGGAGACCCGGGCCGCGCGTGACTCCATGCCGTGCCGGAGAACGGCAGGGAGCGCGGGGGTGGGGATGGAGAGATTCCCGTGCGCATGGTCGTGTCGATGCGCTCCTTGGCCTGCGGCCGCGAAAGTCTTCGTCTCCGAGGACAGGTTCCGCCACGATCGCGCCCACCGGCAGACCTCAGGTAGGGCAGAGGGGGAGTCCTTGGAGGGATCCCGGCGCGCCGGGAGGAACCAGCCGACCGGGCTCCCCCGCCCCGTCACCTCCAGACCGGTTAATTAGTGAACCCGGCGTCGGCGGCAGCAGCTGCAACCGCACGCGCGCCCCGCTAATTGAGAATTCCCGGACCAATCGCGCCGGGTCCACCTACACGCCCCCTGGGGGGAGCATAATGGGCATTCGGAGCCAGGCACCCGGAGGAGAAGGAAGATCAGGAAGATGGGCAACCTTTCTCACCTGCTTGCACTCCCGCAGCTGCTGCTCCTACTGGATCTCTTCAGCGGCGCCTCGCCGCAGCTCCACCGAGAGAGGATCATCAACGGCAAGCCCGCTGCCGAAGGTAAGGAGGTACGGCGCTTTCCTTGGGGGAGGACACGCTCCCGTCCCGGTGGCGAGCCCCGTCGTTCCTTCTCTCCCCCTCCCCCCTCCGGCACTTCCCTCGCAGGCAGGGACCTCCCTACCGGCGGCAGCAGCGCCTACTTGAGGGGGGGGGGGGCGTCCTCAAACGCGGAGAGGAGAGGAGATAAGGAGAGGGGAGTGGGGTGTTCCTCTCCCACCTGCCCATCCTTCCTGCCGACGGCGGGAGGCCCCGTCTTCTTGCTCCCGGGGATGGAAAAGACGCGCGAGCGGGCCCGTACACCTGCCTACCGACTCTTCTTGCAGGGCAGTTCCCGTTCCTGGCGTCTCTGCAGCTCAGGGCGGAGGGGCGGCACTACTGTGGGGGCAGCATCGTGGCCCCGTTGTTCGTGGCAACCGCTGCCCACTGCACCCTCCACGTGACCGAAGGCGACATCCAGGTGATGGCCGGAGCCACCAACCTCCACGATCCTCGGGCGTTCCTCCGTCAGGTCAAGATGATCCATCGGTTCCCTGGATACGACAGGTGCGGTCTCTTCCTCGAGGGCGCTTCGGGGCGACATGACCAGCGGATGGGCGGACCGGCGCGCTCTTTCCGGCTTCACCCATCCCTCGTGAGGAAGCTGCGGCCCGCGACCCTACAGGGCGAGGTCATGTCCGGCTGCTCCCGAGGTGAGATCATGCTCCAGACCCGTGCTCGACCCCCGACCAACAGCCTCATCCAGGAAGCGTCAGGAGCGCTGCCCTCCCTACCCGCTGTCCCCTCCTCCTCTTCTCCCACCTCCCTTCCGCCCCGAATACGCCGAGGGTAGTCCGTACAGCGGCAGCATCGACGTGTGGGCGGTAGGCAAGGCAGATCCGGTGCACTGCCACGCCCGGAAGGGTTGACTTGCTGCGAGTCAGCTCGCGGAGTTCCTGCGTTTTCCTTGGCTCCCCGGGATGCCGGAGAAAAAAGAACGGCGAGGATGGTGCGGAAGGCGCCCCTTGCAAAGCCAGCCTTCCTCAGCCACGGCGGGGGCAACCGCCCCGCCATCTCCCTGCTCACGGACACCCAGCGACCGAATCTGTCCCCTCGTCTGCACGCCTCAGGGTGTCCCCTACGATGTGTTTTGCTGCCGCTGCGTCGGAAGCGACCCACTGCGATGTGCGGGAACGCCCGCGGTGCTCCCTGAGTCGGACCGCGTGCAGGAGCTCCGGCTATCTCCCAACTGTGGTGACTGGCGGGTTTCTCGCGCACCTGCTGCACGTGCGCATCCAGGGGCTCTCCTTCGCCAGGAAAAAAAGTCTTCGCCATCAGAAGTCCTCAGGGAACGCCTCCGGTCCGTGGAGGCGAGAACGGCGGAGTGGGTCGGCCGGGACCCACCCATCGCCTCCAGAAGGACGCGACCGAGACGTGCCTCGCCCCACGAGGGGATCCTGCCGACCCTCGTCTGCAAAGCTCCGGTCCCTACGACGCATGCAAACTCGCACGCAACGGGGACGTACGGACCGCGGCGACTCCACGTGCGTCCGGCGAGGCGCCCGCCCATCTGGCGAGAGCGCTCCGCCGGCCGGAGCTCGCGCGGATCTGTCCGGCACGCGTGGGGGCGGTAGGTTGAGGGAGATCGTGGCGCCCGTTCCACCGCTATCCTTGAAATCGGGAGCGAAATTCTCACCATCTGTTCCCGGAGGAGTTCGCGGGAAACCGGGTGGCCGGGTGCCGCCTCTCGACCCGTGCGAACTGCCTGCGGCGAGATTTCCGCGGAGGACAGCGGTCTAGCAGTCGGACCAGCGCGTGCCAGGAGGGCGATTCAAATCCCTGCTACCGGGTGAGCGAGAGGGCGCGAGCAGCGATCTCCCCCCCACTTTGTGTCACTCGGATGACCCTGCCACCCCGGAAGGAGGGCGAGCGAGACGCGACGGTCTCTCTCAACCTCTTCGGCGGACCTGCCAGACGGTGCTCCCTCAACACGCAGCGCCCACCAGGCTCTGACCGCCTCCAAAGGCGCCAATCCGTCGACAGTGTAGGGCAAATCGGAAGTACGCGCCTCGGGCGCCCAAGACACCGTGGTCACTCTGCGCGAGACCAGGAGGCATCTTCCGGGACCAGGGAGGCAGGGATATCCACGACGACCTCTGGCTTTCGTCTCGTCCAGCCCTTCTCCGCGCAGCACCAAGGTGCGCGCTGCCCATGGTCCTCGGCGCGCTTTTCGGAGAGTGGACGATCTCCCGGGTGGAGGAGCAAGCGTGTCCTTCCTGCCGCTGCCGGAGGCGAGTTCCTACGAGGTCACCTCCCCCTTCTCCTGGGACGTTTCCGCCTTAGGAAAACCCTGGCGGGAGCGGAAACACCGCCGAAGGCCCCATTCCACTTTGATCTTAGCCAAAAGGCCGAGAAGCGAGGCACCATTCCTGTTGCCTGGGCAAACTGCTTGGGATGGAGGGCGCGCTCCCAATCCCTCCTCATTCCTCTTCTCGTGGGTCACGTCCATTTGCCCCAGGGCAGGGGCGAACGCAGTCAGTCTACCCTGGTCTTCTGCTGGCGATCGCGCGGGCGGGCCCTCCCTCCTTCCTCCTACGGAATCCTGCGGCCCGGAGAAAATGTCCCTGCCTCAGGGAGAGCCGCGCCCTCTTGCGGTTTCTTCGTCCCGTCCCGTTTCCTCCTCCCTTGCGAGTTTCCAGGAGGTCCACAGTATGCGCGTCTTCTCGCGAGGGTCCGGTTCCCGGAGCTTTTCAGGGGCAGGGGAAAAGGACGCAGGTAGACGAGAACCGAAACCCACCGGGGCGACTCGCGCACCTCCGGGGGCGGAGCACGGGTGCTCCCGAGAGTATATGGCACTGACCCGTTCCAGGCCCAACAACGACATCGCCCTCCTGGAGCTGGACGCGGCGCTCCCCGTCCGAGTGCCGGGAATCTCTCCTCCGTGCGATGTCATCAGCCTGTGGAGGAGCACGGCGTTCCCGGAAGGTAAGCCCGGCGGCTGCCTCGCGGGGGGAGTGACGACTCCGCCCGTCTTCGAAGGAGAGTGCGTCATCTGTGGATGGGGGATGACGGGGTCGTCCATGTCGGAGGCACTGATGCACGCCGCCGTCAGTCCCGTCGGGAGAGACATGTGCCGGGAGGTGTACAAACCGTACAACAATATTACGGAGAGCATGGTGTGCTGCGGGGGAGGCGACACGGACACGTGCCAGGTGTGTGCGCTCGTCCGTCCGCCAGAGGCGCCTCGCTGACCTCGACTGACACAGGGCGACTCTGGTGGCCCGCTCGTCTGCAGGACTCCCCGGGGAGAGCCCTACCTGGCCGGGATCACCAGTTTCGGGATCGGCTGCGCTATGCAGAGTATCCCCGGCGTGTACACCCACGCGCCGCTCTTCACACAGTGGATCGAGGAGGTCACCGCCTCCCGCACGCTTCTCCGGGACGGAAAGCGGGACGGGAACTTCCCCGTCGTCCTGGAAACGGAGGAGGAGGCGTTGAAGGAGGAGGACGCTGTCTGGAGGGGCTGAGGGTAGGGATAAGAAAGACGCACCGCTTCCTCTTGAGCTGCCTCTGGGGAGGAAGGGCGTGGAAGGGGCGGAGGATTCGTGCCGAAAGAGCTGAGGGGAAGCCCACAGAGGGGAATTCCGGGTCGAGCGAGGAGCGTCGCCTCCTGCCTTCTGCCTG
Source organism: Raillietiella orientalis (assembly GCA_036172245.1). Taxonomy (NCBI): domain Eukaryota; kingdom Metazoa; phylum Arthropoda; class Ichthyostraca; order Raillietiellida; family Raillietiellidae; genus Raillietiella; species Raillietiella orientalis. The sequence goes on along the minus strand of JAYWIR010000032.1, from coordinate 2,251,055 downwards.
CCCCTCTGGGGGGGAAGTCCTCGGAGCATGGCTCCTCGTCGCCGGCGCATGCAGCGGCCCCTCGCGTGACGCAGGATTGCGCGTGCCACGAGGGAGCAGCCACGGCGCTCCGCAGGTGGCTGCCAAGGTGATGGATGGAGCTACACCCGCCCGCGCGTGCGCGGCAGGCAGGGGAGGCCCCTCCGCCTCCCCCCCGCTGCCTCCTGAGGGCGGCCGTAGTGGTGCTCCCGACCGCGGCAGCTTTCCCCGTGTCTTGTTACTCCTGCCCACGACGAGCGTCCCCACGGAGATGGAGACGCGCGCCCTCTTGTGCCTGCCACTCCTCTGCGCTACCGTCTGTGCCCTCTCAGCCGGCGCCGGCGAAAAGCCAAGCTTGGCCAGGCAGACCAGGATCGTCAACGGGATACGCGCTAGATCCGGTGAGAGGCTGCGCGGGGGGAGGGGGAATGGCGGATGGGCGAACTGCCCCCCTTTGTCGCACCCTCCTTTCACTGGGACGAGGTCTCGCGCAGAAGACAAGCACTCATGGAAGGAGTGATGCAGGAACTCTGCTGACATCCGGGGGAGGAGGTGGACGCAGGAATACGCTCGCTCCTTTGAGAGGGTCCAAAGGGTTCCTCATGGGAGCGCGCCACGTCTTTGGCGCTGGCTGCTTCCCGCTTCCCAGGGCCGACGTCGGGGGGGAAGGAGAATGCGTCGGGTTGCGACCTTTCGCAGACGTCTTCTCCCCCCCCCCCCCGGGCCCTTCCCGCATTGTGAAACAGGAGACTCTCACGTGTCGGCGGGTGGGCGGCAGGGTAACACAGACGCAACCCACCCGCGCGACAGGCTAGCGGGAGCGGAGGAGACCATCCTCTTCCCGACGGAGGGGCAGGAACGAACCCAGGTGCGCGCCTCCGGAGCGTCCCAGAAGACGGCTTTCACCCAAGGGGTGGTAGGTCTCCACGTTAGCCTCCTCCGACATGGTTCATCCACTCAAGAGACAAGAACATCTTCGCCTTCCGGTCTTTTTTTTTTTTTTCCTTTCCCGCAGCCACGGCAATGGCGAAACACAGATGTCAGTCTTGGGAGAGGAGGAGGAGCGTGGGACACAGGTGCTCCTCGGGTGCGGCTGCGGGACCACTGGGGCGGCAGCAGTCGCATCAGCAAGTCATGTATTCGCAGAGCGCTCACTCGGAAAGCGCAAGCTCACTCTCGGCCTGCAGAGGGTGGAGTGGATGACGGAGGAATAGGTGCATCCGTGGGCGACAGTCCGCCCTGTGAGGAACTCGCGCGACAAGCCCCTTGACGATGTGAGTTCAAGGCACATTCCCAGCCCTTCTCCCGCCTCTCCCGGACTCGGAGAGGCAGCAGCAGCAGCAGCAGACCACGGCCCCCTGGATCGACAGCTCCTGCGCAGGACCTACCACGGTCTCCAAGGGATCGGAGGAGAGAAGGAGTTTAAGACAGGGTCTGAAGCGAGCGTTTCCTGAGCCTCTCTGGGAACCGATGTGCCGCACGCGGCACGCGCTTCCTGAAGCTGAAAGGAAAAGAAACAAAGACAAAAAAAAAAAAAGAAAACTTTTTACTTTCCTTTTTTGCTTGCCAGGTCAGTTCCCTTGGCAAGCGGCAATCTTCATGAGTTTCTCCAACTCGCCTTTCTGCGGAGGGTCGGTCATCAGCCCGTTTTTCGTTCTGACAGCAGCCCACTGCATCAAAGGCGTCGACGCCTCTTATTTGTCGGTGAAAGTCAATCTGATCGACTTGTACGATCAGAATGCAGTCCCAATACCAGTGGAAGAATTGATTTTACATCCCGAATACAATAGGTCAGCAAAGTTTGCATGCCTCGACCTCATGCGGCTCGTGCGCTCGGCTTTTCACATAATGTCGCGTGGTGCTGAAAGGAGAAAATGTGATCTTTGCTCGTGTTCTTGCCGCTTTTGATCACTTGTCGATATATGTATTTATATGTTGGCAAGTATAAATTTATACACAATTATATATGTTATTATATATATATATATAATACCGACGAAAGGGTTCATCTTTCCACTGCAAATTTCCTTATTTGTGGCTTTTTTCGTGTTTCACTTTTTAAACAAAAAAGAGTTGGCAAGCCTTGGAGGCCCTCATATCGGCGCTTAATCTGATTCGTCGTTCAGCGCGCGTTCGTTGTCTGGGTGGCAGGGGATGCTGCGCTCAGGCGGATACGGCCTGCTTCGTCACATACAAGGAAGGATTTCCGCACCTGTTAATTCTGTATCTTTTTCCAGACCTCATAACGATATCGGATTGATGAAGTTGAAGCGTTATGCATTTCATGACTTCTTCGCCCTTGATAACCAACTCCAAGTGATTGCTTTGCCTACAGTGCAGCTGCGCTCACAAGGTGTAGTATAGAAGGAAAGGTCTGCATTGCTTATGTCGAAACGGCAATGGGTCGTCCCCGCTCAGTGACGATTTCCATTTTTCTGGGGGGAAGGGACCTGGTCTCTGACCCATAAATTTTTCGGAGTCTTCCGTCAGCGAAACCAACCAAACGTGACGGTGCGGGGCATCAAGAAGGGCTCCCCGTTCCAGCTTTCATGCCCTGTGGGAAAAGAGGGATTGTTACGGAGGCTTCTGGGCTCAAAGGAACAATCCTTCGATTCCGGTCATGAGCAAGAGGGGCAGCCGGCGTCTCGCGAGCTCTCGTAGGCGTGCGCGCTAGACGTGTTCAGCTGGATCCCGATCCCGGACGGACGGTCGGTCCCATGAGAGCCACACCCTGCGGAAGCAAGAAACGATCTCCCCTCGTTTCCAAGCCATTCTGGTCCTGCCTGCACAACCTTTCCCTCTGAGCTCAAATTGCAAAGGTCGGCAGTCGTCTCGGAACAAACAAATCGTATCTTCGCCACGACCACTTCGTTTCCGTTTGACCACAATCCCTTTCGCGTGAACTGGAAGGTGGCTAGGAGCCAGACGGCAACGAGCGATCCGTGCCGCGATGGCCTCCTCGGGGCACAGCACGTGGGGAAGCGTTCGTACAGAGCCCTGGTGCGCACTTGCGCGAATGCGTAGGGCAGGGAACTCGCAGAACCGTCGCTGCTGCGATGCCAGGGCGGAGGAAGGATGGAGCTTTGTCGCCGCAGAGGCAAAAGCGAGTGACGCAGTTGACTACACGCAGCCCGTTTCCTTGCTTTCTTTTTCTCTCGAAGACAAAACAGAAACAGGAAATAGGATGGAGGCGGTTTCCCATTGGAATCGGGAAAACTGGGCCTACTCAGAGCCCGCTGCTGCATCTGGACTGAAACTTCCGCAATAAACCGACACGTGTGCAGAGCGTGGACTGGATGAGCAGGAGACATTGGGTCACGAGCGTGCTGCGCATGCGCGCTCCGCTCTTCCTCACAAGACCGGTTGGCTGACTTTGCTGCGAACCAAGCGGAAGACCCAGAAATGCACTTCCCCCTTCTACCCTCCCTACGGCCCTTCCCCATCTGAACCGAAACTCAGCCATTGCTGGGTAAACGCCAGCAACCGTCTCCCGCGCCTTTCAAGCGGTTTCCTCCCCCCAGCCTTACCCGAGGGAATCTCTCATCGCTCGCGGAACTTCACCCAGCGTTCCACCCTTCCCGAGAATCGGACTCACCTCCCCGGCATTTCACTCCACAGAGAGAGGACATGCTGAGGAGCGCGGGAGGGTGGAAGATCCTTTCCGCGAGCTGATGATCCTCCAGGTGACTCAAGACGCAGCAGATTTCCTGGGTCACGCGTACCAATGCCCACTGCTTTTCTCCCTTTTCGCTTCCCTTGATTCACCACTCTTTCCCACCTAAGAGTGACCTGCCGCCGCATCTCCAGTCACGCGTGCTCCATGTACGATCGATAGGTGGCACTCGTATCCTGACTCGCCTGCCTGTGGGGAACGATAGTGCCATCTGTGGGATACGGTGAAAACGAGCGTGGCCGCGCTACCCCAGCAGAGGAGGAATCAGGCCTTATGGCCACCGCTGAGGCGGTCACGCTGCTGGCTGCGTTGGTTCTTCGCGTGCAGCGTGCCTCTTGTCCGTCAGCGCCCTCGTCGATATGCTGGGAGTCTCCTCAAGGCAAACAGTCAAAAAAAGCCCTCTCGGGAATCCACGCAGCTTTTGCCACTACTCCCGAGATCCTGCCCCCTCCAGCTCCCCAGCCTACGAATCCACCTGCCTCCCGGACTAGTAACGGCCAGTGCCTCTTCGGATGAGGATTTTCCAACGGAGGAGCTTGTCCCCTTGTTCTGCGGGGGACGCCGATTGGCTGTGCTCCCAAGTGACGAGAGTAGAAAGCTGCGGAGTCTTTCCACTTCGCATTTGGCCTTCGTCCCATCGACTGCAGTTCCCGCGGCATCCCTCACTGGAAAACCATTCCTTCTGGGGTGATCACACACGACCCTCGTTGGGGAATACTCAGCAGAAAAGAAAGGATCCCTTTGCTTCGAGAACGACAGCCTCCAGAAAAAAGAAATCCATCTCAGCAGTAATAAGGGAAGGGTCGCTGGGCATCCGCCTGAAGACAAATCGTCTGTTGCCTACTCTCGTAAGAACCACCCTTCTGCTCGGTTCCGAGACGAGCCCATGGGTTCTGCTTCCCTACTGAAGGCGGCTGGTGAACCTCCCTCTCTCTCTTGTGGAGAATGCAAGAGTCGTGCAGCTCCATTTAAGTGCTCGTCCGATAGGTGGGTGATTTTGGCTACCACTTCTGCAGTCCGGCTGCAGACTCGAAGAGGCGAAAACTTGCTGACCAACGTCCGGATTTCAGAGCTCTTCCCTTTTTATAGGGAGCAGGGAGAGCGCGCTCGGTTTCCTACAGCGATGGCCGCTGACTAGAGATCTTCCTTTCCAGAGGAATGCCAGGTGAGTGGCTTCGGAAAGCTGTCGACACACGGCTACCTCAGCCGCTACCTGATGTACACCAGCGTTCCGGAGTACGACAAGGGGAAATGCAAGGAACTGTTCAGAAGGGCCGTCAACATCACAGATAAAATGCTATGCTATGGGGGAGGTGACAAGGATTCGTGTCAGGTAGGGAGCGAGATGCAAGAAAGCAGGTCTTTCCTTTGCTCTTCCATCGCTTTTGCTTTCGGATGATCACTCTATCGTGTTAGGGAGACTCCGGAGGTCCACTGATGTGTCGCTCGTCCTCGGGACAACTAGTTCTCTCTGGCTGCGTGAGTTTCGGAGCATCGGAATGCGCCCTCCAGGAAGTTCCTGGAGTCTACACGAACATTGCCATGTACGCGTCCTGGATCAAGCAGCATGTTGTGGAGAATATCACCTTGGGGAATAAGTCTCTAGGAGAAAATACTGTGATAAGCTTCCCGCTGTTCGTCGATGAGTGATCGATGTCTCCCCTGAAAAAATAAAATAGGGTGTTGGTGGCTGGCTTGTTAGATGCTGGAACCTCAGGGTAAAGCCAGAAAGAGGCTCTAATTTTGATTCCCGATGGGTTAAAATGCTAAATATGGAGACATTCCTTTGAGTAAGGAAAGCACTCCCATAATAAGTACCCTTTTTCCCCTTTTCTTCGCCCTCTCCCGCATCACCTTGGACTGTTTTCGGCTAGCACTTCATTCCCTTGGACGACGACGGAAATGTGAACTAAGCTCAGGCGGTTCTAACTCTTAGTGTCGCTCTTTTGGAAAAAATCCAAAGAGGCGCCTTCCTGCAGCGACGGCGCGAGGAAATACCAGAAGCTAGCAAGGATGAGAGACAGCCCATGAAGACTGCTGGTAAAGAGTGAACTGCGCTTAGAAAATGCTTGGATATCTTGCTCATTGAAGAAGTGCGTTTCTGAGGTGGCGCACATCAGAATGCTTCCATCAAACTGCAATCATCGCACATTCCAGGAATCCCCTCTCATCAGATTCTTCAGACCTGGTTGGATACTACCGACGCAGTTTGCAGCGATACTAGGAAACGATTTTTCATCTGCAAGTAAATAGGAAGATTTGTTTCACCTTGTCCAGATCATTCACCATCATCATCTGTGCCCACTTTGTCTTCTCGCCTCTATGGAAAAACTCGCCCAGTGCGGGATCAGCTAGAGAACCTCTCTGGATAAAAAACCCCTTGCCAACTTCCCTAGTGTTAATGTTCGTAGAGATGAATTCTTAGCAGACTTCAAAGGAGCTGTACTGTGCACTGGAATTGGAAGTCCTGTCGTCATTTTACAGATGCCTAAATAACGATAGGAAATCACATACAATTTCCACGCGAAGTTCTGTCTTCTGTTGTTACAGTCTCACAGATGCAATAACAAAGTGTCATTTAATTCGGTTAACCGAAATGGATCGTATATAAGAGCTCAGAAAAAAAAAGACCAAAAAAACAATCTATCATTTGTCTTTATTTTAAAATTTGAATGAGGAGAATACAGGAAACACCACCTGATTTTGTCGGAGTTTTAAGTTTGTTGGTATGATTAAATGTTTCCCTCATATGGAGTAATTTTTTTTCAAATCATAATTTCAGTTATTCACACAATCCCATCAAAGTCAGTTGTTAGCCAAATGATGTAAAAGTCAGCACGGAAAATACAAATAAATAATATATATGAAATATGGAATACTTTCAGACAGATACTGCGATTACTTGCAGCGGGGAATTTCAACAACTTGACAGACACTGAGAGATAATTAATATTTCCGATATTATTGATGTATAGAAAAATAAATTCTCTAACAATGACCATGAAAATTATATGCATTAATTCTGCATAACTTCTGTTTTAAGAAGAATGCTTTCAGCATTCTTTCCAAGAACATGCTCAAGTTATTATATGTAAAAAATATGTACAAAAAAACTGCATCAAGAACCATTTTTAATAATCTCTTTATTTTCTATTGCATGCAACAAGTAGTGTTCTTCATTTACAAAATTTTTTCCCCATAGATATCGTGCTATTAAGCGATTTACGCGCTAAGCTATATTCGACGCTTTAATGCATTTCGTATCGAAGAAAGGTATCAGCAACCCTGTCTACTCCCTGTTCAGTATGGCGTACGCGTAGTTGTTTGAGTCAACCAACCAACTTAGGTGAAGATTTGTGAAGCCATCACTGTTGTAAAGTTTTGGAACCATTCGTAGCTCAGGTATACACTAAAATGACTTTTAATCCTGTGATTGGGAACTTATTTTTGTGAAGCATCAGTTAAATTTTATGTTGGTGTCGTGCCCTAAATTTTTCTGTTTTGAAAAGAAGTAACATATTAGTTTCAAGGATGCCAAGGCATAGGCAAGGTGCATATGGCTTGAACAGGACTAATCGATTTATTGCTGAAACTTTTGGTGATGGCAATAGAAATGATTTTTACGGTATGTATAGAATATGGTGTGCATATACTTGCGATGAAAATGGTAGTTTTGAAAGGTAAAAACAGAAATTCTGTTTTCTTTCATGGATGCGTGTGTAATTAATCTTTTAATAGTAAATTTCATGTGATTATTCATGTCCCTTATGCATGCATCTTTGTATGTGGACATGTATAAGTGTAGTGTATGTGAGGTGCCCCAGTATATACCGTGTAGTTTTTTTCTTTCCTAGCTTATTGTAATGAGCTACTTAAAAAATTCCGCTTTAAAGCTGTACTGTCATGATTTATTTAAAGTAATGTATTTTCTGATTGCTTTTGACCCTGGTCAAGATGTATTTGTACTCATTTTGTTTGCATGTGTGTGTGGGTGTTTCAGTGTGCTCTCAGGTAGTGTTCACAATTTTAATTTCATGCTTTGGTTTTAAAGTGTCTGTTAATTTGTTTAAGCTGCCTGTGTGCAGGTAAGAGACGATTTTTAGTATGAGTGGTGTATCAACTTTTTGCTTGCATATGATTGCAAGATTGAATTTTGACACTATGTGAAGACTCTTTTATTCAGTCAAGTCATAGATATTCGACCTAATATTTGCGTTGTAGCGTTTGTAGATATGGCTGATGTAAATTTTCAATGGCATTTTCTGATGTGTCTGATGCTGTGAAAAATCTGTACTGAATTTAGCATTTGTTTTCTACAAGGACATGATAACAGAATGGAAAGGCCAAAGCACAGGAGAGCAAGTTTGACAGGTGTTCTTAACAGATCGCAACGTCAGAACTTTGCAAGAAAAAGTTTCCAGTTGCTGCGTGATCAAGGTGATTTTGAAATGACAGAAAATGATGAGAAAATGCGTGGTTATACTCATTTGTAAGTATTTTGTTTTTGCTTCCACCAGTTGGAATGTGGTGCTGTGAAATGTAATGCTAATGAATATTTCTTGTGAACCTTTTACTAAGTATAGAAAATTAATGCCAGTATTTGTAGATACTCATCAAAAAGAAACAGAAAATATGAAAACAGTATACGAAATCTGAGACCTTCACATAATCAATGGTGCAAAATTGTGGTAAGTCGGCGTTTTTTTTCATTTTTTTTGTTTGTATTTTAATAAGTGTGTTTACTTAAGCCATCTGCTACTCCTATTTATTAGCCTTTATTCATATAGTTTGCTTCCATTTGAGCTAATGGATAATTCTACTAGTTTTTTGTTTTTTTTTTCCTCAATAAAACGGCATTTTCTGATGCTTGAAACTGTCATGAAGCCTCAAGTTTTTGAAACATAATTGTTTGAGACCTTACTGAATTCCGTGGTAATTGCTAAAGTAATTTTGTTTATTTTCCATAGCGATACCTGGCTATATTAATTTATAATCCCAAGCTTGAGAATTTATGCTTTCATGTGGTTTATGAGCAGATTAGCAAGCAGATTGTTCTCATGTACTTAGTAGGCCATAGAAATCTCTTTCATGCGGCCATCATCTCTTTTTCTTGCTGTTTGAGCTGTTGTGATCGAACTGCTTAGTAGACTTCAAATTATGTAGCAAGTTTGTTTGTGGTAATGTGTAGTTGATCTTTCTTTGGTCATGTTTGACATTTGCTATGCTTATTTTTTGGACATTTTTGACAAGTTGACTGAAGTGTTTCCATCTTGTTTGTGTGTGCTCTTACTAATTGTTTTTGCAATTGGCAGTAACATTTGTAAAATATGAAATATGAACAATCAGTGATCATTTTTCTTGCAGGTGTTTCATGGCAGCAAGCATGATAAGAGTTTCATTTTACAAAGTCTCTGTTCACAAGCAGAAGTTACTTTAAGTCCTTATAATGTGAGCATGCATTATTGCAAACATGCTCTAATTGTTGTTTTTAGTATCATTGTGAAGGCAATCAGGCTGTGTTTTTTGTAGAAGGCAGCCATCAAGGTGATGCCATTCGTAAATTGGATCATCGCATTCATACTCCAGATGGACGGAAGGTTAGGGACTGTTTCTGCATGTACATTGGTTGAATGGAGAGTCTTCTGTTTGTAGTTGTCATTGCGTGTTATAATGCATCAACCTCCTCCAGTGCTAACTGTCAATCAGACCATTGAAGAATTGCTTTTAAAAGTAATGAGTCAGTGCTATGATAGCACTACCAAATCTCTTCATCTGGGGGACTTCCCTTCCAATTATGGTAAGAGAGGATTTGCTGCAGATTGTGTTGAATGTACTTGTTGTTTGATAGAATTTCAACAATCTGGAGTGTATGTGACTTTGAATCAGCAGGCAGTAACCAATGCGCTGTTAAGAATTATTAAGAAAGAAATTCCCGAGTTAACGGCTTTAAATTTAAGCAACAACAGATTGCGATCGTTGTATCCATTTAGCAGTTTAAGTACTGATGCTCCAGCCTTGCGGATTCTGCACTTAAGTAATAATCAAGTGAGTTTTTGGGATACATTTATTTGAACATGTAAAATTTTTACACTTGTGCATTGGATTGTAGTTAGAAAACATGAACCGACTGGATCCTATCAAAGAACTTCCTTTAGAAGAGTTGCATTTGGAAGGCAATCCATTAGTCAGCCGTTATAAAGATGAGGCTTCCTTTGTCAGGTAACATGTAGCTTATCTGCTCCTTGTTGAGATAATTATAAACAAGTCTCACAGTTCAGTTGTTGGAAATCTTGATGGACATAATACAAGATATTTGCTGCTTGACCCATTTGCTTGTGCAAGTTGATTGCAATGTAGAGACTTGAAATGTAGTGTGTGAGTGTTTCTTTAGTAAGGGATTTTTTTTTTTCTACTAAGCTGATGGATGAATGAATGAATATTGAGTCCTGAACTTTTTTTTTTTTTGTATTTGAAATGATATAGCCTTCCTTCAGAAGTTTAGCATGTAGCAATACAGCATATGCCAACTTTGTTCTCCATATGTATTGTGGGTTGCTGGAGTGTGTTGGTTGGTGTCATCGTTATAAGAACTCCATGGATGCTCCTGCTAATCTGGACCAGAACATTTTCAATGCAACCATTGTGCAGAAAACACATGGGAGACTGGATTCTGAGTCCTCTCATTTTCAATTCCATGATTTGTTTGCTGATTCCTTGCACCAGTTGCAGTTCTGTGTGTCATCTAACTTAGTTATGTGGTTAATATCAGTGCTCTTCTGGGGTTTAGTGATTGGTCACTTATATTGTCTCTGTATTTCTGCTCTTTGTTGTTGCTGTATTTTTTTTTTTTTTTGTATTTTTGTCCTTTTTTCCTGTGTAAGCAGGTTTCAAGTTAAAGGAAAGTGAAGAAAGACATAATAGTGTAATCTGTGCTTCTATCTGTCTGTTTGACAAATCTATGCTCCGTGCCTTTTTTTTTTTTTTTCCAATTATTTTCAAGGAGCAGTCATTGAAAGTCTGAAGCATCTTGTTGAGAACAGTTGGCAAGCCAGACCACCCTGGTTGCATTTATTGTCATGAAAGCGGATCTATACATTGTTGTCCCAGCAAATGTGGGATCGATTGGATGTCAACTTGTAATTCAGCATAGAGAGACCAGTCCATCTATATAAATGGCGATGCATCCCTTCAAAACATTCTGTTCCTTGTTTTTATAGACACTGTTACTGGCTGACCTTGTGTCCCAGAATCCACTGTTGTGTCATGTTTGTTTGTGGAACTGAATCACAGATGATGTTTGTATGGTCAGCATCCCAAGCCACTATAAATCTGCAAGTTTGCCAGTACTGTTCTTCATTACCTAACAGTTTTGTTGAAGTTTTGCTTCTCGTCTGTGGGGTGCATTGCATTCATTTGCAACAAATCCGTGTATCATCAGCAACCAATGGGTTGTGGGAACCCAGTGCCCTGTTGATCTGCACAAATGCAGTAGCAGCAGCTTTGAAGTATCATTGACATTGACCCTTTGTTCCTTTTTTTTTTTTTTTTTTTTTGTTTCTTGGAGGAGGCTCCCCCCTTTTCTTGTTATCCCCCTTTCACCATTTCATTTTTTTTTTTTTCTTTTTTTTTTGGTGTGCTTGTAAACAAGATCCACTTGGATCTGTTCAACAGAATGAAAAGTTTGGTTGGTGATTGTGGAATTTCAGTAGGGACCAATTGCAAGCAATGACCAAAAGTAAGTGAAGTTAACAGCATGTCATGTTCAAATGTCCTTCACCGTTTCCATCATCTACATGTGGATAGTGCAGCTTTGGGCTGCGGTTTGCATTTTTCCTTGCTTGTGTGTTCTCATTTCTTTCGTTTTTCCTTTTCTGTTTTAGTGCAATTCGGCAGAAATTTCCCAGGCTACTGCGACTGGTAAGCATAGAAAAGTGGAAGGGGAGATATATAATTGTTATGGGTAGAATAACAAAGAGCTTCCTCCCCCAATTTTATTTGATGTGGAGGAACCTGAAGCACAAATTCCCCCCTCCCAGTCAAGTTTCTTTTGTAATGAGGAAGCACGCACCATAGTGTTGCGGTTCATCCATGAGTACTTTCACATTTACGATTCTAATGACCGCAATGCCCTCATCAATGCATACCATGAAAAAGCAGTTTTTTCATGGACAGCATCCTATCCACCTGGGACTTCTAGCAACAATTCAAAGTAAGTATTAAGGGTGATACTTTTATTGTGTGTTCTTTGTTTTTCAATGTTTTTTGTTTTTAGATTAACAAATTACATGGCTTCCAACCGTAATTTGCTAAGGGTCACTGATTTTGGTGAGCTTTTTGTTTTCTTTTCATTTTCCATGGTTATATGTATTTTTGTTTGCTTATTTGTGTAGATGGGCGGCAAGAAAGACTGGTTAATGGCCGCCGGCAGATTGTCAGTGCATTATGCAGCCTGCCCCACACGCATCATGATTTGTCCTCTTTTGCTATTGATATGCCATATGCCTGTGTATGTATACTGGTAAAGTCAAAGGGTTCCTCCTGACAGCATATATGCAGCCTACACTCTTGTTCTTCTCTGTGCGTGGTGTTTTTAAAGAACCCGAGGAGCGTCATCCACCAGTCAGGTCTTTCCTTCGAACTTTTGTGCTTGTTCCCATGGGGAATGGAGTTGTGGTCACCAATGAGCAACTTCATGTAACCAATGCCACAGTGCAGGAGATTAAGGTAAGCCTAGCCGGAGCAGAGATGTGATGAAGTGCTGTGCCCATTCTCAGTCAGCATTTCGAGAGCCTGCTCCAACACCATCATCTAGCCCTACTCCTTCAGTATCTGTACAACCAGATGCATCTGATTTGCAGCTGAAAATGGTAATGGATTTTGTGCAGCGGTCAGGAATGAACCATCAATGGAGTCTCAAGTGGGTTCAGGAATAGGCTTTCTTGGTATTCAAGTGTACGTTTCAGATGTTTGCAAGAAAACGATTGGAATTACGAAAAAGCCGCTCAGGTGTTTGCCCATTTGAATGGGCTGGGGAAAATTCCCATGGAAGCATTTGCCAAATAGAAATTAAGAGGCACCAGAGTAAATCCCATGTTTTTTGCTGCACATTCCAGCATTGTGATATTAGGAAGATGGTGGCCTTCTTGTAACTAAAGTTGGCAGTGGTTCATGAAAAATGGCAAAACCAGTAACCGAAGTGATGGTGTATGTCTATCTAAACATTTGCATATGTGATTTTAGAAATGTGAAATATTCTATATATTATTTCTGTATGTATCCATGTACATAAATACATAATTATTTGGTTATAGTATGGAACCTTGAATGGCATGTACTGTAGCACAAGTTTGATTTTATGTGGACCTTGGCAGTGTATAGTCCCTGGGTGGAGGAGAATTTTATTCAATTTTAGTGCATGCAATAAGTGTTGGGGAGGATTCTTCACAATTTTCCGTTTTGTTAAGGGGCTCTGACTTGACTGTGTCTACAGTAAGTGCTCCTACTATCTTGGGTTAGTGCACTCCATCATCCTCTTCATATTTCCTACACATATGCTAGGGATCCAACATTCCCCCACAACCTCTACGTTCTTCAGATTCCAGAGAGCGTATTCCTGGTGCTCTTCCAGTGCTGGTCGTACCAGTGCACCTCTGGAAAGAACCTTGGCGGAAGACAGAAGGGACTTTCCCGTATTTAGTCTCCTTTCCTTGTTACGCCTCTTTCAGTGCCGAGTCCGCATAATCGCAGGCAACCTCGAGTATGATAACTGCACTTCATTTTGCAGCTCCCAAGTCCACGGGCTTTCAAGGCGTTTCCCGGACTTGGTTTGGGACCATCGACTTCCGTTTTCCTTGCGTTGCTTCTTGGATGAGGTTGATCAGATCGTCACGTCTTTGCAGTGCATTTGGAATTTCGCACGCAGTAACTGAAGACGTGCTTCAAGGACTCTTCCTGTCCCGAGCGCCTGCTGCACGTTCGGCCTAGCTTATTGCAGCTGCCGCTCGTACAAAGTTCTGCAATTTAGACTGGCAGCGTGTACGAAGCGGTAGTCAGATAGCCGCAATTGATCTTTACTAAAAGTGTTTGGGCGCACAATGTTATCCAACACAGGATGTAGCTTTCCTCAGATCTGGGTGTTTTTTTACGTTGGCAGGTGCGTACCCCAGAAGCAAATTTGCACCTCAGATTTTCATCAAAGGCGATTTCTGACCGTTATTTTGGGTTCACCATGCTCAGATATCCAGGGCGCTTGCATTCTCCCAGGCACTCAGCACCCTGCTGTCCATAAACTGCGTACGTCATCGTTCGGTATAGTCGTCTTTCCATTAGTGATAGCGGGGATGGATGGATGGATGGATGCCCCGACAGCTGCTCCTGAGGGGGTTGTCGATTGGATTCTTTTCGCGACTAGCCCGTGCAGTATGTTCCTGGAGAGCTTGGTGGCGAGTTGATCCGGAGGTGTCAGAAAGGTGAGATTGCCATCCAGAGTAAAGTTCTCTGTTTCGTCTGGTAAACTGAGTAGAAGATGTATTCCCTTCGTATCTTTTGAGCACGTGGTCTCCACTTGTGGCTCTCTAGAGCACATATGGATTTCTTATGACACAATGATTCTTGAGAGATTCTAACATTGAAATCAGGAGATGGTCTAAAAAACATGTTTGGTGTGATGTACAGATAAATGGCGGACCGCGTTATTGCCCATGTGGCTACGGTCCCCGCGAGTGGTACCAAGCAGCTGGAAAGACCAACTGGACCTACTGAACAAGGTCGCCAGCCGCTACGGGATCCGAAAGGTGAAATCTGTTGGCGGCTGGCACGACCATGTGGGAGACAGATTTACCACCAGATACTGAGGATAACCTGCTGATGCTTGAATCGGAGGCATCCTGAGTGGCTCCCGACTGAAACACTGGACTGGTAGCAGCCAAGAGGAGCTCTGTGAGGCCTGTGGACACAGGGAAACCCAACTCCACGTTTTCACTTGCCCAAGGCTGCGCCAGGATTGGACAAGGCTGAAGGCAGTGACCGGCCTTCAGACGAGCACGAAGATGGAGATCCTGGTGGGAATGTTTGAATGGGACCGGAATGTCCTCCGATACAATCCCATGGTTCGCACCACCATGCCCTGTTCATCATGAGCATCGTGATAGGAAGGACAAACATGAGGAACATTGGAGAAACAGCGCCTGCCGCGATCATCATCCAAGGAGTCATCAAGAGGGAGATAGGGTCCAGGAACTGCGTCAGGATACCCGCCTAGACTTACCGCTACATCTTGAAAGAGATGACGGAAGTAGCCTAAGTGAGTGGACCCCCCAGTACCTCTCTTCCACCAACAGAGGGATATTTTCCAAAGTAAACACAGAATGTGACGATTGCTGATTTGAAGTGTCGTGTGCGGAACACTTGGGAAAGTGTCTGCAATAATGTGTTCGTGTTACTGTTAAATCAGTGTCGTTTGAGGAATTCACCCCACCCCTTGCCGGACCTGGGGAAAGACCAAGTGTTGCGGGTTCGAATACCCGTAAAGGATCGACGCAATGCTCAGCAATGCACACGTGCGACTGCGACTGCAATAACCGACCCACGATCACCTGCGCTCGTGGGTCGGTTATTGTGAAAAGACTCTCACGGCGTTGTCGGACCACGACCGAATTTATCTGGAAGTCCTCCCACGCGGGAAAGGTCCCCCCCCCCTCTAGCGCGTAGCGCCTACCAAAAGATTGGCTCCACCTCCCGGAGACAGCAGGAACCCCCCGCAATTTCCTGCGAGATGTAAACGTGCAGCAACTCGAAGACTGGGACCAGACGAAGCTCTCGGTTCGAGAGTTTTTCAAGAAATTCCCTGTAGACCGCCTCCCCTCCGGGTTTGGTGTGGGAAAACGCAATGAGCGCGCGTATCTCCAGGCCCGGTGCTTGCCAAAATGGGCGGACCTTCGTCGTCTGGCCAAGATGAAAGCCAGGTATAAGCGACAAGCCTGGAAGTCCGGAACAACCAACTTAATGGACGACCAAGGTTAAGTGCGCTCATCTTCGGCAGAAATGTACACCAATTTTACTGCTCCTTGTACGCGACAGCACCACCGGGACGCGACTGCGCAGAGGTTCTGCCTGGCCGACCAGGAGCCCTTTTGGAACTTCTGGAAAGCATGGGATTCCCGGATGTCCTCCTGGCCTACTTGCGCTCCTTCTCGAGCAACGCGATGATCAAAATTTTTTTCCAGAGGTCAACACGTGTACGGCGTACCGGTGAGGCTGGGAATTCGGCGAGGAGACAGTCTGAGCACGTTGCTCTTCAGCATCTACTTCGAGTTGGTGCCCAGAGCGTAGAGACAACTCTTGCTGCCCTTACCAGCTCGTGCTCCGGCACGCTTACTGTGTCGGCCTATGCGGTCGATCTTCTGCTTCTGTTACCCGTGTCAGCCTCGGCAGCGCCGCTCGAGGAATTCGTCGGGCTGATCCGCCTCATCTCGTGGAGCTGTCATGGCAAAGAAATAGGCAGGGCCAAGTCGAGACAGGGCGCTTCCCGTTGGTGTGGCGTGGGAAGGGCAACCGGAATGGATCCGCTTGGGGATCCCCAGGGTCAGGTACCTGAATTACTTGAGAGTCCCGTTGGAGGACTTATGCACAGCAGCAGTCTGGTCCAGTTGCCTTCAAAAGGAAGAATCGGCGCTCAGGCCGATCCTAAGTGGCAAGTTTTTCTTGTGAAACGGGATGCCCTAATTAGCCAAGCTCCAGGCGGAACGCCTGTTGAGAGACGCTCTGTGGGGACCTGAGAGATCCAGGATCCGCCTCAAGAACTTGGCGGCTCCGCGTCGGGATGCCAGCTTAGATTTCCTGACGATGGACAAAATCGAGCTGTTAGTGCAGTTCTGCATGCTAATACTTTGTGCCAAGCTTTGGACTACTCCGTGGTGTGCTCCGCACATCTAGTGCTGCTGCGGCGCTGTACTGGTGGCGATGGACTGCTCTCGTTGCTGACGCATGCCTCGCTCCTAAGAGTGCATTCGTGAATCTCCTGCCACCTGACGAACTTTAATGCGTGTCGCCAGGAGACGGTGTCGTCCTGGGAAACGCATCAAGAAATGCCTGCCCCTTGTGTAGCTTCGTTGCGTGAATCTCTCCTCGTACTATCCGGTGCAGGATGTGTTGCAGGACCAGGACAAGTGGACTCTCCTGGCCGACGCGCCCCTTTCCGTAGCGCTGTCTTCCCTTAGGGCAAGAGATTTCAGTTGCCTATCGGACGGGTGTGAGGTCTCCTGCACACTTGCTGGAGAAACAAAGACCTTTGGGCGGCTAGAGAACTAGCGAGCCGACAGACGCTGACACACCACTCCTCGTAGTTGTGCAAAGGGACTCCTTCGGTGGAGCGATCTCCTGAGTGTGTCCCCCAGAAGAAATTGTGGTCCCTCCCTCGTGCGTGAACACGTCTATATTCCCCCTTCCATGGAAACAGGACGCGCTTCTGCTGTTGCATTGGGGTTTCCATTGCAATCAGCGCATTCACCTCGTTTCCGGGGAGTTCAGGGAGAAGTCGTCATTGCTGCCGGTCAATAAGACGTGAGCTCAATGGAATGACTGGATTCTCTTGGGGATCCAAGGGTACTTCAAGTACCTTGACGTTGCTTTGGGAGAATTCTGCATAGCAGAAGCCTGGTCCGACCGTCTCCAAAAAGTAGAGATGGTGCTCAGCCCGTTCCAGAAGGGCAAGTCTTGCTTGCTGGAACCAAGGGTCGCGGTGTGGAACTCGTTTGCGGCTTCCCTCCTACGCTCCCTGCTTTTTGTTTGTTCCGCTCCACCTAACGTCAAGAAGACCGAGGACCTCCAGAGGAAAGTCCTGTGAGACAAAGGGAGGTCCAGTCAGACTCAAAGACTTGTGTGCTCCGCGTAAGGATGGCAGACTGGGCCTCCTTACGCTGGAGGGGATGGAGCGTCAGCTCCAACTCAGAAGACTCGCTCTCGCGGCGAGGTTATGGACCACACCCTTGTGCGCACCAGCGCAGCTCCTTGTAAAGAGAGCAACAGGCTAAGAGGGACTCACATCCCTCCTCGTCACTCGCGAGAGATTGCTGAGGCGTTGCGGATATCAGATGGTTGCTTTGATAGAGGAGAACACCTGGATCTTTTGCCTCCCCGCGAACTGCACTGCTTGGCTCCAGGAGTCGATCTTCACCTGGGGGAAGATCCATGGCGAAGCGGGGTACGCCTGCCTGCAACGAGGCATCAACACTCGCAAGTCGTTGGGGGAATCGTTCGCAACCTGCAGAAGATGCAGTGGGCCTCGTCTATCCCCCTTGCTCCAGTGCTGCTTTCTCTAAGGGACGCAAGAAACAGCATAATCAAGGTTGGAGGTGACTTGCTGCATAGTAGCAAAGAAGGAGGGACATGTGACGGACACTGCATCCCCGAGTATCTCACACCCCACGGACTTGTACGCTAAAGAGAGTTACTCGGCATCCCTCCGGAAGAGGTGAAGTGGCCTCGAGCGTGCTGGAGCAGTGGCACCCTCCCTCTCAAGCGGCAGGAGTCGGAGTTGCTGGTGGTGCATGGGGAAATCCCGTGCAAAGAGCGCCTTCACCACTGGACACGGGGAGGAGCGTGGGCGCTCAGTGCGACAGGTGAGGGAAAGAGGAGATTCTCCCATACCTGTTGAACTTTGCTGTCCTTCGACCCCTTTGGGATCGGTTCGCGACGATCCTAGGAATCCCAGCGGACGGCCCCCCATGGACATTTGGAAACTCCTCTTCTCTCGTGCCGCTTTGCCACCAGCTGCGTTCCTCGAAGTCCTTTGTTGCGTTCGCGGGATCATGGTAGCCTGGAATAAGGGGAGAAGAGGCCAGAATGGCAGGGGCTACATCCACTGGACGCAAATCTTCCTAAGGACTGCCTCGAGATGGCTACACCTGAGCGCTATCCGGACGGAACTTGCTGGCATCTTGAACAGGGGACTCCTGGCAGCGTACTATATGATCCCTTCCTCGGTCCCCCTCCCTCCCGCTCCCCGCGTATAATTCCCCCTCTCCTGTTTTTTTGTGTTTTTTTTTTGGTGTGTTTTTGTTTTCCCCTCCCTCTTCCTGCCGAAGAGGTCCTCGCCAGTTGTGCACCGCTCCTCGACAGGTTCACTGCACGTGGTAGAGCCAACGGTTCTACTACAAAACTATATGTTTGTGGTTCCCATCATCTTAACGTAATAGATGCTTCTTCATAAGCGGATGATAATCATCCAGGAACAGTAGTAACGGTCTCCCTTCCAGGTCGCTACTAGCCTTTTAAAAAGAGAAAGGAAACACGTGAATAGAATGCCCGAGGCTTTGACTCTGAGAGTTGTTACAGTGGGTGTTGCAACAAAGACACTGTTGTCATCTCGTCAGTCCCATCATGAGGTGACCATGGCCGATTCCACTACGAGTGCCACACCAGATTGGCTGTTGGTTAGCTGGTGGCGAGACCGGAATAAATAAGCATCTTTCGTCCATAAAGGGGTCCATGGGGATGCCTCGCCTGCGTCGATTGACGTATGGAGGATTGGGAGGTGGATCCATATACCCAAAGGGCTCTTAAATTCACCATTAGAAAAGCCGAGGTCTAGGAGGTACTCTTTTATACCTCCCCCTTTTATACTCATGGGGAAGCCACGCACGCACATCTGTTGAGAGGTGGCTACGGAACACGTGTGATCAGATTTGTGTTTCGTGGTCTAAGGTTGTTGAAGACGAACGGGTACGATTTGTTTGCGATTGCTTTGTGTGCGGCAGCTGAAGTAATACGGCGATTTCTAGGATTTAATTTCTAGAGCTGGCGGGAGAGGGATGATGGTTTGTGATGCCCATGGATACCATCCTAGGCATGTTTTGCTCTTCTCTGTTCGTCGTCACTTGAAGGACGAAAACGCACGGTAGCTTTGAACGTGGAGGCGTGGGGAATTTCTTGGGAGACTTCCTTGATGACAGCGTGAGCGACGATGAAGATGTTCCCTTCCAAGCGCAAGGGGAACAGCTGGGAATTCGGACTTGGTGCTTTGGTTAGTGTTTCAGAATGCAGCTGCCCGGTAACCCTCTATAAAAAAAAATCAAGTAACGTGAAATGAACGAATGTAAACCCCTAATTACAAATTATTGATGAATTCAGTAGTTGGAGTGATTTTATTACAACGAATATGCTTTGTAACTTTGGGATTGCTACGGCGTGCATTGTACAACGCACTTGCGCGTGTAAGAAAAGCTCAAGCATGGAATTCCATAAAACAGTTTGTGCTTGGCGTTCAACGAAGATGTACACATTGTATTTCGAACATTTTGTTTGTGGAACTGCTTTGCATCTCAGCTTTTTGCATCCTCCCTTCTTATCCGAAAACAGTGGCCAATGTGCGATTTCATCTTCTCGCATCTCACTGGAAGTGCTGCACCCATCCCCCTTTTCTTCTCCTCTTCTAGTTATTCATCTACAGCAGTTAAAACACCGAATACAGCTCATTGTAACTTAAGAATCACAAAGCTGTATCGTCTGGAAATAATAACAAAATGGTTGCTTAAACGCAAACAAATAAGAGATTATTGATATGCAAACCAAGAGCTATTACATAGGCTTTTTCTTGTTTTGATAAACCTGTTTCTTGTTCGTTATGAAAACACCGATGGAACAAAAAATAATAACAACTGCACAGGATGGTTTATACAACTTTTATCTATAGACAGCTCGCAGAAGCGTTTACCTCGATACCTCGGGCTACAGTCGATATCCCATACCAAGACTGTTACTGGCTACCAAGGAGAGGTTATACAACAAGCTGTATATGCCACCTTGAGGTAAAAAGTCAAATATCCCAGTAAAACACCGATATGTTAGTATGTGACTCCAGTGCTGCCCTCTCCATGGGACGCAAGGGACAGCGTAATCAAGGTTGGAGGTGACCCCAAAGTCACACCGGCCTATAGAGGGTCAATCGCGGAACGTGCTTTCATGCTCCCTCTGCATTGGGAAGTGGAACCCAAAAGCTGGAAATGTATGAGATGAACGAAGCGGCATCTTGCTCCCGGCAATTGGATCACTTTGGCATCCTGGTAACTGTCCTGGTAAACAAAACATTGCCTTGGGGCAGGTTATGAATTATTTCTTATCGTATAGCTGTTCTTTGTATGGATCTCAATTTACTTCCTTCATCCCATTTCTAAGTAATTGCACTCGAGACCAGAACTTTACTGATGGAAGCAGGATGATTCATCATGAGAGGTTTCTAGGATTTTATGTGTGCGGGTGTTGGTATGTAACACTCTTGAATAGCCATCAGAATAACCGAGAGCATGAGGGCCATCTGGCGCACGATTGCCAGAGGCTGTCTCAGTGCCGGTTCCGTTTCCAGTTTTAGTGCATCCACTACGTTGGTTACTGTTGCAAGGAATCCATTCTATTCGTCGAGGCTGGAATGATTAGAAGAGTTATGGTTTACATTGGAATGGTGACCATGGGGTATTTAGGAATTATGGAGAGGGTTGGAAATGATGCTCATGCTACTATTAAGACATGTTTATGGGAATTGGGTATTGGTATACCACCAACTGTTGACTGATGCAGTACAACCATCCTCAATATTTTTATGTGCGGAGTTATTGATTTGCGAAGGCGATGAAACGGGGTGGTATTTGTGAGATGTGGGAAATGTGAGGATGTGTTCAGGGGTTTTGAGGGTAATTTAGGAATGCTCGTGTTGTCGGGCTGATGGACTTTCCCTTTAGAGGTTTCTAGAGAGAATCAGGGTAGGTGTGAATACTCAGGGAAAGGAAGGATCTTGGAAATGATGAGCAATTGATGAGCGTCAAGAGCAATTTATGGATATCCAGTGTTAGGGCGATGACAGCAATAGGACATCAGAGATGGAGAGATTTTGGATTATCCATCGGACCTATCTTATTCCCCAAATGGCAATCGTAACTGCTAGGTCGATCAAGGAGGAGATCGAGATTTTCATATTACCAGCTATGCAGAGTAGGTTTCTAGTGCTCCTGTTAGATGCGTGGTAATTAGGGAACATGGGGTGACTAAGGGAGTCGGTAAAAGGTTTGCCCTTTCTTCATTGAATGTCGCAGCTGAGATCAAAATAGGAACATTTGCCTTTTTCCAAAGGATGGCAGTGCACCTCTTTCTATTGCCACTGCTTACTGTTTATCTACGGGTGACGCAAATTTGCACCTCCTTCGGAATAGACAATCCAAAATCGTAAGGATTCAAAATGGCTGCTGGAAATATAGAATTCATCATTCGTGTTAACGATAGCAGTGTAGAACACGTCCCTGTCTCAGTCGAGGGAAACAAGAGCGAATCGAGGAAAACGTACATTCCTCTGTAGATGAGAGAGAGTGATCCGCAGAGAAAGTGATGGCACCAAAGGAAGGCTTTTATGGCAGCGAAATGAAAATTAACCACACGGGTGTCGGTAATTTGGGGTGAACACATGCAACCGTATTTTGTGGCCTCCTCAAGAGTGTGTGCGTGTGAGTGTTTTCCTTGAAGAACTTGCTGCGATTATTACTCGTAAACACACGAGCTCAACAAGCTCACTTTGATGGCCGCGCAAGTTTGTGAGTTTAGTATGGCGGGCTTCGCCGGCTGCCATACTGAAGCGAGCCGTTGGAGAGCGTTTTACGAGGCGCGCGCCGTAGGCTTCGCGCGCTTTCCCGCGTCATTGTTGCCACGATCAACTCGCAGTTTGGCGAAGATTTTCCGCGTGAAAATGTAGACGAGCAAACGCTATTGCAAAGGAAAGGCGTCATCCTGCTCGAGTTTATAGATCCTCAGAAGGCTTGCGAGATGCTTTCCTAACGCGACTGCGGCGCCGGCTTACGAGCTCAGCCTCTTCGGAAAGGATGCGTGTCTCGCCTCACGAGGCGGCACGAGCTCCACCGCCTATGAGAGCCATGCTGCAAGGAGGCTCCGAGGGCTGCTCGCGCTCCGATCGGTGGAGCACCCGAACATCGCGTTCGTTTCCAGCCCCTCCCTCGAAAATTCTTGGATCCAAATCGCGTCACCTTTGACACGGATGTCCGGAAAGCCAGCCATCCTTCAGCCGGAGCGCAGGAGTGGTCGATCCATTAGAGGGACGTCCTTTGGAGCAGGAGTGCCTGATTAGCAGTGGAATCTGTTGTAGGAGGGGACTCTCGAGGACGGGTAGGGGTGTAGCAGCGCTGCCTTCGCCCGCGGAGGCAAAACCGAAAGCCACCCACTGCGACCCTCCTGATTTTTCTCCGTCCGACCCCTGCGGCCCGTCGGTCGCTGCTCCTCCTCCCGTCCGGCGGCATGGCAACCGTGGCACTCGTCGCCCCAGGCAGCTATGCTCGAGAGCGCCTGTTCTGGCAGTCCGCGGGAAAGCAGCACCCCTTTTTCGCCAGGTATCCGCCCCTTCGCTCTCGGTCGGCCTGCACGCGGATCGTCAGCGAGGTCGCGAAAGGTCCCAGCCAGCAGAAGGGGTTGGGAGCAAAGCAGCCGTTGCTCAGGGAAGAGCTGCGTCGAGGAGGGAGCGAGTATCGCTGCCGAATTCACCTCCCCGGCAAGCACGTTCAGAAGGGAGTACAGTGGTGGGGCGCCCGCCGGTCGTCGCCGAGCCACCCATCGCCCTGCCTCGCGAGCCTCCTGTAGTCTGCGTGGGCGGATCCCGTCCTTCCACCCGCCGCCCTCGCAGCTCGCGCTCCCGCGTGCGCCCGAGTGCGCGCGCGCGTGGGTAGACCGGTGCCGCAGCGACCCGGGCCATTCTTTCCTTTTCTCGAGAATGCTCCGGAAGCTGAGGGCGCTCCTCCTGCCCGCCGGCGTGCACCTGGTCGTCGTGTGGGCGATGCGTCCCGAGAGCGCCAGCGGGCAGGTCCACAGCAAGGTCATCAACGGGAAGCGGGCGGCCATCGGTTCGTACTTTTCCTTCTTGCACATTCGTCCCCGCCCGGGGATGAGGTGGAGGGCGCGAGTCCTTCCACCGAGAGGAGGGATTCCCCGGGAAGACGGTATGGGATGAAGAGGGAGGGGTCGAGGCGAGCTCTTCTCTCCGGATCACCTGCGTGCCGCCGTGTCTCCGGGCGGTTGCGACGTTCACGACACCCTGAGAAGAGTGGTCACTATCGCGGTCGCGATCCACTCTCCGAGGTAGGGGGGCGAGGCGCTTTCCTTGGAAAACCCTGTTTTCTCCGCGAAGCGGCGGGGACACTCGATGGCGGTCGGAGAGACCGTCCTCCCCCCTCTTTCGGTAAATACGTGATGCGCGTCTCCCGGGAGCCTCTTCGGTGCACTCGCTCCGCGTGCTTCAAGCGGGACCGTGAAGGGAAGGGAAGCAGCGAGGAGAAGCGGCGGCTCTCGAGCAGACGGGGTCGCTCCTCCCCCCCCTGGTGCAGAAGCGCCCTCGCGCGATTTCCGAGCGGAAGCTGCCGTACAAAGGGAAACGGTGCCACTCCGCATGGGGGGGCCTGAGAGCAGGCAGAGGAGCCGGGAGCCTCTCGCTGGGGTCTTTGCGAGACTCTCAGGGAGTGCTCGCGTGACGATGTGTCCTCGGGACACCGGTGGCAGGGCAGCTGGAGGAGCCCTCGCCGCCTTCCCCAGGAAAGGAGCGATGCCCTTGGCCTTCACCCCGGAGTCTGCTGCTTCACCGCCTCGATCTCATGCAACCCACGGGGGCTGGGACCCACGTCTGGAAGACATCCACGCACGTCTCCGTGGAAACGCGTCTACTCCTGGTGAAGGGGCTTCGATCCGCCTCTTCCCTTCGCTATGACGCCAATGGGCGCGACCGGGGATGCGGCGGACGCTCGTCCTCCTCATGGGAACACCGGGAAAGCTACTCGTCCTGGAGAGTGGCTGCGACCGGTGGCGAAGGCGGCGCCTGCCATCTTGACGCCCCCACGGGTTCGCGAGGTGCCTAGGCACGGTGTTTCCGGGAGAAAGAGGGCGATGGAGCCGCCCATCTCGTTACGGCTGTGGGCGGCACTCCGGTGGCGGCGGCCTATCCTCGAGCAGCCGAGGCCACGACGGCGAGACACCACGGAGGGAAAGACCGCGAGCGACTGCTGCCATTGGCGACGCAAAGGAGGGATTCATCGCGCATCGTAGAGGAAACATCGCAAGCTCTGGAGACGCCAGAGGTTCACCCATCCTGCGGAGACACCAGCCGGAAATATTCCCGCAGGGACGCATCCTCGGGGCTCACGGGCTGCCCCCCCGAAAAGTGGCCTGAGCCCCTGACACTTTCGCTCCATCCTGCGGGCCTCCTGTACCCCACTCCGAGGAGAGAGCTCGTGGCAAACTTTAGACAGGAAAAGCCCAATCTGACTTCACAATTTGATGTGTCCGTTCGACCAGACTGCAAATCTTCAAGAATTCGTGGTTTCGCAGTATCCCGGACGATTTTGCCGCTAAACATGCGCACGGATTTTAGTCCAGCGGCAGCAGGGAGATTTCCCTCTTCGGCTGAAGGCGTTTTCACAGCCCGTCGGAAATGCTTTGCTGCGCCGAAAGCGCCGCAGCGTCCAGAACACGTGGGAAGGGATACGTCACGTAAATCAACATGGAGGAGGATACGTGGCCAATAGCGGACTTATCCGAGGGCGCTTACGAAAGCGGTGACGCAACAATGCGCGCGGGAGCTGCACTCGACTGCGGGCGGGAGCCGTAGCGCCTACGCAAGGAAACGCAACAATGTTGCCAGGGAAGGGGAGGCCTAGGACGGCAATAGAGGCGGAACGCGACGGCGAGTGGACGCCTTGCGTGAATCGTGAAGAGAAGTTCGGTGTGTGCCGGGAAGATCTCCGGGAGAAGTTTCGCGCCTCCTGTCATCTAGAGGACGAGAACGTGCCCCCCCTTCTCCCTCCTCTTTCCCGCCATCGTGCCACCATCCTGCCCGCGAATTTCCCCGGCAGCAGCTGCCGCGTCGGGTGCTTCGCAGAGGGTTGTCCAGCCCGTTCCTCACGGGCCCATTCTTCTCTCCCCGCATAGACCAGTTCCCGTGGCAGGCAGCGATATGCGGCAGGTTTGAAAGCACGTCGTACTGCGGCGGCACCGTCATCAGCCCGCGCTTTATCGTCACTGCGGCCCACTGCGTGGAGCGCGTGTCCTCCCATGACATCTACGTGAAGACGGGGATCGTGGACCTGCACGACTCCAATGGGACCATAAGCTCCGTGAAGAGGATCATCATCCATCCCAAGTACCGGAAGTGAGTATCCGTTTCTCTCGCGTGGGCTCGAGCGCGACCACTCGGGTGCGTCCCCGTTTCCTCCCACCCTTTCTTCCCCTTCCCGCAGCTGCTCTGCCCCTCGTTTCGATCTTGCCAGCACTGGAAGCCGAGGGGCTTTGCTTTTTTTTCCGGGCGCACCAGAAGGGCTGCATTCGGAGCGAGGGATAGGAGTTGCCCTCCCTCCCTTGCCTCAGGCTATCCTCACCCGCGTCGCTCTGTCCCGGCATGCCCGCCGGACAGGCTCGGCCGCTTCTCTGGCACCAGGACACCAGGGAACCTCTGAATGTCTGGGTTTCCTTTCAAGGCCGTACAACGACATCGCCCTGCTGGAGCTGTCAAAGTCCCTAGCTCTGTCAGCATTGGGGGCCCGATCTCATGTGAACATGGTAGCCCTGCCCAGGAGCGACGTGCACGTGTCAGGTCAGAGGGTGTTGAGCTCTGTTCCATCCACCCCTTCTATCCTTTCTTCCCGTGACATCCCTACCTCCTTTCGCTGCCTCCTCTCTTGGAGGGCGAGCCGGTAGCCAAATAAAAAAAGACAGGAAAGAAAAAAAGGGGACTGCAACTGCGCCCAAGGCAACATGGAGTCAGCTAGCTTTCCGAGTCTCGCTCCTCTCTCCACGGGCTCGCAGAATGGGAGAGCC
The DNA here is from genome assembly GCA_036172245.1 of Raillietiella orientalis. Classification (NCBI taxonomy): domain Eukaryota; kingdom Metazoa; phylum Arthropoda; class Ichthyostraca; order Raillietiellida; family Raillietiellidae; genus Raillietiella; species Raillietiella orientalis. Next base: position 2,224,516 of record JAYWIR010000032.1, on the reverse strand, counting down.
CACTCACCGGAAGAGGGAGCGCCGTTGCAATTTGCATGGCTGCTGGGAAGCTCATCAGCGGACCCTCTCCCACTTCCTGTCTTTTTTCCGCTGTTAACTCCCCACGGTCCTTCAGACTCGCCCAGCAGTCTCCGGGAAAGCACTGCTTCCATGGAGATAAGAACGAGGCAGCAGTCCACGCGACGGGACGACGAAGATCCTGGCGCCGCTAGCGAACTGCGCACGTGCGGATGCGAGTGCCTCGCGAGGCTGGTGCTTGTCCTCGCAAACTCTGGGGACGGATGGACGTCCTTCGGGAGCGGCCGGATGCCTCGCGCAGGGTCACGCGGAATCCAGAGGCAGGACGTGGAAGCCCCTAAGCGGATTGCGGCCAGACGCTCAGGTGTCTCGCCAATCTCGGCTCCTCCCTGGTCAGCTGGAGCCTCCGAGCCAGGCTATCCCCGGCGGGACGGAGTAGGATGTGCACTGCCGAGAGCTGCGCAAGACTCTGCGGAGGATGAGTGGGGGCGCCTCGGTCCGGGAAAGGAAGCGGCAGAGGACCGCCTCCCTTCCCGTTCTCAGGGAGCTCTCCGGATGGACCGAGTCTCCCGCTCGCGGCAGCAGCGATCCTCCGCTGGCGAGTTGTGCATCTTGTAACGCATGCGCGGGGTCGGAAGCGCCCATTGCGCCCGTGGGAAGGATCCTCGTAGTGCGCGCCCCTATCCGCCTCTTCCCTTTCCCTTGATCGCTGTGCCTCCAGGAGACTGCATCGTCAGCGGCTGGGGTTACACGGAGGTCTCCGAGGCTTCCCGCTATCTGCTGTACGCCTGGGTGCCTCACTTTGACCACCAGGCGTGCCGGGACGCGTTCCAGGAAGCGGTGAGGATAACGGAGGAGATGCTGTGCTACGGGGGAGGTGACACGGACTCGTGCCAGGTCAGGTCGGCGGAAAAGCGGGTCAGGAACGAGGGTTACGCCTTCCATCCCGGAAAGCAGGGGGATTCCGGAGGTCCTCTAATATGCACAACGAACAACGGGACGTCCTTCCTAGCCGGATGTGTCAGCTTCGGGATGAAGCAGTGCGCCACCTCGGACATTCCTGGGGTGTACACCAACGTGGCCAAGTACCAGACGTGGATCGAGTCGCTCACCAGAGCGGTGTACAAAGTGCCCGACCTAGGGGACGGCAGGAACGGCACCATCCGCTTCCCAGTCATCATCAGCAGCGGGAACGACCACCAGAACAACACTACTGACTCCCGGTGATGTCGGCGTTACCCCAGAAATCGAGCGCAACCGCGCATCCCCCCTCCCTCAAATAAATTTCCCGTCTACCGTGCCTGAGCGCAGCGGCTTCCATAAGAACGTGAGCATCGGGAACAACACTTCGTCTCCAGAGGGTGTCTCCGATGAGCTGCACGGGACCGGTGACACCTGGACCCGTTTTTCCTTTTTTTTTTTTTTTGATGATTTTCTGACCCTTTTTTCTGATGGTACGTTCCTTCCGCAGCGGGCGAAGAAGTGGCGTCTCTGTCTCCGAAGAAATCTCTCTCCCTGCTGTCTGCCTGCCGTTGCTCTTCACCCTGCCCCATCCTCGTTGCCGTTCTCCCTTCGTACCCGCGTCGTCCTCAGCCACCGGGTCTGCTTCTGCTGGGACCTTTTAGCCCAGCTGGGGACCTCCCATGCACCGTTCTCGTCTTCCCGGATTCCTACAGCCACAGCTCGCTCCACCTCCGTTCCTGAGCCCTTCCGTGCTGATGCCCTCAGCTGGAACACGGGGCTGCCTCGGGAAACTCTCGAGCTCTCGAGGGCGAACGCTCTAAGGTTGGGGCTGGGTCGCCGGGCCCTCCGTAGGAGAGCGGAACGAGCAGCGCGGAGGCGCGCGGTGGTGTTCCCCCTCGGTGGAGACGTCGACCACAAGAAGTCTCGCTTCCTCAGCAGCGGTATTTGCCTAAGACGGCGGGCAGTCATCAACAGCCCCAGCCTTTTCTTTCGGTCGCTCTCCCAGGCCTCCTCATCCCACGTAAGCCGTCCCTCGTCCAAGATCATCCCCCATTACGTGCCAGGCCCTATAGGAGCCCATTCTCGTGTCCATCCTGGAGCGCTTTCATATTGCATCCCCACACTTCCCATCTGGATTCTCCTCGATTCCGTCCGAATCTGCATTTTCACCTTTGTGTCCTCATCCTTTTCCCCTTGACTCTACCTTCCACGCCACTTCTACCGCTACTACCACCATCCAGCTTCATCTCTTCCCCATCACACGCGGAAGCAGATCATCCATGCCAATCCATCCAACTCTGTTCCCACCCCCTTAGCTTCTTACCACCAGAGGTCTCTTCCATCCCCCACTCCTTCCCATTCTGCTATCCGCCGTCGTCCACTCATCATCATATGCGGTTTCCTTACCTCACTCCACTCACCCCGCATCACTCCTGCTTTACTCCCTTTTTTCCTGATCCGGCTCATCCCATTCCGCCCCTGCCAGCTCTCCTACTGCTGCTCCCCGCTCTCAATGCTGGCGCGTGAAGCGCAGATCGTCATGGGTGCGTGCACCCCTCACAGGCGCCCGCCACACCGACGCAGGCGCCACCACTCACGGTCGCTGCAGCCGACCGAGAGTGCGGAACTGCATTTTCGGGCTGTTTCGCGCTCTCGGAAGAAATTGATTTGTCACAGCTTCTCATCCGACATCCACAGTGCAGCAGACCATCATTTCGGGAGAGCACAGAACGTGGATCGCGTCTTTGCATCTGCGTAGCTGTCCTCTTGGAAAGGAAAGTAATGGACCGATGCCGGAGCTCCTGCAGTACTCCGGGTCAACCTGCCACAGGATAGGAGCAAGCTCCAAACATCCTATCCATTTTCAAAAAGTAGTTCCACATACTGGCCACCAGACGGGTGGCCCAACGGAAATTTACTTGAGGAGAACAGGTTTATTTCAAGTATCAGGTCACATAAAAATATTAAGTGGCTCTGACACATCTCTCCATCTAACGCTTGCGGGTTCTCCACTCTTCATGAGTTCGATGGGAAACTTTCTTACTTTGCAGCCGTTTCTTCTTTTCATGGATTGATGGCGTCAGACGGAGGATGTCCTAGGCGGTGCGCTCATTAAATATCCCTGCCGTAATGGATGCACAAGGCCAGCATCAACCGCTTCAATGTCTCTGTTGCAGCATACTTAACTCGCGAATCACCCCATCATTCCGTGGGTTCCAGGTTTCTAATGCGCCAACTATGATTGCTCTTACTTCAGTCTGAAGTCCTTTTTCCCTCAACAGTAGAGCAGTTTCCTGGACTCCTCCTCTTCGCTTTCCGCTCTTGAGACCAAATACCTCTCCGGTGTTGTCGTGTGAATAGTTGACCACAAGTAGACAGACTTTCTTGTTTTCCTCCACCAGCCTCCACCCTGCAGTGTCATGCCGCTGCCGGCAATCTTGCCACGATTGGCGTGATGTACAGCTGTGCATAGGTGAGAAGGCCTCATGTAGTGGCAAAAAATGTGCGATAAAGTCTCGTCCCAAGCCACACGGCGGCAGCACGATCTTTCTCCTTGGGGTCTCCTTGCTACGCCCGGATCGGCAGCAGGTTCGATCTTGCCGAATGGATAAAGCGGAAATCAGAGGGATGAAGATGCTCTGCAGTCGTTTGAAAATAACTGGATAAACATGAGCGATAGAGTCCTGTAAATCGCATAGCCTGTAAAGCCTTCTCCTGATCTGGGTGTTGGTTGATCATTTCCAGCCATGAGCGTTCTTGTTGTGCGTTGCACATCGCCGTAGTGAGCTTCCTCCTCGTTGCTGCATCGAATGTTAGATCCCCTACTTGGATGCTGTTTTCTCCATCATCGAAGTTCCAAGTTGCCCACGAGAGGAGGGAGGCTTGTCTTCTTGTGGTCCAGAGGCTCATGACGTCTCCACTGATCCGAGAGAAGTTGCCTGAAGCGTCGCCAGATCGAAACCTTCCAAGGTCATCATCCGAAGGTGGTTGCAGCACCTCCTTAAGTTGCATCACTCGGAATGCTTCCGCAGAATCCATCCAAGGACGGGGTAGAGCAAGATCGGCGACCGGTTTCCGCTGCTGCTGCTGCTCGGGAAACGGAAGATCATCGTCAACACACCGAGTGGTTCGCCCGCGGAATTGGGTTTTGGCGTCTCCGCTCCTGGAGCGCTCTTCGGTAACATTATGAAACGAGCGAGGTCGCCCGAGTTATAGGGCAGCCGAGTGCAACACGCACAACTATCCGTGAGCGGCCCAACCGACACTGCCACTCAGGCAACGGAGAGCGCACTTCCCGCCTGACTGCTGCTCCCAACCGAAGGCGCTGGGGCACCCGACGGCGTCTTGTTAGCCGTCTCTGCCGGGGGCTCTAGTGGTAGGGAACCTTCCTCGTCCTCAGATCAAGCATAAGCTAGGAGCAGCACGGAGAGCCCGAAACAGACGCACCAATCAGCGTGGCAGGCTGCTCGTCGAATCGCCGGTGGAAGAGCGACAGAGGGACGAACCTCTGGTGTAGCAGAATAAAGAACCTGAAACGGAGATGTCGTCTGGCGCGAGGCAGGTGCAGCCGATCTCGGAGTGTGCGCAGACACTGATGTGGTCTAGGACGCGAATTTCCCTGACGACGTGCAGACGGACGCTGACGTGGATCTTGGCACCCTTGCGGGCGCAGTCGCGCACGCGACTTCCATGAGAACGTCCTGTGAGTATGGGAGTCGTAGTGGCTGTTGCACTGGATGCAACGAACAGTCGCATCCGTGATCTCGTTGTGTCAGCACTCCCTTCACTCGATGGAGCTTGTAGTAATGAACTTAGAGAATGCGACGACACAACGCAGCGACCAAAGACCTTTGACCTATTGCTCCATACGGTTTCCTGGATTCCTTGCTGTGGTTACGAAGAGGCCTGCAATCGCGGAAGGCAAACGAGAATGCAGTACCTGGAACTATCAGGACATTCAATGCCCCTCCCCACACAGCTTTAAGATGATGATGGTTGCCTTCGAAAGGTCGACAGACCAGCGACTCCAAAAACCACACGCGAACGTGGCAGAGGAAGTCACCAACAGAGCCTTCTTGTTTGCCCGTGATGTCCGATACTTTCCGCGTAGCCCCATCAACCTCGTCGGTGAATGGGCCAACGAGAAACAGATCTAGAGATGTTTTCCTATGGTGCCTTTTCCCCTCAAATGCCATCTTAGTGAGGATACTCTTTGATATTTTCATGTCACGAACAATCTACTCTTGAAGAAAGCCCGGAACGGGAATTCCGAGCCCTAAGGAAGAGCAGCAGCTTTTTCAGGAGATTTCCTTTAAGCATCGCACCAGTCGTTGACAGAGAAGGGGAGCACCACAGAGCTACTCACGTCATCTAGTGACCAAATACTCGAAATAAATCTGTCCTTATTAGCCTAACATCTGATGCGTCACGCATCTGGGGGCCAGTATACTAAACTGCTTTTTGAAAGATTGGCAAGATTGCCGGAAACGGCAAAAAACAGTGTAGGGTGCAGGCCGGTGGACGATAACAAGACAATGCCTGACTGTGACTCCAGTCTAAGGCCTGATCTGGAGCTGCAGAGGACAAACAAGGTCATACTTGAAGTTTCTTTCCCGTTCGAAAACACCGAAGAGGTATCTTGTCTCTCAGGAGCAGAAAAAGAAGAGGAGAAGCACCAGGAGATCGTTTTACTGTTTAAGAAAAAGAAGGCCTTCTAATTGCACCAGAGAGGAAAGCTTTGCACCAGTGCTACCGCCCATGCTGGCACCCCATTTCGCTACGCCGTAACAGCTCCCTTGAAATCAAAGCAAATGACGGGCCTCTTCGACCTTGGGGTGCGAATCGCTCTCTGGAAACATTCGAAATGGGGATGCAAACTCGGATCATCGAGACTGGAAGGAAAACCGGAATGGGAAGAAAGCGGCCAATAGCGACAAGAGCTGCCTCCGGTCTCTTCATCAACCAAAAAAGGCGCATCTCCAAGGGAAATCTGGGAGAGAGACGTTGCCGCTCACGAAAGTCGGGAAACCTGTGTGAAGGTCTACCACGGAGTCCAACCCCGAATTCCGCCGAATGAAAGGCTCAGCGCGCCCAGAAGAACTGTCTGTTCTTGAAAAAACTGATCCATCCTCAAGAAGCAGTCAGAGCAAAATCGACGTATGTCTCCGACATTCCCTTCCGAGAAGAAGAGAGGAAGAACAAGCCATGACGGGGAAAACTCTCCGCCAGAAATGCGACATTAAGAAGAAATGTCGATTCTGACGGACCCTCAGGCTCTCCAGAACAGCGACTGGAATCTTACGTCGTCATAAAACACTTGACGTGGGAGACTACGGCCGTAAAAAGATAATCAAGCCGAGCACATGGCATAGGCCCTTATTCAACAGCTACGGTTTCGCAGATAGACTTGTTGAGTGGGAACCGTGATCTGGATTCTCTCGAGAATGCAAAAAGGTGAACACTCCGTCTGATGATGAAATGCGCAAGCATCCAGTCTTCAGATGAAGAAACTACACTTGCAGAGGAACAAGACAACGCAGAAGAAGAGATCAGCAGTAATAACAAAAGACCGATGCACTGGCGACCCCACAGATCACATGTTAATATTCGGAGGGCATTGACAACACAGGAAAGGAAACCGGAAGACAAAAAACGAGTTGAAACCGTGCTTCTACGAAGAACAAATGGCCAACGCCAGCACGCTATTGGCGACACACCTGGTACGTACGGAAAACCACCTGCTTAAGACCTCGCTGACAAGAGCGCCGGACACCCACGAGATTGTAAAGCAAGAGGCACAGTTCGAAGTAATAGAAGGCGAAGAACTAAATGAGAGCTCACTGACCACATCTGCCTGCACATAGAAGAATTTCTCCCAGTTCGGAAACGGGATGCCCAACCAAACAGAGGAGACAAGTACTCTTTTTTCTTCACGAAAACCCGTTACCTCAAGCCGAGAGTTCCCGAAGAGAAACGAAAGCAAGAGAATGGTGTGCCGTAGTAAAAGATTCCACTTGGGCACTTTGACATTAGCCAAAAGGCCGAAAAGCGCTGGACACAAGGACACGGTGCGCTTAGTTCCCGCCACAAAAATCGCAGTTTCACGGACACGAACAGGGAAACACTCTAAATCCATCGGAAGGCACGTGAATTCGGTGTCAGCACCCGCTACGCAGCACCCCTCCCGCCCCCCAAGAGTCAATTAACGCCAAGACTGCGAGACAACATAGGCCTTAAGGACAAGGGAGACATCAGCGTTCCAGGATAGCACGTGGCCACGTGACCGCAGAAACCGTGCCCTCCCTTTTCTGAACCTGTGGAAATCTCGAACCAATTCCGGAAGAGAAAACGTCGATGCAATGCCGGATATTGCGCCGGTCCAGCACCTCTCAAAGCACTCCTGATCGTGAGAATGCGTGCAACCCTGTCTCCGACGGTCCAGGTTTGTCGGTCCCAACCACACCGACAACCTACACACCAGAACTTTTCCTGAAGAAGAAAACGAAGAAACATTGCTGCGGAGGAAGGAACGCCGAAGAGCAAGGTCGGCGTTGTCCGACATAACCAGGAAGAGAAGGTGGCGCTTTCCTTAGCATAGTGAGTTGGGCACACCACCGCAGCCTCAGTAGCAGACAACGAACGTGTCCACTCAACTGCTTGCACAGCAGCAGACAGTCACTCGGAGACCAGAAGAGCAAGACGAATGCTCCTAATTCAGGGACGATGCTCCGGAACAGACGCCACGCCCGAGACCAAGAAAAGTGGTGCTTCCCACCCGCAATACGAGCCACGGTATGCCCCATCTCTCGCTGGAGGCTAGAGGTGTCAGCCTCCTGGATGAACGCCGCCATCCCCGTGCACACTGGAAAACGTTCGCTCTTCATCCCAAGGCCACTCCCGCGGAAAGGTGGCGGGCAAAGCGAGCTGCGGGAGCGGACCCGCAATAGCGCGCGCCTGAAAGGAGAGAAGTGCCGGGCGAGCAGCGAGGCGCAGCTCTACCGTCGTGCCAGCAAACAACGGGCGTGCGCACATGGAGAGGAGGGAAGCCAAAGACATCATCACCAGCACAGTGGCACTCCTCAGAAGGGAACGACCGCACTCTGCACTGCAAAACGACGCCTTCCAGCATCCCTGACGATGAAGTGTTGTTCTCCATCTTCCGTTCCTCATTACTTGTCAGCACCGTTTCGTGCGACCAGCGTCACTCCTGGGTGGCACCTCTATGGAACTCGTTCTCGCGTGAAGCCATCCCGCTGCAAGACCGCACTCACCGCCTTCCCAAGCGCGCGCTTCCTTTTTCCCTTCCGAAGTAGGAAGGCTGCAAACCGCCCACGCTTTCGAACGACACTCGCCGCTAGAAGCAGAATTTCAAACAACGGATGTTTGCCACCTTGCCAGGTCCACACGCCGTTTGTCCTGTGGCTGCTACGTGGGTAAACGACAAACGAGGAACTCCTAGGTTGGTGATGCACCATTGGCATGAGAACACCGCTGATCCGGAGGCAGCGCCCGATGACGCGATCTCTCCTGAGATCTCCTGACTCGCATCCACGGAACTCAGACTTTGACGTCATAAACCTCTGCCGATATTCCCGGAACAGAGAAATGAACAGTGCAGAACACAGCAAAAGACATGCGCAGAGAGCGTTTCGAGAGTACGCGTGTGCACCTGGACTTGCAGAGCCACCCCAAGCTTTCCGACGCTTTGCCCCTCCACGGATGGAGAAGACGTCGTTCTTTGGCAACTCTGCCTCGTGCAGAGCGACCTCTTTCCCCGGTCCCCCTTGCGAAGCGCAGCCTCTTCCATTCGCCAGCCGAGCAAGCGCCTTCGCGCTCCCAGAGGCGCGTGGAACGCGTCCGCACCACGCGTCCAGCCTACGGAAGGAAGGCGCAGGCGCACGGAATGCGCCTGCGTACGCCGGCACAGCCAAAGCCACGGACGGCCGCCGTTGCGTTTCGCCGCGTGATGGTCACCAGTGCAGTGCAAGCAACACGAGCTCTCCCTTCCCGGAGGATGCTCCGGAACAGCGACGCGACCAGCGGCTCTCGTGGAGGCAGATCATTCGTTTTCCTCTTCGCGAAACCGGAAACGCCGAAGTCGCTCTTCGCAGCGGCTGCTCCCGGTCGGCCGCCGCTCGAAGGACAAACCACGGCAGCCACGAACGTACCAGGAGATTGTCGTTCCCAGCACAGGAAAGAGAATAAACGTTTGCAGAGGAACCAACCCCAGGAACGTTCCGGCAGCATACCCCGAAAGGAAGGTCGTCTCCTTTTGGCTTCTGCACGGGAACCGCGGAAGCAACCCGGAAACCCCTGGATGCGCGCAGACATCCGGCGTAATCACTTCCAATCCCCGCTAACGAGCGGTTGCATCCGGTCGTCGACCACGCACACCTGTCATTCGGGTGGCACACCCCCAAGCCCAGCAGATCAACGACGACCTGCGGTGTGACCCGAAACCCGCGACGCACTTTTCACCCTGGGCGTTGACGCTTCAAGAGGATTCGAACCCGCAACGCTTGGTGACGTGCTCGGCCAGCAGCAGCAGTCGCACGGCCTGCACAGCGGACACGAGAGTATCCTTACCGCCTTCCGGCTCCGCTCATCCCAACCGCCCCCATCCGCGATCGCAGCATCGCCGGCCAGGGAGCTCGTTCGTGGCGCGCGCCTCGAGCATCTGCAACCAGCATCCCAGGGGCGATCCGCACGTCAAGGCGCTGCTGACGGCCTGCAAGACGCGAGCAGCACAGCAGGACGCTGCGGCGCGGTGGACCACCCGCGTCTCCGCGTTCCATATAGAACTCTGCGTGGGCGGAGAGCGCGTGCTCGAATCCATCGATCCACAATCCACGCAGTGACTTTAACGGACGCATTTGATGGGCGGCTCGTGGCCTGCGAGCCGTTGTCATGGAGCATCTGCCTCTTCACGGTAGCCGTTGCTCCTCGCGTCAGTCAGACGGCGAGAAGCGCACGCGTCCCGGGCTCGCCGGCGCCGGCGCTCCGCATCGCCAGGCGGCAAGCGCACGGCAGAACGCTGCCCCTTGCGCCTCGGGATCCGCGCCTCTCCATACTCGCTGCACCCTCCCAAAGGCGGCTAGAGACCCGACGGCGAGGAGACCGGTTGCGCGGTCAAGCGACCACAGCCCGATTCGCTCTCTGTTTCCACGTAACCTTGCGCCAGAAACGTCGTGACCACGAAAGTGCGGCTCACGAAGAGAACGAGCGGAGTGTGAGCTGCTGTAGAAGGAAGCAAGGGCGTCGCTGTAGCGCCCTGGAGATGACCTCACTTCCGGGTGGTCTCCGGTACACGGCTCTTGCGAGCCGCCTTGCCGCGCTGAAGACGGGGTCTCCGCAATTCCGAGGACATTCCGGATCTGCGCATTGCCACGCGACGCGACGCGGCATACGATGAGAGAGGAGGAAGTGTGGTCCCTCCCGCAACTGGTCCATCGCTACGTCCATCAGAGTGCACGTCGCCTTTCAGCAGCGACGCCGTGGAGGATTTCCTCATACGAGATGAGATGGGTTCACCAACGGAAGATTGGCGCGGGCGAGCCGACTGACTCGCGTCCGAAGCGTGACAGTGCGCGTGTGCACTCGGCGCGGCCGTGTCTTCCTTCCGGTCCAGCTCCCAGCTTGCCGCTAAAGAGAGAGCCGTCGGACCGCAACCGCCAGCAGCTCCTGTAAAGCCAGGCGAGCGTGCGGATGGCGTTTAAGCCTTCTCGGTCGAAGGGGTGGCACCCGCGGCGATGAGGAAGGCAGGCCGATCGTCCTCCCATCCGAGGGCAGCCTGCCGATCCGCCATTGCCCTTCCACAGACCTGCCTACCCGTTCCCCTCCTCCTGAGTCACCTCAGAAGCTGCGGAACGAAGGGGTCGCGCCGGCGTCGACCTGGGGCGAGCTTTATTTCCGCGTTCCGAAGTCCAGCGGCCTTTCCTGGCGTCCTCCTGCGTCTCGACCCGAGGTCCAGCAACGGGATCGTGTCGCCACCTGACGTCACGTCATCGGAATGCTCCGTCATCGCCTGGAAGCAGCCTTCCGCTGGCGCCAGCGGTCTCGAAGCCAGGGATCCACCATGGTCCTCCACCCGACTTGCCCAACGGGCACCGGTACCTCGCAGGAGCCGCGTGACCCGTGGCAACCGCAGCGGCCGTCCTGCTACCACGTCGGCGTTCCTACGAGGGTGCCAAGAATCCCGCGCCACGAGGCTGGAGGTCGCAGCAGGCGGTCTCTGAGTGGACCATGACTTCGAGAAATGCACGCTGATCTCATCCAAGCCGAGTCTGGACAATGCAGAACACAGCAAAAGGCGTGCGCAGAGAGCGTTTCGAGAGGTCGCGTGTGCACCTGGACTTGCAGAGTCAGTCTTCCCCTGGGATGGCGTCGCCGGCTCGGTTAGGGGGGTAGCGCCTGGAGAGCGCAGATCCCACCGGAGTGGACGTGGCTCCCGTCCTCCTGATCGCCCGAACGACCCCCACAGCAAATCCGGAAGGCGCGCTGCCGACTGCCCTGTAGGCTCCGTGGCCCACGCGTGGACCCGCGTAAACATCTGGCGTGGAGGCCTTTCGGGGACTCCGCGACCGGGGGGAGATCGCCGTGTGCCGCAGCATCCGGGACGCGAGCCCCCTCGCTGGCGCTGATCCTAGCCTCGCCTGGCCGCCTGCATCGCTCTCTCTCTCCCCCCTACCCCCGGGAAGGAAATTTCGCTCCCGCGGTGTCGTCGGGCGCGGGTCTCGGAAGTACTGGACGAAGCCGTCCCGCGCGCTGAAGGCGCCGCATCCTGAAAGCACCCGCTCACGGCAGCGAGCCTTCTTGCCCTCGTCGACCCGTCCGCGACGCACCCGCGGGCTGCTGCGACTGACAAGACGGCGGGGGACGTGCCCTGTGCGTTGGGATGCTGTATTCCGGACAATGGGACCTGCGGTGAGAGAGGCGGGCGGCGCCTCGTCCGCGCCTACGACCGCGTCCTGGCGAACGTCACCGTCCACGTGACCAGGTCCACCAGCGTCTTCACCTTTTCCAGCAGCATCGTGGAGATGCTGAAGACGCCCTCGCCGCCGTCGTCCACGAACTTCAGCAAGCAGAGGGTGGAGTTGACCTGGACATGCGAGGGTCACCACGGGCGCGCACGACCTCGGCGTCGCCCTTGCGCGCAAGTTGCCGCAGGCTCCCGGCGAGAGGGCAGGCAGACCCGCCCGCGCCCGCCGCAGGCAGACGCGGCTGCCGACGGCACCGACAGCGATCGCTGAACCGGAGGAGCTCCGTGTGGCGCCCGGGGAGCCGCGCGCACGTCCACTCGGGACGCGGCAGCACCGCCGGCGCCTTGATTTCCCCGTCCTGCTCCTTCCGCGCGCGCCGTATCCTCGTCCTCCTCGTTCCGACGCCAGCACTCACCTTCCAGACGTAGTCCTTCTTCCTCAGGATGACCCGCACCTTCCTCCCGAAGTCGTAGACCACCTTGGGCATCCTCCTGCCCCTGCAGGCCACCTGCGCGGGACGCGTGCGCGTGCGCAACGGGAGGGTCGCGCGCTCGCGCCTCACCTCGTACGCCATCGGGTCGAAGGTCGCCTTCTTGGCCCGCGTGTCCTCCACGATGCGGTCCACGAACTCCTTGGGCGCGCCTGCGAAGAACGTGCTGGTCGTCAGGATGCCCAGAGGGTTGGCCAGCGTCCACCGCTCGTCGATGAGCACCCTGAGGCGGCGCGAGCCCTCAGCACTTGCCCTCCCCCCCCCCTCAGCCGCCGCTGAACCGACGGACTTTCCTCCCAGGCAGGGCCGCTGGCGCCCACCCGCTCACCTGCAGAAGAAGAACCGGAAGTCCCTCAGTCCGGACGTCAGCTTCAGCTGCGATCCCCTCTCAAAGCCCTTCGTCTTCCCGAAGACGATCCTCCCTCCTTTGTTCCTGGACCGGGACGTCCAGGCAGTTCCAGAAAACCCGCGACCGTGCTCACCGTTTGAAATGCAGGGTCACCATCTTCTCCGTCAGCAGAGACGTCACGTACTCGATGACCACCGTGGGTCCGAACGGGAACGCCCCCGAGAACTCCAACCCGTTGACCACGCTCTCGGGGCCGGGGTCGTACAGCATTTGGCTGATCTTCTGGGTGGAGCCGAGGACAGGCTGCTCGCTGGTGTTGACCTGCATGGGGGCACGGGAGCGCCACGTCCAGAGTCCGGGAACCCCGCGGGCGCCTCCCCCTCCTCCTCGTAGTCGTCGTCCCCCGCTGCCTTCGTCCCCTAGAGCCCCGCGGGTGAGCGCCCGCGTTCTTCCACCAGCTGGCCGCCGCTCGCGTCCGAGCGGCGCCGCCGTCGCCATGTGCGGCCGATCCGCGGGCGAGCCGCAGCGATCCCTATGACACGCGCGTCGCCAGCGTACCGGCGAGCGCACCGAGCGACGGCGCTCGTTCGCTGGCTTCGCCAGCGAGGCGACAACGACCGTGCTCGGAGATGGAGCGTGCGCGAAAGGCGCGGACGCGCCGGTGCGCCTCCAGCCCGCCGAACTAGGGGCCCAGGGGGGCGCCGCCTGGCGGAAAGCGCGTGCGATTTTCGGAGCGAACCGCGCGCCACCCTACCCGGCCGCAGCGCCGACAGCGCGCTCTCTCTCGACACGGACAGCCGGCCGCGAGCCGGAGGGGTCAGGCAGGATGGGCGGGGCCCGTCACCGCGGTGCTTCCTTGCCTGCAGCATGTCGGTCCCCTTGTTGCCGTACACCAGCGTCCCGTAGAAGTAGGTGGCTGCCCTGCCGTGCAGGCTCTGGTAGGTCTCGGACTCGTCGACCTTGAACTCGGGGTGGCGTGCTGCCGGGTGAGGTGCGGCAGCGCGCCGTGTGCACGAGGTCGCTTCGGGGCAGCTTACCGCACCAGGAGGTCGTGCAGTTGAAGGGCACCCACACGGTCGACTCGTTGGCGTGGACGGTCATGTTGAACGCCTGCTCAGGGGTGCCAAGTCCCACGGACAGGAAGTACAGGTGCTAAGGCGACGGCTCGCGACGGGCGGCTGGCGGCACGACACCGCTCGCGTACCTGGTCGTAGGTCAGCAGCAGGGTCGGCGCCTCCACCCAGTTGCAGCTGCGATTCCGGTCGGGATCGCGGCATCCCGGTCGTCCGTCCTCCACCTGGCAGCGCACGACCGTTTCCCGAGCTGCGTTGTGCGTCGCCACCAGCACCAGCGCGGCGGGCAGACGTATCAGAGGAAGAACGAGAGCTGCCAACAACCGCACCTTCGCCATGGTCCACGAATGACGGCGACGGCAATCGGCACCTGCAGCTGCTGGATGCGCGCGCGACGCACGCGCTGCCGCTCCGCGTGCTCAGCGCCAGCGCGTCGAGCGATGCGCATCTTCTGCAGAGGGAAAAGCCATGCTGCGCACCGCGGCCGTCCTCCCGTTCGTTGTCATCCCTTCCTCTTCCCCGGACCGTGCGAAAGCGGAGCCCATCCACCCGAGGGAGATGCGTCGCGCGCCTCCGGCCTTCCCTCACCTCCGCTTCCCGGGGACGCCCAGGAGGTTTCGTACTTTGCTTATCCTGCGGTGGTCGGGTCCCCCTTCAGGCCACGAGTCCCGGCAGCCCCAGCCGAATCGTGGCGTTCGCGCGTGCGACCTACCGAACGCCCGCACGTTGTGGGCACCGGGAGGGAGACGGGGCGCGCGCCGGTGGGACGCGTCGTGGGTACGCGGCCGGTGTGGATGCCGTGGCAACCGCAGGATGCGGGTGACAAAGAGAAAGGGAGAGCTGTTCCGTGGACGGAAGGCGAGGGTTGAAGGATGCGCGCGACCGCAGCGGGCAGGTGGTGACGGCCGTGCTCCCGCCTCGAGGGCGCTCGAGGGCCGGCCACGAGACGATCACTGCGTCCGGAATCTCCGTGACGATCGTTCCTCAAATAGATGTGAACAATTTTTCCTTCGTCCTGCAGAGTTAGGGATCATTCTATTATCTCATCACCTGTAGTGAGGGGTGGTTTGGTGGGGAGTTGGGTGGATGGCGGATGAGGGTGAGGGTGTGGGTTTTCGGACGCTTGTGCTCATGTCTAGTTCTCTCGGATGTGACGATTGCGCGCTGTAATGAGCAGTCTTTTGATTATCTGGAGCACACTGGCGTTCCGTTTTTCATGTGCTGGAATGTGCTTGTTTACCATGGCGACCCGAAGGATAAACTCTATGATGGAGACCGCTATTCTGGAGCAACTTTTCTTTTGGAAAGGCCGCCTTAGCAGAACGTCGGTGGTCGGGTATGGGTGGAAAGTGCTTTGCGGCATTTCCCTTCATCCATATTGGGGGCTCACTGTTAAGAGATGTGGGAAGGTCGGATCCCTTTCGCATTTTTTGCATCTTGGGTTTACTCTTCCCTGGAGCAGTGAAGCAGATCATTCTTGAGGAGGTCCCAGTGGATGGTGAGGGAAAGGAGATGTTCTTCCAAACAGATCGGCGTGTGCGACTTGTAGTACATCCTCCCAAATTCCCAGGACGTCCACGGGCCGTTTCATTCCCTTCGACGCATCTTTTTTTCCCTGCGCGGCCCGTGGGATTTGGCTGGGCCTGCATCTGTCCACGGGGGACTTTGCCCGCAGGTCGCCAGGCTGCAGTCCGCCTCGCAGGCTGCAGGGAATCAGCTCCGAAAGCTCAAGGGTTCGCCTCTGGCCGTTTCAGTCGTGCCTTCTGCATATTCTACTTCTGTTGCTCC
The DNA here is from genome assembly GCA_036172245.1 of Raillietiella orientalis. Taxonomy (NCBI): domain Eukaryota; kingdom Metazoa; phylum Arthropoda; class Ichthyostraca; order Raillietiellida; family Raillietiellidae; genus Raillietiella; species Raillietiella orientalis. The sequence goes on along the minus strand of JAYWIR010000032.1, from coordinate 2,208,856 downwards.
AGTGGAGGAGAGTCCCTCGAGGCTAGGCAGTCTTCATCGCGCGTTTCGGTTCTTCCTTCTTTCGGTTCTGCGCCAAAACTTCAGTGACGTCATCCGCTTTGTGACTGCCTGGTCGGCGGCCGAGGTTTGGGCTGCAGCCATTTCCTTTAAGGGGAGATTTTTTCCCCTCCTGATGTCGCCCTGATAACAGGCAGGTATTCCGCTGCTACAGGTGCACTGTTGCATCACGAATCCAGGAAGCTTCGGAGTCCGTTCCTCTCACTTCTGGGGAGGTTCCCGCAAGGGAAGCTCCACCCTGGTCGTCTCCATAGGGGAACCCATAAGAAAATCTTCTTTCTTATTCTGTCCGGAGGAACCCTGTCCGGGGGTCCGCTCCATTTTTCATCTTCGAAGGGAACCAGAAAGGATCCACTATCAGGAATTTCTTCTCTTTAGGGAACCCGCAAGGTATCCGTTCCTGTTTACTCCTCTAAAGAGAACCCAGAAGGGAGACTTCCGAAATTCAGAAGGATGCAGCTTCCCCGAAGGGATTGGCTCGCTTCTCTGCACTCTCTGGAGAGGTGCTGGTGATACCTACCCTATCAGTATGACGCGGAGGGTCCTTCCGGAATGAGGATCCGCTCCTTCATAACCGGAGGGGAACTGCTACTCCTTGATTCCTGGAAGGACCCGGAGGTCGACTCCCATTAATCCCAGTCCTCATCGGGTGCATCCTGTTTGAGCCGCTACCAGTTCCGCACCCGAATGAATGTAGGTCAACCAGTGTCATCTTGCGGGAGGAACTCGAACCCACGACGCACTGCCTCGATTTCTGTCGGAGTATTCGAACCCGCTACATTTGTTGAAGGCACGCTCGGAGACCGCAGCAGTCAAATGGCATCCGAAAGGGGCGTGCACTGCTCACCCTGGAGACCACAGATGTGTACCAAACGGCCACTCGCTCGGGTAAGCAGCTTTTGCCTATCTGGAGCACCTCGACATTTCCTTTTTCACGTAGTCTCCCGGGTGAGACCGCAGACGTGTACTAAACAGCCACTCGCTCGGGCGGGAGGAACCTGCCAACCTCGGAGGGGGTCAATTATTCTTTGCTACTGGGACGATGAGGGCACCTAGGTATCCGAGGTGGTCCCCCAGAGATATTCCCAGCGAAGACCAGTCCGTGTTTTGACTGCCGTCTGCTCCCGAAAGCACCGCCTTGCTCACGTTTCCCTGTTCGCACGTGATCCTGTTCATTGCTAAAGTCCCCCAGGGAACCCCTCCAGCGCGCCTGCCGGAGTTGGAGGGGGAGCGGGTTGCCTGCAAATGCCGAGTCCCACTGTGTGGCGGCTGGAGGGCAGTGGGTCTGTTAGTGCCTTGTGGACCTTCTGAGCAGCAGCCGAAGGGGAACCGGCTTGTGCCGTCTCCTTGCTTGACCCCCTTCTGACCGGCACGCCGCAGGCGCACCGGCCGAGACGAAACGCTGATATAAGCCTTCAGCCGGCAGAAGAGCAAACAACTGGAGGTGTGAGGGGACCGAGGAGATGTGAGGGCTGGAGTCTCCGTGCCGGAGGTTCTGATGCGGGGAATCTCCATGCATTGGGCGCTTCCGTCTCTCGGATTGATTCCCTCCTGGGGGTTCCTCTTCGGACCTGGAACCACGTGTGCGCCGGGAAAAGGTTCGATCCCGTGCTTCGACCGGGAGGCGCATGGGATCGCGCCGGGCACATCAAATAACTTGCAGTCTTCCCTAACCGTGCCGTTAGCGAGCAGTTCGCGAGGACGAGAGCGGAAGCAGCTCCCCCCTGTTGGGCGGGACCTCCATTTTCTCGAAGAGGCAACTCCAATCAGCCAGACCTTCGCCTCTGCATCCTACAGAGGATTCAGAGTACTGCCCCCAGCACAACGTTGACAATCTCAAATAAACGCCCTAGGCGCACCCGGGTGACAACTCAGCCATTCCTTTCAAAGGTCCCACAAAACGTGACTGCCGTCTCGTCGGCTGGAGAAGTCCATGTGTTCGTCCTCACTAGGCCTATGTTTTCCAGCCACTACCCCAAGGAGACCTGCCCAATTCGCCCTTCGTCGTCGAAAGGCGCGTTCCTCATAGGCATCCCTGATTCCGGTTTCGGGAGTTAGGAGACTTCCCTAGCACCAGGTTCTTTAGCCTATTACTCTTTCGACACTGCGTGCTTCTTCCCAGGGGATCCAGTGGACCTCCTGTAGAAGGTACTGGGTGCGATCCGGTCGCTCCGTTCCCGTCTGCGGTCGTCGCAAACTTCCATGTGGCCATCGCGACGCGGCGCATCGAGGTCAACCTTCCAGTGCTATAGGAGTGAAGTCCCCTCATAACACGGGCGTGCTCTCAGGTTCTTCCGCTGGGCAGCGTTCCGTGCGCATGCGCACTTCGGGTTTACGCCAGCCGACTTTGAAACTCGCTCACGACTTCATCGATGGTGGCGTGCCATATTTCGAGTCGGTGTCCAAGCCGAACAGCCGCGCACACGTGCTGCGGGTTGCTCACCAGCGTGATTCCTCGGGAAGTGTGAACTCCCTGGGATGCGTCCCAGACTCCTGGGGGAGGCCCCCTCCCGGGTCGCGGACACCCCCTGCACCGGCACATCTCTGGCGCCGCCGCTTTCCGTGTGGCCGCCATCCCTCCAGCCCGTGTTTCGCCCGGTGAGCACCGTTTTCACTCGGGTGCCCAGGGGTGGTCATCGCGGCTTCCCGTGCCCTTTCCTCTTTCGCCACGTCCCATCTCTTACCGCCCCTCCTCGCGCGCTCCTATTTCCCTTCCGGCGCTGCGGTCGATCAGCAACCGTCGCGTCCGCGGATCGCGTGCATGTCTTTCGCGCGCCTCCTGCCTAATGTTAGGGGCGTCTGTGTAGATCCCTCTTTTGCGCGCCTCGTGACTGAGGACGTGCATGCCTCAGGCGTCCAGTTCCTAGGCAGCAGGGACCGGACGCCACGGGTCGGCCTCCTTGAGACGCGCATCCGCCCTACTCCCTCGGGCGACTTCCCGTCGGCGTACGCGGCCGCACTTCTGCGCTCCTTCTGTGCAGCGCGGATTCGCCTTCAAGGGACGCGGATTGCGCACCCAGCCGCAGGGCCTGCGGTCCGCTTTTCCGTAGTCGGCCGCGGCGGATCCGCCCCGTCCAGCTTGCGTCACTTCCAGGGCTTTCTGCGGCCTCCGGAGGTTGGTCGCAATGGGCGGAGACTGGTCTGCATCCTGCACTCGCCGCGTTTCGCTCGGGCCGCGCGCATCAACTTACACGAGGCCCTCTTGCCAATGAGAACGCGATCCAGCGTTCCGCGACCTGTCCACAGACAGAGCCCTCGGTAATGCCTGAGCCGCGCCCCTCGCACTCTTCTGGCGGGGACCGAAGTCGCGCAGACGGTCACAGTCCGAACGGCTGCAGTCGCGCCGACGCTCACAGCGTGTCGCGAGGGCGCCGGCAGGAGCGTGCGAGGGTGAGGGCAATCCCCCATTACCCCTGCCACCCGCCTAGCGGCGAGCCCCCATGTCTCTCAACCCGCTGGCTGTCAGCTCTTGGTCACGAGGCGTGTCCGCAGCGTCCCGCCGAAAAACTACGTGGTCTTGAGGTCGCAGTCGCGCGCACGGGTCTTCGGGGTAGCTCCAGCTCAGATGCGATCCACGGGCGGAGTCGCAAGGCGACTGGCAGCTGGAAGCAGTACGCCGTTGCCTGAGTAACGTGCATTTTATTGTCAAAGTGGTCTGAGGGACCAATCCGCTGGTTGTCACATTCTTCGTAAAAAATCGGGCACTTCAGCGGGATGCTGGGGTCGTCAGGAGATGCTGTTCGAGCGCAGGTCTTCCATCAGGCACTCCAAGAGTGTATTCTCGATCTCTTCGTGTATCACTCCTCTATCGTCGAAGTGGTAAGTGGATTCATACTGCAGAAGCTCAAGGGTGCTCCTCAGTGCCTGCAGATGTTCTCTTCGCAGCCGTCGCTGGAAAGAGAGCGGTTGGACTGCTCTTCAGTGATCTTGGGAAACGCCGGCCGGCGCCCTCGTCGCTCCACGCGTGGATAAGTGGCGCGAGCTCGGTCCGTGGTGTCCATGGCAGAGAGGAAGTAGGGAGCGGCAAGGGGGGGAACGAGTCTGGAGGTGGTCGCAAGGGGGTGCTGAGGATGGAATCGGACGCATCTACTGCGAGCGAGGGAATCTGCTCGATGGCCACGTGGTTCTTCGGGCCGCGCGTAGATTTCCTGCGTCCATCCGGGTGCAGGGATGCGTTCCTTCGAGGCAGCACCTGCGAGTTTTCAGCGCAATCCGCCCGCGGTGAGCTGCGGTCAGATGCGTCATCGGTGGCTGGCTGGCTGTCAGGTCACGAGCGCGGGCGCTGTGCGGAATCCCGTCGGAAAATGAATTTGGTGTTTGCCAGGTGATCACGGATCTAGGATGCGCTCGATGTTAGCGAAGGTGACCTCGGTACGGCAACTTCCGAGTTCTCCGCACGCATGCGCACCGCGGTCACGTGTGAAGCAAAAGCAGATGAGAAAGGGAACTAAGGAACTGTGTGGAAGGGGGGGAAATCAACAGGAGCTTTTGGGATGCCGCAGGGATTGCTGGGATCCCGCCGGCTTCCTGGCAGGGCATCCCAACCGCCTGCATTTCTACGTCGCGTTCCCGAGACCTTTCGTTTCGCAGTTACCTCGAAACTTAGAGGAAGGCTCCTCCGAGAGTGCGTCTTGGTCAGTTGCATGAACAGCATCCTCTCGAACACGACTCTTCTGTATTCTATCTCAGCGTGGTACGGATGAAGCCCTGTGGGAAGAAAAAAAAATTCACTGCCCGGGTCTTTTCCGCTGGATTTCTGGGGAAAACCAGGCGCTTGAACTTCGACTGGTGGCGGCGCTGCTTCTGCGCAGTGGCTCCCCTAGTAGAGCTGAAAGAGAGAGGTGAGAGGGTAGGTCGTCGCTGCGTTAGGCCAATCCGATGGTTCGCAGACGGTCAAGGAAGGGGGGGGGGTGAGGATCGCAGCAGCAGCGCCAATGTCTGGGTCCTGGAAGGAATTCGGTTGGCTCGCGCGCCGTACCTGGTTCGACAACGTGCGCGACTTCAAGGTAGCTTCTGCAAGCGAAGATCGCGGAGTAGAGCTCGTTGCGGTCCAGGTGTCGAAAACGCAGAATCCTGAACAACAAGTTCTGCAGATAGAAGAAGGCATTCACCACGAGGAAGTAATGCGGGTGCACCCGGGATGAAGCGTCCAGGATAAACCTCTGCAAGCCGAGGGTCTTTTTCTCCAGGTAGCCGACGCAGTCGCTGGAGATGTCGGACATCGGAAGCAGGCGCGCGGAGAGCTGCAGCTGGGAGAACTTATCGTCCAGGTCCCTGTCGACCCACTCAACGTCCGACTGCGGGAAGTGCTTCATGCACCCGAGACACTTCCAGAGGGAGATTGTGTTCTGGCACTCCGTGGGGATCAGGTAGTCCGAGAGGCACTCCGGGCACTTGACGGTGCCGATGTGGGATTTCAACTCTGTGGGGTCCCTGCAGCGCTGGCACTGGCACACGAAGCACTTATATTGCAGGAACTTCCGGCGGAGTCTCGTCGGCAGGAAGGGGTCGACGTAGCTGATGCTGAGGTGCTCGTTCTTTTGCACGTCCACGACGCTGTAGAAGACGAATTGGTTCTGGTCGTCGGTGTTGACTATGCAGTTCGGATAGCAGCTGTGCTCGAACAGAGAGCCGTTAATCAGCAAGCAGCGCACCCTGGTTCTGTAAACGGAGGAAAAGGGGCGCTCGAAGCTGTTGATGGTCTGGATGCTCCAAACTGTCCTGACGATCTCCTCGGGAAAATCCTCAATAGGGAAGAACGAGTAAAACTTCAACAGCATGGATCTCCAGGAAGAAAAAAATTTTCCCAAGCTGTCATAGTGGCTCTCCATGTTGAGCATCTGCTCCCACTTGACGGGATCTCGATCCCTCAACGCGAAAGCGCGCAGCAGAGGGATCATCCAGTAGTCATCCACGGAGAACGCAGAATACCGCGCTCTGTATTTGCAGAACATCTGACACTCTGGCTGGTGGAGGGGGCTGAGTCCGCAGCGGAAACTGCAGAGAGGCCAGCCGCAGATTTCGCAGCGGTGCTTCACCACTGTGATAGCGACCAAGCAACCCAGACAATAAGCTTCTCCCGCAGGCCGCCATACTGTGAGCGGTTCGTCCGTCATCACGACAGACCCCGCCTTCAGGAACCGAGAGGCGATCAGGTGGCGGCCTACTGTCTCGTCCATCTCCACTATGTACTTGCAGCATTCTTTCTTGTGCTTCTTCCAGTCGGATCGCTGGTGCTCTTTCGAGCAGTACCAAGTTTTCTTGCAAGAGCTACAGCGTAGCAAAGCTTCATCGCTGCACAGGTTGCATTTATTCATCGCAAAATGTGGAAGCTGGGAGCGTCTTCCACAAATCCTAGGAAAAGAAACGGGGGATTTCTCACTGATGCTGCAGACACCGTTCAGAGAAGGCCCCCCCGTTAGGCGACAGGGCTGCGTCCACAGAGAAGGCTTGAGCACCGCAGGCCGCGCGGATCACGAGTTGCGTTTGACCACCCAGCTCCGCAGCTCAGCTACCGCGGAAGGAAGAATCACACAGACCACGAAAGGCATCGGAGGAGACAAGCCGGGATGCGCAAGGTTTTAAGCGGCCGTGACAAGATTCAAGCGAGTTTCACTACAGCGCGAGACCATGAGTCGTGGGAGACTCTAGCAGTCTTGGCACGGCAACTTGTCGCACAAAACTGGTTCACGGGGACGGAGAGAACACCGCCCTCAGGACGCGTCTTCCACTTTGAAACCAACAAGTGCAGCGCATCTGCTCCCATCGCACATGTCCTCAAGAGAGCCGCACCTTCCGGCGCACCCTTCTTTGCTCCAACGGCAGTGACCACAGCAGTAGCTTCCACCTAGGAAACTCCCCTTAGGGTAGCAAGCTCTAGAGCCGGCTACTCGCTGTCCTACAGAAGGGGCACGCTGGCGCGTCGCGCGTTCTAGGAAAGGTCGCCGCTTCGTGACAGAGGCACGCAGGCATCGCTATCGATCCTCACGCAGCTGCCGCATCAAAGCATGACGAGGAATCCCGCCACATCCCTAAGGAAGAGGCCGTTCGCGCCAAGCAGGAGCTACGGGAAGAAACACAGCAGGTCGGCGCGGGGAGCCGCAGTCACTTGGGCAACAAGCGGAGCAAAAGGGTCACTGCAGCAGCTGCCTGCTCGGGGTGACACTCACCGGTCTGTGCCAAACTCTTCGGGAGGCTCACCGGCCACAATGCTGCTCACCACAGCTCTATCAGAAAGCGCGACTGACGGGGAAAATTGGCTCCGAGGACAACGGAACAACCGACACACCAGCCGCCACACAGTGCCGACTAAGGCGCGCACCCATCCGCACATGACGGAGAAGCACAGCCCAAGCCTCAAGGTCGTCGGAAAGGGCTTCCGGCGTCGAAGCCTCGCCCGGCAGCCGATGCCCTCACTTAGCAGCAAACAAAGTCAAGTCACCAGGAACACCCAGGCTGCGAAAGAGAACGCGCTGTTGGAACCGAAAGGTTAAAAGGGGTTGCGAGCAGCGACCGAAAGTGACGGTGCGCACGCAGTTGCGCTGTCGCATTCCCGAACGAGGGGACACAAGATGGCGCGGTTTCGCTACTCTCGTCAGCATGGCTCTCACTGGAAATTCATGTCCCCCATAGCGCGACATCACCCAGCATGTCAACCCTGAAAAGGCGGCTGATGGTTCCGCGCAACAACCCTGGACGCCTCCAGCGCTTCCCTTCGAGTAATCGACGCTTCCTACACATTCCAAAACGCAAGATGTCTCCGCGGTCCATCGACATGCAAGAAGCGCAGTATTGCTTTCAGGCTACTGACCAAAGCACCTAGCAACAAACAAAACGCAGAATCAGCAATCCCAGACAGATTGCGAATTACCATTCACTATCGGTACCAACCCACGGGCTCATCAGAAGATCCGAGAGTGCCAATGGGCTCCTTCCAAGGTCCTGAAACAGGAGTCCGATCTCCTTTTTCAGCTGCGCGTCGGAAGAGGACATTCGCGGTTGCAGAGAAACAGATCTGAAGCAGTTAGAGACAGAAGCAACCTACACCAAGAAATCGAGAAGACACTCTCGCAGTCTTCTCCATTTCTTCTCGAACCAGCTACATGACGTGCAAGTAAACAGCCACGTCTAGTTTCTTCAGCATCCCACTGAAGCCCCCTTTCCTTTACGAAAAATGCGACAACCAGCGACATATTCTCAAACCCCTATCACAAGAAAAAGAACATCACCTACGCAACCGCGTACCCCCCATAGCAGCCAGACTTCGTGCAATTCAATAACAACCAACATTCGCCCGTCTACGGCATCTGGGCAGGATTCACGCCGAAAATCCTGCACGCGAGCATGAACAAATCACTAGCTGAACCACCTAAATGAAGGTTCACCCTAAATATCAAGTGACCCTGCACCCTGCAGGACGAAGGAAAAATTGTTCACATCTATTTGAGGAACGATCGTCACGGAGATTCCGGACGCAGTGATCGTCTCGTGGCCGGCCCTCGAGCGCCCTCGAGGCGGGAGCACGGCCGTCACCACCTGCCCGCTGCGGTCGCGCGCATCCTTCAACCCTCGCCTTCCGTCCACGGAACAGCTCTCCCTTTCTCTTTGTCACCCGCATCCTGCGGTTGCCACGGCATCCACACCGGCCGCGTACCCACGACGCGTCCCACCGGCGCGCGCCCCGTCTCCCTCCCGGTGCCCACAACGTGCGGGCGTTCGGTAGGTCGCACGCGCGAACGCCACGATTCGGCTGGGGCTGCCGGGACTCGTGGCCTGAAGGGGGACCCGACCACCGCAGGATAAGCAAAGTACGAAACCTCCTGGGCGTCCCCGGGAAGCGGAGGTGAGGGAAGGCCGGAGGCGCGCGACGCATCTCCCTCGGGTGGATGGGCTCCGCTTTCGCACGGTCCGGGGAAGAGGAAGGGATGACAACGAACGGGAGGACGGCCGCGGTGCGCAGCATGGCTTTTCCCTCTGCAGAAGATGCGCATCGCTCGACGCGCTGGCGCTGAGCACGCGGAGCGGCAGCGCGTGCGTCGCGCGCGCATCCAGCAGCTGCAGGTGCCGATTGCCGTCGCCGTCATTCGTGGACCATGGCGAAGGTGCGGTTGTTGGCAGCTCTCGTTCTTCCTCTGATACGTCTGCCCGCCGCGCTGGTGCTGGTGGCGACGCACAACGCAGCTCGGGAAACGGTCGTGCGCTGCCAGGTGGAGGACGGACGACCGGGATGCCGCGATCCCGACCGGAATCGCAGCTGCAACTGGGTGGAGGCGCCGACCCTGCTGCTGACCTACGACCAGGTACGCGAGCGGTGTCGTGCCGCCAGCCGCCCGTCGCGAGCCGTCGCCTTAGCACCTGTACTTCCTGTCCGTGGGACTTGGCACCCCTGAGCAGGCGTTCAACATGACCGTCCACGCCAACGAGTCGACCGTGTGGGTGCCCTTCAACTGCACGACCTCCTGGTGCGGTAAGCTGCCCCGAAGCGACCTCGTGCACACGGCGCGCTGCCGCACCTCACCCGGCAGCACGCCACCCCGAGTTCAAGGTCGACGAGTCCGAGACCTACCAGAGCCTGCACGGCAGGGCAGCCACCTACTTCTACGGGACGCTGGTGTACGGCAACAAGGGGACCGACATGCTGCAGGCAAGGAAGCACCGCGGTGACGGGCCCCGCCCATCCTGCCTGACCCCTCCGGCTCGCGGCCGGCTGTCCGTGTCGAGAGAGAGCGCGCTGTCGGCGCTGCGGCCGGGTAGGGTGGCGCGCGGTTCGCTCCGAAAATCGCACGCGCTTTCCGCCAGGCGGCGCCCCCCTGGGCCCCTAGTTCGGCGGGCTGGAGGCGCACCGGCGCGTCCGCGCCTTTCGCGCACGCTCCATCTCCGAGCACGGTCGTTGTCGCCTCGCTGGCGAAGCCAGCGAACGAGCGCCGTCGCTCGGTGCGCTCGCCGGTACGCTGGCGACGCGCGTGTCATAGGGATCGCTGCGGCTCGCCCGCGGATCGGCCGCACATGGCGACGGCGGCGCCGCTCGGACGCGAGCGGCGGCCAGCTGGTGGAAGAACGCGGGCGCTCACCCGCGGGGCTCTAGGGGACGAAGGCAGCGGGGGACGACGACTACGAGGAGGAGGGGGAGGCGCCCGCGGGGTTCCCGGACTCTGGACGTGGCGCTCCCGTGCCCCCATGCAGGTCAACACCAGCGAGCAGCCTGTCCTCGGCTCCACCCAGAAGATCAGCCAAATGCTGTACGACCCCGGCCCCGAGAGCGTGGTCAACGGGTTGGAGTTCTCGGGGGCGTTCCCGTTCGGACCCACGGTGGTCATCGAGTACGTGACGTCTCTGCTGACGGAGAAGATGGTGACCCTGCATTTCAAACGGTGAGCACGGTCGCGGGTTTTCTGGAACTGCCTGGACGTCCCGGTCCAGGAACAAAGGAGGGAGGATCGTCTTCGGGAAGACGAAGGGCTTTGAGAGGGGATCGCAGCTGAAGCTGACGTCCGGACTGAGGGACTTCCGGTTCTTCTTCTGCAGGTGAGCGGGTGGGCGCCAGCGGCCCTGCCTGGGAGGAAAGTCCGTCGGTTCAGCGGCGGCTGAGGGGGGGGGGGGAGGGCAAGTGCTGAGGGCTCGCGCCGCCTCAGGGTGCTCATCGACGAGCGGTGGACGCTGGCCAACCCTCTGGGCATCCTGACGACCAGCACGTTCTTCGCAGGCGCGCCCAAGGAGTTCGTGGACCGCATCGTGGAGGACACGCGGGCCAAGAAGGCGACCTTCGACCCGATGGCGTACGAGGTGAGGCGCGAGCGCGCGACCCTCCCGTTGCGCACGCGCACGCGTCCCGCGCAGGTGGCCTGCAGGGGCAGGAGGATGCCCAAGGTGGTCTACGACTTCGGGAGGAAGGTGCGGGTCATCCTGAGGAAGAAGGACTACGTCTGGAAGGTGAGTGCTGGCGTCGGAACGAGGAGGACGAGGATACGGCGCGCGCGGAAGGAGCAGGACGGGGAAATCAAGGCGCCGGCGGTGCTGCCGCGTCCCGAGTGGACGTGCGCGCGGCTCCCCGGGCGCCACACGGAGCTCCTCCGGTTCAGCGATCGCTGTCGGTGCCGTCGGCAGCCGCGTCTGCCTGCGGCGGGCGCGGGCGGGTCTGCCTGCCCTCTCGCCGGGAGCCTGCGGCAACTTGCGCGCAAGGGCGACGCCGAGGTCGTGCGCGCCCGTGGTGACCCTCGCATGTCCAGGTCAACTCCACCCTCTGCTTGCTGAAGTTCGTGGACGACGGCGGCGAGGGCGTCTTCAGCATCTCCACGATGCTGCTGGAAAAGGTGAAGACGCTGGTGGACCTGGTCACGTGGACGGTGACGTTCGCCAGGACGCGGTCGTAGGCGCGGACGAGGCGCCGCCCGCCTCTCTCACCGCAGGTCCCATTGTCCGGAATACAGCATCCCAACGCACAGGGCACGTCCCCCGCCGTCTTGTCAGTCGCAGCAGCCCGCGGGTGCGTCGCGGACGGGTCGACGAGGGCAAGAAGGCTCGCTGCCGTGAGCGGGTGCTTTCAGGATGCGGCGCCTTCAGCGCGCGGGACGGCTTCGTCCAGTACTTCCGAGACCCGCGCCCGACGACACCGCGGGAGCGAAATTTCCTTCCCGGGGGTAGGGGGGAGAGAGAGAGCGATGCAGGCGGCCAGGCGAGGCTAGGATCAGCGCCAGCGAGGGGGCTCGCGTCCCGGATGCTGCGGCACACGGCGATCTCCCCCCGGTCGCGGAGTCCCCGAAAGGCCTCCACGCCAGATGTTTACGCGGGTCCACGCGTGGGCCACGGAGCCTACAGGGCAGTCGGCAGCGCGCCTTCCGGATTTGCTGTGGGGGTCGTTCGGGCGATCAGGAGGACGGGAGCCACGTCCACTCCGGTGGGATCTGCGCTCTCCAGGCGCTACCCCCCTAACCGAGCCGGCGACGCCATCCCAGGGGAAGACTGACTCTGCAAGTCCAGGTGCACACGCGACCTCTCGAAACGCTCTCTGCGCACGCCTTTTGCTGTGTTCTGCATTGTCCAGACTCGGCTTGGATGAGATCAGCGTGCATTTCTCGAAGTCATGGTCCACTCAGAGACCGCCTGCTGCGACCTCCAGCCTCGTGGCGCGGGATTCTTGGCACCCTCGTAGGAACGCCGACGTGGTAGCAGGACGGCCGCTGCGGTTGCCACGGGTCACGCGGCTCCTGCGAGGTACCGGTGCCCGTTGGGCAAGTCGGGTGGAGGACCATGGTGGATCCCTGGCTTCGAGACCGCTGGCGCCAGCGGAAGGCTGCTTCCAGGCGACGACGGAGCATTCCGATGACGTGACGTCAGGTGGCGACACGATCCCGTTGCTGGACCTCGGGTCGAGACGCAGGAGGACGCCAGGAAAGGCCGCTGGACTTCGGAACGCGGAAATAAAGCTCGCCCCAGGTCGACGCCGGCGCGACCCCTTCGTTCCGCAGCTTCTGAGGTGACTCAGGAGGAGGGGAACGGGTAGGCAGGTCTGTGGAAGGGCAATGGCGGATCGGCAGGCTGCCCTCGGATGGGAGGACGATCGGCCTGCCTTCCTCATCGCCGCGGGTGCCACCCCTTCGACCGAGAAGGCTTAAACGCCATCCGCACGCTCGCCTGGCTTTACAGGAGCTGCTGGCGGTTGCGGTCCGACGGCTCTCTCTTTAGCGGCAAGCTGGGAGCTGGACCGGAAGGAAGACACGGCCGCGCCGAGTGCACACGCGCACTGTCACGCTTCGGACGCGAGTCAGTCGGCTCGCCCGCGCCAATCTTCCGTTGGTGAACCCATCTCATCTCGTATGAGGAAATCCTCCACGGCGTCGCTGCTGAAAGGCGACGTGCACTCTGATGGACGTAGCGATGGACCAGTTGCGGGAGGGACCACACTTCCTCCTCTCTCATCGTATGCCGCGTCGCGTCGCGTGGCAATGCGCAGATCCGGAATGTCCTCGGAATTGCGGAGACCCCGTCTTCAGCGCGGCAAGGCGGCTCGCAAGAGCCGTGTACCGGAGACCACCCGGAAGTGAGGTCATCTCCAGGGCGCTACAGCGACGCCCTTGCTTCCTTCTACAGCAGCTCACACTCCGCTCGTTCTCTTCGTGAGCCGCACTTTCGTGGTCACGACGTTTCTGGCGCAAGGTTACGTGGAAACAGAGAGCGAATCGGGCTGTGGTCGCTTGACCGCGCAACCGGTCTCCTCGCCGTCGGGTCTCTAGCCGCCTTTGGGAGGGTGCAGCGAGTATGGAGAGGCGCGGATCCCGAGGCGCAAGGGGCAGCGTTCTGCCGTGCGCTTGCCGCCTGGCGATGCGGAGCGCCGGCGCCGGCGAGCCCGGGACGCGTGCGCTTCTCGCCGTCTGACTGACGCGAGGAGCAACGGCTACCGTGAAGAGGCAGATGCTCCATGACAACGGCTCGCAGGCCACGAGCCGCCCATCAAATGCGTCCGTTAAATTCACTGCGTGGATTGTGGATCGATGGATTCGAGCACGCGCTCTCCGCCCACGCAGAGTTCTATATGGAACGCGGAGACGCGGGTGGTCCACCGCGCCGCAGCGTCCTGCTGTGCTGCTCGCGTCTTGCAGGCCGTCAGCAGCGCCTTGACGTGCGGATCGCCCCTGGGATGCTGGTTGCAGATGCTCGAGGCGCGCGCCACGAACGAGCTCCCTGGCCGGCGATGCTGCGATCGCGGATGGGGGCGGTTGGGATGAGCGGAGCCGGAAGGCGGTAAGGATACTCTCGTGTCCGCTGTGCAGGCCGTGCGACTGCTGCTGCTGGCCGAGCACGTCACCAAGCGTTGCGGGTTCGAATCCTCTTGAAGCGTCAACGCCCAGGGTGAAAAGTGCGTCGCGGGTTTCGGGTCACACCGCAGGTCGTCGTTGATCTGCTGGGCTTGGGGGTGTGCCACCCGAATGACAGGTGTGCGTGGTCGACGACCGGATGCAACCGCTCGTTAGCGGGGATTGGAAGTGATTACGCCGGATGTCTGCGCGCATCCAGGGGTTTCCGGGTTGCTTCCGCGGTTCCCGTGCAGAAGCCAAAAGGAGACGACCTTCCTTTCGGGGTATGCTGCCGGAACGTTCCTGGGGTTGGTTCCTCTGCAAACGTTTATTCTCTTTCCTGTGCTGGGAACGACAATCTCCTGGTACGTTCGTGGCTGCCGTGGTTTGTCCTTCGAGCGGCGGCCGACCGGGAGCAGCCGCTGCGAAGAGCGACTTCGGCGTTTCCGGTTTCGCGAAGAGGAAAACGAATGATCTGCCTCCACGAGAGCCGCTGGTCGCGTCGCTGTTCCGGAGCATCCTCCGGGAAGGGAGAGCTCGTGTTGCTTGCACTGCACTGGTGACCATCACGCGGCGAAACGCAACGGCGGCCGTCCGTGGCTTTGGCTGTGCCGGCGTACGCAGGCGCATTCCGTGCGCCTGCGCCTTCCTTCCGTAGGCTGGACGCGTGGTGCGGACGCGTTCCACGCGCCTCTGGGAGCGCGAAGGCGCTTGCTCGGCTGGCGAATGGAAGAGACTGCGCTTCGCAAGGGGGACCGGGGAAAGAGGTCGCTCTGCACGAGGCAGAGTTGCCAAAGAACGACGTCTTCTCCATCCGTGGAGGGGCAAAGCGTCGGAAAGCTTGGGGTGGCTCTGCAAGTCCAGGTGCACACGCGTACTCTCGAAACGCTCTCTGCGCATGTCTTTTGCTGTGTTCTGCACTGTTCATTTCTCTGTTCCGGGAATATCGGCAGAGGTTTATGACGTCAAAGTCTGAGTTCCGTGGATGCGAGTCAGGAGATCTCAGGAGAGATCGCGTCATCGGGCGCTGCCTCCGGATCAGCGGTGTTCTCATGCCAATGGTGCATCACCAACCTAGGAGTTCCTCGTTTGTCGTTTACCCACGTAGCAGCCACAGGACAAACGGCGTGTGGACCTGGCAAGGTGGCAAACATCCGTTGTTTGAAATTCTGCTTCTAGCGGCGAGTGTCGTTCGAAAGCGTGGGCGGTTTGCAGCCTTCCTACTTCGGAAGGGAAAAAGGAAGCGCGCGCTTGGGAAGGCGATGAGTGCGGTCTTGCAGCGGGATGGCTTCACGCGAGAACGAGTTCCATAGAGGTGCCACCCAGGAGTGACGCTGGTCGCACGAAACGGTGCTGACAAGTAATGAGGAACGGAAGATGGAGAGCAACACTTCATCGTCAGGGATGCTGGAAGGCGTCGTTTTGCAGTGCAGAGTGCGGTCGTTCCCTTCTGAGGAGTGCCACTGTGCTGGTGATGATGTCTTTGGCTTCCCTCCTCTCCATGTGCGCACGCCCGTTGTTTGCTGGCACGACGGTAGAGCTGCGCCTCGCTGCTCGCCCGGCACTTCTCTCCTTTCAGGCGCGCGCTATTGCGGGTCCGCTCCCGCAGCTCGCTTTGCCCGCCACCTTTCCGCGGGAGTGCCTTGGGATGAAGAGCGAACGTTTTCCAGTGTGCACGGGGATGGCGGCGTTCATCCAGGAGGCTGACACCTCTAGCCTCCAGCGAGAGATGGGGCATACCGTGGCTCGTATTGCGGGTGGGAAGCACCACTTTTCTTGGTCTCGGGCGTGGCGTCTGTTCCGGAGCATCGTCCCTGAATTAGGAGGAGCATTCGTCTTGCTCTTCTGGTCTCCGAGTGACTGTCTTCTGCTGTGCAAGCAGTTAAGTGGACACGTTCGTTGTCTGCTACTGAGGCTGCGGTGGTGTGCTCAACTCACTATGCTAAGGAAAGCGCCACCTTCTCTTCCTGGTTATGTCGGACAACGCCGACCTTGCTCTTCGGCGTTCCTTCCTCCGCAGCAATGTTTCTTCGTTTTCTTCTTCAGGAAAAGTTCTGGTGTGTAGGTTGTCGGTGTGGTTGGGACCGACAAACCTGGACCGTCGGAGACAGGGGTGCACGCATTCTCACGATCAGGAGTGCTTTGAGAGGTGCTGGACCGGCGCAATATCCGGCATTGCATCGACGTTTTCTCTTCCGGAATTGGTTCGAGATTTCCACAGGTTCAGAAAAGGGAGGGCACGGTTTCTGCGGCCACGTGGCCACGTGCTATCCTGGAACGCTGATGTCTCCCTTGTCCTTAAAGCCTATGTTGTCTCGCAGTCTAGGCGTTAATTGACTCTTGGGGGGCGGGAGGGGTGCTGCGTAGCGGGTGCTGACACCGAATTCATGTGCATTCTTGGATATTTAGAAGCACGGCAAATCCTGATGGTGGAGAATTCTTCCTGGGAGGAACATCTCGTCTTCGCAGTGGCTCCCCTGGTTCGAGTGTCCTAGACTGGAATTTCTCGCGCGTTCGTGCCCCAAGCGAGTAAGCGTCGCGGAAGAGCATGCAGGTTGACGATGTCTGCTGCCAGAAAGCAGTGAGACGTCAACGGGGAGCATCGAAGGCATCACGGTTGCCTAGTGGCACGATCGATACGATGGTGGCTACGCTACATGCGACCGCGGACACGAAAGCAGCGTCCCTAGCTGCCGTAGCGGCAACAGGGTAATCAATGGCAACGTCATCTACAGCTTCCGTAGGTAATCACAGAGACACCGGAGAGGGATGGTCGGATGCGTAGGGACAGGATAGAACTTGAACAACCCTCGAATTCCCCTCAACTCTCTTCCTCCAAAGGTGGAGTACCGAGAAAACCACTTTGCTAAGGAACTTGGAGAAGGTTTTCGCGCCAGCCACACATCCACGGTCGTCATCGATCCGAGCGATCTGGTCTCTGCCACTGAAACAGTAAGGCAGCCACCGGCGTGGTGCTGTCCCAGCAGCCAAGCGAAACGTTTCTCCCCGACACGACGGCGCGCTTCTCTGGAGGGCAGCCGCGCGAAAACGCGTGCGCATCTGGAGAGGGCGTGCAGAAGGGAACCTGTTGTTGCATGCATGCCGACTGTCCAAGGGGCGTCGCTGCCATCGAGGATAGTCCTATCGAGTTCCCGTTCGGCGATGCTTGGATTCGCGGGCCTATCCTCCCCACGTGGCGGATCGCAGGATGCTGGGCGAGAAGCTCCCGCTGCCAGTGCAGGGCGTGCGCACCCGATGTGCCCCAGTTGCATGCATTCGCCGCACTCGACCTCCGGACTTCTTCTTTTCGGCCGCCGCTTCTCGCCGCGCACCTCCGCTCTGATCACCAACCAGAGACCCAGGAGTCTTCCGCCGATGTCCGGTTTGTGCGAGATTTTCGTCTGTTTTGGGGGGAAACGCGCGCCACGGAGAGCACATCGTAGACGTCCTCAGTGGATGCCCCTCGTGGGATCCGCTTTCCGACATAGGGCGTGCACAATGGCGCGATCCGCTTACGCGGTAAGGACGTCGCGGTCGCAGAAACACTCGAAGGCCTTGAGGTGGAGGACGAAGGACCGATCCTCCTTTGCGGGGGAGACGCACTGTCCTGCGATGTTCAGTAGGGTGGGGAGAAGATGTTGGGCGAATTCTGCACTTCTGCAGATCGCCTCCTATCCGTCGCTCCCTTCCTGGATGATGAGGGACTGTAGGTCCTCTCTGCAGACGTCCACTCTTTTTTGGCTTGCTTCCCGGCGGCCTCATCACCCCCTTGAAGAAAGGCGGCTTACCTTACAGCAGAGTGCTGGTTGACAGCTTCGGGCTACGTATGTCTGCATCTCCGCGTTCGCCAGGGGTTTCCCGTCATCCGCGGCTGCCTCAGGGACATTGCTCCAGAAACGTGGATTGGAGGAGATTTTCTCGTCCCCTTGGAGCTCTCCCGGTTTCCATCCTGTGGGGCGGGTCGTCTCGCCACGGGTGTGGTGATGGACGGATTCGCGGTCGGAAGTGGCTTCTTGCCCATTCCTTGGGACCAAACTACCCACTTAACCACTTGCAAACGACCGTCAACTCATGAAACTACTCGCGTCGAAAAGGTGCAACGCACTTTGCGAGTCAGTGACCCATTGGAGCGCTGCTCGTTCGGGTCACCGACTCGAGAAGGAAGGCGGGCGCATCCCCTTCTGCGGAGCGCCCGAAAAATATGCCCGCCTCCTCAGAGGGTTGCGAACCTCTGCGCCCGTCCCTTGGTAGCAGCTCCTCCTTGCAGAGATGTTCATTTGTCTGTGAGGCCCTTGTCTCCCCCTTCCTCCGTCCCTGGTGTTTCTTTTGTCCTCCCTTTTATTCGGTACAGGTCCGTGCCCCGGAGCTCCTTGGGAAAGACCCGTGTGGCGCTGCAAGGTCCCCAGATCTGCCTGAAAGACTTGGTGACTTTCCGACACTTTTTGACAACCCATAAAATGAGGCTGCAGGCGCAGTTCCGTCTGCTAACGCTCTTTGCCAAATTGCTTGCCTCAGTTTAATTTCCGCACGACCAATTCAGCATGACGCGATCCAGCTCCTCCCTCAGGGCAACCGTCCTTGCCCGTGGGAGCCCTTTCTTTGATCTTCTTCCACTCCAATAACTTGAATGTATGAAGGCACTAGGATCCTTTCTCCAAGTGCTCCCGGAAGAAACTCGTCCCCTGCGGAGACTCCTTTGCAAACCTCCGGGATATACCCTCCAGGACTGGATCCAGTGGTTTCGGATGTCCATCACACCCCTGTCCGCAGCAGCAGCGTGTTCTCTGAGGGTAAGCAACGACAGCACATCATGACCTGGCGGATGGAAGTTCTCCTGCAAAACTGTAGGAGTCGAGGAAGTCCTTGACGGATGGAAGACGAGCGAGTTGATGAGCTCTCGTTCTTGGCCAGAGGGGACTCCTTCGCTGCAGCGACCTGTTTGGTGCACTTTCCAAAGAACTCGTAACCTCTCCATTATCATGGACAGCATGGTGCTTCCGTTGAGGCGGAAACAGGATGTTCTTTTGCTTCTGCAACCAGGGACTTTGATGCCAGCAGTGCAGGTGCCAGGTTGCCGGGGGTGTTGCATCCCCTGAATGTGCCAGGGGTTCTCGCACCCTTGATGGCTTGCGGTGCTTTTCAGGAGCGCTGGAGGTGGCTGCGTTTGTTACCCTGCGGACCGGAGGACGCATTAATGAATTTGTTACAGCATTTCTCCATGCGAGGAAGACTCGCTACAGACACCGTGATCTCAAAGACACATTGCACCCGCGTCCTCTCCTAGTCTGCCAATTGATGGAGTCCCGGCTCAGCGAACACAGGCCATGTGGATGGCAGATGTCGTGAT
Organism: Raillietiella orientalis; assembly: GCA_036172245.1. Lineage (NCBI taxonomy): Eukaryota > Metazoa > Arthropoda > Ichthyostraca > Raillietiellida > Raillietiellidae > Raillietiella > Raillietiella orientalis. The sequence goes on along the minus strand of JAYWIR010000032.1, from coordinate 2,189,662 downwards.
GAGGACAGTTGACGTGATGACTTCGTCTCCAGAAAGAATTCTCTAGAGAGATCTCCAGCACACAGCATCCGCTCATGGGAGGAAGGAATGGCTGAAAGAAAAGACCCTGTACATTTTCCTGTTTTAAATTTATTCAATGTCCCCTCTCTCCAGCTCCGGACTTCCCTGGAAGTCGTCCTGCGTGCCGGTGGTCATTTTCTCTAAAGTGCTTTGTTTTGTTATTGCTGTTTTCTAAAGATTCGGTGACTTGTAGGTTGGTTCCTTTTTTCCGTGAACATCCCGGCGTCTCCTGGTTGAAGTCGAAACACTACCAACCAGAATCTGCTGCTGTTGGTGATTCCGCTGCGAATCAATGCTGCTTCCAGTAGTAATACCGGCTGCGCTGCCGTGGTGATGGAACGGCCTTTCTACGTGCGGGCTGAGGGATGCGAGCCAGCAGGCGACTCTGGCGCTGATCATTCCGGGAGCGGACTTGCCGACCGCGTGTCTCGTCTCTTCGTCGTTTCCATTTTCTCCTCTTGCACTGCTCCCCATCGCCTGCATCGGCTGCGCACGAGCGTGGTCACGTTTCCCCCGTGTCCGAATGTCCGAAGACCTGTTGCACACCTCTTCGTTTCCTGGACGCCCCGATGTGCTGCCAACTGGAGTACTTCTGTAACGAACCGAAACACTCAGGGACGTTTTTCAAGGACCTTCACTGAGCGGATGAGCGAGTGGGACTAATACAGATTCCAAGCGAAGTGCGCTCCAGCTGCTCGACGACAGCGTCCTGCAAATCGGCCGCTGATGCTGACGTAGTGGCAGAAGGCGAATTGAAGGCTCCAGCATCAGTTCCCGGAATCCAAAGTTCCCATAGTGGTGACTCTCCCCCGTCCAGCAGAAGAAGAGGGGAGTCTCCAGCATTGAGCTACCAAGATCAAAGTCCCCGCGATCGATGGTTTCGAATTTCTACACGGGCAAAACGACAGGTTTTGCCCGTGTAGATGGATGCCTGACGACTGGAAACGTAAAGTCCACAGAACAAGCAGACCTATTGTAGAGCAGAACTAGACCCACGACAAGAAGAACCACAAATTGCATCAGGGCAGCGGCTTACAATTTAGTGCACAAGGTGCAACGAAGGAGGTCACATCGGGGGGCTTGCCCTCTGGGCAAACGAAGAGTGGATGCCAAGAATGCACAGTGCCTCCTCGATGCCGAGTCGAGGAGGCACCGTGCAGTCGACGTGGTTGAGGAGCACCAGTCCGCATGATCTTGTGCTCGTCCAGCGGTTCAGCAGGATATTCCCGCGAAGAATCGTCAAGGAATCGTTCGAGTGGGCCGGCGCAACCGCCCCACCTTTGGCTGCAGCACTGTCTCCAACATAGGGAAGCAACGGCAGTTGCCTACCTGCGTGGAGCGGATACAGTGCACCATCCAAGCAGCGGAAAAACTCCTAGGAGGTGCGTCACCAAAGTGCTGGCCGGGACGGCACTCCCTGCTTGGAAACGAAGGGACTCCGCGGTCGAGCTGAACCTTTGAGTGTGCCCCCGGAAGAACTGCGCGTCCTTCCCCTGGACGGTTCCATGCTGACCCCTGAGGCGGCAACACAATGTGGTGCTTTTTCTCTTACAGCAAGCGCCTGTACCTGTGACGAGGGGGAGAGAGTCACTCCCGAGGTTAGCAGGGTGCAGGGCGAGAAAATCGCCACCCCCGCATCTTCTGGTGACTTTTGTCGGCTGTGGGAGCGGATGGCTTCAGCCACCCTGCATCTTCAGGATTCGCGAGCTGAACCACTGCGGTGATTTCTCTCGCGAAGTCTCTCGTCTGCAGCAGTGATCACGACCTTGTGCTGCATCCGCGCCATCATCTAAGGCCGCCACTCGCTCGAGCTTCGGCAACACCAGCGGTGAGCCACCTACTTTGCAGTTTCTTTTCACTCTTTTTTGGCTTGCTTCCCGGCGGCCTCATCAACCCCTTTGAAGAAAGGCAGCTTACCTTACAGCAGAGTGCCGGTTGACAGCTTCGGGCTACGTGTGTCTGCATCACCGCGTTCGCCAGGGGTTTCCCGTCATCCGCGGCTGCCTCAGGAACATCGCCCCAGAAACGTGGATTGGAGGAGGAGATTTCCTCGTGTTGCTCCTTGGGATCTTTCAGACACAAGGGATGGGAAAAGGCAAAACAAAAAGAAATGTGAAAGTTGTAAGTTCTTTGTTCGGGGAAGGGGGAGGAGGCTGGGAAGGGATTCCAATGTGTCTTCCGACGGCCTGTTCATCCTCTGGAGGATGCTGGCTGGTTAGTGTTTGTCAGTTCTCCAATGAGGCCATCTCGCGGCGATTCTCAAAAAGTTTCGTCCAATGGATAGCACCTCTGTCGGGCTGACCTCTTCGTGAGGCGTTCCATGCCGCTACTGTCCCCCGCTTGCGGCAAACGGTTGCCACGCACCCAGCTCATGGCAACGCTCTACGCACGAAGAGGTGGCTCAGCGATTATCCCCGGCGTGAGAGGAACGGAGTACGAGCCCTTCCTGGATTCATAGGGCGGACTTCTCCCGGGGCACCCCTATCTTGAAGAATTATCACCTTCGGGTGGTGTGGGACCGTGTCGAAGAACTGCAAAGACAGAAAAGAAGAATTTCCATCATTTGCCTGAAAACTGTAATTTGTTACCTCCCGGAACCGTTAGGTTCTGCTCGAAAAGTACTGAAGACAAGTTCGGACAGACAAATCCCTGCTTTGCCTTGGAAGCGTTTCAAGAACAAATTGCCAGCACTGATGCACGAGGGGTGAAGACAAGCATGCAGTTTTCTGAGAACATCATCATCGTCATCCGATTCCATCGACTCAGTTCATAACAAAAGTTTCGTTTTCCTTTTTTTTTTGTTCCTATTAGCCACACAAGCAGGGCAGCGCTTGCGCACACAGTATGTGCACAGACACACGCATTCATGCGCAACACACAGCACACATAGGTGAACACATGCTTGTGCTCAATGGTGCATATTCAGATGCACAGGTAGACGCACAGCTACATCGAATTCTTCTCAGCATCCGTGTAAAGCGTCCCGGAGGAATGAAAACAAGAACCAATTTTACCAACCTTCTCCGAACTGATGAAACGAATCTCCAAAGTCGCATTGCACTCCACGACTCATGAAGGACAGGTCTGAGAGGAAGGCATGTTTTTGAAGAACACTTCAAGCAAATTTTTGCCAAATTCCTTCGGTATTCGAGGATACCTCTGCCAATAGGCACATCTCGATGAGACAGTGTTATCTCGGGTGAATCGACTGACTTACGTGAAATAGGGGGGAAAGGGGAAGGGGGGTCGTTTCCTTTACTTTCCTTGAGTGCCGTCAGGAGCATCTGGTAAAAATTTGGAACTTTCTGCAATTCCTTCACCAGAGTTACGTTCCCCCTTATGTCTTTAAGAAGCATTCTGCCCGACTCTTCCAGTTTCAGTCGTTTGTTCATTCGCAATGACAGCAGGGTCCCATCTTGTAGTTCCGGTTGTTCGGTACTCATTTTCTTCTGCTTTGGAGAATCGGAAGCAAAGCATGCTTTTCCGTTTTGTGACCTTTTTGTTTTTGGTCTTGCTTTGTTCAGCATCCCTATGACCTTCCTGAGAAACACTGGTTTCTGATGCTTCTTTCTTTCCACTCGCAACAATCTCGATTTTCTCCTTCACAGGTCTGCGTCCCTTCTTTTGCTGGTCAACCTGATCTTCTGGCTTTTTCACTGCGTGCTGCTTGAGTTTACTTTGACCTACTTTCTTTCTGAGTTCCTCCTCATCTTGCTTCTTTTCCTCTTTCGCTTGCTGTTCTTCTTCTTTCTTTTTCTTCTTCTTTCGTTTCTCTACCAGTTTCTTGTGTCGCCCCCCTCCTTACTTAATAGCTCTTCCATCTCTCTTTCCCTCTGGCAGGGAGCTTTCTTTAAAGAGCAAGGTAGTTTCTTCGGGCTTCTCGGAACTTTTTTCAGTAGTCGGGCAGGCTTCTCGAACCTTCGCTTTCAGTGCTTCCCGCTTCGTCCACTTCGTTCAACTTATGCTCACCTTTCTTTGTAGTGAAGAAATGAGATGTTTTCAAATTAACCTGGGAGGACTCACTGATAGCCAGGAGGTAGGGCTCTTCCCTGTTCTCCTCATGTTTGTCAAAAGGAACGCTAGCATCCTGTGACTTTCCAAACAGCACCTGAGTTCCTTCTGTCGGATGCAAACTTTTGTTCTTCACGGAATTGGATTTCGCTTTCCCGAAACACAGTCGCATCACATTTGGAATCAAATCAACCACAGCTCAGAAGAATTCACAGATATAATTCACTCAACCTGGAAGCCATGCACAAGGCATTGATTACTATCTGGAACCTGCGTCATTTAAGACATTCTCATAAACACTTATCTCACTTATGCTTTGCTTCTCTTGTGCTTTACTGCTTCAGCAGCGCAACTGTGTTTTCGAATTGACAATACAGAAATACTTCAGAGATACCTTGGAGGTACGACACTGTGTTTCGGATTGAGGAGCAAGGACATTCGCTTTGGGATGGACCTCGGAAGCAAATACGAAGCTTCGGATTCACAGATGTACAGCATTACTGCAGGATTGGATTCATTATCTGGTACCAAGTTTCGAATTCACAAGCAATGCTGACTGGATTCGGACTTTCTCCAGGAATAGAATGATGTTGCGACCCTTCGAGCTACCCAACTACGCATGAGCACAGCTTTCTTTCGTAAGAAAGATTATCGTTTGCTAAGCAACAAGCATCGTTGCGGAACACATGGGTGGCCGTGATGACAAGCATCACAATCCTGTGAGGAAAGACTCAAGAAATGCTTTCGCAAGTGAAGGTTCATTCTTTTGCACTGCAAAGTGATACACAGAAATATCCGGAATGGCGAAAAGATGATTAATTTTTCACTAACAAAACCGTAACTTTTGTATTTTCTTTTTTCTTTTCAACTTATCGCAAATCGTTCCTCTCGCTTGTCTCTGTTTTTTTTTTTTTTTTTCGGGGGTTCCGTAAATCGGTAGATTCGTCGTCAGTCAGTACGCTGTACGCTGGCAACGGAGTTGGTCAGAGACCACATCGAAAGCATGCGTTTTCCGTTTCCTGAAGGGTCCACGTGGACATGGCACACGTGTTCGCGTCATTCCCTTCACGATTCCCTTCGTTCGGATCAGTGCGCTCATTCTGGCACGGAGGCAACGCAAGTTCCGTGAATTCCAATTTGCGAGTGTGTGAATTTCGAGTGAATGTCTTCTGCACAACATCAGTTCCGGGCAGTATGCGAAGAACACGGTATGTGCATCTCCCTGCCTGCGACCAATGAGCTCGTCAGCATGATCTTGGTGCGTGGACCACGGTGTACCGATTCGAGATTCCCGAAGGAATTTCACCGACAAGCATCACCGTGCAAGATGATACTTCTTTTCCACTTCCTTTCCAGGTCAGGTCAGGTTAAATTGGTTAGGTAGGTTAGGTGGGGTCAACTACTCTCGAGTGGGTCGATTCATTACTCTCGAGTCGCCCGAGAAGCCCGTAAATAAATGGGCTAGCTGGTGTAAGGTCACTCAACAACGTTCGTGAGGCTAGTCAAAAAAAACAAAATGCCCACGATCACTGTGGATATCGAGCTAGAAACGGCAGCCTATGCGCTCTTGTCCGACGCCTGCACGAAAGTCAACCAGAGCCTGAGCTTAAGTGTGACTACCAAAGCTTCAAGCCTTTTCTGTACTGCTCAGCAGCCATTCATTCTCTGATCGGCCCGTCTGCTTCGTGTGATTTGTCTGATTCGTTCGGTGTTCTCTCGAGCTCGAGAGAACACCCAACTTCCTAACGTCAAGAGATCGCTCCGTAGAACGTGGAAGGAGTGGAGTCGCAAATGGAGCCCTCGCAACGAATTTACGCATCGCAGCGTTGGGTATACTTGGAATACTTCAAAATGGATACAAAACAAGTGAATAGGTAAAATAGGAACCAAAAGCTTGAACTGGAAGATGATGAACACTGATACTGCAATTTGCAGGACACCACGCTAAGAGATATTCCTCCTCCTTTCGCCCTCCTTCTCCCGGAATCGCTGGTACCACGTTTCTGGTAGAGTTTTAATAAACGCCCCGGGCGAACCCGGGTGGCAACCCCCGGAATCGCAGGGACCTCTGTGATTTTTTCGAAGGCAGAGAGAATTTCGTTTCTCAGCCCGAGAGCACCGACGAGCGCGGGGGTGCGCCAGGCAGAGTAGGACCAGCCCCCTGGACCTAAACAGTCAGCCGCTGGAGGAGAAAGAGGAGGATGGTTGGCCGGAAAGTTTCCATAGGATTAGCAGGGGAGAGAGGAAGAAAAAAGAATTGCAGAATTCCTGCATGAATGAACAGCGAGTTCACCTTTGGAAACGTCCCCTCGAAAATTCAAAAGTAGTTCGAGAAACGGACAACTGTGCTCGATGACAGTTGGAATAGCAACAAAGAAAGTTCTCTAAGTAAAACGTCTGGCAATGCAGCTTCGAAAAATCACGAAAATTGAAAGCGAATGAAAGGAAGAACACATCCTCATAGGTGCGATCATAAATCAATAGTACTTTAGATAGGGTAAACCCACAGGAAAGGAATAGGAGTGAAGTCAGCACAACTTCACGTAAAGAGTCTGAATGTGTCTTTGACCCTAGATGCTGGCTGACGCGGGTAGAAATGGAATTCGAACCGCGTCGGAATGCATCTTTGCGTCTTGCGCACAGACCGCAAAAGCGGTGCACTAAGAACCATCAAGAACACCTTTCCAAGACAAGCTGGCCAGCTATGGTCAGTGCCTGCAATGAAAGAATACGGAAGAGGAATGTGGATGAGGAATTAGGGCACAGCACACAGGAAGGGATTTTCATCATTTCCATAAATTTCCCTTCAATACGAGTTGAACGTTTCGTAGCAGCTGCAAAAAAAAAGCAGATTGCTCTCTGGGGAGCTTCTTCCTCTTTCTCACAGCATCTTTGTGGAGGTGGTGTTCTCGCCCTGAGGAATCCCAAGTATCCCATGGAAGTATTCGGCTCAGAGTCCCGAGTCTTCTGATGTTCTTCCAGTTGCGCTTTCTATTTCCTTCAGGTCTTCTGGCGATGAGGAAGTTTGGAACGGTGTTCGGACAAAAAAGAAAGCAAACAAGAAGTCAAGAAATCACGAGTGCATGTATCGACATGGACCGAATGACACACTGAATCTTTTGTTCCGTACATCAGGAAATTACCCGCAGTCAGTAAAGAGGTCCACTCATGGAAGATGCGTTGAACTCTTCTGGAGCACTTCCTATTTGTATGGCAGAAGTGAATGCCATCAGCTACTATTAAGCAACAGCTGCAGATACTAATAACTTATGTGTGTGTGGTCTCCCTGGTGCCTCCTCCATGCTCACGAGCGACATTCACGGTTTTCATCTACTCAGTCGGTTTTGGATCGATTCCAGCATCCGATCCCGAAGACCTTAAAGTTGTCACTCACTGGGCACCCGTTCACTCTCTTCCCGTCCCCTGAGCGAACTCCATCGGTTGAGTCTGACACGATGTTCGAAATTCCTGGATGAAACCTCGAAAAGTGCACATAGGCATTCTTGTAATTTCTCTAGGTGCACCTCACCGCGGAAATGCGAACTCAGAAGCTGCAGAACCTGCATTTCTCGTGTTACGATTAAAGGTCTCGTAATGATGCCCTGCATTGCATCCGAGGATCCTGTCTTCATGATGATCCAGAGCTTTTCGTTTTGTGCTGAAGACCACAATCTATGCCTTTCTTTTTTTATTCCCTTCCTGACTCAAAGTCACTTTTTTCCATCTCCCCTTCCGGTTCCTGTTTTCTGATGACTTCCTATGGCAGCGATCTTCATAATGCTTACTCTTCAGATCTCTCTTCGCCATCGATCTTTCACACTCTCCTTTGGTTGCGAGCACATAGGAAGCGCGTGAACGTTGCAGATGGTTCCAGATAATCATAAAAACGCTTTTTGTCAGCTCTAGCGATCTTTGTCAGGTCTTCGGGATTACAGGATCCGGCCGACGACGAAGTGATAACTGCCTAGAGAGAGGCAGGGCACATCAGGATCAGTCCCTGAATACTTATTCAGTGGTATCTGCAACCATTCCTTCTCCAACATCGAGAGCAACGTTCCCTAAGGAAGATTCTTTACTGCGGAAAACGAAGAGATACTCAGTTTAAAGCAACTATCAGCAGCCGAGCTATAGGTTTGGCCAGGTAGCGACATCTTGCTGATTTATCAGCGCGTGAGTCTCTTTGTGTCTCCCTTTTTGAGGTCCTGATGCATTTCTCTGCCTTCTATTGACCAACGTACATCCTATCTTCTTAAGTGTTATCAGACCTCGTTGTGCACTGGGCCAAGAAGGTCAAGAAGGGTTCTTATGGAATCCAAGCAGTGCAATGGGGGCAATCCGCGATTCTTCATGGCGACCTCTTTCGTTGTTCGATTTGCTCCGATGGGAACAACCCGAAACTGCATGGCTCATGCAGTTTCGGGTATGCAGGTATTCGTCCGTTTCGCTAGAACCCAATAAGGAGAATCCCTTCTACCCCTATCCTCACAGCAGGGTTCTATACACTTCTGGGTCTGTAGCTTCAAAGTGCCGCTTCTAGCAAAGGAGCACCAATGTCCACCTTCTTGCCCTAGGTCATGGAGCCTACTGAGGTGCTCTCAAAGCCAATCTTCAGTTATGCCATCAACATTAGATGGCTTGCGCATGGCCAGAATAAAGTTTCCTTCAAATGACTCTCCTATGTTCCGTGAAAGGGGTTCCCTTGGCAACGGGTAAGTAGCTGGGAGCTAAGGCCGAGTCACTGCTTCACTCCTCGATGAACCTTGATGTCCCTAGTGTTTTCCACCTGACCTGCACCCCTATGCAGGTCCGTGACTCTGTTTTCGAATATTCTTCCACTCTATTTTCTTTCAGGGTCCCTTGCAACAGTTCTTTTCAAAATACACTCTCTAGAACTGAGGATACAATACAGAAGTCCTATGAGGATCTTCTAAGGTCGTCGAATTAGTATGCTGAATGAAGTTACGTTTCAGGATTCATGTCAAGGAAATCCTTTAGCTTCGTTCAGGTGACCTGGTTACCAGCGTGCCATTCCCTGAGTCTTCTAACGAGCATTTCGATGGAGGCAGTGAATGCAATCGACAAAGGACATTGATTTTCACTCGGTGATTCTCTCCGATGCCGAGGATGATTTGAGAAGTAGCATTGCCGAGGATGCTTCCAGTGTGCCTTCTAATTTTGAGGCATTCTATGGAAGCATATCAACACTGCTGCCTCCTAGACCAATCCACCTGCTCGAATCAACCTTAGGAGGATCAATCGGATCCTAAAGACGAGTTTCTTCCTTTGTTTCATATCCCCACGACATGCCTGTCTTGAATGGCGCGGCGTTAATCGAGAGGCAACGCTACCTCGATCTTTTCTGGCATCAAGGGATCTATAAACCCTTTATGAATGCCTCGAAAATGTGAATAAAGATCTTTTTTACCGCCTCAAGGAAGATCCTTCAATGAGTGTCCATTACCTCAAGGATTTCCCTTCGAGGGCTGACGCGGTATAATCTTGGTACTTTGCTTCCTTCTTGGCATAATCCTTGGTAGTTTTAATTCCAAGAAGTAGTGGGAACTTTTTCTGTTGGTTTAGACAAGGCATTTCGTGGTTTCCCCATCCTACGTCTTTCGAGCTACTCAACTCTCGGAATTCAATTCCTCCATCTACATCTAACTGAGGTAAGAAGTCTTTTATAGCAGGTTTTCGTTTCAGCGCCATCCGTGTTCTTTCTATGGAACCAGCCACCGCTATGGGCGGCAATTTTGTCTCCGTCCTTTCATTTCCTCCATCTATGAATCTCCATCATTTTCAGTGGCCGTGGTGTGCATCCTGTATCAATTGTGTTTATCTGATCCTTCCGCATGGTGTGATTAAGGTAATCCAAGTGCATAATTTGCATGTCTTGATTCTAATGGGCGCGGTTGTCAGCATTCAGATCGTCTTCTTTCGAACCGAGGTCCAGTGACGCATGTTGTGTCTCTCGGAAAATAGGAGTCCATGGAGCTATAATCAGGTGAGCGTATCAATTTGGTTCCATACAGAGTCGTCTCCATCGTTCCCTATTCGTGACAATCACACCAGAGACTGTTTTCTGTACCCATCGACAGCAACTGAGCAACTCATTTGATTATTGACAAATACACATCAACTGATTCTTGCGAGGTAGTTGAGTCTCTTCTTTATAGTGAAGACCTACTAGACCAATCCATAAAGAGCTGCTGAATAACACTATCGGTTGGTGGCTTTCAATTCGACAACACCTGAGGTCGACTCGACTCGCTGTTCCGGGTCTCGCAGAGAGTGATTGCACTCGATGTGCCCTGATCTTTTGAGAGCTGCCAGCGAGAGATCTGGACGGTGCAAGACAGGGATAGGGAAGTAAACGCGCAAAGCTAGCAACTTCACTAATCCTGTCTCTTTGGGATCAGATACTCGGGATCCCGAGGAATTCCTAAGAGCCAAAGAACAGCGCGGTGCTGATGCACCGAAAATCCCTCAGAGCCAAACAGAGCATCCGAGAAGAGAAAAAGAGTGTTCAAAACATCCAGTGTTTACAAATCACATACTGGATTTGTAAATACTTAGACCACCTGATGCCATAAGCAATTCATTGGGCCTTGTCCAGAGGGCTGGGTAGATAGGATGACCGACACATGAAGAAGAATCCCCGTCTTCAATGGTTGCATCTTCAATCAAACATACCTCCTACATGACTAAAGCGTGAATAGAAATTCTTTAGGAGCAGCTGTTGCCCTTCATTCGTTTCTATATGTGATTTTGCACAGAACGAAAAGAGACGCATCGGCACTTCCTTTTAAAGAAGAATACTGAAGACCCGACCTATCAATCTACACCGACCGTGGGTTACAATAGGTCAGTTCGTTTGGAGTTCAGTCTTCCAAGTGGGAAATTCAGAAACGCGGTGAACTCCACAGAACGTCACCAAATGTTCATAGTGGGCAGAAGGGAAAGTTCATTCGTCCAGCTTCTGGACAAAATGCAGCACCTTTGTTTTCGTCATAACGAGGAACTCCTTACTGATGGGTAGCACGTGCTGAGCGCGCGTTCCAACGGTGGGTCCACCCTTGACATGCGAATGCACATTGCAAGCAGGTGCCATCCGAGATTCATGCACTCGGATCATTTCTCGGAGACAGTCATTTTGGGATCATTTCTCGGAGGTCGTCATTCCGGTGCAAATTTGCATGCGTTTTTGACTACTTTAACCTCTGAAGCAATGAACCCTAAAGTGTCAGCAGCCATTGCGGCGTCTGCGAAATACAAGTTTCTATCGAAACCTTTCCAGCATCCAAGATCAGCCGCGGGAAATCTTGTTGTTTCTTGTCATACTCGATGTGTGCCATGCTTTGTTTCTCTGTTGACACATGCTCATCTTCTTTGCAACAGGAAGAATCAAACTTGATATGCGTCTGGGAGTTTTCAAAGTAGGCAGAAAGAAATAAAAATGAAAAATGCCTCGGCGGAGAGAAATTAAGCTCCCAGAATAAGTTTGGAGTTTCTACGACAAACGAATTGCTACCAATGAAAAGCCTTTATTCTATTCAAGAGGATTGTTCAAAATGGAGGAATCCTGAAGAAGAGTCGCCTTTGCTTAATATCCTTCGCTCTTCGTTCACGAGATGAGATGACCAACGTAATTTTCCATTGGAATGTTGGGAAATTCATGACACGCATCGTACTGTACGTCCATTAATGAGGTGAGGATGCTTCAATTAAAGATCAGCCGGAACAGCTGTTGGTTCCAGCAGGAAACTCCGAAAGCCCGACTGAAGAAAACTGCATTCTTACTGGAGTGGGAACAGGGAAGCAGCAAGAGGAAAGTAAGAACGTAATGGCAGCCACTCTCTTCGTGACCTTTTAATGAGCCTTCTCCTGTCGAGGTGCAGTCCCTTCGTGGAGTTCTGAAGGAACAATTCCCTTACCGACAACTATCTAATCGAGTTGCCTTGGTCATCCCTTCTGTGGAGCTGGGTCCTGTATTGGAGAGAATGAGTTGCATGGAAACACTGCAATCGGTTCCCTTGACTTTGACTACGGAAGTTCTGAAGATGGCCTTCCGAGGATCCAAAACGAATGTGGTCGCTTCCCATTTGTTCCCACGAAAATCCAAAGGCAGGATCGGGAACCTTGGAAATTCGAGACAAAGCTCAACTATTTCGTTCGCTTTAGATGCGACTCCTCTGCTGGACTCTGCAGGATGCGCTGCGAAAGAGAATCTACTAAGGTCCTAGCAGAGCTGGAAAACCGTACAGAATTTGCCCCCCTCAGTTCTGTCACCTGTGCTGATGGTGGCGAACCGTGTGGAGCCTTGCTCTTCCTGACTCGGGTTCGCTAAAGAGCTGCTCGCTTTATCGCTCCGCCCACGGAGATCGTCGAGTAGGAGAACTTCTAGAGCCTGCCATTTACAAGAACGTGGAGCTGCTATCGCACGTGTTGCCTGTTGGATGGAAATCTGGGACTCCTCTCTGAGATTCCTCTGCTCTTCCTCGAGTATTAGAAAACTCACGAACGTGCATGCAGCCTGTGAAGAGCGCGTCCACGCTATCCTTCGGGGAGTCAACTATTTTGATGCAGTGGCTGAAGAGATTCCTGGAATAATCCGTGGTTATTTGGGCGAAGAAGGTCAGTTTTAGCGAAACCACGGCACCTTGAGTTGTGTCGTCCACATCGGATGTTCCTTGTTTGGAGATTTCCCTTCCATGCTACACGCGATGATGCAGAACTATTGGAACCTTATTTAGTCATTAAATGATCATTACTATAATCCTCACGCCAAAAGCAGCAGCAGCATCCAAAAGCGTTAATGATAGCAATGAGAAGGATAAGAAGGAGGTAACTGGACTCGCGTGGGACCTCCAAAAATCTGGAAAGTGCGAGAGCGAGTCAGTCTTCAAAGAAGAAGCACAAAATAATAAATCGCAAGTGACCTGCTGAATCTCAAGCAATGCTTGAGACTTCAAAAGCTCATTATCGAGTCCTACAATTCAGAGGGAATCACATTAAAAGTAGCATTTTCGAAGATGCTATGTTGGAACTGCGGAGGTATCAAACAAAGCATGAATTTTGGAGATCAGTGTTTCAAAATCCCCTGAGAAGGCCTCTTGCAGTCCACGGTTGATCAGTGTACGCTGAATCCTTTATTTTTCTTTCTTGCCTTTAATCCCTCATCCGTTCATTTGAAAGATAGAACCACTTTTTTTCCTGTGGAGCTAGAGGTCTCTAGTACCTGCCTCTTTGACTAAGAGGATGACAAAAAAGAGTAATCTTTTTCATCTCTCAGAAAACTACACCAAAGGTATCGAAACACCTATCTCGAGGAGCTCATCGTGTCTGCGGTCCATAAGTCCCATGGTTTCTCTACGTAAATTCTTAAGATGTTGAAGGACTCCAGAGACCTGGGATGACTCGAACACGCGATGCCGCCTAGAGCTAAAGTGAATAGCGTACAGGAAAAGAGCTTTACCGGACGAAGCCGCAAGACTGTAGCTATCACTAAAGAAGGAGGGAGCTGATTTCGATGGCAGGGTGCTAGAAGCGAGAAGAGAAAGCAAGCATCGTTGCGTGGCTCCTGTGGACATCTTATCGGCTCCAACCATCTTAAGCTGGGTTGCATGATGACAAATCCTGCCAATCAGACAGTGGGGAGCAACATTCACGCGGAGGAATCAACAGAAGGAGGTCCGAGATTCCATACGAAACCGATGAATACAAGTTAAGAGATCGAGAGAGTCAGACCACACGCCAGAACTGCTATACAGATCTTCTGTGTAGACGATGACAGACCGAAGTACGTCTGAGAATCTTTTTACAACTTCAAACGTGGAACATACAGACTTTAGAAATAGCCGGGAACGAAGTTCTCTGGGTTTTCATCCGCTGATAGCGTCCCGGGAATCATTTCGGTACCGTGTAATGTTCAGTCATCGGCCATGTGCGACCGACAGTGGATGGATCTTTCCTCACAGGACTGCATCCACTGCTCTGATATCGCTCTAATTATTCGCCATGAATTCCCATGAGTCTCTTTATTTTTATTTTCCTTCTAAGAGGAGATATATATATCCAGTTTCCGAATCTTTGACTGCTTTTTCTCCTCTCTTACAACTCGCCTCTGAGTTTAAGTATAACTTTCGTTTTTTTTTCCAGCTATGCACCTCCTTACTCAATTGAGCCGGACTCTAGCGTCTACCATCAGGATTTTCCAATTGCTTACAGTAGTTCCTTCATGTACCTTCTCTTTTAGGACTCAATCATCTCTTGAGGTTCCTCGATGCCCACCTCTCCCGCCTTTTAAGACTTGCACAATGATGGTGGGCAATGGACTTTTCCTCTTTTTTCATCAGGAGGGACTGCTTCTTTCCCAAGGAAACCAAGCTGCGAACACCCTTTGCCTCAGAACAGGGTCAGGACTTTCGCTCCTTGATGGCTGCGCGCAATCTTCCTTAGTAGATGGCTGCATTTTTAGGAAGCTCTGGCATTTTCACTTTCTGTCTCGGATCCCGCTGCTCTTCCAAGTAGGATCAGTGACTTTCGAATTCTTGAGCACGGGTGCTTCAAGAACACTGGGTCTGCTTACAAGGCAGATATCAAAGAGACAGTCTGAATAAAGGAGGATGGATTCTTTCTTATGAATTCTCTCTGCTTCCTCCAGATATCCCGCATGCTAATTTTTTGCTTCTCGATCGCCTTGGAAATTGGCAGCACGCTTGCGTCTGGTCTTCTCTAAAACAGAAGAATCAAAACATCGAGCCCGGCTTTGCGAAAAATCTGCATCTCATACTGAGTTTGCTTCTTTTCTCCCACCATAAAGGCTCTCAGTGCGCTTCTTTCAAAGTTTGGGTCCTCCAGGTTCATCTGCATGATGAGGTTGTCTCCCTGTGTGAGAATTTGTTCCTATAAGCTGTAGGCGATCAATGCCCATCGCTGCTTATATCCACAATTCGTCGTGTCGATAGCTCTTCCGAAGAGGGGAGTGCCCGAAGATCGTTCGCACTGTGCGAATGGATGCCCGCTCTCGAGGGAGGGCACGACTTTCGGCACGAAACATCCCGGAAGTGTGCATTAAAGTGCCATGAATAGCCGAACCGCACTCCTTGGTTCCTTTAGAACTCTGTAAGGGAGCCTCAGATTCTCGGTAATCTGCCATCCTCGGAGTCACCGTTTGATGCTCACCCACAGGAAGTGTGAAGGGAATCCACGAGCCACCCGCGCTGCTTTCCACAAAGAGTGCACGGTCCTCATGACTGCTCGCGGGCACACATGGCTCAGGACACGCGTTGAGCAGACGAAACACACATGCACATATACAGATCCATGAAGTCACGAAGGTCCGTTGCAATCGAAAGCAAGCGCTGAGGAAGCTATCAGATGGATGGAATTGAATCAACCTGCAGAAAATGAAGAAGCACTGTTCCCTCTCCACTGCGAAAGTTGGTGGTTTCTGCGAACCGCCTCAAATCCAAATCTTTCTTTTATGAAGATTTCACCATCACGTGAGGAAGCTTTCATAACATACCTTTTTCAAAGGACAGCAACGTAGTGGGCTTTCAGAGAGGGTGGCAAACTCGTTGGTCCGAAAGAAATAACTGATGCAATGGCCTCTCCAGACGAAACTTGGCAAACATCGACTTCACCCTTTTTGCCCCGAAAACTTGGTGCCGAAACGATGAGAGATTGTGGTGTTCCTGGGAAAGAAGGCGATGTTTCTAGAACGCCAACTAGCGGAGCAGGTGTTCAGGAACTGAAAAGCTTTCGGAGGAATAGCCTAGTGAATGCCCAGAGAAAGGGGGAAGAAAATCGCCATTTTGAAATCTGCTTCACTTGCTAAGATACCCCTGAAAGAGTTCTGACCCGGCACACGGTCGCCTAAATCATTTTTTTCTGTGGCTAAAGTCTTTGTTTTCTGTGCAGGACGAATAGCTGCACCCACTCGAATTGGTCACACGCCTCGTGAGGGGTGTTCATTCCTCACTTTACGCGAGAGCACCGCCGGACCAGGATTTCCAACGGCTTTTGCTGCCGTATGGTGCTCCGGCGATAAGGGGAGGAAAAGAGGAAAAGCCTCAACGAGCCCTTCACGATTGATGAGTAACCACCACCATCGGGAAGCTCAAGAGGCGAAAAGCACGAGGGGAGGTCGGCCTGCCCGTTTATTAATGCTTCGCGGCTGAGCAAGCACCTTGTTGCAGAGCGTAGTCTTGCTGATTCGGTAGACTGGCGATGTACCCGCCTTATTCCGATCAGCAAAAGTGCGTTTCCTTCGGAAAGGAAGAGACTTTAGGAAGATCAGCAACTGGCATCTGATCACCGCGGACGCCAAGCTGCTAGCAAGACATTGGGCTGAGCTTTCAGGCCGGGTGGCAGAATTCGTCGTAGGGCCGGAACAGAGATACAGTACTCTGCTTCCGGATGAAGCATGGAAACGATTCCTGCTGTTCAGCAGCGAATGGTTCGAGTTCCAGCAAGGGAAGGGCGATCGGCCGTCCGAAGTCCGGGTCTTCCATCGGTTTCAGACGGGAAGCTCGGAAGGAAATGAGAGCTCTCGAGGTCGCAGTCCACTTGCACAAGGCTTTCGATCGCGCCGACAAGGAACTTCTAGTGGAGCTCCTGGATCGCCAGCCCAGTGTCCCGGAGCAGAAGGATTTCCGTCTTACCATTTTGTGCTCCGGCCGAAAAGTGAGTAGCTGCGATCTTCTCTTGGCACGCATGGTAACTTCGGCGAAGGAAAACCTCTGGATGATCTGTTACCTCGCCGACTCTAGCGCCTGCTTAGAAGAAACTGTTGGCACGTGAACGAAGTTGCATGAGCCCAGCTCAGCGTCAGTGTGGAGCTGCTTGCGTCTTGGCATGTACGCCCACCGCTCGCCACTTTCTGCAAAAGACCTATCCTAATGAGTCCCAGCGAGTTGGTAGAAATGACCCCCTTTGCTGCAGTGATGTTCCCTGAGGAAGACAATTGACAGTCATCAGCTACCGAGGTGGGAACATCCTGCGTGATCGCAAGCAGGAGGAAGACAACAAGTGGTTGGATACCACGGGGCAGATGGCGGATGGAGCGACCTTCCAAAGTGCCCTTCCACGAGGGCTACAACGCTGGGGCGAGCTGCTCGTTATTCCTAGCGAAGACCCGTTTACGTCAGAAGCCGTGTGGTTACGGTCTACGCGCGTGGCACCAACAAGCATCGCCGAAATGAATGAATCGACGCAGTGCGTCGTCGGTTCGAGTTCCTCCCGCAAGATGACGCTGGTTGGCTTCTATCCATCCGGGTGCAGTACTGGTAGTCGCAGAAACCGGTTGCTTCCGATGAGAACAGGGACAATGGGAGTCGACCTTCGGCTCCTTTTAGGAATTAAGGAATGGGAGTTCCCCTCCGGTTGTAAAGGAGCAGACCCCCATTCCGGGGGGACTCTCCGCGTCTTACTGATTGGATGGGTGTGTCGCCATCACCTTTCCAGAGAGTGCAGAGAAGCAAGTCGATCCCTTTGAGAAAGCAGCGTTCTTATGAGAAAAATGAGGAAGCGCCCATTCGAGGTTATCTTCAGAAGAAGAAGAAACAAGGAGCGGTTTCCATGCAGACTCCTCCGGAGTAGAAATTCCTGACAGTGGATCGTTTCCGGAGCAGACTCCCTCAGGAGTCCCTTCGGAGAGAATAAGGAAGAAGATTCCCTTCGGGAGTTCTCCTTCGGAGACAACCAGGGTGCAAGTGATCTCCATTTTCGGGGATTCTTTCCCAGGAGTGAGAGGAACGGACTCCAAGCCCTTCCTGGATTCATAGGGCGGTCCTATCTCGGGGTATCTCCTATCTTGAAAAATCACACGCACCCTCAAGTGCCGTGGAACAGTGCAAAAGAGTTGCGAAGACATAAAAGAAGGATTTCCATCATCATCTCAAGTGGTAGCAGTCGGCATTTCTGCTGTTCGAAGCACTATTTGTAGCATTTTCATGCTTAACCACGTAGTCCTTATCGTTCTGCGTTGCTACATGGGACAACTCTTTGCGAAATGAGTCAATTAGAATCTTCTTATATTCATTTAATGTAAGATAGAGGTTGATTGAAGCCAAATCCTTTGGGCTGAGAAGGTAATGATAATTTGAATCAAAAGGATAATAGTAACCATTATCGTCTAAATCCAAAGCCCTGACATCCGTATCCATTTTGCTTCGATCTGACAGCTCTGTATGTGTGTCGGAAATCTTCTCAGCTTCATGTCTCCGACGAAGATCGCAAAACTCCGCTGTCACGTGTTCCATTCACAAACGACCGACAATCAACTAAATCTATTCTGTCAGTTTCAAGAATCCGACATTCGTCACGATGCTTCCATCCTGGATTCAGCTGCTGCAAATTTACCGATCCAGGAAGCTCAGGTGTAACATTCTCATCGCTAATAGATCCCACAACGTGTCCTATTGTCTGCGTATTACCCCTTAGCTTGACAGGTCATATATTATATACAATATATAACTTGAGTAAAGCTAATTTAAATATAATATTTTTACTATTTCAGGCGAACTGTGGATTAGGAATTAAAAAGGGAGGGAATATCAACAACTTATTAGTTATACTAAAAAAGTCCGCGAACACTTAAATTTGAGCCCACTACGATTCGTTAATTCAGAGAAAATAGGCGAATTTCAATCACTTATCTACTCTGAATAAAACCAGATTCATATGTACAGAGATGAATTACTATTTTTAAATTTTTCCAGGTTTACTGTGAAATAGACAAGATTTTCAGTAAGTCACCTAAAATGCTCATAGTGGCTTTGTTACAGTTAGTGAATTTCAGAGTGGTAATACAGATGGAAAGTTTCTTTCAAACGTATGGTTACTCACATATTTTATTGCAAAATCGTCATTTCGATACGAACATGCTGCAAAAAATGAGAGCCAGTAATCATGTTGAACATAACGAATTGCTTTAAGAAGAGCCTGCAGCCTCAACATCTTCCCGTAGTCAGTTTAAGAGCTGCCGCACTTTGTCAAATTCCTTTAAAAATTTTTCATCCCATCTTTTTTACTTTGACCAATCTTAGCAACGGCCTTAATTGCTCCTCTCCATGAAAACTCCCCAAATAAAATTACTTTAAAATAATCTGTAAAAGATATGAAATCAGCAAACCTGGATGTAAAAAAAGACAGTACAAACCTGGATCATGCACAAAAGACCAAGAATATGTGTGATTTTCACATGTAGATATGTAATTTTCACATCTACTGTTAGAAGAAGTTAGCGGACACTTAAAATTCAAAGGGTAAGCATCCTGGAATTACTATAAATTCAGTGATATTCAAGAATTTCAAGAGCCTAGCTGCATGAAGCACACTAAAGACTGCCATCTTTAAATTTGACTAGAATTGATTAGAAAATGCAGGGTTTCCAATAGTTTACCTAAAATCCAATCCAGAATTTTGGATTCATAGTTGTAGTTTACTGTGCTCAATAAATATAGAAAATACTACAAGTAAGTGTCATGAAAGATTTGACTGTTTATTTTTCTAAGCAAATTCAAAAAGGTAAGTGTATTTGTAAGAACAAGTTGCGTAAAAACATGGCTGCAAAAACAAACTCTTGAAATTGTTTCAACGGAGCAAAGCAAATTTGTTCGTGTATAAATTCACTGAAAGAACATCGCAACGAAGTGGCGGTCTCCTTCGGTGTTCATTGAGACCACAATCATCAGAATCCTGGACCAGCACGTAGAACTCGGTGCGATGCTCATAAACTGCGAGTACCAAAGAGAGAGATTGTACAGTGTCCCTTTTGAACATCATGCTTTCCGATGAGAAAACCCACCCATTTCTCCTCTTCTTCGGATCTAAATTGGAAAACCAATCATGGAACCAGTAAAAAAAATCATTTCAGGCAGGCAATACCGAATGCACCAATCTCCCGGATAATCTGACTAGTTTGGTGGAGAATACGACCAAGAAGTTTGTGCTTCCAGCCTGCAGGAAAGACTTACCAAGAACTCATCATCACTGTGCTCACTGGCGTTCCCATCTGAGCCCGTTAAATTGAAAGCGAGCTCATCAGCTCCAGCTTCCAGCAGAAGAAGGAAGTGATTTCGAAAAAACGTGCATAATCAGGTTACATAAAGAGCGTCCAGCAAGAGTGCCTGTTGATATAAAGGTGCTAAGATCAATGTCACTAATGTCTGTATCTCATGCTCTTAGTCTTGTCAAAGGTACATTGATACCACTAATGCAGCAGCTCAAAACTTCATCAGACAAGAAAGCAGAAGCAGAAATCAAGAGGAACGATTTAAAATTAAGTAGTTCAAAAGTGAAGTAGGTAGCTAAAAAGGACGCTTCTGATGTCAATCCATTTCAAGAGTTGGTTGAAGTAATGACATCTCTTATTGTTTTTCCATGATCTAATGCTCAAGTGGAAAGGTTCTTCTGCTTGATGAACAACGCGAAGTCAAAACTAGGAAGCTGGATGGGAACGAAATTTCTCAATGCAATTCTCACAATAAGAGAAGGCCTAGGCCTCCTTGCAGAATGCTGAAAAAATTATCATTGCCATGTGGAGTATCAAGGAAAAGAGAAACCTTGGCTGCCCACAGAAACAAAAGTGGACAAGCTGAGAATCAAACTCCAAGCACCTCGGTGAGGATGATCCAGAGCGCCTTTATTCGGAGCGAGTTATATATAAAAAGTTGTTTTTCCTTATCAAATACTGGAAGCATCTTATTCATAGTAATGATACTAATCATAGTAATTAATTCGTAGGTATCAAAATCAGGGGATTATTTTTGGGAAATCGCGGGTTTTCGAAGGTTATGTAGAGCGATTCCATTAGCATCTGTTGGCAACCCTGTGCTGAGCTTTCTGCGCCATGTACAACGTTTCGGCTATAGAAGATGGTGTTGGGTTTGCTGCTTTGTCTGCAGGTATGCGTCTTTACTCTTTTTATCAAAATTTTATTCCACATAAAATTCACAAAAAAATAGCTTATACTAAAAATATCTGTATTACAAGTAAAAGTAAATCTGATATTTACATAAATTGTTTACGGTCATTCAGTTTCGCAGCGAGGGTGATTTGTATTGTGATTAAGCCCGGATAAAGTGGGTGTAGGTCAAATTAAGGATATGGCTACAAAAGATTTTGATATCCAACCTTTACAATCTAATACAAAGCAGATCGATTCTAGGGGAGGCATGGATGTATTAGAGACAAACACGGTAAATGAAGTTGCTCAGAGGTATGAACGTTATCCACGAAGTTGATGGTCTGAAGCTTACTTGAAGGAAGCGGAAAACAAAGACAGAGTTATAGACAATGAAGGCATGGTCTTGGAGTTGAAGATACACCAGAAGAATTTGGCATACTTCCGCATGAACAATATAAAACCTTTGAGAAAGTTGACCTTTAAGTTGTCAAAACCTTTTCTCTATACCAAAAAAACTATGCTGCCATTGAAGAGGTCAGAAATAAAGTGGATACAAACTTTGTGGTAATAAGTGCAATTTTTGAAAATGGTAAGATTTTATCAGTTATAAAAGGAACGAGGATTGAAATGCATCAAGGTTTTGAACGTGTTCTTGACAGTATCAATAAGTTGCAAGTAGAAGAGAACATCAAGCTTAGCTACCTTTATGGATGATTTAGTGAAAAATGTAGATATTGTAAAAGAACTTTCATCATATGTACGTGTTGCTGAACTTGAAAGATCAGGCGGCATGTTAGATCAGTTAAGGAATGCTATTCAGTCAGGAGGAATTCTACCTGGTAACTTGTATCGTATTATAAATCAAAGACCTGCTACTCCAAAAGATGCAGAGGATCATTTGGCATTTGCTACATTTCATGTGCTGCACTATGGTGTACAAACTTATGTTTCAGAGATGTTTTTTGCACTTGAGCAGTTGATCATTATTATCAAAAAGGCGATGCAAATGAATGCAATGAATGTCTTCATCGGCTTCAGATACATTCTAAGGATTTCAGAGAATCGCGTTTAAGTAGCAAGGGGTGCTTGATTAAGTAAAAGGCAAACTGCGTCCGGGCACCGCTTTTTCAGGTGCCCGAACGTCTTACAGTTCCCACAAAATTTGGGCTTCCCCACGAACCAAATGTCGACGAACTCGTCGCCGATTTGGAGCTTGTGGGGAAGCTGCACGCTTTCTCGCAGCGTCAGGCGAGCGCCTACTCGCCCACTAAACGCCTTATTTACACCGAAGGCTGCATCCGTGCCATCGTGGCGGCGTGGAGTGATACCCGCGACGAAGATGTAAACGGACTTAAAGGGCTTCCTTCGAAGGATGGGCCCTCCTCCCAGTGCACAGTGATCCCTTCCCAGCCCTCCAACTACTTTTTGTTTTCCTTTTTATTTTTCTTTTTGTTTTCTCCCCCATCCCTTCCACTGCCGAGGAGAGCCACGCCGGGCTGCGTCCCGGCAGGTCCGGCGTTGTGTGGCCGTTAGTGGGGCCTGGTACCATGTTTGTGGAATGTTTTTTAATAAACGCCCCGGGATTACCCGGATGGAAATTACAGCGAAGGCGTTGGGCTTTCGCCACATCGCGGAAACGCTTGCGAATTTTTGAAGCTAAGTGCGGATGGCATTTTCATCCATCCGCACTGTTGTCCCAGTAAGGTGAACCACAATGGAGTGGTCCACCGTGTGGGGGAGTAAATTCCTGCCCTCAAATTGTACGGGCGTACAAAGCATTTTGTGGGTAAGAGCTGCATCCTTGCAGATGAGCTCCGCCAACTGCCCTCCGCTCGTATTGACAGGCAAAGAATTTCATGGTCGGCAATGCCCATCTTTTTAATGGCATTGCCGAACTTTCGCGCCCTTAACGGGGAATATAAATTTCCTACCTTGTACAGGAGGGCCGGATTGTAGCCCTCCTGGATGTAGGATTGGATTTCGGCGGCAACATCGGGCGTTTCCGCCGCTGCCACCGCGCTCCAGGCCCTCGCCGTAGTGGCGGGGGAAGGTGCAGAAGTAGTGGTGGGGCGTGATCATACCTCCTTTGGCTTGGGAGACGCGGTCTTCCCGCCTCCCTCACCTGAAACTGCGGCGTTCACAGGCATTTCTGCCCGTAAACGGCCGCGAACCACACACGAAACACCAGAAAAGAAAAACTCCCTATCCCCGGAGCGCACAACAATTGCTTCCGCCGTTTGCCACCCGGATATGCCGGGGCATTTATTATTCTAATTTGTTACAAAAATTAGATAATAAAGTCTTTAAGAAATGTTTTCTGTGGGGGAACACTGGGTTCTCCCACGCTGCAATATAATCGATACCCGGTCCTTAGACCGGCGAGGTTCTCTCCCCAGGCGCGGGGAAAAAGAGACATTCCCCCACCTTCTGATTGAGTGCAGTGCCCTCCGCCCTCTCTGGGACCGTCTTGCGGCGATTTTGGACTTGCGTGGATGCGGCCCTAAGGACGTTTTCAGGCGCCTCTTCTCTCGTGACGCCTTGTCCCCGTCCGCTTGTGTGGCAGTCCTCTGCTGCATTCGTGGGATCGTGGCGGCTTGGAACGCCACCAGAAGAAGGCGTCAGCCAACCGGCAACGCCTTGTATTGGACTCGCATTTTCGTGCGAAGCGTGTGCAAGTGGCGCCATTTGGGCGCGGATAGGACGCAGCTTGTGAGGATCCTCAAAAGGATCTAGAGGACCTCTCCACGCGCAAAGTGATCCCTTCTCCGCCCTCCCACCCCTGAAACACTTGTTCCCTCCCACGTTCGAACTTTTTGTTTTTGTTTTTCTTTCCCAACCCCCGCGCATCGGAAGGACCTCACCGGCATAGCGCCGGCAACCTGCAAGCTGTTTTGGAGTGGCCACGCGACAATTCCTTATATTTTTATTTCCATAAATAAATGCCCCGGCATATCCGGGTGTCAACCTGCCGCCGCGCGAACGCCGACGCCGCGACAAAGTCGCGAGCCCAGCTTGAGCAGCGACGACCGGGACTTCAACAAGGCGGCGGAAGAGTTGGCAGCCATGCTCCAGCAGCCTCCCAAGGCCCAGAAGAAGGCCTTGAGGCGTCCGGCTGAGGCGAAAGGACCGGAGACTTCCGAGTCCGAAGCCGAAGCCGGCAACGCTCCGGCTGTCGCTCTCCCGAAGCGCAAAGCGGGCCGCAAGGTAGGCAACCCGCGGCGCTCCGCACCTCCACCGGCGGAGGAGGAAATGCGGTCGGACCACGACGACGGGGAGGCGATGTCCGCGAGGTCTCGCGACTCCTCGCCGGAGACGTCCCTGGCCAAGCAGGATCCTCCAACCACCACCACAACCACCGACGGACCGCCTCCTTGCGAGCAACAGCCCGTCGCAATGGATACACAACTCCCGCCTGCTGAACAGCAGGCGGAGGACGGTAAGCAAGCACAATAAACACACCAACGCGTGGACTCTCCTCCTGCCGGCGACTGCGCGTAATCTGTTGGAACGTCAACGGGTTGCGCGACGACGGCAAGAGGAGAGAAGTGGCCGCCAGCCTGCGGGACTTCGACCTGGCGCTTCTGCAGGAGACGCACGTGCTCCACGCAGAGGAGGCCCAGGAAATCGAACGAATCGCAGGCGGGCGGCTCGTATACCAAAACGGGAGAGACCGCAATCGCGGTGTGGCTTTCATGCTGAAGCCAGCCGTCGTTAATGCGCTGCGCGACGTGCACTTCGACGGGGAAGGTCAAATCGGGCAGCTTGTTGCCAAGTGGTCCGACGCGATCGACCTCGTCGTGACCAACGTGTACGCGCCCGGCACGAGCCACAGGCGCGGGGAACGCACTGCGTTCTTCGAAGGCCTGCGGCGAGATTGGCTGGCCGAAGCAGACATGCGAAAGGCGCACCTCATTGCCGGGGACTTTAACGTCCGCCTGCTGGCAGGTGCGCCCGACATTCGCGCACAGCTGGTCAACGAGATGTGCGCTGCCATGCACGCGCGCAACTTGTTGGCCGGTGACGCCGGGACGGAGACGAGGATCGACCACATGTTCCTCGACAACCACCTGTGTTCGCGGGTGGGAAATCGAGGGGCAGTGCCATCCGAACTTTCCGACCATCCCCGGCTCGTGGTAGAAATACACCCGCGCGGTAGAGGTCCACCCTCCACAGCGTGGCGTTTGCCAGGGGACTGGGTGCGCCTCGCAGGAGCAGCGCAACATCTTCGCTCGTTCCTGCAAGGCTTCCATCTGCAGTCGCTCGCGGACTGGGACGACTTGAAGAGCTCAGTCCGCGAGTTCTGCGACCAGTTTCCCCTGAACCGTCTCCCTCCAGGTTACGGCGATGCCACCCGGGTACTCCGGGACGTTTATTAAAAAAACGTTTCACTCGTCATTACAGTATGTGGTACAAGGCCCCACTAACGGCCACGTAATGCCGGACCTGCCGGGACGCAGCCCGATGTGACTCTCCTCGGCAGTGGAAGGGGATGGGGGGTTAAAAAAAAAAAAGAAAAATAAACCAGAAAACAAAGAAAAAAAAAAAAAGAGTTTTTGGAGGGAAGGGAAGCAATCACGGTCCACTTTGAGGAGGGTCCATCCTTATCAGGATACCCTCGAGGTCCATCTTCAATCTTCTCATCTGGGGCCATCCAATAGCTCTCCGCAGGAAGCGAACAGCATATGGGATGACAGCCATCGCGTTTGAATCCACTCCCTCCTCGCTGGTATCGCTCCAGGCCGCCACGATGCCTCCAATACAGCAGAGTGCTGCCACGGCTGCAGCTGGCTGAAGGGCGTCCCGAACGAAGAGAAGACGGAGAACGTCGCTGGGTTGGCTGCCCACAGGGAGACCGAGGGTCGTGCCGAACCGTTCCCAGAGGGGACGGAGGGCAGCACAGTCAACAAGTAGGTGGGAGAGCGATTCCCGCTCTCCGCACCTGGCACAGTGAGGATCCACCGCTCCCCTTGTCCAGTGGAAGCGGCGTGCGTTGCAGGGTAAACCCCCATGCAACAGTAGCAGCGCCGATTCTTGCCACTTAAGGGGCAGGATCCTTGATTCAAACAACACCGGGGGCTACTTCAGCACATCCATGGGGATTGCGAGCAGCTCGCCCCATCGCAAAAGTGCTCTCGGCTGGACGCTCGGGGTCGTGACGTCCGCCAGTTCTCCTATGGTCCAGCCGCTTAACATCTTCTCCCTGCCTGCGATTCGGCAGGAGACTTGCCACCTCGGCTTCTGGCTGCCGACAAGCGCCCTCCGGAGGTAGGGCATCGGCGTAGCAAGGGGGGTCGTCTCTGCCCACGTGCAACCCGCGGGAAATTCAAGTATTTCCCTCATGGTGCGGCAGTGTATGGGCCGGCACGCAGGCAATTCATGGGGTCTTCACTCCTCTGGTTTAGCTTAGCCCAGGTGTCAGCAGTCTCCTTCAGCCAGGCGGAGGAGTTGGCGGGGCTATAAACCATCCAGCTGTTCTCCTTCGCCAGGGTTGCCATGCACCCGAGCAGTAGGCCGCATCTTCGGATCTTCCGACCGGAGCACAGAAGAAAAGACGCGAGTCCTTCGCATCGGGACACACGACTGGCAAGGAGGCGAGCCGGAACGCACCAAGGGGTGCTCCACATCTTTGCTGCGATGGCAAGGGTGCGCCATCGCAGCTGAATTTCCAAGCGCTCCAGCGTCAGGAGGCCAAGACCACCGTCCCGACGCGGAGCGCACAAGTCCTTCAAAGGGACTCGGGGCCTCCCCTTGCTCCAAAGGGCGATACGGAGGAGGTGCTTCGTCCTCTTCTTCACTTCAACGGGGGCGGGGCAAACGAAAAGCAAGGGGCGGAGGATGGGGGCCGCGAAGGCGTTCCAAACCGCGGCCCGTTCCGGCAAGTGAAACTTGCCTTCCAGGAACGGGCCGATCGCCGTCTCAACCTTTTGGAGGCAGCTGGACCGCGATTCCTCAGGGTAATAATCCCCCAACGGCACACCAAGGTACTTGAGGCACCTCGCTGTGGGGATCCCTAAACAAACCCAGTCCTGCTGCCCTGCCCACGCCGCACCAACTGGCACCACCGACGACTTCGCCCTGTTCACCTGCAGTCCGGTCCCGCAGCGAAGCAGGTCGAAGAAATCTCCGACTGCCGCTGCCGGGGTGGACATCGGCAACAAGAGCAGAAGATCGTCGGCATAGGCTGCTACGGGGGCTGCACCGTAGCAGCCTATGCCGACAGAGGGAAGGCGCCCCAGGGGAAACTCCTCATAGAACTCGCGGACCGAACGCTTGAAAACGTCCCAATCCTCGAGATTCCGGAGGGTGACGCCTCTGAGGAATTGGCGGAGATGATCCGCCGCACCTAAGAGCCTCGTCCAATCCCCCGGTAGGCGCCACGCCCTAGATGGGGGTCCCTTATCGCGTGGCCAGACATCGAACATCAGACGGAAATGGTCGGACAGCGTCAACGGGAGCCTTCCTCGTTTACCGAATCGAGTACACAGGTCGTGGTCGAGGAAAACGTGGTCGATGCTGTCCTCCATTTCCGAGTGTCCCTCCATCAAGTTGCGCGCGCGCATGGCGGAGCACAACTCGATCGACACGTTCTTTTGCGTGCAGCACGCACCTGAGAGCAGGCGGAGGTTAAAGTCCCCGGCTATCAGGTGGGCCTTGCGCAATCCTGCATCTGTCAGCCAGTCGCGCTTCAGGTACTGGAAGAACTGAGTTCTTTCCGCGTACCCTTTGCTACCGCTCGGAGCTTACACTTTGGTAACGATGAGATCGATCGTGTCGGACCAGCATAGAATCATCTGTCCAACACGACCGTTGTCATCGAAGCGTACGTTCCTCACGGAGGCGTGGACGGCTGGCTTTAGGAAGAACGCGACACCGCAGGTGTTGATGTACCCGCATCGCCAATACAACCTACTCCCTGAGGCTGACCTCAGCTCTCCTGCACCAGGGGGACACCGCGAGAGACTTGATGCGCCGCTTCTTCACGCCAGGTGGCCTGTCTTTGGGTGCTGTCGTTGCAACCGTGTGTTGCACCCGCGCCATCGACAAGGCCCACCGAGAGTTGAAGAAGCTGGCCATCCTTCGTCAGCCCTGAGGATTAGCCAGCGCAAGCATGTCGTCGGCCCACCTACCAGAGAGCGTGAGGAGAGAGTTCGCCGGCATCCATCGCCGGTTCTGAAAGGAAGGAACGGCGGAAGCAAAGACCCCTGTCCTCTGCCCTCCATATTTTTATTTTTTATAGTAGTGTATTTGTGGTCCCCTCCCTCCCGTTCCGGACTTTCCGTTTACCGACCTGCGTGTCGGGGATCCCATCCCCTTCGTCTCTTGTGTTTCCTTTGTCCGGGAACTCTGTTCCCGGATAGTTTTTAATAAACGCTTTGGCGCACCCGGGTGACAAATAGCCGCCCTCCTTATTGTTCGGACGTGCATTCTTGCGCTCCGTCTTTGGTGTTTTTTGCGGCTGTTCCTTTTGGGTGTGGTGTGCAATTTTCGAATGAAAATAAAGCCAACAACTGCTTGCATGGAGGTGGAGGAACCCCCCTGCGCTGCAGGACCTTCTTCGGAAGGAGTGAAAGCCTCCACCGATCGTCCCTCGCCTCCAGCGAGAAGTTTTGCCGCCGTTGCTAAGGCAGCGGCGGCTCACGGAGCCCCACCGGACGAGGCAGAGCTACGGGCGTACGCCGCAAACGGCTACAATCCCCCTCTGGCCTGCAAGGTCAGTGCCGCCTACCGGGATGGGACGGGAGACCAGCTCTGGAGCGAACTGGAACGCGTCGAGGTCCGAGAGGACGATCTCCTGGCATTAATGCCGGTGAGCGCGGTAGGTCATTGGGAGGTGCACTGCAAAAATGCAGCCCTCGTCCAGCGCCTACTGCGAACCCCCCTGAAAATCAGGGGTAAGGAGGTCGTCCCCTCGGCCCTGGACCAATCGTTCGTGGTCCAGCTCTCGGGCATTCGGCCGAGAATAACGGACCGCGACATCATTGTTGCACTCGAGGCGTTCGCCACAGTGCACGCGATGTATGGGCGTGCGAATCCGATCCATAAAGTCGCGCGCCTCTCTTGCGGACTCGCGACGGCGCGCGTCACCATGGACGACCGGAGGCTCATGCCTTCGCAGATCCTCCTCGGTGACGTCGTCGTCTATCTCCGGTTTGCCGGGCAAACCCCTGCTTGCAACAACTGCGGGAAGGAGGGCCACCGTCCGCGGAAGTGCCCAACACGCAGTTGCCGATACTGCAAACTGCTCGGCCACTCGATTAACGAGTGCGCCGAGCTGAAACGAAAGAGGAGGGCGAGAAACCTCCCCGCAACATCGCCGTCCGCGCCGACTCCATCCGCCCCGTCGTCGGGGAAGAAATCAGGCGCGAACGAGCATTCTCAGCGGAGAAGTGAAAAGTCCGCTTGCGCGGGCGATTCTCGGAGCAATGCTCCCCAAAAGCCCGCGCGAAAGGACAAAAAGCTTCTCCAAGCTGCTACAAACAAGCCCCAAGCGAAGCAGTCTGAAAAAAACATCGGGCAGACTGCAAAAGCGCCGCTTCCGTCCGCTCTCGCTCCAGAGAGAAATAGCGGTGGCACGCCCGAGAAGTCCACCGGAGCAACGAAAAAGGGGTCGCGCGCCCCTTTGCCCGCGAAAGGCAAGCCGGCCACGGCGAGTCGATCAGCGGCAAAGGCTGAAAAGCCTCGTGCGACCTCCAAGAATCCTGTCACTCTGTCCGCACCTTCCGGTAAGGAGGTGCAAAAGGCAGACGTGGCGACGGACGCACAGACCGCCATCGCCGCATCGGAGGCCTTGGAGAGGATGCGAAGGACCCTGGAAGCCCTCGCGCCGAACCGAGGCAAACCCGAGGGCGACGAGGTTGGCTGGACCTCCGTTGGGGGAAGGAAGAAGGAGCGCTAACCGCGCGATCCTTCGCACTTTCCAATTATTAAGGTAGGCGGGGTTAAGAGGCAGCCCCGCGCGCCAAGGAAGGCGCAAGAAAAAGCCTCCGCTGCCGCCGCGCGCGCCGTCGCAAACACCTGCGGCGAGAGGGCAGCTGCCGACGCCGCGACTCCGAAAGGGGGAACGGCGCCGAAGGCGCTCTCCAAGAATGCTGGGTCAGCTCCGAGCTGCCAGCAGAAGAAGAGGCAGGCGAAACGCCCGCCGCGCGCGCGGAATTCGGACTCCGAGGTGGAGTCCGAGGGCAGCGCTAAGGCTCCCCAAGCCCCGGTCAAGGTCAGGGCTGCGCGCAAGCCGAAACTTGCCAGGCAAGAGCCTGATGCCGGGAACGGTTCCCGATGCTCCTCGGAGCCCGAGGCAATGGTCCTCGACTCCACCGAGCCAGCCGCGAGCGGCGCGGCCGAGACAGGGAGCCCTTCCGCTCCCACATCCGCCGTGCTCCCGGCTGATGACTCGCCGGACGGGGCGAGGAACGCACCTCCATGTCCATAGCAGCAATGCGCGGACTCGCATCTTCTCGTCGCGTCCGAGTGGCCTGTTGGAACGTCAACGGGCTGCAGGACAACGAGAAGAGGCGATTGGTAGCTAACGTCTTGCGCGACTTCGATCTGACCCTGCTGCAGGAGATTCACGCACTCTCCGAACAGCAAGCGGTCGATCTGGCAGTTCGCGCAGGAGGGACACTCCATTGGAGGTCAGGCTCCCAGAATACCCGCGGAGTAGCATTCCTTGTCCGGGGCAGGGTGGCGGGGGCGGTGCGAAATGTTTGTTTCGACATTTTCACCCGGTCAAGCCGGGGCGTTTATTAAAAAACTTTCGGTATTTGTGGTACAAGGCCCCTCTGCGGCCAATAAAACATAGGGAGCTGCCGGCTTGTCGGTGCACAGACCGACTTGACACTCCACGTCAGCGGAGGGGGATGGGGAAAACAAAAACAAAAAATACAGGAAACTGAAAACACAAAAAACCATAGTTCTTTGGAGGACCGGGAAGGGATCACTGTCCGCTGCGTGGAGTTTCCATCCTTTGCAGGATGCCGACATCTTCTGCTTCGTCGGATTCACTCCAAGCTGCCATGATACCGCGGATGCAGCTGAACGCTGCTACGACAGCGACTGGCTGCAGGGCGTCCCGCACGAAGAAAAGCCGAAAAACGTCTCTAGGAGGGCTACCTTCCACGATCCCTAGGGTCGTACCGAAACGTTCCCAAAGGGGCCGGAGGGCAACACAGTCAACTAAGAGGTGCGGGAGTGATTCCCGTTCCCCGCATATGGAGCAGTTTGGGTCCACAGATCCCCCGAGTCCAGTGAGATCGGCGGGCGTTGTTGGGGAGACCCCAGTGCAACACCAGAAATGCCTACTCTTGCCACTTCAGGGGACGTCTGGTTATTCTTCAGCATTGAGGGCCACTCGAGGTCTTAAAGAAGGATTCCCAGCAGCTCTCCCCGGCCAATAGTCCATTCGGTGGAACACTTGAGGTCGCAGCATTTTTCAGCCGGCTCGTGATCCAAATTGCAAGTTGGTGGTGATCTTGGCGCTACAGACGTAATTGAAATCTTGTGAGGCTGAAATTGTATAGGAAAGCGTGTTACTAATCAGAAAAGAAATTGAAAACAGAATTACTAACCCGGCTTTGGTGAAAACGAGGCAACCACTGAACTCTTACTTGAGACGATGAAAATGTCATACTTTTCCTACTTTTAAATGAGCACGCATTTTAGGTAGTATCTCACGTTGTACTTCACCTTAAAACTACTTTACGAAATTCATTCAAATTGTGTGTTTGTGTGTAACAGTCGCATCCTGGAGCAAGTGGTTCATTTTGCAAAATCTCTACGAATCTCTAGGAAAAAATTGCGTCCGTATCTTTCTTACACTTTGTGATGCTTCTGAATGCTTCCTAATTGCTGAGCAGTTCAAATAGATGGAACTCTTAGAAGAAGAAAAAAAAAAGCCACCTTGCCACTGGCGTTCATACAGTGTCGTTGTGCACGTGTTTGGGCCTTCTTGGAAGTTCCAAGTTCATAGATGTCTGTTTTGTTTTTATAGCGAGTAAAAGAGCTTTGTGTGTGCACCGGCGCCGTATTTATCTGCATCACTTGGCACCTTATTTTTGCCTACGGGTGGAAGAGCTGTGCGAAACGGAATGTTTACAGCGCAGGAACGGACAGCTGAGCATCCAACACGGCTGTGCTCCTCCCGTCCTGTTGCCGTGTGTGCGTGTGCGACGCATCTCGAGATCAGATCGTGAATCCCATCTTCCCCGATTGTTCGAAAGGAGCACAGGTTTCGGCAAGATTCGTATTTGGCAATTTTCGAAAGGACAAACGGAGTTACTGCATGGCCCTCCACGGTCAGTAATAGGATTTGATAGTCAATGCAAAAGATGGAGAGTTTTGTCAAGTTTTTCGGTTTCGATAAAATCAAAAGACTATATGATATGGTGCGCTTGCATGGCGGTCTCAAGAACGCAGCATACAAATACTATAGGTGAGCATTTAATTTGTATTTCACTAATAAGCGACCCCGTTTCTGTGTTTGCTACCCATCCGAATCCAAAAGAACACAAGTATCGTGTAATGCAAAAACAATTTGCAGATTTTACAGTTCGTTTTAAAATTTAAAACGAATTGCAGGTGTTTTAAGAGTGTATTTTTAAATCCCCAATTAGTAAATGCAGTTAAGAGGATGTTTGTTGTAATGTTTTATACAGAAGTGACTATCCTTAAGCTAATTTAGAATGAACCTCTAGGAATGATGATCTCAAACTTGGGACCTTAGTTGGAACTGATCAGCTTGGGAATAAATATTATGAAAACCGAAGATACCCAATTGGTGAGACTTGAATGAGAAATTCAATAAGAATGTGCAGATTAGGTAAAAGCCGATGGGTGGATTATTCAGACAGTGTAGGTTTATGGTATGATGCAAGTCAGGTGTCCCCGGAATGGCATGGATGGCTTCATTACATGTGTGATGAGCCCCCAACTGTTGTAAGTTGTGCTGTTGCATTTTTAAATATATGATCTTGATTTGCCCTCTTTGATAAGAAACCTGCAACAATTTACCCATGGGGGCCACCTCAAACAGAAAATCCCACAGGAACAAGAAAGGCATATGTGCCATACACCACAACTCGAGAAAAAATTCATGTCTGGAATCCAGACAAAAGAAAAGCAGTAACATGATGCTTAACATAAACACTTAGCATTTAGATTTTGCATTCATGTTTTTTATAGCATAAATTAAAGTATTCTGCATGTTTGAAAGTTTCACTTCTAGTTTTGCTTCATCATGGCTGTTCCCTCAGGGTAACGTGCCTTAAATGCTTTTGCTAACTCAGGATCCAGAAGTTGGACTCCAGGTAACTGATTTCCCAGTGTAATCCAGTTAGGCTGGACATTATGTTCTCTACCAAACAGTTCAATTTTGCGTGTTCCTGGAGACAATCGTTCAATGATCCCATAAATCTCATCAGGTTTATGGCTGGTTGCTCGAACCTCAGCCACCAGCACATCACAGTCAAGACCTCGATTCATTGTATTTGGATTGCCCTTCATGCCTACCTATAAATTTAAGTTTTAAATCTCAGTATCAGCATCTACTAACCAGACAGTGCTCTTTACCATGATTCAACCAGTGACCTGTACGTCCAGTTCGAATTATACGCTGCAACTGATTTGTTTTAACCCAGATGAGCTCATCCACTCTTTGGTAGCCCCATAAAATAAGGCACTCTCTTCCCAGTTCCATAGCTCTACAAACTCAATAATACCATGTTTCTGGTGATGTACATACCTGCCAGTGACCCACAGAAAAATAAGGCCTTCATCCTGAAGGCATGGCACATTGAGAGCACGCATTTCATCATCAGACATGGTACCATATGGAAGCTCCATATGAATATCCCATGGTGGATCAGCCATAACCACAGCAAACTTTCCTTTATGGGTTTTATATGTATTTATTAATAAAGTGAAATTACCTAAAATGGTCATATCAAAATATCTAAGATCACACTGGATCCACTGTGGTTTGATGAGGACAGTAATATCCTGACTAAGGGGAGTTCGAGGGATATCTTTGTCTTTTTTATTAGTTATCTGTTTGCATGAATCTATACCACTAGCATCAACCTCATAATGGACATACCTACAGGACTGTGACCTTCTGTCAAGCAAATAAAAAAAAACTCACTTGCAAGTATCCATATGGAAACACGTGTTGAGAAATGAGCAATCTCCCAAACTTTCATCTGTATGCTTTTGAATGATTTTCCTAAAATGCAGTTTATGGCAAATCTTTTCTGTCCGACTCTGATCACATTCACTTCTAGTGCCATAGGAACAGAACTCTTTCACATGTGTACTCTGAGACTTGAAACGCTCAGTCATGGATACTTCTTTGGCAGTTGGCTTACTAAGAAGCTCCAAAATTTCCTCTCCAACTTTCTTGTTTTCCTTTTCCTTGATGGTAGGCATAGCAAGAAGGCTCTGGTATGTATATTAAGTATGTAATGTTAATATATTCACATTATCTGACTACCAAAATATCCTCATCTTTATTTGGAAGTTTTTCTTCTTTACTTTGTAAGCTTTTATAAAATTCCGATTTGCTGTCATCAATGCGCTGTCTTTTTGGAAAATCTGTACCATCACTACTAAGAGAAGTATTTAGATCATGTGCCACTGCAGTTAGACGAGCATGCTCAGTTGCCACAACTGTGATGGAAGGTTTACCGTCAGGTAAACTGCTTTCCTCAATGCTATCCAATAACTGATAGTAGTAAATAACAAGTACACCAATGGCTTAACTTACCTTATCAGAGTCTGGGCTGCAAATTTTTGCAACAAGTTTTCGACCACTATATGGGGGACATTTTCTGTTAAACACTGTGAAACAGCTTTAGTGAGAACATGCGAATCTGTAGGCAAAATCAACAACGCATCACACAAACACTGGAGAAGCTGCTTTTCTACTTCTACATTTGTGTGATGATGACATAATATTTCTGAAAAAACAACCCAAAATGCAAATGATCCTCAACTATGTCATCCAAGCATGCAATGTTCTACAACAAATTAAGAACTACCTTGTTCAATTATGGTTCTGTTGCTTTCTTTTTCAGTTTTGAGATTACTTGGTACTTCTAAAATATACACAAAAATTAAGAATTTCACATAGTGGATAGCATAGTGGATAGTTTGTCAAGAGTTCTTTTGCCTACCACTCAAGGTGTTTGCTGAATTTAGGAAACATTCTCTCTTTTTTTTCCTCGTTTGCAATCGTTCCTTCAGACTCAGTTGTTTTATTTTGAAGGCCTGAATATCATTCCAAGTGTCCGACATTTTTTTTGGCACAAAAATTCTTGCACGATCAAATTCTCGGAGTACTGATTACATATCCTAACATGTACCCATGTTGCTGCATATACTAAGTTACATATACTTCGCAAAAGTTACACATATTTCCCATGCTTTGCATCTTGTTGCAGTATTTCCTGGTTTCCTATTTGGCAATGCAAACACTGGAGTTGTCCGATGTAGAAATTGAACGAACTTGAAAACAACGCTCTACTGAAGGCTCAACGCTCTACTGGTTGCCGCGAACTCGGAGGCCAAGTAGATCTCCCTCTAAAGCTGTTGGGCTTTCCCAGTGCTGAATCAAATTATCGAGGCTCGATTATCCAAATTCACACTAGTCCGCGAGCAAAAAAACAAAGAATGCAAAAAAAAGGACACATTTCGTGACTTAAGTCATTAAATCCACTTTGCAACCATGCTTTTCGGTGATGCCAGTTTTGTTCAATTGTTCTTGGCAGGGGAGACGCAAGGAAAGAATTTTGAAATTCTTTTTGCACCATTGTCCTTCAATATAAGAAATTTTTCAAGCAAACTGTGACAGACTCAAAACGTGTTTCCGATGTAATAGAAGGGTCCCATGCATAACGCAAATAATATTCGAAATGAGGTCACACGAAGAGCAATCCAAAGCAGTAAACACCGTGAAACGAATTCTGCATTCTCACAAAGAAAATGGGAACGTTAAATTAGGAAACGAAGATATAATATCCGGTGCAAAGTTGCATATAAACGAAGCAGAATCCTAAATCCGTAAGATTTTTGTATATTTAGCCATATTTGAGACAACATCAACGAAAAATGCCTGAAGCTCAGTGATCTTACTAGAATAGATGTCCTTGCCATTACCATAAAAAACTCAAAAAATAATTAATCACCCTTGAAGATTCTTGAAAATTGAATCATTCCCAATAACTTTGAATTTAAGAAACACAATATTCGAAAGGCAGCTCCAAAAGAAAACAATTTTTACATCAATTTTACTTGAGATCATTATAGAAGGATTTTTCCTTTTAAATACCCCAGAAAAGGCATAGAGATTCACTATCTATTATTGCTTTGGGAATTGTAGAATCCTGAATTAATAAGCATCTTGATGCTTTGATAGGATTTATTTTCATCAATTGTGGATAATTTTATATTTACAAAAATTTCTTTATTAAAGATGAAGCTTTCATAAGACTGCCGGATACACGTTTAAAATAAAAGCTTAACATTTATTTATTAAGGACACCTGATGTTTCAAGTACTCGTTCAGTTGCTACAAAGTAAAGGAAAGAAAGAATCCTGCCATTTCTTAGGAGTAGTATAGTGCGAATGCATGCTAATGTTGCATCAAATGGAGTGGAAAATAAATGATTATGAGTAAATAGTTTCTTTCTAAACGGAAACATAAGCTGAAGTGATGTTCAAAGACTACTTTGTTCTACATTTCAATCATTGAAACTCCATCACACATATTTGTAATGAACAACATTTTTAAAAAAAAAAACCTATTGAAGATTTTATTATTTTAAGAGGAAGACGAAAAAAATCTAACGAATATCGGATCTAACGAATAACAGACGGAACGAATACCATTGAACTATTGATGACGACTAAACTGAGCAATGAGCATGCCGAAAGTGCTATAATGCCTAATGTCTCAAAGCTATAAACACTCGGCAGGGCTAAAACCCTATTGACGGGGATAAAGCTCAGTATTCTTTGAAGATACTTTAAAATAATTTGGAGAAAAGTACAGTTGACTTAGCTTACGTTTTTCTTATCAAAATGAAATAACTGTCTCCAATGTTAAAGATCCCCAACTATGCTTGCTCAGTCAAAGAAGCAATCTAGTTTCAAAATAAAAATCCGGACTTTGAATTGTACATTTGATCGTTAATTTTGACAAGCACCAAAATTCTCGAATTGGGGATAATAAAGCATGAAAGGAAAACTAACGGATGTGTACACATATGCACAATATACTACACATGTACTGCAAGTAATTTAAAGTATCAATGTGTGCATCATCTAAACATATGTTCGTGAACGTCTGAGTGCACTTATGTACAAGGTTTAAAATTTCAAACCGAGTGTGAAATTTGTTAAACAACAAATTTATCGTAAATTTTTCATAAGACTATATATCAAGAGCAAAGAATGAAGCTTGGGATTATAATATGGATGCCTTTTTTACGGATAACTGAAGGTTTGATTTTGAGATTAGTTTGAGATTAGATCCTTTGTCATTGTAAAACCAATATCGTTGCAAAAGTGCCATTGCAAAACTATTAAATCTTAATGTCTCTTAGAAACGCTAGCAAGCATTATGAGTGCATCTGGAAGAAGTTTAGAAAATTTGCAAATCAGAGCACAACGGAAAAAATTTCAACTCATTTAAAAAGAGCAAATTATTAATACTCTAGAGTATCGAAAGACCAGAAAAATAATGAAATCACAAACAGCTTGTATGTATTTTTTTTTTTACTGTCTGCTGGTAATTCATCGTTTCTTCCTTTATTCAAACTTCATTTTAGTGTGTACTAAATGCTGATTTTATCAAATTCAGAAATTAATTCCATGAAATAAGTTCAATTTCTTAGGAATTTTCATCAGTTCTCTAACTGTATGGACTTAGTTTGTTTTTAAAAATTACACGGTAAACTTTAGATAATATCAGGCAGGTAACTAGGCACAAGTCGTAAGTAAAAGAATGTTTTACTTTCTTCCATTCTCAATAAATTCAACAAGAGGGTTTTCAGCTGTTCAGATCGTTAAGCAATATTGGTGCTGAAAGAATGCAATATACTTATCCTATCAACTTTTTGTGCTAATTGTGCCATTAAACAAGAACTGACGATCGCGAGTCTTGTTTTGTTCATCATCTTGTTACGTCTGCAGAATTTGCATATTTCAATGCACAGGCTCTTAAACAAATGAAATGTTGGCTGCAGTAGCTACAGTTCTCTCGAAAGTAAGCTTTTTGTCATATTGTAATGTGCACACCACGATTGTGTTGTACAACTCTCTTGATCTGTTCGATAGGAGGTAAGAAATACGAGGTGTGCCTGCTTGTGGAGTCTAGATCGAGCTTTCTGTTGCATGAAAGGTTCGAAAAACAGTCATGCATCTCACGTCTTCATGTTCGTAGATGCTCCGGGTTCATTTCTTAACAGGCGATAGTTTTTGTTGTTTATCTTTTCCCAATCTCGTACGAGAGCTCAAACTCATTTCCAGTTTACAGTTTTCCGTGGTGAAAAACATGGTGAAAATCATACAAGATCGCAGTTAGAACCATCTTGTAATTGTATCTGAATTCACTTCTGTAGCGAACTAGTTGCATGAGAGTAAAAATTTGGTCACACTTGATATAGTAGGGAGTTTATTACAGTTTCACTAGTATGATGGGGAAGGAAAGTGGCATTCTTAAATGCGAATATTTTTAGATTTATGAAAATATTGGTACATGCTTACTCTTGTATTTGAGTAAGTAGATTTGATTTACCGTGTACATATGTACTCCTAGCACATATGTGTGTATGTATATTGTGTACCAACATATATCGCATTGGGGGGTACTACACGAGGATCACTACTTTTGGAAACTTTGATACTTGTACGGAAATTGTTCTTTTCATTACAATGAGAATGGAAAAAATGGGAATCGGTATTATAAGGATCCCATATAAATATTTGCCGATCATTTGTTAAAATTTATCATAAAAGGATGAAAGCAAACTCCTTAGCCAAAATAACATAAAAGTAGTAAGCTAATAGGAATTTAAATAAAGGAAGTCTACAAAATCTGTTTTTTTAATGCACTGCAATCATTAAAAATGATTTCATCACTTTGACGATCAGCGTGTGCCTACTAAATTCATTGCCGATCTCAGATCCTTAAGACATCTCATTGGTAACAGTTGAAATCCAAAGGCTCAGCTAATGGACACACAACCTTTGGTGTAAACTGTTTGAGAATTCCCCTTTAGGTGAAGATAATTACCTCAAAAAATGATTACTATTGAAATAATAGTAGAGGCATTATTGCTCCACAGTCTATTTTATGTCCCCCAAATAAATTCCTTATTCATGTTGAGCTTCTCAAGTCTTATATGCATCACATCTGTTTCCAAATCGTGGCTGTGAGCTACCTAGAATTTTTTTTTGGACAAACAAATTGCATCTGAGCATAAAGTGAGATCACAGAGTAAAAAGTGATAGCAACTGAATTGTGTATCATCCAAAATTACATTATTGAAGAGCTTTGATCAATTACTTAAAGCATATTCTTTTTCCTAATTCTGTAATTACTTGTTTCATTTTGTGACTAAATTTTGTTTTGATGATTTGAAGGTTTTCAAATCGTTTCAAATCGAAGTTCTAATTTCAAAAATCGTGTAACAGGTCTTTATTAGGCGATTTCTGAAATAGATAAGTAAATAATCGCGTTTATCTAATGAGAAAATTGAACAGCGGAGCTAACCAAGTGGGGATGCTAAGTAATTAAAGAAGATTTAAGAAATTAAATTAAAAAGAAATTGTTGAAAGAAATCTTGAAAGTTATCACAGCCGCGAGAAGCGCTTTATCAAAAATGGAATTCTGATTATCGGGTAATGCAATGCCATTATGAAGTGTTCATCATTGAAATAAGAACATTAATAGATGTAAGAGTTTTTGATCCTTGCTTGGTGATTTCAGATATAATAGGACTGTCATTCCGTTCAATTGCATTACAGTTTTGTGCATTCACCTATCCATACAAGTTGCACAAAATGTAGTAGAAATTCGATGGAGTTCTTGATCGATGGATACAATTCTTTTGGCTTTCGAAGATAATTGCGATAGTTGCATACGTAAAACATGAAACGTTATTTCTTTTAATTAGCGGTCTTGGGTTGAGTTTGATATTTGGAGCACATGTTTGATGTCGTGATTTTGTGTGTAATTTTGTGTAAATTTTGCCTGTGTACGTGTGTTGCTAATTTGGTATGTATCATTAGATAGTCCTGCCGACAAAGAACTCTGGTCTGCATCAAGAGGATTTATTGTGTATTCAATGTTATACTTATTCGATGTAGTTTCTTGTAACGTCTTTGGACTTTGAATAAGGACATAGAATACAATGATGGAAGTGAAAGACTCGGCAAGTTCATCCCTTCCCAATGATGATGAGGATCAGGTAACGAAACAACTGTTTGTAAATGTGCTATACTGTTTGATAACATTTGAGTCAAGGTTGAAAGCATACAAAAAAAAAATGCTTTAAACGCCTTATGAATTTAAACATGATAATTATAATTTTAAGCATGAATTTTTTTTAATGTAAATCTCAGTGAATCAAATGTTCAGATGTAAGTGGGATAACTTGTGAGATAAAGTGAGAGATAACTTCACACGAGGGATAACGTCAGCATCCTAATTTAAGCAACAACACTTGTGACAATAATATTATGAGTTCACACTGTTTTTTAAACTTTTAGGAATTTGTTGATGCTGTGGAGGAGCAACCGATGTAAGTAATGGTGTTGAATTTAATGCCCTGTTCATTTGTAGCCCTGTTTGTTTTCAAAGAAGTATCCCTGAACTATGAGATGACTGAGGTTCTCATGCAAGTTATTTTGTTTCACATTGTCATAGAATTAAGAATGAATAAATTTTCAATAAATCTGATTGAAGTTCTCAGTGTTTCTGGAGTATTGGCATAATATGCTTAATTCTAGACCTAAGTTCCTAAATTGCAGTCAGTATTCGCAGTTCAGTGATAGCAAAGTTTTTAAAATCTTAAACTCTTCAAATCCTAAATTTAAAAGTATGTCTGTTGCACTAGCATACATCCATATTACAGAGCCTTTTCTTATTTATGATGATTTGTTTATATTATATATGTCGTCTATACCATGAGGTTTTTTAGGCCAGTAAACATGGACTTTGAGTTAGCTATGGAGCAGGCTGTTATTGCTACAAATTTGTTTTTGAACAATCAATTTGAAAAAGCTAAACTGCTTTTTGAACCATGGTAGTAAGTTTTCATATTTGACAAGTTTTTTGTGTTATTAAATTGGTAATTTATGAATAATTTATCATGCAAACTTGTTTGTTTCTTAAGAAATATGCTTCTTTGTGCTGAAATATTCTCATCACTTTGATGCAAAGCTTTACTGAACACTTGGATGTTTTTTCCATGAAGAAATTTTGTATTTTTTTTCAGAAATGGTCTCAATACAGATCAGTTCTCCATAATTGCTGATATATTATCGCATATATTGATTGTGCAATAATGCAAGATAAATAACAAATAGGCTTTGTTATATGTCATATCAAATACAAAGCAACAAGCATGTCTTCATGAAAATGCTGTTGTCTGCATTTGAGACAAACACTGAGATGTCCTATTGTATTGTTTTATTTTTTAAAATGTTTTCATTTTCCAGAAAATTCTTAATTTTAGTGAATCTCATTTTCATTATTTCTTGAGTATTGTGAAAGTCGTGATTCAATATGCGATTGTGAATTGTTGTAAAGAAACACATTTGCAAATTGATATTGTTTTCAAAAATAGGGAGAAATGTAGTATAGACAATGCACACAGCAAAGGATAGATCACAATTAGTGAAAGTTCATTCCGAAATAGTTCTTTAGGAGTGCACTGTCACATTGATTATCAGATCATAACATTGAGTGATAACATTGAGAAATTCCTTAATTTTATAATTTGAATGCCTCTGTACGGACAAAAGACAACTGGTGAATATCAAAAGTTTTGTTTCAGTGTACCCATATGTAAACTTCCTTTCAGTCTACATATTCATAAAGAAACTAATAGGAGGTTCAATTGATGACAACAATCACATTGATTACACAAATAAGAACATGTATTCATGATTGAGCTCATTCACAATGCATGTCAAATAAGGTGAATTGTCTGCTCAGCTTCTTATTTCTGAAAGATTTAGTTTTTTTGTCAGAAAAAAGTCATTTTCTCTCTTGAGAGTGATTGTAATGTAATTTTCAAACATTGCAAAGTATGCTATGCTCCCTCTCATTTTGTATTTTTGTATATGCATCAGACTTTCTTTAATGCAGGTAAAACTGAAATCCTGGTTTTAAGCTATTCTGCTGCTAAATTTAAACTTTCTTCCATATGCCTATAGGTCTTTTTTTCAGTAGATGTTGAAATATTCTTGGTGATCATTTGACAAAAGAAACCAGCTTTGAGTTGTAGAGAAATCATCATTAGCACATGTTGATTGGAAATGAATTAAATGAATAGTGAAAAGAAACGATATTTCTTGAATTGAGAGATTACAAAGTTTTAAATCTGTTCAAACCTGTGATATAGTATTGAAGAAATGGAATTTTGGGAGAAATAAGGGAGCATGGAGACAGGTCAATACAAAGCACATGTAACCATCATTCTTCCTTAAATTCAGTCATAGCTCCAATAGCCAAATTCAGCGAATTATTTCACTGTAAACAAACTGTACTTGCCCTGGCACAGAATGTGCATAGTATTCCTGATCCACAATTGTGAATAATATGAAACAAAGAAAAAAAAGGAATGTAAATAAACTGGCATAGTAACAAAGAAAGTAAAACGAAAAATGAAAGGAAACTGTAGTTTCAAGTATTTGAAGTTATTTTGTTTTCAAGCATCTCAGTGGAAACCTCGAATTTGTTTTGATAAAAGAACAAAACTAAAAAAATTGTAAAAGTTTGTGTACTTATATGCATTTATTTATTGACAGTTTCTCAGGAGTTATTTAAACATCTGTACATTCTTTTATTTTTCTTAGGGAATAGATATTTCTGAATGTCTTAATGAAATAATTATTCGAATTTTTAGCTTTTGGAATGAATTTTGATGCCTTGAAGGAATCATCTTTGTTGACTATCATTATGAATTCCCAAATTAAGAGCCACCTTTACCGCTACAACATTGTTTTTGGTTTTTCAGGAACAAGACCAGCATGTATCATGCACTTGGTTGCGGCACTATGTCATTTCTACAGGCCATGATGACATTTGATTTGGTAATATATTAATTTCAGTCTACTGAAGCTGTATCTTAGAAAGATATCGAATACGGTTGTGAACTCATAAGTAATTCCGTACAAGTATGCAATAGCTTCCGAAGGAAAAAGACTGTCACAGAAAATATTGGAAATTGGCTGAGAAGACCAAATTATGATTTGTATACTGATAGTGAGTTAAAAAACACCGTATATTCAAAGTCTGAATCTTGAAATGTTGCTTGTGTGCTGTCATTCAGTGAATTATATGTATAACGAATTCATTATAAAATTGTCTATATTTTGTTGATTTTAGGTGAAGTGCATGCAGAGTTGTGTTATGCTGAATCTCTGTTGATGAAGGCACTGATCACATTCATGGAAGATGAAACTTTTAAAAGCTTTGTTAAAGGTGGCATGTGCATCAAATCTTGTTTTTCATCTTATAAGTAAGTTATTGACATACAACAGAAGGAGTTCTTGTAGGGAGTGTGCTATTGTATCTAAACAAAAAGCAGTATGGAATAATAAAAAAAGCAGAGTACATTTTGAAAGTGGTGTAAATCTTGGAGTGGGCACATTTCATTTGGTGAGATATTTTTCACATTTAAATACCTCTTGATTTCAATAAGATTATAACTTTAATGTTCCAGCTGATATCCTTACTCCCTCCTAGGATTCTGAAGCTACTAGAAATTATAGGTTTTGCAGGAAGGAAGGTACGCTGTTGTATTCATTTTCCAGGTCATAATTACATGGCTCCGTTTATTTATTTTTTTTTTTTTGTTCCCTTTGTTATATAGGCATCCAGGGTGAGTCATTGCTAGGTTCAAGACCCATCCATCTGATTTTTTATGCAGAAAATCGCAATGAAACAGCTGATTAAAGGATTCGAGCTTCAAGGAAGTCTTCGGCAGATACTTTGTGGGATGGTATTACTTTTCTATCAAACTATAGCTCTTGTTCTCTATGGTTGCTGCGACCCAGATTTCAACCTGTGCCATAAAATAGTTTCATTTCTAAATTCAGTAAGCATAATTTCGTTTTGGTTACAGAATCACAAACTTCTTTCAGAAATATCCCAAAGGAGTTTTGACACTCTTTTTCATTGGACGTTATCACTTGATTTGCGGAAATTTTGATAGAGCTATTCACTTTCAAGTAGCTTCTTGGCAAGTGCAAGAGGAATGGAAGCAGTTCCATCACATCTGCTTTTGGGAGCTTATGTGGTGCCATCTGTAAGTCACAAGGCTGTGTTTAATACACATGACACAAGCTTGTTGGCAGCCTGCAGATGCAATGGGAAAAAGCCTTGGTTTTCGCAGATTTGCTTCT
Source organism: Raillietiella orientalis (assembly GCA_036172245.1). Classification (NCBI taxonomy): domain Eukaryota; kingdom Metazoa; phylum Arthropoda; class Ichthyostraca; order Raillietiellida; family Raillietiellidae; genus Raillietiella; species Raillietiella orientalis. Next base: position 2,145,057 of record JAYWIR010000032.1, on the reverse strand, counting down.
GGAGCGAAGTTCATGGTCTCGTTCCATTTATGCCTATTTAAAGGCATGTATTTTGCTGACAATGAACGATGCTTCATTAAAATATCATGAAATATTCGAGCTTATGGAGTAAGAACTTATGAATGTCTGCATTGCTTGAAATTTACAGATGTATTAGGAATGTATGTCAATGGAAACAACGTATAGCTGGGAAGTCGATTCCAATGGAAAAATTTGTAGTGCGGAAAGCACAAAGATATACTATGAAAGGAGTTGAATTGCCTGTGCCATTGTTAGAATTTATGTATTTGTGGAACTGTTTTAGAATTTTGGCTCACAATCGTGACTTGGCACGCAATCGTGACTTGCTGTGTGCCTTTTTACAGATAATTGATGATTGTCAACCAGCTATTCAATCAGACAGCAAAGAGTTTCACTGGGATACCAACTGTCTAGTGCTATGTCTTCGTGGAGCATGTCTTCATCAGTTGGGAAATTTAGATGAAGCAGAGAGTTGTTTGGAACAAATAACTAGGAATCCTCCACCACAGGAAGACTTGTATCTTATTCCATATTCTTTAGTAGAATTAGCAACAATTCACATTGACAGAGGGAAGTTTGATAGTGCAAGGAAGTTATTGGAACATGCTAGAGACAATTATCATAACTACGCACTGGAGTCCAGACTACATTTCCGTATATTTGCATATTTAGATAAGTTGGATGATATGGACTTACAATGCAGTGATGCACAGTGTTCTGCTGCCATGTGATAACATTCTTGTGAGACTATCATAACTAAGCAAATACATATAGCATTTCTTTAGTAATAATCTGTTTATTTACATACCTTACCTTCTGTGCTTTCTCAATGGAAAATTTTCCGTGCATTTGAGGATATATTTGAATGGCAATGATTAATGTGACTGTCAAGTTTTATTTTATTTTACTTTCATTAGCCAATCTTCTAACTGACTCAAATCCAGTTCTGGTTTGGCTGCAGCACTGCTTGCCAAAAATCTTATAGGGATTGAAATCTCATCAAACTGGAAATCTTTCCCTTTTCGTCCCAGGAAAGTTTCTTTTGTAAGAGAACGACCATTTGAAACTAAGTTTTGGGAGTGTGCACTTCTCAATTTGGTTCTAAAATTTTTAATGAACACCAACCAGATGAAATTTATACATACATTTCCATTTCCAACATTGCCCGCACAGCTTGTGGTGCTTTGGACAGTGGTTCATCTTGTTTATTGCATAATACTAAAAAGTTCGGTCGGAGTTTTCTTACACATTCATCAGTCAAGATATCATACAGGAAGCTAAAGAATTGTTCAATAAACATGAGCTATGACAGAATACTAAAAGTGCATATGACATCAAAAATCTCTGTAACTCTGCCATGCACTTGCATACATCCAGAGATTCAGAATATTTAACACAAAGACAAAGGCAACATGCAGCTCTCTTTGCAAAATGGAAACATCCTGCAAAATTAGTTAATAATAATGAGCAATAAGGGCATAGGCATTGATTTAGAGGAGTAAATTACAATAAGAATGTCAGTTTGCTTTTAGAATTTCTGCATCTCAGTTTGTACATACAGTTTTGTGCCTGCCTGCAATTTTGGTAAAGAAAGGGTACTGTTCAAATCACAATCATTTTGTCCATAAACCATAAAAGAAAACAAGATGAGAAAATTCCTGTCAAGATTTGTGACTCCTTTATTTAATAAATGCTTGTTTTTAACAAATGATACAGCTAATGACTGATGTCCAGCATGCATCAACAGGAAAAAAAAAACTAAACTGCTTCTCTTTGTCTATTGAATTACATAAATAGTAATTTGTATAATTAAAGTTCATGAAGTGACCTCCTAATCAATAGCTGACCATATATATTTGTGCAGTCAAATCACTTGATTATTTAGGAACATACACCTTATTCTATCTGCAACTGAAGGAACTTGTTGCAATTTCTACTATGTGTCTATAATGTTTTAAGTTTAACATTTGTCTTAACTTATCTGAGCCTATAATTTCTTTAATGTTTTATTTTCCTTACTTTCCCTTGAGTAGCCTATATGACAGCTCACGAAAGCATCAAGATCACCACAATTAGTTGAAGTGGAACTAAAGATCAATTTTTTAATCATGTATCACCTTCAATTACATTTATTTCTTGGGGTTTTGTAACTTTCAAATTAGAAATTTAGCCTTTTATTGAAACTTCAGCCTATGCTTTTTTAAAATCATTTATGAATGCCCTCAAACTTTAAAAACAACACTAGATTAACAAACTGAAATAGCGATATTTACTTGTTTTGGAACAGAAATCAAAGAAAACTCTTCTTGATAAAATGTTCATACACCAGTGAAGCTTCATCTTTATCTTACTCCGACCTCAATGCTCTTGAAATTTAACAAAAAAAAAAAACAGTGAACAAGCAATCCAACATGTGCAATGATAAAATTCTTTTAAAAGATCTTCCTTCTCAAGGATGAATTAAGATTACTTCATCTCTGTAATCAGCATTTACATACATAATCTGCCCATCTAATTGTTTCAAGATAACCTAATGCAATTCGCTTTGGGGTTTCCAACCCTACTAATGAATACACCAATAATTTCACATCCATCTCCATTTCTTTAATGAAGCCTATGACTGATCTAGAATAATATGAATAAGGAAAGCTATTATTCAAAGAAATACAAGACATCTTAATAAGCCTTTATTAATAACACCATAGCCTACAGAAAATTACATCAGAAAGATGTAAGAGTTTCCCTTGAATGATTTACTGTAAAACATAAACCTTTGGGCAATGATTCCAAGTTACACAATTTTAACATTCTATTGGGTATTTTTTATACAAAAGATTTGTATGATCCTATTTTTCATATTCCAATAAAATTAGTCACAATGAAAGCAACTACCACTTACCTAGCAACATCTTTAATATCTTTGGTAATGGTGAGTGAGTCTATAACAAAAATAATAGCTTTGGCCTGAGATTTGAACTGATCAAAATATTTTTTTCTCAACTGAATGTGACCAGGAAGATCAACCAAACTCCATGAATCCTAAAAAATAATGGCAAAAAAATTCCAATTAAAACAAGAAAGGATTAAGAAATAAAATCGATGCAAACATCCACAATTTTAAACATATCAAGTTTTGAACTGATTGCTTTGATTAACAATCTGTTGACTGTGAAATACTCTTGAAATTATGCAACATAAATTGGTAACCAAAAACACCATTGGAAGTAATGATCCCTTCCATTAATCTCTGAAACCTAAACAAACAAACAAACAAACCAGTTTACTTGCAATCAATTTCTTTTGGCTTGTTTTTTTCCTTTTTAAGCAACTTTTGCATAATATTGACAAATGAAAATACAAAAATATAAAATGATAAATTAAAGTTCAACATTGTATGCTTCCCATGCTTCAACTTTCATAATCTTTATACTCTGTAAAGCATTCCAAGAGATGAATTTTACTAAAAGACTACATATAATGCTAATCTTCCATGCCATTATTTCCACACTATGCCTAGTTGATAACGAATCGCAATTATATACTATATATATCAATCTTCCAATAATTCAAGAGTTTCATTTCATTCAGCTGATTAGGAAGACAAAGAAATTCAAATAAAAAAAAAAGTAACTGCTGCAACAATTACTTCACACATCTCAGCAAGTGTGTAAAAACAAAATCATGAAAAAGAAGATGAAGATCTGTGATTCTGGTGACAGGATGGGAAAATTTTTATCAATGAAAATACAAATAACGGCACATTTACTTCTGCTTACCTTCTGCGCTATGGAGTATTCACATATGTTTGGTTTCAAGGATGTATAAGAATGTACAAATGTTTTTCCGACAAGATGAGAGAACAACAAAGTTTTTCCTGAATCATTAAGTCCTGTTAACAGAATCTTGGTTTTCAAAGACTTTCTTCTAATTTTTATAAACAGGATATCTAGAGGGCAAACGCCAAATAACAAATTATGAATCTCTCTTTGTATATGATCTAGATTAATAAGATAGCCAATACTTACAACAGAACAACAAAAGGGCTGTTAAACAAATTATCTCGAATTTCTTTGAAAACAATATGAATACAAAATCTTCGATATCCTGGATTACAGATTCCAATCTAAAATTTAATGGTTTTGCCATATTTATACTTCAATGAAAGCTGAAAACACAGAACAAAATGAATGCCTGTACCACAAGAAAACTGGATAGTTAGAAAGATGAATGGCTGGCAAGCTTTCAATCTTGAGAAGCTGGTAAGAAATACAGTGAATATCTGTTGCTGCCTTCGATGTTTATTCGAAAAATGAACACGATTTGGCAATATATTTTTATGTGCACATAAAAAAATGTCTCTGATAAACATTTCACAAAAGCCGAACAGGGTAAGCAGTCAAGCATCCACCATGTAACCTTAAGCTTTCGGGCTTTCTAGAATTTGAATCGTATGGGATAGTGTTTTAGTCGTCTTCCTATGTTTCACAAACTGTTGAGTAGACAGCGTACGGCAAATTAATACACGCGGTGTTAACATCGACTCCCGCATAGAAGCTGCATTAGAGGTGTGCAAAGCAATACTGCACGATCGTACCTATTTGTATTGTTATTTTCGAAAACTCTTCGAAAACTTATTTTATAGAATGAAAAAAACATCTCATTACTGACAGCAATGCAATTTCTGCAATAACATATTCTAATTGTAGTTTTGTGTGCCACTGTCATGCACTTCAACGCTGCCTACCAAAAACATGAAACCCCTTACGATAAATGGGACCCCTTAAAATAACAGCACACGTTCAACCTAATGTTCCCATTTTATTTGAAAGATTAGTAAAGAGTTCCCTGGTTACACAGAACTTGAGTGGACCTGATGCAACGTTGGATCCTGATAGTAAAAAGAATGCACGAATTAGTTTCATGCATTCTTTTTGAGCGATTTACTAATATTTTGCATATTCTGTTTAGAAGGGTCTTCGGGAAGTTAATCTTGAAGGTTCCTTAAAAATCACCGTACCAGTCCCTCAAAAAATGATGCTGATGAAAAAGAAGAATGCGAGATTCTTAAAGGCGAATGATGTACAGCTTTTCTGCTGAGAATTTACGAGGCTCTCCTATTTTGCGAGAGCATTCCAAGCTGATAAACGAGACAATCCTTATGTGATGTTGGGCCTTTGTTCGTCCCTTTGCAGCAAGGAAATCGAAAATAGGTACTTCAGGTGTACCGGGGAAAAAAAAAAAAAAAACCGTACACCTTAAAGTGCGCAAAGCCCATGCGCTGCAAAAGCAAAAGAAATACCGTACAAACAAAAACCTCGACTGGAAGTGGCATTCTGAGAGGGGAGGAGACCACAAGATCAGGAGTACTGTGAGCAGACCTGGAGTCATATTGGTAATCGAAGAGAAGCTTCCTGAAATTGCGAAAGATACTAAAACTAAATCATTTAACTCTCTGGAAGGTGCTGAGATCTTCCAGTGTTGAGGACTATAGAAGGGTCCCGAAATACAATGGGCAATTGCCATTTTCCCATTGCTTGAATTTTTCAAAATCGATAAGCTTTAAAGCTTCCTTAAGATTTATTTAAATCAAAATGACCTATAAATAAGTCTTGGGGTGATCAAATGTTTCAAAAAGACTGTCATGCATTCTGAAGTGAAGAATACCCATTGCAACATAGGCCAGTGAATAAGAGAATTAGAAATGAAATACAAATGCAATTAATACATCAGAAATTCTGGAACTCGAGAAATTGAAGCGATAATTATGAACAAAACTGGTGCAAATTCCACCTTCAATTCGACCTATAGGAAAATGTAAAAGTGAAAATAGTATTCCACTCAGTACTTGAAATCAGAGCAAAAAAAATTGCTAGCATACCATAAAAGTCCAGACAGCTTAATAAAATAACAAGATGAAAGATTTAAAAAAAAATAAAAACCAGATAGACAAAAGAGAAATTGGAATATGTTTGTTGAAATGAAGCACTTTGGACTATTTTCAGTTATTCAGTAGTGATTGCAGATAACATCCTGAATTAACATTCCTCAAAAATAAATTCTCAATGCAATGGATTCAGCAATCTATTTGCATATCGTGAAGAGCAGACAAATTTACAGATTCGAATTAACATCAACAAAAAATGAAACGATCATGAGCTACAAAACTTCATTCATTCTACTTGCATTTCGTACATAGATACAGAATTCTCAATACAAATTTTATAATTTGCAATAATAAATCAAAGCCTTGTTTGCAGCTCGTAGCTGACGATATAAAGTAAGCTTATTTTAACAAATCGAAGGAATTCTATATCTCATGCACAGGACTCATTTTTTCCCCATCTATTGCTTAGGCTTCTCATAGAGAAAAAAATGGGAAAAAAGTGGTTTTATCAAGATTAGAAAATTAATTTTTGAAGCAGTGTTACTGAAAGCATTTAGGAATTCAGCTTCTATTGAAAAAAAAATTGAATGAAATTAGGGTTTGAGTAATAAACCTAATTTACTGAAGTATAATGCAATAATGATATTGTGTAGTCATCGTTCAGAAATAGTAGTCGCCTTTTACCTTTTGTTGGCATTTGGAAGTCATATACAGTGAAATATGAACTAAAGAGATCAAATAAGCAAATTAAATACGTAATAATTATTTACATTCCCCAAAGCAATTAATTGATGTTTAAATAATGAATACTGTAACAAGGTGTGAAGTTCAGCATGTACATATGGAATATACACTATTTTTTGTGTACCAAGAAGCAAGAAAGCACACAAAGCATGGAAGGTACCAGAATTATTATGTGCATCAAACTATAAACTAATTAAGTGTAGCAATTCATTGTAAATACATCTGAAAGTATTTGCAATGACAACAGGAAGCATAATGGATATCTGAGATGTCACTGAATTTCTGTGAATCATTACAAGGATGGAATGAGCACCTATCTCAGAGAATAAAAAACATATATGATGAGGAGAGAAAGTGGATAGGTAGCTTCATTTCCAAATCCTCCAAAAGTGTATGCCATGAACAGCTTGAGTTATAGATATTTTGTAAAATGCTAGAAATCTGAATTCAAGCTTATGAGGAGATTAAAAACAGTATCTCTGTTTGATATTTCTAAATTAAACAGACTAGTTACAAACTAGTGGAGATTAAAAATATTTTTAGTTATCATTCTTCACATTATTGTTATTGTCTGATGATCTGAAGATCTCCAAGTCATCTATAAAATTAATTTTTCTTTTATTTTACTCATTTATTCTCACAAATGATTTCCACTCTTATGTTCTGAGCAGTGATAACCCAATATCATTCCAATAAATGCATTCATCAGCACAGAACATTCTGCGTTCTCAAAAATCAAGTATTCACATTTAATAAGATAACGTAAAGGAACAAAACGCATAAAATTAAAAACACAGAATGATGAAATGTCTTATCTCTTACATATTCCTGAATTATTTCCTGTGCTCTTTCAACGAGATAATACGAATTAAATCAAAGAAAAGAGAACTTTATGGACCGTGAAACGGAAAATGGAAAGAAGCTGACAATCATCAGACGGATGAAAATGATCAAATGAGCTCTTCAGAAGCCTCAAAGCACAGTATAAGAAACAAGACGGCTAGGAAGAAATATTTCCTTTGCCGGGCAAAAACCCAAGGGTGAGATTCCTCACAGTCTTCAACTCTTTATATCATAAGAGGAAATAAGGAGGAAAACTGGTAGGGTCGGAATGATCAAAACATGTTCGAAAGGTTTACCTTCACGATTTATGGAAAAGTATTTACAAACAATAAATTAATGGCATGAAATAATGACACCCAAAAAATAACAACATATTCCCCAACGGTGGAATCGCAAATTACTGATTATTGAAAATCTGCGAATTTTCCGTGGACTTCCATGGTAGAGCAGTTTTAAAATTCTGCGTATTCCCTTAAATGAAGGGTCTGGAATCTGACATCTGTCTTCGAAACCCAGCTACTAGTTACAGTGCACATTAGAAGCTCTCACTGATACAAAGACACTCGAAATTTTTTTATTTGAAATCTTAACTATAAAGAATGATAAGATCGAAAACAGACTTCGAAGGCCCATAAAGGAACACACATAGTTCAAGGGACAAGTGAATTTAAGAAATGCGAGTCAACTCTGTAAACTAAGCAACCGCCTAAACCATAGCCAAGGAATTGATTAAAAAAAAAATTCCTGTACTAGGTCAACTGAGGACACCGGAAAAAAAATGGCAAATCAATGGGAATTTATATAAAATGGTAATTATTTTAAATGGATCAGCTTTTTGAATCCACATATTGCATGCACATACAAACAACAGAAATGAAAAGAAAACAGAAAAGAGGGGAAACAAGAACCAGCTTCACACTTCAAAGCATGGATTTTAGGTGACCATAATGAGAGCGCATATTGGGAACAAAATTCAATGTATAGAAACAGAAACAAAGAAAACAAGAAAAAGTTTACGGCATGTTCTGCTAACCATGGTGTAACAAGATTCAACTTTCGGTAAAGTGACAGAAAATTTGAAACTTACTGAATCAAAATAAATGGAATGAGCCGTCTTTAATTCAATGATTTAAAATTCTCAACCAGAAGCAATTTTTAAAGTGTATTTTCCTTTGGCTGTTTTAAAAAAATGAGATTAATGAAAGTAGGACACATACATGTACTGGAGCAAAGATAATCACTAAGGAGAAGTATGAAGATTCTTCCAAGTTCCACATTTAATTCAGGGAAGTTATAAGATGAAGAGAAAGTTTGTTTAAGGTAGATAAAAAATTAGCATTGAAAACATCAGAAAATGTAGAAAAGCACAACAAACTTTATCATTCAATATCAATATCAAGAATACAAAAGATTTCAAGAATACAAAAGGAAAAACATTTGCATTGTCTGCAAGACATGGATACACTATTGAAATAATAAAGATCATTCATCAAATCAATTACAGAAACAATCACTATTTAGATTAAAGCACTAAGAAAAGTAAATCATTATTGGAAAATATGCAATGAACTAAATATCAAAAGAATTAATTTTTTTTTTTTTTCTTTCAATGTAACTGATGAAGAATATCCAAGAAAGAATGCGGAAAGAGTCAAACGTGCAATGCATAGAAAATGAGACGTAAAATTTAATAGCACTTCTTAATGGCCGTAACTATGAAGACAAGGCATTTAATCTTGAAGTAAAATATCAGGTTATACTCACAACAACAAAATGGATTTAATACGTTTTGGCGATATAGTATTTTAAATCAACTACCACAAATGGGTAGCAAATCGGTGAATAAGATGAATTAATAAGTACATGGAATTTTTGTAAAAGCTTCATCCAGCTTAAGAATACTTAAAGGTGAATATGGGGTCTTAATCCCGAACAATAGAAGGGACATTAAAGTGTGGCAATTCCTCTTAAGCATGAAGTTATTAAGTAAGCAAAGTCTTTTAAGTAGGAAGTCATCGGAGTTGAGAATATTGCAGCTGCCTGTTTTGCGCACCCCATGAAATGTAAGCGCCGAAAGATATGAATATCGTATATCTGGAAAGAAGTGATTGAAAGTCCAGACCTGAACTTCAGGAATGCTGAATGAGCAGAATGAAATTTCAGCGCGAGATATTAATATGTATATTTCATGACAGGACCTTCAAGAATTCCTACCCAGAAATTCTAGCATGGTTTGTATTCGAATGAGGAGAATGACAAATCATGAGGAAGCAAGCAAATGGATCACACCCAATCTAGCAGCAAAAAGAGATACCCAAATCCTCGAATAACATTTGATTAGCAGTTAACGAACTTCGTATGAGATACTTTGGTGCACTCTGAGCATCACTTTCAAAATTCAACACATTTCCTGTGGGCTTCATCAATCACCTCGCACTGCATTCTGTGAACTTCAAGGGAAGAGAAAGAAGTACGAAGTATGTGAGAGTTTCATTCAGTATCGTTGAGGCAACATTTCTCGCTAAATTCTATCAAGAAACATTCTATCAGTTCACTATCCTAAAGAGAAAGATATGTCAAAATCTCAGAAGATTCCAGCATGAATTTTTTACTGCGTTTCTTAATCCAGCATTATTCGATAGTATGTTATGAAGTAGACTATAGCCAAATAAAAATAGCAACGAAAGATCACATACGTGAATTAGTAGCCTTTAATTTGTTTCCAAATTTTCCAACAATAAATTTAGAAGAAACAATCAATAGTATTTTGATTCCTTACTTTCCAGGAAGCGTCTTTTTAACAATAGCTAACAGTAGAAATGAGAATCCGAACTCAAAATCTCTTGGAATAAAAGAAAATTGTCAAGAGATAAGCAGTAAAAGAAGCCTAAGAGGAAATACTTGAATTAAGATTGTAGATCTTCAAATATAGTATTCATCAGGATCGTAAATGTATTCAGTAATTACATGGTTTTTTCGACATTTCCCTCTCGAAATTTCTAAACTGAATGAAATTCTATTTTGTGATTTGAGAGATCAGAATGTTATTTTATATTACACAAAGCATATAATAGCAATCAGCAAAAAAACATATCAGTCATTGTGTTTTTTTGTACTTTAAAATTAGCTTATTATTGTGGCGATTTTGATATGGGAGCAGAGTTGATAAAAAATAAAAAACAGCAGTTTGAATACATTTGTATTTTATTTTAGGAGTACAATTGTGGCGCACTATGTACTTGTTTTGATTTGCTATCGCGCCAGTTGTAACGCGTTGTCAAGTAAAGGTAGGCAGTTTTATGCACTCTAAATACCAAATATGTGTAATTGCTGTTTAAGTAGTCGAAAGTGCAAAATCTGTAATTAAATGTACAGTTATGTAAAGGTTATTTGTTTCTGAGAAAGCAAAAAAAATATTTATTTGCGTACATGTGATTAAATTGTTTTGTGAAATTGCAAAAAATGGCGTTCATGTTTTGGATGAAACTGACTAGGAAATTGCAAGCATAGTGTAAGTACGTAATCTTATTAACTTTATGTTCTTGAAACGAAAACACGCCTCAGCCGTACGTTTATCTTGTACGTTATTATGTTCTGGTAACTAAGGTGTAAAGGTAATCTTTTCTTGATAGTTCAGTCAACTCCATATGAACGTAATTTTCGTATGCAAGTTGTTTGCGTATAGGCCTGAGCACGATAAGAAATGATTGTTAATGTTGTTTCTCATGTCCTGTGTAACAGATTGGTGGTTTGCATTGTAAAATACAAAAGTCTGGGATTTGCATATTTATAATTGGTATTATATGTGTGTTTTTATTTTATTCTAGAGACAGAAGAAGGGGAAATAACAAATGAAAGAGAGAAAGTATTCGCTTGTAAAGACAATTCAGCAATCTTTAGAATTGTAATATGCTGTGCTTGCAACCCTGGTTTATTATGCGTAGTGGTGACACAATATGTCAAGGAGTAGTTTTGTTACAGAAATAATTCAGAGATGAATTAAAAGAAAATTTGAATCCATATAAGTTTCTCAGTGAAAATGGTAACAAAACAGACTACATTTGTAATGCCGTCTCCGAATATAATGGAAAGTGAACTACAAAATTCAACAAATTTGTTAGAGGATACAAAGGTTTCTGGTGTTTCTAATGAAACAGAAATACTACTCAGTCATCAGCAAGATGGTGATAATATTAGACTTGACATCGAAGCCTTGAATGATTTCGGTAATCCCCTTAGTAACAGTGACTGTTGTCAACATACAGTAGAAAATCGAACTTTAAATCCTGGTGCAAATGATGTTTTACTTGCTGCAATGAGTGAATTAGGACCATTATCATCCGAGGTTGATTACAATTCCAGTGAAGGAAATGAAAATGTTATGGTTTCATCTAATGATCCATCAGATTCAGTTCATCTTTCCTTTTGCATGCCGGAAAGTGCAGTTGTGTTAAATAAACCTCATGAAAATCTGTCAGTGCATGATATGGAAAGTGCTTCAATTAATGAAACTGAAGACTCAGATAGTGCTGGAATGTGCCCAATCATTACTTCAGTGAAATCAGAATGTGTTGCTGATGTTGATAGTTTCACATTGAGTACTGATGTTCTTGGAGGAGGAGATATGGGACAGTCATATAACGAAGCCTCAATTGACGAACATTCAGAAACAGGCTTGTTGAAAGTTGAAACAGATGCACAAAAAAAAACAGCTCATGGTAGATTTGTTAATTTAACTGATTGAGAGAGTCAAGTTTCTTTCAGATGTTGATATACTGATTTGTGGAGTATGTAGGCAAACGTATTCAAATATTAACGAATTTGCAAAGCATAAACAAAAGGGATGTGAACCCAATGCTGTTAAAAAGGTATTTTTCTTTTGAATTTGTTGTTTTGTCATGCCATTTGATCATTTTTGAATTAGAATCAGATGCTTTTTTGTTTTTGAAATTTAGGGCTCATAAACAGAGTTTTCGGAATGCTTAATTTTGACATTGAATGAAGTTGAAGAAATAATAGTGATGCATGTGAACATTTGGTAATTGTTGAGTGATCAATGTGTACAAATGTATTGCAAATTGAAGTATTAAAGAATTGAATTACTGGATTTTCAGTAGATGTGATTTGTAAAGATGCCAGCATTTTTATTGCAAACTTATATTTTTTTTGTATGTTTATTCGTGTGCAATATATGTTCAAAATGTATGGAATATTTGAGAGTTATAGCAAAGGAAAGTAAATATAGATTTGTCAAATGATAATTTTTACTTGATCTTGTGTTTTGGATGCAGGTGTAAATGAATTTCGTGGTAAACAAAAAATTTTAAATTCATACAACTACTTGCTTAGCATGTACTAATTCAGAAAGAATGAATATTGATTACTTAATATTCGAAGAGAAATTATTTTAAATGCATTGTTTGGAATGCTTTAAAAACCACGTTTTCCTAACTGTTGTACAGATTGTTGACCCTTTAATTTTGTATTGTAAAGTACACAGTTCCACCATGTACTCTTTGATTAATGAAGGAGTGCCAATTAGCAACTCTATGATGGTGCAGGCATTTTTGTTTGGATCCCGAATTGATTCAGTTCTTGAACTGAAATGGGCTTATGTCCTTAATTTTGAGAATTGTTGTTTATGAAAGATTGGCAGTTAGTGTGCCATGTATTTATCTAATAAGCTTTATATTTAAAAAACACATACATAAGTAACCAGGATTGTCTATCATAATTGGATATATTGAATTGGATGGACAAATGAGCGTAATGGTTTGAATAGGGCTAAACAGTTCTTTTTGCTGCATATTCATCCTCATGTTAAAAATGTCAAATATTCCAAAATGCCCTAGTAAGAATGCAGAATTTATGGTTGTAAAATTTTTGCTGAGATTGCTAAGTTTTTTGGTAAATTTTTAAATATTTGATTGATTTATAACTGAAACAGGAAATGGAAATTGAAACTAAGCATCCAAACAAGCATAATGACTACTTCTGTGATTTACTATTATTATTGGCCATCATCTGCATTTTGAACTGGTTATGTTTCTTTCAGATTTCCCTGTAAAGTAATATCCTTTTTGAATTTGTTCTATGTGTAGAGAAGCACTTGTACTTCATTACTATATGCATTCCATATCGTGCAGAGAAATTACAATAATATTTATTCAGATCATGTGCTTGTATTGTATGTGCGATTTCTTTATTATATGTGAATGAGGTTTTACTGTTTGCTGTCATTGCAAAGAAATTTTCATTTTAAAGACACTTTTATGGTGTGGAAGTGTTCTGCTAATTTGGGATCAAGTAACTACAACAATGGAAAGCTGAATCTTTCAGGATGTCATCCAAGCCGTATTGTTGAAGATTTACTATCCTTTGTTTTGTTGCATTTTTCCATTTCGTTATGTGAATTGAAAAACAGTTTGATTTATACTCCCAATTAAATAGTGTTCTTTGTTAGCATACATTATGTTTGGCTGAAGTGATTTCTATTTATCAAAGTTTTCATCTTAATGATTTGGTTTGGATGTTGAGGTAGAATATTATGCTTCATCACAAGGAATTTTGTTAGTAATTTAGTTCATTGGTTTTTATAGTTAATGACTATGTTACTTAATTTTGATTATCAAAAGAAACCAGGTAGGAAACAAAAGATGAAAACCATTCTCATGTGTAAAAACTAAATGTGAATCAGATGCACTGCCTTGGCATTTTTGATATACATTCTATGTTTTGTTTGGAAACATGTGTTAGGCATCTTACAGAATCCAGATTTTTGTGTGAATTAAAGTCAATAATCAAACTAATCTCTTGAGTTACTTGGATTTTTGTGTATCATTGTCTACTATTTAGTTACCATATGTTTATAGCAAAATGATCATTGGGTGTTTTGTACCTACATCAGCATTACGGATTTTCAAGGTTTTAAGTGTTTGTTAGTAAATAAGATTCCTTCCAACATATTGATTAATTTTGTGTCTACATTTTAGATGTAGGTTTATAGCATAGGTATTTTTAAAAGCTGAATGAGATTCTAGGCCCAATTTTTTTAAGGAGCCACAGACTCAAAATTTCATATCCAGTTTCTGAGTACATTTATGTATGACAAGGGAGTTTTTACCAATCAGACGGGATCTTTGAGGGAGTTAAACTTTTATTTAGTGTGTTGTGCAAGAAACAATTTTAAATCATGCATTCATCAGATGTATGTTCTAAAATAATGCAGTTTGTAACCTTCATGGGATGTGGATTTTTATATAGCATTTGCATTATCTGATTAGCATGCTTAGTAAGAAAATCTTGCACGTAGGTATCACCTATGTGAGCATACTTCTGAAGTTTTTGCATATTAATTGCAGGATCTAGAACATGGAAATCGGACATTTGCATTTGATTGATTAAGTTTTGTTTCTACGATAATTTTTTCTGTTATTGTGCATTATGTATAGTGCATTTTCATGTTTTGAAGATGTTTGTTTTCCTTGGGTGTTTTTTGCAGATAGTGTTCCAGTGTATTGGGGACATGTTTCTCATTGTACCTTCCGGGGATTTATTGGTTTGAGTGTTTATGCAATTTGTATTACTTTAATTTTATTGTTAAGACAAATGAGAAACAAGCACTTAAATGTGCTTGTTTGTTTCATATCACTTCCATTGCATTAGAGACATGGTCAGTGGTCTTACCAAGATTCTGATCAATGTTGTGAGTGTACAAGATATAATCACAGAGTAACTTTAATTGTCAATAGTTGGTAGATATTTTTTGATGAAATTATTTGCTAATGTGTTTTGCATAAATGTGCATCGTAATATGTATTCTAATGTACATAGTTTAGCATTGCAGTGGGTGCTCGAATTTGGATTCAGTACATTTGGATGAACAATTTAATATTGTGCAATCCTTTCCAGAACAAAGATGATGTATCTCAGATCCCAAATTTGAATAACACTTTAAAATCCATTAATTCTATTACAAATAAACCATCAATTTCATTGAATTACAATTCAAGAAAGCAGTTTCCAGGTTTGGCTGAGCTAGCATTTTCCTTGTATATGAAGTCTGTTAAAAGCAAAGGTGAGATTTCAACAAACTGTTATGATACAAAAATGTGTGCTTTCATGGTGGTGTGAGAATGTGTAATTCAGTTTCCATTCAGATTTTAAAAAAAACTGGTTGCATTTTTTTTTTTTTTTTCTTTTACAGCTAATGACAAACTAATGTCAGATGAATATATTGAAATGCAGTGGAATAAATTGAACTCAAAGCGGAAAACTTTGTGGTTTGACTCTGCTCGCAAATTTCAAGAAACTGGTAAATTCCAGCATCCTGATAAGGTATGCAGATGTGTTAATGTACAAGATTGGCATAATAATTACCTTGCAGCGGCACAAGGAAGTCACTTTCGCTGGCCCAATCAGTGAGGAAAGTAAGCATTGTGATCTCTGCATGGAAAACATGGGTAATCTTGTGTATTTTGTAGCATGTTTGCAAGAAGTCAGAAAAGACATAAGGGAAGTAGGGCATTTCAAAGTAGAAAAAATACTAGCGAAACGATATAATCCAAAAATTCACAAGTACGAATATTTGTTGAAATGGGAAGGATATAATGAGTGAGGAAAATTGTTTGTTGGAGATAAGTTGTTTGTTCCTATAGATCTGCAAACACTTGGGAACCACAGGATAATTTAGACTGCCCCACTTTAATGTTTGAATTCGAAAAAAACTGGAATTTGACTCGCAAAAAGCAATTAGCCAAATCAGATGAAGCATTTTTAGAGGTGGATGAAGATGAACTAACAGCTGAATCGACCCCTGAAATGAGTCTATCACCAGGAACTAGGTAATTAAAATAAACGAGCCTCTGATAATTAAAATCTTGTGTAGGCCATCTAAGCAAAAAGCATTGGGACTAATGAAAAAGTGGACATCAAATCAACTAGTTGTTGAATCCGGTTTTGAAGAGAAAGCTCGTTCAAAAAGTGTTAGTGCTGGTCGTGTTGCTGATACCTCGAACGCTGCAGAAGGGATGTCAGTAGGCATTAAGCGGAAAGCTGATAAAACTGATTCGAATTATATGGCACGACTTTCCATTAAAAAAGCTAAAGTGGTCCTTACTCCGATACCTGGATTAGATAAATCATTAGCCAACCTAAAATACGGTCGTCAAGCTGCCTCTGCAAAGTCCTCTGTTGTGAATACTACTCCACTCCCTCCTCCTCCTCCTCCTCCTCCTGAAAGTGCACCCTTACCTCCTCCACTTCCTGCATCTGTTCCTACATTACCACAGTCAGTATATCCTGCTTCCAAGACAACAGAATTACCGATAGCAGAAGTCAGTCCTATTAAGAAAGTGGTTCTTCCAGATGTTGCTGTTCCAGAATATACACCAGAATCAGAAAAAATGGATCTTGAATCCAGTGTAGCCAGTTATGAGATAACTGTCCCCCGAGGGAGAGGGAGAGGGAGAGGGAGAGGCTCAAGAGGGAGAGGGAGTAGAGGGAAGACATATTCAACGCCCACAACTTCTACTCCTTTTTCTACACCTGGCGGTGAAAACAAAACAGTTCTTGAAAGTGAATCTGCTGATTCTATTAAAAATGCTTCAGTGGTCACCCCTGTTGTACCTGCCCCACCCCGTGGACGTTCTCGTGGTAGACCACCCCGAACAACTCCAAAATATAATACATCTTTTACACCATCGCCTTATCGTTTGTATACAGGTATGAGAGGGAGACCACCTACCACAGGACTTTTACGTCGAGGACACATTCCTTTATTTGGTCGTCGCCTTTCAACTGTACCCCATGCCCCTAAGCGCATTCCTGATTATTTGGAATTAGTGCCAGTAACTATGGCAGATGGTTATACAATCGAGTATCGACTGATGCCAAAAAAATCTGTGGAACAAATGAATAGTACGGATACAATCAGTAAACGTGAAATCAAATGGCCTGTGGCTATCAGGAGACCACCCGAGGAGAAAAGTGTTGAGATTAAAATTGATGAAATGGGTCAAATGAAAGTAATAGAAATCGAAGAAGGATCTGAAGACAATGGCGGGGATCACCTGACAATGACTCTTAATTCTGTTGAAAGTGTGCCTGGACTTACTTTGCAAACAAAAAATACTGCACCCACTCAAACCACCACTGTAAACCAAGGTGTGCGACTCTCTACCAGTGTTAGTGACCCAAATACTAAGAAAAAACCAATGAGCCCGAGAAGAATTCATCCTAAAGCGCACTTTCAAGTTAAAAGTATGGGCTCCAGAAGTCCCATGACAGGCCGCACAATCAGTTTATCTAGAAATCAGGATGATGTGCCATCACAGAATGGAGTAACCGATGGTTCGGGACAAGTAATTCTAACGTCAGAAGATAGTGCTGAACAGGCTGCAAGTATTCTTGCAGCAGCTGCAGCACAAGCTTCCCAAGATTCCCAGACTCTTGCTCTTGCAACTCATCAAGATGGCACCACTACTATCATTGCTACACAAGATGGTCATGAGGGGGAAGAACAGGCAATTGACTTGAACACTCTGGCAAACTTGGTAGTCAATTCTGAAGAATTGCAAGCTTCAACTGAAGAAGGTTGGTGAACTTAAAAAAGTATTCTCTTACATCTTTTTAGGCCAAAAGAAAGTTCTTCTGGTTTTGCCTGATGGGCAGATGATTCTGACAGATGTTACTGATGACCAGTTTTCTCAGTTGGGTGTTGATTCTAGTTTAGAATTACAGGTAATAGGTTTTACAGTCAGTATGTGCCATCACTTATATTTCTGAATTAGATTGATGGAGGTTCTGATGAAGCAAACTCTATTATTATTCGTGAGTGAATCAGTAGCAGTGCCCATTTGAACTGTTTGTGTTGAAGCATTTCCAACATGATTGTATGCATAAGTGTTATATGCTGTGCAGAGCATAGTGCATACAAGTTGTCATTTTGCCATAATCGCTGTTTGTAATAAAGCAGAAAAAACCTGTTAATGCCTTTATTTTTGTTACAATTAAGAATTTAGAAAATATCATCTTATTGGACATGTGACATCATGATCAGTTGAAATAGAAAAATTGATTTTAGATTGGATTAAGAATTACGCTATTCACCAAATACTTAAGGATTTATGTTTTTACTTAATATTTACTAGTACACAACGTCCACCCACCGTGAGTTTCTGTATTAATCCATGTATCTTATGTGTAGAGGTGAGTTATTGCTATTATGGAAAATTTACGATCATCAATCACAAGAGCCATTTGCTTCCTGTCATTATGTGTTGATTCCTTATTTAGTGGCACCTTCACTGGGAGTTTATTCTTCTAATCATTACAGGATAGAATCACCAACATTCTGTATGTGGGAACACAACGTAATTGCACAGACCAGTACAGACTTATGCTTTTTAATAACTGATACGTTAGAAAGGGAGTATCTGACAGGATAGGTTTTAGGATTTGCTGGCCCCGTGAAGTCAACATATAAATATGCAGTACTCCTTGCAAAACGTTACCTCCAAGGAAAAATCAGGAATTGAAGGAATCAAAATTAATTTTTGGGGTTACGATTGATTCACAAACCATATACGTAATACGTGGTAATACTTGAAAAAAAGTTCACATTTATTCACATTCTCCGATGCTAGAGTATATTATGTTTACTTAAATACATCATTAACAATAATCCTTTACAGAAATAAGCAAACTTTGGCACGTAGTTTCATAACATTATACCGTTACCAATATCAGTGTAACTTCTGTGTACTTTGGTTCAGTTTTTCTATAAAGGTATTCGAATTCACCGTAAAGAGTCGGAGCTTATGGTCTCAAATAAATCAGAAACCAAAATAAAATCCTTTCTTGTTTTCGCTGGACGCTTGTTTCTCCGTATTTGCAGAAACAATTGAGTCACTAAAAGATTCCAACAGAATAGAAACCTTTACAATCTCGTACTTATTTTTTTCAGGAAATAGTAAAACAGCAAGACATAAGTCCTAGAATGATTGTTTTTTTTTTTATTCGAGGTTCTGCATTTCCTCACTTCCTTTTTAAAACTCACGTTGGAGCCAAAAGTACTCAGCTCAATTAAGTATCATCACCTGTTGCAGAAATTGTGAAACTCTTGGAAGATTGAAGACCTCATAGGCTGCGAAAGCATATTTCGATCGTTTCACATCAGACTACAAATTCATTTTGGAAGCCGATCCAACGTTGTTTGGAAACAAATCGTTGTTTTACCTAGTTGTGTTTAAGTCCTGATAGCTCAGGCAATTTTTTTTTTAAAAACAAAAAAAACATGCAGTTTAGCATATTTTTATTGGCTGCAGCCTTTTTTTTTTTTTTTTTTTTTTTTACTGTAGCAAACTTGCAATGCCAAGAAATAAAATTTCTTTCCAGTTCCAAAAAAACACTTTCTTAGTTTGCGAAAACTTAATTGCCTTACTTCAAATTGACCGATTTGACCTTTGTTAATGAACAAAACCGTGGTGTCCGTGGATGAGTATAGCGGAATTCTGACGCTCGCCTTATCCATAATGCATTGCATTCCATGAACTTCATGGACTATGGTGCGTTTTTATGATGACACATCATTAAGTGTTTTCGTTTAAATGTACGCATCTGTTTCGATAATTCCCCTCAAATCGTGCTTTCCTGATATTGTTTGCACATGAAATTGCAAAAAGATTTGCTTGTATGTCACATATATTTTTTTCCTCATTCTACTTCAGGAAATTACATATTGAAAAGCTTTCCTCCACGGATTCCTACGTATTGGTGAGTTTTAGACACTTCCGGCGTAATTGCTTGGCTTGGTTCGTTGAGAAAGATCTACATTCTTTGGTACTTAAACAGAAACATTCGTTTAAAGAAGCAGATATTTTGCACTTCCCTTTTCATGAGAAATTTGGCGCCGCCGAACAAAGAAGTTCTACTGAAAACCGTAGATTTGATAACAGCATTTAAATGGCATTAGTAACCTCCTCTCTTTTTTTTGGCGAAATCAACCTCGATTTAATATTGCATGTTTACATTTAAATAGGTTTGGACTTTCTGAATAGAGCAAAATAGTTATGCAATTTCCCAGATTTGCGAAATTTCTCGAAGTGGACTAAAACAAATAGCACGTGCTGCTTAGCTCTTTGATCATTTTATCAGAGGGTATGCAGAATTCCAGTGATTTTTGTTCATAACAGTGTTTTATTTGTCGACTTGAACTCAGTTTTGAAACAGTCATTTCATCTATTATCGGGTGTTTCATGTTATATATGTGTATACTCGGATCTATTCTAAAAATGAAGCAGTAAGTTTCATCGTCATGGAAAGTCTTCTTCTAAAGCTCAGGGGGATTGAATCCTCAACTTTTAATTTTTTTTTCTTTTTTTTTGTCTCCCCGATGTGTTGCAATCTTTGAGTCAAGTTTATTCGCCGCTTGTTAACCGTGGGTAGCAAATTGGCTCTATTCTCTTTTGAACCCTGATTCTTTCTGGTCAACTACTACTTTTAGCAGTGTTATTTATAATGTTTGGTAGCCTTGCTGTCTCTTTTTTTTTCTTGTTTCTCAAATTTGTATTCATCATCATCTCTTTAACGTGTAACTTTCTCCGCTCTCCAATCGCAAGCAGAAAGTTTCAATTTGCTTACAATCACAGCACAATATTTCCCCAAAATGTAATTTTGTATTTCTGGAACAAAATGAAAAGACTGCTTTTCGGGGAGTCGTCGCCCCGTCATGAGTTCTGCAAAGAGGAACCAACAACGATGCCAAGTTTGGAATACTTCAAAATGCCTGAAATAGAATTCTGGAATAGAAATCAAACTATCAGAGATGAAATTTGTTGATTGATTTCAAATTTCAAGGAAAAAATTTTTTCAAAAAAGAAAGAAAAAAAGGCAGCACTTGATGCAAAAATCTAGAGAATACTAAGCTTCTGCATCCCATTTCTGAAGCCTTCTTGCGTGACAAGTTTGGATATTGTAAAATTGTGAAACCGTCTTTAGCATTCAAGAATGAGACGTAAACGAATAATGTTAAGTAAGTGTATAAAACTACTTTTTTAAAAAATACAATTGTTCTTAAAATAAATGTGCTCTCCTTTTTCGGTGGCATACTGACAATGTCTTTTGGAAGATACTCAGAGAATAAGCCATCAACAGCTGAAGACTGCAGCATTTCGCTACAGCTTTTGTGACGTACTTTCGCATCAATGAGCCCCCGAAGGCTTTCTGCGCCCACTTCCAACTTCTGGAACGCACCTCGGTCTATTCTGCATGACCCTTTTCAGTTGCTGAAATGACACATTCATCCGCTAATGTAATAGGTGGATTAGCAATTTCATTAACTGGTGACCCTCTTATATATAATGTATCAATAATGATTAAAAGAAACTTTAAAAAATTTGCAGATTTAAAATTCTAAAAAAGCAAGATTTCAAACCCAAAAGTTTCATCGTCAAATCATCTGTTTAATTTCCCCGGGTCATCTGAATCTGCCTACCGTGATACCATTGTGCTTTTTCTTCTTTTCCTTTATAAATAGCCTGAGTGTGTCAGAATGCTTTCGTCGTGGTGATACTAATCAGAAATCTCTTTGTAAGGCATAAAAGTTATTCGAATTACCTGGTGAGTCAGTTAGCCCACTGGAAGAGAGAGCTACGTTTAATGATAGCCATGGATGCGAGTTCTTTCCTAGGGTGAAACTATCTCTAGTTTTTCATGGAAGCACCACAATAGATACATCTGCCAGGAAACGGTGTTCTTCGAAGGATGTTCTCTGCATTCAGTTGTGAACCTCCTTGCGAATCCTCGAGCAATGCCTCAATCACTTCTTAAAATTCTGCAAGAAAATATGAGATTATTTGAAAAGTTTTCAGGATTCATTCAGAACGAAGCCATTTGTAAATGAGTTTTAAGCAATCTTATCCAGAAAAGGCCCTCGTTTTCGTCCCTTTGTTATACAAAATTCTTCTTGCTAATAAGCCAGTGTTATCACTGCTCCGCAAAAAGGACGATGAAAAAAACGTTATACGGTCCGATTACTGAAATACAGTCATTTGAGAAAATGCAATTATCCTAAAAGTGTGCTTATCAAAGTATTTTTGCACCTTATGATGACTGTGCACTGCACCGTGATGGAACTTTGAGATGACATCCGCAACTCACGTGTTTTCCGAGTCCGGTTTTCTTTTGCATTGAAGTCGAACAGCGTTTGAATCCATGGAAAAGATGCCTCCCAGAGCTTTCGATTCTATGCCGAAATACATTGGAAGATGCGCAGACTCTCTTTCCACGTATCTCTAAGCGAGTACTTCTAATCTTCTTAGTGGGAAAAAAAGGGGGGAGGGGGAAGAGAGGAAAAAGCAAAGAGGAGCTTTAAGTCCATTTACTCAAGGCACTCACACATCTAACAGTATGTTGCCTACGAAGGCTATCGAAAGCAACATGGAAAACAGTGACAAGTACTTAACGGCAGCTTATAACGGCATCGAGCAAGAGTGATGTACACAACCGTGCATCAGAAAGGAAAATACTATAAAAAAGAGAGAGAGGGAGAGAGAGAGGGAGAGGAGACTGCGAATCCCATTTGCGAATAAGGCAAGAGTTGGTAATCTAACAGATTGATAGGCAGTCGTTGGATTATTTGTTGGGAGCAATAGAGAAACACCCCCATCATGTGCTCGAAGCCAACCCGATACTCGGCTACTGGGGGTGATGAGGGAGAAAATCCAAAGGGAAACGCGAGGAAGAATCCTCTTCCTTAAATTATCAGCCGAGGTATCCAGCGTCCCTTGAAGAGTTCTTCCCCTTTTCGGTGCTTTTCGTCAACCCCAAACGAATCCCAAAGGTCGGATGCCATGGGAGCACAAAGCCCTCCACCTCTCCCTCCGTTCGCCAAAGGCTCGATTGTTGACCAATCAGAGATCACTGATGTGTTCCCTACTCATTGTTACCCAGCGGAAGCATTTTCGATCTGTACACATGTACAATTTTATTCCTCCAGTGTTGTGAACCTCTTGTATGGCCGCTTTTTTGCATAATTGTAAGTACGAAGGGAAAGCTCCTTTTTTTTTCCCCCCCTCTCTCTCCCTCCTGCTTTTCTTGGCTGCATGCGTGCGTTGGTCTGTCACAGTACACACGAATTTCGTGTGGAAGACGTCCCTGTGGCCCATGAAACGATAGGAAGGAAGGAAAGAAGGAAACGGTAATTGGGAATCAGACGCCGAGGTGTTTACGGAGAGAGGGTGTACTTGTCGTGGTGTTCGATCGGGCGAGCGGCGGGCAGCAATTCGAACGACAGGAAGCTCCGTGGGGCCGTCAGGCTCGAAGCCAGCGAAGTGTGGTGGCCCCATGCCCCTTAAAATCAGCCGGGTCCGTCGTTGCTGCTCCGCCCCAGCTGCAGCCCACAAATTTGTAAAGTGTTTTTCTGCGTTTCGATGTCCAACCATTCGGTACACATTTCCGATTGAAGCTGGAGTACGGAAATTGGTGGTTGTGCATAGGAAAGAGAGAAATCCAAGTGTGTGTCGTTTACGTGAAATGCTGGAGAGTACGTAATGGTGTTCATGGAAAAAACCCAAGCTTCCGTTTAGGGGGAGGGCAAAAAAAAAAACAGATTACGAGGCCCAGGTTTTGTATGGTTTTCATTCTATGTTGTGGCTGTTCGTAACCTTCGGATGTTTGGAATTCTTTCATGCAATCGAATCTGTAGAGTCAGGCGCGCACAAAAGTCAAAATGTACAAGAGCATCAAGATTCTTTCCCGATTTCAGGCAATTCCAGGAAAAGTTTCATCCTTCGTGTAGTCGTATGAATAAAACTGAGAAACCTTTATTTCCTATACGTATTTGCACCTTCATTTGAAGTTTGATAAGTAGATCCAGAGAAATTTACCTCCTTTGAATCGTAAACAAACTGAGAATTAGATTTATGAAGTAGATGCACTGATGAAAATTATCACTTTGCCTTATTCTGTTCTCATATTGCATAAATAAATCACAAGTATCTCAAGAGTGTGAGCGTTTCAATAATCACTGCGACCTGCTGTTTATGTATTTAAAGAAATCCATTGTATTAATGAATTAAATTTGCCCACTGCAGCGAACATTTAATTTTTTATACGATATGTAGGCGTCATACTTCATCAGGATGTTTCATGTGTGATTATCACGTAACTCCTTCAATAATGATGTGCAAGCATACAACTTGATATGAACACTTGTAATCATTTAAATTAACGTAAATGATACTTTATGTTTAATTATGTGGCAGAACTACAAATACATTATTTTTATTCAAAACAAATGTCATCTTGAATCAGTTTTATGGGTTTGTAGTTGCAAATCATTGCAGTTTAGAAATTGCAGCAAGCTACAGTAGTCAGTTTTAATATAGACTGACGGAATGAGTACATATTTAATTGTATAGTATTAATAACATTGACATGTAGTGATTGAAAATTTTATTGGTTCCAATTTTCTTTCAGAGCCTTGAATTATGTCTACTACCAAACCGCATGGTATGATGGCATCTAATCTTCCACTTCTGTTTGTTAGGGGCAAACTAAAATCACTGAACAGTCTCAAGCTGGTAATTCAATAGACTTTTGCTTAAAATGTGTAATCTCATAATTTTTTTTCATGAACTCTAGAAAGATTTTATAGAGAAAAAATTATGTATTATGGAAATTTGGGGGGCAAGCACTAATTCTTGATAATGATAAGTCATAGGGATAACCATTAAGGTAAATGAAGATCAAATGGATTGATTTTTGGTTGTATATACACTAAAATAACTAAATTCTGGATTAAAATCGCTCAAAAAATGTTCAAAGTATATTTAATTCTTTAGAGGTAAGTTCTCATTTCGACTTAAGAGAGGATTGTTATCCTAAACCCTTCAGAATGAACGTATTGAATGGGCTTCCACCATGCTTATAGGAAACATTCCCTACGTTTCCTATGACAAACATGTAGTATGATTCAATATCAAATTGAAGTTCATAATTTTAATCTATGTGAAATCACAGTGTTTCTTGGTTATGATTTGATGATGAGAAGAAACCATGTAAAATAATGGTTTGTACTTCCAATAAACTTATCTTGTGATTGCCAAAGAAACTAAAGAAACTGAAAGCATGTGCTTCTGTGTGCATTGATGTAAGCAGTTAACTTGATGAAGACAGTGAACATGAAGGTGAGGGAGAAGTATGCTTAGATTTTCAGAAAAAGTGCAGACATGACACAGGGAAATACAGGATGATTTTTAGACTCTCAGTAGCTAATGGACAGAAGGAACAGAGTGGCAACGTGTTTTGCATTGTGTTTCAACCATTTGTGATAAAAGGATACTAATTAGAAGCTCTCAGAAACTCGAGGTGTTTCAACTTGGTGTATTTGGATTTCTACTCAATTTTTGATTTAGGGTACTTTTCAGTTTAAAAAAATAAAAAATGATTTTTTTTGTCAGTTGTCTGATTTTATAAAAAGGTGTACTTACGAATTATGGCAAGAAAAAAAAAAATTGTCGACATCATTTGACTGTCCACAGTACAAGGTAGTGTTAGATATGACAGAGGAAAAACATTTATGAGAGAAAATCAACATAAAGGGAAACTGGAAGCTGTTTGTTTTTAAAAATCTAGTAAGTGTGTTGAAATCACAAAAATCAGAATCAACAGTACGAACATCTTGAAGTGCTGAGATGATGGTGGACAGTCAAATGATGGAAAATTGAAATTGAATGCTTTTCAGATTGGTTCCATATAGGGTATTGCTACAGTGAATTATAAAACTTCTTAAAACTGAAACTTTGTAACAGATACCAGTTTGAATTTTTGGGAATAGTTTTATCAAGATTATGAATGGCTTGGTGATTTTAAGTATGATGTTAGTGGAGAATAAGGAGAATAAAGTTTGTATGGATAGATTACAGCCATATTATTACAAGGAATAGAGGTTAAGCTTCATAAACTTGAATGTTCTTTAGTTGCTGATTTTATCCTAAGAACATGCAAATGTGAATTGAAAAAATTTCCTGTTAGAGAGCAATCTTGTATTGGCAAATTTGCAATAGTCAATTATTCATTGGCAGACTTATGCTTAGTTTTTATTATGCTTCTTTTAGACGTATCAGCGTATTGCTAATACAATAGAGCTTCTGAAATAACTGAGAAGGTGATTATTTGAGGTCTGAAAACATTTGATGAAAAATGAAAACTGGAGAAAAATTTATGAACTTGAAATCAGAATTGGACTTTATGTTTAGTAGTACAGCTATTAACTTCTGAAAATGTAATGTTCTGTTTGTTACACATTACATCTTAAATTTCATCAGGAAAAAACTATTTGGTGGTGGTCATTTGATTTTTTTTATTTGAAGAAACAGTGCTTTAATGGCATGCAACATGTGAAGTAGATCATTGTGATTCCTTTTTTGTTTTTGTTTTTTCAAAAGAAAGAATATATAATAGATTGAATTTAATGATCCAGTGACTCTTTGAAACCCTTTTCTAATTCAAAAAACTATTTGATGTTGAAACAGAATGTGCCTGTGGATTCCATAATTCCATTCCATAAACAGTGGGGTCATGTTTTTTTTTTTGTTTTTTGTTTTGGTTTCTAAACCATAAATAAGGCCAAGATGTATTTGACTTCATAGTTATTGAATGCATATTCTTGTTCATCATTAATAGATTTTTTTTTTAAATTAAAATAATGGTATTATGGATTTCAACACATTTCCTAAGTTCGGCTGTCATAAGTAATAGCAATGCTGCCAGTAGTCAGATGTAGTTTATACTGCAAGTTGATAAAATTTTGAATTAGAAGGAATCAGTCTCTGTTTTTGGATTTCTTTCTTTCTTTTTCTTTTTTTTTCATTTTGCTTGAAATTCAATAAGCATGTGATGAAAACTCATCATATATGATAACCAAATTTAAGAGTTTTGTTGTTGAAGAACCTATTTAATTCTAATCTAATATGTTTTATATTTTAGGGTGAATTAGCACGCTTTTTGCCCTTTCTGGTTAAATGCTCGTATACTGCTGAAAATAAAAATCAGAAGCCTGAATGGTGGCCAGCTCATTTCCCATTTCCCAATTTAATTGAATTTGCACGCAACAAAAACCATAATCAGAAAGAAGTTTGTAATTTTAAATATAAATTATTAGTTGGTGTTACTAATCTTGTTATAGGCCATTAGAGAAAAGCTCATAGCAAGTGTAGAATGTTGTTATGAACTTCATGGTTGCCAGTACTTATTAAAGTTCTGCCAAGAAGTATCCAGTCGTGATCAGGATGCATTTTACTTTCAAGACAACCATGATGGGTCTACATCAATGCTTGAGACCTCTACTAACAAGCTTCTTGTGACATTTCGAAATGAGAATAGGGTATGTGTTTGAGCAACATCATCAGCATCATACTTTGTTTAATTTAGGAGTATGATAAAGGAATGTATAATGAAAATACCCAGTCAACCAAAGGCATACAAGATGATGCAGAGTGTCATCCTAAGAGGTCTCAAGCAGATTCTTTTTTGTGTCCAACTTGTCTTCAGAAGTTTAATTATGCTGTAGAGCTACAGGTGGAGTAATGAATGATGTAATTTAATTTTTCTAATTACTTTGCTCCAGACTCACAAATGTGGGAGTGCTTCTTCCAGTCTCTCTGATATGCCAGCAGAGATTGAGGAAGATTATGAATGCATAGATCAGGTTAATAAATCAGTGTTCAGTTCTCAAAATAACATGTAATGAATCACTGTGGAAACAATTTCTTATTACTTTCTGTTTAAGTGTTGATTTGTATTTTTTAAATGTAAATTCTATTGGACTCATTATTCAATCATTGTTAAGTATTCAAAAATCAGTTTATCGTTTTTTAATAATTGGTTACAAGTGAGTTGTTTTTTCCTGTCTGTGGGTAATATTGACATGAATCTCAAAAAAAAAAAGAAATCTTAAATGCAAGCAATTTATTGTTTAATTGTATCGTATGTTTTAATTCTGATGTGCGTTTTGCAATTGCTTATTTTTGCAAACCTCAAAATAATTTAACATGTTCCCTCTTATATATGTATGTATGTTATTGTTGTTTAGTCACAGTAAATTCGGAAATAAATTAGGAGTTTTTGAAGCAGATTTCAAAAATTCTCTGTGTGTAATAGATTGAATGAGAATGAAGAAAAAATGACATAAGTATCTGCCGTACTTTATTATTTGAATTAGTCCGGATTTGCTAACTTCTACAGGCTTCAGATATTTTGGAAGGAAAGAAAGGAATACATCAGTAGAGGGTTTTGTTTTGGTTTTGCAAAGTTGCTTGCTGCATGGGGATATGGTTCCTTTCTAAGTGTATTCCTATCATTAAAAAGATATTTTATTTAAGTCATTTAAGACTGTCATAGCTGTCATAGCTATTTGTGATACCTTATAGACTTTCTACTAGAGAAATTGCAGCAGAGTCTGTAAGTATAACTGAATGAAATTTTGAACTTTAACTTTTGAACTTTTAGTCCTTTGGTGAATGCATCAGATGATATGAGATTTATGCTTAAGCAGTGTAAAATTGTCTTATGTTTTATTGAATAATGTTTGCAAGAAATGTTTACTGAAATTCTATAACCACTAGATTGACTTTTTGGCTTTCCATGGATTGCAGCCAGTTGAACAGAAATTTTTTCCAAAGAAAAGTGTCCTCCCTACAAGTGTAACAAATGAAACTATTTCTCTCTCCATTTTACGTTATTTGAATGTACCCTTATCATCTCCTTTGGGACTTAGGATAGTTCAGCAGACCAACAGTTGTCTTCCTTATCTTACTCAGCAACTAGTACCCCGTTATGAACGTTTCATTCAAAAAAACTTAGCACCCACTGTATCATCATCAGTCCCATGGCAAGTTACATTCCGGACAACAAGGGTAGCCAATCGCAAGTCATTTCCTTGGTTTCATTCCTATTCTTTCACTCGCCAGCAACGCCAAGAGAGACTTCGGGTTATCCAAACAGGTGACTTGCTAGTATAATTCCCATTCTTTGAATAGAGAATGTTCTCAGGTTTAAGCAAAAGGTCTCGAATATTGCTTTGGCACTGCAAGCCTCTTTTCATACTGCTCCAGCGTTTGCCCAATTCCATTTTAAGCGGAAGCTCTTCATTTTCACCTGCAAATGTTTCCCATCAACCAACTTCAGATGTTGAGATCATTGATCTTACTGTATCCAGTGAAGAAGAAAACGAAAACGACTTGCAGATTAGTGCTGTTTATACATTGTGTAGTTCTCCAACAAGTTCATCTTGGTGGGCATCAAATCCACATATTGTCCTTCCACAGCATACTTCATTCAATAAACCTGTAGCCATTGTCAAACCAGAACAAAAAATTGATCCTTATGAAGATAACCCTCAAAGTGCGTGTTGTAATCCAAGTGTTCTAAAAGATCATTTCCAGCACTCTCTGTTTGAAGAACCTAAAGGTGCATTGCATCAACAGTGGTGGCCCAAAGAATTAAGAGTTCTGCATATGGATGAATGCAAGGAACTAAAACATCGTGGTCTTGCGGATTTGCAACATGTTGAAGGGCACATCACTCGAAGTGGCAAACAGTTAGTTCTTAACAAATAGGCAAACTTTTGAAAAACATTTTAAGTTTGCATGCATTTTTCCCTGCAAACGATAGAGATTATTTTTTAAGCAGCAAAAATTTTAATTATTGGTTTTACAGACTGCATGCTAACAACTCTCTTGCTCTAAGTACGTACTTTGAAAATACTTGATTTATGATGTATCTATCCATTTAGGGGTAGGATACAGTTCTGTTCTCATTCTTGTTGTATATCATTTTAAGTATTTCAACAAGTTCATCGATTATTTATTCCGAAATATTTGAAAAAATACAGTAAAATAGCTTTCTATCCTTTTAATATTATAAAATATATAATAATTTCACTTTGAAAAGTATGCAACAATGATGTAAGAAAAATACATATGTTATAGTATTTTCTGTGTCTTATATGTTTTCAATATGTTCATTAAACTGCAAACATGTCTTGCTGGTCATATGATATTCCAGTTTGTTATTGCATGGCAAGTAAAATTAAATATTCACTTTATCATTTTGTGGCATTGTGAATGTTTACTAAAAATTTTGAGTAGAATAACTGCAATCCTTAAAAAATGGTATGCATTTGCAAGAAGACATTGATGCTAATATTTGTAAAGCACATACACAAACCTAATTTTGATTTATAAGAACATGTTTTAAAAAGCTTGGTGTATTGGAGGATCTAGATTGAAGATAAATATGAGTAAAAAGTATTCTTATTTTTAAAATCTGAAGTGCTTTTACTATTTTTAACATCTGAAATTCATTTCAATGTGTGATATGAATGATTTTTATGATCGTGATATGCAATATGAATGAAATTTTCGAAATCATCAACTTAGTTTACTAACAGTCTTTGAGATGTTGATCAATTTTCTCAACTACTATTTGATGGACTGATTGGTTGAATTTCCCGATGAATGTTTCTTTTATTTTTTCAGACACTGATGCAAGTATCAAACCTACTGGAGTGACGAATAAAATATTTGTTCATTGCATAGTAAGAAGGAAGAAATTTTTATTTGTTTTATAACTTTGTGTTTTTGTGAGAACTTTAAATTTCAACTTTTTAGTCTAAGGAATAAATGAACAGGAAAGTTACTGGTGTTATGCTATATGCTGTAACTGGGATAGTATCTCATGCAAGTGTGAGATTCTTAACTATTATCTATGAATATCCTCAGTATACCTGTGTGAAAACTTCAGATTAGCAAATTAAAGGTGAAATCCACATTTGGAATTTTCGAATTAACAGAAGTTCATGGAAGTTTGAGGTATTAGAAGTTTTGTAAGGTACACTGAATTGAATTGAAACATATGGAACTTTGAAACATGCTTGGTATTTTTTTTTTTTTTCTTTAGGAAATGTCGATGGCAAAGTCAGGTTTCTAATTGATATTTGTTATAGCCCAGAAAATTCCCAGAAATTAATCATACCTCCATTATTTTAACATATTTTCTTTGCCCACTTACTTTCCTAGATCACTTTTGTTTCTGTGAAGCGTAAAAAAGTTATATTCCGTTTTCACTATCAAAGAAAGGTAACAAAACATCGGGAATGTAACAATAACACGTTTTATGTACAAGTGTTTTCCAGTATGCCTTTGCATTGTTTAGAACGCTAGCCTGTAAAATTTATCATTGAGGGTATGTGCACATTTATTCTGGATAGCATCTATTTTCTAACTTACTAACTTAACTTTGATGACATCAAATGCTGCTGATGACAGAAATAAGAAACTATTACTAACGTTTAAAACATGATTTAGAACATCAAGAGTATAATTCAGCAGTAGAGTTACATAACATCATTTAGTACTCCTTAAGGTGCAGAGATTTAGGTGTTAGGCAAATGAATTGAATTCTAAGAAAGATAAAGAATCAAAGGAGAAAGGAATTTAGAAACAGCAAAAAGGAGAACAGTTGAAAAGAATGAGACCTCGAGATGCAAATGAGAAACATTTCTTTTCCTCAAAGTAAGTTTCCATCAGACCTAAAATTAATTGTTTTCTAAGTAAACAAAAGTGTTCATTGAACCCATCTAGAAACAAATATAAACTATTATAAAGTTTGATAGAGTGGACAAGTTTGGCATTTGTACATTTTTAGTTCAGTAGTTTCATTTGATTAGGTTTCATAATTGAAATTTATTGCAAAGTAAATATTTTAGGATTACAACATAAGCCATGCAGGATAAAGGTAAGCGCATTAAATATGAGTCGTTTGAGAAGAAGCATGGAGACGTTCACGAGTATAAAAGCTCTTTGTTGATAAAAGCAATTCTTGCAGATGAATGTAAACTAAATTAAGTAAATGGTAACACCAATCAAGAATGTTTTCTTGAAGATGGCCACTCTCGAGGCATATTTTGGAAAGTATTTTAGCTGGATGGAAAGAGTTGTGCAAGTTAGATTCAGGTGATGGTCTGTTGGTTGATAACTTTTCTCCTCTTTGTTCTCCATGTAAATTAATTTTCGTTCTGATAGGGTTGCACTTGCTTGGTTTTCATTTCCATTGTTATTCATTCCCTGGGTTTCTTTGTAAGGAAAAAGTTTCTAGGAACTCATTAGCCGTTGTTTCTAATGGAAATTATTCCAGATTCTTTATGTAAGTAGTGTCTGTGCATGGAACAACCTAGACATATTCAGCATGAGTAGAAGTTCAAACTCAAAAGGTGTGATTGAGATTTGATGCATTTCACAAAGTGAATGGGAGTTTGGTTTCTCCCAGCAAGTAGCAGTGCCTGTTCCCCATCCTGGTGAACAGCAATTCAGAAATGTGCATGATAGGCAAGATCTATAGGTTGTGATAGATGCAAACATTGTTCAGGTCCATGTACTGACTTTTCGTTTTTCTTCAGCATCTCTTTTTGGGAAAGACAAGCAGATCACTTGAGAAGGAGCCTAAAAATTGCATTAGAAATATTTGCAGTGTATTGAAGTTTACTGTCATGAAATGGATAAAGTGTGCAAAAGTGGTTTTTTTTCACTCCTCATGTTTCAAGAGTAGCCTGACTTGGCGTAGTTTCAATGATGAGTATCAAATTACAGTTTTAATTTCTCAACAAAAATTGACGATACTCTCTCCTTAAAAAAATCCGAAACTATGCCTTTGACTTGGTTTTGGTTCTGTGTATCTTGTACACCCTTATTAAGTTCCACAGTCCCTCATTGGTACCTGACTCACAATTGCTGGTTTGCTTCTTGTCCTTTACCTTTCTCTCAAAAAAATTGGTGCAAGGTTATGGTTGTCACTTTGCTAGGTTTTTATGAAAGTCTCATATTTTCAGAGAAATTTAAACCAGCAGCATGCATTCCCTGTTCCTGAAACTTTAAAACTGTCTTGTGGATGCTGATGTTTGAGACACAGCGAGTCCAGTTATTCTGTATGTTTAAGAAGAATGGTTCTTAGTACCCACTCTTGGGTATCTTAGAGAACTATTTGATCTTGATTGTTTTGGCAAAAATGAAGGTATTTTACAGTAAGCAGAGCCAAATTAAAAGTTCGTATTAAATAACTGGATCAATTTGGGTGGGTGGGAGATGGAGATTTTTTCTCATCAAAATATTTCATGTAGTTTAATGGTTTGAATGGCACGTCAGTAATGGCAGTTGTTCTGTGAACAAAGCATACTTGTTTGGCTTGTTCCCATAAGAGTGTATTGTTCTGTCTAATTGTATACCACTTTAAAATAAATTACTGTTTTCATAGTTGACTTTTGTACCTGGAGCTTTGCACATTAATTCAGGCTTCAACCTAGTCTCTGGAAAAAAGGATAAGTTCGTGTTTGGTGGGAGGGAGGGGGAAGAAAAAAAAGCTTTATCTTACAGACTTTAGACAGATTTTAAATTTCACAAAACTTTTGCAGTTCATATATAAAGCATGTATTATTTGTTTGGAATCTCCGTCCTGTCAGTCCATCAATACAAGTGTTTCGTAAAAAGAATTTTAAACTAATTAATTATAATTTTTAAGTGACAATTTAAAGTTTGACGCAGTTAACAACATCATACT
Source organism: Raillietiella orientalis (assembly GCA_036172245.1). Taxonomy (NCBI): domain Eukaryota; kingdom Metazoa; phylum Arthropoda; class Ichthyostraca; order Raillietiellida; family Raillietiellidae; genus Raillietiella; species Raillietiella orientalis. The sequence continues at coordinate 2,110,952 of JAYWIR010000032.1, read as the reverse complement.
ACATCAAAGATCCTGATGAAGCAGCCAACATAATTACCACCTTAAAACTTTGGGAAAAACTTGGGAAAATGTTATGAGTTTTTGAAAAAACGGATTTTTCAGATTGAAAAATGAATGGGGAATCCATCAACAAATGGATAATCCGGGATCACTGTAGATGAATGAGATTAATAAAACAGGGATTGAGAAACAGGCCCTAGGTAAAAGTTTGAAGTGGCTCGCCTAAGTAAGAAAAGCCTTTTTTCCGGTCTTTATCTGCAAGGTGTAACAGTGAAGCTTTCTATGGAAAACTAACACGATTAACGATAAATAAATGGCCCGATCGTATGAGCCGGGGAACATTGCCAATAGAATTACTCTAAATGCAAAGCACTCAAATAGACAAATTCCAATAGACGTGTGTCCAGGTCAGGTTTATGTTGCTCCGTTTCGAAGTGCTGCTTTCCTCGTTGAGGTGTCACCTTTGGCCGCGTCCTTCCCTGCAGGAATCGCTAATGTTTCGAATCCGACCGGCTCTTTCCAGCGTTTCGAGTCATCCCTCCTGGAGTGATCCCCGACAAGGCTCTCCTCCCTCATCACCTTCCTTTCGAGAATACGCTTTTGTTTAGGTTGAATGGATTTTTGCAACCTGAATCTGTGGCGGTTATTGCAGATTCTACGGCATTATCCTGTGTTCAAGATGACGTGGATTTCTTCATACAATTTACGGGACTTTCACTCTCGGCTGCTGATAGTCTTTGCAAACATTGGAACGATTGCGTTGTTCCCTGTGTATTTCAACATACCAACCACCAAGTTGGTTTTTCCCCCGTATTACCGCCATTTCATCTTCACTGGGAAGGAATGATCTCTTTTTCCCGAACTTTGCTGGGCGCAGCGCCCCAGAACACGCTGCCTTTCCTCGCATCAGACTACGGACTGGGAAACCCACGGTGCTTCTCCCGAGGGAAGTCCGGCTTTGTGTTTCCAATGCGTCCATCCACACTCCTGCGGCGTTCTTTGCATTGCTGGCAGAGATAAGTCCACGAAGAGGTCCGCGAGTGTGGCACAAATCGTGGCAAAGACGCTTCCAGAGATACGCCAGAAACCTTTGAGATCTACAGTCGGCTGGTCGCGACAGATGACGGGGGAGCCGAGTCCGAAACAAAAAGTGAAGCTGAGGCCTTCTTCAGATGGAAAGCAGCGTCTTTCCATTCTGAAGATGGTTTATGTTAATCTGACATGCTTGCTGTTAATCTGCAACCCGGGCTGCGTCTGCCATTCTGGTTTCTGTGAATTCCGTATTCACAAGAGTGACCGGAAACTTTCCAAAGCATCAGAAGTCAGAAACTTTGCCGTGAATCGTTGGAGAATTTCCCCCAAATAAATATACCTCTCGGACTCGAAGCCACAAGGCGAATTCTCACTGTGCTTTCGTGGACGTGAACTGTGTCGGCACTTCGGCGACACCTTGACTTTAGCAGTGTTTCTTTCGTTCCAGAATCATAAAGTGAATCGTCCACCGTTCATACCACGAATCTTCCCTCGGAATTCAAAAACACTGGAATAATCAGGTTCTTCTGAAGGATTTCCAAATTGCAACTTTTTTTAAATGAAAGTTTTCGTTCTAATTTCTTTAACGAAAAAGCATATAAAAGACATTGCTTAAAAGCTCTTTACCTCCGTCCCTACGCTTCCTCTCTGGAAAAAGAAAAAAGCATGGAAAAGTCTAGATGCCATTAAAAAGAAAATGAAAAAAAGGGAAAGGAAAAGGGGGAGGGGGAGGAGAATAAGGTATCCGACTACAGAGACGTACCAAACATAACCGTATAGTCCAAGACGAGCATCCCCTTATAGTCATTATTTTCAGTCCTGAATCATCATCGGGTGTTGCCAACTTATTTGCTGGAACCTTGTTGCTCTGCTGTCTGGGTCACACGTTTCCTACATTATTGATAAAAGTACACCGCAACCAACGATTGGAGGAGTAAATTTCTCCAGTCCTTCTTTGTAAGATATCATAAAAGGCAATTCAAAGGGACTGAACTTTGGAAATTGCGATCTTAAGAATCCTCAGGTCACCAATCATTGATTTGAGCAAGTATTTCTCAAATTTTCTCCGGGCTGTTTATTTAGTTTATTCGTCTTTCTGTGGAATTCTCTGGGTTCGAGTCAAATTACTTGATCTGATTTTGAATGTTACCCTTGATTTACACATGAATGCATGGAATTATGATGCTTATAAATAGGATGAAGAAAATGTTGCTGGGAGGCGAAGATTAATCCAAATAAGTCCTAGGAGTGTACAGCCTGAAAAATGAGAGATAGATGTACGCTGTTCTTGCTGCGCAACTTAAAAAATACAAATAAACCCCTTTTTCAATAGGGACTGAGGAAGTTTACTTTGCTAGATGAGACTGAAATGAAAATCATGATGACTACGTTGAAAGTGTTTTATGCAAAGAATACAGGTTGAAATGTGGGAGGGCAGAAATCCTATCTGCTGTTTTGGAAACTGTTGTAGGGAAAACAGATCGGAAAACCATATAAATTAAAAATCATACCTAACTGAAGAATCAAGAAGAAAAAAAGACATCAATACGTACTATTTTTAGAACTATCTTTTAGTCAAAACTGATAATCTTTTCATATAGTTTTTAACGGCAGTATTGACGTTCCGTTGAATTTAAAAACTCAAAGTAGACGGGTTGAAAAAAAGAATGACACATGAAAAAAAAATGCTCCATACGAGTGTTTGTTTGTTTTTTTTTTCAGGACTACTGCACAGGCGAAACTTGCAAAGATTTCTCATTCAAATAATTTTGATGGGGTTTCTGAAAATTACGATTGTGCATCCCTATAATAAGCATGCAGTATGTTATTTGTGTTTCGATAACCAGTAAATTCTCTTGAACATATAATCCAGCTCATGTGTCTCGTACTTCATGATTTTAGTGCTAGGGACATGCTAGGGGAGTTTCAAGTACCGAACATAATCCCCCAGAGTTTTTTTAACAGATGCATTATTGTATAATAATTTGAACACTTGGAAAATTCCAGTTTATGGAAAAGACAGGATTGCCGAATCCACTCTTTTAACCGAGTACAAATATGGTTGGGGGGGGGGGACGTCGGCCATTTTGACAAAGAGCGTACAACTTCATGTTGTGAGGACACGCGACAGTCAATTGCGCAGCAGTCTGAATCGAAGGAAGTGTGCGTTGTATGCAAAGCAGTACCAAGTACACTTTAAAATTGCGTACACTCAATGAGATGGGAGCTCTTTAGGTTCAAATTCACCAGAACGTACCTTACTTGGTACTGCGTGTTTGGTATGTTGTTGCGTGCTTGTGTACAAGGAGTCTGGTTTAGGCGTGGAGTGTCGCGGATGGTTGTACTCGGTTTCTGAAAGCATACTGCGCCCCCCCCCCAAACAAAACAACAACAAGAAAAATAGTGGAAGGGAATAAAAAGGGGAACAGCACAAGAAGAAATTTTCTCTGTCCCAATAAGGACGCGCGCACTGCATTGCACGGTTCCCATGGTTTGCTGCTCATCTCATCCATCCACGGCTACGGGAGATCACTGCGGTGTCGCCGACGTCCGTCTCCACGGTGGAGCGGCGTGGGGGATGGTCTGTGGAACTCTGCTCGAAGCAGAGGAAGCTGAGCATCCTCGGTGGTGGCCACCGGGGTCGCCAGGCGGCGGAGGTTTTTAATTTTAGAAGCGCGAGTCGAATTTATTCTTGGTCACGGGTAGAAGTGCGTTTGCTTCCACAGGGTGGTGGTGGTGGTGGTCTGCCGCCCGTTGCTACCGCAGACGGGACACTCCCACAGTTGCGAAAAAAAAAAGAAAAGCACTTCGACGGCGACAACGACGACGCCTCAGGACCAAATGAGGGAGGGGGGAGGTGTCCCCAGAAGAAGAAGAAGGCGAACGGGCCGGCACGAAGAATAATCCCATGGCTCCTCCCCCCCCCCGAAAAGAAAAAAAAAAGAAAAAAAATCCGCGGCAGCCACACATTTCGGTACACGGTGATGGCATCCCAACAGCCACCACCACCACCACCACCACCACCACCCGAGATGGTGCCCCGCAGGAGACGCCGGTCCCGACTGCTGCTGCTCCCTGAGCAGCAGCAGCAACACCTTTCCCGAGATTGGCACGCGCCACGGACCACCGGCGCCAACGCTTCCTACAAAAATGGAAGTGCAAAGCTCGCAGACGTGCGCTGCAAGCAGGAAAACAAATGCACGTGACGAGCACGTGATCTCTGCGCCGCGGAGGAGAACGTTATTTAAATGCGTAGCAACGGCGGTGGTTGCATTGGATGCGTGAGGTTTGCGGAAACGGGCGCGCTTGCAGTAGGAAGTATTACCATTATTATTATTATTTTATTTTTTTCCGAGACGTTTTTTTGAACCGCAGTCTTCGAACGGAATGCTTTTTGATTTTGTTGATTTGCCGGAGCGAAAACTTTGTTTCGTCGGGAAATCTGAATGCCGTGCATGTTGATCAAATGGAATGAAAGTCAGTTTTTAGAATCGAAAGCGAAAAGGTTCCGGTTCTCAAAAACGAAATCCCCCGCCCCTACCTCCCCACCCACCCCCCCAAAAAAAAGAAAACAAAAAATCGAAAACAAACAAACAAACAAACAAACAAACAAAACAAAACAAAAAAGTCCGCCAAGCTACTAGGGCACCTCATGTTATCTGACTAGATTAAATTTTTTGTAATGTAGTTGTACTTATGTATTTCGTGCTCCACGAAGCAAGTGGCGATTTGTATCAGTGAATGTTAGCCTTCTGCTTGTTGGATTTTTCAGCTTTCAGGTAACCCATATATTTGTACAGTATTTTCGAAAAGTGTGCACATAGTGCTGAAGATGTAATATTTGCATTTGGAAATGGATATGTGACTGTGCTTCAGATTTGTTTCATATCCTTTCGTTTGAGTCTGCATAAAGTAAAGAAGATTTCATGCTAATTTTAAAATCTTTTTCCCTGTGTAAAAAAAAAACTCCTGAGGTGTATGTTTCAGAGAGAAGCAATAATTCACCTAATTGCTGGCGGGTACGTTGACTTGATCTTTAATTTTCTTAGTGAGGCTTTGGAATTGTAGTTTGATGTGTTTTACTCATGCATACGTAATTGTATTTGTATTGTATAAAAGGTTTTGCGTTAAATATTTCTTTTAAACCTGTAATGGTGAATGATGATTTGTAATTACTGAAGATTAGAATTCAGTGTTATGATTTGTGCTAACAAATGAAGAATAGGCATTTGCTATATTCCAGTCAAAATCTAATTCAAATTATCAACTCCTTTCATAAATAGTGCTGGAGGTACTGCTGGAGCAATTCTCACATGCCCGTTGGAAGTAGTAAAAACACGCCTCCAATCATCCTCTTCAACTTTCAGTCACTCTGGGATTTGCAGAACATCAGAAGGCTTGCATTCTGTTAAAGATGAAATGTGCTCTTTCTCCACATCTCTTGGCCGACTTCGAGCAAATCTTAAAACAGCACCTACCCCAACATATGCAAGCAGTGATACCTTAAGAATATGGCAGTGTCTTAGGTTATAATGAAAAATTGGTTGGTGCACATTGATTTTCCAATTTTCACAGATATATTGTGAAAACAGAAGGCGTTCATGCACTGTTTAAAGGTTTGATTCCAAATCTTGTAGGTGTTGTTCCTACCCGTGCAATCTACTTTGCTACATACACAGAAGCGAAGTCTTTCTTCAACTGTGTTCTCACACCCAACACTCCAGTTGTTCATATTGGTTCAGCTCTTGCTGGAGGTATTGTTGACAGTAATTTTCATGTTACATGTTTTATAGGTTTTGTGGCAAGCACCTGTACCAATCCAATCTGGTTGATAAAAACACGCCTACAATTAGATTGTAGTCATCACCTTTCTATCCGTTATTGTGTTACAAATTTGTATCGCACACATGTGAGTTGTTGGTTGCCAGCTGTCTGAATCATGCTTCTGTTGCCCAATAGGGAATAGCAGGTTTCTATAAGGGTATCACTGCATCCTATTTTGGTCTTTCTGAGACAGCTATTAACTTTGTCCTTTATGAAGCCCTTAAATGCCACCTTCAGAAAAAACAAACGAACCAGTCTGAAATCGGATCTCGGAGTGGATGGGAATTTGTGGAATTCATGATGGCTGCTGGTTCAGCAAAGTGTGTTGCTTCTGTTCTGGCTTATCCCCATGGTAATTATGCTGCTATTAGCTTGAATAATCACAAATGAAACTATTTGTAGATTTGGCTCGAACCAGACTGCGGGAAGAAGGATCCAAGTACAAACGATTTTTTCAAACCTTAGCCCTTGTTATAAGGGAAGAAGGGTTTTGGGCTATGTACAGAGGGATGGGCACCCAACTGATCAGGCAAATCCCAAATTCTGCCATTATGATGAGCACTTACGAACTGGTAGTCTACATGCTGACTAAACAGATTGATGATCAGGGAAATGAATTTTATGCTGTGGAATATGTGGAAGATGAATGATGCATTTCAGCCAACCATGTTTATTGTTGTTAATACTTAATTTAGTTTCCTTTATGTGAAAACAAGGGCAACTGCTCCATTTCTTTTTAAAACAAGTTTATTAAAAACGCAATTTCTGGAAAAACCATTTACTTTTTCCTGTTTTGTATCTGGAAAGAAACAAAAAGGGGGTAGGGCATTATCTAATTAGCTTGAAGGTTGCATCATGCCTCACCTTTCTTCCAGAGTAGATCGCACCATGAATAAGGCTTTCTTTTTTCTGGCAGGATCTTTCAGCACATCCTTGTTAATTTGCGTTTTATCAAAACTGATATCCACAAAATAGCGTGTTGGCATCAGGTGGTTATAATTATAAATCTGTAAAATACTCTGTAAAAGTCTTTCCAAGCATTAAAAGAAGTTGAAATTGTTTGCCCGGGTTTACTTGATTAGATTAGATTTACAGATCTAACTGCTTTAGGGATGGAAATCTTAAAATGATAATCCAACATGCCAAAGTAACAACAACAATAATCATAAAAACAAATGAATGATTGCTATGATTAAAAGCTATGATTAAAGGTTCCAAGAACTGAACGTGGACCCCACACTTTGCTACAGCGAATTCACTACAATCACTTCATCATGAATTGTGATGCAACTAGTGGTGGTGAAGAAGAATTATCAAGGTTAATCAAATTAAAAAAAAGGCATGCTGATAATTTTAATTATCAGCATGACTTTTTGTGCATGGTCATGAGATCTTCCTTTCTAAAAGTGCACAAGGTCTTCATCAGATCTTGGGCTTTCAGTAGTACACAGCACATGCAAACTTATCACTAGTTGAAAACTTTGCAGGGCTAGTAAAACTGTAAAAAAAATACCTTTGTGAATGGTTTTATTTTTGATCTTCTGGCAATTTTTTTTTTCCCCATTTTTTTGACAACTTTTCTTGGATATCGTTCTATTCCAATAACTAAAGCATGACCGTAAGGTTTGTCAGATGTGGCTTCATCGTTGTTTTTTACAATTATTGCCTTTCGACCGGCAAATCTCCCTTTTAGAACAATGACCACTTTTCCTGGTTTCATTATCTTCCCCATTGTTTGCAATTTGAAAACACCCACTACAAAGATATTCGCACAAATTTTGATTATTATACAGAACTATAACTTGAAAAAATGTAAATAACTTCATCTTACAATGAATAGCTTAGATTCTACACACTGAACAACTGATGTGTTCTATATACTTCATTTCACACAAAAAAACATTATTATAACGATCACACACATCTATCATATTACAATTTCATTTCTGCAATCAGATACTAAACGATGATTTCTAACCGGTCATATGTTAATTTCTATTTATAAAATACGCCTTTTATCACACTTTACACACAGTAAAACCTAAAAGCTATCCTCTCGTTCACAATAAGGAAAAGGAAAATCACATGTTTCAGAATTACCAGTGTTGTTTCTAAATAATCATTACATCCTAGTAAAAATTGTTGTGTTCAATACAAAAAATCCACTCAACAATTCCTTTTAGAATTCAGTCTCTCTTTTTTTATTTGAAAAATCACCTTTAATTTCTTCGTATGTTTTAAGTTAGAGCAACTTGCATGCATGAAAAATACTACTGAAGCAATTGATAAATTTGTAAAGCTTCTTTGCAAATTATCAATTAAAAGAATGAAATTGCACCATTGAGAAAAAAGTAGTAGATATCGGTAATACTTGCGATCTAATCTATTTGTTGCAGTTGATTGCAAAACTGTAGGCATACGGATTTCAACCAATTAATGTACATGTAATATGCAGCTAATAAGAGTATTACATTAACAATTTACAACAGTATCTTCAAATTTTCCTGTTATGTTCTAACAATAGAGAAATTTGCATTATGTTATTCTTGATTTGATTTACAATCTATGATTAGCTCGAATGCTTTCAGAATTCCACATATAAGCTTTCTATGTTGATGAATGAATGTTCAAGTTCAACAAAACAAACTCTTCAATGCTTCAACTAATCCTTCGAGTCCATGTAACCAGAAATTGCGGGTTTTTTCTCGAGTCCATTGATTTTTACCGTCTTGAGTATCCATCATATGTCATATCTGCCATTAACTACGTAATTTATACTGTTCCTTTTACACTGCTCTTTAAAATTGAAGGCACCGTAAAACTGTATCATAATTTTGCACGTAAATTGTTTGATGTTTATTGAATCTTATAGCAGTGAAGAAAGCTAATGAAGTTCCGCATTGAAATTGAGCAACCAAGACTCTATGGTTCACCAAATATTAGAAAACAGTATACAGGGTTATCTACAAAAAGAATTCCTTAAAATATCGATCTTCGGGACAAAATGAAAATACTTTACGCATTCTTTAAAAGAAATACTATGGCAGTAGTTTTTCGAAAAATTCAATGCGATATGAGTTATAATGTAGAATTAAAAGCAAAAAGCATTGAAAGACTACAAAATCAGCATGTGATTACCACTGCTATTTCAAGTGTATATGTATTCGAGTATTCTCGAGTAATTTCGCCTCACCTAATTGCACCTACTTACTAGGAAGTTCTCGAATCAATCTGTACTTAGGATCGAACCGAGTTCCAGTGGCTTCTTGGCAACTCACTACTTAATTTATGCTGACAGCATGGAAGCTATAGCGGTGTGGCAGTCAGCTCAGAGCGAATGAATAGAGAATATTCTCCCTGGGTGGAAGCTTGCCAGGTTCTTTCCATGGTCGGTGGATGTTTCGACGATTTGTTTCCACGTTGAACTCGCATCAACATTTTTTAATTCTCAACTTTCCTGATAGCTCGTCTTCAACTGAGCTATCCGCAACTAGAGGATTTTTATATTTTTTTTTTTTCGAGGGACATAAGAAATAATCCTAGAGGAAGAAAAGTGAAATTTGAAAGGCGATGACATCCTGGAATATCAGCGTCACGTAAGGTAACGCCTGCACCATATTGCTAGTTCTGACTCACGATGACCCTTCAGTCTTGTACGTCGTTTGTTATCAACGTTGGTCATTCCATGTGTATTATGAGGCTCAAAGTCGTGCTTGATTTTCGAAGTTTTGAGGTTCTCACCTCGCATCCTCTCATTTTCAAAGGATGCATAGACACTTCGTGGAACACAGTCGAATTTCCGAGTTTTCAAAGTGAATGTTTCGTTCCATTATCAGGAGCTGACATCTTTCCAGCAAGTAAAGTTGGCACGCGTATATACACATGAACACTCAGCAAATGAAGTAAATCCTGTCGATAGGTGTGTCGAAAATGCATCTGATTAGGCCGAAAAAAGATAACAAAATGAGCATAAAGACGGTGATTATGCTGACTAGTTGGATAGTGCCCGTCATGATAAAAGTAGTAGGGCGAATGACCTCACTGTTTCATGTGATACACCCTTCGCAGCAAACCATCGCGTGGTGAATTGATCCTAGGAAGATACCAGTATTCATATTTTGCTCTATTTGCCAGATGACCACATATTAGCGATTCCTATTGATTTTCTTGAAGTAGTGCTCCTTTGTCAACAAAGATCGCCACAGTAGATTTCATATGAAACAGTAGCTGAAGACTGACTGAACTGTTCGGGCTGAATTCTTGAAACTGCATCCGCATTGAGCAAGTAACCACATCAGCGAGATGACGCGCAAGTTGGGGTTCGGTGGAAAACCATGGTAAACACCACGGGTTTCTTCGCAGCTTTGGCGCACTTGGAAAACTACCGTTACCGGAAGGTTTGTGGTTCTTCTTTCCAGGTCCTTACATGATGCGTGCACATTGGGTCCTCAAAACAACGGATAAGTGCTCTTGGCCTCTTTTGCTTGATCAAAAGTTCTTCTATAAGCTGAGGAGAAGCAGAAAGAGAAAGTCAAAAGTGAACCAAAGTTGATTTTTGGTGCCAAATCCAAAAAGTTCTTTCTCCACCTCCAGTCTTCTTCGTGACTTAACGCACAACAGGGCCAAAGCGGTTCAGAATTTATGTCTTTCGAATCGCGGCTGATCTCTTCATCACAGATCGGAACTTTCAGACTTCTGGACTCTTTTTGGCGTAACCTTCAGTTCTCTTCTACCTGTTGTCTCCACTGTGTCTTGTCTCTCTTGGTGGGTAGCACGAGAAACGGTACAAAGCATTCTGTCTCTTCTAAGAAGGAGGTAAAAGAGGCAAAATCTCAGAGAAGAAGAGACAAAATCTTCTGAGAAGGAAGATGAGGGTCGATGTTCCGGATCTGTATGTCCCTGCACCCCGAAAATTGCGTTGCGACGAATGATGTGTTGAGAGTTGGATGGGGATATCACAAAGCCAAGGAAAAGCAATCACGTTTCCTGAGGATGAAACGTCCTTGACCGACCCTCTGAAGGACAGTTGCAAGAGTAGGGAACGATACGAATTATTCAAGACCTATGCCTGTCACTCTGTAGGCATTCGCAGGCAAGCGATTCCCACGAATTCTCGCAGATCCTCCTCGAGCCGGAAGTATCCAACTGCAAGCTGCCCACAGTCATCATTGAAGTTGTTCACGAGACCCATGTGGCACTTATCGCTGATGCTGCCGGATCGTTTCTACGCAGATGTCTGTGAAGCAGCCATCCCATGCGACGAGGGGCAGGATAGGACGACCCGCTGGGAAGTCGGCGGGAGAGGGCGTGGCCAGAAGTGATCGCGCTAAAGTTCAAGCATTCTCGCCTAGGGAACCGAACTGCCGCACTTCTTTTTCCTTTCTTTTTGGCAGGAAATTGAAACTGGTTGGGCGTGCAGCGCCAGAATTCCTTCTGACCCGCTTCGCACAGAATGGCCAGCGAGGTACAGAGGAAGATTTTACGAATTTCGCGCAGCTTAATCGCAGCTACGGACGAAAATTCTGCCGAATTTTCCCAGGGAAGCATCCCCCTGTCCCATGGATCCCGGAAATCTTCAAGAGCTGCGCAGCAACAGGTCCGATCTTTCTGCGGATTTTGTACGGAAAGATCGCCTCGTTCTCGTGTCAGGTGACCTCCATTCGCCGTGTCATCATTTGGAGAACTATCCTTGGACTTTCCAACCCGTTTTTCCAGATAATTCATTGAGGAGATAACGTGGAGCAAGAAACAACACCTAGAGGGCTTAAGAAACGCCTCATTTGGGCAAGTGATTTGGGAAGCTCACTCATTATGTATACTAATGTATAGATTAATACGAGAATTTATTTGAACACTTATACTTATTAATATATATATTATTAATGGTAGTATTATCACAAATGAGTTCGCTAATATTTGTGTGCATACATATTACTAATATAATTAACAATATGTTTATTAAATATAGGAAATTATATCCTATATTAAATATTAAATATAGGAAAAATTATAAGATATATATCAGTTGATATATATAATAAAGATTGCAAAAATGAATATATACGCTTAATATGTATATTATATACACATCTATATGTAGATTAATGACTAATTTATTTTATAAACTCACAATATTACTGATATTTATTGATATGCATACCGTTAATGGTGATGTCATTTTAACACATGTATTTATGAATATCCACATACGCATCATTGATATAGTGGATAATATGTTTGTTATGTAGACTGATATACATTATAAAGATTAGAAGGATGAATATGTATATATATATTAACATGAATTTTTTTAACATGCATATTTATCGTTAGGGATTTCAGCGCTCGGATTTCAGCCGAACCCGTTCGATTCAACCCGACGTTGCCTGTGCAGTCTTCGTACCCCATCACCCCACATCGACTGATGCCACTGCCTCCGGACCCACAGCCTGGAGGCAGAGATTTTCCTGCAAAGAGGCACTTCACGGTTTGGTGGGTGCTCTCATTGACTCTCGTCTCTCGAGTTATCTCGCCGCTTCACGTGCTCCCAGCTCGCCAGGGGCGAGACGAGCCGCCCCGTGTCAACCTACCCTTTAAGGGTGGGGTCCCAGGCGCGAAGATGCTTCCTGGTAAGCGCAGGGAAACGCCCCCGACTCCTTGCAATTCACCGGCATTCGCAACTGCACTTCCGGTCACTTCCGTCCGTTCACTTTCGTCTTTCCAAGGTGTGGCGAGCTACCTTATTCTGAAGACTTCAGTCTTGAATGTGTTGAGAGTTGGATGGAGATATCAAAAAGCCAAGGAAAAGCAATCACGTTTCCTGAGGATAAAACGTCCTTGACCGACCCTCTGAAGGACAGTTGCAAGAGTAGGGAACGATACGAATTATTCAAGACCTATGCCTGTCACTCTGTAGGCATTCGCAGGCAAGCGATTCCCACGGATTCTCGCAGATCCTCGTACAAAAGTGCCTGGTCAGAGATATTAAGGATTTAACGATAATTCAGATGCGTTTTAATATTCCATGCTTTCAGTCAGCATGTGCAAAATTGCACTGATTTCCTACTTAATTCTGTTGAAATGGTTATCAATGGACATCAGGTAAAAATTAGACGTTGACCCGCGAAAGAAGAGCAAGAAGTTCAGCGGTCCATCTTGTTGAAGACATTCCTAAGCCCCGTTGATTTCGCGGCTTCCACCTCTTGGTTCTAAGCATGGCTTGATTTCCAACTTGGGGGAGAAGGGTTGTTCACAGCAGAAAGGAAATCTAAAGAAATGATAAGGGGCCTGGGCTAAGGAAAACAGTAAGAAGTCCAGGCTCTTCCCTAACCTGCCCCTTGGATGAGGAAAGAAGAATGAGGAAGGCAGATTCTACAGACCAGGGTAATGTGGACCAGAGTAACTGAGTCTGCAATGGGCACTCAACGCTGGAGGCGGTCCTCGGGCGGAAGCACTTTGCTGGAAGCCACCGGGTTTTCGAAGCCGCTGTCGTCACGGCTTGCCGTCACAGGTTTTCTCGCCACTGGGCCAAGCCTGCCGGCATTGGATGGGTCTCGGTCTCGGTCCGTGTCCTCGGTTGTCTGGAGGGTGCCTCAAACGGTGCATTCTGTAGATGTTCGAGTTGTGCTGCACGTGGGGCATCACCACCAGCTGAGCTGGTTCCGGTATGTCTTCAGAAGTAACAGCTTTTTGAGGGCTTAGTCGACCCATGGGCTGGCGATGATCTCGCGAACTGACCCCTGCTTTCCCAACAACGAGAGGAAAACCGTGTGGTCCTTATTCTCATTTCCACGCCTCGAACGCCGTGGAGAACACACCAACACAGACGAAGATGCACGCTTCTGCGCACTGGCGATCACGCCAAGGGAGATGGGCGAGAATCGACGAGGATTAGGAAGATGAAGCGGAGTATCTGTCTGTCACGTCTAGGCATGGCTTCTTCTGACCCACAATCCACTTTGCTCACTGAAAGGTGGGTGATCTCTTCGTGCTTCCTTGCCAGATGGCACGTGATCCCGAATATGCTGTCCTTGCAGTAGCACAATGAATCGAACCGATGGAGCTTCAAAATGTCCTTCAAAATGAAGAGGGGAAGGAGAAAATCTCCTTCGTCAGCTGAAGAGCATTTTGTTTTCCAGCTGGAATCGACATCAAGAACCTTCTCCGTGCGGAGAGGAGGCAAACAAGGGTTGCCTACTCAGCTCACGGGGAAAATCATCCAAGGGAAAGTCACGCAGTGTGTGGGCGTGCACCATGCCTAGAGCTTCTTCCTCACCAATGGTGATCACTTGAGATTCCAGGACTCATCCACGCAGTCCGACTAAATGTCCTAACAGTCAGGGCTGGACCCAGGATGAAACTAAGGGAACGAGGATGTCGGACGCTGCCGGACAGAAGACGAAACGTTGTTTCATATGTGTATAAGATGGATTTATGGGAAGCAAAACTGGACATCCGTCCGTTTGGGTCTATGCAGAAGAAACGGGCAGGAACGCGCGAGATCGTCAAGGACTGCAGCTCTTGGCGGGGCTGGGAGGAAGAGTCGAACGGATTCGCCCCTATCGGTCGCCACGACGTCGAAGAAGGTCTTTCCTTTTGCCTCACTCTACTACATACATCTTTTTAGGACTTCCGCAAGTAGCAGCGCTCCAGCTTCATCCAATCACCAGAGAGAACAATGGAACCAAGTGTTTTGAGTGTTTGCTGTCGAATGGAGATCCCAAACGACCCGTGCCCGTGAGTTGATTTCTGATGTTCACATCCAGCGCGGTCGTGGAGACTTGCTTTCCTTGGATACATCAATCAACTGAAAGCATCACAAGTGGTGGCACTGGCTTCCCCAGCTTGGTTTCATCATCATTTTGCAAATGAGGCGTCTGAACTCCTCCTTTCCCTTCCTTCGGAGCCAGTCCCCTCGTGCGGGTTCGTGCAGCACGGCTTTCGCTTATAATTTACGAACAAGAGAACTTTGGTGCAGCGGAAAAAGAGGACCCTAGTTGAGACGGGGAAGCAAAGGGCTCTGCTGGTTTGTCCATTCATCGTGATCGCTGCTGCTACACCCATCCTGCTATGGTATCTTGCTGGGTGCGTTCTCATGGTTTTCAAAATCCGTTCCATTGAAACCAACAACGGTTTAAAAAGCATCAAGAAACCTCAAGTCTGTCACCTGCGTCCGCAGATCGGAGATGCCTTCGATTGAGCAGAAAAGTCCCTGTCTCAGGAGACTGACCGAATTAGGGCACGATCTGATCCTGGGCCAGGCGCGTTGAAGTAAGCAATGCATACGTTGCATCGTCTTGGGTCGTGCACAGACTGGAGGTCATTTTCATGCTCCTTTGTGTGCCAATCCGGCGCGAGTCTCAAACGTCGCTTCACCTTAGTTTGGCAAGACGCCTGATCGCCTTCCGTTCAGGGCCCTTTATATGTCTTCTTCTTGGAGTATTCTGTCTTCCGTCGGCTGCACCCCCTAATTCACATTACACGTTAATTGGGCAGTCACGTGGAAAAACGAGCCTTGTTCCTCCGGGTGCTTCGCGTCTCCAAGTACTCGCTTCTCTTACCTCTCCAAGAACACGTGAATCCAGAATTAGGGCAACTGCCAATTGCCATCTTTGTTTCCGAGTCTCTGTTCAACGAGTGCCCGAACTCTCATGAAGATGGGTGCGGGCGAAAACAAAAGGCACGTGCCCGGAACCACCGCGATGCCTGCGATTCTCGAAGTACGCTCGGTGGTCGTCGCAGGAAATCGCTGACTGCCCAAGGAAGGCCACCCGGGCGCGGAGCACCCAACGCAACAACAACAAAGTGGAAAATAACGATGGCCTTGCAAGACGGGAAGTATCTGCGAGATCGCGGGAAAAAAAGAAGCAGCTGGGATTCTGGATGGCGCGTCATCTGGCTGACGCACGTCCCACCTCCGCCCTCCCCAGAGGAATCCGTGGCTAAGGGGAACTCCTGGACACCTGAAGAGGCAGAAACACCCCTAGTATTTGTGGACAGCTACATGCTTCCCGTGAAGTGATGGGACTCGGCATAGCAGATTCCATGCAACGCGCGAGTCCACCACTGGACAAGAGGAAGTGTGGCAGAATGTGCCAGCTGCGGGGAACGGAAAACCTTCCCGATCCTGTTGTTGGATTGTGTTGCCCTCCTGAGTGTCCGGTAATGCTTCGCTGCGGCCCTCCCACTTCCGACGGGCAGCCGCAGAGAGGTCTTGGCGGCGCCTCTTCGCGCGCGACTCGATGCCGCCTGCAGCTTCCCTTGCTGCTCCGCGCTTCCTCCATGGGGTTGCAGCGGCGAGAAACTGCGTCGAAGCGGCCAGTCGCATAATGGGGTCATCCCCAATCAGGCGATTGGGGATGGGAATTGGGAATCTGCTCCTTTACGAGGAAGGCGACAAGATGACCACATCTCTGCCAACAAAACGAGGAAGCTGCCAACATCCTCCAGAGGATGATGATCACGTCAGAAGGGAAGGGAAGGGATACCGATGCAATCCCATCCATCCCCCTCCCCAACATCTTTTTGAAACTGAGCTTTTGTGTTTTTCTGTTTTTTTGTTTACCCCTTTCCCCACACCTGCGCGGACCTCATCGGAGCGCTGCTCACGCGAAGCAGCGCCTCCGAGGCACTTCCCTTAGCAGTGGTCATGTAAAACCACCACAGAGAAAGACATTTTTATATTTTATGCAGCTGTTTCTGTGTAAATATCTTTTGCAATAAACGTGGAAAACAAAGATTGGCGTCATGAACCGAGTCCGGAACTTTGCCGGAAAGATGAGTGGTTTTCAGTCCAAGGAACACCAATTTGTTATTACCGCCGGAAATAACGAGAGGGATGAACTGGGAAGTCGGCACTTCCATGCAGTAGAATCCTGCATTATGCAGAATTCAGCAGTTATTCAATGGGAGCAATAGAGAAGTTTGAAAGGTGGCACTTAAATGCGTCTATCAGGGGTCCACAGCTCATGATCCGCCCAAAAATTCCACAAAAACACGGCTGAGTCTTTTCCTAAGAGGCTTTTTGAATTCCTCACTCGGCGATCACATTACAGTATGCTGAGACATTCTTTAGCGAGCTGTGTGTCCTCATCTACGTGGACCTCGGCATCTTTTATTTATACACTCTACGTATGCATTTACACTGCATGGGCAGGAGAAGCAGTTCGTGGCTGGAGCCTTAGAAAATTCGTTCGCCATTCGGAGGGCAGAGAACACGAAGGTGTGCGTCTGAGAAAACGCGGAAAAATGCTCCTTTCGCAAGCGGGGCTACGGGAAGAGATGCTTTCGAGATGCACTCGGTTACAAGATAAGAGCAAGCAATAATCCTCGGGCGACTGTCGTAATTAATTACACAAGGCTCCCTCTGCTGTTATACAAAGAACGATTACTGTTGTACAGAGAGCAATCATCCTCGTACGAGGGCACCATGATTTCTGCTGTCATTTCCAGGAAGCCTCGGTGGATTCGGGCAGCCAAGAGATTACCGAAGAAGTTCCGTTGCTTAAAGCCGTTCCCATCTCAGACCCGAACTGCCGAGTTCTTCGTTCACTGCTCGAACCCGTAAGGTGGTCGCGATTTACGCTCGCAGCGGCGTCGGCTTTCTCCTGATTGTGCGTCTTCTTGCGTTTCTTTCGAACAGATGCTTCAAGAGCGCCCGCCCTTGAAGGTTCCTTCGATGGTGAAATCCATCGACAGTGGGCCGGCGACACACCCTTTCGACCCGAAAGGGTTCCTTTCTCGCTGGCTGCTGCCTGCATAAAGGGGAGGATGGAAACATTCTTCACCAGACAGCACTCCGGCGGTCTTTGAAAAAGAGGCTTGGCGAATCCGGATCACTTCGAGCATGATCCACAATACTGGTTTTGCTACCAGGAATCTTCTCGAAGTAGCGGAAATTGATGGATGCCACGGAGTGAGAGAAACAGTTTTCTAGCACCCTAAGAGGAAACATGGTTCCAATGTTGAAGAAAGGACGCACCATTCACAGCGAGGGTTCCGGTGGCTTCAAAGGAGGTATTTTATGTGACGCTGTGGTTGATGATTTACGCAACCACCATTCATTACAGAGTAGGTTTGGGTTGGAGTCGGAGTTTCGCGAACGAAACTCACAATCTCAGAGGGGAGGAAAAAGAAGAATGTTTGAATTATTTGACCATTTTTTCTCAATTCGGTTCAAAGTGCAGAGTAGGGATGGAGAATTCGTGGAATTGGAAACATCCAAAACCAGCAACTGACCTCCCTTCAGTGAGAAACTCAGCCATATCAACCTACTGTCACACGCATTCAAAAACCAACAATGGGGGTTCATCATGGATCGCTTCAGGTCACACGAAGAAGAGTACCACCGTCGCGGAGGCTGCTGACCTCGGAGAGAGCCATCAATTTGCAGGTGCGTGCAAGAAGCGTGCGCTCTGCCAAGTCGACTTTACCCGTTCCGGTTTTCCAGTCCGCGCAAGCAGCCCACTCCAAAACGTCACGCGTGACAACGAAACACATCCCGGCGATGGGCGCCGCCAGATTCCTTTCTCTTGGACTCGAAAATCTTCCTTCGCGTGGTTTTGCCACACAGCCCCAGGAGTTCGAAAGTTCCGGCAGGCACAGCTCGCCGCGGGGAAGCCAGAGGCTGGAGACACACTCTGGAACGGCCGCGGCGGGCAATCGGATCGCCGTGCCGCGTGTGCAAGTGCCATGCAGCCCCTGAGACGGTTGCCAAGCATCTTCGGCAACTCTGGGAAGGAGCATCTCTTGAGGCATGCCTTGCCGTGGCTACCAACATTTGGAGTCTGCACAAAGGAGACTTTCCCGAAAGTCGACGTCTTTTCCGCAGGTCTGCGTCTCAGGGAATCGACGAGATGCCAACCCCGCGCCTCCTGCTCTTCTCCGTTTCTTGCGGATCTTTCCGGGAAGATGAGGGAAAGCTTTCCTTTCTCTTCGGCACCTGGCCACACCACTAGAGGCCCAAATCATCTCAGCTCCGTTGCCGATTCTCGCCAGAGGGATGCACACA
The DNA here is from genome assembly GCA_036172245.1 of Raillietiella orientalis. NCBI lineage: Eukaryota > Metazoa > Arthropoda > Ichthyostraca > Raillietiellida > Raillietiellidae > Raillietiella > Raillietiella orientalis. Next base: position 2,092,087 of record JAYWIR010000032.1, on the reverse strand, counting down.
GGATAAGGACTTTCGACGATCCGCCTCTGCTGGCATCGATGCGTGGTGGCAAACAACCATCAAGGGAAAAGCCACGCATCCGTGGCAATCCCAGCTGCTGCCTCTCAAAGCGAACCCTCCGGATGCAACGCTTACGGCGGTTGCTATCACAGAGGCTGGAAAACGGAGGGATGGCTCGCACCTCGAAGGCAAAGAAAGTTCAGCATCCCTCCTGCCGTGCTCCCGCGCGCCAAGAACACTACCTCCTTTCTCCATCCGTGCAGCGGCATCTTCAGCAACCTGGCGCGCAACTTTCATTCAAGATCTTGGCCGTCGTGAGCTGGAGTGCGGTTCCCGTCCGCAGCTGGAGTCCGGACTGCGGGGCGTGGCGGTCCACCGCGCGGGCTCCACGAAAGGGAGCGCAGGAAGATGCGAAGGGGCACCTCGAGGAAGAGGCGTTCCCGGACCGGAAGACAACCCAGTCCCTAGAATGGGGAAGGATCCGCATCTCCACACCTGCCAACTAGAACGGGACTCCGGAGTCATCACCGCCTCCCAAGAGGAACTTGGATTCCGGGAAGAAGACCGCGACCTGAGCGTTTGTTCCGAACCACGATCCAGGAATTCGGCGTCGGGACGGAAAATACGGGAAGGGACGCGCCGTAGCGCAGGGGAGAGCTCGCGGGCAACTCCGAAGTGCTTGACGAGTGGCTGCGGGAGCGCCATCGCTTTGCGCTCCCCCCCCCCCCCCCTTGGGCACCGCCGCTCGGCGACTCCTTGGAATTCGCCGCTCGGGCCGACCGGCTTGCGAGCGGGCGATTCTCTTCACGGCTCCACCGGCGGAATACCGGAGACCCGCGTTCCCGCGGAAACGCCAGCCTCTTGCGAGGAGCCGCAACGCGCGTCCTGTTCGCCCCCGCGGATGGTCGTCGCGGAGTGCAAGAGTGGGAGCCGACTGACGGGCGAGAAGGCATCAGCCGCAGTCGGTCAACAAAATGCTCGCGCTTTTTTCTGTCAACGGCCGACAACGCTTCCAGTGGTGCCATCGTCCCTTTTTTCCACCCTTCCTTCCCTGACGTCGGAGTCGCGGGCAGGGGCGGCGGACGCCACGGGCTCGTCTTTCATCGCCGCATCGCGTGCTGCTTGGAACTTCGAGCCATCCCCCGCATTCTGCGCCCGGATGCAAGCAGTCTGATGCCCTCCACCCAGTCGGGAAAGACGAGTCGCCCACAACGGATGCCGCCGCCAGCCTGACGGGCGAGTCCGACGAAGGAATCACCGGTTGCCGTGGTTTCGATTGGGGCTGCAGCGGCCGCCTCGCTCCCTCTTTGCGGTTGCCGCCGGTTTCACGTCTCGCGGATGCACCCGGCTGCTCCGACAGGACAAAGACGTCTTCCTGACTCTCTTCTGTTGAGTGCGGAGCAACCGTTCGCATCCCTAGGGGTGGAGCTTCCGAACGCTGTCCATGCCGCCCGGGGGGCGTGCTGACTCTTCGAGTTAGTTGAGTGACTCCGGCGGGACCACCCTATGATCCAGGAAGGACCATGGAGGAAGGAATCCGTTCCTCTCCCTCTTTGTAGAGAACGCCGAGGGGAATCTCTTCCTTATTCTCTCCAAAGGGAACCCCAGGAGGAGTCACTCCTCATTTCTTCTCTGAAGGGAACCCCGAAAGGATCTGCTCCTGGTTTCCTTCTTTGGAGAGAAACCCGAAGGGACGCTTCCAAATTTCTCCGAACGGGTCGCTCCCCGAGGAGAGCAGCGCGCTTCTTGACACTCTGGGGAGGCAACCCCTGAGGGATGTGTCAGCCAGCTCCGTGGTACGCGATGGAGAGTCCCTCGCGAGGGGGAGGGGACGGCTCCATCTGCACAGCTGGAGGGGAACCCTGAAGGACTCCTTGAATTCCTGGATGAACCCCGGAAGTTCAACTTCCAATCCCAGGACCGGTCAACGGGAGAATCCAGGGGTTGCCGACTTCCGCCAGTGCCGCATCTGAAATAGGGAACTCGAAATCCACGACACTCCCCCATTTCTCGACGTCGATCCTTCCCCGGGCAGAGTTCAAACCCGCGGCACTTGGCACTCCACGCGCTGAGACCGCAGCCAAGCGGGGTAGCCAACACAAGCGCTTTCTGTCCATCTTCCTTCGAGTCCATCCCCAGCGTGGGCGGCAACTCGCTTGGCAGAAGAACCACGAGGGTCCGAGGATCTATTCCTGCAGAGTGAAGAGGGGAAGGAGTCGCCCGCGTTCAGAAAGGCTGGGAGGTCGGCATCCGTTGCGTGCAAACCTGTGGCCGGCGGAGGATGGAGGCAGAAGCATCCTGCTTGCTCGTAGCGCAAGGATGGAGGCAGAAGACTCGTTCTAGAAGCCGCGTTGCCGTGGGCACTCCGGATATGCTTGGCAGAAAGAGGATTCTTGTCGACACCCGAGGGGAAAGGGGACAGGACTTCATGCTGCGTTCCGGGAGCGGCAAGGGCGCTTTCCCTGACTCGCAGGTGCTTTTGCTTTTTGTCCGGTGCTGCCCGTCACTTCCGTGTGTTCTTCAGATCCCTGGTGCACCTGCTCCCAGACGCCGTCCGGTTCTCCCGAGGAGTAACTTGCTCTTGAACTTAGCAGGGGCTCGGAGCTTCCGACCCAGAGCTCTGGAGCGACAGATGCTCCCTGGTGACCGTTCGGGCCCGCCTGTCTTCGTGGCTGAAGGCTCAGAGTGCACTTGCTGTGGGAACGAGCGACGGGTTGCCCTCGTCGAAATTCAAGTGATTCTCGGGAGCCACGTGAGCAGATGACATAAGCAGGTGCTCGCGTCACAGAGGAGCGCGCCTCAGCTGGATGTGAAACGCAGCGCTTGTTTTTGGAGAGTGGTGAGCGGGGAGGATCGCGCGTGGGGCTCGCACAGCGCCCCCTTGCGAGTCCTGGTTACTCCAAGGAGGGAAAGATCTCCTACACGCGATTCCTTTCCTCATCCCCTCCGGCACTCGAGAGCACGCGTTTCCCTGACTCATTCCGGGCGGGAATTCGCGCTTTCAGGTGGGACGCTTTCCCACGGGAGAATGTCGCTTCAGAGCTCCGGGTCAACCAGGTCGCGTCCTTTCTTCTCATGCTTGGTCTCAAGGGAAAGCTTCCCCTCGGGGCAACCGGGTGGCATCTGGGAGCAGATGTACCTGGGTTGCGAGAAGAGAAGGGTTGGCAAAGGCGGAATAATCGAGAGAGCTGGTGGTCAGGGATGCCGTCCTCCTGCGCCCCTCCGCTCGTTGCACAGGAGGCATCCACGGGCGAGAAGGGCAGCGCCTCGAAGTTTTTCTCCTTTTCGCCTTGTTTTCCGAATTCCCACAGAGGCGGGGGTCACCGGAAGATTCCGTTCTGAACCCCCCGTCGACTGCAGTCGCGGGTCTTCCGAACGGGAACACTTTTCCTATCATCTCGGCTGAGCGCAAGATTTTTTGTTTTTTGTTTTTCTGGCGTGGACTCGCGTGAAAGATGAGAGCGCCCCACTGCTGTGCGCCGATAATGCAGAAGCAGAGCCGATGATGCCTGCCAAGAGCGACCGGTCCTCCTACATGGATGCTTGACTGGATGAGGCTGAGGCGAATATCGGTCTTTCAGACCCCGAAGATATCCGACTTCAAGCGCGGGATTTGCGCTCCCGGGGGCGGCTGCCTCGGAAAGACAAAGGGGCTGGGACTCCTACCCATCCGGTTGCCTAGATACAGCAGCCGGTCGAGTTCTCTCGAGGCAGCTTCGTCTTCCTCCCTCTAACAGGGACGTGCAATTCTTCCGCTATTCTGAAGGAACTTCATCCGGAACGCTCCCGACGGTGAGCGGCCATGCCAGTCCCTGCTTTCCTGGAGTCCCGGAAGAATAGGATTCCGCTTTCTTATGTCCTAGCTGGGTCGGTGGACCAATTGGCGCCACACTCTGTTGCAGCAGCCTTCTCCTTCACGGATTTGAGGCTCTCCTATCCCAGTGGGTGTTCCTCTCGGACCGGAAGCCTCGCTTCCAGCTTTCACGGTACTGGAAGCCAGGACAAAACACTGCGACAGCCTCTTCAAAGGCTGCACTTGCCCCCTGCTGCTAGAGAACGCCAGGGATTCCAGGAATGCTCTGAACAGGCGGCTGGATGTCAGCTGTCCAAGTGAGCGAGCCGCGTTGGCGGAGAGGCGAACCTGGCGATCGGGTGCAGCAGGCTTGCCAAACTCCAAAACCTTGTCATCCGCCTCGCACGAAGTGCGTGCGGCGCATGGCGAGCGAATGCCCTGCGGAGGGTCACTCTGCGAGACTCCTCGAGACCACCACGCCGCCGAAGGGCTCAGGAGAGCTGCAACCGGTGCAGGCGCCGGGACGACCATGGATGCACTTGGCTGCAGGGCTGCTTGCACTTGTCTCCCGCTGCCAGAGACGGTGGTCTTTGGGAAGAGCTGAGACCCCTGCAGCGCGAGCTGGCGCCGTGCCTGCGGCGGACGGGCCGAGCGCCGGCCTCCTTCAGATTGGTTGGTTTCTCTCCAGCACGGGAGGGGTCCTCAGAAACTGGCCGTTCCCTTGTGAGGCGCGAAGATTAGGCCACCCTCCAAGGCACGGGTGGGATTGGTGGAGCGATCCATGGTCAGCAAAGAACAGACTCACGCGGTCGCGGAGCGAACCGTGGACACCTGGCTCAGGCTGCAGGAGGAAGAGACCACGGCCTCCTCGAAAGAGAGCTCAAGCTGCTTTGGGAGAGAGGAAGGGGATTCATGAGCGCCTTCTGATGTCGCCGGGATGGTTCGACCTTGTCGGCCGGCCTTCCCGGCTTCCTGCGCTCGTTGCACCGTCACAAGGAGGAAACTCCCCGCTTTTCCGAGCGAGCTTATCACTGGAGAGGTCACTGAGGTCAGACGGGGATTCCAACGCAGCCGCCGGCGCTCCTCAGCCTGTTCTTTTGAACCGGTGCTGTTGCGAGCGTGACCGGTTCACTCCGTCCTGCATCATTTCGGCGATGGGTCCTCTCCCATCCTCCCATGCCTTCGTGGCAGACGAGGGAGAGGCCCACCTCACCCAACGGAGCCTCTGCTGGAGGGTCGCGACCCGACATCTTGAGACCCGCTGGGCAGGAATGCTCGGAGCAGGGATCTCCTGGAAAAAAAAATATTCCCTCGGTTGACGATGCTCGTCCGTTTCCCAGGACCCGACACAAGGCCGCCAGTGAGCAGTATGGCAAGGGAGGGGCGGCGTGTGGGACGACCTTCCAGATCGCGGAGGGGAAAAAAAAAAACCCGGGCTCCGTCCCGAAGGACGAAGCCCGTCAAACTTCCTGTCTCAGGACCTCGTGGAAGGGATCGCATCTCCCAGCATTTCCCAAAGGAAGTCTTCCCTCTTCGTCTCCTCGAGGCCATCATCTTGCCGGCGCGTCGGGCTCTCCCTGGTAATAAGGAACACGACTGCGCCAATCAGAGGGGATGGGGGAGCGCCCGAGAGGTGTGCACTCGCCTGCAAGGAAGTGGTAACCCTGCCGCACTTCTGAAACGCAGGAGGCTGCATTTTCACAGTACCCTCCTCCTCTGACGTCCTTCTCAGCACTTGCTCCCTCCTCCTCCTCCTCTCAGGCGACTTTCCGCCACGTGAGAGCTGCAGTGACCACTGAAGTGAAGGAAGGGTTCGCTCGTCCCGCCGTCACCTGCGTGCGAAAGGCGACCGGTATGGTTGCGAAACCCAAGGAAGCGTCAGGACGATTAATGGTCCAGGCTAGCACTGACGAAAGCAGTGACGTCACCTCGTGTCCCGCCCTCTCTCATGAGGTTTGTCCCTCTAGTTTGTCAGTCCTCTGGTCATGTGGGTCACTTCGCAAAATTTCGTCTATTCATGACAAAAAAGTTGTCTGGCAACCCAGAGTGAAACGGTCATGCCAGTGGGCCTGCTAACAAGAAGCAGGTGAACTGCAGAGTGCTGCTGGGTTCCTACCGGAATCTTGCAGAGGGGGAGAGCACTGTCCGGACGCGGCCGACTGACAAGCACAAGGTCGCGAACGCTGCAGCCGGAGGGAGGTCACCTCGGTCGACGAAAAGCCCTACGGGGACTTCAGTGAGCATCCTCGGCGAATACTCTCTGTTCTTCCTCCACGAAACATGGGCGAATGAAACCTGAATGTGCCGATACGAGCACAGGATGCCACAGTGCTAGTATCACAGAGGGTGGAGGCCTGAACACGCGCTCGATCTCGAGGAATTGGGTTCGAAGCGCAGCACAGACCAGTGCGCGCTCCGCCTGTGAACGCCATCAGTCGTCACAAGATGGGAGCTATTTTTGAATGTGGATGAAAAGACGCTGGGAAAATGATGGTGCTAGAAGCTTCTACCGCACAGCAATTCCCACTTTACAAACCTCTGCGACCCTTTCGTGTGAAACAAACAACAGCGCCACGGCTAAGGGCGGAGCGCGGATTCGCGGGTCGCTTCCTGGGGTGCTGCATCATTTTTCCGAGAGAAAGGCTTTCCTGGGGAGGTGTGAATAATACTTACCGCTCTTCGGGGTTCGCGTCCGCTGCGAGCACGCCAGTCTCAGTGGCTTGGGTGCAGAGGCTGTGAGCGAAGTAGGACGCCCCGAGACCCTCGCAACCAACTGCCGGGAACGTAGAACACGTCCTTGCCATCGTGATTCAGTTTCCAGAGAAACGGAACCGGAGGAAAACTGCAGTCTGGAAAAAAAAAACTGAACGCGGGGAGCACCTGGTAGCTTCGATACTCAAGGCTATCCTTCGGAGCGTATGAGTTCACCATCGAATCCTACAGTCTTCCGAGCAGACTGTTGCAAATCCGGGCTTCGTATTGCAAGTGCTAACATGTGCACTCCATTCTTGTACGCATGAGTGGGAGAAACGGATGCAATCACGGCGACGAGATGAAACGGCTGCTGTTGTTGGACCGTTTTCGTTGCCCCATCGACGCATTTCATGCACAGTGGTAACAGAAACAGCCTCACGGCTTCGCGGAAGGATATTACGAACTGATAATGTACTGGCAAGTTGGTGTATTATTCCAGCTCATTTGCTGTTATCCTCATTCCTAAGTGCAGAAGCCGACTCAGACCAGCTTCTTTTCAAGACAATCGGTTGCATCAAGCAAATTTGAGTTGAGCGGCACCAACGGGTCGGAGGCTGGAAGCCAAAAGTCATGAGGGGTTCCGATCCTGGTTAGGATTTACGTTTTTGGAAACCAGCCTGCGCTGCCACGTCTCCCGCTCACCGCCCACAGATTCCCTGCGTCTTAACCGAGCTTGGCGAAGACGTGGTGTTGGGGAAGATGGTCAGGACCACCTGCAAGAATGCTTCAGGGTTTACTACGAACGGAGAGCCACTTAGGGACGCGTGCCGAGCAGCACCGTGGTTTCGGTTTGCATCTCCCGGAAGAAAGACAAGGTGCAGCAGGGAGATCTCGGAAGCTGAGTGACTGTTTGTGTGCTCGCGTGCGATTTTTCGGGGTGTCGAGTGTTTTCGGCAAAGTGATGCAGTTTGAAATGTGTTGTCAGTTCCGGATAGGTCGCGCCTTACATAGGCCAAGTCTCTTGCTGCTTCAGACGCGCGACAATGGTCATCCCCCGCCATTGTCGCGATTCGCTTCGCTAATGGGTAGGGCTCGCGACAATGGTCGCCCTCTCCATTGTTGCTATTCGCGTCGCTAGAAGCAACTTGAAAACCCGCGAACGATCCTTACATTGACCCATGAGAATGGAACCTGTACGAGAAAGCGTCGCTCTTTTGACCCGATTTCAAGCAGAGTGGGAACTGAGGACACCGTAATCACGGAAAACGGATTCGTACGACGCTGTCTGTGAGATGGGAAAGCGCAGATAAGAAATGAGATTCCTGATACTTCAAATGTCATTTGGCATTCTTAAATTGTTGGTGGGGAGAGAAAATGAACGATCTCAGCTTCGTCTTTGAAAATATTGCCGCATGCTTCTCCTTTAAGAGTGGCAGAGAGAGAGAAAAATATGAAAGCGTCGTGACATCCGTAGTAATTCAGGTGAATCTTAAGCAAAGGTACACATTTGCTCTAAGCTTTCCAAGAAAAGTGGAAGATCATGAAGATTCTTGAGAGAAATGTAGAGTAAGGAACCGTTGGAAGTGCAAAAAAAAAAAAAAAAAAGATGGACGAAACGTAATGAACGGCACATGAAATGGCACAAGTCACCACCCGATTGCACCCAAGGGATAGGGAAAAGTCGGTTGATCCTTGGTTTGCAGAGATATTCGCTCGCAGCAAACGGAGGGCGAACGCAGTGTAGTCTTAGGTTAGTTGACTTCTGGGGTGTATCACAAAGGCAAGCAGTGAATCGGTGCAATCGCATCCCATCTCAAATCATGGCATGCGGTTGTGCAGATTCTTGCATGTGGATTCTGCGCATCCAGCGAATCAGCTACAAACCAGGTGGTCTTCCATTTGAAGTGTTTTCAAGATTCAGTGGGATCCGAGGACAGTCTCTGTGGAGATGCATTCGAAAAGACGTTTCAACTGTACCAAAAGGAACTGTAAAGCCACAAGCGAGATCGCTGTTTTTCGAATGTACCTGGTGCACGTGGAACCGCGGTCTTTGTTTTCATAAGCTCAGTAGGAATGCCACGGCAGAAATGCTCTAGCATTGCAGTATTCATAATCTCAGCAGAATGCCAGAGGATTCCTGCTGAGATTATACAATCAGAGCAGAATGCCATCCCTGCTTCCAGATTATGCGAACTGGTCTGAGGTCATATTTGCCTGTTGGGATGCTTGCACTTGTTCTCACGTGCTCAAAGCAGGGTTGCACCACAACTGCGAGCAAGAGCAGGGAGCGCTTGTGACTGTTGCCTGAGCAAACGAGGGGAAAAAACATTTGCGTTCCCGTAATCACCTCGGCTATGAGGATTCCCGAGGTGCCCGGCTATCGTCTCAGCCCTTCGAATCCATCTCGTGTCTCCATGAGCTGTGTCGCGATATGAAACGTCAGCACTGAAGCTCGGCTACGTCACGGGAGTCGTAGGCGCTCCAGAGAATGAGTCGGCAGAATGAGATTTCCAGAGCAGAAACATCGGCAGATGAATCATGCAGTGGAAGATTGCCCATACCTGCGTCATACCTGCGTTTATCAGGATCGCGGTTGCTATTCAGTGCGAACAACGTGGCTTTGATCGGGACTCGCTTTTGAGAGGTTGGTTGTTGGTCCGTGCGCGTACATCCATCGCGAACGTATTGAGTTTTCTCCGAAGGCGGAAAAATGCCCACGTCGACGGCGAGGAGAAAGACAGCCGTGTTCTTGGTGCCTGTAGACTTTTTGCGCGATGGTGGCGGTACATTTCCAAGAGCAATGGCGATCGGCATGGGAACTCAGCCAGAAGGCTACCTGATTGTATTCTTGCGGTCCACCGTGTGAGTGGCGTTGTGTGCGCGATGAAGTATTTGGAGAGTGTGGTGAACCGGGAGTCAGGAAATCAGAGCTGCTTTCGGGTGTGTCTGTCACGTTCACCGTGGTGAGCGTGCTGTTGGATTCCAAACAAATAAAACTGAGGTAATGATTTCTGTACCCAGACGGTTGCTCCAGCACGTGTGTGCTGCTGCTTTCATCCAGGTTCCAGAACTGCTTTCATGCGCAGCTCTGTGGCTCTACAATCCCGTCCACAATCCCTGTGCAGAGGATCTGCTTGCGTGTTGAATTTGCCGTGCTGGAGAAGGACACGACTATGAATTCGCAGTTATGATTCATTGGAACAGGCACGCCTGTGCAGCGATTTCGTATTCCTGCAGACTTCTCGCTTATTTCTCAATGAACGGACCATGCATCTATGCTTGAGCTTCGGCTTAGACCATATGTTTGTTCTTCCGATATAGGTCCCCTGATATCAGGGAACCCTATCGTTTGCTGCCAGTGCCAGATTCTCTTCCGTACGAAGAAGACCACGATCGTGCTGATCCTGTACCGTGCTGAACGCCCTGCTTGTCTAAGCGCTGAAGTAGCATTTAGAATTCGGCGCGGCACCTCTTGTGCATTTCTCTTCCTGGCTTCCGCAGCAAAGATGGAGCGTGCTCGCGCACCAATGCGCAAGGGACTAGGCAACGCAAAGGGAGTGATCACAGAGGACAGCCGCTTCAGCACTAGAAGAGCTCCCGCATCAGTGAGCCGAATTCTGGGGTTCACAGGATTCCTAAGCGACTGCGTGAGGGAGCCTGGAGACTAATCACCCGGTCACGGCGGGAAGTTCATTTAATAGAAGGAAAACGAACCAGTTGGGAACACGCTGGTTCCCGACCGAAGGCAAAAGAATTTCAAGGGGAGGGCCAACCGAAACACAGGTCGGGACATCTGAAAATAGGGAACGGAAGGGAGAGGACAACAAACAATTAAATAAAGAAAGGGTGGGTCTTCTTTTTAGAACCGTCGCTGAATGCCGGAGAACCTCTCTGGCAACTTCTTCCAGGTGACGTCACCTTGCGGCCGTCCTCATGCAGGTGACTGCCATCACGGCGACCCCCCTTCGCTGCACTCGCGTCTCGAGCTAATGGTGGCCGTGATGACGGCGCGGACATAACATGTCGTCGCGCGACCACTGCGCCAGCTGAGAGTCCGTCGGACACGAAGAACCGCTGCAAAAGGTTGCGGACGGCGTCCTCCTGGAGCAGGAGAGCTGATGCCAGCCTCCTCTGCCACAGTTCTTGAAGGGTGTCGCAGTCCAAAAGCGGGTGCTCGTGACCGACCCCCCTCACTTGCTACAGTTTGAGGGTGCAACCCTTGCAAAGACGAGGGGGCCTGGGATTCCCAACGCAGAAGCAGTAACACAACCTGCTTCCATGCTACAGGGAATACGGAAGTGTTGAGACGCTGAGGAGGAACCACAAGGGAACGGCACTTGACAGTTCGGGCGGCCGAAGGAACTGCTTCACCTGGATACGCAGAGTGGCAGCATCCGCCAACTCGCGCGCCTTTCAGCCTTCTGCCCTGAAGGTCGGACAGCGCTGCAGCAAGGAGTGTGGCGATCAGGGCGGACCACTCCGTCGAATCCTGCATCACCGCCCCCAAAGGATGTCTGAAGACATAGCGTAGGGACCAAAGTTCCTCCGGGAGCATTCCCTGCCGCTCGTCGCAGCATGGGCAGAGAATTGGTACGCTCCGATGTACACTACTCCAGAAAGAGGTACCGGAAAGTCAAGCTGGGAGTCTTGAGATGCCAAATCGGTCGAGGAAAGTGGTGTCCACTTTCCTTTGGCACACTTTGCAGACAACAAATGTGGGTGGAAAGCCCGAACACGGGCAAGCACTTTCCCGCATTTTAAGAATGGCTTCCGTTGGACTCAAAGGGATCAGAGATCTCTGAAAGAACTCGGAAGCTTTGGGCATCGTGTTGCGTTACTCCGATGCCGACTTCTGATTGGCGGTTCACGCGCTGGAGGCAAAGGGTTTTCCCTTTGCAGAGGATTGACTTATAAAGGTAAGAGCAAATCAGGAAACTAGGAATTATTGCTCAAGAAGCGGATTTCTGAGGTAACATTTCTGAGCAAGAATTGGGGGGGGGGGGGGGGGGGGGAAATGGGGCATGCCCATTTTAAGAAAGAAAATAGACAGAAGGGCTTCTTAAACCGAAGAGATCATAATTCATGCTTCACAGCTGAAAGTGCATTGTGGAAAACACTCACAAAAAAGAAACCCATCGCTTCAGTATTTCAGGAACATGGACATGACAGTTATTCATGGACATGACATGGACATTCGGCGGAATTGCGACCCTGGCAGCCAAACACAGCCTCTGCCCGTTCGAGCTGCATTCCACGCTGGGGGGATGCACAGGCAAAGGTCTTTCCCAATCACGTCGGTAGGAGGTCATCTGATTATTTGGGAACGTGGTGTAGAGAGTACTCTTTCCTAATTGAAAGAGCCTTCTCTCCGGATGCGCATGGGGATGCTTGGAAGAAGAAATGGTCCCGCCTTTGTAGGTAGACAGGGGCACTTCAAGCAGGGTACCCAAAGAGACGTTAAGGGGACTGGGTGAGGCCACTGTCACTCAAAGAGGGTCTCATGCGGGGTTGGGCAGGCGAATACGCGTAGTGGCGTGAACCCTGATTGAGGTTTGCAGCGCCACTCTGCCTCTTGGCTGTAGTCAAGCACCAACGTCTGTCTGTTTGGTCTATCTACCTATCTATCTTTTGTGCAGTATCTTTTGCAAGCATCGAAATATGCGCCCGCCCAAGAAAACATAAATATAGGTGTTTTTCATCCGGTTTTGATGGGGCATTCATTACGAAAATATCAACGAAAGGCGTGTCAATAACAATAGAGTGGTAGAACACTTGAAACACCACGTGCTTGAAACCTGTCACTACCGGTACGTGGACCGTTTCCACCGTTACGGAAAAGGGAAAACAAACAAAAAGCAAAAAAACGGAAGAAGAGTTTTCTCGGGAGGGAAGGACGGGGATCACATGTGGCTGGGAGACGCCCTCTGTATCCTATCCAGGAAGCTGAAAAGTTCTATTTTGCTGGTCAAGCAGGCGGTCTTCAAGAAGGTTGCCTACCAGTGGGCAACGTCCCTGCCATCCTTGCCTCCTCTTTCCGCGTTTCAGGCTGCCACGATTCCGCGGACACGGCAGAGAACTGCTAAGTCGGCAGAGAGGCACGCAAGAAGAGGCGTCGAGAAACGTTCCTGGGGCTGCTCACCGGGATTCCTAGGATCGCTGAGACGATCTCAAAGGGGTCGGGGGCAGTGCAGCCTAGCAAGAGGTGCGGGAAGGCCTCCTTCTCGCCCCACTTGTCGCATTTGGCATCGACACTCTCCCGTGTCCAGTGATAAAGGCATGCTTTGCATGAGAATCCCCAATGCAACACTAGCAACGCCGATTCCTGCCACTTGAGGGGGAGGGTGCCACTGTTTCAATACGCTGGAGGCTACTTTTCCTCCGGAGGGATCGCGGGCAGCTCTCCCCAGCGTAAAAGCCCTTTTAGCGGAACACTCGGGGTCGCAGCATCCGTGAGCTGCTGAGCTGTCCACGCACTTAGCTTTTTATTTCTTCCTGCAATGCAGCAGGGCACTTTACACCTTGCCGGAAGTTCTCCGGAAGTAAATATAGGTTGGGCCTCTTATTTACCAATGAGCAAACCAGCACAGACGCGGATGTGGACTAGCTCGCTAATTTGGGAACTGGTGCAATAGGGGTAACCTGTAGGGTGGTCAGTCGAGGGCGGAAAACTTCAGCAAGCCGCGAAAGCACACTTTGACGCGATGTATCATTTACCTGCTCGCAACGGTGACATCGGTCACGCCGGGCCGTTTACTGGAATAAAACAATGAGCTCACAACATTGTGGCAGAACACGTGGTCCTACCACGCTTAAATTAAACATCGGACCTGCCGGGTTCCCAGTATGCAGACTGGCGAGGTTCATCCTGGCAGCGGAGGGGAAGGGAAAAACAAAAAGAAAAATAGAATAAAACTTAATCAAATAAATACAAAAAAAAATAAATACAAAAAAAAATAAATACAAAAAAACAGAATGAAACTTGGAGAGCCGGGAAGGGATCACTGTCCACTGGAGGGAGTCCACTGCATTGTTTCCAGGATGCCTGCCTACATAGAGCACAGGTGTGGCCATCTGGCTGCCACCCGCGGAAGGCGAACGGCGAGCTCCGGACCACCACAATTCCGTGGATGCAGCAAAGAACTGCCAGGGAAGGCCTCCCGCGCGAAGAAAAGGAGTTTAGAAACGTCCCTGGGGTTGCCTGCCGGGATCCCCAGGGTCGCTCCAAAAGGTTCCCATAGGTACCGGAGGGCAACACAGGAAGGAGTGAGAGGGATTCCCACTCCAGCGACATTCCGAGCTCACACTTTCCTGTGTCCAGTGGTGTCGGCAGGAGTTGCAGGGAAGACCCCAGTGCAACAGAAAAGTGCCAACTCCGGCCACTTTAGAGACAACCCGACTTGAAACAAAGCATCATGGGAAAGCGGTCCACGCGCGGTCGCACCAGAGCGATTGTTTCCAAGGAGCAAGCAAAGGATGCCGGAAGCGGGTTTCCTGCCGGATGTCGTTAATCAAGGAGTATTATCATCATCCGCGCCGCGATTCGGCCAAGTAGGGAGACGTGCCGTTGCTGAAAATAATGAAAGGAAAATATTTATAGACGAAGGGAGGGAAGGGTTGTCGAGCAGGGACGTGCGTCCGCGAGCAGATGTTGCGGAAGTAGGGAAGGCGTCTTTTTTCTTTACCGCGACCAAGCAGTCATTTCCTGACCACTCGTCCTCCCGTGAGTAGGGCCTCGAAGAAGCTCGCCTCGCCGCTGCTGACAGCTGTTTTCCCTTCGTATCCGGGATAACCTCCTGTTCCGCTGATGCAACACAAGATGGAGGTGGAGCTCTCCGAGCATGTGCTCCTACCTGCAGTTGATTCTCGAGGGGAGTACACGCCTGCTGACCCGGTCACGCCTGGAGAAAGCAGAACGTTATCTTGCTGGTACACTACAGCTCCCCTTGGAACGTCACCATGGAGAAGAGCTTCCGAGGGGTGCACTCCCAATGCAGGACGATGGGAACCCTGCCCGTTCCAGAAACTGGGGAACCTGCCACGTGCGCGCGACGGTGACCGCCAAAGTGGAGGCAGCGGCTGCTGCACTCCTTCTACAACAGCCTCTCGCTGCAGGACGTGATTGCGCAGCGCACCACGTTGGAGCAAAGAACCACCCTAGCCGCGGCACTGCCCTCCCTCAGGAAGAATCTGGGCAGTAACCAGCCGGTCAAATGGGAAGTCAGTTGCAAATTCAATCAGAAGACTAGGGAACTAGGTCGTTGGACCACGGATCAGCTCACAGACGCTGCGACTCCAAGTGCCCCACTGAAATAACTGTTGCGCTGGGGTGAGCTGCTGGGAATCCCACAGGAAGATCTCGAGTGGACTCCGCGCTAAAGAACAACAACTTCTTGGGTCCTCCCACTGAAGTAACAGGAGTCGGCACTTCTGCTGCTGCACTGGGGTCTCCCGTGCTACTCCTGCCGCTCTCACTGGACGCGGGAGGATGTGGACCCAAACTGCTGCAGGTGCGGGGAACGGGAATTCCTCCCGCATCTGCCCGTGCACTGTGTTGTCCTTCGGCCCCTGTGGTTGCGCTATGCAACGGCCCTTGGTGCACCGACGGACGATCTCATGGACGTGATGAAACGCCTCTTCGTGCGTGACTCCCTTTCGCCTGCCGCATCTCTAGCAGCTCTTTGATGCTGCCTACGTGGGATCGTGACGGTCTGGAGCTACGCGAGATGAGGACGACACGACAGGGGCTCCAGGGTGCTCTTCTCCCTGCGGTTCCTGCGGACGGCAGCCAGATGGCCCCACCTGGCACATACTCGGATGGAACTTGCCAGCATTCTGGAAAGGATGCAGAGGACGCCCTCCAGCACCTGGTGATCCTTTCAATAACTCTCCCAATTTTCTTTTTAAATATTTTTTTGTTTTATTTTTAATTTTGCTTGCCCCTTCACCCTTCTCTGCCAAGGCGAACCTCGCCGGCCTAAGTACAGGTAATTCGGCAGGTTCCGAGCATTTTCGGACGATTTAGGGCCGATGGCCCTACACATGTATGTTTATTTTTTATAATAAATGTCCCGGTGTGACCGAGTGATAAACCAAAGTGAAGGAAGTGCGCGGTCATCATGCCGGGGCAGGGCGTCCACCCGGTGGCCGTCTCCTGAACGCGAGAGGTCGCGAGAATCGTCCGATCTGGAACGCGAGGCGCAAGTGAACTCCGGACGATTTGGGAAGGCTGCGGTGGACGCGCCCACCCTGCCATCCCTTTCCTGCCTGACGCAGGGCATCACGGGAATCGTGCCGAGTATCGTCAGGCCGATCCATCCCGCTCCTGTAGATTTCCCGACCTCCTCCTTTACCTTCACCTCTCTCTCTCCAGTTCTCCTCAGTTCTGTCCCCAGCGTGGATGATTCCCTTCGTTTCGGGACGGCACATGTAGGTTTTTCTCCCGGTTGTGCCGTGGCATTTATTATCAACAATAATAGGGAGAGTACATTTCTGTGGTGGAACACGTGCTTCTATCACGTGCACTGAACCTGCAGAACCTGCTATCGGTATGCAGACCGGCGAGGTCTTCTATGGAAGAGGAAGGGAAAACCGGGAGCGAAAATGAGCAAACGATAGAAAGGACGGGAAAGTTTTCATCGGCAAGGAGGGGGCGACACCGTGGAATGGATCACTTCTCGCTGCGAGGCGTCCTCTGCATCCTGCCCAGGTGGGTGCATCTCGCGGAGGTCCTCAAAAGGATTCTTGTGCAGTGGATGGCGTCCCATTTCGGTCTCTTCTTCCCGCGCTCCAGGACGCCGTGATCCCACCAAGACAGCAGAGAACCGCGAGGGACGCTGCTGATGGCAATGCCACAGGCACGAAGAGGCGTCTGAAAATGTCCCTGAGGCCGCCAACCGTGGTTTCTAGGTCGTCACTAAGCGATCTCAAAGGGTTTGGAGGGCGGCGCACTCCAGTAGCAGGTGAGCGAGGGTCTCTCTCCTCCTCACACCTTTCGCATTTGGCATCCACACTCCCTCGTGTCCAATGATGGAGGCGGGCTCTGCACAGGAGGCCCCAATCGCATTCATCCCATAAGGATAGGAGCTCACAGAATGACCGGGATTTCGTATGTGAAAGAGACGGGAAGTGAATAAAAAAGAGGAAGCGGTCCCTGGACCTTCCTTCCGGCAAGAAGTCTTTGTGTGATGCAGGCCATGCCCTTACCGGTTTGGTAATCCCGGCGTGGTCACCCTCTCAAAAATGTGGCCGCAGCCACACTCCTGAGCTGCAGGATGACATCGAGAGCCGTTTTCGGCGCTCCGGAGCCAAGCCGAAAAGGGAACGGCGACCGCAGAGGCAGGAAAAGGATTTCGCGATCCCTCAGGCAAGGTTCGAGAGACCCGGTCAAGTGGTCGGAGCGGCGGCTGCCGCTATGTGTAGGGGTGGGGTGGGGTGGGAGATCTTATGCAAGCCCAGCACACAAACCCGAAAGAGGAGAAATCCGCTTGTCTTCGTGTCCGAAGTGGTCGCAGCTGCCAGGTCAGCTGTGTGGTTAATCCGTCAGAGGGCGGAGGCCAGATCGGAGGGTCATTCCGCATTGCAGGAGGCCTGGATCCCTCGCGCGTTGGAAGGGGTGGCGTGCCGTCACGAGTGGTCGTTTCCGCCCCGGGAACTTTTGAAAGTGTCATTCAGCTTTCCTTCGGAGATTCCTAGCCGACCCACGACTAATCTGCCGCAGGCCTCGGGCCTGTCACACGCTATGTGGCAGGCCCGTCACATCACGTATGACAGGCCCGTGGAGTCGGGGAGCGACGTCGCCGACCACGAGAAAGAAGCCTTGATGAGTCAAAAGCAGGTGGCCAGCTGGAGCGTTCGCCAAGTGATTCCAAGGAACTGCTTCCCCGAGGCGCGCTGCCAGTCGGTCCCGGGGACCTGGTTGGTGGCTACGGGGATTTTTGCCACGTCCATGCCGGGACATTCATTTGAAAAATAAACCCCAAGTCAAAGGGGAACGACGTCCCTTGAATAAGAGAGACGTCCCCTCCCATCCCCCTCAAGTTCGTAGGTACCTTGGCACGCGTTGGTTGACACCCGGCTATGCCTGAGCGTTTATTTATAAAATAAACACATACGTCTGCGGCAGGATGTTTACTCCTGCCACGTCACTTATAACTACGAGGAGGAACCTGCCGGGAACTGGCACGCAGGCCAGCGGGGTTTGCCACGGCAACACAGGGGAGGAGGAGACAAACAAAAAGAAAAAATAAAATAAAACAAAAACATACAGTCAAAAGAATGGGGGATGGTGGAGTTCGGGAAGGAATCACTGGTGCTGGAGGACGTCCTCTGCATCCTTGTCAGGATGCCGGCAAGTTCCTGTTTCGAGACTTCCAGATGGGGCCAAATTGACGTTGTTCTCATGAAGAGGACAGCAAAATAGATGGCATCTCTGTCGTTCTGGCCTCTAGAGTTGCTCCATGCGGCCACGATCCCGTGTAGGCAGCCCAGTGTCGCTAGGGATGCGGCCGGCGAGAGGGCGTCGCGCAGGAAGAGGTGCTTTCGAATATCTCTGGGGTTGCTGCCGGAAGTTCCAAGGCTCGCGGCAAAGAGTTCTTAAAGGGGCCGGAGGGCAACACAGTTCACTGGGAGATGCGGAAGGGATTCCCATCTCTCCGCACCTTGCACAGTTTGGATCCACATACACCCCGTGTCCAATGGTCTTTGGTGGGCGTTACACGGGAGGCCTCAATGCAACAGCAGGGTCGCCGACTCCCGCCACTTCAAGAAGAGGGGTGTCTTGGCACGCGTTGGCTGCGGCCTCCGCTCGCGTGACGTGCAAAACGTTGAAGGTTCGAATCCCTCCCGAGAGAAGGATCAACGACGAGAAATCGGAGTGTGTTCGCAAGATGACGCTAGATGGCCTATCTTCGGGTGCGGGGCACTGGTCGTAGTCGGAAACCCCTCGTCGACCGGCCGGGATTGGAAGCTGACCCTCTGGGATTATTCCCGGGAACAGGGAGCCCCTTCGGAGTTTCCTTCCGGTTGTAAAAATGAGGCCGTCTGTCGCGTTCCATGGAGCTGGTTGACACCCCCTTAGGTCTGGTCGCCTCCCTGGACTCTCAGAAGCTCACTTCTCCCTTCGGGGAAATTCGAAAGCACCCCTTCAGGGTTCTCTTCAGAGGAGTAAGCGAGAAGTTTCCTTGTGGAGGTTCCCTGCAGTGAAGAAATTCCAGGAGTAGCTCCCACCGGAGAGAACAAGGAAGAGGGGCTTTCCCTGGGGGTTCCTTCGTTCCCTTCCAAGCGTGAAAGCAACGGAGTCCTTCTCCCGGCTTCCTTCCTGGATTCATAGCGTGGTCCCTCCGGGATCACCCCCTACAACTTGAAGAGTCAACACGCACCCTCGGGCGGCGTGCTCAGAGTTAAAGAGCTTCGTGGACCCCCAGGCGAACGGATCTTGGGTACTCAGCAAAGCCAAAAAAAAAAAACTTTATTGAAGATGACCACCGGCATGCAGGCTGGCTTCTGAGGCAGCCAGGAAAGGGAAGGAGGGAACAATAAATAAATTAAAAAGAGATGGGAAGGTGGGTACAGGGGTCTTTGGTTTTATTCGTTCCTTTCTTTCTAGAAGCAGTTGCGTGTGGTGACGATCTCACCGATGACCTCTTCTCGCAGACGAGATCACCTTGAAGTCGTGAAGGCTGCTTCATGAAGGCGGCTGCCACGCTGGTGGCCTCTCTTCGCCACGAACCTGACTCCAACACGTGGCGGGCTTCACTACGGTGCGGATCCGACCGTTTCTTGAGATCACGGAGCCCTTCTACAGTCCGCTTTCTGTGAAGAAGCGTCGCAGCAAGTCCGTTGCAGTGTCCTGCAGTCGACGGATCGCCGAAGGGAGTCTCCGCCACAATTCCTCCAAGGCGCTGCAGTTCAACAGGAGGTGCGGGAACGATTCCTTCACTCCGCACCTGGAATAGTTCGGGAAGGCAACTCCCCTGGAAACCAGGTGTCTGCGCTGGTTGCACTAGGATTTCCCATGGCAAGAGCAGTAGGGCATCTCGTTTCCACCGTAGTGTTCACACACATACGGGGAAGAGTCTTCGGGGCGGACACACCGAGCAAGTCGCGCCAACGAAGGATTCTCTTCTCCCGGAAACGAGGGGTGGCGGCATCCGCCAAGCCGCTTGTCTTGCAGCCTCCGAGGGGTTTCTCGACTCTTGCAGTAGTGCGACAAAACTCCCACCCCACAAGTGGAAGCATCAAGAGTATCTGGTCGAGTGGCAGACAGGCCTCCAGAAGGATAGGGGCAAAATGGGAGCTTGATGGAGGCCTGTTGGGAATTCTCACTGGGGAGACGTCGTTAAATGCCAGCACGAGAAGAAAAGTAACCTCTCAGTGTGATCAAGCATGGGACTCCCTGAACCCAAAATCACGCGGATCAAGGGAAGGTCATGAAACGCGTTGGGCTCCACTGAGTCTCCAGTTATGTCTCAACATAGGGGGACTACGTTGGGTTGTCTGACTACAGATTCATTCAGGCCATGAGGTTGACCGTACTCCCCACCAGCGGAGTACAGAACGAAGAAGAGAAGCGGAACGCCGTCTCTGCTGCTTTCGCCTTGCACCCGCGACAAAAGTTGGCACAATCAATGCTGGGGATGGGCACACACGCTTACGTTCTTACCATTCCCTTAGCAACGACAGTAAACAAAGTTCTATTTATATCGGCTGATTGTTCTCGATCTTTCTCCGTGCGGCACATAATTCATTATTGAGCTGTATCACGCTCGGATGACTCATTGATGCATTCGAATGATCATTACAATTTTTAGAAAGTGAATAACATACATTTGGGAAAAGTGAAACTGTTTCATTTAATGTGGTGCACATAAATAGTCCCAATAGCAACTCTGATCAGCACTTTATAAGGTCAGCCGGTGCCTCGACAGAGCACGCGGTACGCGAAAGAGCGTTCCGTACACGGAGGTCGCAGCTGCCACTCGCGTGCCGTCGACACAGAACGTTTGAATCTGATGGGCTCCGCACCCGAAGGGTTAAGTAAGGGTATAATACGAAAACAATAGGGATGGTCCTTCACCGTCTTCCACTCTTCTCGTTTGTGCATTGACTTGTGATATCGTTGCTGTGCAACGGGGGAGGAAACGTTGCCTCATATACCGAGTGAGGCACTCGGCTATGTACACGGCAAGGCGTGACGCAATGGTGGAAAGGATAAGAAATGCCGCCACCTCTACTGCAGGATGGAAAGTAGTTGCAAAGTAACCAACGCGCCCCTGGGATCAAGTCGACACTTCGGCCAGGCCTCGTTCCGCCGAAAGGAAATGGGATGACCCTGATAGATGTAACATGCCTCTTTGGAAACGGGGAGGAGGCTTTCCATAATGCAAGAATACAGAAGGAAGGGAAACATCAAGAGATGGCCTCCCAACTAGCGCAGAGAGGTCTGCAAGTGGAAGTTCATGCCACTGTGGTGTCGGATCACGGGATCCTAAAAAATGATGGAGTCCTTCGGGATCTTGGCATTCCTGGATCTTATTCCATAAAAATGGCACAACTGATGGTCGCATGCTGTATCAGTCACAGCCGAGGCACATATTGGACGCCATTGGCCGAGTCAGCGGCTGTACGACAGGGCGCAGGAGTCCGTCCTTGAAGAAGAGGGCTGGTCCAGCGATTAAACGGCTACACTCACCAAAAGGCGACCCCGCAATAGCGACCTTGGCGTCATGCCTTGCCGTGTACATAGCCGAGTGCCTCACTCAGTATATGAGGCAACGTTTCCTCCCCCGTTGCACAGCAACGATATACAAGTCTATGCACAAACAAGAAGAGTGGAAGACTGTGAAGGACCATCCCTATTGTTTTCGTATTATACCCTTACTTAACCCTTCGGGTGCGGAGCTCATCCTTTGCCAAAGAATTTTTCAATTCCTTTCATTGCCATTGACGAGGATGTTGAAATAAATCAGCATGTTAATCTACCTATCTATCAATATGCACAATAAGCACATATAATCTTTATAATTTACATTAATCTTTAGATGAATTTCTATATTAATAGATATATTAGGTTGGTGCAAAAACAATTGCGGTTTCTACGTATCGGGCGTTATCATGAAGAAGGATCCTCTTCGGTCCTTCAATGCTGGCCGTTAAAATGCAGCTTCCCATGCATTTTTTCCGTTTCCTGGCAGTATTCTTCTGCTGTTGTTGCTTCACCAGGATTTGAGAAGTTGTAGCGAATGATGCCACTTGCCGACCACCAAACAGTGACCGTAATCTCTTTTTCATGAGGCTCCGGTTTAGGAAACCGTTTCGGTGCTTCTCTTCGGTGCAGCCACTACGATGAACGTTTCCTAGAGAATCCCCTTTTCGTCACGCGTGAGGAGGCAATCGAGAAAGGGATCATCTTAATCCATCTCTTTCGTTATTCCAATCAGGTTCAAATTTCGAACGGCTGTTGAATGATCCACATTGAGTTCTTCTGCCACTCTCGAGTTGTTTTACCTGGGTCCGCTTCAATAGTGGTTCTTAAATCACTATTGCCTGTAGCTGAAGGATGCCCACGACTCCCCTCATTTTCCAGACTTTCGTTTCCATCACGAAACTCTTGGAAGCAGTGTTGGACTGTACGTTCACTACTGATTGACTCTTCGCCAAAAACAAACTTGATATTTAGAGCAGTTTCTGTTGCTTCACGTCCCACTTGAAATGAAAAAATCGCTTTGCTGCCACGAGCGGAGAGCACACGTAGCCACGCGGCCGCCAAGGCTGATCCACTCCCAGAGGTGCCCTTGTCCTCACCTGGACGAGGAACACCTTGAGCATCCATTGCAGGCCTCAACTCGTGGCTCGCAAGGGCGAAGCTAGCTGAGCCCACAAAACGTTGGAAGCTGGAAGTAAGTCCCCTCCCCCCCTCCATCTTCTCATGCAATCTGGAATCTTTCACACGAAGCAACGCTCAAATTCCGATGAAGCAGAGAACTGTGAATCTGGTTTCCAGGGAAACCTGGACGCGACTTCCGTCACGTTCGGGTGATGGTCTCAGGGCTACCACGGCAAGGGGAACCCGACTACCACCTAACAAACGACGTGGTTGATCAAGTGGTCAGCAGAGCAAATAGGGCCCAGTGCCGAGATGCCATCTGTACGCCCACACCAGTGAGGTGAGGGTTGCGATTCACAGCTTCGGGAGAACGCATGCCGCGTCGGAGATGCTGGGACAAGTCCGAAGGCCATCCGAGGGAATAGTCCACGCACAGAAAACGTCTAGGAAGGAAAGGACGGAGCTGCTGCTTCTGGAGGGCATGAGAGTTCGCGGTGTGTCCGGAATGGCATCGCAGATGGAATGCAGCTCAGCAGAGCCTCCACGACGCTCTCCGCGAATCCATGCTCAGTCAGGATCCTACCATTCCAGAAGGGAATAGATAGTCCAGATAGAGATCTGGACAGCACTGCCGGAGAAGACATTATTTACTTTAGTGCTCAAACCTATGGCTTAAATCCTGGGTTGTCGCTTAAATCCTGGCCTGCTCAGGATCTTCCTAGAGAGTGCGTTTCCTGGAGGGTAAGTCCCTGGAGGTTTCCTGGTCAAGAAGGCGGTGTAGCTCTGTGCTTCTTCGATCTCCAGAGCGGTGGACGAATCTCCAGCCGCAGAACCAGAGTTGTTGTCATAGAAGTGGGGACATTCACAGCTTCATATCAGCTACCGATCTCTCCTGTTGTCCTCCAGTCATCTCCAGAGGCACAATCCGCTCGTGGGAGGTTCTGCCCGGTTGGGTGGATGTAAGGAGAGAAGAGCGTATATGGAATAATCTGATTCTTAGAGCACTCTCCAGTGCTCCTCTGACATCTCAGCCTCCTGGCCAGGACCTGGCCAGGATGCCGAGATGGACTGGCCGGGGTTTCACCCTCAGGAGGATTTTCGAAGGGAGGTTTTGATGACACCTCTGCAGAGGAAACTCCCATCGGCCTCTTCGAGGTCCCCATCTTCCGCTGCTTTCCCATTCTGCTTCACCAGGTGGAGGTGGATCTGCCTATGTCCGGTGCATTTTGTTCGCCGCCAGACACCGAGCTGTTTGCGGCATGGCTGGCTGACCACATGTGGCATTTCTTTCAGCCGTTAGATGTCACCTGCTACACGGAATACTCCATGCTCCATGAGAACCTCCCTGACGTGAGATTTATAGGCATCTGTCTCGGCATCGAGACCTTCTGTTCTCTACCAGCACCTTCGTCCGTGAATCTCATGCCGGCCAATCAGCTGCTTGGAGAAAGCAGGATGCTAACATCCGAAGATTGGCGACGGAGATCAGTCCACACCTTCTTCGTCCCGTCCAGCACTTCGCTGGAGGAGGTACGATAGGACTTGAAGAAGTCGACAGGGTCAAAGCCTCCATGATTCTGGACTCTTCTTTGTAAAAGCGTGAAGACAGTGGTCTGGGGTCCCTGGCGAGTGGCTGACGGTCGCTAAGCGACCTGGCGACGCCAAGGGTAGGCCTCCCGATGACTTCAGGCACGCAGAGATCACAAACGTCCCTCTGGATGCTGATGAGCTGGTGACTCCCGCCATCCCCTCCGACAGCTCATTTCGCCCCCGGTGGCAGCACGCGGTGGCACTTTTCTTGCTTCGGGGGTGTTCCCACGCAATCGACGCGTGCACCATCGGACGCAGGGGAACGCGTCCTCAGACTGTGCCAGGCGCCGGACGATCGATTTCTGCCCTTGGTACTGAATCGTGAGCCCCTTCTCCAGTAGGTGGCAGCACCTTGGAGCTGGTCCAGGGATCCAGAGAGCTCTCTCCTCAGCTGCACTTCGAGGACTCGTGCACAGAACCCATCGCGATGGTGGCTGTGCCGCGTTAGAACAGAGGTCGTGGCTCGCTGTTCGAGGGAGCGGCAAAGCACCGTAGGATGTGTTGGAGGCCATGTGGCTGCTGAGGTCCCCGCGCGTGGCACCAGGCGTCTCGGGTTCGAATTTTCGGAAAGAATGGACGCCGAGAGATGGGAGTGCGTCGTGGGTTGGAGTTCCTCCCGCGAGATGACGCTGGTTGGCCTGCATTCATTCCGGTGTGATACTGGTAGCGGCTCAAACCGCATGCCCCCGATGAGTGGCCGGGATTGGCAGTCGACGCTCCGGACCCCTTCCAGGAATCAAGGAGTGGGAGACCCTCCGGTTGTGGAAAGGAGCCGTCCCTCCCCCTCGTGGATGGGCACTCCGTCTCGTACTATGGAGCTGGTGGATTGATGATACCTCTCCAGAGTGCAAAGAAGCATGCCGCTCCCTTCGGGGTTCTCTCCAAAAAATAAAACAGGAGCGTTCCCTTGAGGGTTTCCTCCGGAGAAGAAAAAATGGAGCGGACCTTTCGGGGTCCCTCCGCAGAGAATAAGGAAGGAGACTCCTTTCGAGATTCCCTTCGGAGACAACCAGGGTGGAGGTGATTTCCCTTCGGGGATCCATCCCCAGGCGTGAGAGGAGAGGATTCCTCCCTTATCCATAGCCCTTCTTGGATTCATAGGGTGGCACCTCTGGGGTACTCCCTATACCTCGAAGAGTTACTACACGCACCCTCGGGTGGCGTGGAACGGCGTCAAAGAACTGCATGAGCCGCAAGGCGCGCGACGGTTCTTGAGGTATCAAAGAAAAGCGGAAAGGGAAACAGAGAAGACAACAAAGAACCCAGAAGGATTTCCATCGTCCTTCCTACCCTTCGCGACGAGGACAGCAAGATGGCCTCGTCTCTCTGGAGTTTCGGGATGACGCCTATCGTGTGTCGGGCAGGCTGCAAGGAGCCCATTCCGTGACCCGTCGACGTCGGCCAGAGCGGGTCTCGCCGAAAAGCTGGAATCGATCTTCAGAAGCAGTAGGACCTGGAGCAGCTGCTCTGGAATGGGAGAGCAAAACCCTGGGATGAGGAATGAGAAGGATAGAGGCAGACGACAACGATCTTCTGATTCTTGTAGATGCAATTCAGTACGGTGACTCAGGATTCGAGATCCAAAACGTCAAGGTCACGGTCGATGACCAAGGATTTGATCTGAATGTCAGACAAGTCCATGTCCTCTCTTTTGACGAAGAGCGCCGAGTGGAGGATGGTACAGAGCGTCGCGCTCCGGCGTACACTGCACCTTCAACAGGTGCTTGTAAAGATGGGCGTTCAAGAAGGTGGTGGGGTACTTGGAACTCTTGCTTCAACGGACAAAGGAAGAAGTGATCGCTTTCCACCCAATGACCCCGCATGCGTGTTTGTACTTCATGTGTACATGTGTACGCTCAGCAAAGAGCATGATTGTTCCATGCATGCTTATTTTTTACCGATCAAATTTGACGTCTTCGGTGGTGATAGAGCCGCGGGAAGTTCGGTTGCCGAGGCAGGCGGGTTGGCACGAAGAGAACCCTATGGCAACAACGAGATACCCTTTGCTCCCTTCCGCCGGGCGGTTTGCTCTCCAGAGGCGCATGCGCTCGTGAGGGGGCGCCGGCAGCGGCCCAGGAAGCAGATGCTCCCGAAGTGCGGTCGGGGCCACGGAAACAAAGTGGTATCGCAGTAACTTCTCCCTGAGGTTAGCATCCTGGTTCTTTAGTAGCAGCAGAGGGAGTGCGCGCGTTCTTACGAACGGAACCCCTGACTTCTGGCTTCCGCGAAACCGCAAGAGAACAACGGCCGAGCGGCAAAGGCCTTTGCTGGTGTGGAGATGACACCGGCCGCACCAATGGATCCTGCCATCGGGCGCGTGCTTCCAAGGCACTGGGAGAAAGTGAGCTACCAAAGGGCAGACTCTTCGCCTGCGCTCTGCGCTGTCCCATCCCAGAGTTTCGAACTGAGCCACCCCATCCCGCCCCTCGAACGTGGAACCAACATGGGAGGAAATCAAAGCTACTGGAAAGAAGGACGATGGCAAGTCGTGGGATGACCTCTCCGATGGCGAAGGTCATCGATCGGCGCGTGGGCGGTTCCATGTGGCTGCGGTCTCCGCACGTGGCACCGAGCGTTGCGGGTTCAAATCCCACCCTAGGAAAGAAGGATCAACGCAGAGAAAGGGGTGGATCGTCGTGGGTTGCGAGTCTCCTCGAGGGATAACGCTGGACTTCGGGTGCGGCAGCACTGGTGGAACCCGGAAACCCTTGGATGCTCCCGTTAAGTGGACGGGATCGGAAGCTGGCGCTCCGGGATCCTGAAACCAGGGATCAAACCTCCTTCGGGGTTCTCCTCCAGTTGTGGAAATGAAGCGGTCCCTCCCCTCAGAAAGCGATCCTCCATTGAGTGCCATGGAGCTGGTCAGCACCCCAATCGGTGAGTCTCATCTCCAAGTGTCAGAAGCGCACTGTTCTCTTCGGAGAGCGCCTTTAGGAAAATCTGGAAGCGTATTTTTAAGATCTTCTTCAGAGGAGGAAACGAGAAGCGGTTCCCTTGCGGGGGTTCCCTCCAGAGAGGAAATTCCAGGGGCGGTTCCTTTCCGGGTTCCCTTCGGAGAAGAGACGAAGAGCATTCTTCCCTCTGCGGAGTCCCTCCGGAGAAAATGAGGAAGATCCTGCGGGGTTCTCTCCCAAGCTCAAGAGGAAGGGACTCCTTCCTCCGGAACCCTTGGATTCGTCGGATGGTCCCTACTGGGTCACCCACTAGAAGTGGAAAAGTTACACGCACCCTCGGGTAGCACGGACAGAGCCAAGGGGTTTCGTGGGTTCCCCGTAAGAAGGCGGACGGCTCTTCGGCAATTGGCGAACCAAAAAAAAAAGAAAACCCGAGAAAAAAAAAAAGCTGGAAGGAAAGCAGTGAAAGCAGAACTCCACAAAGGATCCCCACCGCCCTCAGGCAGAAGCTGAGGATGAGTTTCAGGAGTTTGCTACTCCGTCTGCTGCAGTCGCCGCACGGAGCTCGACTGAGGGTTGGCGCCCCCTCACTCCCTCCCCTCCCTACAGACAGTTCCGGGGAACCCTGTCGGGCATTCCGTCGGCGTTCCAGAGCATCGGAAAGAGTGGTTGCGGAAGACTCCAGCTACTTCCCGAGCAGCATCTGATCGGTTAAACCGATGTAGTCCAGGGAGGCTGCTTCGAACGAGGAAATCCTGAAGGATCCTGTTTCTATTTCCAGGCCTTGAACATGCAGTTAGTCGGAAGGAGAGCGATTTCCTGCCACAAGACAACCTACTTTGCCGAGACTGTAGGGTGATCGGAAGGTTATGGGCAGGAGCGTCCACAATTTCGTGGGAATTGTAGGGTCCGGTTGCTGTATCAAGGCTGACTGTCCTCGCAGACCTCCAGCAAGGCTGAACCAAAGATCCAAACGCAAGGAAGCCTCTCTGAGATCAGCGCCGCCGCCCCAAAGAGACGGAGTCTCAAGCTTTCATGTACCGGAGCATATCCCAGAATGTTAATTTTCCTTTCAGCAGGGAAGGTTGAGAAATACTCCAGCTGAAGGTCCCTGTACTTTTTGGACCTAGTGACGTAGCTGTTCCCTGCTTGCTGAGACGAGCAAGTGAGCCGTGAGGGCTGCTTCAGTTGATTTGATCATTGCCGCTGCTGCTTGCATCACAGGCGCGCGGGTCTGCCGTGATTTCTGCTTTGCTCTTGGTATCCATGGACACGCACTTTCACAAGAGCTCTTTCCGATTTGCTTGTATTGCGGGCGATCCTCCCGTAGGGGTTTCGGAATGCCGGAGTTCAGCTGTTCGCTTCCATCAGAAGACGGTTGGTTACGTGCTGGGCCCAACTACAAGGTTGAGGAAAAATACATGAGAGACATCACTTGAAGGTCAATTGGTTTTTGCCAATTTTTCATTCCGGAAGTCAAACTGCCATTCGTGGGAGATCTGTAGGGGTAGAGCTAGGGAAGCCAGCCTGGACCTATCCGAGAGGTAGCCGTGCATGCCGAGAACCGGTCTACAGAGCCAGGGAAGGGAGTCCTGTTGGCGGACATGCCCCGTTGTTCGGTCACGTCTGACTTCTGGTCTTCCGCTGAGGGTCGTCCGAACGAACGGAGCTCGCACCTCGAGGGGCGAATGGCGCCCGTGGACGTGAACGTTGCCCGCAGTCAAGATACTGGATGGCATCGCAACTCATCCTCTTCAAGTGGGGGTTGATCGAACTACCTCATCCACCCGCTGGAACTCCCAATGGATGCTGAAGAACCGAATAAAGCGAAAGTGCAGCATCCTTCGTCAAGCGCAAGGTCTTGCCCCAGGAATGTTGATGAGGCGTGAATTTGGTATGGAGGGAGGCTTAGACGACTTGTTGGAATGGAGCAGACGCCAGGATCTCGGGTTGCGCAAACCACATTTGGGTCACGCAGGCACTTCAGGACCACGCAAAGGTCGAGTAAAAGAGAGGACCTTTCACGGACACGCGAGGCGCTTGAGCAGGGTCTGTGCCGAAGGAACCTGCTTGTGGGGAATAGGGAAATGATTAGGGGAGATTTCATTGGCTGTGACACTTGGCCAGAAGATCCTTAAGAAAGCAAGTTCAAGGTCAGGGAAGTACGATCCCGGAAGGGATTGCAAGCAGGTGATTTCCTTGGTTAGCGTGTTGCGACACCCATCTGGCGTGACAGCAGCCCGCTAGCCCGCAGAGCACCAAGTCCTGGGACGAAAGAGAGAGGGAGGAGGAGTCATGGCAACAAGACCCCTTGCCGCCCACAGTGTTGCACGCGAGATCAGCACGTAACCACGAGGAATGAATGCGGCGCAGCCTATTTCTGAGGGATTGGCTCGGCATCCAGGATTCCACGTGATGCTGCGCGACCCTGAGGTGAGCTGCATTTTCGTCAGAGGAAGCGCCGGAGCGATCGAGGGTCTTCTATCAGCGCGCGGATGCCTGAAGATTTGACGCTACTGCGGTGTGGTGGTTCCGGAAGCTAGAAATCGCCCTCATGGCTCTTTGTGGCAATCGGCACCACAAAGGGCTACGAGAAGGAGCTCAGCTTCGCACATCCCGAAGAGCAAAAAGGTCGCTTTCCAGGGTTGCCGGCCCTGCCGCAACTGTGAGTAGGCCAGACGACATGTGATTCTGCGGACGGACCTCCCGAAGATAGAGGTCGTCCCAGACATGTAGCAAGAAAAGGTGGTTCTGTCCCAGGAAAATGCGAGGGTGGCTCTCAGACGGTGGCAGCCAATTCACCATGTTCGCACTCACAGATCCCCACGCTAGCAGCTGCCACCGAGTCGCATCCTCGAGAGTGATGCGACGATCTACCCCACACCAGCATGGTCAGAACGGCCGTCCCGTGCTCTTCCACGGCTGCTGCGTGTATCCGGCCGCAGTATCGCTGGCTGGTGTCAGCTGCCTTCTACTGCTTCTGCCGTGACATCTACGGGATGTCGAATTTTTAGCAAGCACAACGAGGCGATCTCTGCTAAACTGTTGGGTTCCATTATGAGGAATGCTAGGCGAGCTCTGGGACGTGATCGCTGCAAGAAAAAATATCGTGGCTGTTGAAGACTTGTCTCGTCTCGTTGGCAGCCGTGTTGCGGGCTCGAATCCCGTTCGGGGAAGGATCGACGCAAGAGAAATGGGTGCGTCGTGGGTTCGAGTCCTCCCCGGCAAGATGACGCTGGCTGGTCTACGCGGATACGCTACTGCGGTGATGGAAGCCGGAAACCTCCGGATGTCCCTCCCGCTGAGTGGCTGAGGTTCAAAGTTGGCCCTCCAGGGTGCTTCAAGGAATCGAGGAATCTTCCTTTAAAGGTTCCCCTCCGGTTGGTTCAGACAGAGTCTCCATCGCGTTCCATGGAACTGACTGATACCCTCCTCGGGGAGTTGCCTCTCCAGAGTTTCAAAAAGGGCACTGCTGCCATCGGTGAGCGGTCCCTTCAGAGAAAATTTGGAAGCGTCCCTTCGTGGTTCTCTTCAGAGGGGGGAAACAGGGAGCACATCCTTTCCGGGGTTCCCTCTGGAGAAGGACAAAATAAAAAAGGAAACAAAATTCCCTCCTTGGGGAGAGGGGGGGGGGGAGAAGAGGGCGGACAGAGCTCTTTGACACTGTCCACGCCACCTGAGGGTGCGCGTGACTCTTCAAGTTATAGAGAGCGACCTATGCACCCAGGAAAGGCTCCGGATTCATAGGGTGAGGACTAGGTCACCGGCCCCAAATTTCTGGACGGTCACAGGAAGCAACGGGCTGTCGGAGAAAAATCGTCCACGAGGGAAACTTTCACTCCAGGGAGCTGCCCCCTTCCTGGGTGGCGGAGGGAGGGCGCTTCCAGACCACATTGCGCCGCCCGTTTCCCTCTGTCACGAGACGAGCTGCCAGCTGGAGCAGAGAGCACCGACGGCTGGGCTGAAGCGTTTCGTGGGTTCTCCGATTCCAGCGCTCGCGGCTCTTTTTGCCTTCTCGCTGTTGCCGCTGGAGGACCCAATGGACTGCGGACGGCCAAAGGAGTGCATCTCGCTGTCTCCGGTGCCGGCGACGTCGGAACAAGGTGGAGCGCACGCAGAGAAACCTCTTCCGACGAAGCGGCCTCGGGGTAATCGAGTGCTCCGCTGCTGCGCGATGTTGCCTGACAGGCAGCGAAAGTGAAGCGCATGGAAACGAATGCGATGAAATCCGTGGTTACAGCTGCATTCTCCCGGCATCCCTCGGGATGTCACGACCATACCACTTTGCCTTCCCGCGCTTCTGTTCGTGACTGCTGTGTTTATGGGTTCCCAGGACGGCGTGGCTGGGAACCCTGTAGAATCCACCCTTCTTCCTGTGGGCCCGCATCCAGCAAGAGTGGTGGAGTGAAGATGAGACGAGACTGCACGCCTTCTCCCGAACTTTTCCTTCCTTCCTGCCGCCGGTCCAAGGCCTCCTCGCATGTTCGAGTTCTCCAATGGGGGAGCAAACATCGGAACACTTGAGCCGCCCTCGTCACGTTTCATCTTCCATCGACGTCCATCGCTCAACGATTTCATCAGCAGCCCAGGGTTAAAAGGCGAGCAAAAGTGATGGAATCTGCAAGGGCGGCTCGACTTGCGGTTTCCGAAATGGGGCTTTTGCCGACGGCGAAGGACAGAGGACGGAGTGGACAGCTCGCAGCTTCGTAGGCGCTCGCAGTTCCGCGTTGCCCGGTTGTACTCCAGGAGATCTGGAAAGGAACGCGTTTGCAATGAGGCTCTAATAGGAGGCATCGCGTTGGCGCGCGTGAAAATCCAGAAGCGCGTAGGAACACGAAGCGACGAGAGAGGAGGTTGCTTCGGAGAATTTCCCCATTCTCCTTTTACAGGTACCACTTGATGACTCGTGGAACCGTGTCAGAGTGCAAAACAGATAGTCATGGGCAGAAGGTCAAAGCAGGTGGAGTTAATTGGCGACTGGCACTTGGAGTTGTGGAGCTTTCCATCTCGCTGCTTGGGGCATCTTCCTAGGAGCAGCGTTTTCCACATCCGATCGGGATGGTGCTTGTTCCTCGGTGAGAGATGCACTGAGGTGCAAGTAGGATAGCCCTCCCGCCGTGGGGTCATCTGAATTGGTCGTCTGTCCACCCTGGATCGGTATCTCGACGGTGTGTCCAGCTTCCAGGCCTCCAGTTCGGTTCAAAGGGGAGGAATGCCTTCGACTGGAAGGGCGTGCGCAGCTGGTGATCTGTTGCGATGGTTTCCGCGCTTTCGTTTGCAAATCTGCGAACTCCCCCCCCATCCTCCCCCCCTTCTGCCAGAGTGGCGTGCTAAGTAAACGCTCACCTAGAGATTCACTTTGGTTGCCACCGGAAGAAGGTTCGGTTCGAAATCCCAAACGATCAAAATCCCTGAAGAGCCTACAAAAACAAATATGTATGCTTATCATATGTATATTCATATGTATAGATCAATATGCAAATTTATTTTATTAACACATGTTTAACTGATTTATTAACACATGTTATTAACACATTAACACATTTATTTAATTTATTAACACATGTTATTAATAACGTGCATACAGATACTATTAAAACATATGGCAAAGATTATAATATAGATGTACTTATTATATATATTAATATGTACTTATGTATACAATAAATACGTATCAAATGGATACATAAATATCGAATTACAAAAGAAATACTGATGACGATCAAAAATAGCGAGAAAAAATAAAAGAGCGAAAAAATTAAGGAAAAAACCAAAAGAACATTTGGTATTTCATTTTCCTGTTATTTTTAGCACTGCAGACGCAGCTTCCTCAACAACTGGTGGATTCCATTCTGAAGAATTTGATCGTTTGGCAGGTCTGTGTGTTTAAAATTAGATATTTATGTGTTCATTGAATACATATTAATTATATATATTTATAAATATATACAAAAACATCCATTTATTCTTATAATCCTCACTAATTTATGTTTATAATTTAAATAAATCTTTATTATCTTTACATTATATATATAATAAACACATCATTAATTATATTAATAATTTGTAAGCTTATAAGTCTGAATAAATACACATGTTAAAATAAACTTGCGCATTAATCTGCATACAAACTATACATGTGAACATATACATTAATTTTCCAGTTTTTTTTTATGATATACTTTACTCTATATCTCGACCTATGCATACATACACATATTGCTATATATAAGAAACTTATTTATTCTTCTATAATCTTCATAATATATTATTCATCTGTTTATCAATATATATAATAAGCGTATCATTAGTTATTTTAATATTTTTTTAGTTTACAATAGTTATGATGTCAAAATGTACTTTGCTATCAATCTATATCTATATGCACGATAAGCATACGTATTTTCTTCATTAATCTTTATTATATTAATCTCTATATGAGCATATTTTATTATCCATAATAAAGACATTATTCAATCATATCAGTATTATGTGTTAATAGGTATTAATAGGTAGGTGTGCTGGAATAAATTTCCACGTTAATCTACACATGAGTATGCATATGAATATGCATAATAAACGCGAGTGTATTTATTTTTTTAGTACCTTTCGGGATTTCGATCGGCCCCGGCCATCTCGGGACACATCTGTGGCTTGATGCTCTTCAGGCAACCCGG
Source organism: Raillietiella orientalis (assembly GCA_036172245.1). Lineage (NCBI taxonomy): Eukaryota > Metazoa > Arthropoda > Ichthyostraca > Raillietiellida > Raillietiellidae > Raillietiella > Raillietiella orientalis. The sequence goes on along the minus strand of JAYWIR010000032.1, from coordinate 2,058,616 downwards.
AAGAAAGTCCGCCGGAAGCATCTTGGCTTTCAGTTCGGTCCTGAGGCGGAGGCTGGGATCCGATAAAGCGGCAAGTCTGGTCTGCACGACATCTACGCATCCTCTCTGTCATCTTTTTTGGATTTTCTTCGATGCATAGCCGAGGGGGTGCTTTCGAGAACCTTCGAACGCTCCCGAGGAATGATTCAAACACCAATGGCTTCATTCGGAACCGCCTGCGACTTGGGGGAGGGCCGTGCAGTTTCCGACGTAGCAACCGGCGCGAACCGTTGATGGTTCCAGAGGATACGGAAGCGAATACCTTATAACCGAATTAATAGCAATCAGTGCACCACCCATATAATTCTTTCGGAACCACCATCCGTTTCCCGACCAAGCAGGGGAGCCAGAACCCACATGCAGTGCCATTTAAGCGAGAATCAAAGGAAACACCAATTTCATATCCTGAAATAGTGATAAATTGGTATGTTCTCAGAGGACACTCGCCGTGTTTACGAAAAATCTGGCTGCTTGGGAATTGACTACTATCAATATTCTGATTCGCAATCAGTAGAATCCACGATATTCGTGAGTGTAATAGCCTCTTGAAGGCATGCACATGCTGCACGTACTTGCTGGAAAAAAATAAAAAAAAGGAAAAAAAAATTGCGGCGTTTCTTTTTTTTTTTGTATGTGTGTGTCCGTAGCCGGCTGCAATTCTCCTTGTTTGGAAACACCGCTACAGCGGACGGGGCAGCTGAGATTGTATCTCCTTGGTTACGCTGCATAATGAGGTACTAATCAGGGCATTAAAGAGTGCGATGCTTCTGGGGCTGGCTGCGGCAAAATCCTTGAGGGCCCTCCCGCTCGTTAGACCCGCTCACGAGTGCAATCTCAGTTTCGAAACTCTTCCGTAAACACGGAGGAGCCCTTCGAGTGGCTGCTGCCTGTGCCATCTTGGAACTCTAGCAGCAAGGAGTGTCTTATTCCCCAAAACGGAACGAGGGAGAAGCACTATTCATTTTTCAGCATTCTTTGCACTTCACTTGTCTTTCTGCTCGCCCTCTCCCCCCCCCCTCGCCCTTGCTCCGTAGGAAAACCTAAATCGGCGTCGTCACCAAAGGGCTTGCGTCAAAGGAAAGGAGGCCAACGGAATTCTTGTTGAATTATCATCTTTGCCAGGATGACAGAAGAGGACCGCATCCCATTAGCTTCCCTCATGTTGGTTTGGCGTGCGTGCTGCACCGTTTCCATCTTCCCTGCATCCCATGGACCGTTTCGCTCTGTTCGGAACGGATGGTAAACAGCAGTGCGTCTCTCCTTGATGGCACTCTTTGGCGCGCCTTTATCCTCGGTTAAGGCCTCTGACTCGCTGCTCCGATCAAAAAATTCCGAATGCCGAAAGACCACAAAAGCGAAATACATATGTTTATTATATATAATAATGTGCGCATGTATATATGGGTTAATATACAAAGTAATGTATATCCTAAAGATAAAAAATTAATATGCCATCCCTATCCCGTATATTAATATACATATAGTTGTATTCAGATTAATGTGCAACTTTGTCTTAACGTAGATATTTATTACTATTTATAAGCTTACAAATCATTAATGCAACTGACGACGTGTTAGTTATACATTGGTATAATATTATGATCATAAAGACGTACAAAAAAATATAGAAATTATACAGAAATGAAATTAGTGAAGATTACAAGAATAGACGTACAGGTTTATTATGTATATGTATATTCATATACATATGATAAATATGTATTGAATGAATATGCAAATACACGATTATAAGTACATATATATTTGTCGAACGATCAAAACCCGGAAAAGAGAATCCGTCATTTCCTGAGAAATCCTTTCATTGTTGGAAATGACACGAAAATGAAATACCAAATTCCTTTTTCGTGTTTAAATTTTTTTTTTGGCTTTATTCATTTTTCCCCACCAATTTTGATCGTCGCCAGTATTTCTTTTATAATTCGATATTTATGTATTCCTTTAAAACGTATTTATTATATACACAAATATATATTAATATATAAAATAATCTTTATATATTCATGATATGTTAATGTATATTATTAATTTTATTAATGAATATGTATGTTAAAATAAATAAATCCATATGTAATTATATACATAACAAGCACATATGTTTATTTTTTATCGTCTTTATAATATAGGTGAATCTATATATAAATCTGCACATACATACACATAATGAATCTATGTATTTATTTTGGAGATCGCTAGGCATTTCGGCGTTCGGGATTTTGAAGCAAACCCATTACTTTGGACCTCCATACATTATCTTGCTCTTGTCTGAGAGGGCCGTGTAGTTCGGTGAGTTCCTTTAATCAAGCAATTTGCAAGTGGTGCATCTCTGCCCACCCATTCCTGGGTCGTCTCCAGCTGGGACGCAACTCCTCGAGAGGGATCATGACGCTTTTTGTCGTAATCCCCCATCTCCCTCGTCCGCGACACCTCGGCTGAGATCAACTTCGAAAAGGAAGCGTGGAATCGTCGTACCAACACGAAATTCTGACTGTCAATGCCATGACTGAAATGCCATCTGCCGCAAGGAAGAAGGACCCTTGGGAAAGCCTTCTACGTGATTTCCCACGTTGGTAAAAGCACCTTCTGCCGTTTCTGCATCCGAATCCGAGTTATCTCTGCATGCTGTTCACGTTCGCATGAACTACGAGGGTCATGTGGAATAATATTCCAAACGCAATAGGGCCTGATATGGCCCTGGATCAAAGGATTGTAAAAAAATAAATGAATAAATAAATCCGAGTGACAAAATCTGCTTTCCACGATGTATTCCTCGGTACGGAGACAAGAAGACCCACTGAGGGTGCCCAGGATCCGACTGTGCTCATGAGGGATGCATTCCAACCTACATGTGCTGAAAGTGCTGAGAGGCGAGTTTTTAGCTATTGCCAGCATTACTTCCTCGTGCCCGCCCATCACTGGAAAAGTGTTGGGAGGAGCTGCATAGGGCATCCCTGCGTGCTGTACCATGTGCGGTTGCTGCATGGACAACAAGCGTGTCCACAGTCGAGGTGGTCAAGTTCTTCGGGCGCCGCCAGACTCCACCAGCCACGATAAAGAACGGAAGCCGCGGAGAAAGGTCGAACGTCCACGCCTTCTTTGGAGTGGTCCACGGGCTACGGGCGATGAATTCCATCTCTCGATCTCTTAGATTTGTCTATATCGAGGGATCGCGTGATCCCTTGCTATCAGCTTCCTACTAATTGCTGAAAAAACGCCAGCTGTTTCTGAGCTTTGGGTCTGCTTCAAGATGCCGCATGTCGAGGTCTTGAAAGATCATGAGAAATAGATACATATGTTTATTTATCTATATTCATATGATTAATCATATGTTTATCATATGCGGATATGATTAAAAGTGCGTGTAATGCACGTACGAATGCGATCAATTATATGCTTATGCCTGTGCCTTAAACTGAGGAGTAAGGAAAATAATATGCTTATTAAATATCTTAATGCAATTGATAGTATGTTCAGTGCACATGTTGATATAATTAATAGGGCGCTTAAATATATATATATCTTGGCATAATTAATATCATTTTACATATAATGGTATAACTGATATAATAACTAATGCATTTATTGTATATCAATGTAAGTAATAATATGCTTATTACGTACATTAATGGTATGATTTTATGTATATTAATATAATTAATGTACTTACTGCATACATGAATACGATTTATAATATGTTTCTTATATATATATTGATATAATTAATGTATTTATTTCACATATTAATATAATTGACATGTTTATTATATATTAATGAAACGAAGAGTATGCTTATTACATATATTAATATAATTAACAATATTTTTATCATATATAAATATAATTAACAATAAGGTTTCGCATGTATTTAAATGAGGATGAATGTACATTATAAAAATTGCAAAAAGAAATAAATATCTATCTTTATAATTCGATATTCATATATTTATTTACTACATACTCATTATATATAAAAATATGCATCAATACATATAAGAAACATATACATTTATTTTCCATGATCTTCCGAGATTCCGACATTCGGGATTTTGACCGCCACCGCTGGGCGCCATGGGCGTCGGTTTATGGCCAAATTTGAAAAGGATCGATGGTGGCGCTGGAGAGGCCGGAAGCTCTCGGGAGTGTTTGGGTGTCTCGGGTTTCCTGCAAAAGACCGATAAATCGTGAAAAGTCGAAAATTCTATTTTCTGGTGGAATTTTCCCGCCATTTTCGGGAGTAGCAAGAAGCACGCTGTGGATTCGAGCTGGTGCTCGAGCCAACTCGTTGATCGGATGGACGAAGACCGGGGACAGACGACACCGAGGGACTCCGAGCAGGAAATGCTTTCGGAATTCTATTCGTAGAAGAGCGGGAGTACCAGACCCATGTTTCTCGACAACGGTCCACGCTGAAGGATGGGTCTTATCCAGCGCACTCAGGCTTGTCATTTCTCGGATAGAAAAGTCGCGTCGTGCTCTGGGTTGCATGGAAACTCTAGCCACTTCCTCTCCAGGGGGATACGTCCGAGTTCCGGATTAGAGATCTGTCCATGCGGCGCGGCCGATCCCCTTCCTCTTTGCGGGGGGATGGATGATTGCACACCCCCGCAAAGAGGATCGTGTCTGCGGAGGATGCCAAGTGTAGGATCATAGTTTGGCACCCCTGCATGCGGCACATCGCATCGTTCCACCGACTGAAGACTGCAATGGAGGGGAAACGGGAAGTGGTCTCCGGCCACAAGGTCATACCTGAAGTGAACTCCCGCTTCCGTATGGATCCGGCACTGCTCAGGGGAAGTCACCCTGGACCTTTCCCACCCCTTCAAGAGCGCTTCTGCCGCATTCAGGGATGCTCGAGAAGGAAAGGGGATCAAATGCGCAGGCCTCTCTGTCTGCCTGCAGACCGTGGATGTTCAGGTGGCCGACGGTGCTCCAACAGCAGCAAGCACCCTGAGGCTCCGGGGTCAACAAAATGAAGAGATGATGGAAGTACCGTAGGTCGTACGGCCCACCTCGCCTTGTGGCTGCACCATCGCATGCAGTAGTAGGCTGCGGTATATACTGGACCCAGCGACTGGGACGAGCACCGACGTCCAAGGAGGACTGGTATCACCCGATTTAGGATCCAGGACTGCGGATGTTCAGAAGACCGAGATGAAATGCGATACGAGAGCCAGAGATCGCGGGGCTGCGCCTCAACAGCAAGAGGTTGGCGCCTAGCATCCGGTGTAGGAGCGATGTCAACTGGACCCACAGATTGGGGTATTTCCTTGAAGAAGGGATCTCCCAGAACACGCACGCCTAAGAAGAAGTGGTGCCAGTCGATGTCGATTCGGGATCGGGAAGCGCGCGCGATGTTCCACCCATTTCTGCTTCGATCGATCTTTTAGATGCTGAGCAGATGGATCCCAAATCGCAGAGCCCATCAAAATCCCGAAGGATCTTAAAAATAAACGCACATATCAATATGCAAATTCACATATGGATTAATGAATACTATAAAGATTATAAAAATAAATACGTATGCCTATGTATGCATATTTAGAAGTAAATAAATATATAGATTGTTTTAACATACACATTTATTTATATTTATCAACACATATATTATTAATAGAAATATTATTTTAACATACGTATTTATTAATATTAATAGCATGCACATTATTGATATAATTTATTTATGCTATGTATATGAACATGCATGTCAATATTTAAATATTTATATATAAATTAATATATATTCAATTGTATATCAATTTATACATCAATATGTAGATATTGACATATGCATTAATATACGAATTCATTTTAAAATACATGTTTATGGTCTAATTAATGATATGCATTAATATATATATAGTGAAGATTATAAAAAATAAACTCATGTGTCTATTATGTTCATTATATATATATATATATATATATATATATCGAATTTTGGAAAGTGAAACGTAGTTGTGACGATTAAAAATAGTGGACGAAATTCAAATTAAGAGAAGGGAGAGGAAATCTTGCGTTTGGTTTTCCTGCCATTTCCAACGCGCAACCATTGAAGCTTCCCCGGGAAATGGCGAATTCCGTTGGCGGGATTTTGATCGCTGGGCGCTTGGCAGTTTGCACCAAACCCCTCAAATGGGCCGTAGGTTACGACGTAAGCGGCGGCGTGGGTGAACGTGCGGTCCGCGAAGCGCCACTGGTCCTCGCTGTTGAGACGGTGGTTGTAGTAGGTTTGATGGAAATCCTCTGGGATTTCTTCCTGTTCTCTCTGCTTTCCTTCCAGCTGTTTTTTTTTATTTTTTTATTTCCCGGTTTTCCTTTCATTGGTCTGCCAAGTGCTGAAGAGTTGTGCGCTTCCTCAGGAAGACTCACACTGCTCTTTCTAAGACTGCCCACGCCACCCTAGGGTGCGAGTAACTCTTTAAGTTATAAAGGGTGACCCCGTAGGGACCACCCCACGAATCCAGGAAGGCTCCGGGGGAAGGAGTCTGTTCCTCCTGCGCTTCGCAAGGGAACCCCGAAGGGAACCTCTTCCCCGTTCTTCTCCGGAGGGAACCCTGAACAGAACCGGCTCCTTGATGCCCTGGAAGAACGCCGGAGGGTCAACTTCCACTCTCGGAGGCCAGTCAACGGAGACATCCGGCTTCCGGCTTCCAGCAGTGCCGCACCCGAAGCCTCTAAGGCCAACCAGCGTCATCTTGCGGAGGGGACTCGGGACCCACGACGATCCTTTCCTAGGTGGGATTCGAACCCTCAACGTTTGGTACCAAGAGCGGAGACCGCAGCCACACGGCCGCGTTGGTGGCCGAGTGGCCGTGATCTCTTTTAGGAAATGCCACCAGAGCAAGTGTCGAATTTTAGATGCTGACGAAGGTCTTTCCTCGATAACTAGGTGCAGACTCCGGACTTTTCTGGACCTGGCGAAATGCTCTCTGCACTGTTCTCTTGTGCATTCAGCTCGAGGACAGCGAGCTGCCTTGACGTCTGAATTGGACGCACGAGGTAATCCTAACTAGGTGGTCTCGTTTCATTCAAGTTGTGGAAACACGAACGGGGGAAGCGATTCTCGCCGATCTTCGTAGCCTCCGAGGCCAGACGACCTTCAGCGGATTCGAAAGCAGCCAATTGCCAACCTGCCGCTCGCTCCTTCCTTACTCCTTCGATTGGAGAGACACAGAGACTCTGTGATATCAGAGGAGATGAACTGTGTCTTCCAGTGTTCCAGGCCGCGTGCCCATGCTCTTGGAAGATATCGTGGAGTCCTTCGTTGCTGAACTGGACGCTGGAAGACGTCCTCAGGTTCATATGGTTCTCATACGGCGAGGAAACCTCACAAGGCGCTTCGTCCTCCGCGTCCACCACAGAATCCCAGGCGCTTCGCCGCAGGCTGGATTCCCGTAAAGCAAGCAAAAGGGAAGGGAAATCTCAGGCAAATGCTCAGCCTCCGTTTTTTTGCACCGGGCTTTCTTGATCGATGCCGCCTCGTCGTGACAAGGGGAAGACCAGCATGATGATCCAATAGGGCAAGGGGGGATCTTCACAGGTATCCTGAGGAATATCGTCTTTCCAAGAGCTTTGCAAATTTTACTACGAAGATGGACCCATCGAGAAGTTCAAGATGCCCGCCCATCCTGGCGTCTTTCTCCCCCAGCACGTGAGCAGGCTCGAAAGGGCAGCAGAGTTTGGTAACGCAGTGCAGCTCTCTTCTTCTCCAATTTCGGGGTTCGTCCGCCCAAAGTTTGCATTCCTAAGCGCTACAGCAGCAGAGGAAGGTTTTCCAGCGTCCAAGTCGACGCGATGAAAAGGCAAAAAGCACTCACACCCTTTCGCTCTCCATCAGGCAGTCCACGCTTTCATTCGGGAGGGGCAATCGGTGGCGACGATTGGCTGATCGGTTTCCTATCACGTGACCCCTACGCACAGTGCGGTCCGAACACGTCTCTGAATTTGAGGGTGCTCTTTCTTTTGGTAGTGAGCACTGGCCTGCCTCCCATTTTCGACCCCTTACTGCATCTTTATGGTGATGCTGAAGTCTCGCGTACCGACTCTTTGGTGCGCTCTCTGTCATTCGCGGATGTAGTGCAACTCATGAACTGATTGCAGAGGTGGTCCAGTACTTTCTAGTCCCCGGGTTACGGACGCATCCCATACGTGCCAAAGTGGTGCAGAATCTATAACTTCAGTGGTCTAAAGCTGGAAAAGAAGAATGGAAAGTTACGCTGGAGTTTAGCCCACGAGAATCTCTCCCTAGTTTGAGGTTTTCGACCTGTGGCCTTGTGAATTCCAGGGCACAGGGCATTCCATCTGCCCTGTTCCCTTTCTTATCAAGGTCCTCACAGCAGTATTGCCTTGGGATGCTATTTTAGCAACATTAAGGTAGACTGGAGGAAGCCGAAGCCATGAGTTCTTCCACGTTCTTTGACTTTTGGAGACAATGAATTGGTTCTAGCAAATCGGTCTAAGCAGCGACGCTTTCATTCCTCTTCATCACAAGGAGAGAAAGTGCCAAGTGTGCTTATCTTACGGTGTGCGTCTTCCAGGCTCGGCACTCTGCGTTTCTCGGGGGAGGCGGAAGGCTAGGGTGATCAAGTGGAGTCAAATGGGCTGTGGGGGGAAGAGCAAGTTTGCTGCTTGCGTTCGGAAGAACAATCACCGCCCTCTGGCAGTGACGGAACAGGAGGTTCAAGCACAAGCGTCGATCCTCTTCACATTCCTGCTTCTTGCCCGGTGCGCGAACAGAGAGGTACATCCGTCTCTTCCCCCGTGGCTGCAGACTGCCCCTGCCCCCAGAACCTCCTTCGTGGAGCATCATCCCAGAAGAGTGATTAGTCGCGGGTGGTGCGTCATGCGGGGGATGCAGAACACTTGATGTGGACAGATGGTCCTGGTGGTCCGCGTTCCTGGCTGGGTCCAGCCCCCCGAATGCGTGCCGGTCAAAATCCCCGAGCAATCAAAGTTTGGTGAAAACCAAAAAAGAAAAAAAAAACACACATACGCTTATTCTACGTCGATTAATATACACATGTATTTTAATATGCATAATTATTCACACTTAGTAACGTCCATATTATTAATGGTAATATTACTCGATCGCACAAACTTTTCAACATGCCTTTTATGAATATAATTAACAGGTTATTTTATTTATATATTAAAGACTATAAAAATAAATCTGTTCATTACAAAAGTAAGTATATGTAATAGGATTCAATGTAATAGGATTCAAATCTTTGTAATATATATGAACCGATGTATTAATGTTTATAAAAATATATGTCTTCATAGCCACATAGATAAGTACACATATATATATGCCTACTATGCATATTTATCTGAAGATTAACACGCAAATTTAATTTAGTAAAATATAGCTATTATTTTCTTGCAAACATGTTAATGGTATCATTATTGAAACACATACATTAACATATAGGTTTTTTATTATATTATTGGTATGTATACATATATTAAAGACTATAAAGTATATATATATATGCCTTATAATCTCATTTATAAAGTGTATACATATACACTTTATTGATATAATAAAATAAACATGTATGTACTTTCTAAGTAAGATTAGCTTTATGTTAATCTTAATTATAAAGTGCACACATATATACTTTATAATTCTTAATATATATATATCAATACTATACATGATAAAGCATACATATACATTTTATCTTATTATTTATATATGTTGGTGGAAGAAGTGGAAGCGCAGGCGGAGAGTGCCGCGGCAGGTCGCCCCTGCCACGTTTTGTAAGAGTGTACGAGTTCTTCCCCGCCGCGTACATAGCCGCCTGCTTGACCCCAAGAAAATCCCTTCGCCAAGAATGAAAAGAGCTCGGAAAGCTCAGGGACCTCCGGAAGGAGACGCTCCTGGTGATGCCGAGGTTGCTGCGGTGCTGCGGAACGGGTTCGGTTCCAAATCCCGAACGAGCAAAATCCCGAAAATCAATATCCCGAAAGGTCTTGAAACGAAATGCATATGTTTCGTGTGCACATTAATGTGTAAATTTATATACAAATTAATATATATGATAAAGATTACGTATGTGCTTATTATGTGTATTGTATATAAGTAAACATACGAGTGTATTTTGACATGTTTATCAATATTTATGAACTATTAATAGTAATATTATTTTATCACATGTATTCATTAATATGAGCATGAAAATTATTAATTAATTTATGATGATTTATTAAATGTATTTATATGTGCACAAAAAACAAACTTATATGTTTATAATGTAGAACAATGTATATTTATATACAGAATAAATATGCTTGAAATGAATTTACGAATACCGGCTGTTCAAAAGGAAAGAGTGCTAGTGAGAATTAAATGTAGTGGAAAAAAAGAAAGCAACAAAAAAATGAAAACAGCAGAAAAGAAATTTGGTACTTCCTTTTCTTGCGATTCCCAGCGCGCAATAAATGAAACTTCCTGACAAAATGACGAGTTGCGTTGGCGGGACTTTGATCGTTCGGTAAATGTGTTTCCAATTCGATATTTATGTATTCATTCCATATATATCTGTTACACGTATAAATATACATCAATATATGTGATGAACGTATATTGGTTTTTATAATCTTTCTAATATGTATCAGTGATATATATTGATGCATGTTATTAATAATATGCATGTCAACATATGTATAGCAATCTACGTATAAATATATATTAATATACATGATAATAAGGTACATTTATTTTTATAATCTTTAATATATAGATAAATTTATGAATTAATTTTCCTATCTTGATAATATATATGTATCCATCCACGACTCTATACGGAAATCTATACATAGTAGGCATACATATTTATTTTTCATAATCTTCCTATATTAATGAATGCACTAATCTACATATGAATTTACGTATACATCTGAAAAACACATGTGTTTAATTCCCAGATCTTTGGGGATTTCGGCGTCGGGGAACTTGAGGGACAGCGGCTGCGCGCCTTCCAGACGGAGCAACCACTTCCTGTTCGCACAGGGTTGCCTAGGATAGGGAAATCCTCGAATTTCTCAGGCACATGTAGCTTCGAATTGCTTTTCATTTTGCATGAGGATGGTTCCAAGATGGAAATTCTGTGTGAGATAGGGGGCACCAAGGCACCACGGAATTTGTGCGCAACCTTCAGAGTGGTCCTTCAAAAACAAAGAAGGAAAAGAAAAAGCAGCAGCAGGCAAAGAACGATCTTCGTGAACGACCAGGGCAACCACCAATTGCCAATTCGACTTTCTATCCCACTAGACCTTTTTTTCAATGAGAAATGCGGTTTTCGGGATTACGGCGTTTAATATTCATCTCGAGGCGAGAACTGAAGCCGTGACTGATGGTCATGGAGGTCGGTCAACTCTTCTGAAGTACTACCGAACCTCCATCCCTGTTTTATTATCCAAGTTAACAGCTACAAGAATACAAATAAAGAAGGAAAAGGTTCTTCCCCATCTTCCACTTTTTCTTCACGTTTCCACATGCCATATTTTCTTTCTTTTTTTTTTTTTTAATTTGTTCCTTTTTTTAATCTTTTGAGTAATTTTTAAACGTCACAGTTACTCTTTATTTTCTTAAATTCTATATTCATGTATATATATTAAGTATATATTTATCAAATACACAAATAAAACTACACAAAAATGCACATATATAAACATAAATATGGAAATTATATGTATATTTGTATATATCTGTGTATGTGTTTCTGTGTATATATGCACATTTATGTTTGCATATGTGTATGTATATATTTATATTTACATATATATATATTTATATAATTTACGTATACTGATGTACATAATAAAGGTATACACTTCTGAATAATTCATAATGTATATGTATTAATGTATTCATATGAATAATGTAATCAACAATGTATCAATTACATCAATAAAATGAATGTTAATAAATCTTGAGAAATCTATACGTTGCAGTCGCATTGCTGTTAATAACATGTACGTTAATAAATATGAACTATTATGTGTGTTCAAATAAATTTGTATATAATCTATGGAGAATAAACATGTTTGCTTATTTTTTGCAATCCCTCGGGATTTTGAACCTACTAAATGAATTTCGAAATACGCTCTTGGTTTCACTGTGGTCCAACAGCTGCAGCTTCGACGAGTCGAGTTGACTGCCTCTCTTCCGTGTGGCAGGTTCTTTCTTTCCATGTCGGGATCCATTGCTTCTGGAAAGGTTACTTGAGAGAAATACTGGTTCGAAAGGGAGACAAAGTTCACGGCTGTGCTCGGATGCTAAGACGCGTTACTGGGAACTCTTTCCAACTAACTCTCTGTTGAATCTTCAACTAATTAATCGATGACAGCTTTTTGATGTGGCCCACTCGCCTCTTCTTGATTCTAAGTTCTCCTGATGTCGTTGCCGCGCTCCCAAGTCCAAAGAGCTGCGACGACAACGGCTCTCTTACTGACGCAGCCATTCCTTCACTGAAGTAGTGCTCAGCTAGAACGCCAGCATTCCGTCTCTTTTTCTCTTCCTGGAGTCTTCGAAAGCAGAGGAATTGCTCTAGAAGGGTCAGGAGGCGTCAAACACGATCCCTCTGACGCCGCCTTGCAGGACAGGTCTGACAGGAGGCTGGAATCTGACCAGGGGATGGGTTGACTGGAAGCAATGAGCCCGCAGTGTTCTGTGGTCATCCTTCCCGATGTGTTCGCCAACTCTTCGCGACGGTGAGTTGTGGCTCGGGAGCTGAGCGACGGTGGTTGGTAATGTATCAAAATTTTTCACCCTATCGAGCAAGTTCCCAACTGGAACTGCGTTCCAGTTGGGAACGCAGTTCCGAACCAAAGACAAAAGTTCAAGGGGAGAGCCCACCGACACGCAGATAGGGATATATAAAAATAGGGAACGAAAGGGAGGAGGCATCAAATAAGTAGATAAAGAAAGGGTGAGACCTTTTCTTTAGAACTGGTGCTGAAAGCTGGAGACCTCCCTGTCGGCTTCTTCCAGGTGATGCCACCTTGCGGCCGTCCTCATGCAGCCTACTGCCATCCCGGTGACCTCTCCTCGTTGCATGGTCGTCTTGAGGACGTGGTGAACCGTGACGATGGCCCGGATGCAACCCTGTTTGCGTGTGACCATCGCTGGCTTCCATCTTGCGGCTTCCCTCTCCGGTGTGTCGCTGCTCTGGTGAGAGCGAACACGTGGATTCTCTGCCGCCTTGCGAACACTCCGTCCTGGTGGCAGGAGAAAGTGAGGATGTGCGCCCAACTCACCCGGGCCCCGCCGGAAGTTACCCTCTGCAGAGAGTTTCAGAAGAACAGCGGAAGAACACTGGAGGCGGCGGGTAGTGAGTTGACTATGTTGGCCCACCCACCAGCCACCCCTTCGCCACAGAAGTGTCCTCCGCTGCCGAGGTGCATGGCATCTGCCTATCGGCGAAGTGGGAGGTTTCCTGCGAGATCTCGTCCCGCAGAAAGCCCCTCGGTGGCTGGACACCGCGGGAGCTGGCTGACGCGGCAACAGCAAGAACCGCCTCCAAAGGACTCGAACGTTGAGGAGCACTCTTCTCCATTCAGCCCGAAGAGTTGGAAGTGCCCCCCGTGTTTATAGACAGGAAGCTGCTTCCCCTCCAGTGGCAGCAATCGACGGTGCTGGTACAGCCCGTGCAATGCGCGTTGGCAGTACTGGACGAGAAGAAGCGCATCGCCGAACTGTGCCAGGTGTGGAGAGGAGACTTTCCCCCACCTCATAGTGTAGCGCCCTCCAGGACTTGTGAGAACGTTTCTCTGCGTCCCTTTCCCACCCCGTGGGAGGTCCCAGGGTCTCTTTGAGGCCTCTCTTCGTGTGGGACTCCATGACGCCCGCAGTCGCAATCGCAGGGCTGTGCTGCGTGCACGGTGTCGTCATGGCGAAGTGCAACGCCGAGAGAGGCCATAGCGACAGGGGGGGCTGACCTGCACGCCATCCACAGATAGCTTCGAGGTGGCCCCACCTGTAAAGGGAGAAGGAGGGGCTCGCCAGCATCCTTCAACGGATACAGAGGCCTCACCCACCACTAATTTTTGTTTTATTTTTTTGTTTTTGCTTCTTCTGTTGTTGTTTTGTTAGTTTTTATTGTTTGTTGTAGTTTGTTCTCTTTGTGTTCTAATTTTTTTCCATCTCCCTTTTCCTTCGTGTACGTGATGGATTTCGCCGGTCCACTCTTTTTTTTCTAATGTAATAAATAATTGGAATCGGTGATCCTTTTGACTACATCGATTCCTTAAAGATGAATTAACGCCCCGGCTCAGGCGGGTGTGAAATCACCGCGAGAGTCCCCTTTGGCGCGAAGAATCGTCGTAACACATCTCGGGCGGTGTCTTCCTGGTGCAGAAGCGCTGATGCCAGTCTCTTCCGCCACAGTTCCTGGAGGGCACCGCAGTACAAAAGCAGGTGCGGCCCTCCATCCGCACCTCGCACAGTTCGGGGATGCCACCCCACTGCAAACGCGTTGGCGCCGCTCGTTGCACTGGAATCCCCAGTGGAGGAAGAGCAGCACGGCCTACTTGCAAGAGAGGGGGAACACAGAAGTGTCCGAGCAATGGGGAGGGACCACAAGTTCTTCGGGGGCTACACTCAAGAGTTCGCTCCACCAAAGGAGTCCCGTCGTCAAGGCAAGCGAAGTAGCAGCATCCGCCAACTCGCGCGTCTTCCAGCCGCCGTCTTTCCCGCTATGGTGGAGGAAAACTCCCACCTCGCCAATCGGCTACTGTCGTTGCTTACCCTGAGGGAAGACAGCTCTGCGGCGAGGGGTGTGGAGGCCAGGGTCGACCATTTTTCCGCGTCCCGCATGGCCATTTTCAGAGATCACTACAACAGATGTCTCAGGAGATAAAGATCTTCAGGGTACAATCCCTGGAACGCAGGTCAGGACTCAACAGCCTCCTACCACCACGCATGGCAGGTCATTGGACGGCAGGAGATCCACGGCTGGGCTCCCACTAGAGAGGCGAGTTGCCTCAGGGGGAAGTCGAATCCCTGACCCTATTATGGGTGGTCGGCAGCAACGAGAACGGTCCTTTGCTTCGGGCACATTTCCGCAGGATGAGGCGCGCTGGTGCACACGACGGGTAAGTCCACAGCTTGACTCAGCATTCGGAACTGTACTTGCAGCCCGATTCTCTCCAAGGTCAGGATGTCTAAGCCGGCATCCTGACGTGGGATGTCTGCTAAAGTCAGCATACGTGGTCGACGCATCTACCAATGGGTGTAGTTCCAACTGGCATTCGAAACTGCACCTGGAGAAAATGAAGGATCTGGTGGTCCTTTGCTCGGGATGATTGGCAGTCTAACACTCTGGTCTGCTTGGAATCATCCCTAGCAAATGCTCGTCTTGAGGGAGCCGCTGAAGCTTTCTTGGGATGGAGTGAGAGGATCATGACGTCGCACCTGCGGAACTAACAGAAGCACGAATGGCATAGGTAGTCTCCACGTTTTCTCCTAAGTAGAAATAAATAAACTGCATCCACGAGAAAAACGAACGGTGGATAACCAAACCTCCAGACATTTGGCGGAGAAGCCATCAGTTTTCTTGTGGGTCGTGTCTTCCCCAAATACATGAACATGATGCTGCTGATGGACGCAGTTCCAGGCGCATCCGTTACCTGGGATGCATCGGTCCCTACTATTCGAGCGTAGCCTCCTTCATCAGCCCCACCAGCTCTCACCATGAAGCTCGGCGATCATCTTCCGGTGACTGTAGGCGCAGAGGACGAGGTTATGGGGTGATGGTTTCACTTGTGGAGCACATTCAGCCAGTCTCCTACCTGGAAGACGCTTCTCGTACAGGCAGCAGGTTCAGTCGGGTTCGCGTGGATGACCTTGCCATCTGCACATCTAAGATTGTGCCCCTTGCATGGAAAATGTTCTTAGGCTCCAGCTGTCCACGTGCAAGCCACGGGTAACTTAAATGCAACCCTTGCGCTGTATCGTGCGCAGTGCTCGACGGTGTCGTCCTCTGGAGTAGCCACTCACCATCTTGGACGCTCCCCTGAAGACCTAGTGCACACCTACGCAGCCGTGCCCTCACATGAAGACTGCTAAACTTTAGTTCTTTCCGGAGCCGAAACTAAAGCAGGAAGAATTGGGTCAGCAGCGAAAACCTGTGGGGTGCCAAGTGAGACCGTTGCAAACCTTACGACTACCCTTACTGGAAGGTCTTCCACCGAAGGACTCCGGGCAGCCAGACGAAGCGACGGAAGCTGCATATGCGCTGCTTCTTGCACGCAAACCCGAACGCTTTAAGCAGACCAGCTGCTGCTAGCAGGAATTCGAGCAAAACTTCGCTCCCCTGTAGGCGAGGAGTCTCAAAGTCCGCCGCCGTCGACGGGGTAAGGGCTCAAGGGTGACCCGGCTCTCAAGACGGTGACGTTGAACAAAAGCGACCCCGGGTGAAGAAGCGTTTGGGTTTGCTTCTCACTCATTGTTCCGGCTTCTAGCAGTGAGATCCGCTGTTGAAACCATGGACCTGGTTGCGGGGCAGCAGTCCTAGCCGGGAAACCTACGAGGGTCCTCACGCTGCGTCGAACCAACAGAAAGAGCGCCAATGTCGGGTAGCTGCCTTCCTGCAACAACTGCTCGCTGCAGGACGTCATCATGCAGCCCACTACGTGTGAGTGGACGCAAAGAACCTCCCTAGCCGCGGCACTGCCCTCCCTCAGGGAGCACCTGGGCAGTAACCAGCCGGTCCAATGGGAGGTCAGTTGCGAATTCAGTGAGAAGACGAGGGAACTAGGTCGTCGGACCACGGGCAAGTTCACGGACGCTGCGATCCCAAGTGCCCTACTGAAAGGACTATTGCGCTGGGGTGAGCTGCTGAGAATCCCACAGGAAGATCTCGAGTGACCCCCAGCGCTTCAGAACAACAACTCCTCGGGCCCTCCCCCTGAAGTGTCAGGAATCGGCACTTCTGCTGCTGCACTGGGTCTCCCGTGCAACGCCCGCCGGTCTCACTGGACCCAGGAGGCTGTGGACCCAACTGTTGCAGGTGGGAAAAGCGGGAATCCCAGCTCCCGCACCTGCTCCTAGACTGTGTTGCCCTCCTACCCTGTGGTCGCGTTACGCAACGGCCCTTGGTGCACCGACGGACAATCCCAGGGACGTGATGAAGCGCCTCTTCGTGCTCGATGCCCTTTCGCCTGCCATATCCCCAGCAGCTCTTCGCTGTCTACGCGGAATGGTGGTGGTCTGGAGCTTCGCACAAGAACGATGGAACGAAAGGGACTCCATGTGCTTTGCCCTGCGCTTCCTGCGGACGGCAGCCAGATGGCCCCACCTGGGACATTCTCGGATGGAACTTGCTCGCATCCTGGAAAAGATGCAAAGGAAGCTCTCTAGCACCCCGTGATCCCTTCCCGAACCCTCCCAATTTTTTTTTATATATTTTTTTCTTTTATTTTTAATTTTGCCTGTCCTTTTCCCGTCTGCTGCCTAGAAGAACCTCGCCGGTCTGCGTTGCGGTTACTCTCTAGGTTCCGAAATTTCTAAACGATGTAGGGCCGATGACCCTACACCTGTATGTTCATTATTTTTATAATAATCGCTCCGGCGTTACCAGGTGTTAGGCCAACGAACGCTCAGCTCCCGAGCCACAACTCACCGTCGCGAAGAGTTGGCGAACACATCGGAAAGGATGACCACAGAACACTGCGGGCTCATTGCTTCCAGTCAACCCATCCCCTGGTCAGATTCCAGCCTCCTGTCAGACCTGTCCTGCAAGGCGGCGTCAGAGGGATCGTGCTTGACGCCTCCTGACCCTTCTAGAGCAATTCCTCTGCTTTCGAAGACTCCAGGAAGAGAAAAAGAGACGGAATGCTGGCATCTAGCTGAGCACTACTTCAGTGAAGGAATGGCTGCGTCAGTAAGAGAGCCGTTGTCGTCGCAGCTCTTTGGGCTTGGGAGCGCGGCAACGACATCAGAACTGAAAATCAAGCGAAACAGCAGATGACCTTAAAAATGCCCCCCAAAAGTCTGAAACCAATAGCGATTCAAAGATCAGCACCAGGAATCAGCAATCTGAGAGCTTCGCTCCCGCTCAATGGTTATTGATCTGCCATCCAGTGCTGCATATTCGTGTCTTCCACATTCGGAGATTCATTCAAAGAAGATGTGGCTCCAGATATTCTAGATATTCATTCGGTGCTCCGCTCTTGAAGCTTGCTCTCAAGAGCGATCGTCCGAGAAAGTGTGTGGCCAAAGATTTTTTCATGCTCCCAACGTCCGACCTATATCGTCCTTGGGGCGCCCTGCCTGGCCGGCTTGCATTCCCTGTTTCCTCCCGCTTTCGAGTGCGGGCGGGAAAACGTTTTACCGCTTACTATGCGAGCCTCCGCGGACTCCTCGCGTCATCGCTGGGTGCGTCCACATCCTATCTCTTGACCTCGATGACCTGCTTATGGAGCATTTGCTCTGCTCTCTCAGAGAGCCGAATCTGCCTTGTGCCAGAATCCAGTCCTGGTTTGCTGCTTTCCGTGAACACCACTTCCTGAAGGTTTTCAGCCGTTCCGGCACTAGGGCAACCGGCCACTGAGACGATGCTCGACCTCTTCCAGCGATTACCGGGGGGATACCATGTCGTGACCTACCTCAATCCGTCACTTGAAGAGATGCAGGCGTGAGAGGGAGTGGAAGACAAGTTCCCTTGCTATTACCGGAGCACCACAAGATCTCACATCATTCCCCGAGTCAGGGGTTTACAAAAGTGTTAGCGCATGGTGTGCCTCTGGCGTCAGGAAACCGAGATTCAGCGGACGAAGGTTTTTAGGTGGCACGCGGCATGCTGGCCAAAACAGCACACCGACGCTTGTGGGGGCGGGACTGTGCGGGACGGGTCTTCGCCATGCAGATCATCCGGAGGATGCTGTGCATCCATCTAGAGAACGACCAGAGGGAGGATCGCTGACCGGCGAAGGGAGGAACGTGCGAGGTGGCGCTTCCGCGAGGCACTTCCATCCTTCTTCAGGTGCTGCGCTGTGAAATACAACATACAAAGTCTGAGCACAGATTCGCAACTTCTTGCAGCCCCGCCCCCCTCGCACTTCTGAACCGGATCTTGGCAGCTCGAGAGCGATGGAAGCCGGCGGTGTTTTTGACCGATCAGAAGCTGGGGATTGACTCGAAAATCCGACCCTGCTTGGCGCTGCAGGGCGGAGAGCGAGTTGCCATGCTCTGCCATTAAGGAGGCGGCCGAACCCACCTGGAGAGGAGACCGGAAGACACCCGTCGGGGGAAGACGGAGTGGCCGATGGGCCGAACCCTCCTCCTTGCGGCTCTGTCTAGGGGGAACCTCAAAGAGGACTCGCTAAAAGCTCCTGGTGCATCGCAAGAGTGCAAGCGAGATGGCTCAGCGATTGCTCCCTTTCGAATCTCGAATCTCCTGCCGTGTTTCTTTCCCGGGGCTGCCAGCGATCGCCGTGCCGGCTTTCCACGAGCGCATCGGTGCCAAGGCAAGGTCATGAAGTCCACATGCCCGTCCCATCAATCAAGAGCGAAGCGCGCCAACTGTAGGTTAAGGGACCCCGGTCACCGGGAAAGCCTGAATGGAGAATTTCGCGGGGCGCGTCCGCTTTCTCGAGAGCCAGCGCGGCGTGACAGATTACCACAAAGATACATAGCCTCCTCTGGAAACTACCGACCTTGAGGGTGCTCCGCGCGGATCTCACTACGGTGAGCTCGCAGTTCTGCGTTTGGAAACGCAGAAATTACGGATCATTCCGGGTTTTGAAGCGCCGGCGGCAGCAGCAGCAGCAGGAGCGAAGGTTGCTACCTTCCGCGCATCCCTGTGGATCGAGATCAGGTGGGCACCATTAGGTACGGAAACGGCTTGCATCAGGAAGACGCACTGCTGCTCGTTGCAACACACCAATGGCATGAACACACTCAGGGAAGTCTGTTGGGGACGCAAACACGGCTGCCCTTCTGCAACGCACAGCCATCTCGGCGCCGTCGATGGTTATGAATTGCAATGCCGTTCATCAATGAATGGGATCTCTATGGACACGTTTCGAGGGATGCGTGTGGTAGCGTCCTGGACTGAAGAGATGGATACTTGGTCCCGCATGGCCTGTTCTTCTACGCCTCCACAACCGAAATTCGTGTTCTTCCGAGGTGAGGATCGTCTTGGGCGTCTGGTAGCGCCCTGGAGGGGCAGAGCAGAATGCTTGGTCTCTAGGACGGCGTGTCCCTCTACGTCTGCGCAACCGACATTTGTGTTCCTCCGCAGTGTGGGTCGTCTTGGGGGTGGAAATTCAACTCAGTCTTTCGCCCTTCACGTTGTCCGAACTCTTCCCCAGACTCCATAAGCCAAATCTGGTTCATGTAGGCAGTCTGGGGTGTTGCGATAGGTCACTGGAAGACATTGTACATTGCGAGATTTCCAGAGTTCGCGCGCGCCCTATTCGTTGCGGTCTCTCCCCATTCCCTCTCAAGCTTGATATAGACTGCGGAGAAGCTTGCAAAGATTGCGGAAGTCCGGGTTGCATATTTGAAGGCGAGAATGTACTTGTCTCTTCAACCGCCTCTCACTAGTCTTTTCCACGAGAAGGGAACACTTTTAAAACCTGGTCCCGGGTCATGTACTCCTGCTCACGAAGGTCCCTGCTCCCAGGCACTACCCACAGCTGATTTACGTGAGCTCTTTGAGGTCATGTGACCCGCCACCATCGTGAGAGGACTGCCCGACCGGTTGAGCGTGATCGGGTAGGCCCCGCGTGCCATCTCATGGGGCCATTCAGTAGTCATGGGTGGCTGCACATCCTCCCCTCCGCTTTGGGTGTGCTGGGAAAGCCGTTGAATAACGGGGTCCCGAGACACCGAGATCTCGCCAAACTGTTGAGTTCTCGTGTCATGGGAAGGTGATCTCCGGTCTCCACGGGAGCGATCGAGGTGATCGCCGTCATTGGCTCTCCTCCGGGCCCTCTGCTGCCTTTCCAAAAGGAGATCGCGATCCCTGCTGCAGGCCGCGTGCCGAGCCCTCCTTTCGGATGGTCCAGAGGGGAATCGCAGCTAGCTGTAAAATGGTCGCGGATTCCCAAACGCGCGGGTATCAGGTCCCTTCAGCAACCGCTGCTTCCGCTTCCTGCTGACTGGAAGAGAAGAAGCAGAACGGACGCAGCCACGTTTTTTTCTTTAAGTTCTCCAAGTGCTGGAGAGCCGTTCGCCTGGGGTCTCGCGAAGCTCCTTGACGCTGTCCGCGCCACCCGAGGGCACGCGTTGACCCTTCAAGTTATAGGGGAACCCAGACAAAGCGCCCTATGAATCCAGGAAGGCTCCGGAGGCAGAAGGGAACTCTCGGGCTGGTTGTCTCCGGAGGGACCCCTAGAGGGGGGAAAGACTGCTCGTTTCTTCCCCGTAGGGAACCCCCAGGAAAGGATCCGCTCCCTGCTTCCTCCTCTGAAGAGAACCCCGAAGGGACGCCTCCAAATTTTCTGCGGGGTCACTGCCCGAAGGGAGCAGGGCGCTTAATGACACTCCGGAGAGGTGTCAATCTACCAGCTGCGTGGTACGAGATGGAAATTCATTCCCCGAGGAGAAAGGGAACGGCTCCATTTCCACATCCGGAGAGAGCATCGAAGAAAAACAGCTCTTTGGTTCCTAAAAGGACCCCGGAGGGTCAACCTCCCATCATGGTCACTCATCGGGGCATCCAGGAGTTTCCGGATTCCATCATCCTTTCCTCCCGCAAGTTCTAGTGGACTGTTGCCCTCCGGCTTCTCTGGGGACGCCTTTGCCACGATCCTTGGAACTTCCGACGGCAACGCCAGAGACGTTTTAAAGTGCTCTTCCTGCGCGACGCCCTCAGCAGGCCACATCCCTAGCAGCACTTTGCTGCCTACGCGGGATCGTGGCTGCATGGAGCAGCAACGCCATAGGAGGCCAGAAAGACAGGGACGCCATCTGTTCTGCTGTCCTCTTCATGAGAACAGCGTCAAGATGGCCCCATCTAGGAATGCTAAACAGAAACTTGACGGCATCCTTACAAGGATGCAGAGGACACCATCCAGCACGCAGTGATCCCTTACCGAATCCCCTCCCTCGCCATTTTTTTGACTGTATGTTTTTTGTTTTGTTTTTTCCTTTCCTCCTCCTGCCAGTTCCTGGCAGGTTCCTTCTCGTAGTTACAAGTAACGTGGCTGGATCAAACGTCCAGCCACAGACTGTACGTTTATTTTATAGATAAATGCCCCGGATGTCAACCAGTGCCACATCCGAAGCTTGTAAGGCCACTCGGCGCCATATTGCGGGGAAGGGGGATCGCAACCCGCGACGCACCATTCATTTCCAGACTTCGGTCCTACCCCGGGCGGGATTCGAACCCGCAATGTTTGGTACACCAAGCGCGAAGACCTATTGCCACCAGACCATCTCGGGAGTTTGGCCTGCTCCATTTTCCGGATGAGGACCGAGTCAGCAGGTCCAGTGCATGTCCATCGTGCACCTAAGCGTTTACAGAGCTTCGATCCAATGAAAAGACACGAATCCGGTTCCCTCCATTTACGAAATTCCAGAGAATCAGAAGCTGACAGATCCCACTAGGAGGTGGAGCGCGTGGCTGTTCGCCTGTGGCTTGCATGAGTTCTCCGGGCGACGCGGGTGCCTGACTGACTCGAACCCGGCGTGCGCGGAGCTGGTTCCTTGTGGTGGACTGGTTGACGGCTCGGACCAATTGCGGCGGCCCAATTCGCTGTGTCGCTGACTGAGGTCCTCGGTCCCGTATCCGACTGAAAGACTTGGTGACGCCATGTCGGCTTAAGAATCCTCCCCATCCACAAGATCGACCTGCAAATGCAGTTCCAACTTTTGAATCTTTGCACCAAGTCGTGGACTCGTCTCCGGTTCGTGCTTCAGCATGCCATATCCTTCGGCGATGCGCAGGAAGCGCAGGACTTCTTTCGCTGCTGCCGCGCAGCAAGTATCGGATGACTGGATTTGTTTATCCCCTGAAGCATTTGTCCTTCCTACCATCCGTGGATCTCCTGCCACCCCATGTACTGGAACACCTGGCGGCTGGAGGCTCTGGAGTCCTGGGTTGCCACTTTGTACGTGCTCCCGGAGGATTTGAGACCGCTGCAGGGTCTCCTACGCAAACCGCTGGGAGATCTCCTGCAGGATTGGACGCAGTGGTCCAGGTGCCCCTCGCTGCAGCACTGTCTGTCTCAGGGCAAGAAATGGCAGCAGCCAACCTAAGGGATGAGAGTTGTCCTGCAAAATCAAAGGAGTCGAGAAACTCCTGGACGGTT
Organism: Raillietiella orientalis; assembly: GCA_036172245.1. Lineage (NCBI taxonomy): Eukaryota > Metazoa > Arthropoda > Ichthyostraca > Raillietiellida > Raillietiellidae > Raillietiella > Raillietiella orientalis. The sequence continues at coordinate 2,035,294 of JAYWIR010000032.1, read as the reverse complement.
TCAAGACGAGCGAGTTGGTGAGCACCTCCACTCCTCCTTTCAGTGCAAAGGGACTCCTTCGGTAGAGTGACTAGAGTGACCTGCTCGGAATGTTCCCCCAAAGAACTCGTGGACTCCCTTCCGTGTGTGGACACTACAGTGGAAACGGATGCCCTGCTTTTTTGCTATGGGGGGGGATTCCAGTGCAATCAGCGCAGGTGCCTGCTTTCCGGGGGAGTCGCCTCCCTGAACTGTTCCAGGTGCAGAGTGGAGGAATCGTTCCCGCACCTCCTGTTGAACTGCAGCGCCTTGGAGGAATTGTGGCGGAGACTCCCTTCGGCGATCCGTCGACTGCAGGACACTGCAACGGACTTGCTGCGACGCTTCTTCACAGAAAGCGGACTGTAGAAGGGCTCCGTGATCGCAAGAAACGGTCGGATCCGCACCGTAGTGAAGCCCGCCACGTGTTGGAGTCAGGTTCGTGGCGAAGAGAGGCCACCAGCGTGGCAGCCGCCTTCATCAAGCCGCCTTCACGGCTTCAAGGTGATCTCGTCTGCCAGAAGAGGTCATCGGTGAGATCGTCACCACACGCAACTGCTTCTAGAAAGAAAGGAACGAAGAAAGCCAAAGACCCTTGTACCCACCTTCCCATCCCTTTTCAATTTATTTATTGTTCCTTGCTCCCCTCTCCTGACTACCTTGGAAGCCGGCTTGCATGCCAGTGGTCATCCCCCGTGAACTCTTTTCTTTTTTTTGGAATCTTTTGTATTCAGGAGACTCATCTGAATGTGGTTTATTTCTTAAATGAAGGTCCCGTCGTGACCCGGTACAAATCCCAAGTCCCTATCACGGATTTTCGGGATGCCCCGCAGGAAGAACATTTCAGGAACTCCTTTCTTTCGCGTTACACAAGCAGCGCAAAGGGTAGCAAAGGCATGAAGGAAAAACGCGAGGGACAACTTTCCACTCACTGCTTAAAAGGGAAGCTGAGCTTCTCTCTCAGTTCTTTGCTCGGAAAACGTCACGGGGGAATTAAAAATGAGCGGTAAGGGATCAAGGCTGTTCTCGCAACCTGACGGAGGAAATTCGTCATCGTAGGAAATGATGGAAACACGAGGCGGAACGGAGGAAGGAACAGGGAAGACTCTGTTTGCGAGGAGGTGCACGAGGGATCGCTCCCTCAAAGGGATCTTCATGCGCTCCAATGTTTGGTCAACAGGCGGGACCCGACCGCACAAGCTCCCCGCCTGTTTCCGGGAAACAGGTTGGGCAGAATAATATCGAGCAGGTTTGGTTCAACATCCCAAATGCCGAAATCTCGGAAGACCGTGAAAAATAAACAAATGTTTGTTATGTATATTGATGTATTGATCAATACGTAAGTCAATATATATATTAAACTGTATTAACCCTTTGGGTGCGGAGCTCATCAGATTCAAACGTTCCGTGTTGACCGCACGCGGAATGGACGGAACGCTTTTTGGCGTACCGCGTGCTCTGCCGAGGTACCGACCGACTTTATAAGGTTCTGGTTCAAGTTACCACTGGATTTGTTTACTCACACCACATGAAATGAAACATTTTCATCTTTCCCGAACATGTATTATTTACTTTTTCAAAATTAGAATCGGAATTCCAATAAAATCAGTAAGTTCACTTGGGCGTTCTCCAATGTAATCAATCATATACGGCACAACTCTAATATTATGTTATTCCCGGTTTTTCAGAGGAGCGACCCTGGAAAACCGAGGATAATTAGCCTATATAAATAGAACTTTGTTTACTGTCGTTACTAAGGGAACTGCGAGGGCGTAAGCGTGTGTCCGTGTCAAACATGGACGGCGTTGATTTGTGTAGCGCGTGTGAGGTGAAAAAAGCATTTGCGAAACGCATGTGTGGGTCCACAGTCCACGCCGATCGTTTTCGCCGAACCCATACCTGCAGTCCGTAGCAATCAAACGATTAAAGTAAACATTCTGTATATTGTGCAGTTCCCCATAATCGAGGGGACTGTCCCCCGTCTTCCCCTTTTCCTTCCTGGTCACTGGAGTTGCGTTAGCAGGGATGCAACAGCAGGTTTCACTCATCGGTATGCCCGCCCTGCAGGCTGTATTTCGGAGACGCCTTCCTCTCCGTCCAAGGGCTGCTCCTCTCCACGAGGTAGCGCCGGTTTCGGGCATCATGCGGCCACCGTCCGAACCCATATGTCCAGTAAATGTCGTGAGTGTAGGGAATGCACGGGGCAACCGTGAGCTGCTTCATTTTATCCGCATACATACATGTGTAAATAAACAAATGCACCCGCGTTGTCGACCACGCGGCTGCGGTCTCAGCGCGTGGAGTGCCAAGTGCCGCGGGTTTGAACTCTGCCCGGGGAAGGATCGACGTCGAGAAATGGGGGAGTGTCGTGGATTTCGAGTTCCCTATTTCAGATGCGGCACTGGCGGGAGTCGGCAACCCCTGGATTCTCCCGTTGACCGGTCCTGGGATTGGAAGTTGAACTTCCGGGGTTCATCCAGGAATTCAAGGAGTCCTTCAGGGTTCCCCTCCAGCTGTGCAGATGGAGCCGTCCCCTCCCCCTCGCGAGGGACTCTCCATCGCGTACCACGGAGCTGGCTGACACATCCCTCAGGGGTTGCCTCCCCAGAGTGTCAAGAAGCGCGCTGCTCTCCTCGGGGAGCGACCCGTTCGGAGAAATTTGGAAGCGTCCCTTCGGGTTTCTCTCCAAAGAAGGAAACCAGGAGCAGATCCTTTCGGGGTTCCCTTCAGAGAAGAAATGAGGAGTGACTCCTCCTGGGATTCCCTTTGGAGAGAATAAGGAAGAGATTCCCCTCGGCGTTCTCTACAAAGAGGGAGAGGAACGGATTCCTTCCTCCATGGTCCTTCCTGGATCATAGGGTGGTCCCGCCGGAGTCACTCAACTAACTCGAAGAGTCAACACGCCCCCCGGGCGGCATGGACAGCGTTCGGAAGCTTCACCCCTAGGGATGCGAACGGTTGCTCCGCACTCAACAGAAGAGAGTCAGGAAGACGTCTTTGTCCTGTCGGAGCAGCCGGGTGCATCCGCGAGACGTGAAACCGGCGGCAACCGCAAAGAGGGAGCGAGGCGGCCGCTGCAGCCCCAATCGAAACCACGGCAACCGGTGATTCCTTCGTCGGACTCGCCCGTCAGGCTGGCGGCGGCATCCGTTGTGGGCGACTCGTCTTTCCCGACTGGGTGGAGGGCATCAGACTGCTTGCATCCGGGCGCAGAATGCGGGGGGTGGCTCGAAGTTCCAAGCAGCACGCGATGCGGCGATGAAAGACGAGCCCGTGGCGTCCGCCGCCCCTGCCCGCGACTCCGACGTCAGGGAAGGAAGGGTGGAAAAAAGGGACGATGGCACCACTGGAAGCGTTGTCGGCCGTTGACAGAAAAAAGCGCGAGCATTTTGTTGACCGACTGCGGCTGATGCCTTCTCGCCCGTCAGTCGGCTCCCACTCTTGCACTCCGCGACGACCATCCGCGGGGGCGAACAGGACGCGCGTTGCGGCTCCTCGCAAGAGGCTGGCGTTTCCGCGGGAACGCGGGTCTCCGGTATTCCGCCGGTGGAGCCGTGAAGAGAATCGCCCGCTCGCAAGCCGGTCGGCCCGAGCGGCGAATTCCAAGGAGTCGCCGAGCGGCGGTGCCCAAGGGGGGGGGGGGGGAGCGCAAAGCGATGGCGCTCCCGCAGCCACTCGTCAAGCACTTCGGAGTTGCCCGCGAGCTCTCCCCTGCGCTACGGCGCGTCCCTTCCCGTATTTTCCGTCCCGACGCCGAATTCCTGGATCGTGGTTCGGAACAAACGCTCAGGTCGCGGTCTTCTTCCCGGAATCCAAGTTCCTCTTGGGAGGCGGTGATGACTCCGGAGTCCCGTTCTAGTTCGCAGGTGTGGAGATGCGGATCCTTCCCCATTCTAGGGACTGGGTTGTCTTCCGGTCCGGGAACGCCTCTTCCTCGAGGTGCCCCTTCGCATCTTCCTGCGCTCCCTTTCGTGGAGCCCGCGCGGTGGACCGCCACGCCCCGCAGTCCGGACTCCAGCTGCGGACGGGAACCGCACTCCAGCTCACGACGGCCAAGATCTTGAATGAAAGTTGCGCGCCAGGTTGCTGAAGATGCCGCTGCACGGATGGAGAAAGGAGGTAGTGTTCTTGGCGCGCGGGAGCACGGCAGGAGGGATGCTGAACTTTCTTTGCCTTCGAGGTGCGAGCCATCCCTCCGTTTTCCAGCCTCTGTGATAGCAACCGCCGTAAGCGTTGCATCCGGAGGGTTCGCTTTGAGAGGCAGCAGCTGGGATTGCCACGGATGCGTGGCTTTTCCCTTGATGGTTGTTTGCCACCACGCATCGATGCCAGCAGAGGCGGATCGTCGAAAGTCCTTATCCTGTGTGCATCCCTCTGGCGAGAATCGGCAACGGAGCTGAGATGATTTGGGCCTCTAGTGGTGTGGCCAGGTGCCGAAGAGAAAGGAAAGCTTTCCCTCATCTTCCCGGAAAGATCCGCAAGAAACGGAGAAGAGCAGGAGGCGCGGGGTTGGCATCTCGTCGATTCCCTGAGACGCAGACCTGCGGAAAAGACGTCGACTTTCGGGAAAGTCTCCTTTGTGCAGACTCCAAATGTTGGTAGCCACGGCAAGGCATGCCTCAAGAGATGCTCCTTCCCAGAGTTGCCGAAGATGCTTGGCAACCGTCTCAGGGGCTGCATGGCACTTGCACACGCGGCACGGCGATCCGATTGCCCGCCGCGGCCGTTCCAGAGTGTGTCTCCAGCCTCTGGCTTCCCCGCGGCGAGCTGTGCCTGCCGGAACTTTCGAACTCCTGGGGCTGTGTGGCAAAACCACGCGAAGGAAGATTTTCGAGTCCAAGAGAAAGGAATCTGGCGGCGCCCATCGCCGGGATGTGTTTCGTTGTCACGCGTGACGTTTTGGAGTGGGCTGCTTGCGCGGACTGGAAAACCGGAACGGGTAAAGTCGACTTGGCAGAGCGCACGCTTCTTGCACGCACCTGCAAATTGATGGCTCTCTCCGAGGTCAGCAGCCTCCGCGACGGTGGACCTCTTCTTCGTGTGACCTGAAGCGATCCATGATGAACCCCCATTGTTGGTGTGTGCAGCAGAGGCCTTCGAATCTCTGTGGTAACCCAGGTTTGTGGTGGGAGCGTGGCATCACGTCCGTGTGCCTGCCGACGGAACCAACTGTCTCAAGATCGGAAAAGGAAGCTGTATGCAATCTGGACATAAGAATCCAGGTGGGTGTTGGATTTTCGGAGTGGAACAGCATCTCCAGGTGGGTCAGTATCGTTTTCAGGATGAGGACTCCACACAGAGCGCGCTTCTGGTTCCCTTTGGTAGAAGGTTCGGTTCTTTGAACGGAGACCATGGAGCCTTGTGACTCTGAAGGCCCAGCTCCCAACTCTTCATCGAGTCTGCGTAGGGGTGGTGATGTCTTCTTGTCTGACACCTGGAGGGAAACTGGGTTTTGGAGAAACAAAACAAATATCCATGATCTAAAAATACACGATGGAACGAAATGGAAGACAAATGTCCCTGCTGTCTTCAAGGGGCTCCAGACTTCTTGACATACGGGGAGAAGAACGAAGGTGTGGAAAGCGGAGGATACCTTAGAGCGGAATCCAGGTCAGGGAAGCTGAAAAAAAATATATCTTAGGAAACTGGGAGCGCAACAAAGTTCCAGCGAAGACTCCACCGGAAAAAGAAGGTTTAAAAGAGTCTTTTGTCTGGACAACCTCTGAGGAAGCATGCAGGTTTGAAACGATGTCCCTCTGGAACTGGAACAGTGGACCCATTGGAATCCCCCGGGGTAGGTCAGCAGACTTCATTTCCCTGGTCCATACGAACTCAGCTCGAGAAGAAGAAACGTTTCTCAGCGTTCGCCAACTGCCGGAGCATGAAAATTTTCGGCACTCTTCCTTGATAGAAAGGCGGCGCTCGGGAAATCTGCATCCGTCGTCCTGGATACCGGACGTTCTTGGCTGGAGCTCAGCAAATCCTCGCACATGGCGGTGCTGATGCCGATCTGCGAGCAGTTCTCATCCCTCTCTTCGCAGCCCTTCCTGCTCGCATCTGCCACAAAGGATGCAGCGACCGTGTATCCCTTCCGTGTGGACAGGAGTGAGGCAAACTAAGAAACGGTTCGTCTCAGGAGATAAGGAGACTATTAAGTTATCTGTGCGCGAGGCCGCGTTCGGCATGTTATCGAGAGGCGTGGATCAATTCATCTGATTCTGCGAGGATCGAGTTGGGTAAATAGAGTGGATTGTCTGCGGTATCCGGGTAGAGTGGATTTTGGAAGTTTTTTTTTTTTGCGCCTGAGTTGTCTCCTTTGCTCTTTTCAAGAGTTTTCAAGAGAGAGTGGGAGAGAGGCAGGAGGGAGGGAAGGAGGGAAACATGTGGATGCAGCTCCTTCGAGCGAAAAGGAAGATTTCCGTACACTGGAGAACTGGGAAAGAGTTCTGTTGACTCCAATTCGGGTTCTCGCTGCTCGTGGCTCTGGAAGCGACCTCACTATCAGTCTGGATTTTTTCAGGATGGATTTTTTCCAAGATGGTGGAACCTACTTCGTGTCCATCCGTTCGGAGGGATTCCAAGATGGCCTCCCCAATGATTAGGGAAATTTTTTCTTGGCAACCGTTAGGAGCAGATCCGTGAAAATCGTCTCAGGCGCATGCGCCGCGGTCATTAATTAGAATAGGATGTTTTAATCTCCATCTCACAGAAGGCCTGCTTTTAAAAACTGCGATACTTCGGCGGTCTTTCTCTACGTCGATTTATTTCAAGCGGAGGTCGTTTAGCGCGACCATGTCCATCGAGGGTACGGTCGGCGCACGCTCTCACAAGATTTAACTGCGTTTAATTACTAGATGCCCATGGGAAAACTGCAGTCCCCGCGGCTGAGAGCAGCAAATGGGTGAAACCCGGTAGCAAGAAGTGGCCGTTCATCGAGACCTCAATTACAGGCATTCCGTGTCATTTCCACCCTTTCCCTGGGTGCACAGGCAGTGCCATCTTGCGGCGGATCAGGCAACCGCCACGCGGAAATCAGGGTTCCCTCAAGAGAAGCGAATCACCTTGATGTCTCTCCGTTTTCAAGGTTTGACGGATTTTCCTTTTTCCCCTTTCCCTTTCTGCTCCATGAGCACGCCGTCTTCTGCCGACTGCACCTGTTGCAAATTATGTTTGGGTGACTGGCCGGCTTCTCGTTCACTCCCCTTTCCCAAGGGGCTTTGCACTTCCTGTGAGACTGTCGGAAAGCTCTCAGCCACCACGGCTCCCTGGGTGTTGCAGCGCAAACCTGCTCTTCGCCGAAGAATCTTTCCGACAGTCTCACTAGGTTCTCCTAGGGCCCCGTCGCTCCTGGGATCACAATAGATCGGCTTCATTTTACCCCAAAGAACGAACATCAGCTCTTGGTGGACTTTCGGAATCCCCTCTCCAGTGCATTCTTTAGCAGTTCAAGGATTTAAGTGTTTTTTTTTTTCCCTGATACTTTTACCTCTCATCGGTGCCGCACAGCTTCCTCCTCTCAGATGTGAAGTCCCGACTTTGCAATCTGATAGCAAGAATGAGAAGAACCCATTAGCTCGTACCCATTGCCTCTCGAGAAGGAAAGCAGTCGGAGTTGTCATGAGCTTCAGAGACCTATTAACCTGGTGGCAGGATGTCCACGTGGCTGATGCATGGAGTAGGAAAGCAAATGGATCAGTTGCAGCAGAAAAGTGCACGCGGAGAACGGAAGTCGGTTCGGAAGTGGCCATGGCATCGTCCTCGTCAAGAAAAGGGGGAGGGAGTCATAGAAACCGAATTCCTACCCTCCTGTATCAAGCAGTTGGGCTCTGGACCGGCGACTCTGTTCCCGAGAGAGCTCTTCCCGGCGGGTAGGTGTCCTGCTTCCACGCCGAGGATTCTGACTCTCCCTTCCTTCCGCCCGCTGCTGCTGAAACTTCCTCGTGTTGCGGACTCGCTCCAGGGTGCGGTGTGGAGACAGCTCCACAGACATCTCCACTCTGCTGGGCTCTTTCCCTGTGTCTGCTGCTGCTGCCCTCAACACGTGCGAGAACGGCAGGGACGATTCGTTCTCACTTCCTTACCTTTTTGTTTTTGTTTTTCTTATAAGAGACCAGTAGCGCTCTCACTGGAGGTCGTCACTATGGCCTGGAGTGATGGACATCTTTTGGGGTTCTTCTGTTTTTTGTCTTCTTTCTTCTTCTTTTTTGTCTTTTTTGGTTATCTAAGTGCTGAAGAACAGCTCACCTCCTCAGAGGAGCCCAGGAAGTTGGTGTCCACGCTACCCAAGGGTGCGTGTGACTCTTCAAGATTATCTGAAGGACCACCCTATGAATCCAGGAAGGGCTACGGAGAAAGGAAGTCCTTTCCTCTCACGATTGGTAGGAGAAGGGAATCCTCCACCCTGGTTATCTCCGAAGGGAGACTACGAAAAGATTCTCTTCAAAAAGGACCACTCTAATTTCATCTCCGGAGGGAACCCGCAAGGGAACCGCTCCTTGTTAGTGCTCCTCTGGAGAGAATCCCGAAAGAAGGCTTTCCAATTTTTCTGAAATGGTCGCTCCCCGAAGAAAGCAGCGCTCTTACACTCTGGAGATGGATATCAACCACTTCCATGGAACGAACGGCTCCGGTTTCACAACCGGAAGGGAAATTTCGAAGGCTCGTCGGTTCCTGGAAGGACCCCAGAGTGTCTACTTCCAATGCCCGCCGCTCAACGGGGACATCCAGAGGTCTTCGGCTTCCACCAGTGCCGCAATCCCTCCGCCCCCTTACTTTCTGTTTGCCCCTTGCCACGCAGCATCAGGAAACGGACGAAGGACCTCCCCTGGATTGCTCTCTGGGACAAGGGAGCCCGAGTTCTCTGAAGAACTTGTGTGCTCCTTGCTGGGACGGCGGCCTGACTCTGGTGTGGATTGAGCTGCAGCTCCAGTTTCGGACACTCACCCTCGTGGCAAGCCTGTGGAGCACCACCTGGTGCCAACCTGCACTTCTTTCTCGTCCAGCAAGCCGCCAGCAGCGTGGAACTCTCGTCTTTCCTTGAGCGCCCTCCACGCAGTCCCATCCACTGCGGACTGCACCTTCGGCAGGTGGTCACGCTGGCCAGGAAAAGCGGATGGACCCCGTGCCTCCCCGCGAACGGTGGTGAATGGTTGCAAGTGGGCGAAGATCCAGATGCCAAGCGCGGAACACATGCGATATTTCCTGTACGCGCGTAACAACAACTGCACGCTCCGGGGTTTCCTGGAAGATCCCGCGAAGAGTGCGTGGGCAAGCAGAACCTCCCTCACAGCCGCGCTGCCTTCCTTCAGGGAACACATGGCCAGCAGCCTCGCGGCAAAATGAGAAAGTACTGCGGAAATCTCCGGAAGAGGAAAGACTGGGCGAATAGACGATGGGCCAGCTCACCAACGCTGTGACCCCGATCGCTCGACCTCGCGGACTTTTGCTCTGAGGCGTGCTACTAAGTATTCTGGTGGAAGACCTGCAGTGCTCATGAACACCCACACCCTCCCCTTAAAGTGGCAGGAGCTGGCGTTCATGATGATGCGCTGGGACCTCGTGCAACGCCAGCTGGCATCATTGGACATGGGGGGAGGGGTGGACCCGCACTATGCAAAGTGCGGAGAGCGAGAATATCCCCTCACGAATCACCTCCTAGTGAACTGTTGTCCTCCGGTCCCTTTGGGGACGCTTTGCCGCGACCCTTGGAGCTCCCAGCAGCAACGCCAGAGATGTTTTGAAGAGCCTCTTCCTGTGCACGCCCTCATGCCGGTCGCATCCCTCCCTAGCAGCACTTTGCTGCTCGCTACATGGAGAAATGCCAGAAGAGGAGAGGACGACAGGGATGCCATCTGTTTTGCTACCCTCTTCATGAGGACCGTGTCAAGATGGTCCCATCTGCGAGCCTCGAAACAGGAACTTGTCGGCATCCTTACGAGGATGCAGAGGACGCCCTCCAGAACCAGTGATCCCTTCCCGAATCCCCTCCCCCCCATTTTCTTTTTGTTTGTCTCCCCTTCCCCTGTGTTGCCGAGGCAAACCCCGTTGGCCTGCGTGCCGGTTTCCGGCGGGTTCCTTCTCGTAAGGATCAAACGTCCTGCCACAGACGTGTGTGTTTATTTTTTATAAATAAACACCCCCGGCGTGACCAGGTGTCAACCAGTGCCGCCTCACCGGAATAGGCCAACCAGCGCCATCCAGCGGAGGGAACACGAAACCACGACGCACCCCCCATTTCTCTGTGTCGGTACTTCCCCGTGCGGGATGCGAACCCGCGACGCTCGATGCCGCGCGGGCGTGCGGCTGTGGTCTGTTTTCAGTCGGAACACGGCACTTCCGGTTCGCTTCCTCGGCAGAACGCGCGTCCGTTCAGCACGAGATCCAGAGGCGTGCACTTGGCACGCCTGAGACGCTCTTGATCCTCAAGCTGTTCCCGCAAGCTGCGAGCTTTTCGTGCGCGTGCCAAGCGGGAACGCGAAGGAGCAGGCGCGTGAGGGTCTGGATGGTAGGCGGACTCCTGTCCCAGGGGTGCTGCAAAAATGCTGGGCGTGGAAGTGCCCGAAGACGACGACAACCAACAACAACCCTTTCGTCCTTTCCTTTTGCACACCGCGGCATCGATCTGCTGCTCGAAATGGGTCCATCCCCACCTCTTGCCGGATACTGGCAACACTGCGATTCACGCGGCGTGTCGAAAGAAGTCACGGAATGCGGTGCACGTGCGGGTGTTCGAGAGCACCCAGTGTGTGTGCACGCGCACGCGCGCGTGCGGCAGCCCTCGCGGAAGTGAATTTCTGGCAGCCCTCAGGCCGTTGGTTGCTTCTCCGCTTGCAGACTCCACGAGGGACCCCCGGCTGCATGATGATGGCTCCTGCTCGCATCCTCCGCTACTCTGCGGTCTATTTCCAGTGGGAATGCCGTGTTTTCCGCTCGTCGAGTCTCCCGGCAGGAAACGGGGAAGATCATTTCCGTGCGACGAATGGCAAAGAGGGCGCAGCAGCACGCAGCGCTCTCTCAACCAGTATCAGGTGCTCCGCTAGCGGGACAAAGATCCGCCCTCCCCCCCCCGCCTCCCTCTCGGTAGCCAGGCAACCTGACTTGGAAACCGAAATTCTGATATCAAAGGTAGAAGACGGACGGCTCTGGCCAGACTGACGGCCCCCCAGACAAGATCGGATGTCGAGCGGATTAAAGTACAGGAAACCGCATGACAGCATTCCAGGGGGAAGGAAGATTTAGTGCCAACATCCCATCACGCTGCTCGCCCCATTTCGAATTTTTATTTGCTCATGCCAAGCAGGCAGCTGCCAATCGGAGACGAACGCCAAATCCTGATTCATAAATCAAACAGTCGTGATCATGACGTGCGTCACTGAGGAGCTGGTAGCTTGAACGAGTTGATTAAGCGCCGCAGAACGGAGAGGATGAACTCACTCGGATGAGACCCGCATCGGAAAGATCATTCAGCCATTCATCTCGCTGTGATCTCGAACAGAAAGGTGGCGCGAGCACGCGTCGCCTAATCTGGGAAGGACGGGTTCGGCGAAGAGTTTGGCCGCGCGAGGCGCGAATTCGCTCGCCTTGTCTTCCTCGGCGACCAAACCGTAGGACTCCCGCGCGCACGGTGGCAAAGGGTAAGGGGGAGGGGGGAAAGGAGGTGCGCCCCAAGCGGAAACGGAGCCGGGTGTGCGTCCGAGCACGTAGACGGCGACATCTCTGGTGCAATCGATCCAACAGGGCGAAATCCCGGACACGTTCGTTCCTCTTCTTATCATCACTCAGCTCCAGCAGCAGCGCTTATTCGATTTTGACTGATACGGAAAATGATGGGAATTCGTCCCCCACGTTTTCCGATACTGCTCTCTTCACGTTTTTTTTTTTTTTGCCTTTATCCGGGACTTTATCCCGAGATCTCTCCTGGCACCTCGCCTCTCTTCGACTTCCTGGGATCCTATCATTACCGCTATCTGCGGAGGCTGCCGGCCCTCCCCTGCGTTTGGGGGTCGCTTCCTTTCCTTCCGGAAAAAATCGTTAAAGGCGTGGACAACTCGGGAGTCAGCGGACGCTGCGACCCCGAGTGTCCCGCCTGAAGGGCTTGCGCGCTGGGGCGAGCTGCTCGGCATACCTAAGAAGGGGGTGAAGTGGCCCCCAGCGCGTTGGGACAATGGCACTCTCCCTTTAGATTGGCAGGAGACGACCTTGCTAGTGCTGCATTGGGGACTCCTTTGCAAAGCACGCCTCTCCCACTAGACATTAGGGAGTGTGGATGCCAATTGTGCAAGCTGCGGGGAAACGGAAACCTTCCCCCACCTCATCATCGAGTGTGTCTCCCTCCGCTCAATGTGGAATCAGCTGTCGTCGGTTCTGAACATGCCGGTGGCCATTTTTCGTCACCACCTCATGCGGGACGCCCTGCCAGCAGCCGCGTGTGTAGCAGTTCTCTTCTGCATACGCGGAATCCTGGACCAGTGGACTGCATCGAGGAGAGGACACAACAGCCGGAACCCCCATTTACTGGATGGCCATCTCCATTGAGAAGACTTCCCGGTGGCGCCGGCGGCGAACTTTAAGACTAGCACTTGTCCGCTTCCAAAACCGGATGCAGCGCACCACTCGCGCCGAACTATGATCCCTTCCCTGCCCTCCCGTCCCCGGAAAACATTGCCCTCCCCTTGTGTTTTTGTTTTTTCTGTAGTTTTCCCTCCCCCTTCGCCAGCGAAGAGGACTTCATTGGCATGCAGGTCGGTAACGGCAAGTGTCCCGAGGCAGGAAGAACCACTTTTTCTGCCTGAATGAACCTCAAGACTTTATTATAAAATTTTATTTTGTTAAAATTTTAATAATAATTGTCCCAGCATATCCGGGTGAAAAATTCGCCGCTCTACCACTTCCTGGGATCCGACCATTACCGCTATCTGTGGAGGCTGCTGGCCTGCATTTGGGAGTCGCTTCCTTGCCGAGCCTTTGCAGCCGCGTTCCCGCACGGACGGGTGAACGCTGCCTTTTCGCTGTGGGCGCCGGGCAGGGATCGAAATTCCCCCTTCCCCCCTCCGAAGTTCCACCAGCTCCCGTTTCCCCTCGTGCCGCTCCCGCAGTGACATCGACCGCATCTCTTCACAGCCGAGCTAGAATTCTGTGACTCGTAGATCGAGGACGCACCCGAGGGCTGCAGAAGGATCGGCGAAATGAGAAATGGTCATAGGTTCTAGTCTAACCCGCAAAACGATGCTGGTTTCCTGGCAGTTTCGGGTGCGGCACTGGTGGAGGTTGGATGCCTCCGATGAGCGACATGGATGGAAAGTTGACCCTCCGGGTCCTTCCAGAATTCAAAGAGCCGTTCCCCTCCGGTTGTGAAAATGGAGACGTCCCCTTTTCCCTCGGGGGTGACCCTCCATCTCGTGACACGCAGCTGATCGAGTTACACCTCTCCGGAGTGTCAAGAAGCGCGCTGCTCCCTTCGGGACCCCTCAGAGAAAATTTGAAGGCGTCCCTTCGGGTTTCTCTCCAGTGGAGGAAACAGGGAGCGGATCCTTCCCGGGGGGTTCCCTCCGGAGAAGCAATTCCAGGAGCAAGTCCTTTCTAGGTTCCTTTAGAGGGAATAAGGGAGAGGTTCCCTTCGGAGACAACCAAGACGAGCGTTCCTTTCGGAGCCCCCCTACCAGAAGAGTCGACAGGAGCCCCCATGTGGTGTGGAAGGGTGTTCAAGAGCTTCGTGAACCTTCAGGTGCGCGACGGTTCTCGAGTACTTTGAGAGGCAAAGACAAGGAAATCCGAAAAAAAAAAAAAGAGGTGGAAGGAAAGCAGCAAAGCAGAACTCAAAGGGGATTTCCGTCAGTTATTTGGGCCCCTCTTGAGGAACGCAAGGGACAGGGCAATCCCGGCAAGGTGGGAAGTGACTTGCTGCTTAACAGCAAGGAAGAAGTTTATGAGGGGATGGACAACTCGGGAGGTGACGGACGCTGTAACCCCGAGTGTCCCAAATCAAGGACTTCTCTGGGGAGAGCTGCTCGACATCCCTCCGGAGGAGGAGGTGAAATGGCCCCCACAGTGCCGGAACAGTGGCGTCTTCCCCTCGAGTGGCGGGATTTGGCGTCACTGCTGCTGCCTTGGGGCCTCCCGTGAAATGCCCGCCGACGTCACTGGGTATGGGAGGAGAGTGGACGCTCAGTGAGACAGGAGCGGGAAGAAGGAGACCCTCTCGTACCTGCTGTTGAACTGTGCTGATCTCTGACCCCATTGGGATCGCCTAGAAGGGACCCTAGGAACCGTGGTGGGCGCCCCAGGGACATTTTCAGACGCCTCTTCGCTCGTGGTGCCTCTTTGTCTCCAGTCGCAGTCCTCTGCTGTCTCCGCAGGACTGCGGCGGCGTGGAGCGCCAGGAGAAGAGGCCAGAATGACAGGGACGCCATTCACTGGGTGCGGATCTTCCCGAAGACCGTCTCGAGATATACCCACCTGGGCTCTACATGGACGGAACTTGCCAGCATCCTGAGCAGGATGCAGAGGAAAGTCTGGCAGCATACCGTGATCCACCCCTCTGTTCTCCATCCACCTTCTCCGTGTATAATTTCCCCACCCTTGTTTTTGTGTTTATTTGTTTTTTGTTTTTTGTTTTCCCCTCCTCTGCGCCGCCGAAGCGGACCTCGCCGGTGGGCGCACTGCTCTTCGGCAGGTTCATTGCGCGTCTGAACCAACGGTTCGACCACACCAATGTTCTTTCATTATTGTACGTGATAAATGCCCAGCACAACCGGGCGATAGGCATCCTAGACCCCAATAGGAAATCTCTTGATGACGATCTGCAGCAGTGGGTAACGAATTTTGGATGACTCAACGCCTCGGGACATGAACCACCTCTGCGACATGGTACGGGGCATGTTGAAGGCGTGAAGATGAGTCTCCACGGGGATGACTGCGAACGACCATAAAGTATGCCGATGAATGATCTTCTAAGGGTGTCAGGGGAGTGGGGCGGGAAGCAGCGAGTCCCAGACGAGAACCGAAAAGGCATCCTAAAAGAGGGAGAATGTCATGTCGAGCAGTCGTGAATTGTCCCTTAGGTGTGCTAAGCTCCAGATTCCTACCATCAAAAAATCCTTTTGAGCAACATGTCAGGGAGAGTTCCTGGAATAGGAACCAAATGACTGGAAGGGAGCGGAATAGGACCGACAAGGCAGATCGCCTGCTCGCTTCCGCGTGGGAAGGTGGGTGATCTGAGCGCAGGAATGGACTGTTGCTCGAGCTATTTGGAAGTGCCGGAGGCGTCCCGATTGGCTTGAAGTGCCATGACGACATCACGAAAGACAATCATCTGGAGAATTGGTCATCGGGGGATATCAGATCGGTGCTGCGTTGCGATTCATCAGAATGCTTATTTGCTATGATATATTTCTTTTGCGAGATATCTGGAGGGCGTTTCCCCGCAAACAGGAAAGGAACTTTCAGATGGAGCAAACCCGAAGATAGATGGCTTCATGTTCTCGGACGATCACGTCGAGATGGTAGAGCGGCTTCCCGAGGTGTCCTTCATTATTACCAACGGCAACTAAACGGGGAAGCTTTGAGCCAAGAGTGGGAAAAATGGAACCGCGAGCCTCTCTCAGCTTTGGAGGAACGAATCTTCCACCTGTCGCGAAGACCAAGAGATTGGACCATTTTGCAGGCTCTCCGTGGCCGAGTTGCATTTTCCGAAGAAAAGAAACAAAAATTTTCGCCGTGATTTTCCTGAATTTCCTCGTCCTCCTGCTAGTAACTTCTCCACACCTACGTCGTCCACTACAGTGTTCCAGCGGCGCGGTACAGAAGCGAACTTCTCGCCCGGCATCGGGGTTCAGAGAGGCTACTCAGCGCATTCTTCTTCCAAATGCGTGAACATCTCAGCGCCCAGCAGTGTGGCGCAGCGATCAAATAGCGCTATTCTCGGAAAAAAGCCGCCCTCGTTTCGTAGTCGAGTGAAAGGTGGTCCCTGTTTTGGCAACTCTGCAGCCTGGTGCCTTGCTCTGGTGGACCGCTCGTCATCGCTACTGAATCCATCTGTTTCCATTCGATGTTCCCGAGACTTCTGGCTCCAAGTGATCCAGCGATCTACCCTTTGGATCCAGCTGCGCTCATGGTTGTGAGCTTCCTGCCACTAGTGTTTCCGGTGCCTATCTTCGCCCACCTATTGTTCCGTTCGTTGCTCGCCTTCCCGGGGCACGGCCTCGGAAGCTGCAACAGGGTGCTTCTCCCTTTCTCTCGTGTCCACTTTCTGAGCGGCCTCTATCCACCGCCCGAGTCAACTCCGGAGTGCTTTTTCCGGAAACCGTGCAATCATTCCACTTCAGCATCCGACGACTGAGAATCTCCGAGAAGAAGAAACCGAATTATGTATCCGCAGATTTTTTTGAAACCAAGTCCTCGATTCTTTGCCGCACTCCCGATTCTCGTGCCCAACCCTTTAAACCTGAAAGAATAGTTTTAATGAAGAAGGCTTCTCCGTTTTTATGAAAAGCGTCTATAAATAGACGGCACTCTCAAAGTATTATTAAACGGTCTCGTTTATTAATACTTTGAGAGTGCCGTCAAACCATTGTTGGCAAGCGCCTATAAATAGAGATCCTCTTTCTCAACTGATAATTCTTTGAGTTTTGAGCAGTTTCACACTTGGCGTGATGCTGTACGAGAAACGCCCACCAGGAGCAGTGTGGATGGGTGAGGAGGAGGAGTCCAGTTTTTCCCTCGTATACTCTGCCTTTGCAATCATCGTAGCAGCCTTGTCACCTACGGACACGATGAGCGACGACCAAGTTGCTCGGTCAAGAGGGTCGCTCAGAAAACTTGGCAGCTGCTGGTCACCAGCCAGCCACTGCCTAGGGTCAACTCGGAGATCCGATCCGGTTTGGTACTGCAAGAAGAGAGGCGTCTCATCTCAATGGAGGTCGGCTGTCTCCTGGACCGCTCAAGTAGCAACTGGGAGAGAAGGGAAACTGCCAAAGACTGGCCGCTGTTCCAAAGGAGCGACTGCTTTGTTGCGGCTATGGCAGCCTTGGAGGATCCGAGGTGCCTGAAAAAAAAAGAGGATCCCTCGGCGCCAAGAAAAAGAACTCAGGTGTGTTCCAGACTTCCAGTGCACTCGCGACGTCTATCGTAAGAGAACTCAGAACGAAGAGGTGTTTTAAAGCTCCTTTCCCTTTTCGCTCGCCAAGGGCGCTCTCAGCTTCCGGACCAAATGTGATTTCCTCACCCGAACCAATCCAAGACACGCGAGTGCTTCTCTTGAGCAACTCTTGGAAATAACATGGTTGCATCTGCGCTCGCTGAGATCTGATCCACTCCTCCCTCCCCATCATTTGTTTTCTTTCTTTCATAGCTCGAGCAACCCGTTTGACACTTGGCTGGCCTCTTGCTGCTCTCTGCCGAGACGACAAAGCTGCGGTTGTTGCCAAGGGCGCCAGCTGACTCCTAAAGCAATGTAAATTAAAGCGCATTTCCTCCTTAAGTCTAAGTCAGTAAAGCCTTAAGAAGGAAATGTGTGCGTGAGGTCCTGAAGGATTCCGAGATGGAGGTCACTTCGAAAGTCGATCCACACCACGAAGATGAAGCGGCAGACATGACGGTTGGTATAGCACGGAATCGCGTGCGCGCTTCCTGGCGCATGGCTCCGCTAGGAAGCGCGGAGGCTCTTTTCTCTTCTCGGCATTTTGGCTAAGATCAAAGTGGCTCCGCGAGGCACCTTCATCTTCGCTATTTCGAGGGCGCAGATGCATGCGGCCTGCGCTCTAATGGTCCCAGAACGACAGGACGCGGTGCCTTCCACCAGAAAAGGCCACTTTCCCCTTGATCCATTTTAAAGGTTGGGCAGTCTCTCTGGCCATTGCAAACTTCATCCAAAGGAAAGCACATTTTCCATGGGGGAAACGTATCTCCCCAGCTTCACATCCTCATGGATCATTTCTAAAGGCTGGGGTTACTCGCTGCGTGTCCCAAGCGCCATGGCACTGACGCTGCTTCCACCGAAAACGCGAAGGTAAACTGATGAGATCAAGATGAGCTGGAAATGAAGGAAAGATCCCAGACAGCCTCTATGGTCGGGAATTTCGATCTTTTCTGATTCCTTTCGCTCGACAGGGTTTCCGGAGAGCGTTGTAGGGCAGTGCTTCCGCTGAATCTGATGTCAGCACCTCCGCGACAGCCTCGCAGACGTGCGGAGAAGAAGCTAACCATGGTCACGCACTTCCGACTCCACCTCTCCGCGGAGGCTGTCGGTCTTCCCCTCTCTCTCAACCCCGGCTGACTTGGGGAACTACCCCACCACCCTTGCTTTTATTTTTTTCGGCTCAAAGGTACCACTTTATGAACGGTCACTTAGTCTGTCTCGTCGCTCTCTGAGTCTCGTAGCCTTTCAACGGCGCGAACATCCTGAAGTCCCACATCCTCAGAACGAAGCGGAAGGTTTCTCGCGTAGCTGTCCACTGCCGTCGAGGAAGCATCTGGCGAAGGTCCTCTTGAAGAAGCTGTCCCTATCGTCTCGGAGCCTGACCAAGAGATCCTTTAGTTCCCTCAAGTTCCAGATGGCCAGGCGCTTCCAGGATGTCGGCCTTGAACTCGCTCATCCCGACGTCCTGAAGGCGCTTTCGGCTGAACCTCACAGTGCCTCCCAGATGCGGTATGGACCACCACAGTCCTTTGTTTTTCTTTCTTTTGGACCGATAGTCAATCTGTACCTTGGAATCTGAAAATGATTTGATATATGCTTGTTGTGATGGCGTGCCGAGTGACCCCATCAGTGACCAGGGGACTGTCCACCATATTCGCTTCCTGGTCGCTCTCTCCATCCGATCCTTTCTTTCTATCTTTTGCATAACTCCATGGTATGCCCTCTCTGCCTGAGGGAACTGGCAAAATAGGTACCGCGGGTCGAGTCGCATTTTGGGTCATTCTCGCTTTCACATTGGCGGACATAATACCTCTGAGGCGAGCATCAGGAAGGCAGTCGGAGGGTGCTTGACTCTGTTGGCAAGCAACCAGCCTGCCTCTAGAGTGGACCCTTCATCTGGGCTCAACCGGGTACTCAGGAAAGAGCAACCAGGTCGTCCATCCTGGACATCTTCTCCTTTGAAAACATGGAAGGAGAAGAAGTCAAAGTACCAGGAAAACGGCGTATTTATCACCGTCCTGCAGGCCACGGTGAAGGCTCTTGAGCTCGGTTTCCATGGAGACTGCAATCTGAAGAATGATAAGTTACCGAGGCACCTGGAAGTTTCTTTGCTGCACTCGGATAAGATGCAGCGTTTGGATGGTGGCTCCTTGAATAGTGGGTGCATCCGACTTGGCTGGATACACAGCTTGGATCATCCTCAAGATGATCAACAACCAGACCATTATTCACAATCATTGCTATCTACCTGTTGTCTCCATTCCGCCCTCTACTAGAAGCTGCGGTTTCACTGGGGCGTGTTTACCTCAGTTTTCCAGTCTGTGCCTGCAGGAGATCCCCTGAAGCAGCGCCTGTGAGAGCGCAACTTCCTGATTCACTCCCCATCCACCGCTGAATGATCTTCGGTTCTCTTGGTGCTTCTCGCGATCCCAGGAAACCCTGCAACTATCGAACATGCAGGCGCTTCTCTGCCAGCAAAACGGGTGGCCAATTCTTCTCTCCTTCCCTTGCCTTACCAATTCCGCAGAAGGCCGAAGAGGAAGCCGGAGGTCCGTGGAAGACTTCAGCAAAGCTCCTGTAAGACATCCCGGAATCCACTTCCTAAGTGGAGCAGAATCCACCTGGGAACTGGCACCGGTGGAGGGAGGGGAACTATACCGAAACTCTTCTGCTGAAACGTAGGGGGCGTTGCCGATTTGGGGATCACCTTTTGGAAGCTTCTTGGTGACCCCAGCTCTTTAAGCACGGCGTTCCAGGATCTCCTTGAAACCTCCAAAGAACTGTATATTTCCCCACGCAGCGTCAAGCTTCTGAGCTTCCTTTTGTACGTGTACTAATTTTAGCGGGACGAGAGCAGAGAGACGAAGCTGTTGATACGCTGTATGGATGCAAATACCAGGTGGACCCTGGGGTGGAGAAATTGGTCGGATGCCTTGTGAGAGTTCGTGAAGACTCGGTACAGCTGATCCAATTCAACACGAAAGAAAGAGCAAATCCGATACTCCACTTCCTGGAGACCGCATTCCAGGACTTGCACGCTGCTCAGTGGAGAATGTGGCTACACGGTCAGCGGGGTGGTCACCTCCAGATAGTCCCCATTTCCCGCTTCCTGGGCGAGGAGTGTCAGTCCTGTGGGACAGGGTGGCTAACGTCATCTCGAACTCCCTGGTCGGGTTCTTCCAGCGCCGCACAAGGAATCACGAGGAGAAGGAAATGCTGGTCCAGCTGGGGATGAGGTACCTGCAGATGAGGGAGTCTCAGCTATAGGGCAGCCTGCGGATAGAGAACCCTGAGACCGTGGAAGTAGAGGTCGATGCCAAGGAATCAGCGTTCTCGAGAAAGCGCCCGTGCCTGCTCAAGCACCACATCTGCGCCAGCCTGTAGGTTCCTCATCGTTGTCTCCTCCCTTCCTCCTACTGCTTCCTTCTTCAGCCTTTCTCTTCTTGCTCCCTTCTTCTTCCTCCCTTCCAATTCCTCATTTCCTCTTCCTCGCCTCCTCCCTTCCTTCTCCAGATTTCCTTCTCTTCCATTCCTTCTCTGTTTCTCCCTCCCCTGTTCCTCTCTCTCATCCTCGGTTCCATTTCTCAGGCCCCTCAGACGAAATTCTTCTCCCGAGAGGTGGCAGTGCCCAGCAGCCTCCCAGCAGGGCCTCCCAGCAGCCTTGCGGTGGCGCTGCAAGGGAAGCAGGTCGAGCCTCCACCGCTTCCTTCCCTTCCTTCACGCCCTTCTCCTCCGAGGACCGTCCATGACGTGGCAATTCTTTGCCGACTCTGGAGGTGGCAGTGGCGCGCGGAGGGTGCCGCTCCAGTCAAAGAACCAAAAGGGTCGCGCGTTCTGTGAGAGCAGACAGTGCCCGCCAGTGTTGTCTCCCGGTCACGCCAGAGCGCCAGATCTGGCAGCAGTCTCGGATCTCTTCCAGGAGCGCGACGGTCAGAGGCCGGCGGCTCTCATTCTCCTCTCGCAGCCTTCCGTCCGGGCTCCTTGTTCGTCGGACCCCTCGCTTTCTCCCTTTCCTGATAAACGGGTGCTGCTGATGGACAGCTGGTGCGGATGTGGGCGAGTGTCGGCTTCCGTGTGCACACCTCCCTTGCGTGTGGTGAGTGGCATCCCTGGTTGCACCCTGACCTGCGCTGGTGTGCCCAACTGAGCCGCGCCTCGCGAATCGATCGATGGCGGAATTTTCGCCCGCGTGTGGCACCGAGCTCTGTGGGTTCGAATCGCACCCAGGGAAGGACCCTCTCCGAGAAATGGGCGTTCGTGAGTCCCCCGTAAGGGGGCGGACGATTCTTTAGCACTTGGCGAACCCCCCGGAAAATAGGAAACTCGAAAAAGAAGGAAAAAAAAAAAAGAGTGGGTAGAAAGCAAGGAAGGAGGAGCTCACCAAGGAGTGTCCCTCGTCAGCCAGGTGCGCCGATGCTGCTCCACTCAGGGAGGTCCCGGGACGCGCTTCCCCGTCCTGGGTGCTATTTGGCTGGCGCCCAAGTCCTTTCTGAAGAGAGCGGCGGAGGAAACCACGATGCTGCCAGCCAGTGGTCATTCGGAAACGCCTCCTCCTCTTCCTCCACGTTTCTCTCCCTGCTGCCGCCTCACTGGTGGCGAAGCTGTCGCAACCAGAGCGCTCCCGCGAGGGTTTTTCGACACTCCGTCACGAGCGTTTCGTCCCCCCCCCCGCCCCCCCCCCCTCAGTAGTTTCTTCTTATGGCGGTCAAAAGGCTGACCCAGGTCTCCGCTGCTGTCCATCTCTGATTGCCGCAGTGCCCTTTTTCGGAGGGCCACGATCCGAGAGGACCCGGCTCATACGAGGGACCGCGGCCGGTCTTTCCCGCTGACAGTGGCCGGCGCCGGCGCCGCCTTCCCGTCTCCTTGGCAACGGGGTGGAGACGAGCCTCGAGGTCTCGAGAAGACGCGGTGGACTTTCACTCGGAGCCGCTCTTGTTCCTACGCATCGGCACCTCCCTTCCTCCGTGGAAGGAAGGAGGCCTGTGCCTTCATGGTAACGCCTGCCGCTCTTTCTCGTCCTCCGGCGTCGCCAGTGCACGCACGCCCCTTCCGCTCGGGTGATCCCCCCCGCCCTCCGCGTTTATCGCATCGGGTCGTCAGGAGGATCGCGCGCTCTCGATGACAGCCAGTGTCCGCCGGTGTGACGGCGACGCGGGAGTTCTGCGAGGACAGGAGGCCATCTGACATGGCTGGATGCAGGCATTCTCGGAGGAGGCGAGCGGAAACGGGGGGGAGGGGAACGAAGCAACCGCCATCTCGCATCCGCTTCCGGAGAAGACCGGTGCTCTGTTCTGACCCCTTTCCCCGGTGCCGGGAACGGGTTGGCGCGCGGGCGGGTTCATCTCTTTTCCCAAGCCGTCCCGCGCCGGAAGCGGCGCGTCTTTCGGCACGGAGCGCCTCGGAGGGGCGCAGCGCTTCTCCCGTTGGTTTCCCGAGCCGCGTCTGGCGGCGTTCCGGGACGGCGGGATAGGAGCTCATGCGAGTGAGCACGTGCGTCGGCCCTTACTTTCGCGGCTTCCGCCGTTCGCCCGCCTTCGGACGGAGGCTGCTTGGGCCAGCGCACGGGGAGCCGCCGCTTGCAGGGCCTGCATGTAGTTTCCCGATCCACCGGTAGATGACGCAGGAGGAGGCGCGCACGTGCGCTCTGTTTCCCCCGAAAAAAACCGCAGCAGATAGCGCCGCGTCCTGGCCAGCCCGATCCCGAAGGATTCGCTGGGTGTGGGCCTCTTCGACCCGCCCGCCCCAGAGAAGCGCGCTCAGGCGCGAAGGGGGCGGGGAAGGACAGGAGCAGGTCTTGCCGAATGGCAACGAGCGTTCCGGGTCAGAGGTTTTCTTCGAGGCGCCGGAGGCGGAGGGGTGTCGAACGAGATCAGCTTGGGGGAAAGGGATGCTTCAACGTCGTCGTCGGAGGCACGTCTCAGGGGCGACCTCCCCCCCCCCTCCCAGCTGGGCCGCGCTCGCTCGCGTTCCTTCCCTCGCGCCGCCATCCCGCGTCATATCCTTGCTCGGCGCGGGGTCCCACCTTGCGCCTCGGGGTGTTTCGACGCCAGGGGATTGCCTAACGACGCGGAGAAGGCACGACGGAGCTCTTTGCCCATCCGGAAGGGGCTCTGAAAGTCTCGGGCCGTCCGAGTCCTCCGCCGCGAGAAGCGCGTCCCCTGACCACCGTATCCTGGTAGGTCAGGAAGAAGGTGCTTTCTTTTTCCTCCCCCGCCCTTCTCCGGCCTCAGACCTGCTGGAGGCACTGTCCCGGGAAACCTGCGCTAGGGGAGGGAGTCGACGCAGCGGGACGCGCGGAAGACTGGTCGTGGGCGACACCGCCTCGAGCGGATGGTCAGCGCCGAAGGATATTCCCACAGGGAGAGGAAGGGTGGGTGGGAAGGGAATAGGGAAACTGGCAGGTTGGGCGGGAGGGAGTCGAAGTCGCTCACGGGTAAGAGCGTGCGCAGACGGCAGCAGGAGGGAAAATTCCCTCGTCCCCGCTCTATCCAGGAACTCCTCAATCCTCGGGGAGAAAACGGATCCAGGAAGAGGGAGGCCCCGGGGCCTTCTTTTCTCCGAAGCTGGGCCGCCGCTTAAGAGGAGCTGGTCCGGATGTTCTTCCTTCCTTCTTAGGCTGACTTTGTGGTGGCGTAGTTCTTCCTAGCGCCACCGGATGTCTTGGTCATGAGGGCCTCTGCCCACAAAGTCGCCCCTTTCGAGGAGACCTCCCAACGACCTTGTCATTTCTCCCCTAGGATCGTGTGGGAGGAGGCCCTGCCGAGGTCTCAGAGACGCACGGGGAGCTATGGACGAAATACCAGCGTCTCCCCCAGCTGCCATCCGAACTTGGGTGACCCGGAACTGGGAACGATCGCCTCAGGGACCTACCACAGAGCCGTGTTCGTCTTCTCTGGGGGGATCCTGTCGCAGCTCCTGGTGGCCACTGCTGCTACAAAAGAGTCCACGCCCACCCGATCCTCCTGGACAAGCAAAAGTACTTCCGCGAACCCTGCAGCCTGGTTCCCATTCGGGTGGTGCTTCGCCGTGGTCGTGATTGCGGCCACTTTTCTGGAAGGGAGGAACACTTTTTCCTCCCTTTTTTCTTCCTCCTCTTTTCACTCCTGCTCCCTTGCTGTTTCCTTCCTTCTCCTTCTCCCCCTCCTCCTCCTCTTCCCTTCCTCTTTTTCCTCGTTTCCTCTTCCTCCTCCTCCTCCTCTCCCTTTCCTTCCTGCTCCTTCCCTTCATCTCAAGGAAACAAAGCAATCTGCAAAAGGCAGAAGGACACAGGAAACCTCCCTCCTTCGCCGTTCCCTCTCGACTTGTTGATGCCCGGCCCGACTCGGGAGATGTGTCATCTGAAGAAGCTTCTTCATCTTCTTGCCTTTCGAGGGAGAATGGCCGGCGAGGCACAAAAGCGAGACCGGCGAGAGGGCTCAACTGATTTCCAGGGCAGCATCTGGCCCCGACACATGTCGAGATGCCCCCGAGAGCTGCCATCGAGAGAGCGCCAGGGTGGGCGCTTCCTGGACCCGCTCCCGAAAGCAAGGAGACCCGCTTTTAACTCTCCCCAAGGAGGAGAAACGCATCTGGTCGTCTTCATTCTGGGCATCGCAGTGAAGGAGGGAGGATGCCGCCTCGATGCAGCACAGGGACTCCACGGACGAAGACGTCCTACCACTCCGGAACCCGCCTTTTCTTATCTGTCTTCGCCGCCGGCTTCCGCGCGCGGCATCCACCTCCATGAAGTCTCCCGCGAGGACCAACGTTTGGCTTAGCTGAGTCGTGGGTCTCGATTATCCTCATGATGAACGCTAGGGATGACGGCTGAGGTCTTCGGGTCAGCATTGGTAGGGTATTTCGTGTCCAACCTCCGTGGTCCGCTGCCCTGCAGACGGGAATTAGGAACGGTCCCCGTGGGGTCACACCCCCTCCGCTAAACCCACACCTTGGGTGCGCGTGACAGTGCTGCGAACTCCCGCACAGCGGCGTTGTCGGGTCGCTCCACTGCTCCTGTGGGGTGGATGAGAGGCTCCTGAGTGCTTGGCTAACCAGGGAAAAACCGGAGAGAAAATTAATGCCGGAAGCTCCTGGAAATCAGCACTGCATAAAGATCAAGGAACATCTCGTAGGCATGCGCAGAGCTGGAAGGCACGCGCAAAACGCGAAGAAAGACGAATTTGCTCTTGCGACGGCTCCTGCACCTTCGCGGACACTGGCCTTCTTCAGAGGTCACGCGCTCAACGCAAAAAGACGATTGCTCCTGGATGTATCCTAGATTTCCTGGATGCTCTCTCGAAGTTCCTGGTTGGCAGCAATGTCAGTGGCGCACGTCGCGAGCGCCCTTTAGCCTCAGGCATGAATGGAGATTCGGTCCAAGGTTCCTCGCTAGCCAAGTGTCTTCAAGGTAACGTTCCCGTCACGGTGATCTGGATGACGGCGGCCCCGCGGTGCCGTCGGCAGAAAGCGTCGCTGACCGCGAGGCGATCCACGCCGAAGAACTTTCCACCCCTTGCCGGACGGCTTCCGTGCCAGCAGTTCGCTCCGCGCGGAGCCCCGCGCGGGGAGCCACAGGGCGAGAAGGGCAGCCGGGCGTTGCGTCTACTCGACCGGAGGGCCGCAGTGCCGCCCTGGGCGCGAAGGGGATAGTGGTTTTTCGGAGGCCGCTCTTTTCCCGGCTTCTTCTTTCGCAACCGGAGTGGGAGGAGGGGGCGTTGGAAACGCAAAAAGCGCGCGAGAGACTTTCCTTTCGGCCGCCTCGCTGGTCCGCCGCGGAGGAAAAGGGCGGCGGGCGGGCGCGCGAGATGAAAGTTTCGCGGAGAGTTCTGGAGCCGCGTGGACCCAGCCTTCTTGGCTCGGATCTGTTTGGGTCCTTCTGCCCGGAATAAATCACGACGCAAACACGGTTGCCAAACCCGCTTCTCAGGGGCCCGACGCGGAAATGCCCGGAAGGGCGGCTCCATCGCTTTCCTGGCCTGGCCGGTCAGCCTCCGGACCTGCTCCCTTCCCTGCCCCCTCGCCCTGCAATTACGAATTGACTTCTCGTCCCCTCCGGATGTCGTGCCTCCGATCCCAGCGCCGCCCGTCAGCGGAAGCAGCGAACGCCGCCATGGGCCGCTCCCGGCTGCCTGGTTCCCTGAAAACCCCACGGGGTGCGTTTGCGTTCCACGGGACTGGCGGGCCGCTCCCATAGGACCGCTCACCTCGGAGTATGTCCTTTCCCAAGGAATGAGGGAGAAGCAGGAAGGAAAGGATAGGCGGAGGAGGGGGAGTGAGAATGGGAAGAAGTGCCGTAACAATGGAAGTCGCGCCCAACGCCCGCTCTCCCAGCACTCCATCGAGCCGGGAGGAAGACCTCGGGTGCAGTCGCCTTTCCCTCCCTCTCGCGCGTTACTCGTTCCCGGCTGGCCGGACTCCCGGAGCGATTGCTTCGTTTATCTCGAACGAACGGCGCCGGCCGACCTTCCAGAAGCGTCCTCTTCCTTCCTTCCTTTCTTTTCTTACTCCCCCCCTCTCCCCCCGTTTCTCATGCAAGAAGCAGTGAATCAATTAGCCTGTTTTGCAAGAGGAGGGACGCTCAAGAGAGTGGTTCTGGGGTTGCGCAACCGGGCTCCTCGGACTTTCGCGGAAGCGCGCGCGAACCAACAGCAAAAACAGGCAAACCACGGAGCGGCCAGAAGCGTTGACAGGACCGGACGGGATGGCTCGAGGCTCACCCACGCGGTCCCGGAATTCCGAGAGCTTCGGGAGCGCCGCGATTCCTGGCAGCGTCCCAGCCCGGCTGCCTTCTTTCCTTGGAGGTCAGGAGGTCGCCCCCTGCCGAAGCGGGTATGCGCATCTCCGAGGAAGGCGGACCAACGATTCTGCTTTCCCCTCCTCAGTGTCCGAGGCTTCTCAGGGCAATGGCGGTCCCCCACCGTCGCGCGGAGCACCTGCTCTGACGCACCCCGTAGCGCGCGATCCTTGGTGCTGCTCGAGTGGTCGTGGCATCTTGGTGATTGCCAGCCGAAGGCAAAAAGAGACGGCAGAGGTCGCGGCACCTTCACGTGGCTTAGCAACGGACCCACAGGAACAGCTGCTCCGACGGCGACTTCGCATCAGCGCACGACTTGATGAACGTTGGACGCGTTTTTTTCCCGGGGGTAGATGGTCCACTCGAACACGGAAGAGAGGTTCTCTGCCTCGGAGAGCGCACCTGGAAGCGCCGCCGAGCGCCCCTCATACAGGAAGAACGCGTTTTGGCAGACAGGTTAGCTGTACCTGGAGAAAGTCTGTATCAAGGAGCGGATCCTTGCTCCGGAAGAAAAGGGAGACGGAAAAATCCCTCCCAGCTCCAGAAGCCCGGTAACGGACAGCGTTCGGAGAGGTGCTGGATGCGTCGCAAGAGCGATTCCCCCTTCCTTCACGTTGAACGCGTGACCACCGGCAGTGGTCCATACGGAGATCGCTGCATGATATTCGGTGCATCGGGATGGGAGGCTGATACTTCTCTAAAATCCCATGTTCCTGCACTTTGCGCGCGTGCGATGCACTAGAAACGATACCCGCAGCCAACGTTACACCTGGAAACGGAGGCGGATGCGAGCAAATCTTCCAGATAGGCAGCCATTGACGGTTCCAGGGAGCGGGCTTTGCCAGCGTGGGGAGCCTCTCCTGGAGTACGTAAAGCAGGAAATCCAGGTGCATCATTCGGTCTTGGGAGCGCAGGGAAGGGGAAGAGGATGCTGACAAAGGAGACGAAGTTCCATGACAACCGTCATGCAATCGCGAGCTCCAAGTTAACGATGTGACTTACTCGCAGGGAAAGTTGAACCGGATCGTTCAACTTCTCGCGTACGCTCGAAAGAGGAATCCCCTTGTGCTCCACTTTCCGCCATCTGCATCAGCACACGAGGACGCTCGTCTTCCGTCAGCCTCCTACCGAGAGACGCTAAGAAGGGGAAAAGGACGGGAGGGGGGAGGAAAAAAAAAAGGAAAAAAGAAAACGAGATAAAATCATAGACATTCGCAGCATCCAGCATCGTAGGCAGCTGCGCAGAATTCTTGGGGGATAGGCGGTCCTCGAAGGAGGAATACAAGCGGAACAATCAGCCCGAGTACCCGGTCGCCTCGGAAACGGGAAACCGGTGGGCGCGTTCGAGGAAGGAATTCACCCCCTCCCCTTCCCAGTGATCTCTGATTCCCATCATCTCCCGTCCGTCGGATCTCTCGCGTCTGCCGGGCATCCGGTCACCACTTTATCGAGCTTTAATTGGGAGGAGCCGATTCCTTCAGGAGAAATCGCGGCTAATCCGAGAGCGGCCGAGTCTCGAGCCGAAGGCGGGGAAGGAGGAGAGGAAGCGGAGATCGAGAGGCGGGTCCGCACGCCGGGGACTTTCAACTCTCACGCGCGCGGAGGACCCCTGTGCGGTGGGGGCGACGCAGTGCGCTCTGCGTTCCCGTCTTCCGCTCGGGGCGAAAGTCGGAACGCGTGCTGGCTGCGATTCCCTCCCGTCCGGAAGTCTCCCACTGCTGGAGGAGCAGGTGACCGCCTCCCGCCGTCTCGCAGGCCCGCGACGGTCACTTAGGCTCGGGGAAGCGCCGTCGTCGTGGGCCGGGATCTCCAGTGGTTCGCCTCGCCTGCTCGCCGGCAGACCTCGGCGCCCGGCATCCAACAGACGGGCTGCTTGGCACCGCAGCTGTTCAGTCTTCACACTTGGAGTGCTTCCTGTGAAAGCTCAAGGCCACGCATCCCCCATTAAGAAGAGGAAATCGCTTTAAATTGGAACCGCAGCAATTCGAGCTCTCCAATCTCTTCATTAACCTTGAAGACACTCGGCGAGCGTCTTCGCCTGTCCGGGAGCACCTAAAGGTGGAACAAAGCAGAGTGGCAGGCAGCATGGAGCTGACGAGGGGCGTGGCCAGCCCTGTCCGCTTCGCCACGCACCTCCGCGATTTCTTTCTTCTGGGGAGCGACCGTCGACCACGTGGGACCTTAGGGGAGGTTTCGGGAACGAGGCGGCGTCCCCATGCATCCGCGGAATTTTTTTTTTTTTACGAGACGCAGGCGTTTCCAGGCTGCCACGAGGAGGGGTAAAAAAAAAAAAAAAAGCTTTCAGTATCCATCCTCCAGGAGCGACCTCCTTTGTGGTGCCGGGGAGCAAAGACCGGAGCTACTCCCGCGAGAAGTCAGGAAGACCATTCTCCGACAGAGGTGAGCCACCGAGCAGTATCTTGCAGACACAGGAAGCGCTCTGTCCAAGGTTAGCGAGTCTCGGCGCGAAGCTCAGCAGTTATCAGTTCCTTGTCTCTTGAGAGCTTCCTTCTTCCACGTGAAGACCATGACTGCATTGGGGAAAGATATCAAGGAAGAGGAGGAATGGAAGAGCAGCAATGGAGAAGAACGAATGGAAGAGGAGGAAATGGAGGAGAAAGGGTGGAAGAGGAGGAAGAGAGGTGAAGGAAAGGATGAGGAAGGGAGGAATAGAAATAAAAGAAGAATGGAAAAGGAGGAAGAGACGAGGAGAAAGGGTGAAGGAGGAGGAAGAGTGAAGAGGAGAATTGGAAGAAGACGAATGTGGGGTGAGGAAGGAGATGAGAAGAAATCAAGAGAGAAGGGGACAGCCAGGTGCCTGCTTTGCCCGCAATCTGCGGCTGCTTGGCAGGCTGCTGCCTTGGCTGCTCTCTGTGTCCACTGAACGTTGGTCCACCGGGTGGCTGGTGAGAAGAGGGAAGCGAACACGAACGTGCCGCTTGCCCGTGGGAGCATCTCTTCTTGTCGCTACTGGGTGGGTCGCAAAGCACCAGTTGGTTCAGTGCGCTTCAAGGGAGGAGCAGGACCGTTGCACCGCTCTTCGCAGCCACCGGGGTGCACCCACGTGAAGGAGGCGATGTGCGAAGAAAAAGAGGACCGAAGAAGGCGTTCCAGAGGCGGCAGGTGGAACTTTTGTTCTCGAATCCTCTTGCAATGAATGCACTGTAAAGAGCAAACTTGCTTGTTCCCTTTTCGACACCGCAGGATGCGCTTGTGGGCAGATGAGGGAGACAGTCTCCTTCCAGAGTGGAGCTCCCAAGTTCCGCCCTTACAAGGAGCTCCTTTCCAGAAGACGGAAACCGGAGGAGGAGAGAGGAATCGTCCAGCAACATGGCCCATCTCGGAAAAGTTCCCTTTTTTGCCAAAGGGAAGGGATTGGCAAGCTTCTCAAGAGGTCAGTGAGAACTCTAGAGTAGACGGGAATTTCCACTACCGCAGGAACCGGAAACGGGATGAGGGAGCGCTGAACGCATCCTCGGTCTGAGGGCGGAAGCCATGGAACTGCCCAGAACTCCAACAAGGAGGAGGAGCTGGCCACCCCAAAGCATTCTAGCCTGAAGGCTTCCAGACCTCTCCTGAATTCGGGAAGACGGAAGGTAGAAGAACTGGAGCTCTGCTTCAGCAACCATCCGTGCGTGCTCAGCCACATGCGTCGCACGCGCCCATCTTCACTTTCTGGCTGGAAAGCCGGCCGCAGGGAGGCGCTGCGCCGCCAGACTGTTCCACCCGAGCTCCGCTGACCCCTCGACGCTCTCCCTTCGCTCCCTCCGCCTCCATCAACCCGAAGAAGGGGCTGCTTCCGAGGCGGACGCGGTTGTTTGGGCTCCGAGCCGCGCCCGCAGGTCACGCGTCTAACAGAGCGACTGCTGCCGACGAAGGGAGTTTGCTCCCAGCCACCGACAGCCCGAGATGCGACCGCCGGACTGGGAGCCCCGCGCACCCACAAGGTATCGCCTGGCCTGCAGAATCGAAGCCCGGGTGGTGGGGAATTACCGCACGCGAGGTGTGAGCCCGGTCACTTCTCTTCAGGGCACAACTCAAACATGTGATGTGTTCATGCACTCGGTGCATTCCTAGAGGTCGGCATTGTACGGTCTCGTTTTGTACGTGCACTTGTACGCCGTCTTCCCTGCGTCTGGAGTTTTCGTAGAGTACGGTTGAGCTGTAGGCCGCCTCACCTCTTCCGTGCACTGAGGAGTACACATGCGGAGCTTGCAGAGGTGCATCCCGTAGCGCACGGACGTTGCACATCGCCCTCCCCTGCGTCTGGAGTTTTGGTACAGTACGAGTGAGCAGCACGCCGTCCTCCTCTGCGCCCGAGGTTCGCGGTGGTAAACCCCATGTTGTACACGTGCGTTGCACGTGGTTCTCGACAGCTTCGTGTGTGCACGCCTTTTGTGTACATGAAGGGCGTGCCCAGACGCAGGTGCCCGCATGCGTCCCGTGCCTCCCTGCAGCGGGCAGACGGGTGTTCGGTCTTTCCCTGGCAAACGGACGGAGATCGCCCTAACGGGACTTCTCCGCGGGACCGCGCGGCGGCGGGGCTGTCGGAGATGGCGGCGGCGGCGGCGGCTGCCTGGACGCGTGTCGCCCGCGTCGTCCTCGCACCGAGCAGCCTCCCCGACGTTGTGCCACGCCGACGCCGCGCGCTCCCTAGGGGGGGATCCAGGCGTCGCCGGGGACGACCCCGAGCGGCGGGCCGCCCTCCCGCGTCCCGTAGAAGGGAAAGGAGGAAGCCACGTGGCCCCACCAACGCTCTGTACCGCGACCTCTTCCCCCGGGGCGGTCTTCCTTCCCCCCACGGCGTGTTTCTCTTGCTCCGCCGCGAGTCCATCCGCAATGCTCTTCCCTCAGAGGATCCCCGAACCTCTCCAGGAGGGTCTTCCTCCCCTCGCCTCCCTCCCCTCCCGGGTGGGTTCGCGCACGCGGAGGCCGGACGCCCGCCGCAGGCCCGTCCGTCCGTTCCGCGCGCGCTCGCGGGCGGCGATCGGCTCTGACCTCGAAAGCCCGTTACCAGCGCGACGCCGCGACGCACCGGCAGCGCGCGCGCGCGCTCGTGCTCTCTCTCCCCTCTCCCCCTTCCCTCTCTCCAATCCCCTCCACGCCCCCGCCTCTCCCCCTCGATGGAGCGCTCTCGATGGGAAGCCGCGGCTGTCGAGGCGACGCGGCAGTGCGTGCCACGGCAGCCCATCGCGCTGGTCGGAGTGAAGCGACCCGGTCGCAGCTGCTGTCCCGCTTCCCGCGTCCAGGAGGAGGAGGACTCCCGTCCGGACCATCTGCCGAGGGGAACCCCGTCGAGGGGAACCCTGCCGAAGGTCAGTTTCGTCCTCTCCCTTTGCGGCCTCCTCCCTCCCCCCTCTGATGTCTCGTACCCGTCACGTTTCGACCCCTTTCGCGGGACATTGCACGGCAGGGAATTTCGGGATCGGATCCGGCCCTTCTTCCAGCCAGCGTTTCCGAAAGCCGGTGCTAGCGGTTCCATCCCAGGGTCTTCCCGCGCGTTGGATGGGAACTCCGGATGCTGGCTCATTCGCTCCCAAGGGAGGAGTTGCCGCGGGTAACTCGCCCGCAGCGACGCTGCTTCCCGCGTTCTCCGAGAGCGCGCGCGCTCTGGAGCGCCCCCTCGGGTGCACCCGTCCCTTTCGGGGACTGGCTGAGCCTTGAGACACCTGCGGTGAGCTGCTGCTCCGGTGCACGCGCGTTCCTGTGGTCCCGCGATCACCTACCGGGCGTGGAACAGAGGGAAAAGGGAAGGGGAGGGGGAGGGAAGGATAGGAGCTCTGCCTCCTGGAGACCAACGACGAGAGCGACGCCGTCTCTCTGGGCTGGTGCGCGTGCGGCTGGGATGGCCGGGGACACACAGGAAGGGTCTGGCCGGACAGCGGAGTGGTCTTCGTCCTTTCCTTCCTTTCTCCTCCTCCTCCTCCCTCTTCCCTCCTCTTTTCTATCTTCCCTCTCCTCCTCCCTTCTTCCTTCCCTCTCCTATTCCTCTTTCCTCTCTCCTTTCCTTCCTTCCTGTCCCTCCATGTCTTCCCGGGAAGCGTGGCACCCGCCGCCGAAGCGACTCAGTGCGCGGAGACCGAAGCAGCCCCATCCACGGGGAGAGAATCATCTGCGTCCCGGGAAGTGTCCTGGTTCCATTCCTCGGTTTCCCTGGAGACAGATGCTGGGATGATGATCAGAAGGGAGATGCCTGCTAGGTGGCACCCAGAACGGGTGGGAGGAGCAGCAAGACGCGCCCCTTCTCCCGGCTGCACGCAGACCCCCTGTT
The DNA here is from genome assembly GCA_036172245.1 of Raillietiella orientalis. NCBI lineage: Eukaryota > Metazoa > Arthropoda > Ichthyostraca > Raillietiellida > Raillietiellidae > Raillietiella > Raillietiella orientalis. The sequence goes on along the minus strand of JAYWIR010000032.1, from coordinate 2,002,099 downwards.
GGACGCGAGCTGCGGCAGTACCTCGCTCCCTCGGGATGCGGTGGAGGACCTGCCAGCTTGTTCCCCCCCCCTCCCAGGAGGAAAGGTGGCAAGTCCCCCGTCCTCGCCTCTTCTTTCCGCTGCTTCTGCTTCCACCGGCGCTCCTCAGGCGGGCGGGAGAAGCAGGCAGGATCCTCCGAGTCCAACGGCGTCGGAGGAGGAAGAAAGTCTTCCGTGACTCCTCCCGTGCACTACCGGGACGTGTCCAGCCTCAACAACGGCGCTGCCCCTGCGGCGTGTTCTCGACCGTGCAACCCCGGACGGACGGCTGCGCGGTGGCTCGCAGAGAGCTGCCCGGGGCAAACGATGGGAAGCTGGGATTCTGGACAACTTCCAGTGGCTACCCAGCTGCATGGCCCTCAGGACAGGTGGGACGGGACTCTGCGCCGCGGCACGCGCTCTCGTTGCCGGAGACCGACCGCGTCCAGGGTCACCGCAATGCCGTACGTAGCAGCCGGACCACCACTATGGTCAGTGACGGCGGTCGACTCTGTGGACTGGCGGTCGCTCTCCTGCGATGGATTTGTAGTCTTCCCAGCACGCATCCCTCTATTTCCCTCAGTGCATCACTGGGGCCGACATGATGGGTTAGTGGATTCCCTCGCTCTTATTATTACCGTTTCTTCGGCACTGATCACTGTCACCGGCATAGTGGATACGTGGATCCTTCCGCACGTGCTGCTGGTTTTGGCCGTTTGGACCGCGGCGGATTTGCAGCGCGGACGAGTGGGTGGGCCCCGGCAGGTGCGTCACTGCGCATGCGCTGCTCCGCTGTATGGGTTCGGGACGGAAGCCTCTGGTCCTTGGCCGCAGGTGGACAGGGTAGGAGGACGCGTTCCGGGCCGGGACGAGTTCTCGCAAAGCCGAAAGAGCGCGCCGCGGCGCGTGTCGCCCGGCAACCCAGATCAGAGATCGCGTGGATCCGAGAGCGGCTCAGCTCCGGTGCTGCCGTCTGCCCGAGCGCCGGGTGGCGGCGAGCGCGTGATCCTCCTCGCGTGGATCAGCCCCGAGTTCCGTTTCCGCGTACCTGCATCACGCTCTGGACCATTTTATTAACGAGAGCCTCAGGACCTCGGAAAACCGTCGGCTCGCCTCAAAGCAGAAACCGCTGACATCTTGACACAGTGCCTGTCTCCGCCGCGGCATTGTGGGTCACGAACGCGCCGCGTTGATCTCCTTCGGACGATATCCGATCGCAGCATCCGCGGACCGCTCTTCGGCCTTCCTTACTGGAGCAGTCATGAAATCGGAGCCATCGGGCAATTACAGGGGTCGTTAGATCGTTCTTTTCCCCAGCTTTTTTTTTTCTTTTTTCTTTTTTTTTCCTCTTCACTTTCGCGAGGTGCACGATGGCGCTTCCATGGAAACGCCGCAGTTGGTCTCTCCGCTCCTCTCCCTTCACGCTCCTCGACGCGCGCGCTGATACGCTTGGTTTCTTGCAGACCTTCCGACAGTGCTGACCTCCGTCCCACCACCCACCCCACCCCTCCCTCTCCATCCCCAAGCACAGATGGTCGTCGAAGACACCGCCGTTGCCGCCGAGGACGGGGAATCCTCGTACGGCAGCCTGCCGTTCAGAGGCGCCAACGACTCCAACGTCATCTCCGTGAAGGTCCCCGGAAAGGACGTGCGCGCCTTCCCGTCCCCCGATCGGAGGCACTCCCTCAGCTCCGTGTCCTCCGGGGGCGCGTTCCCGACGCACACGGACCTGCCCTCCGACGCGGACTCGGACGGGTACGGGTCCCTGGTCAGCGCCGGAGACGACGCGGCCGACAGGTGGCGCTGGAAGGAGTTCGGCGCCCAGCTGGCGCAGGATCTCAGAAGGGTGGCCGAGGATGAGAAGCTGAAGGAGTTCTTCCGCAGCAGGAGGAAGCAGTGGGTGCAGAAGAAGACGTCAGTCAGCCGCGTCATCTCCAGCGGTGCCTCCATCGAGCAAAAGCTGCAGAGGTTGCGGGAGGAAGTTGTAAGTTTTTTTCCCTTCTTCCTCCCTCCCCTACCTCCTTTTCGCTTTCGGGGAGGGGCGTGGGTGGGTCGGAGGAGGAGGGGAGACGGATATGCCCCCGTCTGACTGAGGACGGGGGCGCGCCCGTCTTCGTCCGCCTGCGGCGCTCTGCGCTTGGACCCGGAGGTCGCCTCGTCCTTCTCCCTCGAGCCCCGCCATAGCCCGACAGCAAAACCGCACGGGAACACTCGTCTCCTCCACTTCCTCTCACCAGCCACTTCCTGTGCGCCACTAACGACACCGCGCATCCTGTCTCCTCCCTCCCTCCTGGAGGTCGGCACTCTCCGGCCTGCCCGTACCGCGCTGCTGCAGCCGCTTCTGCCCAGCGTCCCATCGCTCTATGAGGTCCCCGGGACCGGTGTTTCCTGATGGAGGACCGGGCACTCGAGAGCGCGGACAGTCCGATTTCGATAGTCTCCCGGAGGAACAGACGGACTACAACACGCCGTTCTGTTGCCCTTGCGCCCGCCATGCCGCCACCCTTCCTCTCCTGTAGCTTAACCCTTTCTGTCCGTTTCTTCCTCTCTTCCTCTTTTCCTCTTCCTCCTCTTCCAGCTCTCCCCAACTTCCTCCATTCTTCCTCTTTCAGTCCTCCCCTTCCTCCTCTTCAAAGCTTTTCCTTCATTTCTTCTCTTCCATTCTTTCTTCTTCGTTTCCCCATTCTCTTTTTTCTTCTTCCCCTTCTCCTCCTCATCCTCTTCCAATCCCTCCTTTCCTCCTCCATTCCTCCTCCGCTTTCTCCATTCTTCTTTCTCTTCCAATCCTCCTCCCCTTCCTCTTCCAATCCCCCTCTTCCTCATCCACCTTTTCCATCTTTCCTTTTTTTCCAATCTTCCTCCACTTCCTCCATTCTCCCTCCGCCTCTTCCACCTCCTCCATGGCTTCCATTCCCACTCCGCCGTTCCCTCTCGTTTCCCTCTCTCTTTCTGCTCCCTCCGTACCTATTTCTTGTCTCCTCAAAATTACAGTGGAGCGAATGGTGGCCGCGCGCGCAGCCGGCTCCGGGGCCAAATGATCCCCCCCTTCCTCCTTTTCTGACGTCAAGATAATGTCGCGGAGAGTGATGGAGCGGCGCGCGAGGTGTCGCCCGGCACGAACGGAGCGTGAAAGATCGGCGATTCGCTCCTCAGGCGACCCGGTGCGTCCGGCCCGTCGTCATCGCGGGAGGCTTGCCCCTTTCTCCTTGACAGCTGGCCGGTCCCAATGTCAACGTTTCGCGAGCGCCCCTTCGCGGTCGCAGGGAGCGGAGGCGGGCTCTTCCCTGGGGTGGCGCGCGGGATAGCGGCGGCGAAGGGTGCGTCTTCTTTCCTGGTGGTTGGAAGTCGAAGAGTCACCCTCCCTTCTCGTGTCACTTCCTCTGGCTCGGGAACGGTGGCTGACCTTTCGGAGGCTGATCAGCCACCGTGCCTCCTGGCAACTGCCGGAGGTGCTCCAGTTGCTTCCAGCTGTCCCGAAGCGGTTGGTTATTCCGGAAGTCACCAGTATCCGGTGGGATTGTGCGTCGTCCCGTCCCTCCCTCCGGGGATAGCCCTGCCTGCCGTACGTCGAGGTCATGGCTCCAAAAGGCGCGAAGAGGGCCAGTCCGAGATCAGCGTGCTTAGCCCAAAGGGTTTCTTCTCCCCCCCCCCTCCCCTTCCTCAAGTGAACCGCAGGACCGTCCCGCTGCCCGCAGGGCATCTGGCGTGGCTGCTTTGGGTGTCACGAGTCGCCGACATCGGCGAATCGAATTGATAAGGAGGGCACCCCCACGCTCCGCGCCCGTGCATCGCCTTGAGGGGAGATGTGGCGGTGGGTCGGTGATGACCCTCTCAGGAGCAACGGCGCTGGGAGGTCACCGGGATTCTCCTCTGCAACGAACCCAGCATCCAGGGAGGATTGGCGCCGTCTGCGTCCAACCTCTCCAGGACAGCGATCCGTCCGCATCCCGGCAGGGCCTTTCTGCTCCAGTGCGCACCCCCACCCTCTTCGACCCGTCCCCAGTCTGCGAGAGGTCACCCGGGAACCGCCGCGGGGTGCTCGCGCGACCAAACGCCGTCTCGGACCGTCCAACCGCGCGCGACGAGCGACATCTCGCGGTCCTATGGCGACATGCCTCCTCTCCTTCCCTGTCATGGGATCCGCCTCCTCTGGGCGAGGCGCGCCTCGCTATGGCGACTCACCCCTTCCCTAGGAGGCGGGCGTCGTTCCGGCGAGGTTCCCTTTTTCCTTGGCAACGAGTCTCGTCCGACGAAGCTCGCGTCCTGGTCGGAGATGCGGGCCTCCAGAGCTCCTCTTTTTTTGGAGACGCACGCGTCCCCTAGGAGACGAGCGTCATTCCGGCGAGGTTCCCCTGACCATGGAAACGCACGTTTTCCCTTGTCGGTGCAAGCTGCGTCTAGCGACCAGCGTCGTTCTGACGAGATTCCTCCCTCCATGTCAAGAAGGTAAGTCGGGGAGATCGCCCTACAGCGACACCTGCTACCGTCAGTCCGTCGTGCATAAAGACGCCCGCCGCTCGAGACGGCCCCCAGGTCCCTATCTCTCCCCCTTGAGTCCTGAGACATAGGGGCAACATCGGTGGCCCTACTGGAGGACGGTCTGAAAGAAACAGGTCGTCGTGGAGGGCCGCACGACTGGGGCAGAGGGCCTCTTGCCTCCTCCGATCTCCCGTGGGCTACCCTGGAGGAACTGGGGAGGACGCCGACGGCGCCCGTTGCGACGCGATCACCGCGAGGACTTCCGCGCGGCGGTCGCTGGGCGCCGCCGCCGCCGCGCGCCCGGAGGCGGCGTCTCTTAACGGGTCACGACCGCTCGCGAGAGCAGCCCAACGCGCTGCTCCCGGAAGCTCCCCGCACGCGCGCGCGCGCGCTCGTCGAGCGTTCGCTGACGGCGGGCCGGCGGACACGCCGAGTGGCCCCCTCGGCGAGGCAGTGGGCTGGGGTGGAAAGGGTCGAGCTGGAAAGATGGTCTCCGCGGCGTGCCCCTTGCCTCCCCTCGTCGGGGCGCCGCGTCTCCTAGGAGGCGGGCGGGCAGCCCCTCCGTGCGCGCCTCTGCCTGGCGGGCGTTGGCTACGGTGGGAGCGAAGCGGATCTCGTGGCAGCGGCGGCTTTCCCGCGGCGGGCGTAAGCGCAGGAATAGGGATGAGACGGCTCACCCCCCTTCTTCCCCGAGCTGTGCGCCGAGAGGAGTTGTGTTCTTGACCCTTTCCAGTTCCTGTTGGTCGAGAAGGACGACGACCTCTTCCAGCAGCTGCTGGTGCTGCACCGGTCTCTGAGATCCCTTCGCTGCGCTGAGTGGCGGGCGGCGCAGGAGGTGACCCCAGACGCTCCCGGACGCCTGGAAGGGGATGAAGGGGACGACGACGAGGAGGAGGAGGAGGAGAAGCAGCATCCGCAGCAGGTGGGAGGCGGCGCTTTCGCCAGGAGCAGTCGCGAGGCGGCAGCGCTAACGGTGAGTCGCGCGCGTGAGTCCCGGCCGGGCGCGCTCTGGCGGCGGAAACGTTCCGCGTCCCTTCCTTTCAGGGAAGCCTGTGGAACCTCTCGCGGGATGATCCTGCCGCAGAGTATCTTTCCCACTCGAGGTCGCACGACGCCCTGGGTCCCCCGGCCAGCCGTCCGAGGATGCCCTGCCGGTTCTTCCCGGACGTCTCATCCCCTTCCCGGTTACTCGGGAAGGGCTCCGTCGGAGCTCCCGCTGCGGAAGGTGCGATTGCCAGCAGCGGCGGCACCTCTGCGCAGATCGACTTCCCCGCCGTCGGGTTCGACAGCTGCTCCTTGGAGAGCGAGGTCTTCGTCTGATGGTCCTCCCGGCTTCGCTAGAGCTCCCGGCGTCTGCGTCTCCCCCCTCCCCCCCGCCTGCCACCCCTTCGGGGCAGCAGAAAGCGACAAAACGAAGACCCCTCAACAGCAGAAAAAAAAAAAAAATCGCAAAACCAGGGCGGAGCGACTGCGCACGCGCGAGCCGGGCGGCTCTGGCGAGTCGCGCACGCCGCCGCTCATCTTCCCTCGCCGCCGCCGCCTCTGTGCTTGCGCGCCCTCCAATCCTCGGTCCCTCTGCCTACCCATCGCCCGGGCAACGACGGACACGACAGCGCTCTTGGGAAGGAGGCGCGGCGGCCGCACCGAAGGCCACAGCTCGTCTCAACGGCATCCAATGAACCTCCCGGGAGCAGGTCGGGCGCCATCGCCGCTGCTGGACCGGCGTGGAAGCGGCGGCCGAGGGAAGGAGTGCGGAGTGCCCGCCGCAGGAGTCTTCCCACGAGGTGGTGCTTGGGAGGTCATTCGCCCGCAATCCGATGGCATCCGTCGCTCTCCCCTCCTCCGTCTTTCTCCTCCAGAGTGGGGAGACTGGGTTCAAAGGAGGGGGAGGAGGGGAAAGAAAGAAAAGGCAAAAAAGTCTGCAGTGTTTTTTCTTTTGGCGGTACTCGTTCCCCTCCGATGGCCCTTCCCTCTACATTGCTTAGGGGCATTTGCCGTACCGCTACCGTTTCCAGGAGCCATGGTGCTACGCCAATCGTGTAGTCGTCAGATGGGCCAACCGCCCTGTCAAGTCTGAAACGTGTGCTGTTGCGACCAAGATTCTTTCTTCCTCCTCTCGCGCACTTTTTCCTCTTCGCCATCTTCGTTCTCTTCCTCCTACTTCTTCCTCTTCTTTTATACTTCTTCCTACGTCTTTTTCCTCCCTCACATTCCCTAAGGATCCTGAGGCGTGGCACATCCGAAGGGATGCTGGGACCACCATTCGAAAAATTTCTTCCTCCGAGGCAGCCTCCAAGCTGGTCCGCCATCGCGGAACTCTTCATTGCGTTTCCCGACTCGTGGCCACAGCGGGACTCCGCAGGCTGAGAACTGCGCACCTTCGTCTCCGTCCCACCCGCTGGGGTGCTCTCCGTCCTGCTGCTGCCGGCAGCCCCGCTGCAGACCGGTACGATCCTCAGCATCAAACGGGAACTCCAGGATGTCTCTCTTCCGCCACCACCCCGTGAGTGCGCTGGACGAGCGGGTCGACCTTTTCGAGGGGGATGGAAGGTGACCCCACACCACCCCCGCCGGACAGCCCTCGATTCTTTTCTGGCTGCTGGAAAAACCGTGCCGGGGATGTAGGCTGACGATAGGCAGCTGCAGCCGCCATCGGTTTCTTCCTTCCCCTGGGCTTGCCTTGCTTGCCCTTCAGCGAGTCCCTCCCTCCATGCCTCGAGAAAACCCGTGGAAAGGGGTCCGCGGGTCACTGCACCGGGCAAATCACTTCCATCTCTCCTACGCCGCTCTTCATCATTCTCCATTCCTCCTCCTCCATTTTCCTTTCCTCTTTCGTCCCCTTCTCCCATTTCCCCTTTCTCCCTGTCCTTCCACCATCCCCCTCTCCTTCTCCATACTTCCTTTCTCATTCTTCCTTCCCCCACCTTTATCCTCCTCCTCGACCTTTCCTCCTGTTGCTCCTCTTTCTCCATTAGTCCTGCCTCTTCATTTTTCCTCTCCCTCCTTCTCTTCCGTTCCTCCATCGCCCCTCTTCCATTCCCCTTGAAGCTGCCAAGAAGGAGACAATTCAGACCGTCTTTCCTCCTGCAGCTGCGACCGCAGCTGCAGGAACGTCTTCGCGTCTGCATCCCCTCTTGGGAGTCGAGAAGCAGCACCCTGCGGCTGCCGCTCCCTCTGCCGCCAGTCGCCTCCGTCCCCACGGCCCAGCCTCCGCCCGCCGTGCTCGCGAGAGGCAATCTCCGAGGACAAGAGGGAGGCAGGAGGCGCCCTGCGGCGGGCAGGCGCGAGCGGCAGGACCTTTGCGAGCTCTTCGCAGCGGCGGCGCCAGCTGCACACGCTTCCGCCTCCTCTCTCCCTCCCTCCGTCCTTTTGCTTCCTCCCCCAAGAGCCTCGTGGCCGTAGGAGCCGACTCCCGCCCGCGGCTGCCGCTGCTCGGCTGCGCGAAGGAGAGCGCCGGGTCGATCCGCTCCCGAGATCTTTGTGCAGTCGATGCTGCTGCCCTCCAAGACAAAGAGCACCGTCGGAGAGATAACGGGAACCACCGGCTCGAAAAATTCAATTTGCAGCCGCCGCCACCGCTGCAGCCAGGCGTGACCTGCGGCGGCTCTGGCGGAACAAGGAGGAGGAGGAGGAAGAGCGGAGGAGGTGGCGGGAGGGGGGGGATTGCGTGACGTCGCGCCTAAGTCAGCCTGCGACGGGAGATCTCTCAGCTCCGCGGCCGCATCCCGCTCTTTTCTCCACGGAGCGCGCGCTGGGACTCACCGGAGGGCGCGGAACGCGGCAGCCGCCGCCATGGCGGCCATCGGATCGAATGCCCGGTCGCGCCGCAACCGCGAGCGGGTGATCTCTGCGGGGTAGGAAGGAAGGGGTGGAGCATGAGGACACGGAAGGGTGGTCGCTCTCGGAGGTCCAGCGCGTCAGTGGTGCAGGTAGTGCCCAAGAAGCCATCAGAAAGCCACGCCCGCTGAGCACGCAGGAAAGTCGCCCCTGGCTCCGTGGTTCGATCGACTCTGGGACGAGCGCCCCGCCGTGTTGGCGCACCCGGGGCTGAGGACTGAGCAGGGTGGATGGCAACGCGCTCGCGCAAGCAGGGTTGCCATCCGCCTAGCGCGGCTGCAGTGTCGGGGGCTGTTCGACGATCTCATGGATCGAGAATCGGAATGGACGCCGACCGAGTGGCTCCAGGTGCGTGAGCACTTCCACCTGGTCCAGCCGATGTCTGAACAGACTGCGAGGACAGGTGGATTCCATGAATCCAGAGGGATCAGTCTTAAAAAAATGCGGCCGTCCTCGATCCCAAACTGCATCTGTTTGGCTTCAGAACTTCATCACTCCGGGTGCCTTTCAGCCCAAGCGTACTGGACCACTGTTATCGCTCTGCTTGCAAGATGTGACCGAGCTGAAGCTTCTGGCGTTCCGCTTTTCAGGAGTGTGGTTTGCATCTTGAAGCACTTTGAGAAGTTTGGGCGATGCACCCAAGCAGTCTGTTTGCGCAGATTTTCCTCTTTGCGGAAAAACAGGGCTGCCAAGGCACCTTTCCCTTCTGCTCAGGGATTCGACTTCTTTAACTCTTCCTTCGCCTTCTCTGCTTTGGCGAATACCTACTTGGGACCGTGAGGGGATGCCAGCAGGAAATATGGACTTTCCTTGCTCAACTTTCGCTTTTGCCCCCTCCCCTCCCTCTTTCCCCTTTCGTCACAGATCCATCATCCGGAAGCGGTCATTAGGCGCGATTCGTTTGGTCCATCGATCGAATCTACTGCATTTAAGGACATGGTATCTAATGATCCCACAGGTTTCCCTTGCTGAGTGCACCGCATGCTGGAATTACCGCTACCATCGGCGATGGGCCACCCCCGGCGCGACCTTGGAATTCTCGCAGGTTTCCCAGACTCCCAGCGGTGAGTTTACCACTCCTCACCAAGGCCTGCAGCCGCCCTCGCTCATCTCATCGCTCCCCCTAGCGTTTCCGCGTGCGGCATTCATGAGCTTTCAGGAGCGAGAGAGACTACCTGTTTCCAGGGTTTCCAGCAGCAGGCCGCGCCAAAGAGTCTGCGGAAGAGTTTACGTTCTGCGAACGTTCTGCTGGAGAGGAGGAAGGTGATTCATTGCTGCTGCCCCCAAACTGATAGCTTGCCAAGGGCAATTATCTGCAGGCAGCTGCCCCCTTGCCTGCTCGTTCCGAATTCTTCACCTTCGGTGTTTGGTACTCGCAAGATCGTCCGAGTAGCTTAATTGACTGCTTTTCCAGAGATTTTTGTTCGCTCCGATCCCATCCCCCCTTCGGTCCTCAATTTGTCCACATCTCACGCGCGCTGATGAGTTACCAAATTACCTCAGCAGAAGTCCCAGCATCATCCATCTGATGCGAGGGTTTAATCTGCGGAAGCGCAAGATTTGCGATGATGAAATCCCTTGGCACGGGGGAGCTCTGTGGGAACCTCTGGCACCCTCTCAAACACCTCTTCCCTGGGAACCTGCCTTTGTCTGCCCTTGAACGCTCTCTCCGGTACACCCAGCCGAGTTCAGACCGCTATGATGGAACCGCCCGCTTGCATTTCAGGTTGATGCAGTGCTCTCAAAGACCCCGAACCTGTGGGGGGGGACCAGGGTCAAAGATGCAGATTGGCACCGTAAAATTGCAGCTGAAAAGAGTTTTTTTTACTGGGATATGCCGGGGCGTTTTCCTATAAAAAAAAACCAGTTGGAAACACACGCTGGTTCCCAACCGAAGGCAAAAGAATTTGAAAGGGAGGGCCCACCGACACGCAGGTCGGGACATCTAAAAATAGGAAACGGAAAGGAGAAGGCATCAAATAAGTAGATAGAGAAAGGGTGGGACCTTCTTTTTAGAACCCGTGCTGAAAGCTGGAGACCTTCCTGTCGACTTCTTCTTCCAGGTGACGCCACCTTGCAGCCGTCCTCACGCAGGCGACTGCCATCACGGCGACCCCCCCTCGATGCATGGTCATCTCAAGGACGTGACGGACCGTGACGATGGCAAAGATGCAACCCATGGTTGCGATCACCGCGGGCCGTCGAGAATACCTCGGCTCGAAGAACCGCTCGAAGAACACATCTCGGGCGGTGTCTGCCTGGTGCAGAAGCGCTGATGCCAGTCTCTTCCGCCACAGTTCCTGGAGGGCACCGCAGTACAAAAGCAGGTGCGGCCCGCCATCCGCACCTCGCACAGTTCGGGGATGCCACCCCACTGCAAACGCGTTGGCGCCGCTCGTTGCACTGGAATCCCCAGTGGAGGAAGAGCAGCACGGCCTACTTGCAAGAGAGGGGGAACACAGAAGTGTCCGAGCAATGGGGAGGGACCACAAGTTCTTCGGGAGCTACACTCAAGAGTTCGCTCCACCAAAGGAGTCCCGTCGTCAAGGCAAGCGAAGTAGCAGCATCCGCCAACTCGCGCGTCTTCCAGCCGCCGTCTTTCCCGCTATGGTGGAGGAAAACTCCCAACTCGCCAGTCGGCTACTGTCGTTGCTTACCCTGAGGGAAGACAGCTCTGCGGCGAGGGGTGTGGAGGCCAGGGTCGACCATTTTTCCGCGTCCCGCATGGCCATTTTCAGAGATCCCTACAACAGATGTCTCAGGAGATAAAGATCTTCAGGGCACAATCCCTGGAACGCAGGTCAGGACTCAACAGCCTCCTACCACCACGCATGGCAGGTCATTGGACGGCAGGAGATCCACGGCTGGGCTCCCACTAGAGAGGCGAGTTGCCTCAGGGGGAAGTCGAATCCCTGACCCTATTATGGGTGGTCGGCAGCAACGAGAACGGTCCTTTGCTTCGGGCACATTTCCGCAGGATGAGGCGCGCTGGTGCACACGACGGGTGAGTCCACAGCTTGACTCAGCATTCGGAACTGTACTTGCAACCCGATTCTCTCCAAGGTCAGGATGTCTAAGCCGGCATCCTGACGAGGAGTGGCCAAGTCTTTGAGGCGCATCCTCGACCTCGCAGGCCCGCAGAGGACGTTCCTCAACAGGCGTTGAGTCCGAAGCTTCGCCTCGTAGGAAAATGGACAAACAGAAAAAACAAGGGGCGGAGGAGGGAGGTCATGAAGGTGTTCGAAGCTCGAAAGAGGTCGCCGCGGCCAGCGTGCACTCGTGATCTGCCTCCAGGAAGACGCCTGATACTACAAGCATTGAGAATCTTCCTTCTTTATGTGGGAGGTGAGAACCCTTCTCCAACAGAGCTCCTTTCCTTCCTCCTCTCAAGAACGGAGGAGCTCTTAAAAGAAACACCAGCTTTTCTCAAAGGAGTTGCTACGTCTCCAAGAGTCATTCTGGGTAGGAGCCGGTAATTCGTTTCCAAAATCAAGCTAGCAACAAAGAAGGCATGGCAACCATGACAGGTGCACTGTGCAGTCCTGGGGGTGGTCGTTTCCGTCCAGTTTGCGACTCTCCTTTCTGAGGCATGAGGAAAGGTGATGCTTACAGAGGCTTTCCCGAGTTCACAGGACGCTCGGACACAGCTTCGGTAACGGCGACCATTGAGGTGGTTGCAAACGCAAGGATTTTCTGTTTTATTTTTATTCTTTTTTTTGTTCTGAGAGATAAAATCAGCTGCTCAGAATTCCCAGCTGCCACTGGGCTGAGTTCCTTCTGATATAGGCATTGGCAAATGGGTGGTGCCGAACATGATCCTCCGCAGAAGCAATGAGTGCACTGGACGAATCACCTGCCTCAATGGACATGCAGCAGCCGATAAGAACAACGGGGTACAGGCAAATGGAGTAGAGAGTTCTCGCCATTTCTTCAGACTGTCTCTTGTCTTCGACCCATCCTCATGACAGAGCTGTCACCCTCAACGAACGCTTTCATTGCGCCTGGTGATCCACCCTTCAATCCTAACATCCTTTCCTCTTTTCAGTTGGTCCGCGTAAACCGAAGCATTTTCGGCAACTCCCTGACAAATAGATCTTCCTCAGCGTTATCCGGCGGCATCGGGTAGTCGGCATACGCCAGGAGGGTACCTTCACCTTGACTCTCCCGCAAGACTCTGAGGATACACCCCAAGGCTGTGATGAATAGCAGAGAACTCAGCGGGCATCCCTGATCAACTCCTCGCTGAGAAAAGGACGTGGACTTCAGCTGAATGTACGCGGGGTTGTGTGGGAGCACAAGATTTCGAAGAACGAATCTCCTACTCTTGCTTCTGCCAAGGTTTGCGGAAGCATGCCGTGGCTAATGGTGCCAAATGCATTGGTCAGGTCCACAAAGACGATTCCAAGATCATGAGAAGATCGTTCTTTGTGGTCCAACCTCGTTTGCGGCGCGAAGTTGTGATCCAAGACGCCACCGAATGGTAAGGAGCCCTTTTGCTGAGGGCAGATGATGCTATTTTCCAGGATTCAGTCCCTAAATCGTGCTGACAGACATTTGGCATAAAGCCTACAACTGGCATTGCCGATGAATATCGGCCGTCAGTCCTTAAAGGTTGGCAGAAAGTTGCAGAGCGTTTCGGTAGAGCGCCGGTGCACTTCATGTTCCTTTCTTCTCTTTGGTCAAAATGAAGATCAAGTTGAAGATTGCCGTTAAAAGTCTTGCTTCCGGATCTACCACCCTCTATCCGGAGTAGATGATTTCGTCAAGCTCGGGCGACGAGTTCTCTGCCCTCTGTAGCAATCCGGCAACCTCTTTCTCAGTCAAGAAGGACATTTGACTGATTGTCCGCTCCATCATGTTTGTTTTCATGATGAAGGTCACGTGCGATGTCCCATGTATAACAGGGATGAACTTTATGCTAAGAAATGAAGCGAGGAAACGAACACAATCTTGCCAGGGTTTCTGTTCTCTCCCACTAGTGCTCACAGAGAGGATGTGGTTGTCGAGGATTCCATCTTTGTGGGTGGCGACCCGTCCGTTGCTTCCAACATGAATCCCAGGAATAGTGGACGTTGGAACTCATCGCTTCTTCTTTGCTCGTCTCTTCGGAATCTTTCGTTCTCCCGGTACTTCGCGTGCCCCCTTCATCTCCCCATCCTCCGCCTTACCTCTTCTAGCGCTAGTTACTGAATACTCGAAGATGTCTCTGGAGTCGAATGAATCGCCTCTGCTTTTTCCTGGAGCAGCGAGTCTGGAATCAGCTCCGGACATTTACAGACTTCCAGTTAGCAGTATCTTTTGCCGATTGTTGGCTCGTTGTTTGAGGACATGTCCTTGGGGAAGGCTGCTGCTGCGAGCCACTGATCCATCTCTGAGAACGAGGAAACCAGGATCCACTAGGGACGTGTCCCAAGGATTCTCACTGCACGGTACGCCTTCCGGAGATGGTAGACACGCCATCCTTTGGTGGGAGGCGTCCGCAGATCCACCGGGTTGTACCGATTCAGTCGGTCCGCAAATCTAAGGTGCTCGCAGCAGCTGACCGGAAAATGTTCGGATGCGCAAGATGCTGCTTCTTTCTTCCCTGGATTCGGGCTTTCCCTGATAAGGAAGATCCATGACGCTCTGCGTTGCATCGGTCACCGCCTGTCGGGGATCTCCTCTCATGTCCTTCCTCTCGTGTACGTCCGACGTCTTCATCTTCAACCTAGGAGCGGTCAACTTTGGTGACCTCGGTCTTTGGACGGGGCCCTAGGAAGCACAAAGGCTTCCTGTTGCATTCCTTTGTGTGGACGAGTCCAGAGGGGCTCTCCGGGCGCGCGTACGCCTCCAAGACCAATGTGATGTGACCGATCTGATCCATGGGCTGCCTGATGCACGAGGTATCAACGCAGGAGTCTCCTTGTTCACGAGAGAATCGGACTGCCGGCTGTGCTCCAAAGGATGGAAAGGTCGCGCCACTCTCCCCTGTCATCCAACGTCTCCTCCTGGAAGATGAAAAAGGTGGTCTGAAGATGCCTTATCCCCGACGACAGGCCATAGCCAAACGTCTTCGATCTGAGGGAGCTGATGGCGAGCCAGGTGCGGTCCCAGGCGCCTCCATCAGGCTCCTCTACCGATGATATCTTTCTCTCCCCTTCTCTGGACCGGCAGTCTCCTCCGCCTTCCCGCTCCAACAAAAGACTAAATGGACGGTGCAGCAAAAGAAAGGAAAACGCGCTTGGTAAAGAAAGGGTTAAAGGAAAAGTGAATGGGAACAAAAATAAGCAAACAAATTTGCAGCATGGAGAAACACCTGGATCAAACCGCTCATCGTCTCCTGGGCAACGCATAGTGGCGGCGAGCTACAGAAAGGAAGGTCACCAGGTTTTTGTCCTTCTCCATCCTTATATTTCTTCCCGCAATCCAGGAGGCGCCACTGTTGATTTTTAGGCGGATGTGAAGCCATCTTTGCTACCATCATCATCGTGGACGGGATGCGGGGTAACCACCCGCCGTCCCACTCCGTGGAGGAGATTTGTGACTATCACCCGGGTGCAGCACGGAATTGCCGGCGATCGTAAAGGACCTCTGTCCCTGATTGCCCCTTGCGCAACCGAAAATCGGGCTGCACTGCTGACAGCAGAAGCTGTGTCAAGAACTCTGTTAGCATCTAGCCGCGGGTGGCAGCTCGGGTCCTTGGTAGCTCGGTGACACCTCTTTGAGTCCTTGATTCTCGCATTTGCTCATTTCCTTTTCCCGACAACCCTTTCCCTCCAGAACAGTCAGATCGCAAAGCTGACCCTCGCGTCCTCATTTCCTTCCCTTTCCGCAGCAGCGAGATGCCCCCATAGAGATTGTTTGCTTTCGCTGCATTCTTCACTGGGGACGGGCGTCCCGGTGGCAGCCCTGGCAACGGATTTGGAAAACCAAGCGTTTTCATGCCGACGCCGGAAGGCGGCCGGAGGAACGCGCCACCTCATCAAACTGACATCTCGTTCTCCTTGATCTCTGCCGCTCAAGAGGGAGATTCCCAGAGATTTGCGCATCGCTTAACGCTGACCTTCAGCATTCCTCCTTCCATCCGTCCTGCCGATTTCCGCTTCCCGTGCTGCGTACCTATCAAAACGCCTTCTTCCTATCCTCAGGACGAAAGAGTTCGACCTGTTTAGACGTTTCGCGTATCGGAGTCGTCGCCAAGCGAGAAACGTAGCTCATAGCCCATCTGTGATGTCCCTTTACCAGCGCTTCTATCCTCACCTTATTTGTTGCCACCCGAGACATCTCACTCTCCCTAGATTTTACGTGAAGCCAAAGCTGCGTAAGCCACCCCCAACAACACCCCGACTACATCAGAAGCCCCTTGCATCGCCTTCAACACATTTTGCGATTCCCCCTAAACGTAAGATTTTCCAGCTGACTTCCCAATCCTTTCGTGATGAAAAAAAAGGGGCAATCACGGAAGAGGGTAGAGACCAATCTGGCTTGCGCTGATCTGAACCCCAGTGGTGCAGGATTTTCTGTCCAAGAGATTGCCACCATAAATATTCTGCACCTCGTGGATGCTTGATTCAACAACGCCGAGGTCGCGAACTTCCACGTCAACTGCAACACTCCGGGAAAATTATGCCGTCCGTCCCTTGTTCGCAACGTCTGCTTTGTAAACCGAAGACCAGTGAAGGCAGGTCACTGGTCTTCGATCCTTAATGCCAGTCCCGAAATATGAATGTTCTCCTATACTGACTCCTGTTCATCCCTAATTCATACTCCTATCCTCGACGTTCCTAGCCCTCTGCCTCACAGCAGCAGGCGGAACCTTCAGTACAACCTTCAGGCAGCCCAAGAGGAGCAGCGATGGGTGCCCAGCGTCAAAGCAGTCACACAGGCAAAGAGAGATCGAAGAGAAAGCGATAAAAGAGACACTCTCTCTTGGTCTTTTTCTTCAAAGAAAACGCAGATGTCGGATGAAAGGATGGCGGACCAACGAGGATTTGCATCCCTGCTAGACCAGCCCCAAACGGCCAAGTCGCTGGTCGTCTTCCAAAGTGGCGCCTGTTTCCATGACAGTCCACCGAGCTTAAAGGAAAGCACACAGTATTTTATCATAGGTACCATATAGTCTGGATAACAAAATATCGGTACAAAATATTATCTAGGGTCATGAAGGAGAGAATACGAATAGCTATACCAGAAAGTATCTGAAGAAATGGGGATGAAGTAGAAAACGGATTCATATCATCCGACCATTTGCATTTATTCGTAGTAATACCGCCTCATATACAGTCCGCCCTATCGTATTGCGGGCCGTCTTTGCGGCAGCAACGGCATGCCACAAAAAGCTGCTATCCTTCTGTCCCAGACGCGTGTGTGATCCTCCAGACTCGTAACGTTGTGAAAAGTCGGATTGAACAGTCTGCAGCAGCAGCTTCCGACTCGTCTTCGGAAAATTCACCAGCTAGCTAAAGAGGGACGCAGATGAGTACCAGTATGCTGGCAGGTCAAAGGAATGCCTCGGCATACCTGACCTGGATAATCGAGGAGACAAACTGGCGATAGGCGGCTGCCTTAAGCTCTCAAGTTCTGCGGGTCTGGTTGTGCAAGAAGATCACCTCAAAGCTTTACAAACGCTGGTGGTATCACCAGCGGGTGAAGATTGCGGAAGACTCCATACGTCGATTCAGGAGTGCCCTGGCTATAGGCATACAAGTGACCTATTGAGAGAAAGTGAGGCGGACCTTCTAAAGGCAAGTACCGAGATTGAGTCCGCTTGAGAAACACATGAGAAGGATGTGGCGTCCACCACATTCCTCTCGTGGGAATGCCATCCAGATCAGAAGATCCATCTAACACTAGACGTTGGTCTTGAAGGCTTATTCGCTCCCGGAGAGCCTCTCTGGACTCATGCAGAAGGACGTCCCCAAGAAGGGATGCGACAGGAAGCCCTTCTGCTTCTTGGGGTCCCATCCCAGGCCGAGATCACCAAATTTGACTACCCTTGGGTTGAAGATGAAGACATAGGACGGCTTGTTCTCTTGGTGGCAGATGGATTCAAGGTGCATGGCTCAGAGAGTAGTTAAAGATGCCTCAGGTGAGACGCTCTGAGATGAGCTTGACGGTGCCTCTGAACGACAGCGGATCATCTGCTTCAGGTCTTCTCTCTCACCCAACTCCATCACCACAAAGAGGTTCCCATTTAAGTGGACCATTTTGCTCACGATGCTGGAGTACTTCAGACTCTGAAACGCACTCTCGAAAGAGTTGGCCGAGCCCTTTCACTCCACTCCACATCTCCATACTTCTAGGACGAGGGGAGGAGCAGAAGAAGGAGAGGGAGAAAAAGGAGGAATGGAGGAGGGAGTGGAGAAGAAAGGTAGGGAGGAGGAAATGAAGGGGAGAGAGGAGGAAAAAGAGGAGAAGGAAGAACGGAGGAAGAGGAGGAGCAGGAAGGAAGGAGAGGAGGAAGGAGGAAGAGCTAAAGGAAAGGAAGTGTGCCAAGAGGACTCACCTTCACCACCATCCATGAAGCTCACTATATATCCTGTTGAATTAATCCCCCTTCCACGCCCTCTCCAAGGCGACCCGCAGCCTGGCCCTTTTGACGGGTCAGATATACCTCGCCAAATTCGACTCCTCCCATCGACCCTTCCAGAGAGTGCTTTTCTCTGGACAGCGGACCTGCATGTTGGTGTCCCCGAATAGTGCCTCCAGAACACGCTGATGTAAAGGGGCGTGACCGGGATCGCAACAACCATAGCCCACCTGCAACCTAAAAGACGAGATGGATGATTATCAAGAGAGAAGAATTTTTTCATTCTGGGCGGAATCACGTTGCAAGGAGTCGATCGCTGCAGCCATTGGCCTGAAGACTGTCAGAAGCGGGCGTAGTGTGGAAGGCGAGATGGAACAGCCCAGATACCGCTGACAGCGAAAGATGTCATTGCCGGAAATTCTCTCTCTCCAGAGAGAGGTAGAAACTCGGCGCATGTAAACGGACGCTGTTCAAAGGGTGGAAAGAGCAGCACTCTCAGTAGAGACTGCGATCCAGATTCCCTGACGTTTGGTCTTCGCAAAGACGAAAGAATACGTGTCCAGGATATCCCGTGAGGGCAAGAGGCAAGAAACACGAAGTTGGACCATGAAGAAAATCATGAGGGAAGAGATACTGTGAGCGAGGCAGTCCTTCGAGAGCTTGGCGTCCAGAGACAAGGTGTAGAGAAGGTAAAGTACCCCATGGTGGCTTCGAATATCCGATCGAGTTCACAGGTTTATTGGGCTATCTGGATGAGGCACCATCCAGGCTATGCGACAGAACGGGAAGAACATGCCCTGAGCCAGCAGCGGCAGGAGCATGCGCATGCTAGAGAGGAAGGCGATGCTGAGGGCCTCCCGGGCTCTCTTCCTCCGTTCTTCCTCTTCTTCTTCTGTTCCTCCTTCCCCATTCTTTCTCTTCTTCCTTTGTTCTTCTTCCTCCCTCCCTTCCTCCTCCACCCCCACCCTGTCTTCCTTCTCTTCCTCCGTTCTCCCTGTTTTTTCCTTCCTCTTTCTCCTACTCGCTCCCTGGAGTGAAGCGACTCAGGCGCAAGGAAGGGAGGAATGGTCTCTCGAACTGGGGCAGCAGCGATCCTTGAGTTCCTCGGCCCACGGACCACCCTTCCAAGGGATCGTCGCGCAACTCTCCCGGTGGGCTAGAAACCTGACCCAGAATACGATTCGCGGCTTGCGATTTCGAGAGTGCAGCATCTTCAAGGTCAAGCAGTTCTCCCGCCAAAGTCGCAGGTCGATGGCACCCTGGGAAGCCTGGGCAGGTGGGAAGCGGAGGGATGCGCAGCTCAGTGGAAGACTGCAGTCGGGAGTCGCTGTCGAAAGCTTCCTCCAGGGAAATGGATGGGCGCGGGACGGGACGAGCGCTGCTCCGTTTGATTTGTGGCTCCGGGAGAGTTTCGCGTTCGCCGTCCGGGAAGACTCGGCGGAAGTTCCGGTTGAATTTCGGCTCGAGCTCCTCTTCCCCCCGAAGGCTCTCATGAAGCACGGACAGCGTGCCCCCAGGGGAGTTAGAAGAGCGAGGGAAAAGTGCGGACCCCGGAGGGATACCAGCGAGCCGCAATTAAGAAACAAGGCTTGCCGTCCTTCCCGGAAGCAGGCACGAAAGTGGCACAGCTTCCGCGGGTCGACCTGATACTGAAGGCTGCTCCGCGCTTTCAGAAGCACTGGAGATGGCCTTCTCGTGCCGAGCAGGTGGATCGGAAGGCGCGCTTCCAAGTTCGCTCGAATCAAAAAAAAGAAAAAAACAACAACAGACAAACAAACTGAACGATGCGAATGACATCACAGGGGTCCACTTCTTTCTCCGCCAAAGAAAGGGAAAGCGGGGATTCCTCCGAGATCCGCTTGCGGCGCTGTCTCCGTTCCGAGGCAACCCGTTCTCTTCGGAGCAGGGAACGTTCCCGAATCGAACGGAAGACGAGATCGCGCAGGGGAGGAAGGGGCCGGAGCGCATGTCTTCCCGGTTTACGGGAGCGGTTTTCCGCTCGTGAATCCGGGACGCCGCTGTCGCCGCGACAGCCTGGCGTGGGATGGTTAAGACCCCGCGCTCACCAGGCTGCGGATGGGGACCGCTCGCGAGGCAGAGCGCCGAGTTCATTCATCTGGAACCGAAAGTTTCGAAACGGAAAGTGTTCCCCTGGCGCCCGGAGTGGAGCGCAAATGGAATGCGCGTGGGAGGAGCAGACTTGGAAACCGGCATGACGTTGAAATCAGGAAATGAATCTCCCCGACAAAAAGGAACGCCAGAAAGACGTTCCATTCAGCTTGGAAGATTGCGGAGTCGGGGAAGAAGCGAACCGTGAGGCGACATTCCGAAATCCGGGTGTTCCCGGAGGATCGGTCTGCAGCGAGTGATCACTCCAGAAAAGCCTTTTGAGATAAATACAAATACCTCGTCGGTTCGCTGAGAGGGCACAGAGGAGAACGGCCCGGTCACGTTGGATCGTTCCCGCATTCCCTTGGCAGATGGAGATTAAGATGAAAGATTCAGAGGCATGTGTTGTCTTCCGATTCTTCCTCCTCACGAAGATATCACGCCTCATGCTTTGCTGTGATCTATTCAGCAACTTTGTTTGGCCACAATCCTCTCGCCACCTATGTTTCGCCACAATCGCTCGTACACCGATGTACGGTCGCAATCCTTTCGTGACTAGCGTCTGACCACAATCCCTTCGCCACAAATGTTTGGTCACAACCGTTTCGTCACTAATGCTTGGCCACCATTCTTACGTCACAATCGCCTACTTGCAAATGCCTCACGGCAATCATTCGGCCAAACACGGTTGGTCCTGAGATCCGAAGCAGCGAAGCAGGCAAAGTTATTCGTGAGGATCTGCCGAAGGGAGTGCAATCTGAAACGGTCACTTTGACCGGGAAGTCGATGGAGTAGACTTTGGTCTTTCGGTAGATCTGCTGTCCATGAGGACTCCGATGCAGCCCTTGCATATGTTTTTTAGCCTCCCGTCATCAGCTTCCTGACTAAAGCAGAATGCCAAACGAAGACTCCGAAAATAAAACATGGTGGATCAAAAGAGAACGCCGCATCTTTCATCTTCGGTATCACAAGAAGGTGCACGTTGTCATTCTCAGGAGCAACAACAAGGAGGGTTTTCTTGAGGAAATGCTCAGTACGAAAGAAGGACATTCTCCACAATTTGCATCGTCTGATGATCCGGTCGGGAGCTCGCTGGAGGTCGTTCCTCAGCGGCTAGCGACCCGGGATGCGTCCCTCACCGCATGTCCCAGCCATGCCAGATGGATGCCGCTGGCGCCGTACCGAGGCCAGCATCGTCCCCTCTCGACGAACGCATCTCTTTCTTTCGCCTCGTTTCCTCCGCTGCGGTCGCCGCGTTGCCCGCGCAGCCTCCAGACTTCCTCTCTGGAGCACCAGGTGCAGACAAATCCATTTCAACCGTTCTCCTCACGTATCTTCCCCGATCCTGACCTACCAGGTGGTCGCTTCTCCCGTGGATGGGGTTCCCGCACGTAGGAATCGGGAAGACGGGAGTCGTAGTCCCTTGCCACGCAGGGCACCTGCCCCGCGGCTCCTTGAAGGGCGAGAAACCTGGACGTTTCCTCCCTCGAGCTCTCGCGAGGGCAGCCAGCATTTTTTTCTTTTTCGTGTTGTACGAGCCCGCGTTGTGCAGGACCAGCTGGATCAAGAAATGAGGAGTGGGATCTTTTCCACAGCCTCCGGCATCCTGGTTGCCCGAAGGTCCATCGCTTCTCCCACTCCGCTGCTGCTGCACGCCCTCTGCTCTGCATCGTCGCGGTGAAGACCTCTCCCAAGAAGAAGGCAATGTCTTTTCTGACCCACAGGACGTCCTCTCTAGAATCCGGATGTCTTAGGCGTACCTGCTGACTGCGTCGGCGCTTCCCAGCAGACGCACATCGCCTCTGGAGAGCGCTAAGGTATGTTCCTACTGCTCCATATTCTTCCTCTCCAGGGTTATACCATCATTACCTTTAGCGGTGAGATGACCGGCGCAGAGGAACCGTGACGTGGGGGTTCACAGAAATGAAAAGACTCCCCAAAAGATCCTAAAAGATCCTGGTCATGACCTCGAAAAACGGTGTTTGCTAGATTGTTCTGGAAGTTCATGCGTGCCTTTCACTCCGAAGCCTTCTCCACTCTTCCAGGAATCGCCCTCTCTAATCTCTGCGCGTGAGCTTCCTGGATGGGCAGACCTGAAAAGCACAGGAATACTCCTTCGATGCAGAGCATTTCCTCCCAAAAGTAAAAGGTGAAAGAAACGGTCACGCCGACATGATCGATAAGCTAAAAAAGTCTCGACCTCTGCGAATGAGGTCGAGATCGAGAACGGTCTGCCCTTTGGCGTCCCGGAGGGATTCCTCAACTTTTTTTAAAAAAAAATTCACTGCCGCCACTGCGAGCGCCAAGGGGAGCCATGGAGCTTCGAGGCCGAGTCAGCACAGAGGTGTTTGTGCTCCCTCCTGCTGCACACCACCGCCTTGCCGATTTCGTTGCCGTTGAACTCCTTGCCACGACCTCCGGTGCGTTATCGTCGCTCACTTCCCAGATTATTTTCTTCGTCCGAGGGGTTCGGCTCCAGGGAACGGGAATTCTCCTCCGATCTTCAAAATGCGCGCCGCCGTTCCAGGTGCATCCTCGACGCACGCGCATCGAAGGTGAAGCGAGAAGATGGTGAGCGAGGCTTTCCGTCTCATCTGGGGAAACGTTCGCTTGGCGGATCGGTCGTTCCGATCGATGGCCTCCCGCGCCAATCTACTCTTGGTCGTCGTCGTCTCGTGGGACCGAGAAGCTCCTTGTGTGGAGGAGTCTTCGAGGGGAGACCAGATCACTACAAAGGGGTGAGCAGGTACTGGCGGATCCGATCCTGCCTGCCGAGCAGCCCTATCAGCTCATCCGCTTGCAAAAGCATCCATCCATCATCGGATCGCACCTGGGCGCAGCCGCAGGGAAGCCGCGCAGATGAATGAAGACCTCTTTGCACTCGAGCGAAAATTTTTGCTCAGCAAAGCGTGGAGCGGAGAGGATCTGGCTGCAGCTCCAAGACGGAGATTCGTGATAATGCAATTCAATCAGGTGCTCCTCCTCGCCCATTCTTCAGCATCGCAGTCCTCATCATGCGTCGTAGTTCGGGTCTCGGACCCACAGGCACAGGAGAGAGAAAGACAGAGAAGGGGGGGGGGGTAAGAGAGGGAGGGGAAATAAAGCAAAAGCAAAACAAAGCAGCATCTGTCCTTCCAGAGGGGCCAGGCAGCGCCAAGGACTTCTTCGTCATCTCGAAAAAGAAACCCGGAAACGTGGATTTGACCGGCTGCAGGTGCCGCGCTCGGATCGGAGGCGAAGGAACGGTTACGTGCTCGTCAGGGACATGTAGCTACTTCTCCAGTAAACAGTCGGGAAGGCCCGCGGAAGCCCGCACGTGCTGAAGCAAGTGGCGAGCCGCGCGGTTCGAGCTTGGCAGAGGTTCTGGCCGCCGAGCACGAAAGAGCGGATTTGAATCCCGCCCGGGGAACCATCGACGCAGAGAAACGTATGGTGCGCCGTAGGTGTTTCGAGATTCCCCCCTTCCTTCTCAGGATGGCTCTTCACGTGCGGCAATGATGAAAGATGAAAATCCGTTGAGTGGCCGGGATTGAAAGCTGACCCTCCGGGTTCTTCCAAGACATCAAGGAGCCGCTTCCCTTCTAAGTTTACCTAGGGAAGAGACTCTCCATTGCGTACCATGGAGCGGACTGACATCTTTTCAGGGGAATTGCCTCTCCAGAGTCTCAAAAAGGATGCTGCTCCCTTCGGGGAGCGACTACTCCGGAGAAATCGGGAAGCTTCCCTTTAAAGCTCTCTTCGGAGGAGGAAACGAGGAGCGGATTCTTTCTGAGGGGTCGAAATTCCAGGAGCAAATCCTTTTCGGGTCCTTTCCGGAGAGAATAAGGAAGAGGTTTCTTTCGGGGCTTCCCACCAAGCGTAGGGGTCACTTGCTTAGCATTGAAAAGTCAGACGCACCCTCTGATGGCGTACATAGAGTTGAAGAGCTTCAGGGTGCTTCCTGGAATTAAGGAACCTTCCCTTAAAGGTTTCCTTCCTGTTGTTGGAAGAGAATACCTCCCCTCCTTCCTTGGACAGAACCTCCATCGCGTACCATAGGGCTGGTTGGTACCTTCCTCAATGCCCAGAGTGTCAAAAAGTGTGCGCTGCTCCTTCAGAGAAATTAGAACGCGTTCCTTCTAGGTTCCCTACGAAGAGCAAGAGGAACAGACTCTTTCCTCCAGAATGTTCCTGGATCCATAGGGTGGTCCCTACAGGTCACCCCTCCACTAGACGAGTTACACACACCCTCGGATGGCGTGGACGGCGGCGAACAGTTTTGTCAACGCTCCCTGGGTAGGCATGAGGTTCTCCAGCACTTGGCGAACCCAAAAAGAAGAGAAAAGCTGAAAGGAGAGCAGCGAAAACTGAAGAACCCCAAACAATGTCCATCCTAGTCCTTTCTACTGGTGGCGACCTCCCCGTGAGGTCGCTCCTGGCCTCCAAAAAAAAAAAAAACTTCCATGGAACTTCCACTTTCCGTTTTCCAGAAGTCTTGAATCTGCCAGACGTTCCTTCTGGATGATCGTCTGCCAACCAATTGGAACGGGTCAACCGCGGACTGCCCTCTTCCTAATTTGGAGTTGGGAGGTGAAAAGTTGGGCAGGACAGCACCGGCTCTGTTGTTCCCCCACCCCCAATCACCCATTTTTTTTTAGAAGAGTTCATTGCAGTCTTCGGCTGTAGGTGTGCAAAGGGTTCACGGAGGTCAACAAGTTCTTTGCCGTGTTTGCCTTCATAGCGTCACTCTGAAGTGACGCCTTCGCGAGCTGCTGTTTGTTTGCCTTCCCCCGCCGTCTCTGCTCGAGCAGGCGAACCGTTCCTCGTGGAGAACGCTCCAGACGGCCTTCGAACTCGGGATGGTCGAGGTCCCGTCGGGAGCAGAGCTCGAGAGGTGAGGTGCTGCTCTGACCGCGGAGCAGCAGCTCCCGAGAGCCTCCCGAGAAGAGGGAAGAAAACCAGCGGGAGTGGCGCTCGGATCCTGCGAAGCGGACCATGGAGAGGGACGCGGAGGGAGATGCGACAAAGACCGGGACGCTGGGGGAGGGGAGGAGAAAGGCATGCGTCACCCTCGAAAATGATCGCGAGCGAGACATTCCGGGATAGGCGTGTGCGTTGCTCCGGAAACGAGGGACGGGCGAGATGCACTCTCGCAATGAGTGACAGGTAACGAAGGGCACGTGGGAACGTGCCATCGCACGCGGGCAAATGGCGTTGTCACAGGCGACGCGTGGGGACGGGCGTTGACAAACAGCCAAACTGGGTCTCCGGGAGACTCGAGCTGACCCGGAGCGTCGTCGTCGGGGGAGGAGCTTCTGGAAGGAAGAGCCCACCCCGAGCGGGAAGCAGAACAGCGACCACAACGCCTCCAATCCTGAGGGAAGATTTTCGGACCTATCACCGAGAGAGGGGAGAGGGGGACTGTCAGGGGAAGGGTCTCGCCTTTCTGGACGCATTGGGAGGGCCTCTTGAGGCAAGCCGAACGGGGAAGGTGCGTTTGTCTCTACGGTCGCAATCCCACCTTCCCCCCAACATCCAACGCTGCGCGCCACAACCGCTAGCGTGCGCACCCGGACGAAAACGGGGTTCCTGGGGAACCTCGAGGCTCATTGGGATCGCGCGTTCGGGACGCCCCCGGTCTTTCTGCGGAATTTCCGTGGCTTTCCGAGGATGAGAGTCCCGTGCGCTGCCAGTCGAAACGCATCTCGCCCGGAGGCGAGAAAGGAGGCTCTACTCTCAGCGGAGCGCGACCGTGACGCTGGGGGTCACAGCGCCCAAGGGAAACAGCCCGGCGCTTCACGACCAGGGACACGTGCGCCGCTTGGAACGCGAAGAGATGCCAGGCTGCAGTCCTGAACGCTCCCGTGCCATCGCGAGCTCCCGGCCAGGGAATCAGGGAAGGACTAAGGAACGCCCATTGAGGAACACTTGCGAAGACGAATGGATTCTTACATTGAAGGCCACAGGCGAACTCACGGGGAGATCGTTGCATTGATCTAGGGAAGTGGAAAACCCCTTGGGTCCTCCTGTTTTCACTGCTCTCCTACCGGCTCTTTCGGTTTCTTTTTAAGGGGGAGAGGTCCGCCAAGTGCTGAAGAACCATCCGCCTCCTCAGGGGTTGCGTGGAGCTCTTCGAGTTAGAGGTCGAACCCGTAGTAACCACCGTATGAATCCAGGAAGGACCCTGGAGGAAGGAGGACTCCTTCCTCCAGGTTCCTCTTACTCTTTGTAGCTAAACACCGAAGGGAACCTTTTCCCTCATTCTCTCCGGAGGGGACCCGGAAAGGATCCGCTCCTCGTTTCCTATTCCGAAGAGAGTTCCAGAGGGACTCTTCCTGATTTCTCCGGAGTAGTCGCTACCTGAAGGGAGTAGTTCCCTTTTTTACACTCTGGAGAAGCAACTCCCCGGATAGGGTGTCAGCCAGCTCCATGGAACGCAATGGAGAGTCTCTTCCCGAGAAGGACCCAGAAGGGAAGCGGCTCCTTGATGTCTTGGAAGAACCCGGAGGGTCAGCTTTCAATCCCGGCCACTCAACGGATTTCCATCTGTTATCAGTGCCGCACTTGAAGAGGCTAACCAGCGTCACCCTGAGAAGAAGGGGGGGGGGACACTCGAAATCCAGAACGCACCCCCATTTTTCGACGGTGATCCTTTCCCGGTCGGGATTCGAACCCGCAACGCTTTGCACCGCGCGTGCCGAGACCGCAGCCCCACACGGGGCCGCCAAAGCAAGCCGAGCGGCAATCGCGCTAATTAATTCTGCGAATTCATTCTTCGGTGCCCCAGGGCGCAGAGACCACAAAGATGAAAACTGCGAAGGTGTTTAATCGATGCAGCACAGGTTTACCCCAAGCCATTGGAGCTTCCATCCGCAGCCGGCCGGCAGAACGCCAAGTGCCATCTCGGGGCATAACCCGGCTTTCTTCAAAACGTCAGGAAGTTAAGATTGAGTGCGCCAACGGGCGCTACGACGTCCCGGTATGAATTTTGGTCATCGCGCTGACGCGTTTGCGACTTGCACATTTCCCGGGGCGCGTGTGGCCCCACGAGGCCTACCATGTGGGAAACGGAAAGTAGCAAAAGGGGTGAACCGAATCCAACATGGCTTAAAAACAAAAAACAAAAGTAGTTTCATTCTTTTTAGAAGCACCTCCTTTTAGAAGTGCTTTTATTCGCTGTTACCTGAGTAGAACCGTCGTGGCTCCGAGCTACATTTAAAAGCCGCTCTCTTTGCTTTCGTAGAATCCTCAGGCTTTGTGACTCCTTGCTATCACAGGATGGCGGCGCTCGAAGTTTCTCCGTGTCCCCAATAAGCTATAAACATTCGTCGGTTATCCTTTCTAGCATGCAGAGAGAGAGAGAGTGCCTCTTGTTTAATTTTTTTTCTTCCCTTAGAAGTATTTCTCTCCTGGCCTATTTTGTTAATAAGCAATGACATCAGACAGATAAGCTTCTGTTAGTAGAAGCATCACTTTTACAATTCTTCTGCGGCCAAAAATTTCGTCAAGCGTCCGCTTCTTCAGCAAGCCGTGCCACCGCATAGAATCCGATTCTCTAAAGGGATTAGAAAATCCTACCGACCTCTGCAAGAGATGAGTGTGAGGCCCACAAATGTCCAACTCAGCGGGAAACTTCAACTTTCACGGAAACGTATTCTTCTTTTTTTTGTGCGATCGCTGGCTTTGTCTTTACGACCTCTTCTACTCAGATTCTCCAAAGTTAGCCTTCAACAGAGGATCCATTATTCTAAATGCCCCTGTGCCCTCGCAAGCTCTAAACCAAAGAATCAGTGGAGGAATAAAAAAAAAAACCCTCGCCGAGGAAGACTTGTAGAAGATGAATGCATTCTTCGGCGCATCACAACGCAGAGGCCAAGAAGATGAAAAACGCCAAAGTGTTTAATCGAAGTTGCTTTTATTTAAGTGGAGTGTTTCCACATTTCTGCTTCGAGAACGAAAGAGAAAGCGAGGAATAATATTTCAGATATGACTTTAAAAATGAAAATTATATCCCCAGTCACATACTAAATCACGAAAGAAACATCCAAACGCACTTTGGATTTGAATCTTTTTCCAGCCCCGTGGAGGAGGTGCCGCAGATATGCACGAATTCTATGATTCATTCATTTACTTTATCAAGTTGAATTGCCCTAATGACGAGCCCGAAGGGCAGCTCGTGTTCACGATATTCACCGATTTGCTGCTCAGAACGCGACGCCTATTCGAAGTAAATAAATTACAAGAGTCGGGGCCATTTCTGGAAGTGCGTTCGAACAGCCCAGCCATCCTGAAAGAAGCTGATAATCTGCTGCTGCCACCGAAGCAGGTCTTTTTCTAAAAAAAGCTTGGACATTTCTTGGATCTCATGAGCCACGGACCTGCATTCACGTTCCTGAGAGGAAAGAGTTCAGACTGCGACCATCAGTGACGAGCTGAAATCTTGAAATGGACTGTCGGGATTTTATTCATTTCAACGTAATCAATCTTCATCTTGGGGGGGGGGGGGGATCCATGCAAGGTTGCCTGCATGCACATCTGAAATGTGTACATCACAAATTGCCTTTTTCATGCCGGCTATTGATGTTGAGATGCCGCGTTCTGTGTTCCAAATCTCTGATCCTTACGTATCCATGACGCTGCCTCCAACATATCCATCGCTCCGATTGCTCCCACTCCAATCTCGTATTTACTCATAAATACTATCGATGCCCTTTGGTGATAGACACACACTGGGAGGATGAGACGCAATTTTTACAGGAATTTGGTCGTGATAACACACGGATCACTAAGTTCCCTCTGAACACACGTAACAGAGTAACGGGAAAAAGGTGATTCGATGAGTCTTCATCGGGGTAGCACCAACCAAACACCAATACGAGGAGGCATCTTTCCAAAGACGCTCTCAAACGATTCTTCTTGTATCGACGCAGATCTCAAATTGGTCAAACGCCACCGAGACGCAGACTTCAAATCAACTGGTGAACGCCTGTCGATCAAGGAAAGCCTCTGGCAAAAGATAACGCTGAGACTACCTACGAATGGTGACGTTCACGGAATTCCCATGCTGTGAATTACTCTTGTAAAGCAGAGGAGATCACTGCTCCGGCAGTGAAGACAAGTGGACCATGTGGCGTCTCAAACTATTGAAGTGTTTCACTTTCAACGAGGAAGACCGCACGATTCACTGAATGGCTACTCATTTACTCCTACGGTTGGAGCGTATCCTTTCGTGAGGAGGAAATTGGCAATGGAATCGAAATCGAATGAACTGATAATCAGTTTCGATGCTGACCAAAATCAGCGTGGGAACTCGGATCGCGGCTGTTAGCCAATGCTCTGCTGTCGCGGGACTCTTCTGCAGAAGAAACGAAGAGCACGTCGCCACGGAAACCAAATCTGCTCCGCCGCTCCGTGGATTCCGCGTGCCTCTCTCTCTCTCCGCGCCACAAACCTGACCACCGTTGCCGGGCCTTTTCACCTCAGACATGTACCAAACCGTGTAGTTTTATTATCTTTCCAGCAAGGCTGCTCCGTGTTTCGCGCGATTTGGAGTCTCTTTGAGCATTCATCAGACTTGAGGTTCAAACTGCAAAGTTCCAAAGAAAAAAAAAAAAAGGAAGAGAAAGGATAAAAGTTCTCCGTTTAGCCTCAACAGCTAAGCGGTCTAAACGGCCTTTCTTTGCACAAAAGCACCAACGAAAGTTCTATTGGACACCAAATAGCAAGTTGAAAAGAAAGCTCGGGTTGGCAAGGCGGCTGTGCTCAGACGCAACCGCAAACGGTGCAAATGAGGTACACACAGAGCTTCAGATTTGCTGCTGTTTTCGAGAGAGGAGGAGGAAAAAGATTACTGAAGACTCACCCGTCCATGAAGAATTTCAAAGGAATGATCTGGCAAACACCAACAAAAACCAGATTACAATTTTCAAGGGCTTATACCAGGGAACGATCACTACTTGATCACTACAAAATAAACGGTTACTTGCCTTCGGGTTTAAAATTGGATGAACTGCATGTACGCGAAGTTTTTTTTCCATCCAAATGGATTTTTTTTTCCATGAAGGCTTTGGCACTCGACACGATGTTTTCTGCAGTGAAACAACGTGTGGCTGAATTCCAGGTTCCGTTCGTGGTGATTACCATAAGAAGCCAAACAAATGGGCAGGAATTTTTTGGTTTCATTGAAGGGGGTGAAAAACTCCTTAAGAAACGGAGATGCAAAGATTCCATGCAAAAATGCGTGAGCAAGTGCAACAGTGCACAATCTTAGTGTTTCGTAAAAACGGCAATGCTACACCACAACGCCACAAAGTAAGTTATTAAGGCATTCGGTTTGCAGAAATACCTCGACCTAATTTTATTGGAGAAACATTGGAAATGTGCATCTAATTTTGAGAACATAAGGTTCCAATTACTTACTGTTAGGAAAAAAGGTGCATGGTCTTTCTATTGTGTGTATTTCAAGATTTGTGGCAGCACTTTATTGTTATGGCAGTTTCACGCAAAACAATAAAATAAATGTGTAAAGAAACAAAATACGCCACGGCAGGGGCGTTTTGGATGTTAAGCAGGCCACCTGTATGGTTGATGGTGTCTGCTATTCATACAAGAAGTTCTGAAGGCAGCCTATTGCATCACATGACAGAGGCTTGTAAACAGAAAAAAAACTTCTGCACTCACAGAGTTCAGATATTTGTGGTTATCCTGGTAGCTAACACAAAAAGTAACAGAAATTTCAATACAAAAGGAAACATGAGGCGGTCTGTCATGGCAAAATACAAACTTCTTACATTCTCATTAACCATCCTAAAGACAACTGATCATGAAAACTAAACAATGAATCTCATTAGATGCCATCACAGATCTCCACCAAAGAGGCAGCTAAATCTGATATATCATTTGGATTGCATCTACTCAACTGGCTGGTCCAACTGATCATTTGTTCACTGCATCTTGGGTAGAGCAAGAAGGTCGCTGCAGCAATCACACTAGATGCAAGTAACATTTTGTTCGCACGAGCATGAGAGCATTCTGATCTAGGTATGCAACAAAATGGTAAGTAAATATGAAAGATGCTTACCTTACATTGCATGATCTGGGGACCAACGTAGTTGTAGCTGGAGAAAACGGCCAAACATGTGAATGTGTTCAAGATAAGCCACATCTACTAGAAAGGAGCAAAGTTGCATAATGTGCCAACATTTATCAATCCAGTCAGCATTTTTATTTGTCAATTTCATGAGCAACACTTCCACATATGCCAATGGGGAAGGCATACAAACACGAAACTGCAGTGTACTCAGAACTCTTATTTCAGAACGAATAATACTAGTAGTAGCAAATCGAAATCCAAGATTCTGAAGCAGTTTATGGATTTGTTGAACTGTCACTGACTGAAATCTCCATTGTGTTACGTAACATAATAATGTTTACCTTTCCACATTCATTGATTTTACTGGCTATCTGTAAGCATGACAGAAGCCGGAGTACAGACTGGCGTACCAAAGTATGGTGTACATTTTCCCATGATATATGGGACTGGCGTTCTTGAACTGTATTGTAAATACTTGGGACATGTATGCGCATAAACCTTTTTCATGACAAAATGCATAAATAAAAGATTGTGGGTAAATTCAGGAAACCTTTCAAAAATTTCCAAGGCATTGTATTTTGTGTCATTGTGAAGAACAAGTTCTTTTGCCAAACGGAACACAAATTCAACAACTTCTGGGGTTGTGTAGTATCCCAAATAGATGCCTTTGTATATAGTGTGCTGATTGAATTGATGCAAGCATTCTAAAGTGTGGTCCAGTAAGGCTGTAAGAAACTACTGGTCACATGAATTATTCTTAGTTTAGTCTCTAACCTTCATCACATTGATTGTGCCAGTCCGCTACAGCATTCTGCAAGAGACACATGTAACAGATGCTTAACTAATTCCAACATTTTAAATCGCCTGCTTATAAAACGAACATGCACTCATACTACACGAGGCATACTACACTGAATGCAGCTGTACGCTCAATATGGTTGCTTATGCAATATGCACACAACACAGCAACAACAGCAATAATTCACTAAGTTTCCTACGTGTCAAGGCAATATAATCCATGCATGTCACACAGTAGGATAATTGAATAACAGAACAGCAGTCATAAAGGTAAACTGTATAGTATCCTTCTTCATCCCATTACAGAAGGCCGCTATTTGCGGCTTTTGAAATACGGCTGGGGACTTCATCATTAGCTATGGTGATCCTTTTTTTTTTTTTTTTTTTTCTACAACAATCTTCTATCACAATCCCCAAAACTGTTTACACGTAATTTTACGGGGCACATAATTCTTGTCGTCAAGCAAAACATAAGGAAATTTACCTTGTGAGAGTTTAAAATTTCACCGAGTACAAACGAAGTTTCACTCGCATAAACAACCCAAAGGAAAACGTGCGTGGCGCATGGGATCACAGGCGATGCCGAGCCCAGCGGCGTTGCTATGGGTTTCGGGTGGATGCATCGGCACAGCTTCCGAGGTGACCACATTATCAAACGCAGACCTGCCTTGATTGCACAATAGTGCTCCAAAATTCTTATGAGACTCTCACTGAATATGGGTGATTCGGCTTTTTAGATTCCTTGCATACGGAGGTGTTTTTTCCTCCTAATAGTCTTTTAATGATTTAATTGGTTGATAGAGGCTTTCATCCCTTCCTTTCCTTTTGGCAATTTCATTTAGTTTGGTAGACAGAAAAAAAAAAAAAAAAAATGGGTTGCGGAAACTTCGGAAATTCCACGGAACGCATGCAATACCCGGTTTGGGAATTTGTGTTCTCAGCGTTCCAAAGAAAAACAAAATTCAACTAGAAGACCTCTCGGAAATTGGTAACTGCAACTTGTTCCTGTTTATCTTTCGTCATATTGTGTTCTCTCCTCAAGAGCAACGGGGAGTTCGTGCTCCGGAAGGAGGAATCTCTTCATCCTTTGGCGACGAAACTTCATTTTCTGTTCGGTGGATGTGCTCGCGAGAGTCATCTTCCACTACTTTGAAACCCTAATCAAAAAAGGATTAGGATTCCAGACCTTATTCCGTCTGCAACGAGTTCAAAGCCTTGTTTTTCTACTCTTGAATGATAGAGAGATTCGGACCAATATATTTTTCCTCACTTACTATTTCCTATCAATAGCAAATAGAGTTGCAAATTCGCATTGCTCGTGTGTGAGAGGTCATAGGTGTCCGATGAGAAACTGCTTCATCGTTTCATAGATCGATTCGAAAACCCATCAAATAGATTTGAAAGTGCAGAGGGGAAATTAGATGACGCCTGTCTCAACGTGCGTAGTTTCATAGAAACCTCAGGTGATCACTGACTGATCTCAGTTACCATTACAATATCACGGCATTGGCAATTAGACTACAAGGTCCATTTATGAATAGTAATGATATATGCCCACGTATTCCAGAATGCCTAGAGAAGGTCAAACTGGCGAATGCCGATTGAAGTCACTCTACAAATTACTTCTCAACTGTTCCTTTGAACAACTCTTTTCCCTGTACGCTCCACATCTTAAATTGCTGCTTGTTCACCCTAAAGCCTTTCCTTTTAATAACAAATACCATTAAGCCGTATTCGGTTTTAATCCGCATCCTCGAATCCAAGGAAAAAATCGTTCTCCTTGAACGATGCAAAAAAATCCTCAGGAGAAAGAATTCGATTTAGATTTGGAGGTCAAGAAGTTGTGCCAAATGATTGAAAGGCACAGGTTTTTGAAGGGGAAAAGTAACTAAAATATCAGAAAAATCTCCTCCTTTCACTCATACTGCAACGCGCTCGAACATCTGAGGTTCGTGGATTTTTCTCAGTGATTTTCGCTCCTTCTTCCATCTTCTTCATGAAAAGCCCACACACGCACGTTCCGAATTCCAGCACCGTCTCCGTGGCAGAAATCTGGATTCCAGCCTGCACGCGAGACAAGACATCCCAGGAAAATAATCCACTCCACTTGGAGCACAGCACATCTGATCCCAACCATTAAAATTTCCGCGTTTCCCGTTGGCAGTCATTCTTCTGGAACTGTGCGGACTTGAGGCAAGGATGGTTCTCCTTCCATGTTTCAATTCGGTTCTCTTAGCAGCCCCTCCTTGGAGAATCATATGAGTGAAATATGCTAAAACCTTGATTAAAATTAATAGCGCTTCCATTTTGCATCCATCCCATGCCTCTGGAACGGAGAGTTCAACCGTAGCAAATGAATGAGTGCATTTCAAGGGAGGAAGGATTTTTTGCAGCTGCTCCTTCCATTGTGCGGGCGCGGATAGCATTTTATACAGAAATCCGCGATGCTTCAACGTCCGTGTGTTTCCCGTGTTTGCGTGTGATTTCCATCTGAATTTTCCACGGGGTCGTATTTCACCTTTCGTGGTTTCAAACAGTCCTTTGTAAAGGAGCAGATTGCCCTTCTGAAAATAACGTGTGGTCTTGGACCGCTGGGTGTCCACCACGAACAAACACGCAGGATGTCACCGGGAAAGAAAGAAAGAAAGAAAGAAAAGAAAGAAATGCAAGACTTTCGAGAACATTTCGACTCCTCTTGGACTGCCTACCCAACGTGGGTTTTGCCGCTCTCCTACCAACGTTTTGAACTGCCTCGACACTCTTCACCAGTGCTTCACGCTCGCTTCTTCGCTCCCAGGTAGAGAGCACATGGGTTTGGCAAGCTCTGATAGGAACCAGAGACCTTCCGAGCCATGAATTAATCACCATTAGGGACCGTTTATCAATTCTTTTCTAAAATACAGTCATGAAGCGCACCAACTCCTTCCATGTATTAAACCGTATACATTGTATCGTCGGAGGCACGTACATTGGCTTTGCGGAAGCCACTTTCCGTCCCATTAATTTTTATTGTGTGTGTCAATGTTTCCCACTTATTTGATAAAACGAAATTCCGCCTGCCATAATTTTCTTGTCTTTCCTGAAACAAATCGCAAGTTTCCTCGCAAGTTGGCGATGGGCACAAATTTTCGTTAAACGAACTTCGGAACGGCCATTTGCTTCGGAGATCGCATCCTCGGGAAGCAAACTTTCCTGTTAAATAATCTAGAAGCATCGGTTATTGCACTTCTTCGAGTATGGCCCACGGTTCTTTGTAAACTCTTTAGCATTTCCTAAT
The DNA here is from genome assembly GCA_036172245.1 of Raillietiella orientalis. NCBI lineage: Eukaryota > Metazoa > Arthropoda > Ichthyostraca > Raillietiellida > Raillietiellidae > Raillietiella > Raillietiella orientalis. The sequence goes on along the minus strand of JAYWIR010000032.1, from coordinate 1,967,002 downwards.
GAAAGCTTTAAGAGGGCATCAAAGATTTCACGCTCCATTCGTTTTCCATCCAGAGAGATTTTTCGGCGGAGGATCCCCTCCAAAAATTCCACAAGGGGGGGGGGGGGGGGGTTCCCCTAATGCTCGCTATTGAAATCTCCAAGTTCCAAAGGTTGGTGATTTGTTGTTGTTGTTTCCAGTAATTAATACGGAAACATTTGCGATAACAACCATCTCGATAACGGCGATGCTGAGGGAAATCAGCATCATCGAGGATCGTAAGCTGGATGCTTGCTCACGTTCCACAAGCATGTAGAAAAACAGATTTGCCTTCAGGGACAATTCGGGACCAAAGGATGGTTCTTGTCTGAAAAGGCATGCTGCATCTTTTTCTTTTCTCCCAAATTCCAGGACTTTTGCTTTAAACGTCCAAAATTTGCATTTCTGTGCTTTATTCACTCGGTCAAACTTTTCTCTCTGTGAAAAGTCCCTGTCCGACAGGCACAGGGAACAGGCGAGCAGTGAGGACGATAAGGTAAATCGAGAGCAAGGAGCTCCGTACTTCAGGAAACGAGGATGGTGCGGATGCCCGCCCAAGACGTCCAGAAGGCATCTTTCCAGGAGGGAGGTAAGGGGGGGGGGGAGAATCGAAGATCACGCTAATTTTCGGTAATCAGCTATTGAGGGAGAAAAGCTTCCAGCAGCGAGTTGGTTACAGCGGAGGCGAAGGGGCAAAGCAAGAGGACCTCTTCGTACGCCTAACTGTGCAAATTAGCGAATTCCTCGACTTCGTCATCCGTGATGGGGGGGGGGGGAAAAAAAGGAAAAAACGCATCGTTAGGTGTAGAATTCGAAGCTCGGAGATGGAACAGATTGGGTGCATATGAAGCCTCGCAGCTGCTTGCACTTCTCATCAGCATCATCGTCAGGAGTGTTCATTTCCTGGCCGGTACGGCATTCTGCATCATTTGAGAGGCATCAGATCCGCGATGCTGCAGTACGAGGGAGATCGGGATTTCCCATCCTGTAACGTGTGAACGTGGGTTAGAAGGCGAAGCTGTAAAAGTTCCTCAAGCAAAACGCCTCGCAGATTTGCTGGCAGCAAGAAGGGAATTTTTTTTTCCCTCGCGGGAGTGATGGCGTCCAGTGGTCCAGACCTCTGCCGAGATCGCGCATCCGCAAAGCGGCAGAGGCGAGCGCGTAGGTGATGCTCCGAGGAGCACAGAAAATTCATCTGCCGCAAGGGATGAACTGCTCTCCTGATTCTCGTGAACAACGGTTTCCTGTGACGTTTTTTTTTCCCCTTCCGGAAACAAATGCTGCCAAGATAAAGTGGATTTTGAAGCACTCATCCACTTCAGCTTAACTTTTTATCGAAGCTGCTGAGATTATCCCAAAATTCATCAGCAAGTACACAGTGCAACTCTGTAATGAGGTGTTTGAACAGATTTGCAAATGACACACCATTAATAAAAATAACTGATCATCCGTGATGAGATGCTGAAGGGAATTCCATAATTCCATAAAAACAGTTTATACGCTCAACAATGGGCTTTCATTTAAAATTATGGCAATTGCTCCAATAATAAAAAGATATTCTTTCCAGGGCACAGAACGTTGAAACTTAATGATACGCTAATGAAGTTGAAATTTATTTTTAAGCAATCGTGAAAAGCGTCCGTCGCACTTTTCAGGACAAATCAATTTCATTTCCACTGTATCATTCATTAAATCATCATTAGATTCTAATCAACCTGCTGTTAGACAGCGCTTTAAGGATTGAAATTCAGCGTTTTGCCTACGTATATCCAAATAGCACAGAAAACTTCAGTAATAACCTGTAGTAATAGTCACAACTACCGTCTACAAAATGAATTGCAAGTTCAACAAAAAAAAAAAGAAGCAAAATAACAAGCATCCAATGATTTGATTCGAGGGTATACAAAAATAACATACGTAACAAACGAAAGACAAATTTATCTCTTCAACACTTAAAGACAAAAAACTGAAAACAATTTCCTTAGAAACAAAGAAATTTCAAGATGTTCAATCTTACCATTTTTCAGTATATTTAATTATATTTCAAGTCTCAGTGTTATCTTTTTAATTCCCAATTACCAATCTGTGTACACACTGTTGCCATATTCATTTTGTGCTTTCAATTATTTTTCGGGTCCGCATTCAGGGAATGCTTCACATTTAGGTGGGATTACTCTCAGCAAAATCATCGTTAAAAAAGAATTAAATTATAGTTCACAGTTCAGTGATATCATTAAAAGCATCTAGAAAATAATTTCGATAATCTTACCACGATTCATTCTATCATTTTGTAAAGGAAGCTAACAAGACATGAAACGGCACTGATTATGAGAAGTAAAAAGCATGCAATTTTAAAACTGCAAAAAAAAAGAAAGAAAGAAAGAAAAGGAACACTAATATCGTTACACATGAAACTCTTCCACGAATTTATGCCAGCTTTCTAAGTGAACACAGCTTTCCTACTTTTTTTATTACTATAGAAAATTGTACTCATGAAATACTAATGCCACAAGGAATTCGAATTTCATAAAAAACAAAGCTGTAAGACGATAAAGAAAGGAAATCAAAAATTCTAATGGATGTTAGGGATGAATCACCTTTCTTAATTGATATGTCGAAAAGCAAATCCAATAGAAGTGAACATTAGATTATTAATGAAGCTTTTCATCTCGTTTCAGTGTTTAGAATTTGCATGAATTATTCAAAATAAAGGAACACTGTAACATCAGTGCGGTTCATCATACAGGTTTAAGAAAAATAATCTGAAGCGAAAGATTTCGAGAATTCATACCGGAAACAAGTATCTGAACAAAAAATCATTGCAAATACGTGTTTCAAAGAACTAAGAAAACAAAGGTCAAGCAAAGTTACTCATCCCCGTAAGTTCTCCTTCGAGAATGAACCTTAAGTAAACAAAACAAAGGTGGAAGACTCGATTACTCATGGAATGACGGGGACACTTGCAATGCAGTGTTGTTGGTTTGCATTTGCAATCGTGAAAGAGGCAAAGTGCCATCGGCAACGCAAACGCAACACCTCAGCCACGCCATCACGCGATGCCAGTGATGAATACACAAAAGTGTCAAAGGAACGTTACGGGGTGAAACGAAATGTACGGTACACCCATGCATGCGCAGGACACAGGACCCGTCCGAGGTCCGCTTTCCGTCGTCATGCGACACGCGACTTTGATCGACGGCGCGTCGGCCAGGGGCAGGCACATGGGCGTGATGGACACCGCCGGAACAAGAAGACACGCAAGGGTGGATTCCCAGATTTCGAACGCGGAATCCAGAACGGACTCCGTCGTCATGGCGACCAGAACGGTGCCGCGGCGGTTCACCGCTTCTGCGGCGAACCCGGCCTTTTCTTCGTCCAGCTCGCTTGCACGCATCGCAGTTCGTCCGCGTTTTCCCTGGCCCGTTGCCCGACAACCGGTCGCCGAGCGCTGTTCCCGCGAGGAAGGGCTTGCCCCACCGGACCCAGGAGCACGGAGGGCTGCTGTACGAGAGGCACAGAGGAGGCTGCAAGTGCGGGGCGATTCTGGACCTGATTCGGGCGTCGGGGGCTCGGCAGGGCCGGTGCGCTCAACAACATGTCTTCCTCAGCAGGCGCGTCAACGATTGGCCCACGCGGTGAAGGCAGGAAGCGGCTGCAGGCGGACCGAGGACGGAAAGAGGTGTCCGTGCGCACACCGCGGAGCTCGGAAGCGTCCGTGTCGGGTGGCGGCCAAGGGTGCCAAGTCCCTTGTCTCGAGGACCAGCCACGAGGCGCGAAAGCGCTCGGAAGAGGCGTTGCGAGGCAGGCACGTGCTCCGCGCTGCGTAGCCGTGCGCGCTTGCGACCTCGTGGGCAACGTCGGGTCGAGGGAGGGTCTTTCTGGCGAGACCGGAACCATCACGGGTTGTGAAGGGCGCTCTGCGCACGCAAGAAAGGCAGGCTCCAGAAGGAAGAAGGGAAGCACGTCACTGGAGGCTCTGCGTGAGGATTTCTTTGCCCAGCCATGTGCTCGAGGGGCACATGGATACGAGGTCAACGGCGAGTAAAGTACGATCCCGAGCAGAGAGCGCGTTCTTCGATGCAGTCCTCCGTGCTCATCGGAGAAACCGTGCCTCTCTCGTGGGAGCGAGGGTTCTTCCTCGGCATTCCGAGGTAACCAGTGGCAACATGCCATGGTCCCGGCATGTGGTTCTGGACGCGAAATGGCCCCCCTCCCGTTTAGTCGAGCGAGCACGTTTCCTCAAAACCTCAACGAGACGGGACTCGGGAAACGGGAAGCTCTGACTCCCATCCCATCCGCCGAGTGGCGAACCAGAATCTTCGCGTTCTCTTCGAGGAGCAGGGAATTCGTGACGATGGTATCGGCTTCGTAGGTATTTTATGGATGGCAGTTTTCGAGGAGCGGCATGCTCTGGAATCATCTGCGATCACCCTAATCCAATCTTAATCCTCATGCCCGTGCCAGAGTGTGACTGCCAATATCCCGGCCCTCGTTCCTCCCATTTGCATTCAGCGGGGAACTTGGCAGAGCCTGAGAACGCGGGCGGCCAGGCAACTTGCAAAGGAGGCTGCAGACAGATGAATCTCCCGATTCAATTTCTTCCCAGCGAGTTTCGGCTCGTGTTATCACGAGGAAGCGTTTCTAATCCGCGTCTTCCCCCCCACTCTCCCCTCATTTCGGGGCCTGGCGCCACTCCTCTTCTGCCAAGTCCCCCCCCCTCCCCGTCCGGGACCTCCGCCGTGCCATCAACTTCGCAGGGAATTGTTTTTTTGAGCTCTGTCGGCGCTTCCAGCATACCATCTGCGGGGGATAGAGGGAAGCGACGGGTGGCCCCTCCAGCACGGCCCAGCCAGCAGCGGCGTGGTGCGCGCAGTCCGGGTGCTCTGAGCCCTTGAGAAAGGTGCGTCCCTGGCGGCTCCGCATGCGGATTTCTTTGGCCAGCCACGTGCTCGGGGGAACTCGTGGGGACGTCTCGACGGATACGAGGTTAATGCCAAGTCCGCCAAGCTCAGGTGTCCAAACAAACCGCATACATGGGGAATGGGAGCGGGAAGCGCATCCTGAAGAGATGTTCCCTTTCCCCTACCCTTTTCTCTAGCCAACTGCGCTGCTGCGTTGGCCAGACGCCGTCTCTGCCTTCCAGCTTTCTCTTTTTGGTTCGCCAAGTGCTGAAGAACCGCATGCCTACCCAGGGAGCGTTGACAAAACTGTTCGCCGCCGTCCACGCCATCCGAGGGTGCGTGTAACTCGTCAAGTTGGGGGGTGACCCGTAGGGACCACCCTATGGATCCAGGAACGTTCTTGAGGAAAGAGTCTGTTCCTCTTGCTCTTCGTAGGGAACCCAGAAGGAACGCCTTCTAATTTCTCTGAAGGAGCAGCGCACACTTCTTGACACTCTGGGCACTGTGGAAGGTACCAACCACTCCCATGGTACGCGATGAAGGTTCTGTCCAAGGAGGGAGGGGAGGCATCCTCTTCCAACAACAGGAGGGAAATCCTTAAGGGAAGGTTTTCTGATTCATGGAAGCATCCCGAAGCTCTCCAACTCTGCCCACGCCACGAAAGGCTGCGCCTGACTCGACTCTTCAAGCTATGGGATCCTCGACCACCCGTTTCTCAGAGCCGATCATTCCTCGGAAAGGATTCGAATCTGCGCCGCTTGACATGTCACACGCGCTGAGACCGCAGCCACTCACAAGGTCCGCCGATGCGGGCCGCTCATTGCCTCAGCCTTCCGAGGGCGCCGCTTCGACGACCTCTGGTCTTTCTGGTTCCCTCAGAGGGGCGTCGCGATCTGCTGGTGCTCCTTTGATGCCGCCGTCGCTCCTGGAAGGCGCGCTCCCTTCTCTCGCCCTCGGCTGCTGCGACTGGGATCCGTCGATGAGCCTGGGGCCCTTAGGGCTCCGTTCCTGTCGCCACCTGTCCCTTCCAGACGAGTACGTCCCTTTGCTGAGGTCGGCGACAGGCGTGCGGCTCAGCCAGAACCTGCACTCCCCCGCGTTCGGGGAGACAAACGGATCCGGAGACCTGGGGACGCTGGTCGGCCCCCGTGGTGAGGAAGGCTCCGGAAATCGGAAGGCGCGAGAGAATCCCACTACGGAGCCCGCAGAATGCGTCGTCGGTCCAAAGAGCCGGTCGAGGTCAGAAGGAAGGGAAAACGAGCGGTCGCCCACCTCAGAGAGTCTTTACGGGTGACTTCTCGCACGGAAGGGCTTTCCCCGGAGTGACCTGCATTTCCGGTGTGACCGGCTGACGGACGCTCGCGCTTCCGCAGTGCTCGGAAGTCACGGCGATGGAGATAGACGCGGAGAAGCCACAGAAGGCGGAGAGGGAGGGAGGGAGGTCAAGAAGGGAAGTGAGGCCACCACGTCCTTTGCGACTGCAGCTCTGCGTGCCCTCCCTCAGGGCAAGTAGCGACCGTAGCCAACCGGCGGGGTGGCTACGATCTTATGCACTACTGCGCGAGTCGCGGACCACCGAGACGGGCCGGAGGACGAGCGCGCTGGCGGACGCTCCCACTCCACGGTTTTCGGCCAAGGGACAGCTCTGCTGGGGAGAAACTCCCTCCAAAGAACTGGTGGTCCCTGGACGCATCGGTGCTTCCACCATCCACCGTCTGAACCCCGTTTCCGTGGGAACTGCATCCTCGAACTGTTCCAGATGCAATACAGAGGGGAGAAGAGGGGGGAGGTGCACTGCTACTAGGCTGAGGCGCCCGACATGAACCCGACGCTGACTTGAAGCTTACTTGAAGTTGACCTCGTACTCAGAAGACGACCTGCTGCGGTGTTTCTTCGCACGCTCTGAGCAGCGCGAGCGGCTATCTTGGATGCCACCTTCCCCCTTCCCCCGAAGCCGCGCTCGCAGCAACAGGAAGCCACCTGCTGCCTAGCAGCCCCTCCTTGCCGAGGACTTCATCGAGGTGGTACCTCTTGCACCAAGTGATGCACGAATTCGCCAGGGAGTTCGACCTCGTTCCGGGAAGACCGCAGGGATAGAGTGGACTCTACCGTTTCTTTCCTGCCTATCTTTTTTCTTTTGTTTTCATTTATTTACTATTCCTTCCCTTTCGTTCCGGACTCCCTGCGTGACCGGCCTGCTGGTCGGCGAACCTTCCCAGCGCACTTTCGCTTGGTTCTTTTCGTTTTCTTCCCTTGGTAACTCATCCCCCAGATTTTCGCGAGTTCATTTCCAAAAAGCTAAACGCCCACGGCTTGGTCGGATGAGAAAAGAAGTAAAACCACTTCTAACACTAGGTAACGCCGGGGGGCATTCATTGTAAAAATAGTAAACATACAGGTGTAGGGTAATCGGCCCTACATCGTCCGAAAGAGTTCGGAACCTGCCGACTAACCGGCACGCAGGTCGGCGAGGTTCGCCTCAACAGCATAGGGGGCAGGGGCGAGCAGAATTAAAAATAAAAGCAAAAAATATATATACAGAAAAAATTGGGAGGGTTCGGGAAGGGATCACAGGGTGCTGGATGGCGTCCTCTGCATCCTTTCCAAGATGCCGGCAAGTTCCATCCGAGTATGCTCATATCTGGCTCCGTCCTCATGAAGTGTAGGGCGAAGCAGATGGCGCGCCGTCTATCGTGCCGTCGTCCTCTCGCGTAGCTCCAGGACTCTGCAATCCCGCGTCGGCAGCAGCAAAGAGCTGCCGGGGATGCGGCAGGAGAAAGGGTGTCGTGCACGAAGAGGCGCTTCATCACGTCCCTGGGATCGTCCGTCGGTGCACCAAGGGCCGTTGCGTAAAGTGACCACAGGGGCCGGTGGGCAACACAGTCCACAAGCAGGTTTTTCACCCGGATATGCTGGGACAATTATTATTAAAATTTTAACAAAATAAAATTTTATAATAAAGTCTTGAGGTTCATTCAGGCAGAAAAAGTGGTTCTGCCTGCCTCGGGACACTTGACGTTACCGACCTGCATGCCAATGAAGTCCTCTTCGCTGGCGAAGGGGGAGGGAAAACTACAGAAAAAACAAAAACACAAGGGGAGGGCAATGTTTTCCGGGGACGGGAGGGCAGGGAAGGGATCATAGTTCGGCGCGAGTGGTGCGCTGCATCCGGTTTTGGAAGCGGACAAGTGCTAGTCTTAAAGTTCGCCGCCGGCGCCACCGGGAAGTCTTCTCAATGGAGATGGCCATCCAGTAAATGGGGGTTCCGGCTGTTGTGTCCTCTCCTCGATGCAGTCCACTGGTCCAGGATTCCGCGTATGCAGCAGAGAACTGCTACACACGCGGCTGCTGGCAGGGCGTCCCGCATGAGGTGGTGACGAAAAATGGCCACCGGCATGTTCAGAACCGACGACAGCTGATTCCACATTGAGCGGAGGGAGACACACTCGATGATGAGGTGGGGGAAGGTTTCCGTTTCCCCGCAGCTTGCACAATTGGCATCCACACTCCCTAATGTCTAGTGGGAGAGGCGTGCTTTGCAAAGGAGTCCCCAATGCAGCACTAGCAAGGTCGTCTCCTGCCAATCTAAAGGGAGAGTGCCATTGTCCCAACGCGCTGGGGGCCACTTCACCCCCTTCGTAGGTATGCCGAGCAGCTCGCCCCAGCGCGCAAGCCCTTTAGGCAGGACACTTGGGGTTGCAGCGTCCGCTGACTCCCGAGTTGTCCACGCCTTCAAGAGTCTTTTCCTGTCTCCGATGAGGCAGGACACTTCCCATGACGCCTCTTCCCGGCTGTCCCTAGCGTCCTTGAAGGAGGGAAGCACTAGGGCAAGGGGGGTAAATGAAGCCCACAGAAGTTTTCGTGTGCTGGAAACGATCTTCTGCAGGGGCTGTCCAGAGTGCTTGCCTCTACGGAGGCTTAAGAAGTTCAAATCGCTAGAGCCGTTGATCTGCCCACGCGGCAACTGACTCCTGAAGACAGGTAGTCCAGTTCGTGTGAACGCAGGAGATCCACGTGTTCTCCCTCATCAGGACAACTAAGTCTTGCAGCTGAAACCCACAATGGTTCAGACTGCGGTCGTTGGCCACAAGGATCGAAGTCAATTCGTAGCAGCCGGTCGCTCAACTGGCGAGGAGGCGTGTGGGAACGCACCATGGCGTTGTCCATAATCTCTCAGCAAGGGCTAGTTTGCGAATGCAGAGCTGTCGGTCCATGCGCTCCAGCGTCAGAAGATCTTGTCTTGATCCCTGTGTGTAGCTCACAAGTCTTTAAGTCGGACACGCGATCTCCATGTGCCTCAGAGGACTTTCATCAGGAGGCCCTTTGTCCTAGTCTTTATTTGGGGTGGAACGGGACAAACAAAAAGTAGGGAGCGAAGGAGAGGGACCGCGAAAGCGTTCCACACCACGGCTTGTTCCTGCAAGAAGAATTTTCCGGGATGGAAAGCTGTCCGTCTGTGGCCCTTCCAGGAATCAAAGAGTCACGGTTCCCTTCGGGGTTCTCTTCCGGTTGTGCAGATGGAACCTCCATCGCGATTCATGGAGCTGAATGATACCCTCCTTCAGAGGTTGTCACTCCAGAGTACAAGAAGAGGGGTACTCCCTTCGGGGAGTGCCCTTCAAGGAAATCGGGAAGCGTCCCTTCGGGTTTCCTACAAAGAATAAGAGGAACAGACTCCTTCCTCCGGAGCCTTCCTGGATTCACAAGGTGGTCCCTGCGGGGTCCCTGGAACTTGAAGAGTTAACACGAACTCTCAGGTGGTGTGGACAGTGCAGAAGAGCTTTGTGACCCCTCCATCCTTCCGTAAGAAGGCGGACGGTTCTTTATCACTAGGCCAAAAGGATTTTTTCATCAACCCTTTGGGTTCTCTGCTTTGAACATGTCAAAGGAAGAAGTGCTAGTGACAGCTGGAGTCCTCCGAGTCCTCTGTCACAGGCCGCACCGACTTCGACATGCATACGCCCCGTGTGCCGTCCTCGTTCTCTCGCTCACTCGCGTGCGGTACACGCGCGTGCACGCTGTGCGCTGGTCTCCTCCTCCAGCTCTATTTCCTCCTCTTCGGCCGTGCCCCGGGGACATGCTCTTCAAGGGAACCGCTCCAAGCTCGAGAAAGTCATCGTCAAGATACAGCCAGATAGCGGAGCGGAGGGTGAGTCGGTGAACGAATGGTGCGCGGAACCCCTCGGACAGCCCAGACGGAAGGAGACGGTCTGCTGCACCTCCTTTATCTCCCTCCGCCGGCGGCAGCTTTGCCGGCATCCTTTCCTTCTCCTTTCCTCCTCTGTTTGCCTTTCTTGAGCCAGGGACTTCAGTCATGCTTCCTTCCCGCAGATTCCTACGGGACGGATCCATCCCCATGGTAGTCGGACGCCCTGAAGGATAACTCGCTGTTCCCGACGTTATGTAACACGACCAACAGCTCGTCCAAGGTGGACGCAGAGATCTCGGCGGGTGCCAACAGGGTGGAGGCTGAAAGCGTCCCCTACGCGTGCCAGTTTTGCGACAAGGCGTACCCTAAGCTGAGCTTCCTGAAGAAGCACGAGCAGGCAGATGCGCCCGCCTTCCCTGCCGCCTGATCACCTCCCCGCCCCGCCTCCTAAAGACCCACAGGGACACAGGGAGACTTCTGTCAGAGGCCGCTGCCACAGAGGCCGCACCATTCGACTTCCTTGGGAAGCACGCGCAAGCAACGCGAGCGTCTTGCGTTCGGCATCCCCCACAGGCCCTTCGACGTGTGCTTCCGGCCTTTCGCAGTTGGTTCGTTAGCCCTGGCAGGCAGAAACGCAGCTCCTTGCTCTTCGGGGAAGGAATCCTGGGAGCTCCCTTTCGGGCAGCCAAGGGATCGGAACGAGAACGCGCAAATCATGAATCGGAAGAATGAGGAACGGTCTATTTTATCGGTTACGCGACTTCACCAGAGGACCAGTATCCGTCAGATGGAACCTCTCCGAGTTTCGCTGGAAACCTCCGGCACCTCCGGCCTCCTTCGTCCTCCTCCCGACCTGCCTCCCAAACGCACGGGGTTTCTTCCGTACCCTCCCCCTACTCTGCAGCAGCTCGGTCTTCCGACGTGTTCAAGACTCGGTTCCGCCAGGCGAGTGCTGTCGAACCGACCTATTGGGGTGGTGGCGACCTCCGCTCGTTTGTCCATTCCCGCCGCTGCTCTGTGCGCGCCCGTTGCGCCTTCGCGGGCTCGGTTGCGGATTCGCAGCGTGTGATGAAAAAAACTCACAGATTCGTTGATTCGGGCTGAAAGATCTTCATCGTTCCCCCTACCGTCCTTGCAGGGGGAGACGGATGGGAAATTCAGCATCGCAGAGCGGACACTTTTGGATACGATAACATGGAAATTGCTCCTGTTGCTAATGGGTTCGGGATTAAGGGGTTTCTATGGGGTGGAACAGCAGCAATCGAGATCTGAAAGCCTGGTTTCTTATTGCTCTCTGTGATAAACTATCCGGAGAGCCTTCTGGAACCTTGAGCGAGTCATTGCTTTCGGGTCCGTGGCCGCAATTTTCCCTTGAAAGAATACACCGAGGATTCCAGAAACCTCTACAATTTGCTCCCTAAGATCTCACATGGGATCCCTGCGCACGTGTGGAATTCTACGCATGCAGCCTGTAAAACGGTCACGAATGATTTATTCAGGTTTGGTACATCCAATACATGTCCAGCACCCGGTAACTGGTCTTCTGGTTGGGTTCGAGTCTTTCTATTTGGAGTGTCTGACGCTGCCAAACTTCTGAGAGGTATGTCCTGCATGGAGCCTCCCATGACTCCTCGTCGTGTGGGGCTCACACACGTTCTTTGACGGAGTTTTATGCTCTTGGCGCGGAAACGCAATGTCTCCAAAGAGCTCTGCTCGGTTCTGCATTCCCGTTTTGCATGTGTTGCAGTAATTCCCCTGACTCGGGTCGATTTTCAGCAGGCGACGGTTTCTTCCGCGGATCTTTTCCGATGAGGGCCTTGAACTCTGGTGCTTTTATTCCGATCGCCTGAGGGTTTCCGGAGTTTCCATATGAAAGCATCCTTGGAGAGAGGCCTCGTTCCTGCAGAGCTGATGTACTCGTCATTTCAACTTAAAGATGCTGGCGAAACGGATGCTAAACCGGACAGATACTGCACTGACACTGGCTGGAGGACCTACATTGAGGGCGAAGATGAACTGGGAGCATCGTAGCATGTTTAGTACGAGGAGGTGCAGTTCGAAAGGGTCGATCGGATAGAAAGGAGGAACAAACAAGAGAAACAAAAATGCATCTGTAATGCCAAACACTCACATGTCCTTTCTCTACGGGGTCAGCATTCTTTTGCAAACACTTTTGATACCGTGGATGGAACTTTTTTGAAAGCCTCGACATGAAATTCCGCCCCCTGAGAGTTCAGCCATTTCAGCCGCGCTGAAGTTTTCCACTCCTCACTTTCCCCTCTGAATCGTTGAGCCACTCCTTGAGGTGGAAGAAGACGCGGTGGTCACTGGGGGAGAGGTCAGGACTGGGCGATCGAAAAGTTCCCATTTGAATGTCCGAATTATCTGGAATGTGTGGATAGCAGGGTGTGAGAGCAAAAGGGCACACCCTTTGGTGGACTTTATAGAGCCAGGAACCACCGTCACCTTGTGAGTCCCCTGCGAAACCAATAGGCGTGCCTTTAGGCAGCAGAACGACGACGTGGGATGCTGAGATCGGGAAGTGTTGTTCTTCTCCTTAGCAACCACGCGCGCCTTGGCAACGCATGCTGTCCGCTCATTCCGGACGATTCGGAAATTCAATTCCTACTTTTCGATCACCGACCTTACAGTCCTGCCCAGTGACTTCCTTCACGTCTTCCTGCACCTCCAGAAGTGGCTCGACGATTCGAGGGGGAAAGTGAAGAGCTGAAAACTGCAGCGCTGCTGAATTGGCTGGACTCCAAGGCGGCGGAATTTCATGCGGAGGCTTTCAAGAAAGCTCCATCCACAGTATTTGGGTTATACCATCATTACCTTTAGCGATGAGATGACCGGCGCAGAGGAACCGTGACGTGAGGGTTCACAGAGATGAAAAAGACCCCCCAAAAGTCCTGGAAGATCCTGGTAATGACCTCGAAAAACGGTGTCCGCTAGAGCGTCCTGGAAGTTCTGGTGTCTTAGGCGTGCCTGTTGATTGCCTTCACGTGAAGAATCTGGCCTGCTTCTATCCTGGGAAGCCCTCGCGAATGCGTTCAATCTGGAAATGCCTGACCCAGCGGAGCGATCCGTGGCTCCCCACACTCCTGCCGAATGCTCCCGCGTTTCTTCCTCTCGACTCCATCGGCGCGACCAACGCCCGGACCAATAGGTCGCTGAGTTGAACGCACTTGAGCATTCCATGGCCACGCATTTAGAATCTACTCCACGGACCACCACTATGCGGACGGTGGAAATCTTGAAGCACCTTGCCACCACATATGGAATCTGCCCAACCTGAATAAATCGTCCTCCACAGTTTGCACCGAGCAGAAGAATCTTCTTTCAAGTACCAACGCACCACATCGCATTCTTATTGTACCTCCCTCCCCCCCCCCCTAAACAAAATGCTACTTCCAATGCCATCCTCCTACCAAAGCTCGGGAATCACAACTACGGGACTCCACGATCGTCTACAAGGTCCACGATCTTTGAAAAAAGTCTTTCTTCTACATCAGCCACCTCAACCTCCGCGATTAGGACTGGTCTTCTTCCCATATCATCTCAGTCCACAGAAGGCTCGGATTTTGACTGACTTGACTCTCGGTTCGGCACTCTTCGTAGCTGCAGGCTTCCTCGAACTTCCCCTGTGGTGACCGGTGGTCACAACCACCCAAGTGATAACGATACTTCACAGACTTCGTATTCTTTTTCTATTTGTACATTTTTGAACGCACTCTCTCAGAATCACATGCAAAAACAGTAAGGAACAGCGTGGCTTATGCCAAAATAGTGCAATACATTCGAGAGACAGCTTCCGGTGGGCTCCCTTATAAAGCGTGGGATACCTTCCCCGCGCTATACGAGACCTACGGATTTACACATGGATAACATGACAGTATTTGTATCTTAAACGCTATTGCAGATGAACATCTATTATTTCTATTCAACATACAAAAAAAATAAGTGCTTATTTGTCATTTGACTTGAAGTTTAAAAAAGCTTTTATGGTTTTCTTGACACCGAATTCATTCGAACAATTTCCTAGTTTCATCTCTGTAATTCTTCTTGTTGAAAGATGTGTCTTATTATACTTCTGTATTATGCAGTCTTAATGAATTTAAGCTATTAAAGCACGTGTTCGCGTTCTTTTTTGGCGCGGACACGAGGTGTTTGCAAAGAAGATGGTGACCCCGTAGAGAAAGGACATGTGCGTGTTTGGCATTACGAATGCATTTTTATTTCTCCTGTTTGTTCTTTCTTTCTATCCGATCGACCCTTTCGAAATACACCTCGTATTGAAACTGGGAAAGCGTTGAAGGCCAGTGGTAAATATACGTGCGAAGGTCATGTGACCATGTGGAGGTGGATGGCATTGCTCTCCACGTGGTGGCCTCGTTGCCGTGTTTCAGAGCGAGCGTGTCTGGCGAAGGTCATTTTGTAGTTCAGGAGGAGTGAGTAGTCTCTTAGACTACAACGCCTGGCCTAACATATGCTTCAGGGCATCCGTGGTCCGGACTTGGAGGCAAAAATGCTGACAGCGCTCGTAATGCGGTAATCAGCCCCTTAGGACCCACTGTGTAAATTTCAATTTTGTGGAACAGTGTCAGTTCGGCTGTTTGAAAAAAGAACGCGAACACGTCCTTTAATATGGAGCAGTAGGAACATACCTTAGCGCTCTCCAGAGGCGATGTGCGTCTGCTGGGAAGCGCCGACGCAGTCAGCAGGTACGCCTAAGACATCCGGATTCCAGAGAGGACGTCCTGTGGGTCAGAAAAGACATTGCCTTCTTCTTGGGAGAGGTCTTCACCGCGACGATGCAGAGCAGAGGGCGTGCAGCAGCAGCGGAGTGGGAGAAGCGATGGACCTTCGGGCAACCAGGATGCCGGAGGCTGTGGAAAAGATCCCACTCCTCATTTCTTGATCCAGCTGGTCCTGCACAACGCGGGCTCGTACAACACGAAAAAGAAAAAAATGCTGGCTGCCCTCGCGAGAGCTCGAGGGAGGAAACGTCCAGGTTTCTCGCCCTTCAAGGAGCCGCGGGGCAGGTGCCCTGCGTGGCAAGGGACTACGACTCCCGTCTTCCCGATTCCTACGTGCGGGAACCCCATCCACGGGAGAAGCGACCACCTGGTAGGTCAGGATCGGGGAAGATACGTGAGGAGAACGGTTGAAATGGATTTGTCTGCACCTGGTGCTCCAGAGAGGAAGTCTGGAGGCTGCGCGGGCAACGCGGCGACCGCAGCGGAGGAAACGAGGCGAAAGAAAGAGATGCGTTCGTCGAGAGGGGACGATGCTGGCCTCGGTACGGCGCCAGCGGCATCCATCTGGCATGGCTGGGACATGCGGTGAGGGACGCATCCCGGGTCGCTAGCCGCTGAGGAACGACCTCCAGCGAGCTCCCAACAGGATCATCAGACGGTGTTGCTTGGACCAAATTTGAATGCCCAAGAGGTTGATTTTGGGTATGTTTTTTTTTTTTCTGACAGGTGCCTCAGTAAGGGCTCTACCCCAACCTGGACTCTCTATTCCCCACTCTCTCACTCTCTGACTGCCGGTAGTGAATTCCCATTTGCTGCTCGCCATCTCTTATTTCCTCAGGGAGGAGAGGTTATTTGGATGTGCGACTCTGACTTCGATTCCAGACATCCAACGGAAGTTTCGTTTCCCCAGCTTTCGTTCTTCTGGTGTAGCCGAAAGAACATCCAACGATCGTCGGGCGAGTTCGCGGTTACCTCGAATCTTCTGCCTGAAGAAGAATGGATTCTTCTTCGCACTGGTTCCGAAGAGATGCTTCCTAGACCTCGGCGGGGATCGTCGAAGGGCACAGGATAAAGAAAGCGTACTGCTCCCTTGAGCTTGTCCGCAGGTTCTGCGGTCGTCCCGTCTCGTGCTGCTTGTTTTCGTTGTCTCTTCCTTTTCCACTTGCAGCTCGGTCAGTCGGTTCGTTACCTTCACGCGGTTTCTCTTCTTCTTCGCCAGCGACGTTTCATCCTTGGTTTCTTTTCTCCTTGAAGAACGAATTTGCTGACGCCCAGATCCACCCATGCGGTCGCTCAGTTGTGTGCATGATAGCCGGTCGAGTTGAGCACGCTGTTGCCGCGATCGAGCTAATCTCCTTCCAGCCCCACCCTTGAAGAGTTCGTTCCTCGTTGTGTGTGCACACGTGTGCTCCTGTTGTACTCTTTGCTGCACGCTAAGCTTCGTGGGCGTCTTCAATCGATCCTGTTGACGAGTCGCGAGGTGATGTATCGTGACTGTGCAACATGAAACCTCTGCAATCAATAGTCTTCGAATCTCGAGGATTCCGCGAGGCGGGCATCGTTTTCGATTGCTTCCCGCTCGTAAAGATGGACTTACGGAAAGCAGAGGGAAGGGAGAGCTTCTCGTAAGAGGCGTAATGGAGATGTGGATTGAATTTTCGTCCTTAGCCTTCTGTCCTGGTGAAGTCTAGGCATTCATTTCCTAGTCTTCATGGAGAGGTGGGAGAGCGTGGAGCTTGCTCGCATCCAGTACCCATGAAAACTTTCGGAAGTTCTGTATCTGATCCGCTCTCGAATATGAATAGAGAATTCGGGGGGTTTAGTCGGAGACTTGCTGCTGCTCACTGACGTCTACGCATGTGATGGGTGAATGGTTCCCTCCTTTGCTTATTACGTTGCTCTACCAGAAGAGAAGCGTTTCTGTTACTGGAGAAGGTCATCAGCGCCATTTCAAAGGGCATTCGTGAGATTCTGGTGAGGGAAGAGGTTCGTTTCCAAACTCGTGATTTCTTCTCGAACCGATGAATTTGCCTTCGTTTGAAGTTTTCCTTCCCTCTTTCGGAGAAATCGCGCTTGAAAAGTCCCAGAAACACGTCAGCATGTGATCCGCATTAGACGTGGGATCTGTTCCGTGATTACTAAGCAGTTGACCTTGCTAAGGTCACCAGGATAAACCGCAGTTCAAGTTGATTGCGCCGATGAAAGAAGGCGCGTCGTCGCGTGAGGAGGTGTTGTTTCTTTCATGTTGAATTCAAAACGTTCCCTGAATTTGGGAGGGAAGTTTCCTGAAGGAGTGCTAGTTCCAGACCACCAAGCAGCTTTTACCCGAGACCGCCAAGCACGAGCGTGGATTGCAACGAGTGGAAGGCATCGCTAAAAAAAAAAAAATAATAATAAAAAAAAAAAGATGGGAATGAGGCCAGCTATATAGGAAGTTTATGAAGACTTTCAGAAATGAAGAATGTGGAACCGAAGATGGAGTCTGTAGCGGAGAGATAAGAGCAGAAAAAAAACTATGTTATGAGTTATGAAGGAGAGAAGACAGACCACAAGAATTGCGACGAAGGACTGGTAGTGAAACGAAGGTAATCTGTGACGACCAGTCTCAAGTATCCGGAATTCACCTCAGAGTATGGATTCCTCACAGAAGCGCAGACAAAACTTCACTGCCTGTTCCTCTAGTCCTTCGCTCAATGGTCTTCAAGACATGCTACTGGAAAAGACAGAATGGAAGAGATCAGTGTGAACTCGCTGTCCATCACTCACAGACATCCTCTACAGCTCACAAATGCGAATCGATCTTGCAAACTGCTCCCTACACTTAGCTGGAATCTCATCGGTCCAGAAGAGTCACTGACTTTGTTGCCACTGCTATGAGCTCGCGAACCTCAAGCATCTCTCTCACGAACATCCTTTTTGCCTCGATCCGTCTTCACGATCTCGTTTGTTCTTTTAATCGTAGCCCTGACGTCTGAATTTCAGCACATCATCCTTTGATCCTAAAGGAGCTCATGCAGGAGAACGCTACGAGTGGCAGCTGGAAAAAAGATAAAACATGCATCTAAAGATCGGCTCGTTCAGACTTGTGGCTCATTTAGGGCGCCGATTTGAAGGCCGAGGGTCACGTCCGAATCGAATCCATTTATGGAACCAACACAGAAGGCACTGAGCTAAGAATCTCAAGGCCACTGCGAATCTGCAGCTTGATCTCTTCAGAATTCAACTTTCTGATGTGTCATTCGAGTGGCGAGAGCGCTTCTTGACCTCAAGATCTGGGACTCCAGCAGCCGGGCAAGATCATGGTGATTTGGGGAGACACCTTGGAAGTCCATAGAAATCACAAAACGAAGGAGTGCAGAAGAGGCACGCCTATGAGATTCTTCTTCCTGTCATCCGAACGTCAACGAGTTCAGTGGAAATGGCGCCATATGAGCGCCACTGTTGAATGCAGCACTAGCATATCCTTGGGGAGCTGGTTAACTCAGTGGTTCTTCTGCGCTCACCTGCGCTCTGCCGGGCGCCCTCTCGCCACAATGCTGCGGGTCTCGAGAGATGCTGTGGGTGTGACGATGCTGCGGGCCGTCGACGGAGTGGTTTCCATGCGGAGGATCATGTGGGTTGGTGCCGTATGTGGAGAAACGTGACTGAGCCTGCTTTCTTCGTAGGTGCGGAACAATGAAGGGGGTGCTGAGCTCCAGGGTGGCTGTTGCAGGGCTGGAAAACCAAGGTTCTTCTCGTTCCCAGTGAACCTCTCTCTGAAGCTCGTTCGGAGGCGTCCTGCAGGAATGGACGGAGTGGTTTGTACTGTCTTCCCTAAGGGCAGACAACGACAGTTGTCTGCCGGAGCAGCTGCACTCGTAAGACGAGTGGCATCCTACAGACATGACACTGAGTCCGACTTGCTGTGTCGAGGATCGTCACTGACTATTGCCATTGCCGGAGGCCGTGGCAGTGGTCGACGACGATACCTAATTCCTCTAGGCGCATTTTCAGAGTGGCAGCCCGGTTCTCCCACCGCCTCCTGCCGCCGGACCTTCCCGCCGTTCGCGAGGCGGAGGGATATCCAAGAGTGGCCGTCCAAAAAGCGAGGGCCAATTGCCTCAACGATAGGCTGAGTCCCCAGCGCTGCTGGAGGTCCTTCGCGTGCCGGAAGGCATCACGGCGTGATCCACGGCCGTCGGAAATGAATTTGCCTACCGATCTCATCCGTGTCAAGGTGGCGCCATGTAAACGCGGCGCCACCACGTCTTTCACACGCGACCTTAAAGCAATTCCCCACAGGACTTTCCTCTAAAAGGTCGCTCCCGAAGGGAGTAGCGCACTTCACGCCCTGGAGAGATATCGATCGATCAGATCCCGGGTAGAGGGCTGGAGGTCGTGTGGCTCGGCGAGCAGTGCCAAAGGTTCGCATATCTCCCGGGGAAGGATCGACCCCGAGAAATGCGGGTGGTGTCGCGGTGCTGGTCGGTGAAGTCGGTGAATGCGGTGTTGAAGTTCCCACCCGCAAGATAACGCTGGTTGGTCTTAGAGACTTCAGGTATATGCCGCTGCTGGAAGCCGGAAACCCCTGGGTGCCCCCGTTGACTGGTCGAGACTGGGATTCGACACTCCGGGGTCCTTCCAGGAATCAAAGAGTCAGTTCCCTCCGGGACTCCCCTCCGTTTGTGAAGATAAAGCCTCCCCCCCCCCCCGAGGAACTTACTTTTTTAGTGTTTGTATCTCGTTGATTTGATTAGTTAAAAGTAATTAATTTTCTTAATAAAGAGTAATTAAAAGTTTTAATCAAGATGCAGCATGAAAAAGAATAATTTTTGAACTACAATATCTTAAATTTGGATATGTATATGTAATTTTATATTGAAATAGGATTTAATTGTAAGTTTATTTGAGAGAGGTAAATTGAATATAATAATCACTGAATACAAATCGCCCGTCGCTCTGATATCAGGTTAGATAAGTCGTAACATAGTGGATGTACCGGAAGGTGTATCTAGGCAAAGGGGTAAAGTTACTAATTAAAGTAAAGATAAATTTGATGTTGATGATAATTTAAATTTGTTAAATATTTAAATTATTTAAATTCCCCTCTGGAGAAAGACCCTCCATTGTGCACCTCGGAGTCGGTTGATACCCATCAGGGGGTTACCTCTCCCGCGTGCAGGAAGCGGGGTACTCCCTTCGGGGAGTGCCCTTCACGGAAATCGGGAAGCGTCCCTTCGGGATTCCCTACGAAGAATAATAGGAACGGATGCCGGATCCGGAGCTTTCCTAGATTCACAAGGTGGTCCCTGCGGGGTCACCCCCTGGAACTTGAAGAGTTCACACGCGCCCTCAGCTGGTCGTGGGACAGGGCTTTCCTCAAGGGACTCTGCACCCAGCTCGCCGGATGGTATATATAGGGGCTCACTCTTTCGAAATCGTCCCGTTCATCAAGTGGACAAGAGTGGGCATCTAACAGAGAAAACGGGATCGCTCTCTCAAAGGCAGGGCGAACCCTCTCAGGTTTGTGGGGAGAGATGGGCTCAACACAGAAGTGTCAGTTGCACCCAGTAGTCCATGAGCCTGAGATGGGATGGAAACTCGGAACCTGCACCGAAGACCTGCGCTGTGGATGGAGTGGATTTGAGGGATTACCGCCACGGATGCGCTCAAGGAAGAATCCTTCCGCTCGATCCCCCCCCTGAGTTGCTGAGGAACGCTAGGTCCTGCTCGTGGAGACGGGTGGGAGGTGAGCAGCCCGGCGAGTCGGAGGAGGCGGTCCAGCGAGGTAGGGAGGCAGCACAGGCGCCTCGCACTTCTCGCGGGCGGGAGCGGGAGCCAAAAGCCGAGACACGAAAGCGCCACCACTGCTCCATTCCCCCCGAACGCCCCGGTGAGAACGTGGCACATGTGATTTTCGTCTGGAAGAGCGTAAAACAATCGGAAGTCTGGAGTGCTGTCGAAGACATTAAGACAAACTTTTTGTCGTGGGGGTTCCGTGATTACAGAGGGTCGACAGACTGGAGCTTTCAGGAAACGAATGACAAGATAACGGGGTAATTGAGAATCAGAGCGGAAGACCGGAAATGGGTCGGTCCCATTTCGCAAGGGGAAAGGTCGGGAGAGGTGGGAAACGAGTGCAAAATACGAGGCATTTCTCGTACTGCTTATACATCGCTCGTGCGTGTATGAGCACGTGTCTTCGGGCTCACGACTCGGAGCGCTTGGACCGAAAAGCAGTTCAAGTGCTCTGGCGCAACCAAACATTCTTCCTGTGTACTCCGCTTTGGGGCACACAGGAAGAACGTTTGGATGCACGGTCCACTGTGTGGGTGCCGCCGTAGTAGAGTGGAGATTCATCAATCCATAGTTCTGTGATCATCACGAAAGAAGAACGGGATAAGATGTAAAGCCCGTCTCCGATCCGTGAATTTTCTCGGAGGACACCTCAGAAGTGCGTGCAACGGGCTACTAGTCCAGCTTCTGTGCGTCTCGCCGAACTATCTTCAAAAGGACGCTCGCACTGGGCGCGTGCGGGAAAGGGAATGCTTCAAAGAAAATCTGCAGCTCCCTTTTTTCAGAAAGTTGCTCCTCCATAATGTGCCAATTTCAAGTGCCTGCTTTCCGAGATGAAATCGGCACAATGGAAATCAAAACTCCATTCACCTACGCCGCAGTTGAAATCACCTACAGCAGGTGACGAGGAATCGAATTTTCTAGACCAATCAGCAATCTTGTGCACTTTCATGTGCCTCTTTGGAATTCCCGTGCTCCTTCAAGTGCCTCTACTAATTTCCCGTGTTTTTCACGTGCCCGTCTGAAATTTCCATGCTCTTGGAGAAGGAACCAGATGTGGGTCCATAATTCGTGCTGCTCTGGCAAATAAGAGGCGGTAGAGGGAAATGGTAGTGAGTTTTCCTTTCTGTCTCCCTTGGAAGATACGCTTTTCACCTCCAACTTTTCCCCGTAAGATCTCAGGAGATTGATGAAGAAGTGTACGAGTTGTACGCTATTTGTGCATTATCTGAGAGAGTGGATGAATGGGATGTTTTCATTGGAGGTGCGTGAGTTATGTGGGTGCAGTGCGTTCTTTGGCTCGGTTCATTTACTACGAGAGGACTCTGGAAATTACCCCTTCGGGATTAAAGATTTATACTGGTGGGGCACGAATTGGGATTGGAAAAGAGCGCCATGACGTTTTATAGGTTGAGGGAGGCAGTGATGGAAGGGGCACTACGACTGGCGGAGGGAATCCGCTTGTAGTCTTTCATCTGTGGTGGATTGGGTCCGATGCGTATAGCTCTTTCATGGTAAAGCCACTCTTCTGCATTCTTATTCTCATCTGAATATCTGTCTGTTTAGTTTGGATTGGTCGGGACGCTCTAGGGGCACTAAGAGCGCGTTTGTGGATCCAGTACGTCTGTGCCCTTCGGCACACACATGACTGCTTCCTGCCACCTCAAACATCTCTTCGAGAACTTTGGATCCTAGGCTGAATCACAACCGAAAGCTGTTTCTAGAGACTCCCCCCCCCCCAACGACCTTCGGGATCTTGCTGGATTGCTGCCATTCAGCATCACCGGCATCTGCGCCGACGGCGTCTCCAGACGAGCTCGCGCACCACAACTATTCTCCTTCCGCTGATCTGGAAGTCTGCCGTCCTGGAGTCTCTGCCCTGGCAGTCGGATGCATGCTTCGTGCTCCAGAGCCGAAGATCTCCGGGGTCTCTCTCTTCGATCGGCCACGCAACTTCGCGGATCTTCCGTGGTTGCCGCTATCCTGCTGTCCATGGCAACCAACGCCTTTCGTGGGATCTCATAACGAGGGTTCGACTCCATGTTTGGATCATCCCACGGCGCCATGTTTGCTTACCCAAGCTTGCCTACTGCTGGAGTTCGTGGGTCCAAAAAGTCGTGGCTTCAGCTTGACTTCCCACCCGTTCAATGACAGGGCACAGGTCAAGATCATTTCGGTCCCATTGTCTCTAATTGTTCGCTTTACCGGATGAGATTCCGCTCTCCTCCCGCGGCCTCGACGAGCGTCAGCTATCCTGAGGGAAACTTCAGAGAAAGCTCTTAGTGGTCGGTGGTTCTGCACCCAGCACCCATGATCCGCTTGCATGAGAGGGTGGCTGCAGGTTCCCATCTGGATTCGCCATGACCAGGCACGATTCACCACATCCCACATTCCACCCACATCCCGCCCGTTTCAGTGCGTGAGGTGCTCTCGAAGGACAGGTCCACTTCTGAGGGCGTGGAGCACGGCCTGTCCTTCGCTCCTCTTGAAGGCCGAGGTTCAGACTGGGCCTCCGGGCGTTGCTTCCTGGGCACGGGGAGACTCCTGACGATGGAAATCCTTCTTTTCTGTCTTCGCAGTTCTTCGATACGGTTCCACGCCACTCGAAGGTGGGTAATAGAGGGTAACCCCAGGAGGCGTCCGCCCTGTGAATCCAGGAAAAACTCTAACTCCTGGGGAGGGATCCCCGGAAATGGAGATCACCTCCACCCTGGTTGTCTCCGAAGGGGAATCCAGAAGGGAATCCTTCTTCCTCATTCTCTCCGGAGGACCTCCAGGGAGGTCCTCTCCATTCTTTCTTCTCTGAAGGGAACCCGGAAAGGATCCGATACTGGAATTTCTTCTCTGGAGGGATCCCAGCAAGGGATTCGTTCCTGTTTTTACTTCTCTGAAGAAAACCCAGAAGGGACGCTTCGGAAATTCAGAAGGACGCAGCTTCTTCGAAGGGATCGGCTCGCTTCTCTGCAATCCCTCAAGAGGTGGTGGCGACACACCTACTCCATCAGTCCGACGCGGAGGGCCCCCCCGGAATGGGGGGTCTGCTCCTTCACAACCGGAGGGGAGTTCCCACTCCGCGATTCCTGTAACGACCCGGAGGTCGACTCCCATTTGTCCCGGCCCCCATCGGGGGCATCCGGTTTGAACCGCTACCAGTGCCGCATCCGGATGAATGTAGGCCAACCAGCGTCATGTTGTGGGGTGAACTCGGAACCCACGACGCACTGAGCCCATTCCTTCCGGAGTATTCAAACCCACGACGCATGGTGCCATGCATGGAGACCACCGTAACCACACGGCCTCCGATGGCGGGCCGAGAAGACTCCCCGCTGGCTACCATGGTGGTCGGGGGGGATCCAATTCTCCGAGGCCGCAATTCCTGTCGCTCCTACGGAACATCGTCTGCTTCATCGGGCTCTGGCTGCCTCTCGACGCGCCTCGCATATTTCCGAATCCCGCCGCTGCGGGCGCGGTGCTCTAGCTCGGCTTCATCGGAATCAACGACGATCCTCTAGCAGCTCAGGGTGGGGCTGAAACCAAAAGGGGCGACGAGGCTTCTCAGCCGGTGAACCTCGCCGGAGATCGTGAGTGGTGCGGAGGGAGGGAATAGATAAAGGAGCATTTTCCTCGTCACGCTAAAGGGATGATTGCGGATGCTCGTAATGCGTTATTGATGAGAGTCAGGAGTCAGTAGTGGAATGGGTTTGGGGTCATGATCGGTGCAATGGATGGGGACGAGAGGTGGAAAAAAATGGAGATGAGTTGAAGAGGGTGTGGGCAGAGAGGAGAATCGGATAGAGAAGAAACTTCGCTGCAGAGCAAGAGGAGGCGAGGGGTGAGGAAGAGAGGATTATGGAGCACGTGGAAGCTGCGCTGAGTTGCAATCAAAGTCAAAGCATCGTCCATTCGTTTGTGGACGGAACGGTCGAGGAATGGATGGAAGGGAGACTCGGACAGTGGCGGGTACACCGCTCATGCCTGGAGAGATGCCGCCATCACGACACGTCTTGCCCGTTCGGTCACTCATTTACCTCTAAGGAATACTCGGTCGCTTCCGTCGCAATTCGCCCTCGCTCGTTTGCTAGGGGCGGTACACTTCTGAGTATGCGAAACGAGGAGTTGTAGAGAAACGGAAAAGGGGAGAGGAGGGGGACACAGGGATGACTCGACTCGAGTCGCGACATTCCCGAGGTCGCTCGACCTGCCGCCGACTTTTGCCCTCGGACGACCGCGATGCCCTGGTCCGGGAAAAGAGTGGAATCCAAGAGGTCGCTGACGCTCTCCCCAGAGGCGCTCACTCACTCGGAAATAAGTCCCGCCCTTGCCGTTGGGAGATGAAGTCCGGGGTGCATCTCAGCCGTCCTTACCGAGTTCCGGCGTTCCAGGAGCTGAAGCAGCCAAAATATGGGCGCGCTGGTGAGAGGTGTTCGCAGGTGCCCCTGGGCATAACGAAGATCAGAGGACAAGAGAGAAGATCGACCCTAGGCCGCGTTCTCGAGTGTCTGCCTCTCTCGAACGCAAGCGCTTCCCAGAGGAGTTGTCCGCCTTGTGGGGGATGTCCAAGAAGCAACATCGAAGGCATCGTCGACGTCGGAAGGCCTCCGGCTACTTTCGAGCAGCGGACTCTTTCGACCGAAGCTCGTCGGATCGGCTTGCTCGAGTCGATTCCGACCAGAACTTGCACCGAAGTGCCCAGACCGTCTGCGGACAGTCCATTTCTTCCCAACCACACCTTTTCCTCTTCATCCCTTCCTCATTTTACCCTTCTTTTCACCATTCCAACTCTGCTTTCCACACGTTTCTGCCATCCGAAGGTGTTCAGAAGGAGACTTTTTCCCGAATACCTTGAGCACCAAGCACCAGGGATCTTTAGGGGTCGGCGCTGACCGTTCGCCTTCGTTCCCGTCCGCTCCCCTTCTCGAAAGCCTATCTTCCGCGTGCGATCCCCCATCTTCGTTCCGCGTGCCAATCCCCTTTCTCTGTCCTCCCTTCTCTCCCCCATGCATTCGAAGCATTGATCGTCCTTCCTGGACCCGCGCAGCACCTCTAAGCCTCCCTTCTTCTCAAGAAGAAAACAACCCGGTTCAGTCTCCAGAGGGCACGCTGCGCATTTGCGAGCGTGTCGACGGGTTTGCGGCATGTGAGGAACAGTTGCGGAGTGGGCATAGGCGATCCAGGGGGCGGGCTAGTCGGGGCCGGCCCGCAAGTCTCAGAATTAGGAGTTGGCGTGAGGAAGAGGGAGGCTTTGCTTGGTTGGGCGAGATCGGCCGGTCTTTCTGCTGAACGAAGTGACGGACGGGCAAGGTCGTCGTAGCGAGAGTCAGTTGCTCGGCCTCACGACCACGAGCGATGCAGATGCGACGTGCCACGAACCCCGTTCGGAGGTCTCTGCGGTCAGCGCGCACGCTCGCATACGCAGCACGTGTACAGTTCACTCGGTAAGGGCCGACGGACCCGCGGAATGGAGCCAAGTCGGTCTCCTAGGAGACAGGGCATGAAGACGAACAAGCTTCCTCTGACCTGAGTCCTTGCACCCTCGGGTTGTTTCCCTTTGGGACTTAAGGCCGGGAGAGGTCTCCGACGACATGTTTCCTCTCCCCCTTCGCCTTCCCGGTTCTTCGCCAGGAACTGAGGGTGAAGGATGGGCCCTGCGACCGCTTCGCCCGGAGTCGCCTCTTTCAGGATGGAGGAACAGGAAGTGACGCAGCGTTTGCAGGGGATCTGCTGACTCACCCCTGCCTTTCCCATAGTTCGGCCCTTCTAACCCTTGCCTCGGAGGCGCGAGGAACGTGGTCGCGCTAATTCCGTCCTCTCTCTCGAGAAGTGAGGGGTCGCTACCCAAGAGGGGGACTCATGAGACCAGAGTGGCAGTCCCTCGCAGCGATGGAATTCGCAGAAAAATCAGCAGCAGCCGTTCAGGCTGCGTATGAACCTAATACCCAGGGTGGATTCGAACTTCTTCGTAGCTAGACAAAGGAGTGGTACCTGAGCTCACAGTGACCTCTCCTGAGAGCGGCGAGGATCAGCGACCTCGGTACTGTGCTGCCTCCAGGCTCCCTTGGAAGAATAGTGGAGATTTCTCTCTACGCTGAATCCGTGGTGCGTGGAGTTCAGGGAAGAGCGGAACTCCCTAACGACAAAACTTATTTCCGGTGTGAGATGAGGGTGCTCCTTTTGTTGTCCAAATGCCCCCCAGCCCGTGGACTTCGACGGTTTTATCTGAGAAACTCAGTGGCAAAATATTCCCTAGCGCTCCTTTCGTAGCGTATCATCCGGGATGTCCCTTCCATCGAGTTCGTGTCGTCTCTTTCGTAAGGAAACTGCAATCTCGAAGTTTCCTGAGAGTGTTATGGCTTACCCTTAAGATCTTTACACGCTCTGGTGAGAGCTTTTGCTCAAGGAAGACTTCATGTTAAGCCACAGGCCTCATGAACCAGCATGATTTTATGTGTGATTTCTACTTCAGCCTACAAGAGATGCCACTGTCCAGCAGATTCGCTGGACAACACCAGTAGCAGAAGAAGTGACTCATCGGCTCGCACAAGCTCATTCTCATAGCGGTCCATGCTCATGGCTCCATGAAACGAGGGCCGTCCCTAGAGCAGAGCAGTCCCTACTCTCTCAAAGCTGTTTCTGCCTCTTGCTTCCGCCATCACGGGAGCATCACACTCTGAAGCATGATTTTTGTGGGCGCTGCTTTCCGTGGCAGCCGAATCCAATCCTTTTTGCATGCTTCTCTGCATCTCTTTCCTTGATCCTTTAAGGATTAAGGAAAAGGATTTCCTTGATCGGTCTTTGTCCTCCATACGGAGGTCAGAATCTGAGATTACAGGTTGCATCCAATTTCCTGAAGGTTTGGTACAAACGTCTGTACATTCTTCACTCCAGCTCTAGAGTGGTGTCTTTGGAGATGTAGTGGGGCATTCAGGACCCCAAACTGCCCCCCATTCTAGGATCCCGGTGCTGAGAGCGAGACGCCTACAAGATATACGAGTCGGAACACAAGAAGGACAAATCTCCCTTCGGGTTCTTCAAGATACGGCTGGGCGCATCCCTGAAGAGGGAAACGTGATGGAGACTTCATCACTCGCACTACCATCGAAGCTCCGTCCCTGCAACGGGGAGTGTCCTTCCCACCCCCTTCCGCTTTTACCACTGAAGAAAATTCACTAAAGGTATGCAAGAAGCAAAGCGGGAGATCCGTCTGTGCCTCGGCAGTTGCTTCAGGGTAAAGAGCACAGAGTCGCGAGGCCATCTCAAGGAATTTATTCTTGCTGGGCGCAAGAAGAAGCACCAGGGTGCGAGGAAGATGTGATGAAAATGCTGACTGCCCGAGAAGCGAATGTGCAGTTCGAGCAGCGGTGGCGGTGGACCCGCTCTTCTTTGCCACCTACGCAGTTACAATCACGATAGCAACAGCAGCTAAGGGGTTTAACAGCAGGAACGGCCTGCCTCGCTCAAGACACACTGGACAGAGGCAGGGGGAAGAGGAGGGACGCACAAACATCCTGATATTAGAGCATGAAAACAAGTCCCAACGAGCTCAGTTGCCATCGACACGGCCGTTAATCAAGTTGCTGCTTTTACCGCTGTCATGTATACAAAAGAAGTATCAGATTTTAATCGCATGCGCCTAAGATAAAAAAAAAAAAAAAAAAAAAAAAAAGAGCAGCATCCTTTTCATGACGGGCACCGCAGCTTCCTATGACATTATTTTCCCATGAGCAGCGTCCTTGATTTATCATGGAGAGAGAAAAAAAAAAAAAAAAAAAAAGGCGAGAAAAGTAGTTCAGGAGGCGAAGCGTATTGATCTAATCTAAAGTATTAGTACCATCATTCTTAGTAATGTACTCCATACGAGTTGTTGTCCCGTAACTCACGCTAATGCCATTCCATTAGGAGTAATCAGAAAGAAAGCATGGAGACGGACCTCCGTATAGCGCGGGGGCCGCGCTTCTCAGCCGCGCGAATCCGCGCTGTACGAGCCCTGCGTGCTGCTATACAGTGAGTGGGTGAGAGCGACCCATTGCGTAGAAGAAGATAGGGGGGAATGCTTCCCAACTGCAGTAGAAGTAGAATGGGACCCTTTGAGAATCCCGGGCGCCAAATTCCGGAACCATCATGGAAAAAGAAACACACGTGCTTATTTCACGTGGATTATTGTACCAACTTATTTTAATGAACACGGTTATGCGTCTTTATAAACACACATGTTATTAACAGTGATGTTATTGGACCGAATACATTGATTAAGAAGATTCAGTGACCTGCATCTGATCAATAAAATTAATAAGTTGCTTACTATATTATCAATATATATATTATATTGGCGAAATATATGTGTATACATACATCTTTCTCCCTATATATATGTATTTATATATTTTACATTTTACACATATGTATTATGTACACATCTATATTCATATATACATATTTATTTATGTTATTTGTAAATATCGAAGTATATAATGAGCATATACATCTACTTTGTATGATCTTCATAATGCATGTACATATATTAACAATATACAGATTATACAAAATATAATCAACAACTCATCAATTATATGGACAAAATGTATGTCACTGAATATTAATAAATATGTCTGTTCCAATAATATTACTCTTAATAATATGAATGCTAATAAATATTAATAGCTATGTGTGCTGTGACATTTGCATACTAACCTATAGCATATATATTTATTTCTTATCATCTTCATAACGCATATTGCTTGATCTATTAATCTGTCTATAAATTTATATAATAATGTATATAATCAACATATATATTTATTTTTCATAATCATTAATATTCATATACCAACAACATAGCAACTTATTATTATACTGCTGAAATGTATGTCACTGAATCCTAATAGATATATCTGTTCTTTGTATAATACTATTACTGTTAATATGTATGTTGATAAAGATAAATAAGCACGCACATTAAAATAAATCTGCAAATCAATCTATCTAGAATAAGCATATGTATTTATTTTTTATAATGTATCTTTCAATCTTTATATACCTTTACATATGAAAAGCATATATGTACATTACAATCTTCATAATATATACATCAACAACATAATCAGTAGCTTATTAATTCCTTAATAAAATGTATCTCACGGAATCTTAATAGATATACCTGTTGCAACGATGCTGGTGTTAAGAATAAATATGCTAATGAATATCAATGACCCATGGACATGAAAACAGATTTGCATAGCAACCTATGTAAAATAGGCCTACATTTTGATTTTTCAGCATCTTTCGGAATTTCGATCGGCACCTCAGTAGAATTATTTGCCATTTCACTTGGGACCTCCCCCCCCAAAAAAAAACAAAAAAACAAAAACAAATCAAGCGCTTATTTATTTATTTATTTTCACTTGGAGCAAAAACAAGAAAGAAGGCAAGGGTCATTGAATTTCGCTGATATGTGACGGATGCAGGCGATCCCATCGTTCCGGTTCTACCAATCTGGTTCTGGAAAAGTTTTTATCCTCTCAAGCAGTTTCGTCCACGAAGAAAGTAATGGAGTTGAGGCTGCTCGGCTGGCGTGTTCGTGTTCTTCGGCGAGCAGCCCAAGTGGTGTCGCCGCCCACGGCACAGCCGACCGACCTCTTCCCTCGGAGCCGCGCGGTGACCGTCGATGCGTCCCCCCGCCCGCGTTGTACGAGTCCGCGTTCGTACAGCCGCACTTCCGTCGGAAACGAGGAGGTCGCATCGTGTACCAACACTGGCGAGCCGCCGCCCACACCCGCGCCATCAAAAGGACCCCGCTCACGTCCCGCAGGGGAGCGGAAGTGATTTCAGGGGAAACCGAGACAGTCAGTGACGGAGGCAGCCGGAGGGGGATGACCGAAATCCGTGGCAACACCGCACTGGTTCGAACGAGGCGTGAAACCAACGTGTTGTGCGGGACCGCAGGGCGCGCGGGGTCTGCAGCCACGTGGTCACCAGCGCCGAGGTTTTCCTTGATCACCGGGGTCGCTGGGAAAGCCTACACAAGTGTGTTTCAGCAGCTGCATCCAGGGAACCGCCCTCCTTGTCTTTTCAGGAAGAAAATCGCCGCACCACCTTCGTTTCAAAGCAGCAGGCGGACTATCGAAGAAGAGAGGAAGGAATGTACTTTTTCTGCTTTACTTGCTAAAACATGACCTATCATGAATGGTCCAAAATCAACGGGATGGCACGCTGAGATCATTTCATGAAAGTCAAATTAACGCGTGCAGTGATGACATGCAGCGTCTTCCAAGTGGACGAAGGAAAAAAAAAAAAAAAAAAACAGCAACTGGTAACCGCGATAATGGGCATCGTTTCTTCGATCATTGCTTCCAGAGTGCAAGCCCCTGGAGGAACTTCTTCCACTATTCGGAACAGCTCCGAGGAATGGGCTCATGTTTCTTCAGCAGGGCTTTCACTTTGAAGGCGGAGGACGAGAGCTCGGCAAGAGCAGATCGCGTTCCTGGTACCTCAACACCAATCGAGATAAAGGAAAATCACAAGCAAACACGAAAGGCAGCTGTTCCTGGGCAGTTGCGAAAGTCTGCGTTTCAGCAGCATGGAGGACGGGGCCAACGGGGGGGGGGGATGAGAAAGAAATTTATCCGAGCGAGTAGCATTCGAGATGATAATAAGATACGTCTTCAGCTTTCTGGGAAACGAACGAAGAGGACGAAGATACCCTGCGGCGATGCGACGGCGAAAGGATTCTAGAGTGTTCTCAACTGCCCCCTTGGTAGATTTTTTTCAAAAAACAAAAAGACAAGGTGGCTGCCTGCATCTCGCTGAGTGTGGCCAGCCACAATGTAACGAAGGCCATCGTTTGGGGAAAGCCACGAAGCCCGGATCTCCGAAGTTTTTCGAAAGCCGGCAGAGACCTCGTTCGCAAATGCACGCAAAAACAAGACCGCGCCGGCGACTTTCATCCGCAAGAAACGCGCCAGGCAGAAGAAGATGGTGATAAAAATCTTCCGCCAGTCTGCATTCCTCAGTGCAGGGGCTCGAACGCTGGGACCCGAAAAGGGCCGGAAAAAAAAATCCTAAGGTCTCAGCTTAGTTACTTCGAATCCCTTTAACAAGTTCACGCAAGGAGGCATTCGCACGGAGGACAGTCGAAAGTTGGACTGCCCTTGGCGTCGACGTCGACCGCTTCATCCCGGGTTGCAGGCAGACATCGCCGAGCGATTGGGCAACGGTTGCCGTGCAACACTTGCGAAGAAGCCCCGAGAGACGCTGAAGAACGTGGGTCGCTAACGAGCCAATCGTGGCGCGGTGCAATCCAAAAGCACTGGGACTTAGAAAGGAAAGAAAAAAAAAAAAAAAAAACAGGGAACGTGGTTTTCATCCTGTTTGTTCAAAACGGGATGCACTGCTTGGCAAAGGGCTCTAACTCCTCGATGGCACCGGCGCAGTCCTTCCCAGGGACCTCATTCGCACGCCCTGTGACAGCCATCTGCTCGTCGCCCGTGGTGCCAGGCGGGGCCCGTGGGCTTTCAGAAATTGAAGAATCAGACGCCGAGGTCTGTTCTGGAGCCACGAGTTGTGGGAGGGAAAAGCGGGACCAAGTCGCGCGGGCGCAGCTCTCTCGTCCCTTGAAATCCTCCGTGCAGGACGGCGCAGCTTCTTGCGAGTCTCCACCCATCCCCCGTTCGGGGGGTCGGTCGCCGGTCCTCTTCTTGCGCGGTTCTGCGACGTCGCCGTCGGCTCTCGCCCCTCAGCTGGGCAGCAGCAGGTGCTTTCGGCGACAGACCGACTTCCCGCCTCGAGGCCGCGCGCGCCTCCCAGATGTTCTGGACTGGATCCGTGGCTTCGTCCCCGTGAGCCCTCTGTACCCATGGCACTCCTTCCGAAGCCGGCCTACCACCTCCTCCTTCACGTCCATCTAGAAATTCCTGCAGAGGGGCGGCGAAAAACACAGAGCAGCGCGGAACGCGCAGCCATTCTGATTTCTATACCACTTAACCGTTTGTATGGGTTCGGCGAAAATGATCGGCGTGGACTGTGGACCCACACATGCGTTTGGCAAATGCTTTTTTCACCTCACACGCGCGACACAAATCAACGCCGTCCATGTTTGACACGGACACACACGCTTACGCCCTCGCAGTTCCCTTAGTAACGACAGTAAACAAAGTTCTATTTATATAGGCTAATTATCCTCGGTTTTCCAGGGTCGCCCCTCTGAAAAACCGGGAATAACATAATATTAGAGTTGTGTCGTATATGATTGATTACATTGGAGAACGCCCAAGTGAACTTACTGATTTTATTGGAATTCCGATTCTAATTTTGAAAAAGTAAATAATACATGTTCGGGAAAGATGAAAATGTTTCATTTCATGTGGTGTGAGTAAACAAATCCAGTGGTAACTTGAACTAGAACTTTATGAATGCGGTGGGTACCTCGGCAGAGCACGCGGTACGCCAAAAAGCGTTCCGTCCATTCCGCGTGCGGTCAACACGGAACGTTTGAATCTGATGAGCTCCGCACCCAAAGGGTTAAGGTACCACGTCCCTTCCTTAACCCTTTGGGTGAGGAAGGTACGTGGTACATGGTCCCGCCGCGCGCCGTTGCAAGGCGTACGTACCCGGGACGGCCGTAAGAAAGGAACGCAGTCTTAAAACTTACGGACGTCTCCTGGTTGCGGAAACTTACGGGAGCCATGCTTCATCAGGATCTTTGATACAACGTGATTCTCACGGAAAGTAACGGAGCTCACTGCGTATGTGCCTAGAGGAATCACCGCAGGAAAATGAAGGAGATGCAAAGGCAAATCCATAAAGAAGGTGACTCCTTTGCGGCATTCGGCACACCTATGAATCCGCAATTTATGGATCAATGAAATAATATGTACGTATATATTTGGTGGCGAGCCAAAGGAAAATACACGCGATGGATAGTTAGTTCGGGAATGGTTCAAAGACGGGAAGAGATGGTACAAAGTTCGCTCCCCAGCACGGAATGGGCTCTGGGTGGAGAACTTGGGACAAGCTGTGTGGGTTTCACTGGCCGGGATGGCTCTTTTCACGAGAGGTGCGGAACGGGTGATGTGAAACCTTCGAATGCGATCACCGGAAGAGATTGGTTTCGTGCTTTTTCGGTAATCCCGACGTGTATGGGCTAATCGATCACATACGTTTCGGGTTTCTTTTCTTTTTTTCTCCTTTTGTTTTTTTGTTTTGTTTTTTCTTTTCCCCTTCTCCAGCATTGCAGTAGGTGCTTTCTGATTTACTTTGATGAATGCCCATTTCATTGATTTCCACCTTGCTTTTGATCGATTTCCGTCTACGGCAATTGCACACTAGGTAAACTTTTGGATTTCGTATCTACTTGAAGAAAAAAGGAGGAAGGAAAAAAAAAAATACTTTGGCTACCTGCTCACGTTCTCAATCATAGCTCTAGAGAATATTTTTGGCGTGAGGAATCCAATCGATAGTGCTCGCCTTATTGGGGATTCCTCTAAGCTTCCGAAAACAAATTATAGATGGCAGGTATGCAAACAGAGCGTACGGGTTTTTTGATTTATGGTGAAACGACGTTATTCAGTGATAAATGAGGATTTCACCAGCTGCCCAGGGGAAATAAAAACAAAAGCGCTGCCCTTCCCGAAAAAAAAAAAGAAAAAAGAATGAGCACACAGATTAGAAATATATAGCGTTCTATATTAATTTTTCTAATTCCTTGCCTGGTTAGTTTCCGTTTCAGAAGGGTGTGAGTGTGTTCCTTACTTTATGAAGTAATGCACTATGAGAAGCCGAGTCTACTCAGTGGCAAAAAAATGAATATCGAAGTACAAAAGCTGTTAATGGAAAACTGCTACATGTCACCAATAATAGCCGACATCCCTTGGAAATAATTTCCTTTCCATCAGCAACTTCCATAGCAGCTGAAGACCAATTTGTCTAGGGTAATCTCCTGATTTGTCATCAATCAATAGTACCATTCTTCATGCGAGAAAGCAGCAGCAGCACACAAGAACGGCTGCCTCTGGGAAATGCGTACGAAAAAGGTTGGCGCGACCCAGCTGAGGATGAATATCTCTGGTGCAGAGGATTCTGTGAGGCGGGACAGTGATGATGCTCCACCTTAAGCAATCGGGGACAATTCCTTTTCCTCGATCCCTCTACACTAGCTTTGCTTAGTGAACGCAGGGATCTCCTGAAATCCCAGCAAAACGGTATCCTGCGGCTGGAACGAACACCCGGACGCACTCAGGAACGCAGGCGGCTGCTGAAAGTCACCACGCACTGCCTGCTCCCACCGTTTGGCTTCTTCTTAATTGACGGAAATGGCACGGATCCGCGTATTTATTTGCAGATGGATTGGATGCAGAGGATTCGAATAGCCACTGGTCCCTGTCTTTTTCACCACTGGAAAACTTCCTGCAGGTGAACACTGTAAGACGAAGTGCAACCATACGCGTGGGATGCACAAAAAGATGCCTCCTTGAGCACTTTTTCTTTTGCATTCCTTATAGAAGGAGTCCAATCGTGAATCCAAAATAAATGCAATGACATCCATGAATGCCAACAACTTACATCAAAGGACGATTTTATGACCTGTGACAAACAGTATTACTGAGAACAACGAAGTGGATGGAACGGAAGCCAACTTTCGCTTCTTAACTTTTTTGTCTTTTTATTACAAGACCAGGAAAGACCACACGAGGAGGCTGTTAGTGTTGATCTAGGACGATGATCACCCAGTTATGCAGAGAATTTATTAAGTGGAGTAATAAGAATGCATTGGTGTGCAGAACCCTTGGTGCTACCACGTGCGATGAACCTGCCGAAAGGCGGTGCGCTCAGACCGGCGAGGTCCGCTTCGGCAGCATGGGAGAGAGGCAAACAAGAACAAAACAAAAATAAACAAACAAAAAACAGGGGAGGGTGAATTCTACACAGGGAAGGGATCACAGTACGCTGCCAGGCGTTCCTCTGCATTCCGTTCGGAATACCGGCAATTTCCGTCCGTGTTTCACCCAGGTGGAACCATCTCTAGGTGGTCCTCAGGAAGATCCTCGCCCAATGAAGGGCGTTCCTGTCATTTTGGACTCCCCTTCTGGCATTCCAGGATGCTGTGATCCCTCGCAGACAGCAGAGAACCGCGAGGGATGCGGCTGGACCCGGCGTGCGGCGCCACACGCGAAGAGGCGTCTGCAAATGTCCCTGGGGCTGCTTACCGGGGATTTCTAGGGCCGTCACGAGACGATCCCAAAGGGGGTGGGGGTCAGCACAGTTTACCAGCAGATGCGGAGGGTCTCCTTCTTCCCGCACCTGTCTCACTGAGCACCCTCACTTCCCGGTGTCCTGTGGTGAAGCCGCGCTTTGCACGGGATTCCACCATGCACCACCAGCAACGCCAACTCCCACCATTAGAGGGGAAGGCGCCACTGTTCGGGCACTGTGGGGGCCATTTCACCTCCTCCTCCGGAGGGATGTCGAGCAGCTCTCCCCAGCGTGGAAGTCCTTGAGGTGGCACACTCGGAGTAGCAGCGCCCGTCACTTTCCAAGTTGTCCACCCATCCAAAAGTTTCTTGCTTGCTGCTATGCAGCGCGTCACTTCCCACTTATCCGGGATTGCGCTGTCCCTTGCGCCTGTTAGGGAAGGAAATCCCTTTAGGTTCTTCTGCTTCTCTGCTTTCCTTTCACCTCTTTTTTAAAATCTTCTTTGGTTCTCCCAGTGCTGAAGAACCGTTCGCATCCTTCGGAGGGACTCACAAAGCTTTTTACTACTGTCCACCCTACCCCGAGGGTGTGTGTACGCTTCAATTTATAGGGGGTGATCCCGTAGGAACCACTCTATGATTCCAGCAAGGCTCCGGAAGAAGCACTCCGTTCCTCTTGAGCATTATAGGGGAACCTCGAAAGACCTTGATTCCTGGAAGGACCTCGGAGAGTTAACTTCAAACCCCAACCCCACATTGGGGGCAACCGTTTCCCGGTTTCCACCAGCTCAGTACATCTTAGTGGACTGTGCTGCCCTCCAGACCCTTTGGGAATGCGTTGCCATGACCCTTGGAATCCCGACGGCAACGCCAGAGACGTTTGAAAGCGCCTCTTCCTGCACGACACCCTCACGCCGGCAGGTCGCATCCCCAGCAGCACTGCGCTGCCCATGCGGAATCGTGACTGCATGGAGCAACATCAGGGGAGGCTAGAACGACAGGGACGCCATCTATTTTTCTGTCCTCTCCATGAGGACAGCGTCAAGATGGCCCCATCTGGGAACCATAAAACAGAAACTTGCTAGAATCCTTACAAGGATGCAGAGGACGCCCTCCAGCACGCAGTGATCCCTTACCGAACCCCCTCCCCGCCATTTTTTTGACTATATGTTTTTTGTTTTGTTTTTTCCTCTCCTCCTCCTGTGCTGTCGAGGTGAACCCGGCTGTCCTGCCTGCCAGTTCC
This sequence comes from Raillietiella orientalis, assembly GCA_036172245.1. Classification (NCBI taxonomy): domain Eukaryota; kingdom Metazoa; phylum Arthropoda; class Ichthyostraca; order Raillietiellida; family Raillietiellidae; genus Raillietiella; species Raillietiella orientalis. Next base: position 1,929,974 of record JAYWIR010000032.1, on the reverse strand, counting down.
GGGCAGGTTCCTTTTCGTAGCTACAAGTAAAGTGGCTGGATCAAACGTCCTTTGTATTTCGAATAATGTCCTGCATGAGCGTTTCGCATCCATGCTGGCTACGATTTTCTTCGAGCTTTCAGTTCACTCAGCCTCGGTCCCCAAGTTCAAGAATTTTGATGGATCTCTCTTAAAACATCTATTCCATGTCTCGTAGCCAATGTTTGCTTTTATCGCTCAGATGAAACCAAACGTCCTGCCACAGACGTGTTGGTTTATTTTATAAATAAACGCCACGGCGTGACTGGATGTCAACCACAGCAGCACAGGAATAGGTCACCCAGCGTCATTTTGCGGGTGGAACTCGAAACCCATGACGCACCCTCAATGAGAAATGGTCGCTCCTCCACTCTCTTGCGTCGACCCTTCACGTGGGGATTCGAACACGCAACGCTTGGCACGGAGCACAGCCACGCGGTCTCCAACGCTGGTCTGAGAGATTCCCAATAAGATATCCGTTCCGTTTTTTGCTTCCTTCTTTTCCTGCAAAGACCGAAAACTCTTTGACCCTGGGAGTGGTGCGTCGCAAATGGTCCTAAACAGTTCCGCACTGTTCACCATTTGAGGCCAAGCGGATATTTAAACGCCTCTTTACAAGCAGAGAAACTTCGGAGGGCAAGAGATGGGAAGTACGCAGCCGTTCCGTGTCAGTGTTAAGAGCCTCTCGTGAACTGACCGCGAGGGGAAGATCATGAGACCTGTTTGGAAACCACACAGATGGTCGTCTAAACTTTGGATTCCTCCCTCCTCCATGCTATTCGACTCGCACGGGCTGTGCATCCTGAAAGCCTACTTATGCAGTTCCCGAAGTGCACTCTGCTCTTGCTGAGATCCTTGAGGTCAAAGTGCGAAGATGTTGGGATCAACGAGAGCGGAAACTTCAGCACAGGGGGAAGGATGGGTGGCAACTCTGCTTCGTCGTTCTGTCGGACCGAAAACCGCCGAAGGATCGAAGGGTCGTCACCTTGTCTGTACGTAGAGGAGGATGTTATAAGGGATTTCTGCCATGAAATTTCAGACCCCCCTCTCTCCCTCCTTTCTTCTTCTTCCGAACAAAAAGCATTGGGAAAGAAGAGAAAATTTGTGGTGAACGACGAAAAGGGACGAACTGCGGACTTGCGGAATTTTAGGACTCGAGATCAAGGGCTCAGATCTTCTTCCCATGCACGTCACGGATCCGGATAGAAATCTGCAGCTCTCCCGTCCTCTCAGCTCCGGCTTCTCCTCGTCCCTCTCGCGACGAGCTCCCCTCTTCTTCATGTTAAAAGTGGATCGTCTACTCTTCTCCGAAAACGGCGGGAGAATGAAAAATCAGTGAGTGTTCCAAATATTCCCGACGCTCAATGCCTCTCCTATCCTTCAGCTCCAGCGGAGACAAACTTCAGGAGTCTTCAGGGTCTCTATGATCATGACCTGATATCCCGTCTCCGTGATTTCGGCGGCGGCATCCCCAGTACCTTTCTTATCCTATGCGGGCAGGAGACATCATGGAATTCCCCCTCCCCCTCCATGAGGCACCACTAGCAGCTCCAAATCCCGCTGCTTGATGGGTGGGCACCACAGTTCCAGCACGCAAGGGCCACATCGCGTTCTCCGGAGGCATGTCGAGCAGCTCTTTCCCCAGCGTAGATGCCCTTTAATGTGGGACACTTGTGTTCGCATCGTCCGCCACCTCCCGAGTTGTCCACTTTCCCAGAAGTTTCGTCTTTGCCGCCGTGCAGCACATCACTTCCCACCTTGCCGTATGCAGGCGGCGGACACTCCCACCATGCGGAAGAAATTAGCGAGTGTCTTCACAGTCTAAGCCTTCCGACTGAGAGTACCACGGTCCGAGTCCTCTTAATGATCGGGTGGTAACAGCAAGTGGTCGCAACATACCAGAGTCCATTGTCCACTAGCAGCCTTCTCGAGACTCCCTACCAAGGCGTCGTACCTATCCGTGGAAGCGAGAGTACAGCAATCAAGCATGTCGCCTCACACCTAGAGGCAGGAGAGATTCTTCTCACCATTTGCTCCAGCTCCTCTGATAACGAGAAGATTTAGACCAGTTATTCCCAAAGTGGGTGGTACCTTCCCCTGGTGGGAAATGGAACGATTCAGGGGGGCGATGGTAGCCTCAGGTGCAATCGGGAAGCGTTGAATAAAAATAGAAGGGGGGGGGGGCGAGGGCGGTGAGAGGATGAAGAAAGAGGAGCCACCGAGCTGCTGATGCAACCCAAGAAGAATTCGAGAACGTTCTGGCAGAGTGGAGAAGGCTGCATCAGCACAGAACGCAACGGAGCAGGGCTGCCCGGGCAGATTCACGAAACCGTATCCAAGCAGATGCGGGACCATAAACGCTCGATGGGAATTTAACTGGTCCTCATGGAACGCTACGGCGAGATGAACCGGGAGCTTCAATCTGGAAGGGGTTCGAACGAGCGAGAAGGGTCCAAAATTGGCTCCTTTGCAATCATCCCCGACGTCGTCCCCTGGATGTCAGGCGCAGCAAGAGCGGGGTTGCTTGGAAACGGAACGGCCGCATTGCGGTCGTCGCGTCGGCTGACTTCTTGCGCCCTTTCGCTGTTTTCCCCCAGACGTTCCTTCATGAACGCCGCATTCCCTTCTTCATCGAGGCTTCCTTCGCGAGCTCCATCCGTCGACAGATCGTGCTGCACTGGCAGCCGGGGACTTCCCAACAAATCATGCATCATCAAGGGCCATGGAAACGAATCCACTGATCCACGTCAGTGACGATTGCAGAATGCTCCAGCTCCATGCGCAGCCACGTGTTCCCGTTCCCGCCCCAAAGGAAAGGAATCCACCGCATCCCTTCGTCATTCCGAGGCGAGAGATGATCCATCTGAGAGGTGGATGCTCTCGATCCAGGATTCCCGTGAGAATGCTCCAGGCGCGAACCCAAGAACCTTGCCGCGAGAACGGGGTTCTCGGATGGGAAAAGGACGCTGCTTCCAACAGAAAAGTATTTGAGGAATAAGGAACATCCCTATCCAAACATACGAAATTCTTCGCTTGCAGGTGGGGTCACCGAACACCCAGCGATCACACTCTCGTCACTGCTACTTCTGTCCACCTCAGTGGACTTCGAGCTTCAGTGAGGCGCCCGTAGCTGGAACCTTGATGCTGCGGCCACAGATTGCCTGCGAGCAGGTGACCGATAGAGTGGAAGAGAAAAAGTCCTTCGCTCTTCTCAAGAGGGATCGACTTGACCACCTCTTGGAAAGCCCGCGGGGAGAGACTCCACTGCACCACGCTGAAGAGACCCCCTCACCTTTGCTGCTGCAGCAGAAGAAGGATGGAATTTCGAGGAACTTGGGGATCGAGAAGACTTGCAGCATTCAGAGTAAGTTCCGTCTTCGCCGAAGATTCCTGCCCCGCTTTCGGAGGGCTTCAGTTGCGTCGGCCACCGTTGCGCAGTGGCCTCCGTGGAGCGATCTCGTGCCTCCTCTTCATCCCAGTCGATATCTTCCCAGGTTGGCAAAAAGGGACGAGGAGAGAAGGTCGGGCCTTACACGGCATCGACGAGGAGGCTGCACGAGACCTCTGTGAATCGTCGCAGGTTCGTGCAGCATCATTTCGATGAGTTCGTAAAGACCGGAAGGAGAATCCCGTGCTCCACTCGCCAGGGGGCGCCATCGCGTCCTCGAAGCGAGAATCGAGCCACTCTTCGCGCTGCCGGCAACGCGTTGGGGAGTCTCCGAGACGCCTCCTTGGAGACCCGCCCACGCGTTGTCGAATCAAGTGAAGGCGATCCCGGAAGAAATCGGCGAGACGTCGGCGGTGGTGCCAAGGGTGACTCTGCTGTGCGTGGGTTTGGTGTCGACGTTTGCCGACGGGCATTCCGCGCTGGTGACGGGTGGAAATGGAAGGACGGTGGGAAGGAGGAGGAGATGTTGCATCTCGGTTGCAATTCCGAGTACTTTAGGGTTTTCTGGGGATTGAATGGTCTCGAAGGAGTTTGAAAGGAGGATGTTGCAGCTGTTGTGAGCGCGTCCATCGATTAAATGTTGGATTGGAATGTTGAAAAGGGTCAAGAGGGTTGGAAGCACCGTGGCAGCAACTATGGGTGTGGGATGAGGAGGGTTTCACGGAGCGCAACAGGCTGGAGCGGGTGAGTTCGTGGATTAGCTGTGGGCCGAAACGGTGGGCTGGAGTGGTTAATGAGACCTCTTCAATGCTGCTGCGTGGGAGTTGGACTGCATGGAGCGAAGCGGAACTTGGATGACGTGATTCAGATTCCGCGACGCAAGAAGTTTCCGTGTTGGCGGCCGTGTGGCTGTGATCTCCGCGCGTGGCACCGAGTGTTGCCGACAACTCAGGAGGTGACGGATGGTGCGACCTCGATTGTCCCACCTCAAGGACTTTTACGCTGGGAGAAGCAGCTGGACATCCTGAACTTGCCGCGAAGTGGCCCCCAGCGTGCTGGAACAGTGGAGCCTTTCTCTTCAAGTTACAGGAGTTAGCGTTGCTGCTGCTGCATTGAGGCCTCCCTTGCAACGCCCGCCGACGTCACCGGACTCGAGGGAGCTTGGACGCTCAGAGAGAGAGGTGCGGGAAGAAGAAGACTTCCCCGCAACTACTGCTGGACTGTGCTGACCTCCAACCCCTTTGGGATTGCCTGGTGATGATCCTAGGAACTTCGGTTGGCAGCTCCAGGGACATTTTCAGACGCCTCTTCGCGCGTGGTGCTCACTGCCGCCAGTCTCAGTCCTATGCTGTGCTTGTGGGATCACAGAGGTCTGGAACGCGTGAAGAAGAAGCAGAAATGGCAGGCCATTCACTGGGCGTGTATATTGCTGTGGACCGTCTCGAGATGGCTTAGTCTGGGCGAGACACGGACGGAACTTGTCAGCATCCTGAATAGGATGCAGAGGGCTCCGGTCAGCATACTGTGGTTCCCCCTCCTCGTATGCAGCTTCCTCTCTGTTTTTGTGTATTTCTTTTTGTTTCCCCTCCCCCCACACTGACGAAGCGGGCCTCACCGATTTGCGCACCAGCTCTCCAGAAAGTACATCGCACGTGGTAGGAACCAAGGGTTCTACCACACCAATGCATTCTTAGTCTACGTAATACATACCCCGGTATAACCGGGTGATAATCATCTTAGACCAACATAGCAACCTCGTGAGGTTGCTACTGGCATTTTTCCTGTATTTTTTTCTTTAAGAAAAAGTGCACAGCACGAAGGCGGAACCAGGGTGGATGGGAGGAAAGTTCCAGAAACGAAGAAAGTCCCTTCGCCTCTGTATTTCCCGTCTAATCCCAGACTTTCTCGTTCGTTTGGGGCAAATGGTTCGCCTGTCCGCGTTGGGAAGTTCACCTGCCATGCGGGAGGTACGTCCTAGCAGAGTCGAATGGACTGTTGGCACGCTGTCCAAAGAGTATCGCCTTGATCTGAGCTGCAGAACTGCTGGGAGGAGGCGACCAGCACTCGTCCTCCCTGCCGGGGCACTGTTGAGGTCACTTCGCAGCCCTGGCGAACCATGGCGAACTCTTCAGGGCGAAAGTCTCTTTCCTAGGTCGGAGAGGTTCCCTCTGGAGTCGTGACGACACCAAAAAGCGGACAAAGAGCAAGGTCGCGGCTGCGGAAGGCATGTCCGGTGCTCGGAAAAACGCATTGGCAGGTCCTCAAAGGTGTAACGGACGACGGACACGTCGTGGCTTCATCCACTGTGGCGCCATCATCGGACTGGTGGTCTCTGCACAATGCACGGTAAAGGATGAAGTGCTCCGTCCCGCATCACGAGCTATTAAAAGACGAAGGAGCATGGTGTTGGCTCTTGTAGAAACACCTGGGAAGAGAAAAGATCAACTGAGATACTTCAAACAGCATTTAGGAAACTTCGTCTCTAACTGGACTCTTCGTGCATTTTCCCACCTCGAAGAAGCAGGGAGGTGAGTGATATCCCAGAGGATGATGGGTGTTCCAAGCGCCTCGATACGATGATGGGGATACCCACCAATCCCCGCGAAAGAACGATGCCATCAGTGCTGCCGTTTTTCCGCCGTCGGATCTCAGTGGGATCCTCGATCCAAGAGCGATCGTGCTTAGAGTAACGGAAGCTGCGAGCTGTATCTTGATCGCCTAGACCAAAGAGAACAAATCTGGAGGGGTGTCCGTCTTGGGAGGACTGGAGGAGGAAAGAAAGACCCGCGGGGAAGACGACCAGAAAGCTCCATTCCCAGCCAGCGCAATGCAACGAGGTGCCGCTTCCGTCTCCATCTGCCTTCCTTCTAAAAGGTCTGCCGTGGCGGGTTCAGGACTGCAATGCAGTGTTGTTGGTTTGCATTTGCAATCGTGAAAGAGGCAAAGTGCCATCGGCAACGCAAACGCAACACCTCAGCCACGCCATCACGCGATGCCAGTGATGAATACACAAAAGTGTCAAAGGAACGTTACGGGGTGAAACGAAATGTACGGTACACCCATGCATGCGCAGGACACAGGACCCGTCCGAGGTCCGCTTTCCGTCGTCATGCGACACGCGACTTTGATCGACGGCGCGTCGGCCAGGGGCAGGCACATGGGCGTGATGGACACCGCCGGAACAAGAAGACACGCAAGGGTGGATTCCCAGATTTCGAACGCGGAATCCAGAACGGACTCCGTCGTCATGGCGACCAGAACGGTGCCGCGGCGGTTCACCGCTTCTGCGGCGAACCCGGCCTTTTCTTCGTCCAGCTCGCTTGCACGCATCGCAGTTCGTCCGCGTTTTCCCTGGCCCGTTGCCCGACAACCGGTCGCCGAGCGCTGTTCCCGCGAGAAAGGGCTTGCCCCACCGGACCCAGGAGCACGGAGGGCTGCTGTACGAGAGGCACAGAGGAGGCTGCAAGTGCGGGGCGATTCTGGACCTGATTCGGGCGTCGGGGGCTCGGCAGGGCCGGTGCGCTCAACAACATGTCTTCCTCAGCAGGCGCGTCAACGATTATCCCACGCGGTGAAGGCAGGAAGCGGCTGCAGGTGGACCGAGGACGGAAAGAGGTGTCCGTGCGCACGCCGCGGAGCTCGGAAGCGTCCGTGTCGGGTGGCGGCCAAGGGTGCCAAGTCCCTTGCCTCGAGGACCAGCCACGAGGCGCGAAAGCGCTCGGAAGAGGCGTTGCGAGGCAGGCACGTGCTCCGCGCTGCGTAGCCGTGCGCGCTTGCGATCTCGTGGGCAACGTCGGGTCGAGGAAGGGCTCCTCCTCTGGTGAGACCGGAACCAGCTGTGGCGACCGCGATTCAGAGCAGAGAGCGCGTTCTTCTTCAGATCCTCGACTTATCTGTACAACAGCGGATGATCGTCCCCTCCAGTCCGTTTCGGAGGGGGAAGCATGCAAGAGATGGGGAAATTTCAACTCCCTGCATGAACTGCTCAAGGACCTAGACGCCTTGATTTCTGACCTGTGACCGACGTAACACCTGAGCGGGTGAATTCTCTCTCTGCGTCCGAAGCTGTTATGCGCGATACCGCGCAACTGAGGCAGTGCCTCGCTCTTGCAGGGGGCGGGGTAGAGGACTACGGTGGGAAGCGCGCGGTGGCTTGGGAGTCCTGTCCATCGAGGAGATCGGACTGCAGGAGCTGCTCCGATTCTCTCTCTGTGTAGGAAACTGTGGTCCTCCCACTGGTGTGTTCCGGCATTCCACATCCTCCAGCAATGCGTTGGGAGCGTAGAATTTCTTTCCCTGATACCATGCAACCTACGCCGGAGGACTGGGTCCGGCTACTACCTGAGACATCCGTCCTTTCTACCGCTAGCCCATCTGTGGATCTGCTGCCGCCTCATAAACTGAAACTCCTTGTAGTAGGAAGCTCTGGGGTCCTGGGTCATCCCTTTAAAAGTGCGTCCAGAGGAACTGTAATCGCTAGAATTTCCTACGCAAACCGCTGGAAGATCTGTTGCAGGATTGGACACCGCGTAGGTAGCATTCATACCCCTCGCTGGAGAGCTGTCTGCCCTCAGGGCAAGACATGACAGAAGCCAACCGGAGGGGCGGGAGTTGTCTCAAAAACTGAAGCCGAGAAACTCCTAGCCGGCTGCCAGACGAGCGAGTTGCTAAACGCCGCCACTCTTCGTTTCCGGAAAAAGGAACTCCTTCGGCGGAGTGACCAGCTCGGTAGGCCTCCCCTGAAGAACTCGTGGTGCCTCCCCTATGTATGAATACCTCCATGTTCTCGCTCCAGTGGAAACAGGATGTTCTGTCTCTGCACCAGAGATTCCAGTGCAATCCGCGCAGGCAGCACCTGGCCTCCGGGGGAGTTGCCTTACTGAGCTGTTCGAGGAACTGTCCCGAACTGCACCTCCTGTTGGACTGCAGTGCCCTCGAGGACTTGTGGCGGAGGGTCGCTTCGGCGGTTCGACAGCTCCAGGACACTGCAACGGACTTGCTGTGACAGAAAGCGGACTGAAGTAAGGCGCTGTGATCTCAATGAATAGGTTGAGTCCGCGCCACGTGTTGGGGTCAGGTTAGCAGAGAACAGAACCACCAGCATGGCAGCGACCCTCATGAGGACAGCAGCAAGGTGCCGTCATCTGCCAGTAGAAGTCGCCGGGGAGATCGCTACCATTCACAGCCGCTTGTAAAGAGAAAGTGTCACATACCAAAGACCCTGCACCCACCCACCCGTCTTTTTTTATTTATTTGTTGTCCCCTCCCTTCGTTCCGTACTTTTTGAAAGACGGCCTGCGCGCCGGTGGTCATCCTTCAGAACCCTTTTTTTTGGCATTTCTTGTTGTTTTTTGTAGGGATACCATTCCCTTCGGAGTTGTAGCTTACTTTCTTAATAAACATCCAGACGTGACCGGGTTTCCGACCTCGGTGGCTGCTCGTGGTTCCTTTTTTGCTTGGTCCGCGGAAACATGGCGATGATGGTGGTGTCTCTGTTTCCGCTTTTTCTTTTTACCTCTCTCCCCTTTCGGAACTGCCTTTCCGGATTTTCCTTCCGTGTTGCCTCGGGGGACCTCGAGAGCTGCTGAGAGTGCTGCTTCCTTTGGATCGACGCCGCCTTCCGCATGGCACTCATGCTGGGGTGCAGTGGAGAAGACGACGCTTTCCTCGTTCTTCTGCCGACGTCGGCGCTCGAGGGAGTGTGACCACTACCGGCACTCCCCGCCTTGTGCGAGTAGCACGTATTCCTTCTATTCTCTTATGGGAACACTCGACCTTCCTCATAGCTCGTCTCCGAATGGAGGCTGCTTCCCACGAATGGGTCAGCCTTACACGCTGAAATCTTTAGGTGACCAAATCTCTTTTCTCGCGTGATGGTTAGGAGACTACCCCTGGACCATTCTAGGAGCGTGCAAGCGGGCAGGAAGAAGCAAGCAGGAATGAAACTTCATATTCCCAAGAGGAGGCTGCAGAGATGACGGCCTACGGAAGCACGCAGCAAGGAGAGTTGGATCTGCGACCTGGGTTTGGGTCCATGGGCACCCAACAGCGTTGCCATGGAAGGAACGGGACTGCTCGAGTGGACGAAGTTTGCGCTGAAGAAGCGTGGGAGTGTTTGGCGGCAAAATGTGCGACAAGCTGGAAGTTTCTGCTCTCATCCCGGAAGGCGCATCTGGTGCTGGTTTCACTGGGTGCATTCGGGAGTCATCGACTTTCAAGGGGACCAGCCCATGCTTGCATTGGTCCCTGGCCCCCTGCGCTGAGTCCAGCAGGCTGATGTTTGTCTCGATCTTCTCCATGGGAACGCTCGTTGCCGTTTTGCCGCCGTCTAAGGAAAACAATACTTAGGAGGGGATTGTCGGATTACCGAGATAAAAAGAATTACGCTATGGAATCCTCCCTCGCCGGGTTCTTGGTTCTACTCGGATGATTAACTGGATCCCTCTGCCGCAGATACGCGGAGGCTGTGTCTGAGGTGGATGAATTCAGACTGCTCATGTGTGTGAGCCGAATGTGCTGCTGTGCACGTCAGCGGCAGAACGCCACGACCACTCCGAATGGACGGAAGTCCTCTTTCGGTTGAACAGTTCTGGATGAGCATCCGAAGCTGCAAGGGCGTCTTTGTCTTGAGGATCAGCTCCAGCAGAACTTGTCGAAGTTCCGAAACACTTCTCAGGAGGCTCTTGAAAGGCAAAAAAGCCAAAGGAGGAGGCACACGGACGTCCACGGGACTCTCCTGCATTTTGTCCGCATTGGCAACCGCGTGTGGCTAAGGTCTTCTCGCGTGGAGTGCCAAGCGTGACGGGTTCGAATTCTGCCCGGGGAAACGATCGGCATCAAGAAACGGGTGCTCGAGGACCCCCATAGCTTGAAGAGTCGAGTCAGACGCACCTTCTGGTGGCATGGACACTCTGAAGAGCTTCAGAGTGTTTCCAGGAATCAAGGAACTTCCCTTAAAGGCTCCCCTCCGGTTGCTGGAAATGAGTCTGCCCCCTCATTCCTGGGGTGGACCCTCCGCCGCGTGCCTTGGAGCTGGTTGGTACCTTCCTCAGTGTTCAGGGTGTCAAGAAGTGTGCGCTGCTCCCTCCGGGGAGTGATCTCTTCAGAGAAATTGGGAGGTGTCCTTTGTGAGTTCCCTACGAAGAGTAAGAGGAACAGACTCTTTCCACCAGAGCCTTCCTGGATTCAAGGGGTGGTCCCTTCGGAGCTTCCCCTTAACTTGATGAGTTGACACGCTCTCTCTGGTGGCTGTGGAACATCGTGAACAGAGTTCTGGAACCTTCAGGCGAACCGTTCTTGGGTGCTTTGCGAGCAAAAATTCTCCAAGGCAGCAGCTTCTGTTGAGTTTGCTCAGAGGCCGGCACTGCTGCATGCGGGGCACCTGAACGGAACCGCGGCACTTGTCCAGGGAGGGGATCATCGGACCACGGCAAACGCAGCTGCTTGGCGTGCCCTTGAAACGTGGCAACCCAACTCTGTAACCGTCTCGGAATTCATTCCATTCCCAGAAGAATGAACGGCTCCCGGAATGTTCTCGGAGCGATCATCTTCCGATGCAGTTTGTGGTTTCGAGGAACTTTGTCCCCCTTTTTTTTTTTTTTATCTCTGGGCGTAAACGTCGGTGCTCTGATTATTCTGTGACGGGCTGCCATGCATTTCAACGACATGTTGCACTCCCGCACTATTTCTTCCTCTCGAAAATTCCCGGAATGACCACTTACGTGTGCGTGAGGATGTATACGTATCGAATGCCCTTTAGCTCGGTGTTATCGTCTCACAGGTTTTTTTTTTTTTTGATACGGCCGTCATCATAAATGACAGTTTTTTCGAAAAGGTTTCCAAGCGAGAATACACAGCAGCTTCCCAGGACGGAATGGGGAGCGCCTAAAACGGGTGGATGGAGAAATATACGTCACGGTCAGCAGTGGAAACGGGGAAGACTTTCGCCTCATTCGAAGTAATGGGGGGGGGGGGGTTCCCCGGCGCAAGTTCGCCCGTCAGGCGAGCAATGTGAGGAAGAACTCATTAACAGCCGGGGAATAACGAAGATGGACGAAGGGATACGTCCCATGGTAACCCCTAAACAAGTTTGCAATGCGCTACTGCGGTGAAACTTTTACAGCAGCACATCTGACCTAACAGCCTCCAGTTTTTAGATCTTATGGAATGCTGCCCAGTTGCGAAAGACCGCCGGCTGACGGAAATTACTGAGAGAGAGAGAGAGGGGGGGGGGCAGAATAATTATTCCCTCTCCGCGCCTATTGGATTTTGGGAATTTTCGAACCGACGACAAGATGATTCAGCGCATTAGTGGTTCGCAGGCGGGTAGAGATGAACAATTATGACGCATGGTAACTACGAAATTGCTTTAAGAATATACATGAAAATTTAAAGCACCCTTTTTTAAATATGTCCTCTGTTATAGGGTCCTTAGACCACAAGAGTGGTCTTCATTTAGCTGTCATTGCCACCAAGTGTCTGAAAGGGTAGGAATGTATGAGGGAAAAAAATCGCGCTTACGGCCAAGCATGCGGTAGCACCTCGCGAAGATGCAGCCAAAGTTTAAAAATCCCGAGCGAACTTCTCCAAATTTCGTGTCTTCGGCGGCTTCGCCCTTATTCGTTCGCAAGACTTCGATTTCCATGAGCGCGCGCAGTGTACAGAGCTCCTCGTACGCTACGACAGCAAGTCAAGCTAATTAACCTCTGCAGAAGACGTGAGGAAGCCTGAAGGCAACGTAGGTCAACTTCGTCTCTTCGGAAGCCCTTTGTGAACGGTGATCTTTATCATTACCAAGTTCCTTAACTTCCTTTGATTGCGGATTGCCAGTGTACGGTATGCTTCACCGACGTAGCCGAGGGCTGAGCATTTGATGGGGCTCCTGATGGAGATTCCAATGTTCGCGCCTGGAGAAAGAATGACCGACTGGATGCAGAATTGCGACACCAACGTTGACCATGTATCTTCCGAATAGGTTGAATGCAAAGCTGAAGCAATCCCGGAAGGATATCTTTGCAGTGTGTCTTTGACACCACAGAGACAGCACAACGAAGCTGAATTTCTCTGATAAAGTAAGGACGGCCAACAGCACTTCGAGATGTTTCGATCCCCCTCAGGATTACCTGAGATTAGCTCGATAGCTCATATTACCCCAGGCAAGCAATGAACTCAACATGAGTGCAAGAGAGAAATGCGGAGAAGATTGCAACGATTAGCAGGGAAATTATTTCGGCACGATCGGTACAATTTCGAAGATTGCACCAATCGTTTACTCAAGAATTGGCACTTGCAAATATGGAAATCCTTTTGGGTTTTTCTGTCTTTCTCAGCTTCCCTTCCAGCTTTTTTTTTTTTCTTTTTTTGGTTCGCAAAGCACCAAACAGCCGTTTTCCTAGGGGTTCACGGAGCTTTTCTCACATTGCTCCACGGCCACCAGGGGGTGCGTGTAACTCTTTAGGTTACCCAGGAGAAACAACCCTACGAATCCAGGAAGCCTTCCTGTAGGAACGCGCTTGTTCCTCTTACTCTTCGTAGGGACGCTTCCAAATTTCTCTGAAGGAGTCGCTCCTCAAAGGGAGCAGCGCACACTTCTTGACACTCTGAACATTGAGGAAGGTACAACCAGCTCCATGGAACGCGATGGAAGCTCCATCTGCACAAACTTTCCCTTAAGTGACTTGAGGGAAAGTTCCTTGATTCCTGGAAGCACCCTGGAGGGCCAACCTCCAACCTCAATCACTTGGTCCTGACCATCGAGAAGATCGGACTGTAGGTGCAATTCTGGATTCTCTCTCCGTGTGGGGAATTATGGTCTCTCCATTAATGTGCCCCGGCACGCCATGTCCTCCAGCAATGCGTCGGCAGCGCAGGACTTCTTTCGCTGCTGCTGAGCAACCTATGCCGGAGGACTGGATTCAGCTGAGGCATATGTCCTTGTTGCTGCTAGCTCATCAGTGGATCTCCTGACTCCCCATCAACTGGAATGCCTAGCAGCAGGAAGCTTTGAAGCACTGGAGTGCCAGCTTGGAAGTGCGCCAGAGCAACTGCAACCTCTGCAGGGTCTCCTACGCAAAACGCTAGATTTGCAGAATTGGATGCAGTGGTTTCAGGTAGCAGTCACGCCCCTTGCTGCAGCGCTGTCTCCCCTCAGGGAAAACAACGACAGTAGCCAACAGACAGTATGGGAGTTTTTCTGCAACCTTGCAAAAGTCCAGAAGCTCATGAGCGGCTGCAAAACGAGCGAGTTGGTTGACGCCGTCACTCCTCGTTCCCTTCTTTTTTGGAGCCGGGTAGTGTGCAGGTGGTCATCCCGGTTGAACTTCTTTTGCATTGGCGTTTCTCGTTCCTTGGAGGGATATGTATCCCTTCAAACTTGTGGTTTTGAATGGAAGAGTCGGCGTGACCGGGTTAAAACATCAGTCACTCGGCGGGGGACTGTTTTTACCGGGTTCTACCAGCTCCTCATTGGAGCCACGAATGCCAACCAGGGTCACCCTGCAGGAGAAGGAATCGAAACCCACGAAGCGCCTATTTCTCGGTGTCGATTCCTTCAGATGGGGCTTCGAACCCGCAACCAATCGTTCCCTCGAGGCATGGCACCAGCAAATTTCCGACACCGTGAATATGGAAGGCCGAAGACCACCATATTTACGTTATCGACCACTGCTGCATGTCTTGGGAATCAGGGGGAACGGGGAATCGCCAAACCGGTAGGGAAGCAAGCGGAGGGGACTCAAGGGTTCGTGGATTTCTGGGGGAGGAGCGGTGAAGGCGCGAAACTCGGCGTCCAGGAAGAGCTCGGCTCGCTTGAAGAGGCGAGGTACTTGACCCTTCGGGTTTGACCCGCTGTTGGAGCAGATGCTGCTCTCAACCCTTGGATCTCGTGCCACAAGGCGCTCCGGGCCGACGGACAGATCGAGGAGCTTCCTTGCTTCCTTTCCACAGGCAGTCACGGAAGATGCAAGCATGTTCTTTCGCGCTCAGATGCAGGAGGGAAGAATAAGCAGGAAAGCAACGTGCTGATGCCGGAGTTTCCCTCAGGAACCCCCCGAGCTCAACACGGGAAGTTTCCTCCTCCATTTCATCTTTATCATCGGGTAGACACACGGAGGAATTATTTAGGGCATGGATCTGCATTTTGTTTTCAGCTCTTGCGAGCTATTAAATAAAAGCGCATGTTATTTATAAAGGCGATCCATGAAGCGGGATGCTATTAATAAAGTGAAAGCCATTCCTGTTTTCGAAACAGAAGGAGCAATTGATTCAGGCAATGAATTGTTTTCTAAACTTCTTCAGCAGCACTTGTCTGCGAAATAAATACGCGCATCTGTTAGGAAGCCACACAATTACAGGAGGGCATAAATCATGTGCCTCAAACTGTGCTGCAGCAGGAATCGCTCTGGGCAGATCTCCTTTGATAAAAAGATCCCGTGAAAATTGAATCCGCGCGATAAATTAAGTGGGTTCCGCGTGATTTCCCGTTCCTTCCTCAGCGCGGAGTCACTGGCTCACGGCTGGGGGGACAGACGCCTCCTTTTTCTACCTGCAGCTCGTGAACGGAGTATCGAGTTTTGGGGTTCTCGGAACAGGGAAATCCAATTTCCTCCGCGGATCCTGGAACTTGCTTCGAGTTCATTGGCTCCTCGGATAAGCGGATGCTGGCGATTCTGGATTCCTCGCACCTTTCTTTCCTTTTTCCTTTCTCTCTTTCTTTCTTGAAAACAGAATTGGACTGGTTAATTGATGGTTTCCAGGTTTCCGACGTGCACGCGGAATGGGAATGCCCGCGTGGTAGGTGAAGAGATCTCACTTCCGCTGCCGCTCTTCCGCGCGCGCGTGTTCCCCCGCTGACGAAGGAAACCTAAGGTGAGTCACTCCCGATCAATGGGACTTGAACGCAGCTCGTAGGGAAATCATAGGTCCGCGGAGGGCCTTTCGGGAGAGAAATTAGCGAGCGCCTGCTACACCTCAGTAGCTCGAGCGCACTTTGTGAAGGATGCTCCTCGTTCAACAGTACGCTCGGGTGCAGAGATCTTTCCATAGACCACCCCAAGCAACCGGCACTGAAAAATGGATGGTGCTCTAGCGTCGAGCCCGAGACCAACCGCCCAAAAGAGCCGGCAGGTTTCTTCTGGGCATACGGCTGCCAAAGGATAACCGGTTCCCTAGGATCTCACAAGTGACAGGGAAGTTTTCACCCGGGTACGTCGGGGCATTTATTTAAAGATAAAATAAACATTTACACTTTGTGTGGCTGGACCAGTGGTCCAATCATGTCCCTTTCGCATATGACCTGCCATTTAAATGGTTTGCAGACCAGTGAGGTCCACCACGGCAGCAGAGGGGAGGGACCGAACAAAAACAAAAATAAACAAAGCAAAAATAAAACCAGTTTGGGGGACAGGGCTGCGGGAAGGGATCCCAGTCTGCTGGGGGCGATCCTCTGCATCCTTTGGAGGATTTCGACAAGGTTTTGCTTGATATCGACGTCCAGGTGGAACCATCTGACCACTTTCCGCAGAAAGCGGAGAGCGAAGTGGATGGCGTCCCTGTGGTTGGTTCTTCTGTTGGTGTCGCTCCACGCCGTCACGATTCCGACGAGACAGCAAAGTGCTGCAGGGCGTCCCGCACAAAGAGGAGTCGCACAACGCCCCTGGGGTTGCCGCCGAGGGTTCCACGGGTCGTGACAAAGAGTTCCCAAAGGGACCAGATGACGGTAGAGATTGAACGGGAGGACACAGTGCAACACCAGGAGTGCCAACTCCTGCTGTTCCAAGGGGAGGGTGCAGTGTCCATGAGCATCGAGGGCTACTGCAGATCTTCCACCGGACGTCCTAGTGGCTCGCTCCAGCGCAACAGTCCTCGAGGAAAGGGGGAGGGTGGCGGGGAGTGGTAGGGAAGTTATGACGCGAGCTTGCCTGGAGCCATGAACCGTCGCAGATTGTGCTGGTAGAAGTAGTGAATGTTCCAGTGAGATCCTGGAGGTCCGATGTGGAGAAGGGCTCCAGGCGAACAGACTTCAAGCAGATTTAGTCGATCTGAAGTCCTCGGAGAAAGACTGAGACTCTACCAAGACCAAGGAAAACTCGAAAAAAAAATGTCAGTGGCAATACGGGTATGACCCTGAGCCAAGACCATGACAGCGTCCAGAGCAGCAATCAGTTTGGAAAATGGAGATTTCAGACTGTGGCGAAAATACAAATTTCCTGGGAGGATCTGAGATGGAAGGCATCGGGGCCTCTATACCGCATTTCCAAATGCGTCGCTTCGACTCTACGAGACTCCTGCTTCCCTCTCAAAGATTGAGGAGCGGGTAGATGACAGTTCACGCGATCTTGCGTGATGCATGCTGGCGGCATGACGAGATGAAGAGCGGATGGAAGTAACGCAAGTGCCGGCTCTGCTGAAACTTCCGAAGTCGGGGAAGTGATGCGGCGTGGATGGAGATCCGTCCGGAGCTGATGAACGAAAACTCGTTTTCCGAATGGGACGTCCACTCGATCTGGCATCGGCTACTCCTCCTGCATCCTTCACATTTGCAGCATGGCTTCACTTGTGGGCTAAAGGATGCATCTTGAGATCCTCAGCCTCCAGTTGCTGAAAAGAATCGTCTCTGTCTCTCACTCATCCGAGAGGAAGTGCGTGTTCCATGAGGACCCTGCTTCCAGTTCAGAGTTAAGATGACCCGAGAAAATCGTATAGTTGACAGTTATGGCGTTTCTCCATAGCCATCGGAATGGAGTCGCATCTTCACCATGGATGTTGCATCTGGCAATCAGTGGAAAAGTTTGGAACAGGAAGCAGTTCTGGAATTTCACAAGGGGTTTGAAAATCTTCTGCAGGAATGAAAGTGGCGATCTCGTGTGTGAAGGTTACTCGGTGCTTTCTGATGTTCGGACGGCAGAGAATGAGGGAGAAAAGAATCAGTAAGGTGAATGAGGAAAGATCATTGAGATCTTTCCAAAGCTCTTTAAGAGATTCCCTCGAGGGAATCTTTCGAGCGAGCGTTGATACAAAATACAGATGCCGCTCACATGTTGGCAACAAGGTTTGGATTCGCATCGAGAGCAGTTCTCGAAAATCACCCAGGAACATCACGAGAATCGCTGAAAGAGGATGAGAGAGAGGAAAAAGGAATGGAAGAGGAGGAAGGTTTGTAGGAGGAAAGGAAGGCAGACAGATGGGTGCGGTCAGCAAACATGAGCGCTTGAGTGTCAAATCTTCTTAGCAGAAAAGATAGAAAAGCCATGAGTCTTTACGTGATGCTTTACTTGTTGGCCGTTTGCAGGAATCTCAGTTGCAGGAGACGAAAAGGATAAGAAGGATGCCAGCCGCCATCTCAGGGCGGCCGTTCGTTTAGAGATGAAATTTCAAGAGGATCTTCTGCCACACCCCTCTCAGCTCGGAGGATTCGTCTTTAAGGCAGAGGATGTCTGAATCCAGCCGCAAGAGTGGCGCCAGAGGTGCTCCAAAAGCAATGTCTTCCTGGAGGCGAACAAAGGAGTGGTCTTCTCTCCATGCTTTTCCTCTGCAACTCATAAAAGGATCTGAAAGATTCGAAATGATTAAGGCGGTATCGAAACCAGTGTGTCCTCGTGCCAAGGCTCTTCTCTTCGCTTCGGAGAGTTCAGGCTATCCTGTCTTCGGAACTTCCAGAAGGGTAGCCAGTTCCATGTCACAAGGATCCTGTAAGCGGAAGACAGAGTGTTGTACTGCCCGTTCTGAGTCAAATAACCCCCCAGCTGTATGATCCCTTTCTTTCAGCAGGTCCCGATGATGATTTATAGGTCGGATTCCGGAGTCTGGGGTTCACATGAGTTGTAGAAACCACTACAGATTCCTCCTCATTTCTTTTCTGACCACTCGGAAGAGAGGTCGGAAGTCCTCTATAGAACCCGAGGATTCATGGCCACCTAGCGCGAGTGTAGGGGATGCTCCTCATAGCAAGCCCGTAGACACCAAAAACAGAGGTTATGTCGCGAAGGCGGCAAATACTCTGGAACAGGAGGGAAAACGGAACGTTCCGTTCACTTTCCAGTAAAGCAGCTCCCGGGAACCAGAAGATTTTACCCGTTCAGAACCTGAAAGATCCCGCAGCACCACGCAACCACAGGAGGGCGCACGAGAGACAGTGATATAACAGAAGGATAAAGAGACTGCTAGTAGCAATCGTTCACACTCTCCTCTGAAATGACGAGGATTTTCCAGGCGGTGAGCTGAGAGATGGTGGCTTTTTTTCAAGGCTTTTTGCAAGAGCTGCGGCGGTGTTCCCTTCCCTGCCAGGCAACGCATCCGCCTGAATGTTGTGCTGACAGCTACTCTGAGGTCTGCGCTAACTGAGCTCCTCGAACGCTGTCTCCTTTCTAAATGGGTGGGTGGCTCCATGAGGATGCCGATAAGGACGTCAGTGTGAAAGATGAAGGGATTGTCACGGGGTCTGGCCGGTCGGTTGCTTCCATCAAGAGTCCATCTCCTGTAACAGTGCACCCAGACGGTCCAGGGCCTCCATCCATCTCGGAGTACTACAGGAGTCTTACTTGGTTCAAGAAGAACTTCCACCAAGGCGCCGGTAGAGAAACTTCTGCGGCGCTTGCGTGGAAGAATTGCTGAAGAGGAGAAGGCAAAGGAATGTGGATCCAGGGCTTCTGTCGGTTCCCAGCTGCATCCTGGGGACTCGCTGGGAGAAGAAAGTGAGTTCAGCCTGCGCAAAGATCTCCACAGGGAGAACCAATGTATGAGAAGGCGGAGGTAAGCATATGAGAACGCGACGGCGAGGACAGGCCACCTGACGGTCTGCTAGATGACCGCATGTCTCTTAGCAGCCAGGCTAAGAGAGCTCCTCGTCATCATCCCGCGCTGCACACGCGGAACTCAGGCTACCGGGTACCACCGTCTTCGTGGTCGTTTCCGCGTACCTGAAAAAGGGGGGTGGCCACGAAGACTTCACCCTTTTCCTCAGCGGCCAGCACGCCGCCATCTTGACAGTGCGGAGGAGTCTTTCTCGAAACGAGCAGCGTCTCCAAGCAACTCCAAGGAGGGCGCCCGTTGCGGAATGGGGAAAAAATTCTTCCCCGTCTGCTTCCGGAATGTTCCAAGGACTGCTTCGAAGACGGGTGCACATGGAGGCGACACTTCGACCGCCAGTGGCGCCTCGGTTCCTGCCCACAAGAATGCTTCCTCCGCGGTCACCTGCCACCACCCGAGGGTCATTGGACAGTCGCCCTCACGAGAATCCCTCGAAGAATTGGCCCAAACTTCAACGCGAGATGCAAGCTGGAGGGCATCTGTGGAACAGAACAGGCTGTAGCCACGGGCAGCATCCCACTTCCTCCCATTCCGTCTCTCCCTGACCCGGGCTTCAAGGCAGCCTCTAAGGCTTGGAAGTCTCCACGTCGAAACGCA
Organism: Raillietiella orientalis; assembly: GCA_036172245.1. NCBI lineage: Eukaryota > Metazoa > Arthropoda > Ichthyostraca > Raillietiellida > Raillietiellidae > Raillietiella > Raillietiella orientalis. The sequence goes on along the minus strand of JAYWIR010000032.1, from coordinate 1,910,167 downwards.
GGACTCGGTGCGGCGCAATTGAAGGCGATGAAAAACTGCTGCTGGAGGTCAGCTGATCGAAATGGAAATCCTTTAGGATTTCCCTGTTTGTCTGTCCACTTTTTTTTTTCCGGACTTTCTGCCTTTTGGGCCTCTGAGTCCTCAAGAACCGTCTTAGGGGAGCTGACGGAGCTCCTCGAAACCGTTCGCGCCATTCGAGCGTCGCCAACCTAGGGAGAAGACCCCGGGAGAAGACCACCATTTGAAACCGGGAAGGCACCGAAGGGTGGAGTCCGCTTCTCTTACGATTGGAAGGGAACTTCTTCCTCATCCTCTCCGGAGGGAACTCGGAAAGGGTCGACTCCTGGAATTTCTTCTCCGGTTGAAATTCCGAAGCAAGGGAACAGGTCCCTGTTTCCTATTCTTCGCAGGACCCCAAAGGGAGGCTTCCGGATTTCTCTAAGGGGCGATCGACGAAGGGAACAGCGCGCTTCTTGACACTCGAGAGAGGCAACCCCCCAGAGGAGGGGTATCGACCAGTCCCATGAAACGCCATGGAGTGCCCTCTCCCGAGCAGGTGCGGACGGCTCTGTTTCCACAACCGGAGGAGAACCCCGAAGAGGCTCCTCGATTCCTGGTTCCAGAACCCTGGAAGAAAGAAGAAACACGGTCAACGGGAGTAGCTGTGGGTTTGCGACCGCCACTAGTGCAGCACCCGAAGCTTCTAAGGTCAACCAGCGCCATCTTGCAGGGGTAACTCGAAACCGGCGACGCATCTCTCACTCTCGTCGTCGCTCCTCCACGTAGGGATTCGAACCCGCGACTCCAGGTGCCACGCGCGGCGACCGGTTCGGGCCTTCATTCTCGTGGAAACAGCACGGGTGTCTCCAGGAACGTCGCGACCTCAGGCAGACTTGCATCCTTGCTTCCTCTAAGCCTTTAGCGCATCTTCTCGGGAGACACACGAGTGGGCCTCCTGCCGCCCTCAGAATTTCCACCCACGGCGGGTGGAGGCGACGCTCGATGATCGGAGGAAACGGCGAGGACGACAACACAGGCAACACAGACAAACTCGATGCAGACCTCTTCTAACGCGGACGAGTCCCTCTAGAGGAGAGGACGGGACCCGCCGCTACCCTAGCCTCTGCACCGTCGTTCCGAGGGAAAGGAACGACGGCTAGCAGGGACGGAGGGAGGGGGTTGCGCTGCACCATCGACGGTAGGAGAGAACGACGGATGGACCAACTGGCCGACGCGACCCCTCCGACGACGAGGACTCGAGGCGCACCGCACCGAGGCGGCTGATCTCGCGATGAAGGAGGAGGTACCGTCGTCTTCGTGGACACCTCCGTGTTCCTGAGGGAGGTGAGGTGATTCCGGCCAAACCAGGCGGCGAGAGACTCCGGCACTGCATCGGATCACACGTGTCCTCTTCCCGTCCCTCCGTTGGCTATCTTTGTCCGTGTTCTTCCCTTGTCCTCAGGGGCACATGACGATTTCCTTCTGGTGGCTTTTGCCAGGGGCGCCCTCTGAGAAGGCTCTGCAGTCTCCTTCTAGGTGTGCCGAGCTGAGGGGTCCTGACCCGCCGTTTTCCATTTGAGAAGAGTGTAGGACGGGACGGACGCACCTCTGGCAAAATGATAAAAAGGAAAATCTCTTAAAGAGGGAGCAGTCAGAGAGAAGTGACTTCCTGCTCCAGGTTTGCTCACCACCCTGGACGCTCTCCGGGAAGCGCAATAGTAGCGCCTTTGCTCTAGAGGCAGTTGGTGCTTCCCAGCGTTAGAGAGAGCTTTTTTTTGTTGGTAGTGATCGCACAAGAGGGATAGGGGAGGATAGTTTCGATAGGAACATCGTCGATTTCTACTCATTCGGAGATGGGAAGAACCATCAAAGCAAGCCGTTTCGCGAAAGGATAAGAAGGAAGCAGGCGGTACAGCAGGGGAGGGATGCTGTGAGGATGAGCAACCAGTAAGCGGTCCAAAAAAAAAGTTGAACGTCAGGGATGAGAGGAAGTCAGGGAGGACTTGGCGCCGGTGCGACTGCTCGTCTTCTTGCGTCCGATACTCGCAGAGTACGCGTGCGGAGATAACCCACGCTGAGAATCCGGTCGTCGTGGCAGCGGCGAAGGGAAGGGGCATTTCGGTCTCGATTTGTGAGCTCGTCCGCTCCTCGATCCGCTGTTACATCCACAGTGGTGCAGACGGATGCCGCGAGCAGGGCACAAAGTCGGGCGGTGGCGACACGAGGTAGTGGGAGGAGAACCGCGACCTCGACTTCGGGCGAGAGCGGAGCCCTCGGGGACGGAGCACGGGAATTCTTTGGCGAGGTTTTGGGAGTTCCTGGTGGCGCCGCCCCACGCCCGGAAGGAACTGACAGCTCTTCTCACTGCGTTCCCGGAACGGAGGGCAGGGCTTGGCATCCGCGGCGCCCCGCCACCTCAGGGACGGGAAGAAGTGCCACGTGCATTCCAACCACGAGCATCCGCGCGCTCTCGTGGTCCACGGACCGCAGCGCCTCCGGATGGACGGGACCAAACGGGTGCAGGAAGGTTGTCCGCGCCATACGGCGCTCCTGGCACCTTCCTGAGGCATCTTCCCGTCTGTCAGCCCTCCCGACCGCGACCGCCGCCACCCTGCCTGGTAGTTTTCTCCCTTTACGCCGGATGGCATCGGTGCTGCGGAAGCCGTAAGAGAAAATACCAAATCAGAGTCCAGAGAGGGTGAGACTGGAGTCGTGCCATTTCAGAGGGTGGAAGGGAGGAGGCACTCTGGCGCAAGCGTTCCTCGCCACTGGCTGCAGTCGGAGATCCGTGAGTTCCCGACGGAACTTTGCGCGCCTCCAGCGTTGCCACCCGGTCAATCCAGAGCGTTGATCGAAGGGGAAGAAGAAAAAAACTCACAGCGTTGTGGTCCTCGTTGGCGGTCGGGTGGCTGCGGTCTTACGGCGTGGCACCATGCGTTGCGGGTTTGAATCCCGCCCGGGGAATGGGTGATGGCCTTTGCGTAGCTAAGCGTGAGTGGCGTTAATCTACGAGTGAGGTCCCCCACGTCGTAGGAGCAGTCTCATTGGGCTTTGGTGCAGGTTCGAAGCTGGAGCTACCCGGACGCTCGAGGCAATGATACACCGCGCTGACCTCTCTGACCTGAAAGTCGACGGCGGAACTCGAATAGCTGATTTCAAACCTTGGCAGTGCCTTTTCTCCTGAGGAGCTCTTCCATGGGTCATTTCCATCGATTCTGTCTTGTGTAAACTTGACCCAAATGGATGTGGCAGGCGAGGCCATGGACTTCGAAATATGGGTGGTGCGTCGTGGGTTTCGAGTTCTCCATGCAAGATGACGCTGGATGACCTCTTCTGGTGCGGCACTGGTTGACATCTGGACACGCTGATGCGTTGATTTATAAAATAAACCTCATGTCTTTAGCAAACATTTGATCCTGCCACGTTACTTATGGATACGAACAGAAACCCTCCGGGATCTGGCACGCAAGCCAGCAGAGTTCGCCTCGGCAGCACAGGGTAAGGGGAGACAAAAAAAAACAAAAACAAAAACAAAGCAGAAGAAAACAGTCAAAAAAAAGTGTCTACAGCACCTGGGTTACCAGGCGGTCTCCCATCCAAGTACTAATCAGGCCCAAAGCACGATGATGGTACACTGAAAAAAGGAGAGACATTCCAGAAGCAAACTGAGCTGGCAGTTCCAGGACCTCTCCAAATTACTTGTGATGCTACTGACCATCGTGATTGCTCAGACTCCAGCTGCAGTACGAAGCAGTTCAAGAGCACCGTGTCGGGCCAACAAACGGGTGAATAAATGTACATCTTCGAGGAAATAATCAGTGATCTGTGCCCAGAATGTTATGCTCGAACAAAGTGATGCTAATGTGATGGTGTGCCGGAACACCTTGCTTTGTCCCTTGTCGCCGCCGACAGGTCAAGAAAAGGGCAACACTGGTGAGGGTACGTGTGTGTGTGGCACTGGTGAAAGCCGGAAACCCTGGATGCCCCATTAACTGGCCGGGATTGGGTGTTGACCCTTCGGGAATCCTTCCAGGAATCAAGAAGCCAGTTTTCCAGCAAGTGGTGGGGGGAATGTATTGATCAATAACAAATGTCACGATGGCAACAACATCAACAAATCACATTCGTTCTCCCACGCCCCCTCTGTGGATTCCCACAGTTTGCTGTTTTGCACAAGTAGTGTTTCCAATGTCACCATCGGGGTGGTTTCCTCGGTTAAGGGTCAGTGGAGGCTGGAGGGCAGTAAACTTGCTCGTTCGCGATCTTCTGCAAGATTTAGCGGTACGTCCAGGCGGGAATTCTGCCGCAGTACCTGATCCCTATTTCTCGCTTTATCAGTCCTTCTCAGATGTTGGTGGCGGGATCTGTGGCTCCCATGTTCCTCCTCTTTGCCATTCTTATCACGACGCGCATAATGAAGAGGCAATGATGGTCCGAACCACGGGATTGTAGTGTGGGACATTTGCATTCCCGTCGAACATTCCCGCAAAGATGTTCAGTTTTGTGGTCTTCTGCAGGCCGCTCACCGCCTTCAGCGTGTTCCAGTCCCGGGCAGGTGAGGACGTGGAATTGGGTTTCCCCGCTACCACAAGTCTTGGCAGAGCTCGTCTTGGATGTTGCCAGTTCAGTGTGCTGCTCTTCCCCCCCTCAGGATGCCTCCGTAGTAAAACAGGGAGAGGTCGTCTAGAGTGCCTGATGGTGGGTCGCACCTGAAGACTGTGGTTGCAACCGCTTGCAGGTTCATCATCCTGGTCCATTATCCATTGGCAGACCTGGTGAGGACGTCTCCCTCTTCCGGACAGCTGTCCTTCATCACTTCGGGGATGCTGACTTTGGTTGCCAGGATCCAATCGTTGGATGCCTGATGCTTCCAAAGCTCTCTCGTCTTGCACGTGGATCTCCTCATGGAGGAAGGAAGGATCGATCTCAGAGGAAGCAAGGATGCAAGTCTGCCTGAGGTCGCGACGTTCCTGGAGACACCCGTGCTGTTTCCACGAGAATGAAGGCCCGAACCGGTCGCCGCGCGTGGCACCTGGAGTCGCGGGTTCGAATCCCTACGTGGAGGAGCGACGACGAGAGTGAGAGATGCGTCGCCGGTTTCGAGTTACCCCTGCAAGATGGCGCTGGTTGACCTTAGAAGCTTCGGGTGCTGCACTAGTGGCGGTCGCAAACCCACAGCTACTCCCGTTGACCGTGTTTCTTCTTTCTTCCAGGGTTCTGGAACCAGGAATCGAGGAGCCTCTTCGGGGTTCTCCTCCGGTTGTGGAAACAGAGCCGTCCGCACCTGCTCGGGAGAGGGCACTCCATCGCGTTTCATGGGACTGGTCGATACCCCTCCTCTGGGGGGTTGCCTCTCTTGAGTGTCAAGAAGCGCGCTGTTCCCTTCGTCGATCGCCCCTTAGAGAAATCCGGAAGCCTCCCTTTGGGGTCCTGCGAAGAATAGGAAACAGGGACCTGTTCCCTTGCTTCGGAATTTCAACCGGAGAAGAAATTCCAGGAGTCGACCCTTTCCGAGTTCCCTCCGGAGAGGATGAGGAAGAAGTTCCCTTCCAATCGTAAGAGAAGCGGACTCCACCCTTCGGTGCCTTCCCGGTTTCAAATGGTGGTCTTCTCCCGGGGTCTTCTCCCTAGGTTGGCGACGCTCGAATGGCGCGAACGGTTTCGAGGAGCTCCGTCAGCTCCCCTAAGACGGTTCTTGAGGACTCAGAGGCCCAAAAGGCAGAAAGTCCGGAAAAAAAAAAGTGGACAGACAAACAGGGAAATCCTAAAGGATTTCCATTTCGATCAGCTGACCTCCAGCAGCAGTTTTTCATCGCCTTCAATTGCGCCGCACCGAGTCCTGCGTTTCGACGTGGAGACTTCCAAGCCTTAGAGGCTGCCTTGAAGCCCGGGTCAGGGAGAGACGGAATGGGAGGAAGTGGGATGCTGCCCGTGGCTACAGCCTGTTCTGTTCCACAGATGCCCTCCAGCTTGCATCTCGCGTTGAAGTTTGGGCCAATTCTTCGAGGGATTCTCGTGAGGGCGACTGTCCAATGACCCTCAGGTGGTGGCAGGTGACCGTGGAGGAAGCATTCTTGTGGGCAGGAACCGAGGCGCCACTGGCGGTCGAAGTGTCGCCTCCATGTGCACCCGTCTTCGAAGCAGTCCTTGGAACATTCCGGAAGCAGACGGGGAAGAATTTTTTCCCCATTCCGCAACGGGCGCCCTCCTTGGAGTTGCTTGGAGACGCTGCTCGTTTCGAGAAAGACTCCTCCGCACTGGCAAGATGGCGGCGTGCTGGCAACCTAGGTGAAGTGCAGAGACATTTGTCAGAGTGTCCCTGTTCTCGGACATGTCGCAGTGTGTGTACCGGCCGGAGGAAATTCCAGACGGCTGCATGATGCTGTGCTTTCTTTTTTCCTTGGCCCCCATGCAGGATAAAGAAAAAAAAAGAATAAGAAAAGAAAGCGGGAGATTAACGGAGAATAACGCCAGGGCTGCCAACCGACGTGGGAGGATGACAGACAGAGGCATGAACTCTATCTGCTATGAAGTTTCTGAATTTCTCGAACATGACTTGCGATCTACCACTCTTTAAAATGTGGAAGGGGGACTTGAAATTTGGGAACCCTGACTCAGTGGTATCGTTACTTCCGAAAACCATATCGGACCGTGGAAGGTGCAAGGCACTCTTCGAGCACTCGTTGGAAATCTGAAGCATTTTGCAGCACTTATTAAGGATGGCTGAACTTTCGCACTAAAGATTTATGCTGAATCGATGGTTGAGGACGGAATTATTCGAAGGATTCCATGAATTGGAATGTTGCAGTGGACTCAAGAAAGCATTCGAAATGGGAAGGATGCAAAAGTGCGCGATAAGTGTCGGTACGATGATTCAACGCCTGAACGTTTTCCGGGAATAATTCGAATTGGCAAGTGTCCCGAACATGATCCTCTGTGTCACTGAGGATTCGTGTTTCCAAGCTCTCAGAGAACAGGAGCTTCTGAAAGGCGTTCAGAACGTCTGCTACAATTATTATAGGATCGACATGTTAGGTCTAAGAAACTCCTGAGGATCGAGTAAACTTGGAGACCACACTTCAGACAAGAACCTCGAGAACATCAAGTGGAATAAATTAGTCCTTTTTTCTGAGAATCCAAATCGGTCTCGTGCGGAAGGAATTTTCAGCAACAACCTTTGCCAAGTCAGAATGGTAAGGAGGATGCTCTTTAGATAATCTAGCGGCCTTAGTATGAAGACGATAGGTTGCGGCGGTAAAGAAATTCGTTCCGGAGTACTTAAAATTGGGTCAATATACCCGAAGATTTATCCCCATTCATGCATCAGGAAGGACAATGCCCAACAGGGGTACCAACAGATATCCCATTTCAAAAGTGGTAGCTATGGCGGCTTCCCTGGTTTAGAACCAATAACTTTATAGCTCACACGGAAGAACCAAGATCAAGGAGTAAGGCAAAAGTGATGAACATCTGTCCAGCAGTGGCACTGTGGAAAGGGTAAGGCAATAAGGCTCCACGTCTGATCCATGGACCCACAGCTTTCAAGAAGGACACCAGGGCCGCTGCGTTTCCAAATTCCCATGGATGAAGCACCCAGCAAAACGGTTACAAGGGTATTGTGGAATGCAGCAGGAAGATTTCTGTGAAAGGGATGTAAGAAGCTGGACAGAGTGCGTCGGCAAACACCGGGTGGTTAGGAAGGTATTTGGAAGTGACCAGCGTAGGCGGCACCAACAAAATCCAGTCCTTGATCCCATCTCAATTGAAGGAAATGTATTCAGACGACAGAAGCCAGACGACCGCGTCGAGTCGTTCGCCGGGGTTCCTAGCAGGAACTCCATCGAATGGACGCCGTCGTTGTCTGGGGAACTCTGACATTTGTCAGAGTCTCCGTTGTCGCAGCCAAGCGGAAGCTGGTAAAAGACGAGGACAACTCGCGTCGGTGAGAAAGATGCTCCAGCGCATCCGCCAGGAAGAGCAAACCCCTGCTCCACCTTGCGTCGATACACGCGCAGTTCCTGAACAACATGGAGCGACGCAGGATTATCCACCACGTGGACAAATCTTCCAGCAGGCTGCATGCGAGGACGCACCACAAGGACGGCTGCAGCCGCGCGTACTGCCACAAACGCCACTCAAGAGGTGCTGCGACGCACCTATGGGTTTCAAGGACTACCAGTGCAGCCTGTGCTCCTGTGCCACCAGCCACAGGAGCAACATGGAGAGATACATGAAGACACGGCACTTCGTGGCGTGCGACGCCGCGAAAGAGTGCGCCTTCGTGTCGCGTCCTGCCTTCGGCTTCGTGCCGGCGAGGGTCTTTGACTGTACACTGCACTGTATCCGTCACTTTCTATCTCGCCGGCAATGACCCAGGCACTCGACGTGGCCAATTCTATGTCCAGTACTGAGGATGATTCGGGGCACTTGTTGTCTGAACGCGTCTTTGCCCCGCGGCGGCCAGTGCTCGCAAGAGCGCCGCGAGAGGGCGGGCCCGGCGGGGTCTGCCTGTCCAAGGTCACACGAGACAAGCTCGGCCTACTGTCGGCGGACGTCTTCCTGAGGCATTGCATGCACAAGAAGTTCAGGAGAGCCCTCAAAAACTGTGTCAAGCAGGGGTTGACAGCGTGAGAGAAACTCGCGTTCCGACACGCCTCGAGCCAGTCCCCTAGAAAAGAGTCGCCCACGAATCGGGAAGAAGGCATCCATCGTCTGGGGCAACCACCCGAGCTGGAAGGCGTTCCAGCTCGGGTAGTTACCCAGTCGGCTCGCCCGGTGTCCAAGCTCCACTTCCGGAGTCGCTCAAAGAGGAGGTACCTGGTACTGCTGCTCCCCAGGAGACTGAAAAAGGGAATGCCATCTCGAAGGGGGCATGCTCGGCGGTGGAGCGCTTGGGTATCCAAAAGACCGTCCAGTGTTGAGTCCACGCCAAGGAGTACAGGGAGGCGAAATTTCCGAAATGAACCGGAAGAGGAATGGGAGAGCCTGCGGCGCGGAGTTACCTGTCCGAGATGCCATGGAATTTTTTGTTTTTGTTTTCCTCTGCCGCTTCCGTCCGCTTGCTGGCTATGGTCTCAAATCTTCGGTTTTTCATTTTTGAGAGAGAGCAAATCTTCAGCAGGTGTTTTGTTCCTTTCGCACGCACGCATCCCTGCGGCCGAAGACTGGGGAACACGAAGCGGCGGCGTGGATCTGCAGGCATTCACGCCGCCTCGGGAGAAGCCCGAAAGAAACGCAAAAAAAATCCATCTCTTTGGTCAGACGAAAGAGAGATGCTCATCCAGCTGCATCAACGAATTTTCGCTCCCAAACGGATGCTTCTTGCTTCGCCTCCACCGTTGGTCGCTGACGACCTGACTTTTTTCCTTTCCCCGTGGAAAGGGAAAGCGGCCAGACGGCCTATGGACCGCGCATTTCGTCCAGCCTGGAGAAGGCGAATTGTCCTCCGCACCGGGGCGTGCCAGCCGCTGCCAGCCGACCCCGTCCCTTCCGCCCGTTCGATCCGGCGCCTAGGGAGGAGCGCCTGCGCGGAACTCGATCCACTGTGGAAGCACTCGGCGCCACTCCTCGATCAGCATGCAGGGCGCGTTGCGTCATCCTCGAGCTAAATGCTGCGCAGCCGCTACCGCGAAAGGAAACCCGTTAGTTTTCCGCTTTACGATCCCGGGCAGCGCCGTCCTCTGCCCTCCTTTAGCAGCTGAAACTTTCCAGAGGATCCTCCCCTCTGTGCTCCTCTGCTCCCGCATTAATATTCCCTTCGCTAGCTCCCGGCGTCCCTCAATGCACCATCCATGGAGCGGCCTTGAATCAAAGAGGAGAATTTCCACGGAAACTTCCGCCTGAAGCTCGTCTTCGGCAAGGGGAGGCGACGGTCTCAGAGACCGATAACTTTGAGGGCAGGCGGCGAATAAATAAATTCTCGGAGACGCCACCGGAAGAGATTCGTCGGTGTCCCAGAACAGCAGGCGGCAGTCGAGAAATGCGCCGTTGATTTGCACCGTGCTTTCGACAAATCGCGAAGTTCAGACTGGAGGAAAGGGTGAAGGGACTTCTGCAGCGCCACCTTCCCTCGATCTCGCCACTTCCTTCACGAGGTGAGCAGATTCACCTCGGTCATCTAGAATAAATCAGCAAAGAGGCGGAGGACCCGGGAATGGATGGGAACTGCGAGAGGAAAGGGATTTCCAGAAATTTCGCCCGATCTGTCCCATGGTTCCGTCTCCGTGTTGTGCGCCTCCCCGGCCACAAACCTGCCTCTTGCCATCCAAGATACGCCATGCTCCTCTCACCCAGACTCTTGTTGCTTGGGGTGCGTTCGGACAAGAGGCTCAGTTCCAATACTAGGTTTCCTGGATGACAACCGTCCGACGTGAAAAAAGGCCCAGTAGATCAATGGGAGTGGGATGGATCGACGTAACGGTGACGGTCCACGACGGCAGACGCCGGCGTCGGCAAGGGATGGCAGGGAGGGAATGTCCCCCGGTACAGCGTGGTCTGTCCACAGCTGCCCCGAGGCAGTTGGAGCGAGGATGACGACGAATGTCCTCCTATGTCGGCAGCCGCGCTCTTCTCACACCGAGGCTTCCGCTACTCCCCGCAGGTAACAGAAGCGAGAAGACCACCTGTGAGTCCGAAGTTTTCGTTTCATCAAAGTCTTGGCAGCGGACGACCGCAAGCGGCGCGTACTTTGCCTTGCAGGTGACTCTGTCGACCTCGGACTGGATGTCGGGAGGGTCGATTTCGGCAGTGTGAGTTGCCGAGTGAGAAGACGACGGTGGTCTCGAAGACTTTCGTTCCAGCTTCGACCCTGTGCGACTGCCTCGGCAGCTTTTCCCTAGCCGGAGCCTTGAGGATGGTGCGCACAGAAATGGCAGGCAGACCTGAACGGCTCTGCCTTCCCTATCTTTCGGCTGGCAGAGCACCATGTTCGAGCCTTGGCAGGTTCCGTTTCCTCGAGGAAGAGCAAACGGGAGGAGACGAGAAAGGCTGAGGCGTTTCCAAGGATGGGTTCTCCTGGTGCGAACCGAGGAAGAGGCTGCTCGCTGACCTGGTGGGCGGAGGGAGAGTTTGCGCCATCCCAGGCAATCGGCTGTGGAGGGCGAGAAGCGAGAAGTCCACCGGCGAGTCCGAAGAGCGGGATGCATCATTTTCGCATGCTGCTGAAATGCAGGTCCACAGAGTCTGGCGTATCCCGAGAGCACGCGAGGACTATTCTTGCAGTGCTGTGATTCCTTGGGTGATCCTCTCCGTAGTGGCTCCGTGACGACACTCTCCATTTCGGCGGAGGCTGCCAGGGTTTCGAAGTGCTCCTTGGAGAACTATGGGAAGTGTGGCGATGGTGGGGGTCTTCAGAATCTGTTTCTTATCTAGCCGGAGATGGCCAAAACAGCCGATGGTTCTGTGTGCCTCGGCACATCGTTCTTCCCTCGCAGAAGAGCGCTGGTCTTCTGCATTGGTCTTGGAGCAGGCAGCACGCACGCACATGCAGCAGCGCACGTGCGTGCGTGCTTGTCTTCTCGTTTTCCGTACCACAAAAGACCAAAAAGGGAGCGCTGGTGGATTATGTCACAGGATCAATTTGGGGAGCGCAGGGAGCTGGAGTGACTCATCTTTACCTTTAATGGACTTCTATCAGGAAACTATCATTTCGGATTGTCATTCGATACCAAAAGCTCTTGGCGGATATGGTGGACATTAAAGACAGGTTGGGAACACCAGCTTTTCTCTTGACCAACGGTTGCCAACTATCTCGTCGTGGTGTGTCGCTCACATTCTGCATTCGAAGATGCAGAATCCTCAGAAAGGAGAGTGAAAATGGGAATGGGACCGGTGGATGTCTGTGGCTATGCAAAAATAGATGCACCTGTCGCAATAGATGGCGGGAGTGCACAGGTCCACCTTTTCCGAAGTAAATGGACTCTTGAACAGCTCAGAAGCATCAAACGACCAGCACGCGCTAAGCTTTGATCGACGGCAAAAGCACAGAGAGAATGCCTCGCGACTAGGGCGCGGCAGCAAGAGGAAGTGAAGGCCTGTAAAAACTGCTGGGTGGTGGTCCCTGCAACCCCTGAGCCCCGGCTGCAAAAAGCGCACCTTTGCTGATTCTTCAGTACAATTCCTGTCGCTTGCATCGGGCCTGCTGCAGGGTGGCAATGAGAAAAGTCTCTGGAACATCTCTCTAGCTCGGTCAGTCATCGTTCCGATAGTCTGACCACTCCTGTACCTTGCAATGCTGTCCCTGTCGCGGCTTGGCCTCTCTTCTCTCTTCTCATATGAGCTCCGTACGGGCAACACCTCATCAAGCTGAGGGGGTGGAAGAAGTGGAGCAGAGAAGAAAAGGCAGGGTAAGAAAAAACCCGCGGGGTCACCAAGACCATCACTGAAGGGAGAACGACGCGGTAAGCTAGCCAAGCCACACCCCCAGTATGGACTGGAGTGAGTGCGGTGGTGATGGATCCGTGCTTTCGGGATGCACTACCGCCGCTCTGCCATATTGCTGGAGCACCGAGGTCTAATTGTGAGCAGCAGAAATCTTTCCTTACTTTTTTTTTAGAATACATCAGCCTGCAGCAGGGACAGACTCACACCGTATGGATGCTGCAACTTACCGATGGTGTTTCTTCTCGAAGGTAGGTTCATGTCTTAGGGCTAACTGCGCGCCTTCTCTCTAATCATCTGCCACTTGCAAGAGCGATGGCATTCGTTAGCATGGCAGTGATCATCGGCTACCTGGAAGAGCTTTGATCGTATCCACGAAGGAAACTGTCATCTGCTACCCGGAGGAGAGATGATACCAGCCAGTATGGAAGAAGATTGTAGCCTTCGTCCCAGGTAGCCCATCACACTTGCCATAGCCTCCAGGAAAAGGGTCACGGAAGGACTCAAGTTGCGATGTGGAATGCACGGGAGTTTCAACAGTTTTTCTGTTATCAAACCAGCGCGAAACCAGTGGCAGCACTCAGTCTGATCCCTACCCGCCTCAGACACTTGACCATCAAGATCATCATTATTGTAAGTGTGGCTCATCCACTCTCTCCCTAGCTCCATGCGCAATGAGATTTGGCTCTCCTGGCTTCAAGCATCAAGCAATTTATGCTGCCAGTTTGACAAGCGAAAAAAGTAGCTCTCTTATCGGTCGGTCTCCTTCTTATCTTAAAAGTACATTTACTTATCTTGAAAAAGAAAGTCGAAGTGAGAAGATCAAGTCTTCGATTCCTGGAGAAGCGTTTGCTCAGCCGCGGCTAATTACTTCAGATCTGCCACCGGGCAATCTCATTAGTGTTCAAGTAGGCGTTGACAGCTACATGGATGCGGGTCGTGGGCATCTCAGAAGTGCTCACAGCACTCTTTGTGAAGTCACAGATCATCAGATCCTCTTTTCCTTCTTCTACTTCTTCTTCGTCCTATCTCCTTCTCCTCTTTTTCTTCCTCCTCCTTTGCTCTTTGCTCTGTAGCTGCAACAGCCATTTTCCTGACCTATTTCGGCGGTCCTGATGACCTTCATTACTCAGCCGTGCTTTTCCTCCTGAAGACAGGGTCGCGTCTGCACAAATCCTGATGGGATCCATGGTTTCTAAAGCGCTCATGTTTTGCAGATGAAATCAACGACCTTCCTTCTCTGAAATCTTCGTCTGAAGGTCTCGAACGTCGTGGTGACGTACGAGAAATTCGGACCAGCAGGGTAAAGGAGCGTCTCGGTTCATCGCCGATGATGATTGAAAGATCTTTGGTTACTGCTTCTGGAACATTTATTGCATCCGAAAAAAGCGTTTTCTCGAAGAGCAGCTTTCAAGGAGGGGGGTGCAGAGACCATGGATCCCTACCCACTTCGGCACTTTCGGCCACGGAGTTATCCCGGCACGGAGGAAAGGCTGCTTGCCAGCATCTTTTGGTTGCCGTCCCACGTGCCTCCTGCCGTTTGCTGCATGCATCCCCACTTTCTCGGAAACAAATGCATCTCTGAGGCGGGTCTCCCGGCGTTTCGCCCGCCCACCCGCGGTTGGTGCGTCGTTGCCGACCTGTCACACAAATGCTAAAGATTACTTGACGCCTGCGAACCTGCAGCTACGATGCCCAGGGGAAAATATCTTCTCTGGATTCGTGATCCTTCTTTCCCACTGGATCCGCAGCCCATGAGCACCAGGGGAGATGTAAGAATTGCTTTTCAGGGAACCGCTCTCCAAAGCTCCCATGCAGACGTCATGGCTCGTCTCTCGCAGGTTTCCTTTCGGTGGGAGGGAAACCGGAATACGCGCCTTCCGGCTATCTCCCGGCTTCCAAGAAATAAAGCGCTAACAGAGTCTATTCCGGGTTCGCCTCAAGGAGAGGCTGGGTTCCCCTGGGCGACGTGAGAGACGCGTCTCTTGTGCAAATGTTTCCTTGCTTCCATAACATTGCCAGAGATCTCCATCTCCGCTTCCGATCTTGCTCCTCCTCCCTTCTTCTTCCCTTCGATCTCTTCTTCCCCTTGTCCTCTTTTCCTCTGCCTTCCTCCGGAGACCTACACCATACCGTGGAGAACGGACAACTCCCCGAATCAAGCATTCTCTGCTGCGTTGAGACGACGTGGATGGCCTCCCATGGACTCCTCTGGTCCAGCCATCCTTCCTATCTTCCCCACAAGGAATGCCAGACTATGTGATTAACCTCCCGTTTGCTTATGGAGATTTCAAAGGAAAATATGAAGGACGGTGCTAGGCGGCGGCTTGGGTTGATTCTCTCCGTTGACCCTGTCATCGGAAGAGCGAAGAATTTCCGTTGCATTCCGATAGCAGAGGGAGGAGCGACCTGCTGCCTGACAACCTGGCACTCTGCCATAAGGGAGCACGAGGAAGGAGCTGCGCCTGGACCCTGGAATCCTCACGTCCTCGGAGTGGTCCAGTCATAGCTTTCTGCCAAGTTCAGAAGCGTTTTGCTCTCCGTGCTCAGCTGCGATCTGAACAGGGACGGGAAACATCTCTCTTCCGATGATAGCATCAACGGAGAGAATCCACCCAAGCTGCTGCCTAGCACTGGCCTTTATCTTTTCCCTTGAAATTTCCATAAACAAACTGAGAGGTTAACCACAGAGAGAATCTCTTCGTTTCCGGCGCTCTAGATACTCGTTTCCTTAGCTCTGGAGCTTTTGTCTTCGCCGCCATTCATTACCCGGAGCAGCTATCAAGCAGCGTATTCCCCTGCGGCTCGCATGACGTCACGCTCCTCGATGGATTTCCCCTGCTGCTCTCTCTGAGATCTGCTTTCTGGTCCGAGAAATGCATCTGTTTTTTTCTTCTTTCGTTTTTTTATTTTTTTGCTCTTCTCCAGCGCGCGCAATCTAAAAAGGGTCCGTATCGAGGCAACAGCATCCGACTGGATCCCTTCTACACCTGCACCCTGCACACCAGGATGCTTCCCAAGAGAACCGATGGATCATATCGGATCATCCCGGGTGCTATCGCCTTGATCCGAAGAATCACATATCCACGTGAATGGGGAAAAAACGCCGATTATTTGAGGGTTGCGGATCCTCTGCCCACATGCACGCGGATTGGACGTACGGTCCCCGTCACCATCGCGCAAGCCACACCTGTAGCTGCCTTATCCCTCAGAAAGGATCAAGGAGTACCCGATTCCCCCCACATTTGGTGCGATGCTCACACACCAGAATCCCGCGGAGGCAGAGAGCCTATCCCAAGTCAAACTCGTAGGTTAGCTCTGGCGGCGGCCCAAGTAGAGGGGGGTTACGGTGGCAGCCCGTAACTCCCCTCTACTCCCTCCTCGTAACATCCCTTGCAAAGCAAATCACCAAGTCCCGGCCAGGATACCACAGAGAGGTCAGTGCAGTCAACAGTTTGGTCAAACCGCGAATCACATTCTCAAGATCCTTCACGTCCAAAGTTTCTAAGATCAAGATCGTGAAGTTGACAGAACCCAAGTCTCCCAAACGCGAATCTCCGGAATGCAGGTCTTCGAATCCCTGCTTTTCTGAATGCAAGTCTTTGAATCCTGGATCTCTGGAACTCAAGCCTTCGAATCGTGGGTCTCCGGAATGTAGGTCTTTAGGATCCTTGTCTGCTCCAGTCAGATCTTTGGGACTTTTGTTAAGGGCATGGGAAATTACCAAGGTACGAAGGTTGTGTGCGTTTTCAACGCAAACAAGCTTCCGGAAAAGTGGAGGCATTAGATGACTTCAGAGGATGCGACTGTATTTAGATGAAAATAAGGAAGTGAATTATAATGTCTCAGCAGAAGAACGGCAATGAATGGAGGCTGCAGGCGGCACCCAGGTAGTGTGAAGATCGGCAGCTCCCGTGAAGAGCACGAAGGGTTGAATCGTTCTTGAACGCAGTCTCGTGACAGCATATGCCAGGAAGTATGGCCCATTCTGGAAGCTCCCTGATGCCTCGCCAGGGAATCTCCCTCATTATCTCCCTCAGAAAAAGAGCAAGCACTCTTAAGAGAGGGAGGGTGCAAATACCTTTTGCTTCTCTTACTCTGCGCCCTTGGATCCTTAGGCTGGTTTTCCGGGAAAGGCGGACAGCCTCCCTCATCTTTGATACTTTCTAAGAGGGAAACTCTATGGCGCGGACCGCTCTTCTCTTGTTCTTCCCTTCTCTGTGACCCACCTCTGGCTTCTTGAAAACCGTGCACTCACGGAAACCACGTCCAGCAATCTCGTTTTCTGCGTGGATCAGGGTCAGGTCATGATGCTGAGAAGGCTTCTCAGTCCTCTGCCCCGCACAGAAAGGAAGGGCAGCTTCTGCTTGGAATATCCAGAAAATTCGACAATGGACATGAAGAAGGTAAAGGGAACCTTACATCGATAGAAGGGGAATAGGAGCGAAGCTCTGCTGTTCCTTTGGTGCACCCAAGTGACGTGAGCATGGCAGAATTTGGAGTGATCCAGGGAGGGAACCTTATACTACACGCAGAAAGATCCAAAGATGCTGAATGCCCTTGGAATGTGCCAGCTCTTTTAGAAGAAAATGATGCATTTCATAATTGCTTTCAATATCTTTTCTGGCAGTGTCAAGACATCGACTGAGGCACTCACCAGGTGCAGACTCGTATAAGTTACTAGGACTTCCGAGAAGAATCACGGTTAAGATGGAGAAGGTGAATGGGTCCTTCCTCCAGCTGAGCTGGATGACGCTTCCTTGCTTCTCATGTGAACTGGCGGAAGCTGCTTGGCGAAGTGCGATCTGGAGGGGTGGACCGGAAGAAGACAAAGATCAGGAGCATCCTTGACGTACTCAGCACCTCCTTTTTACACAGCGAATCTCCTCTTACCATCTTGGATCTGACACATCGCCATCTAGTGAACGGTATTCGAAGTGACGCATCCTCCCTACGCGTGACACCCGGACGGTTAGTACACCTTGAGTAACTGCAGATACTCTCAGGCTGCGCAACATGGTCTCAAGAAGTTGGATTGTAGCGGTGCTGTGCACCTGAAGAGATCCTTCCGGCTCACTCGACCGCGCATCTCACGACAACTCATCCATCCAATGCCAGCCCACAAGAAGTCCACAAAGAGAAGGATCCACGGTACGAAACCTAGAAGGCTGTAGCGAGCAAGACCCCGACTCCGAATGCACGGCCATCCAGAAGATGCAAAGAAACGGGAACCAAAACCCCGAGACCCCTGCGAAGAGTCAGGGCTATCTTACGTACGCTGCTATCCTATCTTCCCCCGGAGAACATATGGCCACATTAAAGATCTGGCACACCAAAGCGGCATCGAGTACGTGTATACATGGAAACAGCCACCTAATGATCTGTCCTGCTACGGAAGTATCTCTTCGTTTGCGATAAAAAGCCTCAGTCGTCCTCCCTCAAGATGCCTCGTTATGTGCCGTGCTTTCTACCTGAAGTAATAAGGCAAACATTTGGCTCCTTCCCTTTTAGCCCACTGCGAGCTCATAAAGGCACCTTGGCCCGAGGACTCATCTCTTTCCTAAGGACTTTAAAAGCAACAGGCGGCTCTGAGCTTATGGGACGAACGAAAGCACCTTAGAGCTTACCAGCTCACTCACCGGGACCATGGCGATTGAGGTTGCAGGCGGAGTCCGGGTGGAGGCCACAAAGAGATTGGCGGCTGTCTAGCAAAAGAATCGAACAGCTTGAACCGTTCCTGAGGGCAGCCTCGTGGGGCAGCGCACGCCAGGAATTGTATCTCATACGGGAAGAGCTCACTTTTGGAGCAGCTCCCTGCTGCTTCTCCCGAGATCTCAGTCTCCCTCATGAACTTCCTCAGCCCTGGAAAGTCTTTTCATCAGGTTGCCCAATGAAAAACGCCTGGGATGGAGAACGGAGCCACGCAACAAGATGTCACTCGGGACCCTTAAAGGTAAATCGAGTTCCTCAGCATTTCCCACCAAAACTTCAAGATCCCGGACTTCCTGGTGGAAGTGTTCATCCTTCCTCTTCGCAACCAACAGACTGGCATGTTTCTGATGCGCTGGGCCCTACTCTGCAAAGAGGAACCGCGCCACACCTTGGCGGAGAGAGCGCCCGACGAGCTCACCCACTGCGAGACAGTGGCAACCCTGCCGAACGAGCTCCTTCAATTGAGAAGGCTGCGTCGGGGATGGACGCGCATCGCTGACATACTTCAGCTCCTTCGAAGTGTGCACTTCCTCAGGATTGCCAGTAGCATCCTCGCTGGAGATTCTAGACAACGTGCGATAGGCGGTGACCTAAGTGGAGGAAGAAGTTTCTCTGGCGATCGTCATCTCCCTGCTTGCGAAGGACGACGAAGTTTCTCACCCGATCTCGCTGGGACGTTTATTTTATAAAGAAAATACAGCGAAGCTCCCAGTCGACGACAAAAAACAAAGGGGAGACCCATGGGCACGCAGGTCGGGATAAACGAGGTTCGGAACCGGGGAGGGGATCGGGGGACAACAAAAAAACAATAAATGCGGTAAGATAGGACAGGAATCTTTGAGTTCGCTTCGAGAGGCACCGAGATGAAAACAAAAACACCGAGGAAGTTGTGGAGTGAACGGGGACGGTAAATGAAAAAAAAGTAAAGGGAAACAGGGGACAAGGGCCGCCGGTGTCCGCCGTTCCTAGCTATCCTTGAACCGGTATGAGATGTCGGCAATCTCTTCGTTTGCCTCTTTCCGGTAAGGTCACCTTGCGGCCGTCCTCATGTAGGCAGCTGCCATCCCGGCGATCATCCTTTGCTGCACGGTCGTCTCGGGCACGTGGCGGGCCGTGACGATGGCGCGGATACAACCCATGGTTATGACCACCGCGCCATCGAAAGTGCTCCTGCGCGATGACCCGTCGCAGCACATCTCGGGCATCTCCTGGTGCAGGAATGCTGTTGATAGTCTCCGCCACAGTTGTTGGAAAGCAGCGCAGTCCAGAAGCAGGTACGGGACCGATTCCTTCGACCCGCAGCTGGCACAGTTCTCGGATGCAACCCCGGGGAAATGAGGTGCCCCCTCTCGTTGCTCTGGAACCCTAGAGGAGGAAGAGCAGCACGGCCTGCTTGAAAGAGAGAGGGAACATTAAAGTGTGAAAACAATGGGGAGGGACCAGGAGTTTTTCGGGGACTACACTCAAAAGTTCGCTCCACCCAAGGAGTCCCGTCGACAAGTCACGCGGAGTGACAGCATCCGCCGGCTCGTCCGTCTTCCAGCCGCCAAGGAGTTCGTTTTTTTCCCACAATGATACAGGAAAACTCCCACCTCTCCGGTAGGCTGTTTTCTTTTCTTGACCTGAGGACAGTGCTGCGGTGAGGGGTGTGAAGGCCAAGGTCGACCACTTCGCCACATCCTGCATTACCACTTGCAGTTGTTGTGGAGACAGATGTCGCAGAGGGTGAAAGACGACGGTCCGATCCAGGGCATGAGTCAGGAGGGCGACCTTCGGAGAATTCTGGGCCGTCTGACCTCACGCTGGTCCGCCTCCCATTCAATCATTTCGTCGCTGGACGCAAGCTCTTGGACATCCACTCCTCTCAATTTCCGTCCCTAGTGAGAGTGCGCATGTTGGGAAGAACTCTAACTGTTTATTTATTTCAAATGAACGGACCAACTATTTATTTCAGTAAACGGACCATCGGGTATGAGAAGGTTACCTCGAGGTCGGGTAAGTTTATTTAAGGAAGCTGAGCACGCAAGAATAAGGAACAGAGTTCTTCGCAGGTCGGTAGACAAAAAAAGGAACCGAAAAAGGTCATCGGGGAGGTCTCGGTCGTATTCTTAATTGCAGGTGTTCTTCAGATTTAGGTGAGGAACTGGGATGATAGGTAGAGAATAGAACTTCGAAAGGAAAGGACGGGTTGCAGCTGGTTCGCTGCTCCACTCCGACAGCCTCCTCAAGGTCTTCGTGGGAATCTCCCGTTGCAGTTGGGTCCATCTCGAAGCTGGAAATAAATAAGGCGATCTTCTCGAAGAAGCAAGCAGTATGGAGGGCCTCCTGCTGTTCCCAATGCCCCTCCGAGGGCGTCCTTGGGATGCAGGGGTGGTGACGTCAGACGCCTCCATAGATAACAGAGGAGGCCGCGCTCCAGAGCCAAATGAGGGAAGGATTCAACTGAAAAGATTTTACAGAATTTAATTATGATAAAAAATATACTTTAATTCCATTAGAAATAGGTTCTAATTTTCATGATGGAATATCAATTTCTCATTCATTAATTGATAATTAACAAAATTTGATCCGACACCTAATATTTGATCAAATAATTATTATATTATCATCGTGAGAGTTTTTATAAGATGCTTTCATCGTCACAACACCCTAAACATTCAGACTACTAATTACATAATAATAATTCACAATGTAGTAAGGGTTCTTAAGTAAAACAATGACCTTAGATTTCTTATAGAACGTAGAAAATGTTAGTCGATCCTTCCCCGGGTGGGATTCGAACCCGCAACGCTTGGCACGCCACGCACAGAGACCGAAGCCACATGGCCACCAACGAGGGCAAATGTTCCCCCTCGTAGCGTGGTGCAGGCATCTACGGCAAGGGAAATCCCCACGCAGGAATAGCGTTACTGAAGGGAGGGGTACAGAAGCATTTGTACAATGGGGAGGAGCGACGGGTTCTCCCGGGAGTACGCTCAAAGCTTCGGCCCACTGGCTCAGCGCGTTCGTCTGGCTAAACGGAATCGCCAAAGAGGTCGCTGGACAGGTGCCAAACTGGGTCGCAGGGTGCCATCTCCACTGAACACTGATAGCGCGCCGGCTTAAGCGTTTTTTTTTTTGTTTATCTTTCTGTCCGTCCGGTTCACAAATTGCGTTTTCCTGCCTTCCCCTTACGGCACTCAGTTCAATCGGGCACCAGTTAAGACGTCCGTGCCAACTTCCCTCGCCAAAGATCATTGCCGCCGTTCATGCGAGCGGGGAAAACCCGCCTTCCTGCAGCTGATCCACAGATGAGGCAACCATCCATCCGGGACGAAGCAGGAGGGGAACAGTTCTTCCAAGAAGCTTTTTCCCATCGCAGCGCCTTCTCCTTGTCTGAGCGGCGGATGCAAAAGATACGGCAACTGGTACTCCAAAGACAACCATGCGGGCGCGTAGGTTCATGGCGGGCCGAGCGCCTGGTTCTCGAGAAAAGGCGAGGCGAACTCCACCGCCGCTGGGTGGCAGGAACACAAACGTTCCCCTGCGGGTGGAGGTTTCCTCTTTGGCTTTTCGCTGTCCACTCGCTGTTGCTGCCAGTCGCAACTTCTGCAGCACGACGAGAATCCACTACGACTTCCTGCCATGCATTCATCCAGTAGGGATTTCCCCTGTCCGTCTTGGAGAGGAAATGTCGTGGGGAGTGTGCAAGAGCAGGGCTGGAGTCTGCAGGAGAAAATGTGGGCACCTGGTGGGAGGAAGAAGGAACTACGCTCTGCGATCTCTTCCATTTGCCTTAGCCATCCCAGTTGACCACGCTTAGGATTACTGCAAGCATTCGGTCCACCTCATCCCGTACTTGTCGGCCGTTTATTTAGCATGAATAAATAAAATTCATGAGGAAAGAAAAGGATGGTTCGAATTCAAAAAGGCCACTTTCGCTGAGAACAGAGCTAGGGAAGAGCGAAGGGAGTAAACAAATGAATAGGGGATAGGACGGGTTAGTTTCGCGGCGCGATGGACATGATTCCTGTGGGTCTGCGTGGTGTGAAGAAGGAAGAGTCGAAGGTGGCGCTCTTCTCACGACAGTGAGGAGGTTCCCCCCTCCACCTTGAGTTCCTGATCGAGCCGTCCCGCTGCTCTTCTCGTACGAGAGATGGGGACCGCGTCCCCCGGGACAACGGCCGCGCAATCCCTGAATTTTGGCAGTCGCCGTTTCCTGCCGTCTTACTTCTCCCTCGTTTCCGGCCTCTTCGTCGTGTGCTGGAACAGCTTGCTGATGGTCGCTCGCACCCTCGTCAGCCAATCCTGTGGCAATCATGTCTCCCGACTCGGGATGCAGAATGTTCAGGACACTGATTCTCCTAAAAGGAAGCTCGGCGGCGTCCTGCGACTGTCGAGTTCTGGTGTGCGCCTGCGGGAGATGGGGTCTCTGGCGCGTCTTGCAGCTGGGTGCGCCGCCGCGTTTCTGGGGATGCTACCGTGTCTTTTTCTTCTCAAAGTGTCTCTCCTCTAGTTTGTTCATCCACCGGAACATCCTGGCCCGGTCTTGGCAGCCTCCCAGTTTGATCCAGACGATCCCTTTGTCCTCTAGGAAACCGCGCACCTTCTTCCTTTTGCTCCTTCCCAGAGTCCTCTGACTTCGAGTTCCAAGAGCTGGCAGAAACCCAAGCCTCCTTCTTCTCCTCTCCTGCTGCTTCTTTGCCAGCTCTCAGTCTGGCATTTCCTTTCAGACCGCTACCGATCAGAGTCGCATCCACGGCCAGAAGACCCTGCAGAAACTTCTTGAACCTTCGGAAATCTCTTTCTAGGACTTCACGCACGCGTTGCGCCATCTCCTCCCCGCCACATAGGAAGCGCGCGATCGACTGCAGCTCCTCGCTTTCCCGTACAGAGCTCCGCTGCTGAGTTCGCTGCTCGTCGATCCGCAGCGAAAACAAGGAGTACATTTCCTTCCTCAGTGCTCCTGCGAAGAGGCGACTGGTAAGCCTGGAGGAGCTCACGTCGCTTTGTTTCCCATTGGACCTCGCGGGAGCGCCACCGCATGTTGCTGCGTTGACCATCCTGTGACCATCTTGTTTCAGGTTCTCCCTGTAGGAGTCCGATACATCGCTCCACTCTCCGAGTGGCAGCGTGGGCAACCGAGCAGCAAGTTCCCTTCTCATGTGCTCCTCGCAGATGGCCACTCTGGCATTCATCCCTGGTTCCTCGTGGTCACTTTATTTTGCGATAGTTCGTAGCTCGAGCGCCATTTCTTCCGGCTAGAGCCCAGGATGCTCTCGCTGAGGATGTTTGCCGCGCACTGTCCTGTGCCTCCAGCTTTTTGCGTGCATCGGCGAGAGAGTCTGTGTTCTCCGAAGAACTCGCCGTTCTTTGGTTCACCTACCTGTATATCCCTCCACGAGAGCGAGCATTCGATGCCGGTGGCACCGCAGAGGGTGTTTGCCTTTCCTTCCTTTGGCATACTTCTTCCGGGACAGTTGCCGAATTCTCGCAAGGGAGGGAAACCCCGACTATCGATAACCAGGGCTTTCCTTTGGGAAACACCAGATACTGTTGAAGTCTTCAGTAAATCCCTGTTAGCTGGCAGTTTCCCCATACGCCCTTGCATTGCCTCCTTGAACTAACGCAGTGAGAACTACCATTTTCAAGTTGGGCGGCGGAGGTGAGTTCGAGTTATTAGAATTCAGCATGCTATCAAGGTACTTGGGAGAATAGGCTTCCGAAAAATAGGAAACAAAGGCAGGGGCAACAACTAAATAAAAAAAGACGGGAAGGTGGGTACAGAATCTTTGCTTAAAGGCATTCCTTTCCTTCAACAAGCGACTGTCGATGGTGGCAATGTCCCTGCAGACTTCTACTCGTAGATGAGGCCACCTTGATGCTGTCCCCATGAGAGCCGCTGATATTCTGGTGTCCTCTCTTCGCCGAGAACCTGACCCCAACACGTGGCGGGCTGCCATGATGGCGCGGATGCGAACAGATCCTCGCGATCACAGCTCCCATCTTCGGTCCGCTTTCTGTGAACAAGCGTCTCAGCGAGTCCGCTGCAGTGTCCTGCGGCTGTCGGACCGCCGAAGCGAGTTTCCGCCACAAGTCCTCGAGGGCACTGCAGTCCAACAGGAGGTGCGGGAGCGATTCCGCCGCACCTGGAATAGTTCGGGAAGGCGACTGCCCCGGAAACCAGAGGTGTGTGCTGATGGCACTGGGATCCCTCCCAAGGCAAAAACAGCAGGACATTCCGTTTCCACTGTAGTGTCCACGCACGGGGGCGGAGTCCACGAGTTCTTAGGAGGGAATACACCGAGTAGGTCACTCCACCGAAGGAGTCCCTTTGCCCGGAAACGAAGAGTGGCAGCGTTCACTAACTCGCTCGTCTTGCAGTCGTCCAGGAGTTTGTCGACTCCCTCAATTTTGCAGGACAACTCCCACCCCGCCGATTGGCTGTTGTCATTTCTCTCCCTGAGGGCAGACACAGCTGCAGCAAGGGGTGTGGCTGCTACCCGGAACCGCTGCGTCCAATTCTGCAGGAGATCTCCCAGAGTTTTGCGTAGGAGACCATGCAGCGATCGCAGTTTCTGTGGGCTCACTTCCCAAGTTGCAACCCAGGACTGCAGAGCTTCCTGCCTCCAGACGTCCCAGTTCATGGAGCAGCAGAAGGTCCATGAGTACACTTCCAGTAGGGAGGTCGGATGCTTCAGGGGTAGCCGAATCCAATCCTCGGGCGTAGGTTGCGCGGTAGTAGCCAAAGAATTCCTGCGTTTCCAGCGCATTGCTGGAGGATGTGGAGTGCCGGAGCACACCAGTGGGAGGACCACAATTTCCCACACCTGCAGTCCTATCTTGTTATGGTCGGAATACCCAAGCCAGAGTCCTGGAGCGAATTCACCAAGTCT
This sequence comes from Raillietiella orientalis, assembly GCA_036172245.1. NCBI lineage: Eukaryota > Metazoa > Arthropoda > Ichthyostraca > Raillietiellida > Raillietiellidae > Raillietiella > Raillietiella orientalis. Next base: position 1,885,202 of record JAYWIR010000032.1, on the reverse strand, counting down.
TTCAAGAGGATTCGGGACCTTGCAGCGCTCCGCAAGGCTTTTCGTAGGAGGTCAAGTAGCGTGGGATAGGGAAACGGGAATATTCGCTTACATGTAGTGCTTTCGGAGAAGGAAAGGCGTTCTCAGCCCTGTTTCCGTGGGAACTCCGATGCTCCCTTCACGAGGACGCGGAGGTTAGACGAAACGGAGGCAATGTTGTCCAATTTTAGGGAAATCGCTGACCACTCGAGGGCGCGTCCAGGTGGGAGATCAGACTTTGAATTGCGTGAGCGTACGCGAGCACACATACACGTCGAATCACATTGTGGCGTGCTGACGGGCGCCTTTCTCGAATCAATGAAGCCTGCATCTCTTCTCGAAAGAAGAATTCCCTCGCGACCTCTTGAGGGAGCTCGGCAGAAAGGAACACGGGTCTTCGATGGAGGGAACGTCAGCAATCCCCAAGCAGGAGACGTTTTTTAGCTGAGGTAAGCAGAAAGGGGAGTCTCTGGGAGAATGCAAAAGCAGCATTCTTACAGCTGGGAACAAGTGCGATTGTGAACCCTCGAAATGATAAGGGGCTTTTCCCCGGGTCTAAAATTGACGCGGAAGAGGAAATGAAGAGTGGCGTCTGCAAGGCGTGTAGTGTCGCTCCTTTCTCAGCCGAAGCGTGGTGGAGTACTGGTTAGCCGGATCGGATGGACGTCTCGTTTTTGCTTTCAAGGGAACCGCATAGAGCACGAAGGGATGAGATCGCATGGAGCGAGGGATGAGACGTTGCCTCATGCGTTGGTGTTTGCAGGCAACTTCCTCAGCAAACTGCTGCACTAATTAAAAACGGCAATGGAAGGGAGCTGAGAAGTGATGCTTTTGCAGTAGCACTCTCGGTTTTGGTAAAGATATCGTGCTGCCCGAACGAAGGAGAAGGCATCCTGGACGTTGCCTACTCCTTGCAAAGTAGCCTGAAGCTCTTAGAAGTGCTTGAAAAAAAAAAAAAAGAGCCAAATGCAGATTCTCTCTGCCTAACTCCCGTCTCGAATGCTCAGGTTCATCCGAGTGAATGTGAATGTTCATCCGAGCCCTAACAGTTGGTCCTCTGAGATCCTATGAAGAATAAGGAGATGCTGTTGGTGTGGATACATCGTGAGAGTCAAATGTTGCGAGTGTTGTGCACGAGACTGATGATGGATATGAAGGCTTCAATGGTGTAAGGGCGTGGTGTAGAGAGATCATGACACCTGAGATTAATAAGATGACGGGAAGAATTCCCACAAGGGATCCTAGATGTTAAAAGTAAGAGATGTTTGGTGGTATTGGCATACTGATCACGTGGATGATTTTTTTTTATTGAATCACCTTTAAAGAGAGGTTGTTTTATGTAAACCTTCGAGGGCTAAGGAATTGCCTTTTGGTCGCCAGGATGAATTGGAGATCACGAAAGTTGTTGATCAGGAAAGGAGATGCTTTATGGTTACCCTCAACATCCAGTGGTTTCGCGATATTTGTTGGACCAATAGGACCTCCCTATGAAGGAATCATCTAAAACATCGACGTCCAAGAAGGAACGATCTGATAAAATCATATGAGCAGAACACGAAAATGGAGGAAACGTGAACATGAAGGCGGTGAAAGTGCTCAAAATCCCAGCTCCGATAACTTTTGGACGTAAGGCACGTTGGCTTCATTCCTCGAGAAAGAAGACCTTTCGACACTGTTTTGTCATTTGGAAAATCTTAGATTTCCATGCAGAAGCCGTGATGGCACATTTCTCATTGGCAGGTCATGAGGGTGCCGTGCTCTGATAAAGTTCAAATCAGGATGCAGCCAGATTGTACATCCGCAGGAACGGGCACGAAAGCATCTAATCAGGTCAAACTCGAGACTCCAACCAGAAATCCTCTAGTCCGAGGAAGTCGCACGTTCAGAAAACACAACACTTGCGGCACGTGCTGGATGCATAGGTTGAGTGGTCAGCAGCTCTTTGAGAACAACAACCTCTCCCGCAGGATTCCGGATGCTGTGGAGCTAAGGAAAATTCTCTCTCCATAGCTTTCTTGCACGTCCTCATTGCCATGTTTTAGAAAAATCCATTGTAAATGAAACAGGAGCAAACCAGATATGCTCCGCAGTGTCTACGGAGAGACACTCCCTGTGGTGGTCGTAGATGCGACCGTGGTCAGTGTCTTGGGTTCATGGGAACCGTGTAGCGATTATGCTCTGAGGAAATTGAATCTGGATGCTCCAGCGTTGAAACCCATCGAACCAGTGATGGCGGCTGGAGTGTTGGTTCTCCGGACATCTTCCAGGGCACGCGTCGAGCCAGTTGGCTAGATTTCTATGCTATTCTCGGAAAGCCGAACCAGAAAGCCAACCACTAATCCAAATTCAGAAAGCCCGTGGACATTGATTCCAGTTGTTGAGTTGGACTGTTTTTCTCCACATCTGGTGTTCGGGTTTGCCGCTTCGACGGGAAAACCCGCGTCATGAGAAAAATCAGCTGTCGATAAAAGCTCGAGAGAGTCCAGAGCGGATGCGGAAACGATGAGAGGAGACACACACGAAGTGCTTTTTGCTTTCTTTTGCGACGTTTCCTGCCTGTCGAGAGCACGCACTTTGCGCGGCTTGCACAAAAGGGAGCCCAGAGGGCTGCCTTCAAAAGCAGCATCCGCACCTGGTTGCGATGGCAGTAGTCCTAATAGAAGTAGCATGGACGTTCTAGAGAAAAATAATCTACTATATTTGCTATTTGCTGTCGTGTGTCAAGGCGCCGGAAATATTGGAAATGCTACTTGCTTAAGATTGTGGACGTGCTCCTACAATGTCACTTGACTTGCATTTCCAGACGATCCATCGTGATAGATTGACTTGTTTAAAGATTTCCAGAAGAAGGCTTCAATGTAAAGCATCGCTGTTCTCGAGAATTAGGTGCCTCTTCTTTCAAAAGCAGTTGCCTCCTTTCTCTAAGAGACACAGCAACCGGCTCCTTGCTTTGTCTTCCTTTCTTCAAGTGATGTCTGCATAACTTCTCTTGTGGAGCTCGAGTGAAGGTGTTTTTCTAGACTTTGAAGCAATCTTGCCAGCTGCTTTGCATTAGAAATCCAATTTTTAAATTCTGTGAATACAACTTAGTACTTACGTTGCAGCTCCTACCTCAGAGTGCTTTGGAATGGGTCTTCCTCTTAATTCTCTCCACGAGCAACCCTTTTTGTCTCTTAAGTACTTCAAATTTCCTTTCTAAAGTGCTTCGAATTTCCCTTGTTGAGTGCTTCAAACTTCTTTTCTTAACTACCTTGAATTTCCTGTATTGAGTATTTGAATTTCTACGATATCTGGAGTGAATAATCTTTGAACAATGATCCCTGCATTGGATCAAATACGGAACCTGACTTCACCGTTTTTTGCATAGTTGATGGAGACCCAAGAAATCGATAATGTCTGCATCTCTGCAGCATGGTATGGTTATCCATCTGTTCCTTCCTGTGAACGTGGCTGTTTTCCTGGAGACCACTCATCGCGATTGGTGGCCCTACTAACGCATCCAGTATATGTAGAGTTCTGGATTATAGGACATGCCATCTGCATTCTGAGTTCGTCTGCTTGTCTCTCTTAGGAATGTTCACATCTTTTAGGGCCCTCCGGCGTTCGTGGCGTTCCAGCCCTCAACGATTCTGTAACGACTTTTCGTGCTGATACTGGAATTCCTTTAAAGGGGAAGTCATGCTGATGTCGAGTTCTTTAAAGTACAGGCGACCTTAGATGTGACTACTGATGTCCCTCTTTAAAACACCAAGTCGTGTTGGAGCTTTGAGTATTAGCCTGTGGGTGGCTATCAGCTCCCAATTTATCTGAATAGCCCTATTGATCGAGGGTACGAGATTGTTGTGTCTACTGATGAGGATTGATTAGCCTTAACAGTGGCTGAGGATGTTATGAAGGGACACCTTCTCACATACACGGCGAAGAATCCCTGGTGGGCATTCAGCACACGCTATTGGATGGAAGAGTGGATGAAAAGAGACTGAAGCACGATTCTGAACAGCCACATGACAAGACCTTTCCTGGTCCTGATTGCATCTCTACAAGGGAAGGCCGTTTTTCCTTCAGTTAGAACGTGCGCAGCTGTTCAATACTCTGGGTCAAGTTTTCTCTCTATTCCAATCGAATTTTGCGTTGTACAATTGCATCTCTTGGTCCACCCTGTTCTGCTACTGGAACATTTGTTCTCTCGAGCAACAGAATCATGCACTCATGTGGACCACAACTATTACAACCTCGACAAGAGAAGTCTCATCAGAACTTCTTCGACTCCATCTCGTCTGGCAAGAATTCCTATTAGCCACTAGCCATATTCACAGAAAAGTTTGAATCTAAATGACAGGATTTACGGATGCGCTGCTCGTGACCTCAGCAAGAGAACCTGACCGATTCGTTTCAGCTATGACGCCACCGTTAGCCCTATTTCTAGAGAGAAGGTGCCTTTCCTTTCCGGTGATAGTGCTTGAAAATGGAAAGGTTCCCTGGTTACACTGCTTGGCGGCATTCATTTTTGAACTAGGCCACATGTCAATCAGCCAAGCCACAGAGTGCATCAAGCGCAAGATCTTGTTTCTCAAGCATGTAACTCGTCACGGTGGTAACCGTTCTTCCTCGGCTCACGCAGCATGGGATCCAATGGTTCACCTATTTCCTTGCCTCGAGGAAGATACTTCTTGTCTGATCTCGATACAAAAATTGAGCGTTGCCAGAACGCCTCTCTAAGCAACGAGGAGTCAGCTGCTCTTAAGATATTCAAGCAGAGTGGATCCGAGAGCGAAACTTGCTAGCATCTTGCTGCATAGAATTCAGAGGAGCCCTGGTCACTATCGATGACCTTTCCTTCCTTGTCCTGCTACATGAAAAACTGTGTGTGTGTGTGTTTTATTTTTCTACTTGGCATCCCTGCCGCTCCTTATCCTGGGCGGACCTCGGAGGCAAAGCAGCTAGCTTCTTGCCAGATGGCTCAGAATTCTTCAGACTTTGGCAGGAAACAGTCTCCGAAACAGCATCCTTCTATTTTATTTTATTTTATTTTTTCTAGGCTCATTGTTTCCAGTTACAGTGAAATCTCCAGGGTGACTTTCCCATCATGGATGGCCGAGCCATTCTCTTAAGATAAGTCAACCAAGTGCAATGAGATGCCGACATGTGTCACCCTTATCCAAAGGGACTGTCCTCTCTGGGGACAGAATTAGGTGGGAGTAGAGAGAATAAATAAATGGGCAGGGAAAGAGTGAGATGGGTAGCAGACCAGCGTGAGGTTAGATGCTTCTGGGAACTTTAGGAGGTTGGATGCCTCTGGAAGGAAGAGGAGGAAGAAGGAAGGAGAAAGGAGGAAGTGGAGGAAAAGATGAAGAGGGGGAGGAAGGGAGGAAGAAAGAAAAAGGGGAATTGTTCGAAGGTAGCCCTCGTGACTCACTCCCTGGATCGGACCACTTCAACGTCTTGCTCACCCAGGCGCCTGGACGACGGCCACACTCTCCATTTCGGAGCTCAGCGTTGTTCACTCGTAGCAGGTAATCTTCAGCCTGGAGAGGTGGTCATTTCTTCGATCAGGTTTCGTGAGGCAGCGTGAGGTATCTCTGCGATGCGCATTCCTGCAGCACATGCGAAATGGAGCCACCTGGAGTCACAAGATGCTCAGCCATCACGGATTACGCTCTTATTCGATGAGTCCCTTCAGAATTCCTGGAAAGCTCCACGTGACGAGCAAGAAACACTGTCACGCATCACTGGTGCGGCACCCCAGAGATGCGTGCCGAATTCATTCGCCTTGCAAATTTGGCGCTCAGATCTCGAGCCAATCACTAATGCCGGCAGAAGTTTGATGAACTGAAAGAAAAGACAAAAAAATAGGATTTTTCACCATCGTATTGTTTAAGAAAAAATCTACCAGTTCAATCTATTCTACCAGTTCACTTCCAAGGTAGCCTAACTGAGTAAACTTCAGATAGAATGAAGCAAATGTTGTTGGCTGTGACCTCTGTGAAGAGTACGTCATGCTCGACCAGTGAAATGACTGCCTCTTCAAAACTTTCCATTTCCAGATGAGTCGTGTTCATCGTCATCATCTTGTGAACTCTTCTATAGATATGAGGTACATCATGAGCCGTTGAATTCTGAGCTGTGGTATACCTTGCTCACCGTTGCCCCTTGGCAATGAAACAAGAAACGGCATCTTTCATTTGTGTCTTGAGGTTCTGATGTGTATCTTGAGGTTCTGTGAGTGCTGATGTATCTCTCTAAACGGGAAGTCTAGTTTGAGCCAATCTGGAAAGAATACAAGGACAAAAGACCAAGAAAAAATATGAATAAAGAGCAATCAATACATACAGCAGTCAAACACTTTCAAGCGCATTCCCAGAGCTGTAGAAAGGCAGAGAAGTTTCGAAAATTTCAGACCATACTTTAGCATGTTTCAACCTCCACATCATTCCTCAGTAGCACAAGCTTGCAGCTCTATCCAAAGAATTTGGCAAGAGCTACGTCTTGGTCTTAGGAAAGTCTCCTACCAGAATTTTTTCGTCAGCGCTATGCGCATTAGCTGCATGCTTTCCAAGACCTTTAGAAGTCAAATGTGTGACCTTTTGCATGAAGGTATCATGTGAGGGTCTCGGAAAGGCTCGCGCAACTCGGCTTTCAACGCAACCTGTGAACCCAATGTTCCTTCTTCTGTTATTATTTTGGTGTTCCTTAAATTACCATTTGCAAATGCCCTTGGTTACGGCGAGCTCGGACTGGGCCTTTACCACGCCTTCCGAGGAAAAGAAGGTCTTCACTACTTGCCGAACAGCAGCACCAGTGTTCCAAGTTTTTACGAGGCATATGGAAAGTTGCTCCTGCGTCAAAGTGTGTTTTTGAAACCTCTCCTTCAGAGTAGTCTGGTGTTCCGTACAGCTCGCCGGCTTGCACGCTCCTCACTTCGGAATTCCCAGACCACCATACTTGGATACTAGATGATCACCAGAGAGGTGGTCTTCCAGATAATGGACGTCTGGACACCATATCGTTTTCTATAGTGGGTGACGGCTGTCAGGAATAGAAAGCGCCATTTGGTGCGTTCCAGAAGGAAAGTTACGTTTCCGGATGGTTTTGTTACATTACCTTTTCAACACTGTTCAACACTCAGATCTCATGAGACCTTTGTCCTAAACACATTTTATTTTTGTCTCTCGAACACAGACGTGTTTGGTATTCCGATCTAAAATTTTGTGATTACGTTTTTACAGTGTAGCATGAGAGAACGAATCTGATCCTCAGCAACAAATCTTGGCTTTGGTTGACGAGTGGAGTTTCCCTGAGACATATGGGTACACCCCAAGAATTATTTTACATCACTTTTCCTCCCTTATTGATTTTCTAGAGGCAGTGACTGCATCACCTACGCTCTTTTTGCATTTTATCAAACACACAAACACTGGAAGAGAAGTGTTCAGCACAGCCAGAAGAACCAAAGAAGGAAAATACAAGGAGGTAGCCCTACATCTGGGAAGAGAGGGGAAGCAATGCAAGGTGCATGCATTGATTCTTGGCTCTCTGGGAACCTGGGATCCAGGAAATGAAGAAGTACTGCCAGATCTGGGAATTCCGAAGAAGCACTTGGTGACGCTGAGGCACCGGATGGTGGCTTCATACATCCGGTACCCCAGCGATATTCATGCAGTCCACGTTACACGGAAAGGCGACAACCAACCTCAGCGGTCAGCTCTTACCATATGGAGGACAGGAAGCGGAGGAAGCAACATGATGATGGGCGACGAGAGCCCCAGATGAGCAGGGGATGAACTGAGGAAGAATGTCCAGGACACACAGCACGCATTCTACAGAGCCTGCGGCAGAGACCGAAACGCACGTTTCCACTTCTCGACGTAAGACAAAGATGGAGACTGCACACAGCAGGTAACAGATTCTAGAAGAAGGTCGAAAGAACTACCGAGACAGCTGAGAGGTAGGTGGTTTTGCTCCTATGTGTAGCTTTCTCGTCTAGACGTACCTCGCCACACGCACATTCCTTCTTTTAGGAACTTCTGTAATGGAAAGAAGGAAAATCGTGCTTGAAGAAATATGATTGACAGCTGAAGGCATCGCGCGAAACGTCTGGGAAACAGCTGACGGAAGATTTACTACACTACCCGCTCTGCAAAATGAAGATTTAAGAAAGTGGAGGCTGAAACACGAAGAAAACCATTACGTCACTGCATAGTCAGGGTTTTCCAGTGTGAAGGAGGAGTTCTGATCCTACATATCGTAAACATGAAGAAATCAAGTAACCCTGACGTTTGTGGATTTTTTTTTTTTTCTTGTCAAAAAGGACAGCTGCTTTCCTGTGTCAGTGTATAGCTCTCGGTAGGTCTTGCGGATACACCAAGACTTATGGTTGCTTCCAGTAAACAATCCCTTGAAAAGACTATATATATAGTGTACACACACGCATGCACGCTCCACATTCATCCCATTGGGAGTCTACAGAGGAAACGTGCAGCTGCAAAGGTGAGCAGCTGATCGTCAACCTGAGTTCAGCAACTGGGAGTCAACCAGCAGCTGGGACTACAGAAAGCAGTCGGATAGACGAAGTGCTGAGTGCTTTAAAAAACTTGTAGACTGGACTGTGTAGGTAGCCAGGTCCAAATTCTATCTAAAACGCTCTCACAGGTACTTGTAGTTGAACTGGCTACGTCGCTTATTTATTTCTGCAGGATGCACAGTCTTCCTTCGTAAGATGCCGCCCCACTGTCTGCCGTCTCCGCGCGTGGCGTGACAAGCGTCGCAGGTTCGAATCTCGCTTGGGAAGGACCGACGCCGAAGAATGGGTGCGTCTCAGGCGTTGTCGCCTGGGGTTCCAAGGGTCGCAGCAAAGCGTCTCCAAAGGGGTTGGAGAGCAACACAGTTTTCTAGGAAGTGCGGGAGAGATTTCCGCTCCCCGCACCTAGCTTGGGTCGATTTCCTCCCTCCATGTCCAATGATACCAGCGGGTGTTGCACGGGAGGTCCCAGTGCATCATCATCAACGCCAACTCCTGCCACTTTAAGAAGAGGGTGCAGGTGTTCATGAGTACTGTGGGATACTGCAAGTCTTCATCCTCAATATCCAGTAGCATGCCCGAGAGCAAAAGTCCGCGAAGTCGAGCACTCGGGATCGCAATGTCGGTGATCTGGCCCGTCGTCCACTCATCCGGTCCTTTCAGATTTCCACAGTAAACTCCCACCAAGCTGCCAGGTTGCTGCCTATGTATTCCCTGAGGGAGGGCAGAGCAGCGGCGAGGGAGGTTCCGTTTGCCTACGCACTCTTTGCGGGATCTTCCAGGATCTCCCGGAGAGTGTAGTTGTTGTTACGCGCATACCGGAAATGTCGTACCTGCTGCGCGCTTGGCTCCTAGATCCTCGCCCATGTGAAAACGGTTTGCTGCAGCCAGGCACTTCCGTTAGCGGAGCAGCACAAGATCCATCCGTTTTTCCTGGCCAGCGTGGCCACCTGAGGCGGGTGCAGGCCGCAATGTGGCCGAAAAGCCCAAGCGTTCCAGCAGCTCCAGAAGAAGCTCCTGGTCAAAGAAGTCCAATGCCTTGTGCAGGTCGACTGCGACAGCAAGGGCTCCCACTACCGCCCGACCTTTTCACCCCTGGCCGACGGACGATCCGAAATTCCTGCTGCCCATCATCTCCCTTTCCTGTTGGAGTGCGAACCAGGTGCTTGCGTAAAACAGGTTGGCATCCATGCTTCGCCCGGGAATAGCGTAAGACTTCTCCGGGCTGATGAAGCTTTCCGCCACCCGTCCAAGACGCTCGACCTATAATTTCGCAAGCAACCTGGCGGCCGCGTTCAGCACGGTAATCGGACGCCATCTGCTGATGCTCTGTAGATCTTTTTCTTTGGGGAGTATACGTACCTTTGCTGAGAGAGACGAGGCGAGAACGTCTCCTATTTCGCATATCAGCTAGGTCAATTGATGTTCCCGGGGAGTCAGCTCTGCCGCGAAGCATCGGAAAAACTCCGCCGGCAGGCCGTTCTCGCCTGGAGCCTTAACGCCTCTTGAGCTTCCTGATCGCGATAATGGTCTCACCGGCCGAGAAGAGTTCGTCGAGGCTTGTCCTGCGCTCCTCCCAGATCTCTGGAGCACCTTTTGGGAGCAGGAATCTTGAGAAATCCCTCTCAGGAGGTGCTCTCGCCTACAGGGAGGAGAAGAACTTGGGGACTATGCCTCTTACGGGTGCATGGGCAGAGTGCTCCCGGCCCTCGTCGTCCAGCAAGCTGGCCAACTCGGATTGCCAAGCTAGTCTCTCAGCTCCCACTTTGAATTAAACCAGCTTCCGGATGTTGGGTGTGCTGTTGTAGCGGCAGGCTCACAGGTACGCCCGCTCATTACGGACACCCTCTTCGAAGCCTGCATAGAGAGGCAGCTGCGATGGCGAACCTTGGCCATCGCATCCAAGTACTGGAGCACTCCTCGGTGCGTGTTCGCTCGTCTCCTCGCCCGCCGTGTATCAGGAATGGAAGGGCCGGCATCCCATCTTCTGTGTCCCGGCTGTCTCCATTCAAAGATGCGGTCTCCTCCTCGGACGCATGGCCACACTGGCCAAGGAGAACGGGTGGATGGTCTGCAGTCCCGCCAACTCCAGCGTCTGGCTAGAGGAAACAATTGGCACGTGGGCAAAGATGAACCAATTAGCCAGCGCAATGTGGAACTGCCTGCGATTCAGCAACTGCGCCCGCTGCTCGCTGCTGAAGGTGTTGGAGTGTCCCGCTAGGAGCACGTGGGCTGAGACGACCCTCTTCACTATGGCGCTGCCCTTCCTGAGTAGGGCACTCAACAGCAGCAGGACATCGAGGTGGCAGGTTACCACCCGGATCGCAGGCAGAGATTGGAAGCTGAGCGGTTGGACCATGGGTCAGCTGACGGACGCTGCGATCCTGAGTGCCATTCCGCACGGACTACAGCGCTGGGGCGAGCTGCTCCGCATTCCAGCAGATGACCAGGAATGGCCCCCAGTGCTAAGAAACACGACCACTCCCCCTGAAGTGACAGGAGTCAGCGCTGCTGGTGTTGCACTGGGGTCAACTGCTCTACAATGCACGCCGGCATCACTGAATGCTGGGGAGGGTGAGCCCGGATTGCAGCAGGTGCAGGGAACGGGATTCCCTCCCGTCCGTCCGATGTTGTGTTGGCCGTAGTGGGGCCTTGTACCCCGAATGTATAGATGAGATTTATAATAAACGCCACGGCGTGACCGGGTGGCAACTCTGAAGCCCGCAAGTAGGCTGTCCTGGGAGATTTGTTGGCAGAATTCTCGAACCGAGCATATGAAGCGGTCTCAGTTCTTTAGAGTCTACAACCTGAAATCCCGTAAGAACACGCAGAGGTGTTCCGTGGCTCCCGGGAGGTTCACCCGGTCCCCTGGGAGACGCCACGCATGCGAAGGTGAAACCCTGTTGCGTGGATGGATCTCGAGCTCGATCCGGGAATGGTCTGACAGCCTCGACGGTACCTTGCCTCACCTACCCACACGGGAGCACAGGTGCTGGTCAGGGAAAACTTGGTCGATGATGGTTGCCATTGCCGGATCTCCGGTCAATACGTTGAGCGTGTGCATCTACGCGCACACCTCGTTAATCAGGTCTCGTTCAGTGTCCGGCTCACCTGACACCAGATGAGCTTTGCGCACGTCCGCTTCAGATAGCCATTCGGGCTTCAGGGCAAGGAAGAATGCTCTTCTTGCAGTCCGCGCGTGGGTACCATTCGGAGCCTAAAGGTTAGTGAAGGCGATCAGGCCGATGGAGTCGGACCGCCTAAGAGTCAGCTGGTCGACTTGACCCGGTGACCTAATCCAATGACATCGAACAATCGTCGAACCGCACGTCCCGGACGGCAGCATTGATGGCTGGCTGAAGCAGGTAAGCGACCCTACTGGATTGACCGTCTTCACAAGTGGAGATCCGTTTGATCTCCTGCGCTTATGCTGCGGAGATGACGTGTATCTCCTGCAGAAGCACGAGGTCGAAGAAATGTAGGGTGGCGACTGCGTCACGTCTCTTGTCATCGTCGCGTAGTCCGTTGATGTTCCAATAGGCGATCCTCAGACGATGGCGAGAGACGATTCCCGGCATCAGTGCTGGGAAAATGACGTGTGGACACCCGCTACCTGAACGGGCGGGATGCTTTCGGGGACCTGGACCTGCCTTTTCAGTAACCTGGACTGCCTGTACCTCCTCCGTCCCCTCCGCGTTGGAGCGCGCGACCGGTTCGGGTGACGAGTCCCCAGTTCTTACGCTCGTGGCACCTCGCTTCTGGAGGCGATCTCTTCCCCTTCGACTGGGGCGATGTTCTCCACAGGGTCCTGGACTTGCGGCCAGACTTCCGGCGGGATGTAGTGGCGGCGGAAGCTGCTTTTCCGGCTTCCGCGTCGGAGTCCGAGATCTCGGACTTCTTCGTAGATGCCGAGCGCCTAAGGGCCCTTTTTGAGACCTTGAAGGGTCTCTGCAGCGTGGCAGCGAGCTCTTCCGCTGCTCGCTGGAAAGCAAAGTCGCTTCCGACGGACGCCGCCATCTCGCTCCCCTCCTCGTTAGCTTTCTCGAGAGGTGGCGTGGCAACGACGAGTTCAGCAGCGCCGCATTCGTCGATCGCGGGAACGCGTTCTACGACCGCACAGCAGCCTGCAACATGAGCATGGTTTCCAGGTGGCCTCACATCAACGAAGAAGTGAGGCAGGAGATCCTGGGCATTTAACATCGGTTCTGAGAAGAAGGAATGGCCGAAGCCAAAGGCCCCAGTCCCCAGCCCCCCATCCCATATCCTTTTGCATTTATTTATTGCCCCCTCCCTCCCGTTCTGGACTCTCAGTGTGCCCGACCTGCGTGTCGGGGGGCCCTCCCTTTGAAATTGTGTTCCCTTCGCCCGGGAACTATGTTCTCAGATAATTTCCATTTCTAATAAACGTCCCGGCTCAACCGGGTAAGAAACGACCACACGACAGCCCTTTGTTTTTTCACGACAAAGAGGATTCTCGCTGCTCTTCGAGATTTTATTTTCTTTCCTCTCCTGCTTCTTCTGTTTTTGGATTTAACCACCTGCCATCCAGGCTCCTGGCCGCTTTCCTCGGTGGCTCCAGCATTTTTCGCCGGAGTTTCCAGGGCGGTCTTAGTCTGGGATGCAGTGGTCTGGGGTGCGTCCTTCGCGGAGGCTTTCGCTGCCAATTTTTTAAATTTTTTGGTCGCGAGCTTTTTGACATTTTTGGCAGACGCGACGAGAACGGTACTTTGTGAGCACACCCCCACTGGTGTGCCCAGTGCTGCCGAACTGCTGGCATCGTACACTCGGACACTTCTTTTTCAGATGGCATGAGCACTTGCAATAGCTGCAATACTTGGATTTTCCCCCTTACCACAGGTCCACCGGTTCCCCGGCGACTTGTATTTTGTAGGGAGACCCACAGTCCAAGAGTACGGTGATACGCGCAGCCGCAAGGCCACCTGGAAGCTCGCGATGCTTCACGAATGGAGAGGGCTTCGCCCACAGCGCGTGGACCGTTCCGTGTTTGAATAGTTCGCTGCGGACGATCTCTTTCTTCATCTGTAGCGCGACTCCTAGAAGGTGGCCACTACCGAGTGGTTCCTCCGTTATCGGAAAGAGTCTTCTGCTTCCCATCGCAACGAGGGTGCTCAGTAAGCGTTGAGCTAGACTTGCCTCTTTGCAGATCGCCTCAACGAACTGACCCCCGCTCCGGATGGTCATCGCAAGGAGCTCCTCTTTCTTTACGCCGCAGATGTACAACGCATTTGAGAGGGCGTGCCTGTTCTCACAATTTAACACTCAAGCGATAGTCGCGCTCACAACAGCTGCAACATCCTCCTTTCAAACTCCTTCGAGACCATTCAATCCCCAGAAAACCCTAAAGTACTCGGAATTGCAACCGAGATGCAACATCTCCTCCTCCTTCCCACCGTCCTTCCATTTCCACCCGTCACCAGCGCGGCATGCCCGTCGGCAAACGTCGACACCAAACCCACGCACAGCAGAGTCACCCTTGGCACCACCGCCGACGTCTCGCCGATTTCTTCCGGGATCGCCTTCACTTGATTCGACAACGCGTGAGCGGGTCTCCAAGGAGGCGCCTCGGAGACCCCCCAACGCGTTGCCGGCAGCGCGAAGAGTGGCTCGATTCTCGCTTCGAGGACGCGATGGCGCCCCCTGGCGAGTGGAGCACGGGATTCTCCTTCCGGTCTTTACGAACTCATCGAAATGATGCTGCACGAACCTGCGACGATTCACAGAGGTCTCGTGCAGCCTCCTCGTCGATGCCGTGTAAGGCCCGATCTTCTCTCCTCGTCCCTTTTTGCCAACCTGGGAAGATATCGACTGGGATGAAGAGGAGGCACGAGATCGCTCCACGGAGGCCACTGCGCAACGGCGGCCGACGCAACTGAAGCCCTCCGAAAGCGGGGGAGGAATCTTCGGGGAAGACGGAACTTACTCTGAATGCTGCAAGTCTTCTCGATCCCCAAGTTCCTCGAAATTCCATCCTTCCCCTGCTGCAGCAGCAAAGGTGAGGGGGTCTCTTCAGCGTGGTGCAGTGGAGTCTCTCCCCGCGGGCTTTCCAAGAGGTGGTCAAGTCGATCCCTCTTGAGAAGAGCGAAGGACTTTTTCTCTTCCACTCTATCGGTCACCTGCTCGCAGGCAATCTGTGGCCGCAGCATCAAGGTTCCAGCTACGGGCGCCTCACTGAAGCTCGAAGTCCACTGAGGTGGACAGAAGTAGCAGTGACGAGAGTGTGATCGCTGGGTGTTCGGTGACCCCACCTGCAAGCGAAGAATTTCGTATGTTTGGATAGGGATGTTCCTTATTCCTCAAATACTTTTCTGTTGGAAGCAGCGTCCTTTTCCCATCCGAGAACCCCGTTCTCGCGGCAAGGTTCTTGGGTTCGCGCCTGGAGCATTCTCACGGGAATCCTGGATCGAGAGCATCCACCTCTCAGATGGATCATCTCTCGCCTCGGAATGACGAAGGGATGCGGTGGATTCCTTTCCTTTGGGGCGGGAACGGGAACACGTGGCTGCGCATGGAGCTGGAGCATTCTGCAATCGTCACTGACGTGGATCAGTGGATTCGTTTCCATGGCCCTTGATGATGCATGATTTGTTGGGAAGTCCCCGGCTGCCAGTGCAGCACGATCTGTCGACGGATGGAGCTCGCGAAGGAAGCCTCGATGAAGAAGGGAATGCGGCGTTCATGAAGGAACGTCTGGGGGAAAACAGCGAAAGGGCGCAAGAAGTCAGCCGACGCGACGACCGCAATGCGGCCGTTCCGTTTCCAAGCAACCCCGCTCTTGCTGCGCCTGACATCCAGGGGACGACGTCGGGGATGATTGCAAAGGAGCCAATTTTGGACCCTTCTCGCTCGTTCGAACCCCTTCCAGATTGAAGCTCCCGGTTCATCTCGCCGTAGCGTTCCATGAGGACCAGTTAAATTCCCATCGAGCGTTTATGGTCCCGCATCTGCTTGGATACGGTTTCGTGAATCTGCCCGGGCAGCCCTGCTCCGTTGCGTTCTGTGCTGATGCAGCCTGCTCCACTCTGCCAGAACGTTCTCGAATTCTTCTTGGGTTGCATCAGCAGCTCGGTGGCTCCTTTTCCTTCCGAGCTCGCCATCTGCCATGGTTTTTTCCAGCATCACAGACACGTCGGGCATAAAAGCTACTGCTGTTGTTGTCTTTTCCCTTTCTTCCAATAGGTGACACATTCTGGATTTGACCTGTTGCTCGTACATCGTCTGCATCAAGTGAAACTGCAGCGTGGCTCTGGGCTTGCAGATTGCATCACACTATCACTTGTATGTTGTTTAATCTGGTCGCTTTCATTGTACGCTATTCTTATCTGTACCCTTTGGGCACAATTTCACGCTGGTCACCTGGTTGTTGCAGGCGCTCGTCCTCCCGGGCGAAAAGGGTTGACTGGAAGGTTTTTTGTGATGAAAGTGAAAGGTGAAGAACCCAGCAGAGAGGATGACACAACGATGCTTTCCGAAGATCAGCGTCGGTGGAAAATTGCTTTAAATTTCCCACCGCAACTCCGTCCGCCATAAGAGAGAACTAGTAGGATTTATGGGTGCAGATGGAATACCTTGAAAGCATCACTGTTTCGTCCGTAGTTGCCATCTGCTTGACAGCTATGCTGAGTAAAGGAAGACGTCCACGCGTACTTCCGTCAAAACATCAGTAAATCATAGGTGCTACTGGTATGTATTGCATTTGCAGGTTTCGTTGATTTAAGGTTGTCTTATGCATGAAGTGAGTTTGCAGTGCTGGAAATCATCATCTGTGTTTTGATGACCTCTGGATGGAAGAGCTGATGAGAGTGTGGACGTTCATATCGAGTTTCCTTTCGAACTGGGTCGGTTTCTTAAATGCACGGAATCGAGGTGGATCGAGACAACGATGAGGACGCGTGAGAACCCACATCTTGCGAATTTACCTCTTGCAGACTCTTGCAACAACCCCAGCTTTTCCGAATGTGCATCCCGCTGCATCAGTATGGAGCTTTTCGTGATGTTCCCAGAAGCATCTGAGGCATCCTCGTCCTGTCCCATGCATTTCGCAACTTCTGCTCCAACTTTTATTTACAGGGATGCGAAATGCCTGTGGCTTGGTTGCCAAACCGTCAAGGACAGCGTCTATAACTGGATCTTTTCCAGGTTTCTGCATCACATTGATGTGGGGGAAGATCTGTCGTCTGAAAGATTTCCTTCACATCTCCGATGTGAGTCCGAAAGAATTTCGCTGCAAAGCTCCAATTGGGTCGAATTTCTCTGCACCACGGAAAAACCTTTGGCCGCTTTCGTCCGCATGGACAGTGGACTCTGCATCGAGCATTCTGTGGGTGGTATTATGCATGGGCAGTGGACTCTGCGTTGAACATTCTTTAAGCCTTTCACATGTGAGTGAGTTTCTAGGGGACGCGAGTTTGCTCCATGTGCGCTTCACATTGTCCCGTGAAACCAAAACTGGCGAGCTAAGGGACAAGTGGAAATTTTCAGAGAGATTTGCATCAGATCGTGCCCATGGGATCCACATGTATGTGTATCCACATGAAAGCATTTTACGCTCGAACGCGTGTTTATCTACACATCCAGCCTTGTGCGAACGCTACACGCATACGTTTATGCGGCCCCTTTTATAAAGAAATAGGGGTCTGCAGGAGAAACTCAGCTTTCTCAAGTGGAGTTCCTTGTAAGGCAGTTTCTGCATTGAAACTGGACCAGATTTTATCAGAAGGGTACGCGACGCCTGCCTTTTCAAGATTCGTTGATAATTCCTCCTTGCAGAATGGAACTGCTCTGTCCAAGACTTCCCCCAGTCTGGGTGTTTCGCAATAAAAGGGATCCATGCTTCTTGGCTCCAGCTGTGCGTGGGCTGGAGACGATTCTCCTTCTCATGTGAGCCTCAAGTGTACTGTGGAGAGCTCGCATCCGAATGTTCACTTTACCGTGATCCGTGCCTCTTCCAACCTCCTCCCAAAGCCAAGTACTGAAGAACCGTCCGCCGCCTAAGGAGGGACTTACAGAGCTCTTTAAATACCCAAGGGTGCATGTGGACTCTGAAAGTTAAGGAGAACCAGGAAGGGACCACCTATACATCAGGGAAGGCTCCAGAGAGATGAGGCAGTTCCTCTTACGCTTGATAGGGGAACCCTTCGACCTGGTTGTCTTCGAAGAGAACCCCATCCCACCATTCATCACCCTCTCCTCAAGGGTGTCCAGGAGGGATCGGGTCTTCATTTCTTCTCCGGAGGGAACCTGCAAGGGAACTGCTCCCAGTTTCCTTCTCTGGAACGGACTCCGAGTGGAACTCCCAAATTTCCTCTGAAGGGCTCCTCCCTCAAGAGAGCAGAGCGTTTCTTCACACTCTGGAGAGGTGTCAACCTACTACCCCCATAGTACGCGATTGAGGATTTCATCCCGAAGGAAACCACGGAGGACTCCTTGATTCCTGGAAGGACCTCGGAGAGGACCTCAGTTTCGAATTCCAGCCTTTCAACGGAGGCATTCGGCTCCCACCAATGCCGCACCCGAAGCCTAGAAGGACGACCAGCGTCATCCTGCAGGGGAGATTCAAAACCGATGACACACCCTCCATTCCCAGCATCGATCCTCCATGTGGGGACTCGAACCGTGACGCTCAGTGTCACGCGCGTGGAGACCGTCGCCACCTCCGGCCGAAACATTCAACATCCCCAGTGGAGTTGTCGATTTCACTTCCTGTCGACAGCTGTGGAGTCGCAACAGACCGTTGGTGGCAACCATGGATGCCTTTTACCACTGAACCGGATGCCCAGAGAGATCCATGCCTCAATTTCGGAGAGGTTTGCAGTTGATAGGGAAATTGCCTGATCCATAGGGGAAAAGTGGAAAAGGTTAGGTAGGTCAGAAGCTCCCGCTGATTTGCCTGCGTGCACTCACTCACTGATCACTCTGTTTGGTACATCTTTTGACGAGTTTCCACATGCGATCTTTTTCCACATTTTCCCGAGTTCCCGGATGTTCCCAGTTCTAGCTGCAGTACACTAATATAAGAAAGAAGGATCTCCAGACATTGAACCGCTGGCACGTAGCACACCCGTGCGCCATTGTGGCTACCTCGTTGTCCTGTTGTTTCAGAGATGGAAACCAGTCCTGATCAATTTATTTTCCCAAGTACCCTGGTTGCATGCTGGAGTTCAATACCACAAAGTCACCTCCGTCGCCTCTATTTTTTGTTTGTCCATCCCCTTATTCGGTGAAGATCCGAGCGCATCGCTTCCTACGAAAAGCCTTGCGGAGCGCTGCAAGGTCCCGAATCCTCTTGAAAGACTTGGTGAATTTGCTCCAGGACTCTGGCTTGGGTATTCCGACCATAACAAGATAGGACTGCAGGTGTGGGAAATTGTGGTCCTCCCACTGGTGTGCTCCGGCACTCCACATCCTCCAGCAATGCGCTGGAAACGCAGGAATTCTTTGGCTACTACCGCGCAACCTACGCCCGAGGATTGGATTCGGCTACCCCTGAAGCATCCGACCTCCCTACTGGAAGTGTACTCATGGACCTTCTGCTGCTCCATGAACTGGGACGTCTGGAGGCAGGAAGCTCTGCAGTCCTGGGTTGCAACTTGGGAAGTGAGCCCACAGAAACTGCGATCGCTGCATGGTCTCCTACGCAAAACTCTGGGAGATCTCCTGCAGAATTGGACGCAGCGGTTCCGGGTAGCAGCCACACCCCTTGCTGCAGCTGTGTCTGCCCTCAGGGAGAGAAATGACAACAGCCAATCGGCGGGGTGGGAGTTGTCCTGCAAAATTGAGGGAGTCGACAAACTCCTGGACGACTGCAAGACGAGCGAGTTAGTGAACGCTGCCACTCTTCGTTTCCGGGCAAAGGGACTCCTTCGGTGGAGTGACCTACTCGGTGTATTCCCTCCTAAGAACTCGTGGACTCCGCCCCCGTGCGTGGACACTACAGTGGAAACGGAATGTCCTGCTGTTTTTGCCTTGGGAGGGATCCCAGTGCCATCAGCACACACCTCTGGTTTCCGGGGCAGTCGCCTTCCCGAACTATTCCAGGTGCGGCGGAATCGCTCCCGCACCTCCTGTTGGACTGCAGTGCCCTCGAGGACTTGTGGCGGAAACTCGCTTCGGCGGTCCGACAGCCGCAGGACACTGCAGCGGACTCGCTGAGACGCTTGTTCACAGAAAGCGGACCGAAGATGGGAGCTGTGATCGCGAGGATCTGTTCGCATCCGCGCCATCATGGCAGCCCGCCACGTGTTGGGGTCAGGTTCTCGGCGAAGAGAGGACACCAGAATATCAGCGGCTCTCATGGGGACAGCATCAAGGTGGCCTCATCTACGAGTAGAAGTCTGCAGGGACATTGCCACCATCGACAGTCGCTTGTTGAAGGAAAGGAATGCCTTTAAGCAAAGATTCTGTACCCACCTTCCCGTCTTTTTTTATTTAGTTGTTGTCTTATGCCTTCGTTCTCTACCTTTTGACCTGCTTGGTGGGAAAGGTTTCCCCCGGGGGCGAGGACGCTGCTCTGACACGGAAGAAAGGGGGAGCGATGGCGGCGCAGACACAACTTTTCCGCGAGGGAAGGCGGGTGGAGGACTTCGAGGAACGTGCTCGAAGCCGATGGTTATCCCAAAGTTTTTGAAAGCCGGCCTGCATGCCGATGGTTATCCCGAATGAACTTATGTTTTCTTCGACATTTCTTTTTCTTTCTGTCTTGTAGCTTGTTTTCTGAAAATAAACGTCGCGGATAAGGACTAGTCCTGAGCGTAGTGACAGTCGTTGCAAAATCCAGGGTGCCCCATCGTGGCTCTTGAGCAATCTGGACTCGATTCCTGGACGTGGCTGCAGACTCCGGATTGGGGATAGCAGCTCCCTAGATGAGATCTCTTTCGTCTTTGCGAAGGTGACGCGGGGATCATCCGCATCCATCGCAGCAATCAACTCGTTTCCTCTTAAAGATCTGCTAGAAAGCGAGAAGATGGAAGCAGCTCAACGAATCCACGTGTCGGGATCCGTATTCACCTCCCCCGCACGTTTCGCTTCGAAACGAATCTCGAGGTCCCTGAGATCTCGCGAGCCACGCTGTGGCCGAATCCACACCTGATGCCACTTTGCAAACCAGAACGGCAGCTGCGATCCATCAGGATAGCAGTCCACTTCCTTGATAACAGTTCTTTGGAACTTATCCAAAGAGCGTCGCTATCCTCATCCTTACAAATGGTTTGAATTTTCAGCCTCTAACGACCTTTCCCATTCCTGGAATGGGGACAATCTGTTTCCCTTCCCTTTGAAAGAGCCTGGAATATTCATCGTTTGAATCCTTCAAGAAGTCCTGCATGTTTCCATCTTTCTCGTATTTTCCTTGGTTTTCCTTTTTTGACATTCCGATGGACGCTCTCCACCCTGCGTAGGGACGTTATATTCAAGGAACGCTCGAGAAATCTGGGAGGCTGTGAGCTCTTCCACGTGACCTCAGAGGCAAAACGGAGAGG
The DNA here is from genome assembly GCA_036172245.1 of Raillietiella orientalis. Classification (NCBI taxonomy): domain Eukaryota; kingdom Metazoa; phylum Arthropoda; class Ichthyostraca; order Raillietiellida; family Raillietiellidae; genus Raillietiella; species Raillietiella orientalis. The sequence continues at coordinate 1,864,172 of JAYWIR010000032.1, read as the reverse complement.
GCGGTTCCTTCCGAGGTGATTTCCCGGGATTCCTTTCACGACTGTCTCGATCCTGCTCCGCCTCCTGAAATCCCAGGAGCGTAATGACTGTTTCCCCGGAACGTTTCGTATCCGTTTTCCCTCTCGATCCCTCATCCATCCCCGGCTTTTTGGTCTTCTGGTCGAAGGAGACTTCAGGATGGGCGCCTATCCCGGACTTGGCGATTCGAGGCAGTGCCAAATCGAAAGTCTGGGAAACGGCGTGCTGGAAGCGCACAGGAAGGATGGGAGCCGTCGGCTGCAGGAATAATAGACTCGGAATTTCTCTTGAGGAGTTTCGGGAGACTTTGCAGAACCCTGCATGGAGCCTCCGTGGCAGTTGCGCGCTTCAACTGCAGTGGTCTTAATGATAAGACTTGGCGAGGATCCGATTCCTGTGATAGTGGGTTGGCATTCCGTGGCAACGGTTCATGACGCCGTACACCCGTAAGACGTCCTGAACGGTTTCGAGAGGTCTCCGTGAAGGCTACAGCCCGTGTTGGCGGCCTGCATGACTGCTGAAGTCCCAGCATGTGGCACCATGTTGCAGGTTCGAATCCCCACATGAAGGATCGACTCCAAGAAACGGGACTGCATCGCAGGTTTCGGGTTCCGCCCTCAAGATGACACTGACTGGCCTACAGGCTTCGGGTGCGGCAGTGGCGGAAATCCGAAACCCACAGATGTCCCGTTGACTGGCATCCAGGGTCAGCGAGACGGTCCTTTCCAAGGTTCAAATCGAAGGTCCGCTTTTGGAGGAAATGGAGCTGTCTATCCACAATCGGATGGAACCCTTCACCGCCTACCACTAAGCAGGTTGATACCCCCCCCTCGTAGGGTTACCTCTCTGGAGTGTCAGAAGCGTGCTGCTCTCTTCGGGGAGCGACCTTCCGGGGAAGCTGGGAAGCATCCCTTCGGGGTTCTCTTCAGAGGAGGGAACAGGGCGTGGTTCTCTCGGACCTTTCTCCAAAGAGCGAAACCTTTCCGGGTTCCCTTAGAGGCTCCCTACGAAGAGCAAAAGGAAAGATCCTTCCTCCGGAGCCTTCCTGGATTCATGGAGTCGTCCCTGTAGGGACATCCTCTAACCTGAAGAGTTTCACGCACCCTCGGGTGGACGTGGACAGCGTTCAAGAGCTACGTGAGCCTCCCCTATGGAGGAGAATGGTTCTCCAGCACGCGTTGAGAACCAAAAAGAAAGCAGGAATGGAAAAAAAGCAGCGAAAACGGAGGAATCTCAAAGAGCTCCAGTTTTCTTCCAGAATCTTCGGTATATTGGAAGCTTTCTTTAACGGTTTCCAGCGTGTCGCTCATAAAGAGTTTCTCCAAGCGTCGTTCTGGTGGTGCCAGAAGGGGCGCGTTCTGGGAAGGGACTTCCCCCCTTCCCTCGCCCCCCCCTTACCTCTCCGTGCAAGAAGTCCGACACCCCCGAGCGAGGGAGGCGACGGAAAAAGTTCCTGCTTCGGTTAAGGAGAAAGGAGGAAGAGAGGAACACGAACGAAACTTCTTGCACGCGAAAGTTGAGATTCTCGCTCAACGCTCGGCGCCGCGCCTCGTCCGTCCCGGTCCTGTGGCCACTCATTGTGCTCAGTGCTGCAGAAGTTTCCCGAGAGTCGCATCACCGCTCCCTGCCACGCATGGCTACGCGCCCTCCCTCGAAATGAAAGGATTCATTCGATGTGAGGAGCACAGTGGCGCCTCCCCTTGGCGGACGCTCGGGACGCAACGAACCTTTTTGTTGCCCGGAGACAAAGAGCTCTTCCGCTCCGGGGGAATCCCGGAACCGGGATATTCGGAGACATTCCCAAAGGTGCAGTGCAGGAAGTGAACTGAGAGCAGCAAATCCTTCGCCGCAGAGGGAAATCAGCTGAAAGATGTTCGAACATCGAACAAAAGGACCTGGCAGTGCCTCATCGGGGCCGTGAAGTGGGGACAGGAAATCGTCCCGACTGGGTCGATGGATCCAGCTAGAAGTTGGAAAAGTCTCTCCCTTAGGAACCTCAGGAAACCCTGAGATAGCTACCGGGACTCTCAGGCAGGCTTTGTCTACGCAGAGGCAGCCCATAGGAACTCTTGCACAACGGGAGTGGACATGGACCCACGTCCCAGTCTTCGAGACGCAGTGCTGGAGACAGAGTGGGTGATGGATTTGCCAGCCACGTGGAGAGTTCACAGGTAGGGCTGCCACTGCCGTGCTAGCGGTCTTTATGGCAAGCGGAGTATCTGTTTACTTGCTCTCTTTCCTGCGTTTCCTTTTTTCTTTTTTTTCCAGGCAGTTCCGGGTTCCCCTTGTCTCTCGAACCTTTGGTCACGACTGTTCGTTTAAAGGAAGTTCACGTGCGCAGTGAACTCGTCAATAAGGCATGAAATTGAAAACGGGACTTCTTATTGCTTTCGGCGAGGAGGAAACAGCGCTCCCGCACTTATAAAAATGGAAGAGCTTATGACCCTAACAGTAATGAAGGGAGGAGGAGATGGCTACAAAGCCCACTGGGGAAATCATGTGACCCCAATTTCAGAAAAGGCAAAGACTCTCACTAGACTCTTTACTGAACCCCTAATAGGGAGAGTGTCCCACCATCCGATAGACTGGTGGCCCCTTCGAAGGCCATTGAAGGAGCTCCAAAAATCCTTGCAGCTGCAGGACAGCCCGGATGTCGGCAGCAGGAGATTTGGCACCTGGAACATTCTTCAAGGACCAACCCCACGAGCCACATAGGATGCATTCGGACCCTTGGCCACTTCTGCCCATCTAGAGGGATCCATCTCTTACGACTCCCTCAAAGAAGTCTCCGGAGAGCGCCGCTCTCGTACTTCCAAGAACAGGAGTTGAGGAATGAACCGTCCTCCCTTTCCACTTTCTTTGCTAGGGAAGCAATGAGTCCGCACCCTCAACCGTCCACGAGGTAGAGCACCGGGAGGCCAACACCATCAGAGTTGCATTTCGCGTGGAGAGAAGCCGACGTGGCTGGTTCGTGCGTCTGCGTGGAAAGGGCGCTTCGACAAATCGCGATGACAACAATGGGACACAAACTGGTCCAGGCTCCATAGAAGCTTGAAAAACACTGGTCGGAAAAACAGGGATTTCCTGCCTTCTTCTTTGGTGTTGACCGCGCTGGCGGTCGTGTGACTGTGGCCTCCACTCGTGGAGTACCGAACGTTGCGGGTTCGAATACCTTCCGAGAAAGGATCGACGCCGAAAAATGGGTTCTTCCGTAAGATAACGCTGGCTGGCCTATATTCGGGAGCGGCACTCGTGGCAACCGGAAACCAGATGCCCCGTCGACTGGCAGGGACTGGAAGTTGGTCCTCCAAGATCCTTCCGCAAATCAAAGAGTCGGTTCCTTTCGGAGTTCCCTTCGGGAAGAGACCCTCTATCACGTACCATGGAGCTGGTTGATACCCTCCTTCAGGGGTTGCCTCTCCAGAGTATCAAGAAGCGCGCTGCTCCCTTTGGGAAGAGACCCTTTCAGAGAAATGTCCAAGCGTCCCTTCAAGATTCTCTCTAGAGGAGTAACAAGGAGTAGTTGTCTCTAGAGACGAAATTCCAAGAGCAGGTCCTTTCCGAGTTCTCTTTGGAGAAGAATGAGAAGTGGCCTTTTCCTCAGGGGCCAACCCCTTTAGAGAGAATGAGGAAGAGATTCCCTTCAGGACTCCCTCTCAAGGGTAAGAAAAATGGACTTCTTCTTCCGGAGTCTTCCTTGGCAGTCAGCATGTTCGTCTTTCTGATGTGACACCCGGACGTCGCGTCGCAACAAATCCTTCAAGGGTGCTGACGAGATCTTCGGCGGGAAAGGAGAGGGATGAGTAGGAAAAAAACAAACAAAAAAAGCAAAAAGGGCTGTTTTTACTTTTCAAAAGTGTGGGAGGAGGGATGGGTACGAAGGGATCACAGTCCCGTTGTGCTGGGTCCTCTTCATCTTTCGCAGGATGCTGAGGAGCTCTTCCCAGGTGGGACCATCTCGATATGCTATTTTGAGGAACCGAATGACAAAAAGGATGGCATCCTCTGCCATGCTGTTGTCTCCTGTCGTCGTTCCTGGAGGCGAACCCCTCGCGTAGGCAGCAACGGCTCTGCGACGGCGGCAACTGGCGACCAGGCACCAAGAGGTTCTCCTCTGCATCCGTGAAGTTACCCAATAAGGGAAGAGGAGGAACGTTCCCACAATTCCTGGAGGGCAACGCAACGCACTGGTGGGTGCGAGAATGACCCCATCTCCCCGCATATGCGCAGTTCGGTGTGACACCCCCCTCGTCCAGCAGCGCTCTATGCACGGAAAGGCCACAACGGAGCATCAGCAGCTCCGACTGCTGCCCACCTGATTGGGAGTAACGAGTTGTCCGTCGCCACTGAGGGCACTTCGAGTTCCTCGGCCGGAATTTCGGAGAGCAAAGAAGTCCTCTGGAAGGATTGATGGTACGTCAGCAAGCTGATGCTCCATGCGGCCACCAAGGGGTTCCTGCGAGCCGAGACTTGGCAGGAAGTCTCCTGCATTGCAGATGGGCTGACGTCATGGATCTCGAATTTGGAGGACGCCGCTGTGGAGAAGGAGATGGCTGTTGGGCAGGCCATCCTGGATGGCTCGCTGCTTACTGCTGCTCTTGTGGCATTCCTGAGGAGCTACAGGCAGGCGGTTTCTCCAGGCAATGATCTCAGCCCACTTTCCTCCTTCCTCTTCGCCCCAGGCGTGAGAGTTTGTGGAGCCACAGGAGATTCACGAGTGTTTGCTTTCCAGGGCAGTCACTTGCCTGAGCGAGACGCTGTAAGAGGAAATGCTCCGGTGGCTCAGCGAAAGAAGGGTCGCCACAGTCCATCGCAGCCAGTCGCTCGTCTTTTTGCTTGGCTCTCGCCGAACTCTCTCACGCGCCACCGTAAGGGTGCGCGTTGAAGACGAGGATCCCGTTGCCCTGGAGATGCTAACGGACCAGTGCTGAGTGAAGTGCAGCCTGCATACAGACCTCTTGCTTGGATACTTCCACCCCCGTAGCGCTAGGATGGGGCGTGACCCCTCCCTCATAGGGGCCGACCACCTCAGTCTACTTTTCCAGGGAAGAGAAAGAAGAAAGAGAGGAGAAGTATCGGGAGGTCGCTGATCGACTGATGGTATCCACCGCCTTGCAGAAATTCTTTCGCCGACAACCTCGGCCTCGACCCGTGCTTCCGTAGCTGGCTGCTGGAAGCTGACTGCGTCCTCCAGAGGTAGCGGTTCGTCTCCTTCCCAAGCTTCAAGAGGAAGAGGGTCCTCGACGCAGAGATGGTCCAGCTCGTGGGAACAGCTCCTGAGCTGGAAGAGTTTGCAACCGACATCCAGGAGCGTACGGGCATCTGGAACGTGGGGCAACCGGCACGATCTCTGCGCGCTTTTTCATCCAGTCACGCCGAAGCGTTTAGGGCAAAATCAAATTTTCACAATGAAACGTCACATAAAGTTTTCCCTCCGTTGTAAGAGTTTAATCCTTCTGATTCAGGAAGTCTTGGAGGATATCGTTGCTCAGGGCAGTTTTTTGGTTTTCGAGGGTTAATGAAGAACCGTTCTCTTCCTTAGAGGAAGTTCACGAAGCTCTTTAATGCTGTCCACGACACCAAAAAGTGCGTGCAACTCTCCAAGTCATAGAGGGTAACCCCGTAAAGACCACCCTACGATTCAGGAAGGACACCAGAAGATGGAGTCTGTTCCTCTTACTCTTCAGGGAACCCCGAAGGGAATCTCTCCCTTATTATCTCTTTCTTAAATCTCTCCCTTCGGATCCTCCGGAGGCAACCGTAACCCGTTTCTTCTCCGAAAGGGAAACCGGAAAGCATCCGCTCGAGGAATTCCTTCTCTGGAGGGAACCCCCACAAGGAGACCGCGCCCAGTTTCCTCTTCTCAGGAGAATCCGAAGGGACGCTTCTGAATTTCTCTAAAGGATAGTTCCCCGATGGGAACAGTGCATTTCTTGACACTCTGGAGAGGTATCAACCAGCTCCACGGAACGCAATGGAGGGTCGCTCACCCATAGAGAGGGAGAAGAGCTCCATTTTCACAGTCAGTGGAGAAACCCGAAGGGAACCGGTTTCTTGATTCCCTCCGGAGGGTCAACTTTCAAGTCAGGATGCCCCCGTTGAGTAACGGAGGCATCCAGTTACCAGCTTCCATCAGTGACACACCCATTCCACCAATGCGAGCAACAGTAACTTCACGCTCCAGGAGATCCTGGAAAATCCCTTGAACAGTGCTTGGGCAAAAAGGTGTGTTGCCCCTTGGACACCGCGCTGTCTCCACTTAGGGAACACATGGGCAGCAGTCTGGCGGTTAGGTGGGTGGTTATTGTGGAAATCTCCGGAAGGAGAAAAGGACAGGACGAATGGACGACGGGTCAGATCACCGACGCTGCGACCCCGAGTGCTCGACTTCGCGGACTTTTGCTCTCGGGCATGCTACTGGGTATTGAGGATGAAGGTCTGCCGTGGCCCCTGGTGCTCATGAATACTCGCATTCTCCCCTTCAAGTGACAGGAGTTGGCACTGATGATGATGCACTGGGACCTCCCGTGGAACACCCGTGGTATCAATGGACATGGAGGGAGGGAGTGGATCCGAGCTGTGCTAGGTGCAGGGAGCGAGAATATCGCCTCAAGAATCACCTTCTAGTAGGCTGTGTTGCCCTCTGGCCTCCCGACGCTTTGCTGCGACCCTTAGAAACCCGACGGCAACACCAGAGACGTTTTGAAGCGCCTCTTCCTGCGCGACATCCTCACGCCGGCAGGTCGCATCCCCAGCAGCATTGCGCTGCCCATGAGGAATCGTGACTGCATGGAGCAACGCCAGAGGAGAAAACACCGACAGGGACGCCATCTATTTTGCTGTCCTCTTCATGAGGACAGCGTCAAGATAGCCCCATCTGGGAACCATAAAACAGGAACTTGCGGGCACCCTTTCAAGGAGGTAGAGGACGCCCGCCAGCACCCGGTGGTCCCTTCCCCAGCCCCCCATTTTTCTGACTGTAGGTGTTTTGTCTCATTTTTGTTTTTTTTTGTTTGTATCCCCTCCCCATGTGCTGCTGAGACGAACCCCGCTGTCCTGCGTGCCAGTTCCTGGCAGGTTCCTCTCCGTATTTAAGAGTAACATGGCAGGATCAAACGTTCTGCCACAGATGTGTACGTTTATTTTATCAATAAACGTCCCGGCGTGACCGGGTGTCAACCACTGCCGAGCATGGAACCCACAGGTCAAACAGTGCCATCATTCGAGGAGGACTCGGAGCCCATGACTCACCCATTTCTCGGCGTCGACCCTCCACGTGAGGATTCGAACCCGCTTGGTACAACGCGCGGAGACTGTACCCACACGACCTCCAAGAGCAGGGAAATTAGGGGTAAAGGCGATAAACAAGAAATAAATAAATATCAATCAAAAAATGGCTTCAAAATGTCTTGAGGGCGGGTAAAGTAAAGGATCGCAGATAGCTCCCTGGTGAACTTTGCATCCTCTCAAAGATGCCGGCTAGTCCCCCTGCCTCAGCAGGCATCTTATCTCGATTCTAAGGAACGAGAAAACGAAGGAGGTGGCTTCTCTGCTGTTCCAATCTCTGCCATCGGGGCTTCCAGCCGCTGAGAATGCGCGGATGCAGCACGAAGCTGCGATCGTCGCGCCAGGCGACATCCCGCCATGCGTGAAGAGACGTCCGAATAATGCCTTTGCGTGGGATTTCTAGAAGACAACAGCTTAAACGTGCCCACACACACTGGAGAGCAACGTTATTTTGAAGCATTTGTGGCAAATGTCTTCTTGGTAAGGATCTGAGACGATAGGGGCGTCTCCTTCAAGCGGACCATTGCCAGCCACTTCCTCGACGGCACTCAAGGAATCACAGTACTGCAAGAATAGTCCTCGCGTGCTCTCGGGATACGCCAGACTCTGTGGACCTGCGTTTCAGCAGCATGCGAAAATGATGCATCCCGCTCTTCGGACTCGCCGGTGGACTTCTCGCTTCTCGCCCTCCACAGCCGATTGCCTGGGATGGCGCAAACTCTCCCTCCGCCCACCAGGTCAGCGAGCAGCCTCTTCCTCGGTTCGCACCAGGAGAACCCATCCTTGGAAACGCCTCAGCCTTTCTCGTCTCCTCCCGTTTGCTCTTCCTCGAGGAAACGGAACCTGCCAAGGCTCGAACATGGTGCTCTGCCAGCCGAAAGATAGGGAAGGCAGAGCCGTTCAGGTCTGCCTGCCATTTCTGTGCGCACCATCCTCAAGGCTCCGGCTAGGGAAAAGCTGCCGAGGCAGTCGCACAGGGTCGAAGCTGGAACGAAAGTCTTCGAGACCACCGTCGTCTTCTCACTCGGCAACTCACACTGCCGAAATCGACCCTCCCGACATCCAGTCCGAGGTCGACAGAGTCACCTGCAAGGCAAAGTACGCGCCGCTTGCGGTCGTCCGCTGCCAAGACTTTGATGAAACGAAAACTTCGGACTCACAGGTGGTCTTCTCGCTTCTGTTACCTGCGGGGAGTAGCGGAAGCCTCGGTGTGAGAAGAGCGCGGCTGCCGACATAGGAGGACATTCGTCGTCATCCTCGCTCCAACTGCCTCGGGGCAGCTGTGGACAGACCACGCTGTACCGGGGGACATTCCCTCCCTGCCATCCCTTGCCGACGCCGGCGTCTGCCGTCGTGGACCGTCACCGTTACGTCGATCCATCCCACTCCCATTGATCTACTGGGCCTTTTTTCACGTCGGACGGTTGTCATCCAGGAAACCTAGTATTGGAACTGAGCCTCTTGTCCGAACGCACCCCAAGCAACAAGAGTCTGGGTGAGAGGAGCATGGCGTATCTTGGATGGCAAGAGGCAGGTTTGTGGCCGGGGAGGCGCACAACACGGAGACGGAACCATGGGACAGATCGGGCGAAATTTCTGGAAATCCCTTTCCTCTCGCAGTTCCCATCCATTCCCGGGTCCTCCCCCTCTTTGCTTATTTATTCTACGTAGATGACTCGCCTATCTGAGCTAGGGAGTTCATCTTCCTATGCTAGCGGCACACTCAGAGTTGATTCCGCTATTGTGATGCTACCCAAGGGGAAAACCGGAATCGTTCTCCTTCGCCTGCTCATTTTCGTGTGATTAAAATTAAATTTTTCTTCCTCTCCCTTCCAGAAACCTTGCCCGACCAACGTCCACTTGCAACGGTTTCCGTCCAATCGTTCCCGCAATAGAATGTTATCATACGAAAAAATCATTCCGAATTGCTGTATCTCGTTAAAACTCTCCGCTGCCGCTTCCAACACATGCTATTTGTCAAAAGCCGCTTTTCATCAGCGACGAAAATCCCGACTCAGTTCGCGGGCGCGTTCGGGAAAAACAGGAAGTTATCATCGTCTGCTCCATGCGGATACGGATCGCCTCGATGTCGGGACTCTGAGCGGTGGAGCCGTGTAACTTTTTTGATCACGGTTGCAACAATGTGTTTTGGAAGAAGATACAGAGAAGAAGGATAAAGGAAACAGCATCTCACAGCAGCTGCGAACCAGAGGCATGTGTTTTCTTGGAGCGCTGTTTGAGCGTCTTTTTTTTCCAATCACGGGAAAGTGATTTTTCGTGTGCCCCGTTCGGATGGAGGACTTTCGTGGCGAATTTCACCTTCCGGCAGTTGGTTGAAAAGACGCTGGCGTCTTGGTTTCAAGGGTAACTCAGTGGAGCTGTCACGATTTCTTCCCCTAATGCCTGTGCATGCTCTTGTCGCGTAGCCACGAATACGTGCACAAATCTTGCTGCATTGTTGCTTGACTGGTAATTCGAGAAGCATGCTGCTTTTAGCATCCAGTAACTGCATGTGGGTTTGCAAGAAGTGGAATAGCAGGCATGCTTGTGTCGGTTCTATGGGAACGGGATGAAAGCGAAAAGATCGAAGGGTGGAGTCCGCTGAATAGGAAGAGCGGTGAGAACGCTCATATCATGCATGTAAATAATGTACCGAAAAGCATCGTCACTGTGCAGAGGTGCCAATCCCACTTCCTCCCTTTTGGATGCGCGAACGAGTTGCAGTGAAAGCAAGGGCTCGCTGCTGAACAGAGACAGCTCGAGCCTCTGATCAGTGACTTCTGCAAGAAGACTGCATTCCGACCAGAAGCCAAATTTGGGTTTATTTATCACAGGATGAGCAACTTCCAGCCGCGCTACATTTCGCCACATGATTTAGAAAGACAAGCTCGAGACGGGTCGGTTCCGAGCCGCTCGGCCTCCATTTTTAGACTGCATTGTTGCCCGCCGTGCTGCCCGAGCAGCTAGACGTCACGCCGCGAAGCCGGAAGCGGCGCGACTCCAGCCGCTTCCGAGCCGCTCGCCCTCCATTTTTAGAATGCATTGTTGCCCGCCGTGCCGATCGCGCACGCTGACGTCAGGGCGCGGCGCCCGTTCGCGGAGCGCGCGCGCTTTTTCGAACTGCGCGAACGCTCGTGCTCGAAATCAGCGAGGTTGGCACCTCGGCCCCGGAGGGCGCCGGCGATCCACGTGCGCCGAGCAAAGAGAACTTTGGCGGAAGACGCGGACTTGCAGCTTCGTTGGTTAACCTTGGTATTGACCGAGTTCGGTTTTTATCCCTCGCGCATTTCCTATTGTCATAGGAGCGAGCGACATGAAAACCGGCCCGCTGAGTCAAGGCTCTTTACGATTGCCCCACTTGAGGCGGGCTGCTCGCACTACAGAATTCACTTGCCTCCTCCGAAGGAAACAAAGCGCAGAAAATGCTAAGTTCTATTACTTGACCCACCCAGATGCCACTTTTGAGCATTTGGCGCTCGTTTTTTGTGCACTCTCAACACGAATTCGTGCACGATCGATAAACATGCCAGTAGGAAAAATGTGCGCTGGATTCGGCTCTCTGATTTATGACGGATTCTCGTTTTAACTCGGAAGACGAGTGGACTCATAGGGCATGACTTGATCGGTTAACTCTGGTGGCCTCGGATTACGAGTGCATGTAAATCCTTGTCATCAACCTGGTACGTGTAACAAAGCATCATCCGCTCGTAGCGACCAGGAAGTCACCCATAGCTTCGGAAAAGAACATTCTGGATTAATACTGTCCAAAGTCGTGGGTGAAAGTGCAATTCAAATAAAATTTAAACTTAAAAAAAAACACAGACACACACTGAATCAGAAAAACTTTAAAAATAAACTTTGCGCAAGCGTTGTTTCAGTTGATTCGAGGTGCGTTTACCTCGATGAAGAAGTGACCCAGAATGACATTTTACAATAGCAATGCAAATGAGCATCTCGAGTGATGAGAATTCCTTATTTAGATTAGCTTAGTGACCCTATAGGAAAACCCTACGGGTCAAAGAATTCTCAGTTAATTCCCCTTGTAGAACCATGTTTTGGCAGCTCCTGACACCGAAAAGTCAAAGAGATTTTTGTAGTCAGAGGGTGTCAGCCAGACTGCAGGTTTTGTGATGCTAGCACTCGCTAGTCGCAAAAAGTATGGTATCGAGGAGAAAACCAGACCATCGGTAGGCATCGAAAGTAGGCAAGAAAATTCCTTGGACCAGGAAGCCGTTAAAAAATTTTCTTTCATATATGTGTAAATATGTGAAGAAAAAATTTTTTTTGACATTATCGTAAAGTTTCATCGTATTACAATCTTATTATCTTTCCTAAAGTTTCGAAAATTAAGTGATTAGGAAATATTTTAGGAAGATCTTCTCAGAGTCTTTCAAAATATCCTTAAACGTAGTTCTGTCTTATTCATAAGCAACGGGCTGGAACTTGAACGCAACATGCGAAATAGTAAAGAAGGATAGAGAATCAGAGAACTCTCTTTTACTGGGTGGGAGGCAGCACCAACAGCCTAAAGCCATCGGAAATGTCACAATCTTTACTCGACAAATAAACTGTCCATCGATTTGGTACCAGGCTGTGGAGTGTAGCACGGTGGCCGGAGCAAGGAAACACTTGCTTGGCCATTAGAGATTTCCCTTACTCTTTGCCGATTTGCGGGATGGGCGTTTCCAACCGTTGGGTTGTGGATGAGCTCCATAAGTGTTGCGTAAGAATTTCTCTTCCTTGCCAAAGAGTGGCTTTGCGAACAGAGTTTCGAACGCACTATACGAACAATTGAATCCCGGATAAGCAGAGCATACGGGTATCTCGCGAGCCTCCTCCTGGGCGCTGCCGATGGACTAGTAATGCTGCCAATGTTGAATGCCTTAATGAATAACTCGTTCGGGAACTTTTCATCCCGAACCGAGCTCGTTGCAGTAATTGACATGTTCGTTACATCATTTCTACATTAGTGGAATTTAATTCTCGTGCCATGACAAACTCCAGCTCAAGCGAATCAGCATCCTGAAGTGCCGTAGCTCCTTCGCAGTGTATATTCTCCCCAGTAACGTAGATTTATCCTGACTCTTTCGGACTTTGCAGCATCACAGTTCCATTCCTCGAGGATAGGCAATTCCTTCCTCCTTCCGACCAAATCCGCAGATATTAGCATCAGGAAAAGGACCAATCAATGGGTGCAAGCAGCGATTCTCAGTAAGGAAACCTGTCATCTCTGGTCAAAATAGGGGATGTGATTCAGATAGACAGCATGTCGTACTTCTATTTCTGGTCTAAGTCGTACTTCAGGAATGATGAAGGCGTTGTTCTGTGCAACATCCGGACTCTTAGCTTTAATGGGGAATTTCTGGTGCTTTCCTTTCCATAAGTGAGTCCCCTGTGGCGAGAGATAGCCAGAAGATACGGCCCAGGATGTATGAATCAGTCAGAGGGAGGAAACGTCAAAGAGACGAGCTTGATAGCTGAAAACGTGGACAAACTTGAAAAACTCCGCTTCACCCCCACCGCATGACACTCTCGGCATGTCCCCAAAGGCAGCGAACGTAAACCAGAGACCGAAGCAACAGCGAAGCACTCGAAGTCGCCCGCGTAAGGAACAAGGGAGCGGTGAAGGAACTGGCGTCTGTTCCTCTCCAGCGATCAATTTATCGCCGATCGTCGCTCTTGCGCGCTCCATTTATCACTGCGCTCATAGTGAGAGATCGGAACCCAAGTCTGCCGATTTGGTAGGAAAGAGATAAGTGCAAGAATCCCTTGGCGTGTTTGCAGGAATCCGGAAATGATCCTGAAAGAAATCTCTCTCGAACGCTACCAGAGTGGCGCCTCTCTCCTTGTGCTCCATCTCCGTGCGTATGCCCTTCGTAAGATTGCAGTGAAAGAAACAATTTGGCTTTTTTCATGAGTGACCCGAGATCACACTTCAGCTGTCTCGAAGATTCTAGCCAGCCAGAGTGGTCAAGTCGGTTAGAAGCCACTCATAACAAAGACGCTCGTCCTATCCTCTAAAAGTGAGATTTCATGATGGTGGAGGATCCCTGCAGCACCTCTAGGAGGGCTGACTGCAACACTGGGTCGCGCTGACAGCAGTACGCTCCTCGGAAGTGTACAAGGTGTTTCAGCTGCTTAGCAGTGCTCTGTGATGTCGGCGGCACGTGACACGCACCTGATCTTGTGGTATGAAGAGGAATTTCGGAGAGCTCTTCTGACCCTCTGCTACGATAATCATCGTTTGGTGGTCACATGGGTTATCGCTCGATGCGGCCAAGTTGATGTCGGGACCTCAGACTGTTCACTGATAACGAACCAAAAGAAGGATCATAGTGACGCGATATATGGGAGCCAGAGGATTTCAAAGGAGACAGTGGCTTCGTGCTCGCTCTGCTTTCCTCAGCTAGGGACCGTCTGTGAGAAGGTAGCTGTGAAATCTAGGACTGTAAATGTGGTGGTCAGAGAGCTCGCGCAAGAGATGCGGGATCACAGTTCATGGATTTCCAGCCTACACGGGATCTCGAAAAAAAGCAAACCTACTGCATCTTAATCAAAGTTATGTAAAATATTCAACAATAAGAGCTCTCTTGTGGAGATTGCTAAGATTTTCCAGTTGATGGATGGTTTCGAAGTTGGAGTTAAGCGAACAGCATCTACAGCATATCTAGGGATAACGACTTTTTTTTTTTTTTGTTCTACAAAGGGTACGTCGTCTACATAACTCCGTCCAGGAATCGGAAAGTACGCTTTCCAGCATGGCATTTTAAAAAAACACGAGAGGAGCTGCGGAAGTCGCTGCTGCTACAGCTTTGAAAAATAAAATTTCCTTACGGAAAATGATTGATTCGATTGTATCATGGGACACGAAAGTACCTTGCCCACAAGCACTCAAAAGTATGGGATCATGCAACAGAGCAATTCCACGACGTCCTTCAAAGATAAAAGTCCTCAGCTTCCAGAAGAAAGGCGCAAAGGGGACCGTGCTGATGCGATCCTCAATCGGACCCCCCATCCCTCGGAGGGAGTCTGCACGCATCTCCAAGCTGCTGCGAGGAAACCGTGTGCGTGACGGAACGTGCGAAATTTTGATTGCGGTGTGCTGATTGGTGATGGAGTCTTACGTCTATGCACACGGTCTATGCGAGCGCTACCTCTCGTCATTCTGCTTCAGTTAGCTAATGCTATAGTCAGAGGTCATTTCTATGCGAGTCATCAGTCCAACGGCGCGGCGGGTTCATTGGCAGTGGCATCTTCGTAGAAGATGCTTTCGGAATTGCCCTGATGTGGCTGACTTTCATCTGAAGCTCTGGAAGCGGGCCAACGAGTGGACGAAAGGAACGCAAGTGGAGTGCCTAGCGGTCATATTCGCTGGTGCAGTCCGCAGCACTCACTGACTTGCCATAGGAGATATTTGATTTATCAGGGGTGCTTACCATGGTGATTCTGGATGAACCTCATTCTGACGGCGCTTTTAATGGCGCTCCCGTTTTTTGTGGGAGGGGAGGGCAGCACCCAGAACGAGTCCAATAGAACGAGTGGCGATCCGCTATCCACCCTGGTCTCTCGGGGAGGTGCAAAACGAAACACATTTTTCCCCATATTCAGAACGAACGAAATTCAATAAGAACAGCGTATTTGGATGTCTGCGTTTCAGAGATTTCTGTAACCAGATGCAGCAAGAGCAGCAAGTGGATAACAGAGTGGAGCAGGATAACGGAGTAGGCGGAGAATGGAGAATCCATACAGACTGAGTTCGTCCGCCGAGATCCCAGTGAAATGAGTCTCCAGGTGACTCCTCAAGAAACCCTCTGCTTCAGCCAGGAGAAGGGGGACGCAAAATTTTCCGGTGATGGAAAAATGTTGCATCTCTCCGGCAATGCTTTCTAAGGAAGCTCGTAGGGTGCACTCGCGGAGATGGAAACGATATGCGACATGGCAGCTGGGACAGCGAAGGCATCGGCAAGCGGAAGAATTGTACAGCCATAAGTTGGGGCAGACCCTTAGTCGAATGTTCACCTCAGAAAGAATTCGGCAGACTTCATGCCTTCGAACTCAGGAAATGTTTGGCATTGAAAATTCCTGATGAACAGTCACTTTTCTGTGATCTGAACAGAGTCATCAGGGTTGTTCCCGAAGTGTCGCACGGAGTAGCGTATAGTCAATAGGCACTGGACTCTTCGAGAGATCAGCAGACTAATCAAACCAGATCTCCCAGGGAGTCCAGTCAATTCTTTCATTTCTCTGTTCGCCTCTCCTCCGTCTCAACGAATTGAGAATCAGTATGGAGAGGAGAACAGTTCGATGTGGTTGAGGGCGAATTTTTACCTTTCGTATGCATCCCACCCAGCTCGTAGAGGAAAGTTGCTGAGAATTCCTCTAACGAGAATCTCCGGATGTGACTGTGAAAGCACCTCTTTCGATGATGGTGTCGGAGGTGGAGACCTTCACTTCAGACGTCAAATGGGAAGAGATGTGCCTGTCCCATCCTTGATGATGAGAGAGAAAACGATCTGAAGCAAGCACATCTCTTTGGAGGCTTTGGATTCTCAGCGGGCATTCAAGAAGTTGCCAATGATGGATACATATCGCGCAGAAATACGACACACAGAAATATATAGCGGGCTCCAAGCATCTACCCCTCCTTCCTTTACGATCTGCAAAGGAAAACAGAAAACACTTAAGTGTTTAGGAAGAGTTCGGTGAAGGAACCGTGAGCAAAGTTTAAGAATCAGGGATGCAGCTCGGAAAGGATCTTAGCAGAGAGATGAATTAAGTCCATGGCAAAATGTGGCAGACGCATTTTCTCTCTCTAAGGGGAAAACCAGTACGAGAAGTAGCTCGAAAACTTGCTGGCATATTAACGGTGATGCCTGTGTAGGACTCAGGAAGTGACAACACAACAGCAGCCACCTAAGACGAGACCTTGGTTTGGAATCGACTCCATAAAAAGGAAAGGAAGTGTTTCCTCGCACCTTGCACTTAAAAGACTGTCACTCTTAGAACTGTACGCTCAAACGAAACGATAAAGCACAGAGCCAAAGGTCAGTAGGGAATCTTAAATAGGAATTCCACAGAAGGCATTACTTCCTCAAAGTGATCTGATGCGATCTCGAATTTCCCTTACTGAAACATCGTGCTGTTGCAAGGGTTTTTGTCGCCAGCTGCAGTAGGCAAGGTTGTGCATTGTGCAGAGGAATCACCTGTATTCTTTCCATACATTTTTGAAGCAGAGCCGCCTATCTACATAGGACCTGCTACATAGAGTAAGCGACTGAAAATCTCACCTCAAGTGGGGCAATCGTAAAGAGCCTTGACTCAGCGGGTCGGTTTTCATGTCGCTCGCTCCTATGACAATAGGAAATGCGCGAGGGATAAAAACCGAACTCGGTCAATACCAAGGTTAACCAACGAAGCTGCAAGTCCGCGTCTTCCGCCAAAGTTCTCTTTGCTCGGCGCACGTGGATCGCCGGCGCCCTCCGGGGCCGAGGTGCCAACCTCGCTGATTTCGAGCACGAGCGTTCGCGCAGTTCGAAAAAGCGCGCGCGCTCCGCGAACGGGCGCCGCGCCCTGACGTCAGCGTGCGCGATCGGCACGGCGGGCAACAATGCATTCTAAAAATGGAGGGCGAGCGGCTCGGAAGAGGCTGGAGTCGCGCCGCTTCCGGCTTCGCGGCGTGACGTCTAGCTGCTCGGGCAGCACGGCGGGCAACAATGCAGTCTAAAAATGGAGGGCGAGCGGCTGGGAAGAGGCTGGAGTCGCGCCGCTTCCGGCTTCGCGGCGTGACGTCTAGCTGCTCGGGCAGCACGGCGGGCAACAATGCAGTCTAAAAATGGAGGGCGAGCGGCTCGGAAGCGGCTGGAGTCGCGCCGCTTCCGGCTTCGCGGCGTGACGTCTAGCTGCTCGGGCAGCACGGCGGGCAACAATGCAGTCTAAAAATGGAGGGCGAGCGGCTGGGAAGAGGCTGGAGTCGCGCCGCTTCCGGCTTCGCGGCGTGACGTCTAGCTGCTCGGGCAGCACGGCGGGCAACAATGCAGTCTAAAATAAAGGGCAAGCGGCTTGGAACCGACCCGTCTGAAGCCTTGTCTTGCTGACGTCATGTGGCGAAATGCAGCGCGCCTGGATGTGGGTAGCTTAAGATAGATCTTGCTGCATCATTGCATTTCATCAATTCTTCTATGTTCCTCGTAACACAAACACATTCTAAGGGTGAACGAATTAAAACCCCTGTTTAAAATCGCTTTTCACGAAATCTGACTTCTCGGAGAAACGTAGCGTAGCCGGAGCGTAGAACGCCGGTTGTAAACCGCTCACCCTGTATATTGAAAAACGTGCATTTGTCTACTAAAGTGCACACGTACTGGGTGCGCTAAATTGGCAAGGAAGGGTTCATAGTGACTTTGCTATTCACAGTGAGGATTTGAGAGAAGACACTCTTAAGTGAGTGTGAGGTCGCTGAAGGGTGAGTTCTGCATGATGACCTCGGTTGTTCAGAGCTAAAGGTCCGCCTTATAACATAGGAAGTGCTGCAGGCTGGCTGAGCTAAGGACTCTTAGCACGGAAAAGCCGGTGACAATCACAAGAAATGACTCTCGAGTTACTGAAAGAGGGAAGGGAAGCACGCGACTCACTTTCGTTCACCTGCGTATGCTGCTTCTGGGCGTTCCAACAGGCAGCACGCGTCGATGTCTGTGACGAGATTTTGCTTTCCCAGGACGAGGTTACATCGCCTCGTTCCAGCTCTGTGTTGCTGTTCGTACAGTCCTAACACGGGAATTCGGTCGCACACTCGCTAGCAATGAATTAAGAAAAGCGTGACACGTCACAAGCACGTGTACAGGGGGAAAGCTCATGTTCGATGGCTCTGAGATGCGTATCTTGAAAAAAAAAAAAAAGGTTTATAGGAGTTCATTTGCGAATCGCAAGTTTATCTCGAAATCTTTCGGAACTAAGTTGCAAGTGTTTAACTTTGTTCTGGTTGACTTGATTGCGGAGGGAACTGACTAATTGCCTCAGCAATGCAAGCAGCAGCTCTCCAGCTTTTGTTGTGTTCCGACATTTCCTCTGAAAGGATGAGCTCGTAAGTAACTGGCACTGGAAGATCCTCACAGTTAACTTCAGCAGCTGGGCTATGGACATCCGTGCAGTAGGGATGGTGAACCACCGGCGTCACTTTGTAAGTGGATCACGCCTCCAGTAGGACATTTTTCCTGTTTCAAACACCGGATCGTGTAGCTGCGAAATGTGTCTGCGGGATGTTTAAAGAAACAAGAGCACCTCGAGCCGCAGATCCCACACTGATGGTGCTTCGTGGAGAGTTAGTGATCCCGTCTTCTATCCTTCCCTTTATTGCATCTGAAGCTCCAAGCTACGTCTCAAATTCCGACTTCCGAAACGTCGTGGATGATGCTCCTACACGAGCGGAAGAACGCGCCGCCGTATTGCTCTAATGAAACTTGAAATTCACCTACTGTCATTCGGCTGACGAAAGTGTGGCGTTGGATGGTAGGGGAATAAGAATTGCAGTTCATGAGTTGCACCGGGACGGGCGAATTGATTAAAAGGACGCATCCATTGTTTTGTTTTGTTTTTTTTTAAAAATGGCAGCTTCTCGGATGCAATCTTAGTGCACGGTATTTTGGTATGTTTTCCTTTAAGAAAGGTTCTCCATCATCTCTCGAGTACCAATAAGTTTCGTCAGTGGAAGACGAATGTCCCGGAGGGAAGCTCTTTTCTCGGTCAGCCGTCGCAGCAGTAGACTGATTTCAGTGGTCAGTTGTGTTGGAGGGAAGGTAACCGGGGAATGCTTTCCTGAGCAGAGGATCGATTGGGATGGGCAGCGATGGTGGGAAGAGACTAAAAATCATCGAGAATCGGAGATTCAGCTTCCGATGGTCAAATAACGGCACCCCATGATTTGATTTGATTTACTGCGGAGCTCAGATGAAAACCATCATCTTGAATAATTTAAAACGCACTCCTTCAGGCATCCGGCTTTTTCCGATTTCTTCAAGCTGCGTGATTTATGGAGATCAGGAGAGCCACGCTTGCTTTCCCGCACCTCGAACAACACGAGAAAACAGGATAGGGAGCAAGATGTGGGAATTCTCGGAGGAAACTTCGCGCTTTTCAAAACTGCTTCGTGCATCCTCTTCGCCATGTTCATAACGGGGTCTTCCTCATTCTCCAACATGTGCATTCGTTCTGGGCTGGAAAAATACGAATAATGAAGGATTTCCTAGGGAA
Organism: Raillietiella orientalis; assembly: GCA_036172245.1. Lineage (NCBI taxonomy): Eukaryota > Metazoa > Arthropoda > Ichthyostraca > Raillietiellida > Raillietiellidae > Raillietiella > Raillietiella orientalis. The sequence goes on along the minus strand of JAYWIR010000032.1, from coordinate 1,844,620 downwards.
GATCCAGCGCTTCGGCCTAAGAAAAAAAAAGAAAAAATGCAGCCACTTTTGCATACTAAAATTCCGCTTTCTACAATCGTACATTTTTCCAACAGATTGTTGAACTCGCGGAAGCACACGTTGAGGAAGTGGTCGCTTTCGTCTTTTGCTCCGCATCCAGGTTTCGTTTCTTAGATGAGGTGGGAGGGGCATAGTGGGATGCATCGTTAGGATCAGCGACGATGAGACGTGGTTTCACCCTGCAGCTTTCGTCACGTTGGTATCCTTTTATCCGCGTGTGCCCTCCCAGCCAAATTCTTGTGCTGCTTGTGTTGCACCTCTTGTGACTGCTTATCTGAGAGTTTCAGTTGCATCAGGCTGCCGACAGCCCCAAACGTTTCGGGCGAAATATGACTCGCCGCTTGTGATATCTTGAATTCCCTCCTTGCGTCCACTTGCACATGAATGCAAGGGCGTACCAACTTCTCGCGTAATTAACAGCTCGTGGATGCCCGAGAGAATCCCTTAATGAGCTGAAATGAAAGTGACCAGCAAGTGACCAGAAAACGGAGGTGAAACGAGCAATCTGAAATGGATGGTGAAACGAGGTGACCGTCGAATTTCCCTTTCTCTACTCCCGTCGTGTCCTGAACTACATTCGTAGGGAATGACTCAAGAAGATGCTAATGTCGAAGAGTGGAAAAAAGGGATGGGGCGGCAGATGGTGATTGCACGGAATCGATGCCTCGAGAGAAGCGAGGGGTCCTCAGTAGCAACATCTTATCCAAAGTCCGATGAAACCCTCACAAGATGCTTTCGAGGTGATGGGGAATCTGCAGCAGTCTTGTTGAGCAAAGGGCGTCAAGGAGGGCCGTCTGCACTCGATCGCCTGGTTGCTCCTCTCTCTTCCTTGGGAAGCGTAAATCGGCCCCACGCTACCAGGACAGGTTTCTTAGTGGGTTTGCCGTAACCTCGTCTCTGGCGCCTCCGAGAGGAATTCAGATAGGAAGGTTCCACATCTCGAAAAACCGTATGACGAATAGAGTGGTAATTGGATTTGTACTGGCATCCTGGGAAACCCGTCCTTAGGGTGATCGTCTTGCACGTGACACGGAAGGCTGGGAAACCCAGGAACTCCCTCAGGAATTCTAATGCTGTTACCTACTACTAGTAATAATCGGCTTGACTACAAAGATGGTTTCGTCATTGCCTGCTTCATCCAATAAACACGGATAATTCGGGATTTAGAAAGCGGAATGTCCTTGTTAGCACACAAGGAGAAGTGTGTAGAAAGAAGGAAATCCAATCAGGATGCATCATCCGGGTCGAAATTTTTTTTTTCCCGGATTTGCTCCCCTCGAAGAGGCGGCTGCCGCTCTGGCGTCTCTGCTGTTCGGAGAGCAGAAGGTGAGTTTCCTTCTCGGCGGCGTCGAATGAGACCGCCTGTGGTCGTGGACCACACTGACACATCCCGCCAACTTAAAGGGGCGCCACCTGATGGACGGGGAAGGAACGGGGCTCTCTGACCAGAGGGTGTGTCGAGCGCCCTCTGGAAGAGGAAAACTTCTCTAGAAAATCATCCATTTCACCTCATGCAAGGGTTAATTGGTAATTCTTACGCGTCTTTATCGCACGCATGCGTACCGCGTCTTCACTCACTTCCCGTTCAGCTCCCACCGAGGCGCCTTAAATGTTGAATGACCATGTGCTGGATGTCTCTCCGACCTTGGCCCCTTTCCTCTCCCTTTGCTGACACAAAGAAAGATCCGTCTTCCGAAATAGGTTCCTGACATTGGATGGCTGCTGTGCCTGTCATCCTCGGAGACTGTTCGGGTGAGGTTCCTCAAGGTCGTGCATGTGACCAGGTCTCGGAAGTTGGCCGCCGAGTTGTAACCGGCAGTTTCTATTTCGATCCCTCAACATCTTCCTCAACTTCGCTTTCCCAAGCGCACTCCCCACCTGTTGGCGGCCTGCCAGAAGCTCAGAAGACTTCCGGAGGAAAGGAGGCTTGGCTTCCTGGAGGCTGCTTCGAACGATGGGTTTCCCCGTCGAGTCTTTGGCAGCTGCTGCAAAGAGCTCCTTTTCCTCTCCTTCCCTCCACAACGCATGCGGGGGGCATCGCCGCATCGCGTCGTCACGGGAGCAGAGCGACCTCGGATCGGAGGAGTGGCGGGAGAGCTCTAATGTTCCTTACTACTGTGTTCCAGGAGCGAGAAGTAGAAAAAGACCTCCGGTTGTGGTCTCGACAAGGTCGTAGTCGCCGTCACATGGGAGTCTGAAAGGTGCCGCGCCAGTCCTTCCGCAACCTACGCGTCATGCCGCCTCCGTGGTTCATGGCCTCTCTGCTGGTCGTAGCGACGCGCTCCCTCGGAGAGGACGCTCCAGAGCGGGACGGGCTCGAGCCGAAGGTCAAGGCGCGTTCCCTGAACTCTACCATTAGCCACCTCGTGTGGCATCCCGGAACAGGGCTGTACGTCGGGGCAGTGAACCGCCTGTACCACCTAAACCACGACCTCGAACTTCTCGAAGAAGTGGTCACAGGGCCGAAACTGGACAGCCCCATGTGTCACGCGAGCGGCGGCTGCAGCAGCCCTAACGCCACCAGGACCCTGACGGACAACTTCAACAAGGTCCTGGTGGCTGACACGGACCACCTCTCCCTGATCGTTTGCGGCTCTTTGTTCCAAGGCTCCTGCGAGAAGTACGCCCTGGGCAATTTGTTGGAATCGCCGCCGGCACCAATCTCCAGAGGGATCGCGGCGAACGACGAGAAGTCTTCGACCCTGGCCTTCATCGGGAGCAGCAGAGCCCATGGGGGTGGTTCCCACGTGCTGTACGTGGGCACCACGTTCACGAACCTGGGCAGCTACCGGGACGAGGTCCCTGCGCTGTCCAGCCGGCGCCTGTCCGATTTGCAGTTCGTGGAGTACTCGTTCTCTAAGCAGTCCTTCCTCACCATCGACGTGAAACACAGGGACCACTTCGTCGTGAAGTACGTCTACGGGTTTGCGCACGGCCCCTTCGCATACTTCCTCGCGGTGCAGAAGCACTCGCACCTACCCGCTCACGAGGAGGCCGGCTATCTGACCCGCATCTCCAGGATCTGCGCCAACGACTCCAACTACGACACTTACGTCGAGGTCACGCTGAGGTGCGTGTCCTCAGCGGATGCCTCCGCCGACTACAGCATCCTGCGCGACGCCAAGGTGTTCAAGCCCGGGGACGACCTGGCGAGAGCGATGAGCGCAGAGAAGGGCGACCACCTGATTGTCGGTGCCTTCTCCAAGGCGGTCAACCACACCTCGGATCCGGCGCTCGGCTCCGCCATCTGCCTCTTCCGCATGAGCGACGTCCACGCCGTCTTCGAGAAGAACATTCGGCTCTGCCTCAATGGCACCATCCCGCACAGGAGGCTGGACTACGTGTCCGGCTCCATCCAGGAAGGGAAGTGCCCCTCCAGGACTCAGGTGATTATGCAGCGCGGACTGAGCTTAGCGCAGATGCCAGAGGGATGCACGGGCGGAATGAAGCCCTCTTCCACCCTAGTGCCGAAATGGGAGGGAGCTGCACGACAAGAGGTCTTCCAGGAGGGAGTCACGAGGATATTCCACGCCTATCCAGGTGCAAGGAAATCTGGATGAAGCTGGAAGAGGCACCGAGGATGGCAATACCGATGCGCGAATAGCCGTACTTTTTCATATTTCGGAAAGCCGCTGGAAACTTCCCAGAAATTTCGTGAGAGGAACTTGAAGGCGATGGAGTGAAGAAGGGGTGCGCTATGCACGAGAGGACAGAGGAAGACTGACGAGAGGACTCAGTAAAGCGACCTTTCCGACTTCTGTCCTCGTGGTTCCAAATTCTACGTCCATAAAATGAAACCAGATGAGCAGAACGACAGAGGAGTAGATGCAAAGAGCCAATGAGGTGCCTCTGATCAAGTCAGGTCTCCTGGAAAACTGGATCTCGTGTCCAGGAAGCAGGAGGGACCCGAAAAGTTGCTTCGTGGACCAGTATCTATGCTCATAATGAAGAAACGGTGTCCATGAAAAAAAAAACAACAAGGAAAACAGGAAGAAGAAGAACAGTAACAGGAATTTCATTGTGGATCAGCACTTATGCTCATGGAAGAGGGATAGTGTAATGCACATTAGAAGAACAAGGAGGACAAGCAAAAGAACAAGAAGCACATCAGGAAGGAAAACAGCAAGGACACGAAGAAGGAGACGAACAAGAACATGGAAAGAGAGCAAGCATGGAAGAACAAAAACAAGAACAGGAGGAGAAGCAGCTGCAGCCGAAGAGAGCCAAGCTAGAAGAACTCATTGAACGATAGAAAGGTAGAGGAAGTGGCTTCCGGTGTTGCATACTCCGGGTAGTTAGGATTTCCCACGTATCTGGTCTTCTAATGAGCAACAGCAGCTATCGTGGTCGGTAAGCGGGGGGATGGCAACAGCTTCTGCGAGAGACCGTCTTCCTTGTCGTCGAGGCAGAGGTCGCTAGTTCGTTCCCAGACTAGTGGCAACCAGGAAACAAAAAAACGGTTCACGATGAAGACACGTAGGTGAGCCACTGTCCTCAATGCGTGCACCAGATAGGATCTTATGGTCATCCAACTGGTACCTTGGAATCCTGTCCACCTCTTGAATGGAATAGGGACGAGGTGTTGGAAGGGAAGAAGCGAAGCAAGAAAACAAGATTTCCGATCGGAAACCGCGGCGAAGGGGACCCATCCGGGAACACCGGAAGCTGAGCTGCAGCGCGCAGTCCGAAGTGCCGCAGCAACCCCAAAAGACACTCGACAACTCTGTTGAGGGGGCCAATGAGCTCTTCTTGAAGAGCTTAAGTCCACCTAGGGACACTTTCCAGGGGCGCTGGAGAGCTGGAGGAAGGGGAAAGCGAAAGGAAGGGAGGCGGATGCGCGGCAGATCTGGGGGATAGCGACCTGCAAACTGCGCAGGAGACGCACTTCCGGCTGACATTTCTCTCTCCTCTGGGACAAGACCGGCGAAGACAGTCCGCCGCCTCCACCCTCCTGCGACGCAGCCCTGAAGCTCTCTGGACCGCTCCCAATCGAGTCCGGAGCATCCCTAGAGCACGCCAACGGCTCCGTGACCGCTGTCGCCGCCACATCCATCCATCAGCACACGGTCCTCCTGGCCGGAACCGGATGGGGGACTTTGAAGAAGGTACGTACGTCCTTTCCTAGAGCGACCTCTGTCCGGAAGGGATGGAAGCTCTTCTTCTTGCGACGGTCGGACTCCTCCGTGGAGACTGTCAAGGTGCCAGCCGTCCTCGCGGAGTGCGCCACGCGTGTGGTTCGTTCGGTGCCGAGAGAGGTCTAGCTACTGCGCCACCCGCTCAGTTTGCAAGGTCACGACGCGCGTTCCGGTATCCCGGAGGACTACCGGGAGCCTGGGCCTGGCCGTTCCGCGTGGAAACGAGCACCCTCACCCCAATCCCACCTGACCCTCGCACGTGGGAACAGGATCCATCCACATCCGGGAATCTCTTCCAGAATCTTCCTTCTTCCCTTGCGCGCGCCTGTCGCACAAGGGAAGGACTGCCGCACCAGAGGGGCTGTCCAGTGCCTCGCCCCCTGAAAGTTCTTGCCTCAAGTTCCCTCAGTTAATATGAAGTTTAACGAATTTCCGTTCTGAAACCACCCACACTTAACCCATACACGTGCATCCCGCATATCCGCTTATGTGGGCACGCGCGCTTGGCCATGCCATCTGGATCCACTCCTCAGCGTCCTCTTCAACCTCTCTTCAGACGCTCATTTCCGTAAAATCGTACCAAACCGTCGTTATAAAAAAGGGAGGAAGTGAAAAGGACCTTGCCTCCGGCTGCTCTGCGTATCTCTCGAATCGTCTTCTGCTACTTCCTATTCTTCCTGTTCTCGTTCATCCTGTTCTTGTTCTGCCCGTTCTTGTTCTTGTCCTTTTTTTTTTCGTTGATGTTTTCTTCTTCTCATGAACACCGTCCCTTCTCCATGAGCACAGATGCTGGTTCACAAAACAATTTTCGAAGTCCTTCCTACTTCCTAGACACAAGCTCCAGCTTTCCAGGAGACCTGTCTTGATCAGAAGCGTCTCATTGATTCTTTCAATCTACGCCTTCTGCTCATCTGGTTCCATTTTGTGGACCAGAAATTCGGAGCCACGAGGACGGAGGACGGGAAGATCGCCTTCCTGGCCTCGCTAGTTGAGTGGAAGTTTTCCACTTCCCACCCTCTATTAACAGGAAAGATAGGGAGGTTATCAGAGTCTCATCCGTTTCGATGGCTATTTTTGCCTTGGTGTCTATAAGCCCTAGAGGAATCTGAGAGAGCCACTGGAGACTGAATGCACCGAAATTTATTTTTCTTCTGCTTCAGATCTCCTCTTCGCTCTGCCCTAGGTCTGCAGATGTGAAGTGTCTGGTAGCCCTTCACTCGATTTCTAGAAATGGGAACTTCTAGAAAGAGAGTCTTGGAGGAAGTGTTTAGAGTGGGCATGGAAAGATGAAGTCGGTATGAAATGTTCCCGCTAGGAGGAGGGGTCGTGTGGAATTCCTGGCTCTCGAAAACGTCGAAAGCTATTCCCCGTGGCCCCGATTGTGAATTCTGCACCGCCTTGAAGTCGCGGGCGGGTCACTTCGCTTCCAGTCTGGTGGGGATGGGGCACGGAGGATGCGGAGGACACACCAAAGTTCTCCGAACTCTGCCATTGAGGAGGAGCTTTCGCCAAAGCTCATCCCCACCTCGATAGGATCGTCCAAGGCTGCCGTAGCGACCGTCTCGGGAAAGGAGCGTTACGGCAGACTTCTCTTTTGTCGGCATTCCGCTCCCTTTGTGGGAACTGGAGGACAAGTGTCTTCAAGTGTCGAGTGTCTTCGGGAAGCTCCGGCTCGTTGTCATCTCGTGACGAAGGTTGAAGAAGGTCGTATACAAATGAATGGCGAATTGAGGATCGAGCAGCGACTCGGAGGCGCAGAGACGAAAAAACGAAAACATCGCACTGGGGAGCTTCGATCCCACTAGCGATCTGTGGCTTCGGCTACATGTTTGTGAGGTTAACGTAGAGAGAGCCTAAGGGTTGGTGGTACGTGCCAGAAGGGAAATGGGGTAAGCAATAATCTAGCTTCAGCCTTACTTGCAGACTTGTAGGGCTGATCTAACAGGTGTCCTCAGAACCCGCGAATATCACTATGGAGACATGACAATCGAGGAGCGAAAGAAAGTAGGTTAGAGGCTGAGGACTTTACAGATCAGCCTTGTTTCAGAGGAAATCTTTGGCAAGTCGGGCGAGGGTCCAAGGCACCGAGCAGAGAGAACAGTTTCGAACCGTGGGAGAAAGTCATGTTCACTTTCCCGCTAAAGGGGTCTCGGTGACAGTCCAAGTGGAGGGAGGCACATGTTCCACGAATGCATAGTGGCCCGCTCTTCGTCTCCGTCTCACGAAAGAGCCAGGACTCGGTGGCTTTTAACGTGGCTCCACTCCGTGCAACTCCCTCAGCAGCGCCCGACTGCCGCTTGGCAGACAGCTCACCTTCCCCCGGAGCTTTCAGAGCGAGTCTGCAAAGAAACCAGCAAACAGTCGGTGAGACAGAAGATGAACCTTCAGGTTAGGTTCGTCTTCAGGTTAGGTTTGGTTAGACAAAACCAACTTGGGTTTTTTTTTGGGGGGTGAGGCTAGCTTTTATTGGGCTAGCTTCGGTTTCTTTCTGTTCGGTTGCACTGGGTCAGGTTGGGTCAGGTAGTTGTTCCCTTCCAACTCTTAGAAGCCTGAACTGTTTGCTGCTGCTTGCATTGCTGCAAGCAGATGTTCGAAGGCGTTGTCCTTGGAAAAATTTGGTTCTGAAGAAAGAGCAAAATTGAGCGTGCGACTACAAGGAGGAGGTGGTATCTCTTGGCAAGCTGAGTGATGATGAGCCTTCATTCTGTTCTGTTTGCAGGCTCGAAAGAGCGTAAGAAGTTTTTCCTCCTTCGCGCCGCCTCTCGAGATTCGTTGCGCGTGTTTTTAGTTTTGCGATGTCGATGCAATTCGGCTTGCCGTTCCATGCGCACGCTTTCAGATGTACAGATATAGCGACCGCAGTAGCCCGCTCCTCCTTGGAAGCCTGTTTTCTGGACGGCTAGCTTGTAGCGCATACTCGGCTTCTGAGAACGAGTGGCTACTAATTTCTTCCGGAGAGAATATTTTCTTCTTGAAAGCTCTGAGATGCCATTGTGAGAAGCTCCAGAGGCTCTCGAAGCTCATGCGTCCATAACATCAGAATAAACCCAGCAACGACTGCCGCGATCAGAGTTGACTTACGGATTAGCGAAAGAAGCTTTCAGCGCTGGCTTTCGTAATGCTGATGACCTTCCAAAATGAAGGTCGCATCGTCAAGAGAAGAGTTTAGCGATTTCAACACGAGTGCAATATATCTCATTCAGAAAAGGACGCAGAAGAGCTCGAACCACGTAAACAACGCGATACAAAGGAGCAGACTTCCCTTCCAGAGAAGTCGAGCCGGTTGCCTTGGCTATACTTATCTGCCGAGAGAAGATTAGGTTACAGTTACAGTCAGGATCGTTTGCATCACCCGAGTACGGAGAAGAGCAAAACTCGTGCTCTCTTGACATTCGCATACGATAGTCGGATAATGCTCTCAACGCATGGCAATGGACCATGCATCAGCTGTCAGCAGCAGTGTTAACAAGCGAAGTAATAACGCGGCTGTTTCAGCCATGAGTCCGGGGATGCGCGTGCTAGGACAAAGGATAGTTGAAATGCATTACTTCTTGAGGAGTGCTGCTCGCCAACACTCTGTGATCTCAAGGCGGATCCTAGCATGTCATTAGAGAAGACTTGTTTCTTCATACTCCGTTGCGTGTAATATTTCCATCTAAGGCAGCTCAGTTCCAATAATGGGGGCGAATGGCACTTAGACGCTCGGATGGGCGACTCTGGATCTGCAGAAAACCAAAGGCAGGAAGAAGGCGTCTTGCTCCTGTGCAAACACAGGAGGTTGGCAGCGCCCTCCAAGGCGAATATTTACATCCAGAACTTCTAAGCGGAAGATTCCTCCGAAATTTGAGATTTTCATCCATAAGAATTCGGCGTTTCTTCCAAGTGTCTGTTCCACCTACCCTCTTCGAGAGAGAGGGGGAAAAAACACGTGAAGTAGATGTTCACGCTCGATAGAAAGCAGTAAAAGGAAAACTTCGTAGTAGGCGTGCTCACTCGCTTGGCGAGAGGAAACGCGATGGATGACCCTGCGATCTTGTGAAACGGTTTTCAGCTTCCCACGCTGAGGCGAGGAACCACGAACTGGCTGATGGCTCGTTGAGAAGATGCTTGAGAGCTGAGCTGCTGGGAAAAACGCGCAGATCATAGAATCGGTCGGAAAAGTCAAAGGAGGTGATCAATTCCCACAACCACATTGCTCTTCGCGTCAGTGATTGCCTTCTTCTGACATCTGACGATCAAATGTGCAATCAATTTCGGTTCGGCCGGAGGTGGTTTGTCCTGAGAACGTCTCTTTCCGCTGTCCAGTGACCACGAGTGCAGAGGGGAGGCGATGAGATGTAAGGAGAAGAGGTTTCGAGGGCCTGGCTGGGATTTCGCTCTCAACAGAGAGCCATCGGTGAAGAGTTCTCACTGCTGATCGTGGAGTTGGCATTCGGCGGGTGCACGAGGACGCAGTAGTTTCCTGGAAGCTTGAGCGTCTTTCTGGAAGGGTCAACCCAGTCGGATAGGATCCACTCGGCCTTGAGACCGGCACGCGGAGTCTCTGCCACCGATCCGCCTCTGCTTAGGTGAACCTTAGGCGTCGGCACGGGTCAGTGCCCAGCGAGTTCAGCAGATTTCCGTGCTGTGCTGAACACCACGGGACCACAGGGACCTCTCTGAAACGATCAGCATACGGTCCGGGAATTTCCAGCTTTTCAAGAACGCCGCGTTCCCTGAGATCTCAATGGGCGAAGTGTGATCGTGCCTTCTGGCGCGTGGGTTCCTAAGCATGGGGGAATACGTTCAGGATCGAATGTTTTGTCCGTTTGTTCCCGTGTTTTCTGGACGCAAGGAGAGGTCTGGTTTGTCATCGTCGTAACTTGCACATACTCGAAGGTGCGACATTTCTCAGCCGACACATTCTTCTCAGATCAGTTATCTAAGGATTTTTTTTCCTCACCTCCTGCTGAAACATGGAAGGCTAGTTCCAGTGGCAAAAGACCATGGAGCGAGGTTGTCGGTGCCTAATCAATCGCATAGCAAGCGTTGGGAATCTTCAGCTTTTTGTAGTTTACGACTGGTATCTTTGGAGCTGTTCTGCAAACGTCGTGCTGAGATTCCATTCCTTCCAAGAGCTTCTTGGTATTGGCTGCAGCTTGTGTTTAGGAATCCTTCCTTGAGGAGAGACTACGCATAGCTGTGGAGATACCTGTAAATTTTAGGTCATATTCGAGTATCAGAGAGCATCGACTTTTTCCTGGCTTCTATTGCAGCATACAGAAGAGTCATGATGAGCAGCTTCAACCGCCCTCCCTTGGATACCGCACCTTCCCTCGAAACATTTTTTTTTTCCTCACCTATCAGAACTTTCGCGGTCCCCTCCAGAATATCCAGGATGCTTAACTGACGGCTGAATGAATTTCGACAAGGAGCAGGTGACTTTTGCAAGTACAACAGAGCGCAAACATGCTTCCCACAAGGAACGATTCCCTCTTCAAGAACGAAATCTGGTGTGTCTCTATGGATGTGTCGAGCTCCAGACACGAAATCACGCCTCTGCTTTGACTTGGCCCAAGATCCCAAAGCCTGGAACAAAGTATTCCGTAAGCTCGAACGGATTCCGTTCCGTATTATGAGCGCACTAATCCGTGAACAGATGCTCGTTCTTAAACACACTTGGATGCAGATTCTACAAGAATGCTCAAGACTGCAGAAACATCGCAAAAGGATCCATGCAGTCGGGTCCCATGAACTCAGCTTCTCACTTGGAATTGCCGCTATTTATTCAGCGGGAAGGGTCGGTGCAATCAAGAATTCAAATGCAGAGTTGAGTCTTGCAAGACTTGAAATCGGTGCACAACGGTGTACACAAATACATCCCTATTTAAAAGTAGGAAGGCGACTTTATATCCGATAGAGCTGAAGTAATTCGAATGGGAATTCCTGAGTCCAATTGTCAGTAAGGTGGATTTATTTTGCTTTCAAAATCCTACGTTTGGGGTACAAAACTGTAGCCATAGAGTTCGTCCCTGACTCGAAACCGCTCGAGTCATATCCTTCGGAGTCAGATTCTGTTTTTATGTGCAAGTGAGGGGAGAGAAGCTGAAGTGGAGCACGGGTTGGGAGGGGAAGGGAAGGGGAAAGGTGGATCTTCCATTCACCGCGTGCCACTGCGCCTTTGTAGTCCGACTGTGCCGAGAACCAGCCAGCCTTTCCTGAATCCCCTTCAGAGGTGGGAGATGATCCAGGCCGGCGCTCTGCCGCAGCCTCTTTATGCCCACCTCTCATTTGAGGAGAACCGTTCTTGTCTCGCGTGCGCTGGCCTGCACACCCCTGGAAGCTTCTTCACTCCTGCCTTAAGTCCATCGTGAAGAAGGCCAGGCCACGATGCAAGGGAACGACGCCTTCTCCTCAAAAGAGTCCGCAGAGGAGGCCGATTCCGGCTTCGGGTAGCGATCCCACCTCTCGTTTGACTACTTTCCGGTCCAGGGAGGGAGTTATGCAGGTTTCGAGTGAGTCCTTCGAGCGTGAGCGCCAACTGCTAAGTCATCTCCTCCGGGAGCGCGTGTGATGACGTCTGCTTATATTCTTATGACATTACCGTATTTTCGCTCCTATACAGGGGTCGTATATCGTCGTATGGTACCTTATAACGCACATCCTCTGCATTATAAGGGAAACCCTCTCCCTGAACACGTGGAGTCGACCTTCCGTGCCCCGGGAAGACGGCGCGATTCGGGTTGCCTGTCCAGTGCTGGAGACTCGTGCCGCACAGCATCCTTCCGTAACGAAGCATCAGGAGGCGGTCTTGGATCCCTGGCAGCAGTTCAGGCCTCCATGGGACGGTCCCGATGTCTGGCGGGTTCAAGGTCGGATGTCCGAACCTTGCCCGTGCAGATCCCATCGCTTCGCCAGCGGTGATGCGCGCTATCTGTGCGTGCGTCCAGAGCCCGGTGGTGGACTCGCATCTGGTGCGATCCTTGGTCCTGCAGCAGTGCGGGAGAATTGTGGGTCGCCCACCCTTGCAGCTTGAGCTTGTAATTCCACATTCGCAGTTAGTGGGAAGGTTCCCACTGTCACTAGTCCTTGGCATGCTCCGATGGTGAGCCTGGGTCGTCCTTGGCACCGTTTGCGCTCGTGGCCTGCAGCACGGTCACGAAAAGCGAAATGACCGCAACCGATTCCCTCTTGGGAGCGATCCTTCCTTCTTGAGTCAATTGTTTGTTTCCTTCGCTGCCACCCGGGGTAGACCTTAGTTTACCCTCCTGGTGATCCACGCAGGGAGGAACATGAGACTGTCGACTCCTCAGAGCCACCTCTGTGATTTCAAATGAGGTCGGAAACGAGCAAATGAGCGTGAAGCTCGTGCGCCGACGTCTTCATCTTATAATGGAACGGAAATGCCAGAAGCCGTACATTGTTCGTGAAAGTGCTTGCTTTTCAAGAGAACACACGTTGTGTTCAACTGAAAATTTCCATCCGAAAAATTTCCATCCTTTGCATTTATTTTATCTTTTTTCATTTTGGGGCGCACAATCGTCTTATGACACTGACATAAGAACGGGCAACAATGAGACACCGGCACAAGAACGGGCAACAATGCGACACCAGCACAAGAACGGGCAACAATGTGACACCGGCACAAGAACGGGCAACAATGCGACACCAGCACAAGAACGGGCAACAATGCAGAACGGGAGCCGCTCCATCTCTTAGTGCTCTTGGTTCTTTTTACCGACGAATCGAAGCTTGTTCTTTTTTGAACGAAAGTCTTTGTCGAACGTTTCGAGCATCTCGTTGACAACCTCTTTCTAGCAATGGTGCCATGTGGTGCTCCAGCCAGCCATTCGCATCGTGACTTGACTCCTAGTTTCGAATTTCGCTCAGCCACAAACTGAAACCGGCCACTTAAACTCCTGAATTTGGATAAGCATGAATAAAACAGCCTGAGGAAAGAGTGGCGGGAAACAGACGAGAGAAATCCGAAGCGGCGTTGAGTCGGAAAGTCTAAAGTGAACATGGCTTACCCGTAAACCGTCGATCGGAACAGTAAACGAGATAGCGGAAGGCCCCAAGAAATTGTCTGAACATGAGAAATGGACGCAGATTCGACCGTGGCGAACCGATTCTTGGTCTTCTGGGATTCCGGCAGGAGAGCTGCATTCCTCGGTGAGACTCGAAGAGGCAGAAAACCGTGCAGGAGCCTGTCTCTTCCCCCAGCGTCTTTTCCTCCCTCCTCCCCTTTTCGTCCCCTTTTATTCGAACTACTGCAGATCTTCTGCGCCGGAGAGGAGCCATCGGCCATTAGCAGCCGTTTCCTACTTGCACCTGACTTTGCTTTGTCGCTTACAAGGAAAGCTACCATCGAAACAAATTGCGGGAGTTCCTGTCGGCGGACTGCTTTTCGGCGAGCTTCCCGTGGCCAGACTTAGTGGTTCATCATGGAAAACCGAGATTGGCGAGTACTATATGACGCCACAAGGAAACATTCCGAAAGACTCGATTTACGAATGCTGGGATGTACAGGAAGGCGAAGAGTCCTTTTGATCTATTGAAAGTCTAATTTCATAATAGGGATTTTCCTCTCTCTTTCTCCCAGATGGCTTTGATATTTCCTGAGAGGGCTGTTGCGACGCCGTAGTAAATGATAATCTTTGATGTTGCGCCTTTACTCAAATCCATAATTACGCTCATGGTCTCTGTTCTTCCTTAACAATCGTAACGAAGTTACTTTTGTTTCGTTTCCTGTACACCGGCATTCCATGATGCCAACTTTAAAGAGGCACACTTACGGGGGAGAAACGACGACTTGCTAGATGACTTCACATTACCGGGAGAAATTTGAGGAGTCGATTTGTTCGGAGTTGATGAGGAAGGAAGGGGGCGCTGAGATCTGAGGAAAGGGAGCACGAAAGCACTGCCTCCAAGCACGGCAGTTTCGTCTCACGTCGAGGTTCGGCGACTCGCTTGGGCGTCTCTTCCGCTTTCCCCTCGCCGCGCGCTCCACCGCCGTCGCCACCTGACGCTCAGTCTCCGGGTGCAGCCGGCGGTAGCCAGTCCGGTAGCACCCAAGGAATCCACCGTAGCCGTTCAAGGCGCCTGCTTCTTCTCCACGCTTCATTTATTGGCCACCAGCAAAGATCTCAGTAGGAAACTTTCTTCTGCATCCTTCCACCTCCCTGGATACTGCCATGCCGACGTCCGATGCTCCAGGAGGAAATGGTGTCCCGAACCTTCCCAGCTCCCCTGCACACACCCTCCGGGAATCGAAACCCGTTTCCTGTTCTCCTTCCTGTTTACCTAAGAAGCGCTTTGGGAGGGAGTTTTGTAGGAGAAAACTCTGTTGATGCAACGCCGCAGTTTCCAAGTCCCGAAGGGGTACTTTGGCGAAACGGACCAGAAAAGCGTGAAGAATGCCTGCTATCCTGAGGCGCGAAACACAAGAGAAAAAGGAAGAGACATTTCCGGCCTGCGACGTACGCAAGCCTTTCTTCGAAGATTAGGATGAAATGAGAGTCCCTCCCCCCCTCTTCCGCCGCTCTTGATCGCAAACGAAAGCTTAAAATAAGTTGGCTTTGCGCTCAATGTGACCCACGGAAGCTGCGTTTCGTTGACTCTTTTCATCCGAGCTCTTCGCAAATCCAGCCAATGTTTTTTTTTTCTTTTTCTAAGCTATCTAAGCAGCGAAAGAGACCATGGGCATCCAAATGACTTCATTACGAGTAGCAGTCGAACAGCGCATTCTGCCACCTGCTGCATCCCTTGACAGTTATCACAGGATGACAAATTTCCTTTGTCGTAACCACGGATATCAGAGTCGGCTATCTACCAGGGCAGCAGTGGGTCCAATGAGCCGCATTCGCCTGGAGCACTTCCCGTTATCAACAAGACTTACGAAGAGAGTCAGCTTGCCGACTTCGGCCCTTTACGTCACTCTCTTGAGGCCAATATGAATCGAAGCTCCCGCGCTGATGTCACCGCAATTATGTGTAGAGCTTCCAGTGCATTCTCCGAAGGTGGTCGGCAGGGTGCAATTCTCACTCCAATAGAGGCTTTCTATGCAAAAATGTAGTAGTGTTATCCTACCAAAAAAGAAAACATTTAAAAAACCATAACGGATTATGTAATGTTTCCTGTCGGTGCCACGACTTGCTCCGGCGGCGGGTCCTCCCGGAGTGCTGCGTTCCATTTTCCTGCCCTCACCCCATCGGTGTCCCACTCCCGCTCGCCGGAACATGTCGTCCTCCAGCGACGCGACGCTGGGAGGTAGCAACGACCCTGATCCGACACAAGTTATAGGTGTCAATTTTGGCGGGAAATAACGGTCTCTTCTTCTGTCCCGCTACCTGTGCCCATCCGAATTCCCCTAACGCCCTGCTAGGAACATGTCCAGACGAGGGGGTCTCTACTTGGGTGCGCCCACGACTGATCTTTCTCCCCCTTCCTACGGCAACTGGGGAGCGATTTCTCGTCGGCAGCGCCATCGCGAACATCTGTAGCCGTCCACTGGGCTCATGGGTTTCGCACATTCGGCTAGATTGGCTGCCGACCACAACTCTGAGATCCTCTGGATCGAAAGCTGGAGATCCAATAATAAGACTCCTTACTGGAACAGCCATGCCTTTCCAGCCGCCCCCTCGCCATCAAAACCGAGGTGCGGAATACGCCGCTTGCAGAATAGACACGCGCGCTGTCGATATCCAAGCTCTTCGCTGCAAACAAATTCCGGTCTTATTCGGGTTTTTGGGTGGGAGGAAGGAGGTTTTTAAACCAGATAAACTCCCTTCTTCTGCACACGAGAAAATTCCATCAGCATATTCAGGTGGCGGGAAAATCCAGGGTCCGTTCCCGGACTCTAGCAGGATTATTCGCAAAACACGGGAGGGTTTTTCCCGGATTCGGGAACGGTTCCTTTTGAAGCACTGCAGCTGCTCCGCCGGCGCGCAATCCTTCCGGAGTACACGTGCGGGCGCTCCGCTGCTCCCGACGCCAACACTAAGCTTCAATTTGGAATTCTTCCCCGAATCGCTTTCGACATTTTGAAACACTTCCCGATGATTGCGCCCACTTCGCTAATTGCTACCCAGGGGCTCGATTGAAATTCCGGGCTCTCGGGCGAGACGTCGCTCGAACATCCCGTGGTGCAGTGGATCTGCACCCTTTCCGCCGCTGCAGCCAGCAGCGATCCCGTGGTTTCCGATCGAGACGGGGAAGGCGCGAGAGAACAAAACCGTCGAACGAAGCAGCGTGTGCCGGGGGAAAAGATTTCCTCCGCATGTCTTTGCGCGAAGGATGCTGCGAGGACCCGTATCATCTCGCAGAGGATCCCACGGATGAATTTCCGAACAGTTTTCGAGACCGTCAAGAAGGAGAAAGACAAGAGAGACACGGACAGACACAGGAAGAGACAGAGACAGATAGAGAAAGAGAAAGAGAACCAAAACGAAATCAGTTTTTTCTACTCGGCACGCTAAGCGTTCTTTCCAGATTCACTCTGGAAGAAAGTTCTAGAAGCACCTCACGGGTTTAGCAGGCGACGTCGTTTCTGCCTGCTTCGGCTTGTCCCTGGCGCCGAAGGGATGCCGGCACACACCCAGACGTATTCACAGCCTGCCCTTCTTCATTCCCTGAGAGCAGCTGGTCGTGCAAAGGAGTGCGCCTTTTCTCTGGCACGCAGCTCCCCCCGCAACCGGCGTGATGGCCGGATGCTCCGAGGGAAACTCAAGGGAGGAAGACGCGCGAAAAGTGGACACTTGGGTCCTGCGTGCCGGAACCATTCGACACAGGTTTCCACGGAAACCGGCTGAGTTGCTGCAGCATTCTTCAGCCGGATACCGGCAAAGCAGGCGACGTCGCCTGACGGTACCTGAGCATCATCGCCAGCTCGTTTTCCATTGTGGGGTTGTGTCTGTTCGATCTTTCCGGATGCAGCGTTCAGATCATGTGGAGCCGAGCGCTTTCGTTTCCAAGGATTCAATGTTGCACATGATTCAGCTAATTGGTTTCGCTGCTTCCCGTCGTTTAGAACTGCCAAGGCCGATGCCGTCGGGAAAATTCGTTCCCTCCACTCTGCATCTGGGTTCAGCTTGCTCTAATGAACCAGGAAAAACAATCAAATGATGCGGCGAAAATACCTCGGATTAAGTTTTGATTCGCTCTTCCGGTTGATTAGCTTCCGGGAATGGATGCCTCCATCAGGAACTCCCGTAAATCGGGATCTCGTGCTCCGGAAGTAAAATCGAGATGAATATGGAAAGAGGTTGGTCCAAGGGCTTTTCAGGGTGGCTCTCAAGATCTGTTGGTCATTCTCTTCGTTTCGTTTCTGGGACTTTTGCCGTCCTTGACGCAACCCTTCCCTGAAGTTTCTATTCGGAGATGAAAGGAATCTCTTGGGGGTGCATGTCTTCCTCCCGATGGAAGGCTCTTATTCCCGCCACTGTCGGATCACCACAGTTGGCTCTCTTCTTTCATCTCGGCGCTAGCCTACGGTCTCCGCGCGTGGTGCAGAGAGTTACGGGTTCGAATCCCCATGTGTGAAGGATCAACGCCGAGAAATGGGGAATGCGTTGTCGGTGCCGATTCCCTGCCGCAGAATGACTCCGGCCTATAGACTTCGGATGCAGCACTGATGAAAACCGGCCACTCCGCCGTTGACCGGCTGAGATGGGAAGTGGACCATCCAGGATGCTTCTAGGAATTGGTTCCCTTCTGAATTCCTCATCGCGTGCCATGGAGCTGGCTGATGCTCTCAGAGTTTCCAAAGAGCGCTGCGCCATTCGGGGAGAGAGCCTTTCAGAGGGAACTTTGGAGGCGTCCCTTCGGGGTTTTCTTCAGAGGAGGAAAACAAGGAGCGGATCCCTTGCGTGTTCCCTCCGGAGAAGAAATTCTGGGGACCGGTGTTTCCGGAGAGAATGGAAAAGACCTTTCCTTTGGGACTCCCTTCAGAGACAACCAGGGAGAGCGTTCCCTTGAGGATTTCCTATCGATCCTTCCTTCCTCTGGAACCTTCCTCAGCTCGTAGGGTGATGCTCTATGGATCCCCTCTTAACTTGTAGATGGACTGGGGGCGTGGACAGAGTCTCTCAGCTTTATTTGACAGCCTTATGTGGCTTTCTGAGTCCTTCCTGAGGAGGAAGATGATTCTTCAGCACTTGGCGAACCCCCAAAAACAAAAGGAGAGACCCCGGATTGATTTCCCTGATTTGAGGGGGCAAGAGCAAGGAATCAAAATGAGCTCGCAGCTTGCTTTCCTCGCTAAGGAAAGGGAGATCACAGTGTGTGGATGTTATGACTCCCAGTTGTTGCAGGGAGGAGGGAAGTGGTGATGATTGTAAGGAGAAAATGCACAGATTGCCGTCAGGGATGCTGTTGCTATGAGGGTTACCTTCCGGTTACTCCGGTTACACCATGAGGATAGAAAGAGTTGAGGACTTGAGGTAGTTCGGAGCTTTCCTCGATGCGCACCCACATGACGTCACTCGTACGATCTCTCGAGTGACGTGAGCTGCATTCTTTTGCACGTCATTCTCAAGAGGTCTTTCTCAGTGGAGGTGCAGCAAGCAGTTGGTGGCGAAGTGGAGCTCATTGGTCCTTTCTGGGCTTCACGCAATCCGCAGAAAAGTTTTTCGGCAAATGAAAGATCCGAATGATACAAGAGAACCAGACTCCAGAGATTCAATCGACCTTTCGTGGTGGTGGACTTGCTGCTTCCAGTCTCTCGGAACGCTCCGAAGCTTCCGCGTGATTCTCGAGGGGCCCTGGAAACTGCGACAGTGCGCTTTTCTCTCTCTCCTCGGAAGAAGTCAAATGGGCAAATGGTCTTCCTCGGAATCAAACTCGCTCCTCTGTTGCCCAGCATCCCACAGAGTATCCTGCCTCCCGGAATGCCTTCCTCCCAGAATCTTTCTTTCTTCCGCATCGCATAGGGACGAAGCCGGGCACGCGAGGGCATGCCCGTCATTCTTCTTGGGCAGCGCCCTGGCGACGCCCCCTGATGAACGTCAGGAAACTCGCCTTGGGGTGGAGAACTAGGCACGCAAGATCTAAGAAGCCAGGCGCGGTCGCATGGTTTTGAGATCATCGCATTGCCCCTGGCCTGCCTCGCGTTTCCCGGCTACCTCTGATCGGTCGTGTGCCGAAGTCCTTCCCGCGTCAGCTCTCTCCTCCCCCACCAACCCCACCAGAGCCTGAAGAAGGCTGGTTTGCGTCCGCACGCGCTTGCCTCCCTTCCCTCTCTCAGCCACGATTCCAACAACCATCTGCATCCTTGGTCTCTTCACAGATCCTGCTGGTCTCTGGATCCAAAGCGAAAGAGTACGAGGAGCTGGAGGTGGACTCGGGCAACGGCGTGCTCCCCGACATCCACATCGATTCCAACAAGACCTTTGTGTACGTGGCTACTTCCTCGAAGGTACGTTGACAATCTTCCGAGACAATCTTCTCCATTTCGGAACGGTATCTGAAATACGAGGGTTTCTCAAAGGACAGACGCTGCTCTCAAGGGTTCGCTCCAGAGTTCTGCCTCGCTTTTTTTGGAATTTTCTACAGACAAGGAAAAAAGAGGAAAAAAACAACCCTTGTCTCGTCCTTGAGTTGGTTTTTCTTTGGTTCTGGAGGATAGAAGGAAAGAGGAGAGAGGAAGCAAATGCTCCGTCGTTTTCGGTGCCGAGATAGCGTCGCCTCTGGAGCCACTGTTGAGGGGAAAAAAATGCGCTACCTCTCTTCTCTGAGGACTTCTCCAAGGGTTCATGGGTCTTTCCTCGCTTGTGTGCTTGCGTTTCTTGCCACAGATCCTACCAAAGGGCTAAACGGGAAAAAGGAGAGATGGGACTGGCAGCACTCCTTCTCTTTGTCCTGTCTGCAAGAACGCTCACTCTTCTTGAGACTTCGGAACTTCTTATCGAAGGCATCCGGGCGGGAATGGCGCTGAGTCTGCGAAACTGGGCTCTGCCGATCTCCAGCTTCCCGAGCCTTTCGCTGAGTTCAGTCAGAAGGAACGCGAGAACATGCAGTTCTGGGGGAAGGGAGAGGGGATGAAACTTTGCGCTTGCCCGTGGCGCGGACTCGGATGCGAGAAAGGGGAGCCAGGAGCGATGGAGCGATCAAAAAATTCCCGGATTCCAAAGATGAACGCGGAAAGGATGAGAAAACGTTCCCTGGCGTGGCGTGGATGGCATTCATCAAGCGTCGGGAACGACCGATGCACGCACTGGATCCACAGCCTCCTCCATCACTCCGCCCAACCGAAAATTCGGAAGATTCTCGATTCGCGTCCCGAATTTCGGGCGCGGGAAGGAAACCAGAGGCCGCTGCTTTCGAGCCGAACACCCGAGCACCCCTGAACACGAGCCGAGATTCTGGTAGCTGCAGAGATTCCAGAAGGAAATGAGCCAGCTCGAAACCTCTCCGAGGTTGCTGGAACATTAGCCAACCAAAGAACGATTTCCTGCATGCATCACATGCCCGCAGTCGGGTTCTCAGAGGCAGAGTCTCCCATTGCAGATACCATCATCAGCCAGTGTCGTCATCACTGCCATCATTAATAGCTATTAGTGATTAACATGAACCAGGCGATGTTTTGCTCGCTCTGCAGCGAGCTTTTCATTCACCAGCGAGCCGAAGACACCATCCGCGACCACCGAGTTGGTGTATCCGCGGTTACTGAGGAGACGGCGCGGAACGCGTGCGTAGAATGGACCTCCGCGAGAAGGGCTTATCTCGTGGCGGTATATCTGCCCGGATAGTGCAGTCAGCCGGTTTTATGATTTGCCGGGTGGCGACGCAGGATCGGTAGAAGCCGACGTGAGATCCAGGGACTGCCATCTCGCCTGCTTCCTTTCCCCCTTCGTCTTCAGTTGCATCTCCATCGACGCCTCCCTTTTTTGAAAAATTCGTTCTAGACCTTCCTTCGGAAGCACAAGTGAGAAGTGCACTCCAGGTCAAGTCTGCATCCAATTCAATTCGTCTTCCTAATAGACGAAGAAAATCGGCTTTTTTCTTGCCTTTTTTTTTTTGTCTTCGGCATGCGGTCCTCACACCATCGGATGCGAATCCTCATGGGGGAGTTCAGCTCGCAAAAGAAACGGACGTAGGTCTCAACAAAGGAAGATCTTCCTCGACTGCAAGCTCGTTAGCCGCGTGCCTTCCTCCTTCGATTCTTTTCCAGATTGCCAGAGCTCCGTTCCTTCTTCCTTCGGCTCTTTCGTTAAAGTCATCTCAACCGAAGAGCGATCCGAAAATTCTGCTTCTCCACGTCTGTCGGTGCATCGGACTGTGGAACGCTGAAGAACGCTCCAGAGTAGCTCCTCAGCAGCGGCACAGCGCGTCTTTTTGAGAGACAGACTGCCGGGAAAGTCCGTCGCGGACGAGTGAATAGCGAGAATCAAGGGATAGCTGTTTCCTTGGCTACGAGCTAGCTAACGCTCTCGTACCTCCCAGCCTGCTGAAGAGCGCCAAAAAACGTTCGTTTCCTGTTGAGAGGGAGGAAGAGAAAAAGCAACCTCGTCTCTGGAGTCTGCACAGTTGCTCTGAAAGCTGTCCGCATCTCGGATCTTCCTGAGCGAAGCACTTGGCCAGCGTTCCTCGGCGGGCCAGACGGTTGCTTGATGGAGACGGCAGACTCAGCCACGTGCCTTGAAGAACGCAATCGGGACACGCAGATGAGGCGGCAGAGGCGAAGACGGTTCGCTCGAAGCTCTCGAACGAACCGTTCGAGGCTGGAACTGGGTCTTTTTGCGGCCATCGAAAGTCTCTTGGGCTGAATGGGGAAGGCAGTGGGACTATGGGGATGCAATGGAGAAAGCGAGTTGATGGAAAATGAGATGCTGCGAATCAGGAGAAATGACAAGCAGAATTCGGTGATTTCTGGGCATAAGAGGATCCAAGCAATGCTCCTGGGAATCGCGTTTGGGAATCTAAGGTGTCTTCGGCTCTTGATGACCAGTCAGATTCGAAACAAGAGTCGATCACAACCCCTGAGATGAGAATTCAACAATGATAGGGAGAAGCACTCCGAAGCAAATACCCGTGGCTGCCTTTCCTTTCGCCGCCAGGGGAGTACCGGCTCCAATGCCAGCATTGGTTGTAGGGTCTTTGAGAGTTCGCGATCACTGCCGTCTCCTGACTTTCGTCGAAGTGCCAGATGTTCAGAGAACTCAAGATCTCCTAAGCAGATGCTCTGCGCTGACTTTTAGTGTAGCCGAGAGATGGGGACTCAGTTTGGAGCGCCGGCCAGGATGACCACGACCGCAGTATCGCTCTTCAAGATACATGACCACGTACGGTAGTGATCCTCCAGACTCTGTTTGATGGCGCAACTCCATAGAAATCATGCTGAGCAACACCAGTGATGGACCGTACCCACCTTTCCGCTCTGCCCTCGTAGTCCCAAAGTGGAGCAACGACAGATCTGTGGGCATTGCGTGACGCAGCGTGACGTCATTGCCGATAAAGCTGGGACGGCCAAGTTGCGAGTCCTTTCGCATGTGAAGTCGGCCTCTGACGCGCGTCCTCGCCGAGTGGATCCGTGCGGATCCTGCCAGTCGACTAGAGACTTGGCAGCCTCCACCCAGCTCAGTTATTGGCTGCGTTTCGGCAAAAAGACCTACAAGGGCATACCACTCTTTGACTGTTTCCGTCACGAATGCGCGTGCCAACTACCAAGACGGCCCCCCTTTTTTTCTCTTTTGGCCGTTCTCTTTTTCATTCTTGCGCTGCATCTTCCGGTCACCGCAGCTGGTCGCTCGGCAGAGCAGGAAGAGGACATGGGAAGCAGGGGAAAGATTTCTGCATCCCCTCCTGTGGATCACGGCTCCCCGTCCGCATGGAAACGAGTCCTGCCCGAAAGCGGCGAAGCCGATCTTCACTCCCACCTTCTTCTTCAGCTGTATCCCCTTGTGCGAGTCCGTCAGGTCAGTGCAACCCTGTGGCGTCCGCTGAAGTTCGGGTGCTGGCAGCGCCCGTGTCTCCAGCCGCCCCATGTAGTGCTGCGAGGAGTAGGTCCAGCTGGTGTCGCTGTCCCGGTCGGGGGTACCGAACCGCATCCTCCCATAGTGCTCTAAGGTGCTGGAAGAGCTCCCGGCGGTCGGGAGATAGCTGTTCGAGGCAGGTGCCACCTGGAACAGGTGATAGCGGGCGTGCGCGTAGGCTTTCCTAGTGTCTCGAAGCTCAAAGAGGATCGGCAAGAGGTCGATGACTTGCATGCCGATACGGCTCTTGCTGGAGACCAACCCCGAAGCGTAAAGGAACTGGACCCACTAGAAATTATCGCTCCCACTCTCCTGCCTCAGTACCAGAGTGCAGAGGCGATCCTACGTCTTCCTGTACGCAGCACCTTCACCGGAGGCAGCTTCGCCTCAGCTCCGTCAACGCGCCGCCTGCGCCACGGGTGCACCGGGATGACCTTGGAGTAGCGCGATCCGGGGACGAAGGTCGCCGCCTCGTCCAGTCACAGCAGTCACGAATCGGACTCTGGAAGACGCTGCTGGAGGCCGCTAGTAGGCTCGGCTTCCGCTGCAGGAGCGCGGCGCTGGCCATCAGGTCCGAGGGCTGGTGTCGCGTGTGTCGCGGAACTTGGAAGCTGAGGACCTTCTCTCTGAGGGACGTCCCCACGTTGCCGCAGCTCCCATTCATGTCTTTCCCCTTCGTTTTCAGAAATTTGCTGCAGAAGACTGAAAAGCTGGACGACCTGCCCGAGTCAGCGGTCCCGTGTGGTTGCGGTTTTCCTGAGTGCTGACAAGCGTCGCGAGTTCGAATTCCGCCCGGGAAAGATACACACCGAGAAATTGCGGCGTCGTGGGTTACGAGTTCCACTTTCAAGGTGGGCTGTTTGGCCTTACAAAATTTGGGTGTGGCACTGGCGGCAACCGGAAACCGAAGACCCCGTTGACTGGCCGGGATTGGAAGTTGACCCTCCGGGGTCATTACAGGAATCAAGGAGCCCCTTCGTGGTTGCCCTCCAGTTGTGAAAATGGAGCTGTTCGGAGGAACAGCTCCATTTTCGGAGGAAGACATTCGGTCGCATGCCATGGAGCTGGTTGATACCCTCCTTAGTGGGTTGCCTCTCCAGAGTGTCAGAAGCGCGCTATTCTCTTTGGGGAGGCACCCCTCTGAGGAAATTTGGAAGCGTCCCTTCTGGGGTTCACTACGAGGACTCAGAGGAACAGATGGATTCCTTCCTCCGGACACCTTCCTAGATCATGAGGTGGTCTCCTCCCGAGTACCCCTCTATTTTGGAGAGTCCACACGCTCCCTCTGGTGGTTGGCATTCCGCAGCGCCTTCCGGTGGCGGGGCATTTGGAACAGCGGGCGAGCAGAGGATCCGAAGCGGCAGCGCCTCCCGCTTGCTCCGCGCGGAAGATCCCTCCTTCTCTCTCGCAAGCAACTCTGGTTCCTCAGCATCCTCACCACGAAAATTTCCTCCCTCGGAACTGCTGAGACGCTCCGGTGCGATCCAAGCCGTTCCGTTCTTGCCTACGTCATGAGGAAGGAAGGGCAAGCAGCAAAGGACAGGATCCGTGGGATGGACGAGCATTTGGAGGGCAGCTGACGGTTTCCGCCAGCGTCCGGGGCTTTCCCTCTCTCTCAGACTTTTGCACATGCGCTTTTGCAAGCTCTCCGGAATTCGCCACACCTCTGTTTGCTTGTTTGTTTGTTTCCTGCGAATCACTGAGGTGCCACAGCATCCTTCCTCCCCCCCGTCCCGTCATCTCCGAAAAACCATGTTCGTCCTCCCGCCGTCGAGATGCAGACTCACCCTCAATCCTTCCACTGTACAGGCACGCTCGCGCGTATACGCATTTCCGGTATTTTCTTATGTTCGCGGTCGTTCGTGCTCTTCCTGGAGTACCCAGCCAGCGAGTAACCGAGGCAACTGGGGAAAGGCCAGCAAGGTATTCGCGGATCTCAGCTTCTCCCAGGCAGCGTCCGCTTCGAAATTCGGGGATGCTGAGCGTTACCGATGCAGAATGCTTGCGCAGCTCGGGTGCGATAGGCTCCAGGATCATTCCCATGCTTCGTACTGCGTGGGGAGTGTGAAATGATTCCGGGAACGGCTTGTCGCTCCTCGAGCGTCGTTCCTCCTCCCCTCTCCCCGGAAAACAAGAAAGAAGAAAAAAAAAGGCAGCACAAGGAAGCAAACGTGAAATGATCCGTGTTTGGCGCGAAAAGTGCAGATCGGAGCTCATCTTCGGCAGGAAACGCAAGAGAGAAAGCTCTTCCGCCGGGGACGTCGATCATTTCGTAGAGCGAAATGATCGCCTTCGGCCGGCTGCCAGCTCCGATGGGGGGCTGAGGTTTTCCTTTTCCGACCCTGGTACCATTCCCGGCTTTCACGGAACCTACAACCAGGCTCGTTGGCTCGCGCGATCAGCATCAGTAACGGGGACAAGGAACACGAACGAGTGAAGTTTACCCCTTCCCTCCCCCACGCCTCCTTTCATTCCCATTCATGGCCTCTCTCTTTCTCATCGTTCAGCGACGGAGAGACGATATCTGCGCTCCGTGAAGTTTTGAAATACGACGCCTTTGCAGGCCGTAAATCACGTGACTCGAGTCGACTTCCGCAGCTGATGGCTTTCTCTCCTGGGATTAGGGAGACGTGTTTGTGCTGCCTGCTTCGAAACGCAAGGAGCTCCCCGTAATCGGGCCCCGCCTCGTTCATGGTCGCCATGCTATCCTTCCCCCTCGGCACACCTCTGCGGCCATCACTCTTTTCCGGGACGAATGAGAGCCTTGAGCTGCTGCTCCGGAAATTGGCCCTCTGCTTCCTCCCTGGCCTGATCGGCACCGCTGGTGAGCAGCGCTGACCAGCGCGGGCTCTGGTTTTACACCCGGTTGCGCCGGGGCTTTTATTTATCCATAAAAGTTTCCCTGGTCCCACGAGGGGCGCGGTAAATTTATTTATCTACATTCACTCTGCAAAACACATTCGACTCAACACAGGGCACAGATCCGTTGTTTCCTTAAGTTCACTTCCTTTGGGGGACTGCTCTTGGGTCTTTGCATTAGGGGGGACTGGGCATTTTGTGTATCTGGACGATGTCCTCAATCCTTTTCAAGATGAAGCGGTACGTCCGGGCATGCACTTTCTCGCTGTTCCTGATGCCAATCTCTCTTTGGATTATCCCTTTCAGGATTTCCAGGGGAGATATGGCTATCCTGGCGTTCCTCATCTTCTAGCATCGTATAAGGATGACAGTGATGAATAGGGCTATGGTCGTCCCGACCATCGGGTTGTAACGGGCATGTTGCTGTTCCTTGGAACATCACGTCGAAGACTTCCATCTTCGTGTTGTTGGGCCTCTTCAGGGTTTGCCATTCTTGGTACATTGTGGTGCAGATCCTATATGTTTATTTATATAAAAAATAAACATACAGGTGAGTGGCAGAACGCTTGGTACTGCCACGTTATTTATAACTACGAGAAGGAACGTGCCGAGAACCGGAACGCAGGCCGGCGATGTTCGCCTCGGCAGCATAGGGGAGGTGGGGAAATTTTTTGTTTCATTTTGCGTTTCTGTTGCTTCACCACAACAAAAAAGAAAAACGAAACAAAAATTGTGTACCAAAAAATGGGGGGTTTGCGAATGGATCACCGAGTGCTGGAGGGGGTCTTCTGCATCCTATGCAGGATGCTGGAAAGTTCCTGGGTTAAGGTTCCCGGATGGGACCGTTTCGACGCTGTCCTCATGAAGAAGACAGCAAAATACATGGCGTCCCTGTCCTCCTGGTTTCCTCGGGCGTTGCTCCATGCAGCAATGATCCTGCTGCATGGGCAGCAAAATGTTGCTAGGGATGCGGCCGGCATGATGTCGTCGCGCAGGAAGAGGCGCTTTAAAAACGTCTCTGGGGTTGCCTTCGGGAATCCTCAGAGACGCAAAAAGCGCTCCCACAGGGGGCGGAGGGCAACACAGTCCACGAGCAGATGAGGGAGGGACTCTCCTTCGCCGGAATCATCTCAGCAGTTCTGACAGCACGAGTGCTGGTCAGCATCTCTGAGATGCCTGCTACCTCTGTGTACCGCACTCGCTCTCTCCGCTCAGTTTCCTCGAAGAGTGGCGGATGATTCGGGCTGGAGGAGTCCAGGAGATGCGTCCGCTTCATGAAAATTTCGTTGCCGACCTCGAGTTTGCGAAAGCGACCCCTGCCAACTACAATCGCCGGATCTTCGAAGGTTGGGCAGCGGGAGCTTCGCTACTACCGAATCACAGGCAGCATCCTCCCCCAAAAATATCCCTCTCCGGCAGCCCTTGCAAGTGACGTGCTTTCCCCTCTTTTCCTGAAGGGTTTGTTTCGAAGGACTTTCCTTCGCCCGAGGTCCAGCAGCTACCGGGTAGGTATCGAGGCTGACGGAGACTGCATGCCATAATTTGCAACCATGCCATGGCTTTTCCCATCCTCCCGGCTGCAGTTCGGACATTACTCTCGTAGAAAGGCAAGGGCTCGCTGCGGACCCGCGTGCTTTCGCGAGATTGATGCTCCCTTGAAGCTGTGGGATAATTAAGGCGACCTGATGTGGTGGATGTCCCAGCTTAGCTCACTGGATCGTTCGGGGAAAACGGCGCTCCTTGATGAAATGGGCAGCACGTGCGTGACGGCGCGGAAGTGCTCTCCGCCAACCTGGACCACGGCTTCGGAAACCAAACCGTCACGAAATGGCCGCTCTGCAGGCATCACGGGGTCTTACGCAGTTGGCGCGAGGTCCTCGCACGTCACAGAGTAACGAGGGTCCCCAGAAAGAAGAGCGAAGGACGGCTCCAGTGGGCTAGGTGGGAAAGTTAGGCAAACCTGGAAACCCTGACTCGGGAAAGCTCTTGGATGCGGGGTTGGGAAATTCAAGTAGAGCGACCGCTCCTTTGGTCAGCTTCCTCAGGAGTGGAACGGTGCAGGGCGGCAATGCAATCATGGATCGCGGCATGTTTTTTGCAAACGCACAATCCCGGCACTGCCTGTGACGTCACTCATAGCTTTGGTTCGCTAAGCAGTAAAGAACCGTTTGCCTGCTTAAGGGAGGCTGACGAATCTTTGACGCTGTCTACGCCACCCGAGGGTGAGCATGAGCCTTCCAGTTTTGAGGCATACCGCGAGGTACACCCTGTGAATCCAGGAAGGCACCAGAGAAAGGGTTCTTTTTCTCTTAAGAGGGGGGGGGGGGGGAACGCCGAAAACAAGCTCTTCCTAATTCTCTCCGGAAGGACCCCTCAGGAGGTCGCTGCTCCTGGAAGTTCTTCTCTCGGGGGAACTCCCGCAAGGGAATCTCTCCTTGTTTACTCCTCCGAAGAGAATCCCGAAGGACTCTTTCCGGAGGGAGTAGAGCTCTTCTTCACACTCTGCAGAGACAACCCCCTGAGTGGTGTCAACCAGCTCCATGCTACGCGATGAAGGGTCTTTCCTCGAGGGGGAAGGAGGCATCATTTCGCAACTGAAGGGAACCGGTCCTCCTTGATTTCTAGTAGGACCCAGGCGGGTCGACTTCCAATCCCCGGCTGCTCAGCAGGGACATCCGGTTTCCGGCTTTCAGCAGCGCCGCACCCGAAGTCTGTAGCTTAACCAGCGTCATCTTGCGGAGAGAACTCAAACTCACGAGGCATCCCCATTTCTCTGACCGTCCGCGCTTCCTCCGGTGAGATCCCAACCCGCGCCGCTTGGCACCACGCGAGCGGAGAACGCAGCTGCGCGGCCGCCAACGCGGACCGTGCGGCTACGATCGCAGTTTTGCCGAGCTTTAAAGAGCTGTAGCGAGATCATTGAATTTCATTTTCGCTGGTCTTCAGCACAAGAGATGCGCGCATGCGTTCCCCAAAGTTCGTTTTCGCGCTCCCGCAAAGACGGAACGAAAAAGCTCCATGGACCGGTGGATTCAGTCCTCAGCAAAGAGCCAGACGTCCTCCCGATCGTCCTAAGCGTCCCGAAAGCTGCAACTGCGTATCTGAAAGACATGAAGAACTCTGAATGGATTTGGGCGGCATTCCGTGGCTGACAGCGGCGCCCAGCAGGAATTTCGCTCGATCAAAACACGGAGCTTTGAGTCACTCTAAGCGAACCGAGGCCCAGCAGTGCTTTAGGCCCCGAAGGGCAGCGATCCCTTCTTTGGAAGCGGGCAACTGAAATTCAAAGAGGAACCACCGGGTATCTCGAAACGACTGACGAACTGATTTTCAGATCGTGAAGGTGAGGATGCAGACCTGCGACACTTACCTGACCTGCCGAGAATGTGTTCTCTGTGACGACCCCCATTGCGGATGGTGTGCCCTCGAGAAAAGGTATGCTGCCCGCTCAACGGCGCTCTCAGCGACCGCGCCCCGAAATTCGTTCGAAGCGGGAGGCAGGGATGCCGTGGCTGCAGTCCAAAGTTCCTTAGTTGGCTGTTGCATCCTAGTAATGTCTTTTCTATGATCAGGAACTGGGTCTTCTAGCTGAGCATTCTCATTCTTGGTGAGTCTTCGCCATTGGCAAAGTTCCAAGAAGAAGCATTCCTGGTGGCGCGGTTCGATTCCTCTGCACAGGCGCACCGGATCTCGGTTTTTTGCAAATCTATCAGATTTCGTTTACGACAAGTGGGTAGTTCTGCTCCCCACCATAATCAAACTCGGAAGATCTGCAGCGTGAACCGGCACTGACTGTAGGTTTCAAAATC
Source organism: Raillietiella orientalis (assembly GCA_036172245.1). NCBI lineage: Eukaryota > Metazoa > Arthropoda > Ichthyostraca > Raillietiellida > Raillietiellidae > Raillietiella > Raillietiella orientalis. Next base: position 1,814,809 of record JAYWIR010000032.1, on the reverse strand, counting down.
GAAAATTTCGCTCTTCCATTTTTTTTTTGGCCACGCCGGCGGAGTTGCTACGTTACTCGGAAAAGCAAAGAGAAGAAAATAATGTTTGCTGCGCGTTTCGGATCCGTTACTCCGAGAGAGATTTCGAAACTGAGTACTCGAGCAGACATCATGTTTGAGATTCCAATCATTTTCGTTTCCTTTCTTTTTTTTTTCTCCTTTCTTTCTTTCTTTCCCTTTTTTTTTTCTTTTTTGCTCGTCTCCAGTAGCCAACGGTCTGCTAGGATCTCTCTTTGGTAGCCTCTTGATCGACGTTAAACTCATTGAAATTCTTCCGGGTCCGGGGCGGAAGGAATTGGCGGTGTTGCCCGTACTTTCGAAGGCCCCGCTGCGTCCCGCTTGAGCAGCTCTTGAGCTCTCCCCGAGTGGGCTCAAAACGAACGCATCACCTCAAGTGATGTCCACTGAATCCCGACTTCGCATTTCGGGACCTCCGGCACGGAACCTGGACGCTCGCGTTAACGTTACATCCATTCTCCCGCGGTCCCTGCTATCCCTGACCGTAAGTAATCTGCAGTGCTATCCTCTCTGCGCGGGATGTTCTCCTTCGTCATAAATCAAGTTCAAAAACCGCACATCTGTATACATCCCGATGGCCGATCCTGCACAATCGACAAATAAACGCCGCACTTCCCGGAAAAATGGCTTGGTGGATCCCGGGCTGTGCAATTCTCTTGCCGGATGTTATTGGCTGTTTTCAAAGGAGCAGTAAATCTCGGACGAAATGAAACTGATAGTGGACAGGCAACTGCCCACAAGGGACCTGGTATCTGGAGACCGTATCCCCAATATGCAAGCAGCCTTCGGTGACAAGCTTGCAGGGATTGAGGATTTTACGCCCCAATAAAATTCCTCATTATCCGGGATACGACGAATACGACCGAGCGCGGGAATTTATCGCCGATGATGTTTATCTCGCGCCGCAGATCAACCCGAAAACATCAAAGCCTTCTGCGGGCTGGTCGCGAGACGGCGGGTGCTTGGAGGCCTCTGCTTCTTCCCTTGAAGGCCAGGGGCCAGGACTCAAGGGCTCGAGGGAGGCTTTCCGGCTGCAAACCTACGGCTCTGTTGGGGGAAGACTCGGGGAATGGCCGGTCATCCGGGTAACAGAGCCGATCCTCCCTTCAGCCTCGAAGGAATGACCTAGCAGGATCAGTAGTGGTATAGAGGGAAGCCCTGACGTCTATGCTTCCACCATGGGGGTCCCTGAATTCCAAGCCAGAGAAAGTAAACTACCTCCTTCGGCGGCGCTCACACTGAAGAAACGAAAATTCATCCCGAATGTGGTCAGGTCACTCCGCACTTTCCATGCCCAGAGTAACCCCAGTTTGAAAGGGGTCCATAAGTTTCAGCGCGAGTGCAAGAAGAGCACTGAAATTCGCGCGCCCTCCCTAGTGAACCCTTTTTTGCTTCGTGGATGATGTGCCAACCTAATCTTTCGAGCCTGCAAAAATGGGTCCCTGGTCTTGCCGGCAAAGGTGGCTGTTATTAATTCATAGATTCATTATACATTTTCGATCTAATTAACTGACTTATCTAAACCAGCACGTTTCTGGGCGGGCTCGCGTCCCGCTGTGTCTCCTGTGGCTGGCCTGGAAGAGTTCGTCTTCATCGTTCTGGGCGAAGCGTTGCGACGGTAATCGATGGGAAATTCGTGGAATTCCTTCTGCGCTCGCGGAACACGAGTCCCTTGGGTCGCGGAAGGAAAAATTTAGACTTTCGTGTCAAATTCCAGGCTGGGATTCTCGATGCGGGTATTTTTTGTGTGACCGTTTCCCGATGTCATCAGCGGTGACGCAGAATGTGGGAGCTCATGATGTTCAAGAAACTTTGCAAACAGTGCTGAAGAGGAAGGAACGGTTCTGCTATGTGGTCTCTGCGGTTCAAGGGAAAGATGACATGATTCTTCCCCCCTCCCCCCCGAATGCAGCACTTTTCACGACTCTGCAGTTCCGCGCATCATCCTCGCGGACGGAAGGAATTTATGCTCTGGCTGAAGACTTACCTGCGTTAGCTGAGATCTCTCCCGAGATCTGCTTTTCCATGGAGCACTTCCATTGGCACCGTAGAAGAGAGAACCAGGGTTTTCTTTGTAGCAGCTGCGTGCCATGTGCTGGCTGCACTGAGCTGCTGCTCAGCCTCTCGCGTGGGAACCAGACCAACAACTGCGTTTCATCTAACTTCATCAGTGCTTGGAATCAAAGAATCTGTTCCTGCCATCGGGAGGAGCGCCGAAAAAGAGAGAGTGAGAGAGCACGAGATTCGATTTTATCCCGCAACCCATCTCCTTCGAAGGAGCATTCTCACTATCTCTGCCCATGGTCACTTTCTGCATCTAATGTTCAGGATGATGTGAGTAACTGGTCCCTTCGTTCTTCTGGTTGGCAGACAGGATGGGACCATTTCGAACAGTGACCGGTCCTTCGAAATGCATCCGCTTTGGCGATTCGTCCTGCGCTCGGGTGAGAGTTGCAGCACCCCGTGGCCCGCGCACTACCCTGGAGACGTCGTTGCGTCCCGCGGAAAGAGTCCACCAGTCCACCATCGGAGCCACATTCCCGCTGCCGGACGAGGGAGCCGACCTGGAGATCAGGAAGACGGGCGGGAATTGAATTTCATCGATGCAGCAAGCGAGGAGGTCTGGATGCGCGCCGGAAGAAGGATGAGATGCTTGGAGGAAACGATCAAAGATCGGATCTTGGGGGACACGCTCTCGGATACGCTTTCGGAGGAGAGGACGGGCACGGAAGACTTGGCTGGTTCACAAAAAAACGATCCAACGACAGCAGAAAAATGAGATGAAAGATACGACGGGAGGAAGGAAATCCCGAGTCTGTTTGAGTCTGCTGATCAGGACAAACGAAACGCGTATGGATGACCCTCGCAGAATCAATTTTTCTCCGGACAGACGCAGGTCCGTCATTTATAATAATCGTGCCCCAAGCGATCATCCAGGATTCCTGTGCTCGGGATTGCCACTGCTGCAGAGGAAACGGTGAGACGGGATGCTGAATCAGCGAAGGTGTTGGATCTCGCTGCTGGACCCACTCTGGGTGGACAATACCTTCTCGGATCATTCTCATTTTCGGGAGTTGGATGCTGCTGTGCAGCGAAGAGGCGTCGACCCCAGCTGCATCCAAAAGCAATGAAGGGTCTTGTCTTATCTCTTCCCCTTCCTCCGTGCAATTAGGAAACTTTACAATCCCTTTCGTTTTCTTCTGCCCTATTCGATCTCTTAGTGAAGAGAAATAGCCGAGTCATAGGATGCAGTTGTTTCATTCTCTTCAATCTCTGGGATGCTGGATACACTTGACCAGCTTAACCCCAATGCCTACTGTAATAGGAAACTCACCTCATTCTCTCCTATCACTTCTTCCCTGAACGTTTTCTGGTCCTTATTTTCTAATACACATTCCCTCCTCCTTACTTCCTCTTCCTTTTCCTCCTCCTTTTCTCTTACCCCTTTCTTCCTCCTCCCCCCTTCCTTCTCTTTCCGTTTTCAACTTTTATCCTCCTCCTCCTCTCTTCCTCCCCTCCTTCCTTTCTCCTTTCCTCCTCCTCCTTCCTTTTCCCTCGTTTCCACCTCTTCCCTTCCTTCTCTCCCTCTCCTCTTCCCTCCTTCCTCCTCTCTTCTTTCTCAAAAGTTCCCGCTTTCCGCGTCCTTGCCGTTGGTGCCTCTTGAAAGCATAGACGAACCTCCGGCGTGTTATCGTTGAATATTGGGCGCTCCCGGACAGGGGACAGGGGAGAACGAGTCCTTCCTTCTTCTAATGAAACTCCAGGGCGTAGTTCTTCGTCATTTTGCGCTGAATGCCGGCAGAAGCGACAGGACTTTGGCACGGGGAGCCAACGAGGAAGGAAAGGGATCGCCTCATCCTGCGGAGTGCCACACCTTTTTTTCCTGCGGCGGCAAGGTCGCTTGACCCAGGACTTTTTTGTTCCCCAGGTGCGCCACCAGAGAGGGCTGTGTGAGCTCACTTGCCAACTTGTTCGACAGATGGGTGGTGCTGGAGGAGCACTGCACCGCCCTGATGGAAGTGCTGCCCAACAGAGCTGCAGTTCACAGGGCGACGGAGGTGAGATATGCGGCCCTCCCTGAAAGGAAGCGGAGAACCTGGAGGGGTCAGAGATAGTCTCGTCGGGAGGCATTGTATCCTTTTTCGAAGGAACCTGAGAGAGATGAGGGGTTCTCTCGAGGGACCGAGTCTACTCTTCCTCCGCCTACCCTGGGCAAAAGGAGCAGCGACTTCTGACCTCCCATCTGTAAAATGTGGGGAGGTCCTCCCACCGCTTTTGTCTTCCAGGTGAGTCTCCGCGTCCGGCACCTCCCCACGCTGCCGGCAGGGGAGAGCTACTCCTGCGTCTTCGGGGCCGCCGGCTCGGCGACTGCCCGGGTGGACGCCGGTGGGACTGTCTTAAGGTGCCGGACACCGCAAGTAGACGCGCTGCCCCGAGGCAGCGCCACGATCGGAGGAGGGTCTGGTCACGTGGTCATTCCACTCTTCGTGGAGTCCTCCGAGACGGGAGTGCCCTTCCTCAGCTCCAACTTTACCTTCTACGACTGCGCCGCCTACAGCTCCTGCGGTAGCTGCATCGCATCGTCATGGGGATGCCGGTGGTGCCACGATGCCATGGTCTGCTCTCACGAGAGCGACGCCTGCCGAAAGTGGTTCTCTGGAACTTCGGTGAGTGTCCACGCTTTTTGCGCCCATCATTCCCGTCTCACTGCGCGCTGATCCCTTACCCTTTCCTCGAAGAAGTTTTGGGACGCTGCTGGGAGAGAGCACCGGGCAAGTAGTCCTCCCCGTTTCTACCCCTGGAATCGAGAGGGCACCCTTGCATGTCGTTTGCCTCAGGAAGAAGGGCCGCAGTTGTCCTACTCCTTGCGCACTGCCGGAGACCACAATAGCTCCGTGTCGACGCACAAACGCAGCGCGTTCAGCCACGACCCAAGCAACGAGCTCTCTCTGCCCTCATGCAGAGTGACATTGACGTCCTGGGTCGCCCTACACAGACTCACTTCTTAGGCGTTTTGTCCAAGCACGAACACTCTCATCCCCCTCTTCCCTTCCTTCTCCTCCTCATCCACCTCCCTTCATCTTCTTCCACTCCTCCTCTTCCCTTCCTCCTCCAATTTTCCTCTTTGCTTTCTCTTCTTCCTGTTCTCCTCCCCCTCTACCTTCCTTCATCCTCCAACCTTCCTTTTTTTGTTTTCCTTTCTCTCTTTTCTGCTTCCTCTTCCTCTTTTATTCTTCCTCTTTCTCTTTTATTTCTCCTCTTCCTCTCCCCTTTCTTCTCTTTTCCTCCTCTTCCACTTCCTGCTCGTCGTCGTCGTCTTTTCTTTTCCCTCTTTTTTTTCTTCCGCTACCTTTTTCTTCACCACTGCCTCCTCTCCCACTTCCTCTTCGCCGTTCGCCGCCGCCACCATCCCTCTCACCTCTGCACCCCCAGTGAGATGGCCGCAAATAGCGAAAGGGTAGAGCATCCAGCGGAACGGTGAAAACTTCCAGACCGCCACGGAGATGGTGTCCGGCAAGGAGGGCCAGTGCCCACGCCTGGCGGAAACTTCCGAGCTGCTCATCCCTAGCGGATTTAACTCCAGCATCCGCCTGGAGGTCGAAAATCTGCTCCTCCCTTGGAATCTCATGAGGGATCTGTCGTGCCTCGTCCAACTGGAGGGTAGCAGAGCGGAGCTGACTGCCAAGGTGGCCGACGGAAGCAGCATCGAGTGCGGAAGGTGGCAGGTACAAAGGGGAGCTGGCGCTGGTAGCTGAAAGGCGTTGTGGTGCATTTCTCACGGGTTTGGGGAAGGGGAGGGTGGGGGGGAAGGAGGGAAAACCCGCGGTTCAAGGAAGACTCCATTTACAAGAGGAAGTTAGTCGAAAATGGAGTGAGCCGCGTTGCCATGCAGAGGGCGCACAGAGTCGAAGGCAGGGAAAACCTGGAACACCGCGAATGAGGAGGCGAAGGCGTAGTGAATCATGAGCAGCTCCGGTTCCCGCGGTCGACGCGGGCTGGCGAGGAGGAGAAAGCGGGACGGAGCACGAGTTCCGGCTCCCGCAGAAACACCGCTGCCTAGTTACTGGAACACCGCGAACTGAAAGTCGAAACCGGAAGTAGCCGAAGTTCCCGTGGAGACTTCGGTGAGGCGAAAACGTACCCCGGCGGAAGCACGTGCCCCAAGAAGCGCGTTTTGCTCGGTGGCGCCTGTTGACCGCTGTAGCAGCGGGAAATTTTGCGCCTTCTGAGATTCACGATGCGCTGAGAGCGGTGCGTCATAGTCTGTGGGCCTTGGGGTCGCGTGCAGGTAATCTCGATACTCCATGGGTTTGCTCGTGTTTCCTCTGTCTCTCTCTTCCCTCCCCCCATCTCTCTCCGTCTTTTCCAGTACGCTCTCCACGATGCAAAGGGGAAAGCGTCCGGAAAGATTGCCATCCTCTGGAACGGGAAGCTGTACACGGATCACATCGGCTTCACGATATACAGATGTGAATTCCTGGGCTCGCACAACGACAAGCCAGACTGTCTGCTCTGCCAGACTCACTCCGTTCAGTACGGTTGCAGGTGGTGCTCCCAAAGCTGCGTGTACAAGCAGTTTTGCCACGCACAGAACGCAAACACCTGCCCAAAACCTCGCATCGACGTGGTGAGTACCCTCGGGGTATGCGAATGGGATCATCTGGACGCGAAACCGCACGTTCTGTTCCTTCTTGTCCTTTCCCCTTCTTTCCTGCTCGCTTTCAGCCGTGCACCAGATGCGGCGCAGCAGCGACTTGGTTGGCACGGCCCCCCGGGAGTCGCGTATCGAGCTGAGCTGCGAAACATCGCGCACAGAAAGCCGAAAGACCGAGATGCTCCCGGGAGAGTAGTGGATTTCCTATGGAGGCGCGTCCGAGGCACGGCGCTCCTCAAGCAGGGAGTCGCTGCCTAGGGCTTTCGTTCCTTTCTTCGCCATCGGAAGCGACACCTTTCGGCGGCCTCGAAGGAGCCACACGAGCCATCACCATTTCTTCATAGTCCGTGAGGGAGGAAGAAGGACGGTGGCGAAGACTTCTTCAGAGCATCTTTTGAAAGTGCTTTCCATTCTATTGGCTATTTTCTTCACGGCACGAGCTCAAAGAACCGCCGGCAGATGACGCGGCAGAAACGGCAGCAGAGCGATTCGACGGAGGGCATCTCATCCCGCGTTTTGGATAGCCAAAGTCTACCGAGAACCGCAAGGTTTGCCTCCCGCGGGACGTGGGAGGACACTGCGCGAGGCGTGGAAGTGTTTGCCGAAGAAGGCAAAGCAAGGCAGAAAGCGCTTCCGGAAGTAGGAATCTGGTTTCCTAGAAAGCATAGGGGCTGTGGCCGACACGGTCCAAGCCCCTAGGCAGAGCGATAAAAGGTTTCATCGTCAAATCAGCAGATGAGTGCAGTGTTCTACACCAAATGATTTTCCTCCTCTTCCCTCCCTCCCTTTTTCCTCTTCCCTAACTCCCTTCCTCCCTTCCACCAGGTGATCTACCTGCTCCTCCTCCCCGAATCAATTTCATCTCATGAAAGCTTTCATCTGCTCGCCTATCGATTTCCCGAAGGAATTCGTGAACCAGGAAGCATGCAAACAGGGTGATGCGAGCATGTGCGTTCTGAGGAGGGAACGAAGGATCAATCCCATGAGAAGCACAAGGTGTTTGAGAAGAGGAGCCAATCGGAAGAGCACAAATAGATTCCACGATACTTCGGGAAAGGAAATTTTTTTTCCTCTCTCTCCCTGCTGTTTTTTGGGTCTTGTGGCCATAAATATCTCCAGGCTATTCCCGTTCAGCATCATCACAACGAAGCTTATTCAGGGGAATTTGAAAACCACTATTGCATCTTTTGAATGGCCATCAACCCAGGAGAGCAAATACCTCGTGGCCAGTGGAGCTAATAGCTGGCTCTCAGGTGACACACGGAGAGCGAACAGACGCCGAGGGAGCGACCGAGGTTCCTGACCCTGCAGAAGACTGAGTCGCCACTCTTCTCTCAGTCCGCTGCCAGTTTGCTTTTGGTTTCTCGTGGAGGCGTCCGAAGGTCGTTCGCAGCCGCACTGGGTATCTGACCAGCCTTGGGTGACTTTATCGAGGAGCAGAATCCGGATTCTCACCTCCTGGGTCTGGCCACCAGGATTTCTTGAGCATCCCCCTTACCTAGGCATTATTTCTAATCTTTGCGGCGACAAGTCCAGAAACTGCCGCTGCTACTGAAGCCGGCCTCACCCCGAATGATTCCTCTGAAAACATGAACGGCAAGCGCTGCTCCGTTCCCAGCATCCAAGTGCCTGCCCTTCCGGTCACAACGGTTGTGATGATGAGGACAACCGTGCTGCACACCATGGGATCGTATCGAAAATCGTCGCCATTCCCTTCAAGCAGTTCCATCCTTGGTCTCTTCTGAGCACCTGTCACTACCTTCAGGAATGTCCAGTCCTGGTGTAGACGTTCGGCAGGTGAGCGCTTTCTTGGCCCCGACACGCCTTGCAGGAGCGTCTTGGATGTTGCTTCTCCGATGTTTCATTCGAGAACCACTCAGAATTTTAACATGCTAAAACACGAGATCGCAGGATGTTTTCAGTCTGGTTTCCTTGACGGCAGACTCGAAACAGGATCCTCCATTCTTGAATATTGCTTCAACGGTTGCAGCAGCGGCCGAACGAATCGGTCTCAAGGGCTGTGTGTAGGGACGAGTGGTCAATCGAGCTATCGGGTGGCCGGCTCTCGAAAATCGATCTTCCTCGTCATCAGCTGGACCTTTGACTCCGTCACCACCACTGCCATCATCTTAGAGTAGCTGGGCATCGTCGAAGAGGAACGAAAAAAGGGAATCTCGTTCTGTAAGGCGAATCATCAGAGAGCGCTTGTAGGAGAAATGTCCTCGACCTATTCTCGACCTTTGAACGAGTCTGACATCCTCGGTCGCTGAAGTTAGGCAGTTCCATCTCATCAGAAAACGCCACCAGAATGCAAGGGAAAAAGGGAGTCGAACGTTAGGTTATGATACCCCCAAGGAGTAGTTGCTTCGGGAGAAGGAACCGACCTTTAGGGACGGTTTTTTGTACCCGCGCAGGATCAATTGCTTCCACAGAGACCATTCGTTGCTCATTCCTCAGGGGATTCCAACTTCTATGATCGCCTCGCTCCTGCTTTCCGTGGCAACCCACTCCTACCATGGGTCTGATGGACTCCTGTGACCCACCGTTCGGCTCCTCCCACAGCGTCAGTTCTGCTCATCAAAATTGAGCTCACTAGGGGTCACTAATGGATCCGACAGTGCGAGCTTCGATGTTCAAGCCAGAGGTCTCACCCACTCAAAGTTCGAGAATAGGACTCGACCACAGAGCAGAAAGGCATCTCAACCCCAGAGCCTTTCCTGCCCTCTGGCGTTTCATCGTCGTAAGACAGTAGGTTCCAAGCGAGTAGGAAGAGGGTGCGCCTGGAGCCTTCGTCAGCCCAGGTCGTTGCGGTGTGGGGGCAAACACTCGAAGGTGTGATGAGGAGGATGGGTGCAAGCCAAATTTCAGCATGGCTCACTCAACTAATCGTCCTGCTACCTTTCACACAAATGCCAATACTTACTGTTTCCTCTGCCGATCGAAACTCTGCTAAAAACTCCGCCACCCCTCGGTCCAGTTCAAAAAAGATGAAGGATGCTCGCACACGGAGAAAGAAAAAGAATGAGTAGAAGGAAGTCGAGAAATCGATGAAGATAAATAGAAATCGTGACGAGAACAGTCAACGACAATCCTCTATTCCATTGTCCCTTCCTTGCATTTCGAGGGTTCTCTACATCCCTGAGGAAGGCACGAATTTCAAAGCCATTTTCTGCTGACCTTCAGTTTCTATTTCTGATCTCCTGATTTGTTCTTCCGCTGTCATCTTGCGTTTCTGCTGTGGGGAAAAATTCCCCTAATCTGTTGATGTATTGTTTGCAAGGTCCATCCTTTGCAAGGACCGCTAGAGGGAGGTACTCAAATAATAATAGAAGGTACAAATCTTGGAACATGGGATAATCAATCCCTAATATCGGTAACAATAGCTAATGTGTCATGCAAATTGTCAGGTTACCAAGTTTCAGTCAAAATTGTGTGTATAACTGGAGCTGCAGAAAGTGCACTAAAAGGACATGTCGTAGTCCGTAGTGACACGTTTCAAATTTCCTCATCCCTCATGTATAACTACAAGGTCCATATCCCGAGGCCCACCCAGGAAGGAACTTGCACGTTTGTGATTTTAGAATGTGAGCTTAACCAGTGCGTACCCAGCTAGAGGACCTCAGAGCGGCGGCACCCAGCTACACATCAAAGGAGCGAACCTCAACATCGGTTCGGAACTCCAAGTGTCCGTCGGAAAGTTGCCCTGCCTGGTCAATTCCGTCCAGAGATCTTCCACGGTGATAATTTGCACAACGACTCGCTCTCCGAGTCCGGTCCAGGGATGCGAAATAGCCGTGCGGATTGACCAGGCTTACAGAGTGTTGACCGATGTGCACTTCGAATACACAGAAGACCCAGTCATACACCAGATAGAGCCGCTCGTTTCGTTCAACTCGGGAGGGCGGCTAATACACGTGAGAGGGAAGTCGTTTGCGTCCATCCAGAGGCCGGAGATGCTTCTGTTCCACGACGGCAACGAAAAACCAGTGGGCAAGATGGTAAGTTCCTCTCAGTGCCCTACCCGCTTGGTCCCGGCCCGGCGGTTTTCATTAGGGGGGAGAAGAGGGAAGATTGCGCGCGATTCCGTCGTCGAGGAACGCGGGCAAAGTGCTCTGAGCGTCGAAATCGCTCTGACCGCGATTGCTCCCGCTCTGAGCAGGAGAAATCGCGGTCTCTCGAGCTTGCCGAAAGATTCAGATGAAGCCGTCCTTTAGCACCGCAAGACCCTTGAGGAGCCGAACATATGGGTTCTTCAGCGTTCCGTGCAACTCGCCTGCGAACGAACGTGCTGCTTCTCTGAGCAAGAAACAGGGACCCCGCTATGAGCACACTTTCGGCAGTGGACCGGTTCCCTATTCCTCATTGACACGGAAACCGCAAAGCGGACGTAGTGCTGCCACGTGTTCATTCGCCACCACCCCCGTTCTCTTGTGATCTCTTTGCTTTGGTGGGGAACGAGGTCAAATTGTTGTGGTCCGTCTGCAGATGAATTTTCCGCCCATCAGGTTCGAATCTCTGGAGGGGGGTCCAGCATCTGTTCTCCGCGGAAGTGATCGATTGGCCGTCAGAAGCCTGCATGACCGCTGAGACGCGAACCAGACTCGCGGTGATCCTCTTTCTTGGTGCGTACCGATCTTCGTCGCCTTTCATGAGGAGAGAGACCCGTCCCCACGAAACGATAGCGTTCCCTCAGGTTCGGTAGCATGGTAGCTCCAGATGAAAAGCTGAGTCTAGATTGTCGCAGAATCCGAATCAGACGGATTCACATCATGTTCCAGGAGAGAACAGAAGAATTTTCTTGTGTTGGGGTGTTCTCAACAAAGCCGCGTGGTTGCCGCTGAGAAGCATCCATATGAAAATCCCCGTTCAACAGAGCGTGTCGTACTCACCAATTCTGTGGACTTCTTCTCTCCCGTCTGATTCGTAAGACTGTCCAATCAGAGTGGGTGGACTCTAGCCACGCATGGAGTTCACTGCTCTTACGAGGTGATGTCACATCGACTTCCAGAGAACAGCTAGGCTCGAATTCCACCGAGAGGCTTCCTCTGCCTCCCTTAATCTCGTTAGCAAGAGTTCTTTGTCGTCGTCTGCACTTCCCCAGCATCTCTACTTATCTTCACACTCCCTCCAGAAGCATGTCGGCATTCAGAGCCCCCGTCTGCCGTCAACCAGCGCCACGGCGAACCAGTGGCAGGCTGCAGAGCCGATATCAGCAGCCCATGACAAGCCTTCTTTATCGCCTACGTCGAGGAACGCTCTCTGATAGGAAGAAAGGAAAAACCGACTCCAGAGCGAATCTTCCAAATGTGTAAAAGGATTGAAAATTGTTCCTGCTCCTCAAATTAAGAATGGTCCAGGTGAAAGCGTAGAGTAGAGCAGGTCTGGACTGGTGGTCCGAGAAGAAGTCTTCTTGCTTCCTGGAATTGCTTTTAGAGATCCATGAGAGGCACTGGAACTTCAAGAGGGACAGCTCTTCAACGCTCTCCTCAAGAAGAAAAAAAAAACGGCGAGCACGTGACACACAACGTAATCTTCCTGCCCCTGCTCGAGTATGAGGGATCCACATCTGAGGCTGCTCCTAACTTTTTCGGGAGCATCCCTAATCCCATGGTCTGGTCAGCTCCGCGAACGGGACCGTGAAATACAAACAACGAGGTTCTACCCTGTCTGGAATGAGACGTCAGGTGCTGAGAGCTGCATTTCCGGAGAGAGAAACCCTCAGAGCGCTTTCTCCTGGACTCCCTCTTATTGCCCTTCATCACCGGAAAATGTGCTTCATCTTCGAAAAAGCAATCGGGATTCATGGCGGCTGAAGGAAAAGTTGGCGCTGGACCAAAGCAGCTTCCTCCTGGAGGAGCCAAAATGCGCGACAAGCAGAGGGAGCAGGAACATTCCTGCAGACAGACGGTTGGGGACCAGAATGAAGGAAGCACTCTCGCAGGAGTGGAAAAGTTCAAGTGCGGTGGAGGAGCCATTTTTTTCCTTCCACCGAGATGCGCGTGAAGGGTCCCTCCGCCTCTTTTTCGGGACAAAGAAAAGTTGAACTGCAGACCACCGACTGCCCATCGCTCGGTCCATTCCTCTTCACCAGCACGAGTGCCAAGGATTTTACCCCTGTTTCAAGAAGTGGCTTCTCATTGCTATCCCTTTTTTTTTTTTTTTTTTGGAGAACTCACTGTGGGATCGGCTTGGGACGATGGAAATCCCTTTGGGTTCTTCGATTTTTTCTGCTTTCCTTCCATCTCTTTTTTTTTTCTTTTTCGGGACTCGCCAAGTGCTGAAGAACCGTCCGCCTCCTAGGAGGGACTCACGAAGAGCTTTACGACTGTCCACGCCACCCCCAACTTTTCAATTTTGAGGGTGAGCCCGGAGATGCCACCCTATGAATCCAGGAAGGTTCTGGATTCATGAATTTGATCCTCTTACCCTTGGGAACCATTGTTCTGGCTGCCACAGGAGAGATTCCCAAAGGAGATCTCTTCCTCATTCTCTCCGGAGGAATCGGTCTCTTGGAAAGGGAGTGGGAAAGGCGGATCCGCAATCCTTCCTCCTGGACGATGAAAGGGTAGTGGTCAGCTGCAACTCCTTCGCCCCACTCCTCGAAGGGATGAGGAGCGAGGGAGGGCCGTTGACCTTGGGGAGAGAGGCCCGACGTCGCTCTCCCCCTTGGGATGGGACCTCCGGATGCGGAAACTGCTGGACCTCTTGTCTCTGGGCAGAGGTGAAGGAAAGCAGACACAACCGAGGGGAAAATTCCAGTCGTCGCTGAAGAGCACCGTCGGAAGAGCGTCCAGGTGGCGTCCTGAGAAGTGCTGTAGAATGACCACTGCTGCTGCTGCGGGTCAACAGGCTTACTCGTCGGGTGTCTCCTGCTTCCGGCTGCTCTCTCCCTCCGAAGGTTCCACCCGGGACCTGCAGCGCACGGATGGGTGCAAAAGGGAGAGGTGGATCTTCCACGGTCCTCTCGTTTCCTTGACCTGTTTGGAAGCACTCACGATGGGGACGGGGGAGGAAGGCAGGGAGGCACACGTCCGTTGGCGGATAGATTTGCCTTAACAGGGCGAATCCAAAGTTCGCCAGCGCACCGAGTCTGCCCTCTGGGAACTCTCTGTTGAAATGACGACGATGTCCTCTGCGGGGGTCTCTCCCGAATTGCAATGAACTCGTACCCATGGGGTGCTCGGACCCCGGACGTCATCCGGATACAGTCTACTTCCATCGCGCTCTGCGCACTCTTCACTCCCGCTGCCCCTACGATCCGGCCGTCGGTCTTCTCCACCGCCTCCTCCATCATGATCATCATCTTAAAGTCTGGCAGGGTCGCCTCGAAGAAAGAGGAAACAGCGGAGTCTTGTTTTTCAAGTCGAACCATCAGAGAGCACTTGGAGGAGAAATGGCCTCGACCTATCCTCAACCTTCGAATGGGTCGGGCGGTCTCGGTCGCCGAAGCGTCGAACTGCCTCATTCGTCAGACCTCTCCCAGTGGGCCACGTGGAATGGGAAAACCGAACGCTGGGTCACGAAACCCGTCACCTCCCGAGAGAGGGGATGGGTTGTTATGGAAAGCAGGGAGGTAATGCAACCTCGGAGAGATATGCGGCGAGGAAACGCGCGTGTCTCTCCGCGCCGGTACGCCACGGGGTGAGGGGAACCACCCATCCCGCGGCATGCCACATCTCCAGTGTTCAGCATGCTCAAACCCTCACCCCAACCATCCTTTCGTGGGCGGTGGATTTCTGACGTCAAAGCTCCAGGTAATCCAACATCCCCTACGTTCCTGGAATCGCAGGCGAGCGAGCCTGGACCCTAGTAGTTTCTCGGAGACGTTCCCGCGCATCCTTGGGGAGCTCTGCACGTATCCTCAAGGTCACCGTGTCTTCCGAGAGGACGTGACTGAAGGAATCTCGTGACCTTGAGTGACTTCCGCTTGGTATCCTCACTCGAGACGGCTCGAGAGAGCACCTGGCGGTCTCTGCCGGAGCTTCGAGTGGCCGGACGGCGGAAGCGGTCGCGACTGCATCTCAGCGGCGAGAAGAGATATCATGTGATCGTAGGGAGGTAGACCGGCGCGGAAGATCCCCCCCGTTCCGAAACCACGGGGTGCGGATCTCTCTCACCCGAAGGCGCTGCACTGAGGTCATCGGTCTCCCGTTCTCCTCCAGACCTGCGAGGTGGTCGGCGACTTGGAGATGGAGTGCATCTCCCCTCCCATTGGAGACCTGGAGCTAACGGCTAACGGCGCCAGCAGGGCGGAGCAGCAGCAGCAGCAGCAACAGAGACTGGGATCGACGTTCCTCTTCGGATTCTCCACGAGCGACGGCCGCGCCGGAAACACCATCGTGACGAGCTACCGCATCCGTTACGTGGAGGATCCCATCGTGCTTCGGTTCTCCGACCCCATCAAGCTGTACAGCGGGGACTCCCTGGTCATCGAAGTCAGTAGCGGGGGCCGCTCACCTAAGACCCACAAGTGCCCCGCTCCTTTCCCTTTCTCGGTTTCCCCCCGAAGGGCGACCGCCTCAACGCGGCAGCAGAGGATGACGACGTGTCGGTGACCGTCGGCACGTCGCCGTGCAACGTCACCTTCCTGACGGCCCGCCGGCTCCTGTGCGTCCCCCCGCAGCACCAGCCCTTTCCGACCGACGAGGACGGTAGGGAGACCGCGGAGGCACTACCGCTCGTCGTCCTGAAGATCGGCGGCACGCTGAAGTTCCCGTTGGGGTTTCTAAAGTACGGAGACAGGCCGACCGAGGACGGCTCGGTGCTGACGTCCGTCGCCATCATCTCTGGAGCCAGCCTATCCCTCCTCCTCTTCCTCCTCTCCCTGTCGATGTACGTCTGCAAGTCGGTCCGCGCGAAGCGGGACTTCAAGTCCATCAGGTCCCAGATGGAATCCCTGGAGCAGATAGTCGGCATGGAATACAAGCAAGGTGAGCAGGGGGTATGCGCTGGCGGTGACGTCACATTCGGTGCTCCCAATGGGGGAAGGGGGGAAGAGATTCTCCATGAATGCGACCGGGGAAGCGAGGAAGCGTTCCCGAGCTGCTCTCTTCCCTTCTTCCTTCCTCTCCTGCAGCGGGGCCACAGACCTCTCTTTGTCGCTCTGAGCGACGTCACTTCCCGCGCGACTTTCCAGCTTTCGCCGAGCTCCAGGCGGAGTCGGCCGACGTTCCAGCGATCCGCGTACCGGAAGACCTTCTCAGGGAGCTGCCCGGGTACCTTGCCAACATGCTGTTCAGCTCCGCGCGAAACGCCGGACCTCAGGATTCGTCCCAGGTGAGTCCCGGGAGCAGGGAGGAGGAGGAAGAAGAGGAAGAAGGGGAGGGAAGGGAAACGACGCGAGGGCTGAGAGAAGCCCAGCAAAGGAAGCTGGCGAGGTTGAGTAGTCTTCGGACGCTGGGATCGGGATCCTGTAGGCGAGAGCCCGTAGCCGCAGCAACGGGGGTAAGATCGGGGGTGAGCGATCCCACTTCCTGAAATCGCCCCGACAGACCTCGCGGCAGGAATCCAAATCCAAGTCTGGACACCGCCTCGGGCCATCCATCTTTCTAAGCATCCCGATAAATTTGCTTTCCGGATGGTTCTTGGTCTACGTTTTCTCCCATCGAACACTCACGCGTGCCCGTCCGATCACATAGAGGTGGACAGTGGTCATGCGGTGCTACTGCCAGGCTTCCAGGTCACCTCGTCCCTGAGGAGCACGTCGGGAAGGACTCCGACGACGAAAGTCGTGGGTGGTCCTCATGGAGACGAAAAGAAGAAAGCAGATCGTTCATCATGCGCCCGTTCCACCGCTGAGATGCAGTCGCGACCGCTTCCGCCGTCCGGCCACTCGAAGCTCCGGCAGAGACCGCCAGGTGCTCTCTCGAGCCGTCTCGAGTGAGGATACCAAGCGGAAGTCACTCAAGGTCACGAGATTCCTTCAGTCACGTCCTCTCGGAAGACACGGTGACCTTGAGGATACGTGCAGAGCTCCCCAAGGATGCGCGGGAACGTCTCCGAGAAACTACTAGGGTCCAGGCTCGCTCGCCTGCGATTCCAGGAACGTAGGGGATGTTGGATTACCTGGAGCTTTGACGTCAGAAATCCACCGCCCACGAAAGGATGGTTGGGGTGAGGGTTTGAGCATGCTGAACACTGGAGATGTGGCATACCGCGGGATGGGTGGTTCCCCTCACCCCGTGGCGTACCGGCACGGAGAGACACGCGCGTTTCCTCGCCGCATATCTCTCCGAGGTTGCATTACCTCCCTGCTTTCCATAACAACCCATCCCCTCTCTCGGGAGGTGACGGGTTTCGTGACCCAGCGTTCGGTTTTCCCATTCCACGTGGCCCACTGGGAGAGGTCTGGCGAATGAGGCAGTTCGACGCTTCGGCGACCGAGACCGCCCGACCCATTCGAAGGTTGAAGATAGGTCGAGGCCATTTCTCCTCCAAGTGCTCTCTGATGGTTCGACTTGAAGAAGGAGACTCCGCTGTTTCCTCTTTCTTCGAGGTGACCCTGCCA
The DNA here is from genome assembly GCA_036172245.1 of Raillietiella orientalis. Classification (NCBI taxonomy): domain Eukaryota; kingdom Metazoa; phylum Arthropoda; class Ichthyostraca; order Raillietiellida; family Raillietiellidae; genus Raillietiella; species Raillietiella orientalis. The sequence continues at coordinate 1,797,590 of JAYWIR010000032.1, read as the reverse complement.
GTCCCTAAGATGATGATCATGATGGCGGAGGCGGTTGCAAAGACTAACGGTTCAGCTGATGGCGGCGATGATCCTCCAAAGTTAGCCATCGGTGACCTCGCTGGAGGGATGCCGCACCACGCGAAAGATTTCGGAGTTGCAAGGGGGGAATTTTGCCTCAGATTCAGTTTTTGCTTCAGTCTAGTCGATGTTCTAAACAGTTCCTGATGCTCCTCCTCCCTCTCCTCTCTTCCAGCAAGGTCACCATGCTACTGCGAGCGCGACAGAGGGCTTCCATCTGAGCCGATTCAAAGAGCTCCTGAGGACCAAGGAGTTCCTGATGATGATGATCAACGTCCTGGAAGCAGACGAAAGCTTGCAGCTGCAGAGAAAGTGAGCAATGGCGCTGCGTATATGCCTGTTGTTGCCTCTCGTCCCGAGCAACTCCATCCGCGTGCTACGGATTCTTGGAGACGAAGCGCGTCCAGCGAGTTGGTTTGTTTCGGGATGACCAAGCAGAGTCACCATCCAGCTAACATCGGAGGATGGAGACGTGGTCTTTTTTTTCTTTTTTGAAGCAGGAATCGGTCGCCATCGCACCCCTTCCTTCGCTCGCGCTCATCCAGCGGCATACGCCGAGCACAAAAGTGGCCACCGCGCTTCTTCGCCATACCGAAGCAACTGCCTCGCCCGGGCCACGGTGGCGCTTTTTCCGCGCGATACCGGATACCAGAGGAGGAGACGCTGACACCTGAACCCGCCGTTTCAGGATGAACCTGGCATCGCACCTGACGATCTGCCTGACCGAAGACATGGACTACTTCACCGAAATCCTGGAGGTCGTCCTCGCCAAGCTGATCGGGAAGTCCCTCTGCACCAGGCACCCGCACGTGATGCTGAGGAGGACCGAAGGCGTTGCCGAAAAGATGCTAGCCAACTGGGTGTCCATCCTCCTCTACGAGTGCCTCAAGGGTCCCTCTGGCACCAGCCTGTACGTCCTCTGCAGGTCGCTGCACAAGCAAGTGGGCAGGGGCCCCGTTGACTGCGTCACCTACGAGGCCAGGTACTCCCTCTCGGAGAAAAGGTTGCTCAAGACGAACGTCCAGTCGCATCCCCTGGTAAGGATCCGCGCCTCCTCCCGCGAGCCGAAAGCCTTGGGGGGAAAGGAGATCCGAGCCTTCACATCCCTTCCCTCTCTCCCTTCTCCTCCGCATTCTTGCGCTCGCTGGAAGGAGCGGAAGTTTTCCTTGATTCCTTCCCACGTTCCTCACACAAGTGGCCAAGGATGAAAACGTGAGGGAACAGCACGAGATTGGGCGCCAGGTGGCTCCTGGTGAACGTGACCTTGGAGATGACTCCTCCAGGGGATCTCCTCGCCTTGTCTCGAGGAAGGGGTGGAGGCCGGTGGCCTGATCACCTGATCGCTCCTCGCAGCGTTCAACCACCCTCCAAGGAGCAAACTCTAAGGGCGTGCGCAGGGAACCCGGAAGCGACGATCCTGCGCTCGGCACACCCACCCGAACATCCGGTGTGTTCCACTACCGCGGATCCCGGCGTGGCGACGAAACCTCCGTGCCAAAAAAGCTGAAGGAGGGATTCAGATGCGGGCGGATCGGGTGCTTGGACAAGGTGGAGCGCGCGCACGAAGTCGTCGGTGGATCATTTCCGCGAGTTGGCATTTTGTCTTCGGAGAAAGGGAAAGAGAAGACTTTCGTCCACCGCTGTGCCGTTGGGCAGCATTACCTGGGTGCGCGAGTGGGAACATACCAGGCGAGCTGGCAATCGCGACCCCCCTTTCCGGTCTACAGGTCATCGCTACTAACATCATAACCACCACAATCATCAGCACGGCCCAGGAACATCGCCATAATCATCAAGATCACCATGAACAGTGCCACCACCTCCACCAGCGTTATCGACATGAACATCATTGCCATTAACACCATCAACAGTGACGCCACCACCACGAACTCCATCAGTGCCAGCACGGACTCCTCGAAAGTGGGTTCGTAACTTACCCACACCACCGCGGACCGTGCGCAACTGCCCATAGGAGGCGAGCGACCGTCACAACGCGCTCCAATTGTAAGCAGAAGAAAAAGACAGAGGACAATACGAGCGCATCTGTGTAACCATCTCCTCTCCTCTCCCCCCCCACGAAGTCCTTATCCTTCCTACCGGAAAAGAAAACCCTTCATGATGAATGTGGAGAAACTCTGCGCCCTGCCTGACGCTGGTCAGCCTCACTGATCTTCGATCTCTCCTTCAGAAACTCACCTGCAGGATACTGAAGCCCCACCCCAACGACAGCACGGGCAGGCAGAAGCAGGTACGGTAGAAGAAGACGGGTGCCTATCTGAGGAGGGCTCCTTCACCTCGGCCAGAAAATGGCTCTCTCCTCTTTCCAGGAGCACCTTCTCTCAGAAGAGTTCGCCTGCGAAGTGCTGACGTGCGATTCCATCAGTCAGGTGAAGATGAAGATCCTGGATGCGCTGTCCGAGGGCGCTACGGCATCCAGGAACCGGGAGTTTCGCGGCTTCCAGCTCGGTGGGTGCGGCACCTACCCCAGCTCCCTCATGGCTGGTGGTCGACGCTGCCCGGTTTTTCTTACAGTCTGGATAGCGCCCGATGGACAGCGCATCGTCCTCAAAGACGTTGACGACAGCTCCAGGAGTGCCCATGGGTGGACTAGGATCAACACATTGGAACACTGCGGCATCCGGCAGGATACTTGCGTCTTCCTGGTCTGGTCTCCTCCGGAATCCAGAAACAGCAAGTGTCCTTCCCCCCCTCATTCCTCCGAGCGCTAGAGATCTCGCTGGGCTGCCTTTCTGACCAGGTCCCACGAAGGCACCTGAAGTGGAATTCTCGGAAAGCAGTGGAGGTCGGAGGCTGTATCACCTCTCCAGTCCTTTCGACCAGGAGAGACCATTCTCCTGCGGTAGTTTCCGTTCCGCGGTGCCCGAAGTGTACCTCACCAAGATGCTGTTCACCAAGGCGGCAGTCCTAAAGGCTTTCAACGACTTCTTCGAATGCATCCTTGACCCTCAAGAGTACAGCCGAGCCCTGCGCTGGCTCTTCCAGATGTTCGACAAGGCCTGCGCCTGCTTGTCTCCAGAGTCCAGGGAAGAAGTGCTGCACGCCTGGAAGTCCAACAGCCTGTTCCTGCGCTTCTGGGTCGCCGCCCTCAAAGCCCCTCACCTGTGTCTGAACACCGCCCCCAACCACGCTGTCGAGAGCTCCCTCTGCGTCGTAACCGAGGTGCTCATTGACTCCTGTTCCTTCCACCCGGTTGTTCTGAGCAAGGACGCTCGCTTCAGCAGACAGCTCTTCGCTCCAGAAACCTGGCGCCTCCGGGAAAAAATAAAAAGTTTCTACCGCCACCGGAGTTTCCAGACTCCCGTGGGCAGAGACGAACTCTCCGGTTGTTTCCCGTCGGCCCGGTGCCTCCGTCCAACCGACAGGCTCCCGTCACTCCAGGAGCTCCACGCGTACTTCCTGTCTCACGCAAGCGAGTTCGGCGCGTTCTTCTCCGACCGGGGCTTCGGACCCTGTCACCCAGGGATGTGACAGGAGGGAGACGTAAGACCCGTAGAAGACTTTTCCTCGCCCCCAAACGACCTCATATCGTCCTTCCCATGAAGTGGGGTCGCTGCTTCCGCAGAGAGACAGAGGCAGCCAATAAATTATTTTCTCTACAACTCTTTCCTTTCCTGGCTTGGATCCCGGTATATCCGGAAGTCTTCCCGAAGCACTGACAGACCAGGAGTGGCAGAATCCCAGGTCAATCTCGTGAGATGTCTCCCGATCCATGGCGATGCTGTTGAGAAGATTTCAAAAGACACTTCCTTCTCCTATATTTTCTTTGTGATGACCTCTCCTGATGTCTTCCAGCAGTGTCCAACTCCGAGATCTTAAATTCATCTTGAAGCGAGTTTGCCTGCAAACGAAAGAGGCGTTCCCAGACTCTTAAACGCCGGAGAAAACAAGGAGAGGAGGGTAGAGGAAATGAGAAGAGGCAGAAGCTTTGAACAGAAGGAGCAGTCCTTCATCCCATTCCTATCCCTAGAGGGGCGAGGTGGTTGACTGCATCGTTCTTGAATTCCTTCTTTTCTGATTCGAAAGAACTAATGCTGAATGAAGCACGGTTCAAACTGCGAGCATCTCACCATCGGTCCCTCGACTGGTCGGAGGCTGGCCTGTGGGTTCGAGTTGCTGCAGCACTCACTGTCAAGCCCTCAGGTGACGTTGGACCCTTTCTTGAGTCCCGTCAGTGAACTGGCCACCTCCTGGTCCTAGACCGTTGTCCTCACTCCATCTCCGAGCCTTCCCGCACCGCTCTCCTGCTTGTGTGGAGGATACTAGGTCGAGCCCTCCGGAGGTGTGTCTCTTCCACAATTCCTCCCGTGCTTCGGCTGGCCCGAGCACGGGGGAAGACACCATCTTCGCAGCGTTGCGTCAGCACTTCCCTTACAGTTTGCCCCTTCAAGGCTCATGAAAGACAAGCGAGACGTCAATCCAAAGGTCTTTCGGCAACTCACAAGGACTTCCAGCACGTCATGCCACTGTGGCCGGGTCCAACAGCACCCAAAAGAGGCTCTTCCGGGGTATAGGGGGGAGAGAGAAGAAGCTTTGATGCGGTGCAACCTTGAATTGCAGGGGTCATTCCGACATCCAGATCGGATGCCAGCGGATGAAGAACTTTCAGGTGGAACTCCAAGGCAGAAAGCGATTCGTACGAATTGAAAGAGGGTCTTCGCAGTCGTGCGATGCAGATCGTATGCTGCCGTGGAAACGCTCTTCGAAAAGCACTTGGTCGTATTTGTGCTTCTTTCTCTCCAGCCGACGGTGGGAACCACCGCATGCGAAGAACATGCCCGCTGAACATCATAATCAGCTGAAGAAACCCTGGAGTCCTGGTTGGTTCGAGGACACCTCTGTTGCCAAGCTGTTTTCGAAGGAAGAAGGCAAGAAATTTCCCGAAGCGACGAATCAATCGCTTCGGACAGTTTCCGTCAGAAAATCGGGAGTCCTTCCCAAACGCTCAGTTAGGATCAGGTCCAAGATGTGTGACCTTTCCTTCGCCGGAATCCTTCCTGTCCTCTTATCACTTCCGGGACATTACATTCAGAACTCTTCTCGTGAAATCCTGCTCCACATCAGGACTCCAAATTGTCTCTGAAGCATTTTGCTGCCACCACCAAGATCTGCACCGACCGCGGTGACTCCAAGAGAGCTCGCGTTCGAACTCTTCCTCTTAGCGACCTACCTGCTCGCCGGAACCTCAAGACTTGCCGTTCTCGGTGGAGGGAACGCCAGAAGGCACAGATGGCTCAGTCCTCGGGGATCAGTCGCTTGCTCCAAGGTCGCTTGCTTCCACAGTCCATTCCTTAGACGATTCCGACTTCCATGGCGACCACCTTCCTGCTTTCCATAACAACCCACCCCTTCTCTCGGGACGTGACGGGTTTCGTGACCCAGCATTTGGTGTTGCCGATCCTCGTGGCCCACTGGGAGAGGCATGGTGAATAAGGCAGTTCGACACTTCGGCGACCGAGAACGCCCGACCCATTCGAAGGTTGAGGATAGGTCGAGGCCATTTCTCCTCCAAGTGCTCTCTGATGGTTCGACTTGAAGAACGAGACTCCGCTGTTTCCTCTTTCTTCGAGGCGACCCTGCCAGACGTTAAGATGATGATCATGATGGAGGAGGCGGTGGAAAAGACTAACGGTTCAGCTGATGGCGGCGATGATCCCCCATCTTCACAAAGCTGACCATCGGTCACCTCACTGGCAGGATGCCGCACCACGCGAAAGGCTTCGGAGTTGCAGGGAAGGAATTTTGTCGCAGTCTCAACCGCGTGCTTGACCAGTCCAGGGTGGTCGCTGCTGGCCAAAGACAGATCTACTGCGCACGTTCAGCAGCGGAGGCTGGCCGACTCGCGAAGATCGATTGGCCTCTCGTCCGAACATGCGGTCGAGCTTTGAGACCGTCTTGCGCGAAGGCGACCAGTCGGATTTCCTCTGCGCCGTCCTGACCGGATGTGGTCCACCACAGGCGGAAATCAGCCAACCTCCGATCCCCATTGGCATTCCCGACTGCAGTAAGCGCACGAGAGGGCTGTACAGAGCTTACGAGTCGCCTCCAGGAAAGTACTGCATTCCGGGCGAAGGAAGGGGAGTAGTCTGCTACCGGCAGACGAACGAAGGGCGCTTCCTGGATTTCGGCTTGCTCCCTGCTGGAAGGAGATGGGATATCTTGGAGAATTCCTCATGGCACCACGCCTGGGATTCGTTCCCGCTGGAACGACCGAGGTGGAACGTCTCCTCTCTTTCGCCGGGACATTTCGCTGTTCTCCAGGCCGGAATCAATCGCACTCTGTTCCCGGCCTATAATTTGGCTCCGCTCCAGCGGGACCAATTACTTACTGAGCTATTTCTAGGTCTTCCCCACTTCATCAAGACGTTGTTTCTATCCCTTTTTTTCCTTTCTCACCCTCTTTCTCCTCCAGCGTTGTTTCTTTTATTTATCTTCCTAGAGATCGCGTTTATCATTGGTCCGTTTTCCCTGGAAGTCACAGTCTGAGCGTTTTCGAAGGAGGGAATGGCCGAACGCCGCATTATCGGAAAGATGATGATGATTGCGCGACGGCATCTATGAGCTTCACGTAATCATGCGTGTTTCATACGGCGTGCCTCGCGTGCGAGCTTCCATGAGATCGTCCGGAGGAAATGGACCGCACGAGATTTCTGCCCTCGGATGAAGGATTTATCGGAGGAGTGGCGCGCTGGTGAGGTGGAAGAGGAAAACGATGCCATCCGGAGACGCTGGAGGTTTTTCCCGGACCCCAGCCTGGCGAGTGAACCTGCAGCCTGGGATCCGGTTGCGAACCGCACGCCTAGCGGAAGGCGTGCGGCGAACGCCCTCTGAGGGACGCACTCCTCATCTCCTTCGCCTTTCCGGGTGCAACGGTCTTCCTGACTAAAGTTTTCAACCAGAAACGATCACGTCTCCGTCGTCATCTTTGACCATCATGTTGCTCCTGCGCAAAGTACGGGCATGAGAATGCATCTCTGCATCCGAAGCGATGAGATGAACTCGTCGGAGACCTTCAGAAGAAAAAGACAGCCGGAATCAGCACAGCCTAGCTTCAAGAGATCCCTTCCCAAGGCACCCATTGTCGTTTCGAGGATAACCCTGTCTGTGGACCCAGAGCTGCGAATGGGAATTCTGTTTCGAGCCGGCTCGCGACGAAGAAAATCGGCTCCAGTCTGACCCCGATCAACCTCGAGAAAGAATACTGCTGAGCTCCCTAAAGAGCACCTGAGACAAGAAAAGTCCACGACCCGTGTGGAGGGAGGGAAGACATCGTTCCTTGTTCAGAGGGAAATATTCCAGATTCTCCGGTCATGCACTTCTTCATGCGGCGCACCTCATTTGGACTCCAGTATGTGAGCGGTGTCCACCAGAAATGCCACCGACCCCTCGTGTGGGAGATGCTGGTCGGGAGATGCGTCCCTTCAAGAAGAGGTCCCGGACTGCTGCCAGATCTGGTGCTCCGAAATGAACGGGAGACAACAGTGGCGGGTGCTGTCTGCTCCCACAGAACGCGTGACCCTTTCGGTTTCTTGCTTGGACGTGAAGCGGCAGCCTCCGCGCGCCACTGCCGACCCCAGAGCCGGCAACGAATCGCCACGTGATGGACGGTCCGCAAAGGAGGCTTCGTGGTTAAGGCTTCCGCGGCAGAATACTGCGGCAGAAACTGACGCCACTGAGTCGTTGGGTTCCGAGGTGCTCCTGCAATGGCGCTGATTGGCCAAGACATTCGGGCGAAGGACCGGCGGTGGTTTAAGCCGAGAGGCCCATGAAGAAGGCCAGAACTCCAGAATTATGCAAGGGATCCCTCTGCGGGAAGCTGCAGCGCCCCTTCTGAATTTCGGAAGCGTCTCTTCGGGGTTCTCTTCAGAGGAGTGAACAGAATCGGTTCCCTTGAGGGTTTTCCTCCGGAGTAGATGACATGGAGAAGACCATCCCCCTTCCGGGATGCTCCCTCCGGAGAGAATGAAGGAGGAGATTTCCTTCTGGGTTTCCCTTCGGAGACAACCAGGGTGGGAGGTGCGGTCCCCCCTCGCCAAACGTGAGAGGAGTGCACTCCGAGCCTTTCTGGATTCATAGGGCGGACCTCCTTCCTCCTCATGCCTTCCCTATCTTGAAGAATAACATGCACCCTCCGCGGGTGGCGTGGAAACGTGTTAAAGAGCCACGTGCGCCACGAGGCACGCGACTGGCTCTTCAGGTACTTAGCGTACCAAATAAAAAAGAAAATCTGAAAAAGATGCTGGGAGGGAACACAGACCCAAAAGAGCCGGCAAAGGAGAAGGGCGTGAAGGAAGGGACGGAAGCGGTGGAGGATCGACCTGTTCCCCTTGCAGCGCCGCCGCAAGGCTGCTGGGAGGCTCATTGACGGGCACTGTCACCTCTCGGGAGAAGAAGTTCGTCTTAGGGGAATGCGAAATGGAACCGAGGATGAGAGAGAGGAAGAGGAGAGGGAGAAACAGAGAAGGAATGGAGGGGGAGGAAGGCTGGAAGAGGAAGGAGGGAGGAGAAAAAAGGGAGGGAGAGGGAGGGAGGAGATGGAGGAAGGTTGGAGGAAGATAGCAAGAGGGCTGCAAAGAGGAGGAAGGGAGGAGGCGAGAAGGAGGAAGGGAAGAAAAGGAGGAAAGTTGAAGAAGGAGAAGGGGGATGATGAAAAAGGGAAGAAGAGAAAGGGTAAAAGAGGAATGGGAGAGGAAGAAGGTTGAAGGAGAAAGGGATCAGGAGGATGACGAAGAGAAGGATGGGAGGTAGAGGAAAGGAGGAAGACAAAAGAGGAAGAGGATGAAAGTGGTAGGAAGAGGAAGGGAAGAGGGAGATTGGAGGAAAAAGGAAGGAAGTGACGATGAGGACCCTTCAGGGTGGCGCGGATATGGTGGTTGCTCAGACACGGGGGCTCACTGCCGCTTTCTTAGCTAGATCAGGAAGGTTGTCATTTGTCAAGTTGAAATTTTTCCTCCTCTTCACCATCCCAAAGCAGACCTCACTGGTCAACAGGCTGGTCGCACAGCAATCGCTCCCTAGTGCTTGTGGCTTGATTGGGCCTGAGGTCCAACTAATCCTGCATGTTTTAGTGACAATAAACGGCTTCGTGGAAACGCTTTGAACCGGACTCAGAGCAGACTGTCCAGAAGACCTGACGACATGAAGAGCGTTTCGGAAACCTCTCCTTTGCAGGAAGTTTTTTGGACGGCATGAGCGCGCCGAATGTTGCCAGGTGTGTTGTCGCGTCTGTGCACGTCATCAGAAGATACAGAAGCGTGCGAGACGGGTCTCAAATCCGGCAATGGAAAGGTCATGAAGAGGTCTGGTAAAGTTCAGAAGTGCACGGCGAAAGGACATGAGAAAAAAGGGGGAGGAAGAGGAAGGAGAGCTTTACGGCATCTGCATCAGCCAGACGCGAGCAGGGTCGTCGCCCCGTTCGTGGGCGGACGCCTCCGTGAGAGCCCGTCTGTCGCTTCACGATGAGCACGCAACCGTCGCCAGCCGAGAGGATAGTCCTAGCCCCATGGGAAACCGACCGCAGTTTCCGAAGGTGCAAGAGCTCGAAAGTTGCGCCGTGTAAAGCTCCACTGGCTCCACCACCTTGCAACCAGTCAAATGAAACTCAATGCTGCACCCCCTCTTCACCCCCTTCGACAGTCTTCAGGCCAAGGAAGCTCTGCTGACCACACGCATCATGACCATTCCCTCCGGCACCTGCTATACTTAGACGAACGAAAGTGAAAGCTATCTGCTATGTTAAAGCTATCTTCGAGGTTTTTTTACTGAAAAATCGCGTGAGAACGTGAACTCCAGGAAATTCACACTCTCTGGTCCATTAGTCGTCACGGCCCGAGTGCGAGAAGCAAGGCAAGCTCGCCACGAACTCTTCGACACGACAGCTCGGGCACAACGAAAACCCACCACTCTGCTGGCTTCTTTCTGATCGACGAATCCAGCCGACATCCCCGTGCAACCCGCTTGATGGGCGCAGGGGATTCTGGACACCCGTTGGCTTCTTCCCTTGATCTGCTGCCAATCCATCCGCTGAGGAGGTTCGTGTACGTGAAAACGAGGAAGTGCCAAGATTGTTCACCTCTCTCACGTGGAGAAGTGAAAATGCCTCATATGATATTATCAAGGGAGGAATTATCTTGGAGCCAGTGGGTTGCCCTGGTGCACGTTCTCCCAGAATGAACACAGGTCGTCCGGGTGTACAGTTTCGGATCACCAGTCCTTACTGGCGACAGGGGCGCTGCAATCTCGAGCGTTGGAGGGAGATCTGATGTTTAGGTTGGATGGCGAATGGAGAATCTCTTTGGTAACATTCAGAGATACGAATGGGCTCAAGAGATGGGCCCAGAAGTCTCAGGAGCCATTCATTTCATGGTTATGGCATCAAACTCCCAGCTCAGTCACAAGGGAACGCTGGTGGCGTGATACCAACCAACGGAATGGTTCAGGAAACGGAATGTCCGAGAGAGAATAGCAAAGCAATTGTGCAGCAGCTCTCTGATCTGGTCTAAGATCTCCAGATAGCTTGCTCCCTTCCAAAAGGAAGCAGCGTCTGTCCGCTACTTCTGCATCCCGAAAACCCGGATCCAGGTTCTGGGCTGAAGTCTCATGATGCTTAAGAGGCTTCCGAAAAGGTGCTACTCGGAAATCCTTCAGCCCGCCACGAAAAGCTTCGCTAAGCATCAACTTTTTCCTTGGCTCCGTCTTGAAGAATGATCCACTGAGAAGGGACTGCATTCTTGAAAGCAATGGAGCACTCAGTCGTCCCTCCGGTTTACGACTCTAATATGGCTAAGAATACGCAAGCTGAGCATCGTAACCACCCGAAGAAACCCTTTAGTCCTGGTCAGTTCAAAGACAGACTGCATTCAACTTCATTGCAAGAATAAGTATCCTCGACAGCATTCAAGCATCAAAGCAATTAGAAAGGTTTCCGAGCCGGTCCGGTAGATGCCCCAGGCTGTTGGATCCTGAAAGATCGTCCCGATGTCGATGCCACTCAGAGGGAGATTCAGCGGACCGTCCGAGGGAGATGGAAGCTGATCTCCCGGGAAACCAGCCCGTTCCCTCCAAGGACGTCTCCGGATAGGTAATTAGGACGGATGGACGAGCAATGCCCGTTAGGGAATCCAGCGGCGGCGTTGCGGGAAGAGTTCGTGAAGAGATGATGGCAAGAAGGCCGACAACTTGGTGTTTCGCCTATCAGTCCAGGCGTCAGCTAAAGCCTTGGTTACTGGGTATGCCCGCGATCTCCTCAACGAAGACATCTCGAGGGAGCTGAAAGCGCTCCTGCTGCAACGTTGCTAAGATGAAGCGCTAGATGGTGCTACCTACCATTCGGCACAGCAGGGACGTTTATTGGACAACCTCCTTGTGCGTCCTGCGTCCTTCAACGAGAAAAAGGGTCAAGTTCCGAAGCCCCTCGAAGAGATGTGATGGAGGAGAAGCAGCTGATCGATCCGCGAGGTTCCACGAGGAAAGGACCTCCGCCTAGTCACCCATTCCGTGCCATCGTCATGATGGACTTCTTGGGTGATGGCAGACGACAACTCTGGAAAGATAGAGAAGATTTAGAAAGAGTTGTCAGGGAACAAAGGAAACCAATTTATTCTGAAAATATGCGGGTATTCTCTCAGGCAAAAGCGATCCCTCGCATCAAGGGGTTGCACAGAATGCTCAAACGTGAAGTCAGTCCTCTTTGATGGGAACTCATTTTCCACTAGCGCACGAGCCTCCCACCATTAAAAAACCAATTGGTTCCTGGTTCCGGGACCCAAACGCCAGCAAAAAGCGTGGCTCTTGTAATCTTCAGCGACGAGAGTGCAACCTCCAGAGCAGCACGCAGCAGCCTTTCCTTTTAGGCGAGCGCTGTTCCGGAGGCGAAATCATCTCGCGAAAAGTCACTTCAGGAAACCGCACAGAAAATTCGTTTTCCGCGGTGTAAACTTCCGTTGCAAAGCTCTCATAGTGACCTTGAGCTTCTTTGCCATTGCGGGTTCACTTTTCCCTCATCAACTCGGACCTCCGGCAACACCTCTTGGGCTCCTCGCTCCCCCTAGGTGAGCCGCTCGGGTCACGCTTCTCGTAGGCCAGGAGCGGGAGAGACAAGTTCTTCCCGCTCCTGGCCTTCCCGTCTTCCCTCGCCGCGTTTTCACGTATCCGACGCAGCTGGAACTTGCACCTCCTCTCGATCCTCGCCTCGATGAAAATCCCGTGCTTTCCTCACGGCATTTGCATAATGACATCTCTCGAGATACGAAGAGAATGTGATTCTCCCTTTCTCATGCTAGTCATGGGCAGGAAAGCAATGAGAGAGGTCAGCATCCGCATCAAGATCGAGCGAGGAGGGCAGAAAAAATAAATAAAATGAAAAGTTATTGTGCTCTGTAGATTCACAGACTTCTTAATGCTCCGTCCCTGGAGCTTCATCCTCGCTCACTAAACGAATCACGCACCGCGTTCGCCATGAAGTCAACATATCTTAATCAGCGCGCTCCTACCTCTGCTTCGTCCTCTCGCCACTCGAAAATTAAGTTCTTCTGCTGAGTGCTCTGATCAATAACTCCGAGCCGACCAGTAGGAAACCAAAATTTCTTGGGCCTCCCGACTAGCCCGAGAGCTCGCGGAACTGATTCCAGTCATGAGCCGACTAGTAAATTCCCCACTGTTTACGGTATCCATGGGCCTTTAATTGGACTCTTCCCTGCAAAATGGTCTCCCCCTCCGAAGTGCCTTATGGGCTGTAAAAATCGCTGTGAAATCGCATCTCTTGCGATTCTGCAACCTTGGTCCTCTGGGCGTGGGAAAAGCGGCTCTCGGATCATCTCTTGTTTGCCTCTCGATAAAATTCAAGGAACATTCCATTGTTCCCCCGTGAAGATCTTCCGCAGGCAAACGTGCCTTTTTCTCTGTTTACGGGAAGAATGTGCGATTCTGTTCGATCCAGGTGTCCCATCTGACCACGGCCATCGAAGTCGCTTCGAGCGCTTCATCGCCACGTCGTGAAAAGCACCCGCCCTCTTTATTCAAACAACCGCATTCCCTTAGGTTCTCGCGAACTCCAGGTTTTCCTGTTCCCGCTTTTATTAGGACGGAAAGACGTCCTGGGAATTGGGAAAAGATGCAAACAGAAACTCGCGATCGAATGCCATAAAATGTTCGGCTGAGGAAAGAATTTCCATCCCTTGGGTTTCGGAATGCGTGATCGCATTTTTTTCGTGAGCTGCATCATCGCAAAGGCGGTATGGAATCCAAGACTCCCTCTTCTACCCTCACGCTGCAGTCGACACTCAGATTTTTGCTGATATGTGCTCCTTGAACTTCGATGCTCGCAGATCGTTCTTCCGATGACCTCATGCTCAGCATACACACCAGCCTCTTGCCCTGGCCTCGCTCGCTGTCAACATCGAGTGCTTTAGTGATTCCGCTTCCAAGACGTTTGGTCAGCTGTTGCATTTGCTATCAAAAAAAAATTGAAGGTTCCAGATTCCTTCGATATGATCTCCTCCTCACAGATACAGGGAAGTTTTCCTTCTACTTTAGTTCTTTGTTAGTCTCCGATTTGGAGGAGAGCCAAGAATTTCCGGCACGAAGGAAACCTCAGCGTGGGGACCGTGCAGTGAGCTAAAATCGAATGTTCAAGCAATCAGCGCTTCCATAATTCATACGAAGAGCTTTTCAGGGGCTCTTGAAGCCGACGCTGTGCTGGATCTCTCAGAGAAGTCTTTTGGCATCCGAAGAATAAAGAGGAGAATTGAAGTCGAGCAGCATTCGGACAGGGGAACTTCGACGCACAAGAAACCAGATGCGAAGCTTCCCATCATCTCATCACCATAACAGTCTATTTCCCTCAATCCTTTCAGATTGGAAAAGAATATGAACTTTCTCTTCAGTCATCAAATAAAGAATGTCCAAATAGTTTCCTGCCACAGCTTGGTGCGCCTGATACCCTGCTTCCGGAAAAACGTGAGCTTTGCCTTCAAGCTGTAGTTCTCCTACTGTCCTAATATGAAGCCATAGTAAGGCTGCAGCTCCGCCAAATCTTCTTAAAATTTCAATCTCTATCTTCCCAGTGTTGTCATAGGCCGTCATCCAATAGGAGCGGTTCATCATCACGATGAAATGAAATGGGTGACCAGGCGAACATCGTTTTCCAGGACAAATTGACTAGGCGGAGGTCCTTTCCTCGTGGAACCTCGCGGATCGATCAGCTGCTTCTCCTCCATCACATCTCTTCGAGGGGCTTCGGAACTTGACCCTTTTTCTCGTTGAAGGACGCAGGACGCACAAGGAGGTTGTCCAATAAACGTCCCTGCTGTGCCGAATGGTAGGTAGCACCATCTAGCGCTTCATCTTAGCAACGTTGCAGCAGGAGCGCTTTCAGCTCCCTCGAGATGTCTTCGTTGAGGAGATCGCGGGCATACCCAGTAACCAAGGCTTTAGCTGACGCCTGGACTGATAGGCGAAACACCAAGTTGTCGGCCTTCTTGCCATCATCTCTTCACGAACTCTTCCCGCAACGCCGCCGCTGGATTCCCTAACGGGCATTGCTCGTCCATCCGTCCTAATTACCTATCCGGAGACGTCCTTGGAGGGAACGGGCTGGTTTCCCGGGAGATCAGCTTCCATCTCCCTCGGACGGTCCGCTGAATCTCCCTCTGAGTGGCATCGACATCGGGACGATCTTTCAGGATCCAACAGCCTGGGGCATCTACCGGATCGGATCGGAAGCCTTTCTAATAGCCGATAAGGATTCTTTCAGGAGATTCAGGAGCACATGGATAGTTCAGGCTTGTCTCTCCAGTCTCGCCTGAGACAGTTCCTGAACGATCTGTGGTTGGCTATGCACAGGAAATGGCGGATGGCGCAGGAGTTATGGAAGAGGAGCTGTTCGTGCTCCTTCCTCTAATCCTTTAGGTCTGCTTCAGATTAGGCTTGGTTAGGTTCACCTAGTGCCAAACTATGACCTAGGTTGGGAGGAGGTGCTCTCTTGGTAGACACCCTTACTGTTGAACGTGGCTTGCAAACCTGGCCCTTGGCTACAAGGACAAAGCTGCTGGAGATACGACGAACCCCAAGAGTGGGCATGAGACACCTCCAGGTCCCTAGTCTCGGCTCTCTTCTCCCTACGGGCCCAACTGGCTAAGCCCACCAGAAGGCTGTCTGCCGCATAGGAGTCAGCCAACGGACAAGTGGATGATCGGCTTGGACACTTCCGGACTCCACGACATACATGTGCTCGCTCCCAAGGACTTCTCTGGTGGACGGACAATCTCGGTATTTTCCTGGATGTGCTGGTGACTCGCAGCAGCATCCTGTGCAGTTTCCGTGCTTCTTGTTCTGGGATTTCTTGCGCATCCAACTCTGGCACCATTGGACTAGAGGACATGCGTTCCCAAAACTGTGCCAGGATGGTTGGACAGTGAGATGAGGCAGAGCACAGTTGAGGCAGCGAGCGGCTCCTGGAGACATTTCCCCCCCCCCCCCCTGGTGTCTGCTTCCGCCACGGCTGCTTATGCCGCAGGAACTCTCGATCTTGGACCCGTATCGATGCTGTACTGCACCATCCGAGAAGCAGCTGCGAATGGTCATGCGATGGAGAGATGGAAGCACTAGGGATCGGCCAGTCCCTTTACCTATTCAGTTCTGGAAGAACCGTGAAGGCGATGGTCAGTAAGCTCACTGGTTCGTCAGTCACCCCCTTGGTCACAGTGGTGGCGTCCACTCTCGAGATTCACGGCATCTGCCTACTGGCCAAGTGGAAGGTTTCCTGCGAGATCTCGGGCGGAAGGAAGCCCTCGGGGAGACTGGATAACGCGTCAGCTAGCTGAAACTGCAACAAAAGGACTTGTTCGCTGGGGTGAACTCTTCTGCGTTCCACGGAAAGAGCTGGAGATACCTCTGGTGTTTACTAAGAATGCGCGCCCTCACCCTCAGGTTGCAGCAGCAGTCGGCGCTGCTGATGTTGCATTAGGGTGCTCTCTTGCAAAGAGAGCCTCCCACCACCAGACGAGGGGGAGAGCCAGTGCCAACTGCGCCAGGTGCTGGAAGAAAGAGACCATCCTGCCGCAACTGCCGGTACATTGCGTTGCCCTCTGGGAATCATGAGAAGGTTCCTCCGCATCCTCCCCTTCCCTAGCGGACAGCCCGACAAACATCTTCGTGTGTGGTCGCCAGCTGCCGCCATCGCAACGCAGCCACGCTGCCTGCGAGGGGCCTTCGCCTCCGGGAACGAAGCCGAGGGAGGACGTCACGACATCCTCTTTGCTTTCCGGTTCCCGCTGATCGCGGCGATATGGCACCAGTTGCCAGGGTGCCAAGAGGAGTTCGCCGGCTTGCCTCTACGAAGGATGCAGAGGATCACACATCGCGGGATATGACCCCCACCTTTCCAGGTCGTTTTCTTTTTCTCTTTTCTTTCACTTCTCTTCTTGTACACGAAGCCCTTGGTGAGGTTTGGGACCTCCTCGGAGCCCTCCAATGGATTGTCGAACTTGGTATAGGCTCAGTCTCTTCTACTCTCACATGGTCCCTTTTTTCTTTGAAAGGAAACACCTCGGCGCAACCGAATGATAACCCCATCCACAGCGTGGAGAGGCGGCAAAATGGCTACATCCCGAAATCAAAGAGTATCCCTTATGAAGTTTGTTTTCTTTTTGGGGGACTTTCCTTGTTACTTTGTGGGATTCATTTCTCCTCAATCTTATGGTTCGTTTCGTATTCTTTAAGACAGGCGTCCCGGCGTGACCGGGTTAAAACCCCTGCGTATCTTTTTGCTCCACCTGAATCCCTGAAACGAAAAGTCGCCCCACAGTCAGTGATGTCCCTGCGCTGGCGGCACTTCGCCGGAACCTTGGTCTCTCAAAGAGCTGTCTCCCGGTCGGTAGGTCCCGGTCTACCAGTTCAATCCCTGTCGCTGAGGATCGAAGACGGCGGTCGCGCGGAACAGGGGCAAAGCCGAAAATGAACGTGCCAGACACGTCCTCAAGACCCTTCTCTCCATCCCGCGGGTCGGGAATCGACTTTGAAAACGGGAACCGCTCCGGGAAAATGCCCGTGCGATCTGCATCCTCTGCATTTCGGCAACCTCGCAGCGCTCCTGAGAGATCTCCACCTCTGCAGCCGTTGCCCACGACGCTCGCCGTGACGAAATCGACGCGGCTGCAGCAGCCGTAGGAGAGGCCTCCGCGGAGACTTGCAGCAGCAGCAGCCGTGTCTCCC
Organism: Raillietiella orientalis; assembly: GCA_036172245.1. Taxonomy (NCBI): domain Eukaryota; kingdom Metazoa; phylum Arthropoda; class Ichthyostraca; order Raillietiellida; family Raillietiellidae; genus Raillietiella; species Raillietiella orientalis. The sequence continues at coordinate 1,780,301 of JAYWIR010000032.1, read as the reverse complement.
TCTCCCCTATACTCCGGGATAACTTTTTCCGGGATATGGAAGTGCGTTCCTCCTCTCGTCCCATGGGGCTCATCTGGCTGATATCCGTACCCTCAGCCTCTTCACCATCCATCTTCCGCGAATCGACCTTTCATAAGGAGATCACTAATACATTGCAATTCCCTCGTGAAATTTTTTTTTCGCTCATCACAATGAGATCTCCGGTTCGAATCTTTCACGTGAGAGTGGGCAGGACCACTCTGGATTACTTCCCTCGCGGTCTCATTCTCCCGCGATCGGAATTCCCACTGCGGCATCATCTGCGGGGACGATCCCTTCGTCATCCCCCCCTTCCCCCCTCCTCAAAGAGCGTCAGCAACGCGGAAGCCAATCGCTCACTGCAAGAGGCTGTGGTTTTGTAGAACACGGATGATGCCACTTAGGAGCGAGCAGACGCCGCCCGAGCATTCCCTCCGGGAGCCTGAAGACGGGGGGGGGATGATCTGTTGTTGGCCGGGGAGCCACCTGCTCTTCCTTCAGCATCCTTCTGGTATTTGGTTCCTCTTCTTTCCATGCTTTTAAAGGGAAGGAAGATGTCCAGGATAGACGACCTGGTTTCTCTTTTTGGAGTACTCGATCAAGCCCAGATGAAAAGCTCACCTTGGAGGGTGGCTGGTTACTTGACAATGGAGTCAAGTACCTTCTGACCTCCACCTTCTTGATGCTCGCCTCAGAGGCATCATGACAGCCAGCAAGAAGACAAGAATGACCCAAAATGCGACTCGACCCGTGGTGCCTACTCGACCACGGCAACCACAAGGAAGGATCCTGTTTGCGACTCCTTTGCGTGGCTGCAGCAGCAGCAGAACTCCGGAGCGTCTGGATACTCGGGTCGCATTCCCACATCTCCGTTTTCCCTTCCGTCCCTTCCTGGATTCTGGGCCTCGTCAGAATGCTTTTCTGCTTGCTCATTGACTCCAGTTCTGTCTACAGCGAGGTGTCGTTACCTCAGACTGCCGCAATCTAAACCCTTCCTAATCGCATTCTTAGTATTATCCAGCATCCGATGCGGTAGAAAGGGACCCAGTGCCAGAGAACTCATCTCGTTGGCGGCCAGATGGCTGCGATCTCAGCGCGTACCACTAAGCGTTGTGGGTTCGAATCCCTCACGGGAAATGGGTGCGGCTAAGCGTGAGTGACGCCAATCTGCGAGTGAGATCCCCAACGTCGCAGGAGCGTCTCCATTTGGCTCCGGTGCGGGTTTGGAGCTCGAGCTGTCCGTCTGCTGTCAGCTCTCAGGACAGAGCCACCCTGAAGGGCCCTCATCGTCACTTCCTTCCTTTTTCCTCCAATCTCCCTCTTCCCTTCCTCTTCCTACCACTTTCATCCTCTTCCTCTTTTGTCTTCCTCCTTTCCTCTACCTCCCATCCTTCTCTTCGTCATCCTCCTGATCCCTTTCTCCTTCAACCTTCTTCCTCTCCCATTCCTCTTTTACCCTTTCTCTTCTTCCCTTTTTCATCATCCCCCTTCTCCTTCTTCAACTTTCCTCCTTTTCTTCCCTTCCTCCTTCTCGCCTCCTCCCTTCCTCCTCTTTGCAGCCCTCTTGCTATCTTCCTCCAACCTTCCTCCATCTCCTCCCTCCCTCTCCCTCCCTTTTTTCTCCTCCCTCCTTCCTCTTCCAGCCTTCCTCCCCCTCCATTCCTTCTCTGTTTCTCCCTCTCCTCTTCCTCTCTCTCATCCTCGGTTCCATTTCGCATTCCCCTAAGACGAACTTCTTCTCCCGAGAGGTGACAGTGCCCGTCAATGAGCCTCCCAGCAGCCTTGCGGCGGCGCTGCAAGGGGAACAGGTCGATCCTCCACCGCTTCCGTCCCTTCCTTCACGCCCTTCTCCTTTGCCGGCTCTTTTGGGTCTGTGTTCCCTCCCAGCATCTTTTTCAGATTTTCTTTTTTATTTGGTACGCTAAGTACCTGAAGAGCCAGTCGCGTGCCTCGTGGCGCACGTGGCTCTTTAACACGTTTCCACGCCACCCGCGGAGGGTGCATGTTATTCTTCAAGATAGGGAAGGCATGAGGAGGAAGGAGGTCCGCCCTATGAATCCAGAAAGGCTCGGAGTGCACTCCTCTCACGTTTGGCGAGGGGGGACCGCACCTCCCACCCTGGTTGTCTCCGAAGGGAAACCCAGAAGGAAATCTCCTCCTTCATTCTCTCCGGAGGGAGCATCCCGGAAGGGGGATGGTCTTCTCCATGTCATCTACTCCGGAGGAAAACCCTCAAGGGAACCGATTCTGTTCACTCCTCTGAAGAGAACCCCGAAGAGACGCTTCCGAAATTCAGAAGGGGCGCTGCAGCTTCCCGCAGAGGGATCCCTTGCATAATTCTGGAGTTCTGGCCTTCTTCATGGGCCTCTCGGCTTAAACCACCGCCGGTCCTTCGCCCGAATGTCTTGGCCAATCAGCGCCATTGCAGGAGCACCTCGGAACCCAACGACTCAGTGGCGTCAGTTTCTGCCGCAGTATTCTGCCGCGGAAGCCTTAACCACGAAGCCTCCTTTGCGGACCGTCCATCACGTGGCGATTCGTTGCCGGCTCTGGGGTCGGCAGTGGCGCGCGGAGGCTGCCGCTTCACGTCCAAGCAAGAAACCGAAAGGGTCACGCGTTCTGTGGGAGCAGACAGCACCCGCCACTGTTGTCTCCCGTTCATTTCGGAGCACCAGATCTGGCAGCAGTCCGGGACCTCTTCTTGAAGGGACGCATCTCCCGACCAGCATCTCCCACACGAGGGGTCGGTGGCGTTTCTGGTGGACACCGCTCACATACTGGAGTCCAAATGAGGTGCGCCGCATGAAGAAGTGCATGACCGGAGAATCTGGAATATTTCCCTCTGAACAAGGAACGATGTCTTCCCTCCCTCCACACGGGTCGTGGACTTTTCTTGTCTCAGGTGCTCTTTAGGGAGCTCAGCAGTATTCTTTCTCGAGGTTGATCGGGGTCAGACTGGAGCCGATTTTCTTCGTCGCGAGCCGGCTCGAAACAGAATTCCCATTCGCAGCTCTGGGTCCACAGATAGGGTTATCCTCCGGGAGACAATTGAGTCAACTTTCCCAGCTCACGCAGGGGGACGATTCGCTTGATGGACCGCTGGAAGTGGCGCTGGGGTGATAAACCGCAACTGCCACATCCATCTCGGCGACAGCAGAAGCTGTTGGCCACTGAAGAGGGAAATGTCAGGCAAGTGCCTAGGATGCAGCAGCCACAGAAAGATTATCCGGAAGCGTCAGTCATGTCGTACCTGTACTTCATTCGCCCTGGAACAGGACAGAACTGGACGTTGCCAAGCGGTCGGCTGGAGCGCCACACGAAGGAACGGTGCGGGCGGGGAAAGCAGATGAATTGATGTAAAGAGGAGGAGGAAAGTGCGGACCGACTTCGAGCTCGGGTTCTGAGCCATAACGCGGAAAATGTGTTCCTTCGACATCCGGGTACTTGATGGAGTCCTTTTCCCGACAGTGAGCATCCGTGCTGAATGATCATCATCACGGTCCGTTACGTAGTTTTAATGAGACACATGCCGGACTGAGGAGTTCAGAGAGAGCCATTTTCTTAGGGAATAAATGGGGCAAACCCTACGCTCTGACATCAAGTATCCCTGATATCTCGGAATATCATCGAATGCTCCAGGATTATCTTCCTCATCAGGAGCTTTTCTCTCGAAGATTTTTGTCTTGCGTCGGGACTCTTTCGACGACCAGCTGCGCCGTTGGCGATCCTCCATTTCCTTTGATTGCAGCCTCCGCCTCTCCTGCTCAGCGGCATCCCGGCTGCCACTTGGCCGCACCCCGTATGGACATCCCTACCTGAACTCCTTGCTCCACCGCATGCGAGAGGGAGGAACCCATAGGGAGTCACTCTAGCCGTGATGCGGCCGGAAGGGCTTCCCGGTGGTCATAGTTACCCAGTGCCGTTACAGGATTGTCCACTCACGCATCACCCCTGTTCGTGTTCATCCCGAGATGCCATCACGGACTGGGAACGTGCAAAAAGCACTCCGCACGTCGCTTCTCAGACTTTTGGCCAAGATCAAAGTGTAGTCCGCGTGGAGCACGCGTGTGCTTCCCGAGACAGCAGCGCTACCTGCGTGCGTTTGCGGATGCTCCAGAGCACCCCTCACTAGTGCGTCTGCGAAGAGTCCACCGTGATACGTACATACTGTGGACAGGACATCCAGGACATACCTGGGGGTGAACTCCCCACTACTGCGCCACGGAGATTAGGAAGTCCGTTCCTTGCCTGGCCTAACCTGCTTCACTCCATAGGACGCAGTCCATCGGGAGACTGCACTCTTGACTTCCCAGAGAGAGCTGAAAAAAAGAATTTCTATTCTTTCTCTGTTGCCTTCCGATTTAATTGCTGACGAGACTTTCCGATGGTAAGGCTGAGTCCTTTGTTTGAGGAGGGTGGTAGTCCAAGCAGTAGCGTGCTGAAGAGTTCAGCATCCGACGAGTATTTCGTAACGTCTCGACATGAAATGGAGTTGGACGGTCAAGCACCGGGAAACATCGGCCCGTCCTCCCTAATTTTTTTCTTGTCAGGCACCAAACGAAAAACAATAAAAACGGAAGCAGCAAGATTGATCACTCGCGGAAGACTTTAGGAGTTACTGGGATCGTGATCGAACTGATAGGGTAGTTTTTCCTGAATGGGTTCCCTAAAACTTTTGGAAACTTAATGCTTAGAAACGGAAGAAAGCAAGAACGAGAAATGTCGGAGAACAGAGATAAGGAGGAAACTTTAGCACGAGAAAAAATAAGAATATCAAGCACCGAGGTCTTTATAGGAGGTGGAGCAAATCTTTCTGTCTTGAGCCGGGATGGATGAGAGTGAGGAGCTGGAGAAGGAGAAACAGGGAAGAGGAATGGAAGATGAGGAAGGGAGGAGGTGAGGGTCCTGCAGGGTGACGATTGATTTTTCAAGACGTGAGGCAGCAGAAGAATCTTTCGGTTCGGGACATCACCTTGATGCTTAACACAGCACTCGCCAAGAAGGTTGGTGGAGAGGGAGGGGGGCGAGATTTCATCCACATATGCTCTCGTCCACGAGGCCGGGCAATGAATTTGCAAGTGCGGGCGTTTCTGAATTCTATGTGATTCACGTCTTCGCCACACACGCAAGTGCTCTCGCGACGAGCTTGGGAGCACATATGCTCCGAAAAAAAAGGAAAACAGCATGCGTCATGTTCCATAAAGAGTTGACGCAAAGAGATGCTTGTGGACTGCCTCGCTTCAGCGATTCGGCTTCACCCATTATCACATATTATGTGTGCGGGGAGGTGCTTTGGTCTCGCGCAAAATCGAACGCCAAAACACGAGAGGAGTAGATATTTCCTTTTCGTAATCCTCATGATGAGTATTAACCCACGTGCTAATCTTTGCTCACATGCATATACATAGTATACATAATAAGCGTGTATATTTCTTATGATCTAGATCAACTCATTGATTACATTAATAAAATGTATGCCACTGAATCTTATTAAATATACCTGTTGCAGTAATATTACTGCTAATAATATGTACGTTAATAAATAGGATTAGCTTTGCATATGAAAATAAATTTGTATACTAATTGATGTGGAATAAGCCTGCATGTTTATTTTTCATGGTCGTTTTCCTAGCCAATGGAATGAGAGAAAACACAGCATCTTCTCGGTATTTCAGTCCCGATGCTCCTCTGGAAGCTGTCTGCTCTCTGCGACGGGGATCGAACCTATTATTCGTTATTTACTTTTGCAATGCCATCCCGGTTTCTTTGTCGTGGCAGACTGCTCTTCTGGATTGCTCTGTGCTTCGCATTCGAAGTGAACGAGCGAGACGGAATGCCTGCTTCGTTTTTCAGATGCTGCGCGTACATCTTCATGGCAGTGGGGCAGACCATTCCGTTCTTGCCGCATGATTTAAGGACAAATGAACTCTCTACTCAGACTGTCCTAACGAATCTTTCGTCTCCCACTCGCCAATGCAAGTCGCTGTCCTGACAATTTACACATTGGATGAAGTACATTCCTTTCATCTTATCACAGATTAGCTATCCGTCTAGGAGCACCTGTTGACGTTGAGCATCCTCGAAAGTTAAGTTGATGTGAACGAAAGGAATAGTTCGAGGGGGTGAATTGTCTTCGCTCTTGCAAGAAGAACTGAATTATTGCTAAAAAATAATGACGTGTTTGGCCGACAGAGATCTTTGGACTCTTTAGAACGAGATCGTTCACTCAATGTGCACTCGTTCTCCCCTGCCCTTCCTTCGTAGAATTTTCGAGATGCATGTTCCTCCGAGCAATCTGCTGTCTTCACGTACCTTGAGATTTTTGGGAATGCAAGTTCCAAAACGTGCTAAAACCTTTCACAGCACAACAACTCCCTCCCTTTCCTCTTTCAATAAGCTCGCATTTATAACTCGTCCTTGGGCACGTAGAGAATCCGCGGTGGCTTTTAATTGCCCGGTATTCGTATGTTCCGATCTCCAGTCGCACGAGCCAGATGATGCAGAGATCTTCCTTCTCCTCCTTTCCTCTTCCACCCCTCCCTTCTTTCTCTTCCTCCTCTCTTCTTTGTGAGGTTACCCTGGAAGGGTGGCATTTCCTGCAGGAATTCTTTCGCGCTCCAAACTTCAGAGGCAGCGGGCACTTCGGCCATTTGAAGGTGCCGTGGAGAACGGGTCGGCGTCCCGACAGCCGCCGTTCGTAATCGTAACACGAAGGAGCGAATCGGAAGCAGTGTCCGTGTAGGTCTGTTTGCCGTGTAGGCTCTGACACGGTGTAGACCTCTCTTATGTGTTCTTTCCAGATCGAGTCTTTCATTGATCTCAACAACTGGTCTTCCAAAAATGCGCGCGAGCGGAGTAGTGGCGGCACGAGCGTGTGAGAATGCCGAGTTGGGCACCCACAAGATGCAAAATGACCGTTTCCACAAAAAGGCACCCACGTTTATGAACGCAGGAGAGCGTGAGATGGTTCTCAGCCAATACCTGTTGCATACCAGTGTGTACGTAAAATAGATACACATTTCGTGAGTGTACTGGCAGAAAAACGTATGTTCACATTGGTGTGTGAGTTCTCATACTGATTGGATGAAATGTTATGTACACATAGCATACACTCATGCATGTGTATACATATGCTGGCGTATAGGAAAGCAAAGTTTACTCAAAAATTAAGTAGCTTCGGAGAATCTAGTTCCTTAGGACGCAAACACTTGCTAACAAGAATTGTTCCGAGTTTTTCTGGCCACTGGTCAGATCCACGCACTTCTAGCCGCTGGCCGACGTTGGCAGCCGCGTGGCTGCGGTCCCCGCACATGTGCGAAGCGTTGCGGGTTCGAATCCCGCACGGGGAAGCACCGATGCTGAGAAATGGGTGCATTTCGAGTTCCCCCCACAAGATGACGCTGGTTGGTCTATTCCGGTGCGATGGCGCTAATTGAAACCCGGTCACGTCGGAGCATTTATTTACAAAAAATAAACACACACATCTGCGGCAGGATATTTGATCCTTCCACGTTAGTTGTAACTACGAGAAGGAACCTACCGGGAACTCGCAAGCAGGACAGCGGGGTTCTCCTCGACAGCACAGGAGAGAGGGAGACAAACAAAAACAGCAAAAGTAAAACAAAAAAACATGCAGTCAAAAAAAATGGAGAGTTCGGAAAGGGATCGCCGGGTGCTGGAGGGCGTCCTCTGCACCCCCGTAAAGATGCCGGCAAGTTCCTGTTTTATGGCTCCTAGATGGAGCCATCTTGACGCTGTCCTCATGAAGAGGACAGCAGAATATACGTTTACAGCAGAATTACGCAGAATACGCGTCCTTGTCGTTCTGGCCTCCTCTGGCATCGCTCCATGCAGCTACGATCCTGGAAAGGCAGCAAAGCGCTGCTAGTGCGGCACTGGTGGAATCGCGGATGCCCCCGTAGACTGGCCCAGATTGGGAGCTAACTCTCCGGAATTCGTCCCAGGAATCAAGGAGTCCTTCGTGGTCCCCCCCACCCCCACCTTCCGGTTGCGAAAATGCAGCCGTCCGTTTCATGGAGCTGGTTGATGCTTCCCTCGGGGAGTCGCCTCTTCAGAGTGTAATAAGAAGAGAGCTGCTTTCTTCGAGAAGAGCCCTTCAGAGAAATCGGCGAGTTTCCCTTCGAGGTTTCTCCAGCGGGAAGAAAACAAGGAGAGCTTCCCTTGCAGATACCCTTCGGAGAAGAAATTCCCAGAGCGGATCCTTTCTGGGTTCCCTTCGGAGACAACCAGGACAAGGGTTCCCTTCGAGGTTCCCCTACCAAGAGTAAGAGGAACGGACTCCTCCCTCCGGAGTCTTGCTGGGTTCATAGGTTACTCCCTAACTTGAAGGGTTGCACGCACCCTCGGGTGGGAGCGCGCACCATGGAGGCGAACACCTGTCGAGTGCTTGACGAACCAAAAAGAAAAAAAAGGCTGGAAGGAAAGCAGCGAAGGCAGAGGAGACCAAAAGGATTTCCATGATCTTCATTGCCGCCCTTCCTGAGGGACGCAAAGGACAGTGCTATCCAAGCGAGGTGAGAAGTAACGTGCTGCATGGCAGCAAAAACAAAACTTCTGGGGCTGAGGGGGGGGGAGGGGACAATGGGCAACTCGGGAAGTGACGGACACTGCGACCCCGAGTGTCTCACCCCACGGACTTGAACGCTAGAGAGAGCTACTCGATATCCCTCCGGAGGAGGTAAAGTGGCCTCCAGCGTGCTTTTACACCCGGGTGCGCCGGAGCGTTTATTTTTTTAGTAAAAACAAACAAGCAAGTGTAGGGCTATTGCCCCTACAGCGTCCTAAAAAATGTTCTAATGAAGAATCTGAACTTGCCGAGTAGCCAGCACGCAGGCTGGCGAGTTCGACTCGGCAGCGGGGGGGGAAAGGACAAATAAAAACAAAAAGAAAACACTATTTACAAAAGCAGCAGGGAGGAGTTGGGGAAGGGATCACATTCCGCTGGAGTCGTCCTCTACATCCTTTCCAGGATGCCGGCAAGTTCGGTCCGCATATGCCCCAAATGGGACCATCTGGCTGCCGTCCTTAGGAAACGTAGGGCGGAGCAGATGATGTCCCTGTCGTTCAGTCCACCAGTGGCGGTGCTCCAGGCCGCCACAATCTCTCGTAGGCAGCAGAGGGCTGCAAGGGCTGCGGCAGGCCGAAGGGCGTCACGCACAAAGAGGCGCGTCAGAACGTCTCTAAGGTTGATCGTGGCTGCTCCTAGGGCCGTTGCGAAACGCAACCACAGAGGTCGGAGGGCAACATAGTCAAGAAGCAGGTGCGGGAGGGTTTCCCGTTCCCCGCACCTGACACAATTTGGGTCCACAGCCCCCCTCGTCCAGTGCGAACGGCGGGCGTTGCTGGGGAGTCCCCAGTGCAACACCAGGAACGCCGACTCCTGTCACTTCAGGGGGAGGGCCCGGGTAGTCTTCAGCACCGGGGGCCACTCGAGTTCATCCCGCGGGATGCACAGCAGCTCGCCCCAGCGCAACAGTCCTCTCGGTGGGGAACTTGGGATCGCGGCATCAGCAAGCTGACCCGTGGTCCAACCACCTTGCTCTCTCTCTCTTCCAGAGGTACTACACCGGACCTCCCATTTCGCCGGCTGGCTACTGCCCAGGTGCTCCCTGAGGTGAAACAGAGCCGTGGCAAGGGAGGTCCTCTCAGCCCATGCGCTCAAGGTGGGCTGCACAATGATGTCCTGCAGCGAGCGGCTCTTATGATAGGAGTGCAGCATTCGCTGCCGCAACTCCGGGCTCGCTTCCTCGATCTGGGCCCACGTGCGAAGGCTTTCCTGCAGCCAGGACGTACCGTTCGCGGGCCGGCAGGAGATCCAGGTGTTCGTTCTGGTCAGCTTCGCCACTCGCCGAAGTTCCAGTCCGCAGTGGAACAGGTACCGGCGTTTGCGGCGCGCTAGGAAGGTAGACAGTCCCGCGCAGCCGCTAGCTCGCTGAACCAGGCGTCGTGCAGGCTCGCACCAGCTGGTGCTCCATAGCTTCGCTACTAGGGCTAGAGTCCTGAACTGCAGCTGCAGTTCCAGCCGCTCCAGCGTGAGGAGGCCGAGGCCTCCATCGCGACGAGGGGCACACAAGTCCTTCAAACGGACTCGGGGCCTCGGCTGCAGTTCCAGCGTGCTTTTACACCCGGTTGTGCCGGGGCATTTATTATATGAGCATTAGAAAAATACAGGGAGATGTGGTAGAACCGTTGGTTCTACCACGTTCACTAAACCTGCCGAAGAGCTGTGCGCAGACCGGCGAGGTTCGCTTCGGCAGTGTGGGGGAGGGGGAAACAAAAACCCCCGAAAAATAAACGCACAAAACGGAGGGGGGGAAATTATAGACGGGGAAGATAATTGGGGGATCGAGGGAGGGATCACAGCGCGCTGCCCGATGTCCTTGCCAGCATCCTGTTCAGGATGCTGGCAAGTTCTAGCCAGATAGTGCCCAGGTAGAGCCATCTTGAGGCGGTCTTCAGGAAGATTCGCGCCCAGTGGATGGCATCCCTGCCATTCTGGCTTCCTCTCCTGGTGTTCCAGTCCGCCGTGATCCCGCGAACACTGCAGAGAACTGCGAGGGGCGCGGCTGGCGGCAGAGCGGCAAGCGCGAAGAGGCGTTTCCAAATGCCCCTGGGCCGCTCACCGGTATACCTAGGATCGTCGCCAGGCGACCCTAAGGGGCCGGAGGTCAGCAAGGTCCAACAGCAGGTGCGGGGAGATCTTCTTCGCTCACTTCCTTCTTCCGTGTCCACTCTCCCCCGTGTCTAGTGGTGAAGTGCGCTTTGCACGAGATTCCTCCATGCACCACCTGCTGTCGGACCAAGATGGTTGGACCACGGACCAGTTGACAGACGCTGCGACCCCAAGTGCCCCACCAAAGGGACTATTGCGCTGGGGCGAGCTGCTGAGCATCCCCATGGATGTACTCGAGTGGCCCCCGGTGCTGAAGACTACCCGGGCCCTTACTCATTGTAGTCGTACTCATTGCGGGTTGTGAGCTTGTCTATGCCGATTCTGTTAGATGCAAGAGACGAGATGAATCTCAGCCAACCGCACCCAGTTCTCCGGGGCTGAAGACAAGCCGCCATAACTAGACGTCGTCTGTCAGTGTGAAAACGCGGCAATAGGACCAAAAGAAGACGCGAGAATGGAAGGAAAGACCACCTACAAGAAACTGTCCTTCTTGTTTCTCCCGCGAAAGAGTATTGGATTCGCTGAGAGCACCAGTGGTTGGAATCCTGGAGATCTGGAACCCGAAGAAATGCTCGAGAAACTCGAGATCCTCAGCATGGAGGGAAGTAAGGGGAGGAAGGGGGGAGGGGCAGAGTTTTGTATTGCTGGCAGCAGCGATGAACAGCTGTGGATGAGCCCTCGGCAGACCCACAAGGACATGGTGGATAGAAACCTTCCCAGAATTCACTGCGATGAAATAATAAGCACCTGGTCTCGAAGTCTCTCTGCACGGTCGCTCGTGCTTCAGGGCACGCACAACATCGCTTGAACTGCACTTGCTCTGCGGAGAGCTACTTGGGTGAACTTAAACCGTCAAGCAGCGAATCATTGCCATGGAAACGTTTTTTCCTCTCGCACCTCCTTTCGTGAGCACATGTGTGTAGCAAAAACCATTAATTCAAACAAAGGTCACTAATAGCTACCGCTAATTTATTTTACAGAATTGCCACACGCGCACGCCCCCTCGCAAAGTGCGAAGCTTGGAGGAGAGTTCCAGGAGAAGCAGCACTAATAAAATTACTTTGTATTTTGATCGGTACACCAGGAACGGATCACGTGAAATCAGGTGTTGATCGATCTTAAGAATCTGTACTTGTGTGTGTGTATGTGTTTGCGTTGGCGTGGAGACGTTTTCATGATGTGCTCACGTGTGATTGAAAAAGAAGCGTGACTGATTGAATGCCGACATGCACAAGAGGATCGCAAGCACCGATGATTTATCATTGAGATCATCTTTTAGTCTTATGGTCATCGGTGCAACCTGCAGGACGAGAAGGGAATGGGGAACAACGGCAGCACACCCGGACAAACCAAAAGATCACGGAGGTTCGTTCCTCTGAGGTGTTCCCTTTGGTGTCCTTGTTCGTGATGGCGACGGAGCGGCGATTCTGGATCCATTCGCATCTCCAGTGACCCACCACAATGAAGGGCAAGGGAAAGGGAAGTGGAGGAGGGCAAGGAGAGGAAGATAGAAGTGAATATGTCCTTGTTGCTTGAGACCGGATTCTGGCAGTTGCTTTTGAAGGCTTGATTGCCTCCTCCTCCCTTCGTCCTCATCCTTTCAGTCTCCTTCCCCTCCCTTCCTCATCCTCATTCTCCCTTCTTTCTCTTCCTGCTCCTGGAACAGTATTGTCGCTTCCTTTCCCCCTCCATCCCCCTTTTTTTTTTTCTCCTTTTTTTCTTGAGCGCGCGCGCGCGTTTTTCCAAGGAGAAGAACGGTCGACTGCGCCTCTGCGTTTTATGAACCAATCGGCAGAAATATTATGTAAATCGTACTTTCGGATGCGCTGTCATAAATCTGGCGTGCCTCTTCTCTGGAAAACACCTCGGATAGGGCAGGTTCTCCTCATTGCGCTTGGCGGAGGACGGCTCGCCTCTTCCCTCCGCCAGCTCAGAGAGGGAGAAGCGCCTCACAAAAGGAATCGTGTAACAATATTTTGCATGATTGCTGCAGCCTCGATGGACATTCCTGACAGAAATAAATGCTGGAAATACTCGAGGGGATAAAATGTATTTTCCTTTCCGGAGAGGCGCGGAATCTCTTCCTGTGGAGATTAGAAGGAAATAAAGGGATGGTCTCGCGCGCTTCGATGATGGCGTTCCTTCTGATTCATTTAGAATGTATGGATTCCGGAGGAGAGTGCGGTGTTTCTCCCCGCGAAGATTAAACAATAAGCATGCAAATGCCCCTCCCGGCCCGAAGAATGCAGAGAAAACGGGCGCTCCGCGGGCGGAGATGCAAATCCTTGCTGCCCTTTGTGCACGCGCCCCCCTCTGCGCTGTTTTTTCCCACGCCCTTCTGCGCGAGAGCAGCTACGGCGGGCGGAGGGGGCCGGTTGTCCACTCCCACCGCCCTGTTCGCTTCTGTGACGAACCTGAAGGGGGGGGGATCCGAGTCCGAGGTCGGAGCTTCCCGTGGGGGAAGGCTGGTCTCGGTGGCGCCTCCGGAACGCGTGAGCAGTGCCAGAGGTGCTGCAGAGAACGTCTCCTTGCCAGATGGAGTCTCAGAGCCGCAGCACCAACTTCGTCCCGCGTGAGACTGGTCGCCTCGGACCACGCGCTGGCTCTTCGCTGGCAGCGAGTACAGTGCCACATCCCCGGTGTCCTCCAGAACGGGTCGGCAGTCGGAGGAGCAGCTGAGCGGTTCCGACCTTTTGGGGGCAGTCAGCAGGAAGGAGTCCGAAAGCAGCGCCGCTGGCGCTGCTTTCGGACTATCCTAGAGCCCAGGGTGAGTCCCTGAGGGCTCTAGGATAGGTCGCGGTGACCGAAGGAAACCGTCTTTCCGATCCCGTCAACAATGCTGCTACGCCTCCTGGTGTGAAGAGTCTGCAGCAAGGCCAGACTCGCTCCACAGTGACACCCCCATCTCCTTGGAGATGCCCCACAGGCATCTCCAAGGCTCAACGAAAAGGAGGCTCACGTTTTCAGCCCGGCCGCCGGCCGCCTGCATCGCGGCTGAAGGCAACCCGGAAGAGGTGTTGGTGAGTTCTTGGTTCTTCTTTACCTGCTTTTGTATTGAGTTGCAAAGTAGAGCAGAATAAGGAGAGGTGTGGGGATGTCCAGCTACCTCGTATACCAGGTAGAGCCATCTCCAGGCGGTCCGCTTCTCGGTCTTTTGGCTAAGATCAAAGTGGGATGTCCTTAGGAACGCGAGTACTCTTGCTACAATCACCTTTCCTTTACAAGCATCAGAGTCGATGGGAAGAGAAGATCAGGTCCGAATGGGAGTCTCAGGGTTGTCGAAAAGAGAGTGGGTGTTTACTCAGATCTCTCAAAGAGCGGCAGTACTCGCAAGAGCGGGAACGTCCTTCTGCGTGGGGAGCCGTTCGATTCTTCTCTCGGAAGAGCTCTATGCACACGTAGAAGACAACAAAGTTCCGATCTGGGATGCACCGGGGTCGCTTCTCCTTCCGGATTCCTCTTTTGACTTGGCATCCATTGCCGTGTTAGCGAAGGAAAGCAGGGTGCTCGGTTCGACCTCTGCCACCGCAGGGTTCAGAGGAGACGCGGTGCGGTTGCTTCTTCGCGTCTTGAGACCTCACCTTTCCGGTCTTATTGAACAGCCGAGCTGAGAGTGGGGTGGCTCGCCCGCTTCTTCCGGGATTCCCAAAGTTGCCCGGGAAACAGCGTCCTCCAGCGCGTGCTTATTTTTTCTCTGCGACAAGCGTCTCGACACGACCTGATCACTTAAGAGGCTGCTCGATTCCTGGGAGACGAAAGGTCTCCTAAGCGCGCCACATCTTGTGTTTCACCCATGTCCGAGATGGCACGGAACACCTCTGACTCATGGTGTCTTCGGCCTCACTCCTTGAATTCCGATCCCACCGTATACCAACCATTTCCACACCGGTGCTTCTCTCACCTCGGGCGTATCGCTGACATTGGCTAAAACGTCCACAAGAAGATGTCGTGTACCTCGCACTAACACTTTCCGTGAGCTGCATCAAATTCCTCGACGCCGAAAAGCCCTCTATCGGCCCCAGAAAAGGAGAAACGCGAAAAGCACCCATGGATACCATCAGACGCCTGATGCTCTCGAAACTCCGGACTCTAGAAACTCCTCCGCTGATCAGATGAATACACGGCACCAGCTGTGGCGGATTTTTACGCCACATCCGAGCCGAAGTTTCTACTTTCCCTATTTTCGTAGGTGCCTTCCTATTTTCCATACTCCTACATCGTCCGCTCACTGCTTCTCGTGCAAAAGCATCTCAGCATTGCCTTTCCACGCCCTTTTCATGATGGCATCTCCGTAAGTCTGTGTTGCCCTGAGGGTGAATATCATCCTGACCCCATCATTCTCAGTCCCCCGTCACCGGACAACATGTCTCACTCTGACGCGTGGGAACTCCTTGTTTTTATAGTCCGGTACAGAATGGGCTCTCCTCTCCCGCCCTTCCTTCTGGCATTGCAGCTTTTCTTCAGGGGGACCTGGAAGGACTCCAAAGAGTGGCATCTAGTCGCTGGCCACCCTCCCTCAGCTGCCGCGCTGGATGGAACCAAAGCGACAGCTGCCGGCAGGAAGAGTGGGACTTTTTCAGCCTCGCATGCAGAGCAACGAAACCCAGAGAAGGGACAGCGACCGGCGCACCTTGCCAGAAGTCCCCGGGACTGCTGGGTGGGGCTTCCGGACACCCCGCCCGCAGATCCATGGATCGCTTCCAGCGTTTGTAGACCGTTCCGTGCAGCTCCCTCGAGCAGCAGCAGTGCGCCGCGTCACTCCTTCAGCGCTGGAGTTACCCGGGAAACGAGAGCCGGCATCCGCGGACTGCGCCAGGCGGAGGAAAGGGGGGGTACGAAGGGAAGCCCTCTCCCTCTGGACTTGCAGCTCTCTTTAGAGCGGTCAGCGATGCCTCCCGGTAGCCGCACGCCGATGCGCTCCCGTTTACCCGTCCCGGGGGAAGGATCACCCCACGCAAGTCGGAAGCCGGCCGGCAAAGACGGGAGTCTGCCGCGACGACTCGCCCCCTCTATGATCGGGAAGAAGAATCAAACTGGACCCACCCGCGGCGAAGAGGGGAGCCTCCTGCATCTTTGGAACGCGGCGCGCAGCTGACCGCTCCGACCATCCCTTGGTCCTCCCTCCTTCCAGGACTGCAAACGTTGCCCGGAAAATAGCATCCTCCTGCGCGCGTTTATTTTTTCCCTGCGGCAAGCGTCCTACATGATTTCCCCCGCATCTTTGAGATTGGCAGGTAGCATTTTTTTTTTTTTTTTTTTTTTTTTCGAAAAATAAATCAATAACATCCTTGGAGTGAGGAAGGAGTCGAGATGTACCGTCCCGCAACGAAAGGTAGCCATCCTCAGTAAGGGCGGAAGTAGGGAAGAAAGGAGGAAGAGCGGGAAGATCGAATGGTAGATGAATAAATAAGAGTAGAGGTGGACCAGCCTCGCAGTGGCGAGAGATCCCCAAGGGCCTGCGACGGGCAGAGAGAGAGGGAGGAGGGGAGACGCTGCCTCCGGGCTTCGAGCTGGTCAAACCGCGACCGTTCCGAGACCCCCTCGGAGCTCATCACGGCCTGGACCACCGCATCGCGTTCTTCGCAGGGGAAGTCAAGGGGGCCCGCCCTGAACAGAGCCCGCCTGCGGCCTCTGAGGCTGCCCCGAGGTGGCAGTAGGCCGCCAGGATAAGGCGGTTGGTGAGCGCGGAGGGTTGAGTGAGGAAAGACCCTTGGGAGCGCCGGCATCGGGCAACCTGAAGTGCCATGATGGGCCCCCGGGGCACTCCGGCAGCACGTGCGGAGGAGGAGCTGGTAGACGGCGGGTGCTCCCCTTTAGCACCCTCCCCCCTGCCGGGGTACGGAGACTTCCGGGCTGTCCGCTCCTCTCCCCGAAGGTGAACATCATCACTTGCTGGTGCACATAAGAGGGTCTTAAGGGGCACCGAAGGTCATCAGGAGGGAAACGCTCGAGTCTTCAGATGGCGCCGGCACCTAAAGACACTCATTGTTGCATGGCTGCGATCCAGATTCCTCCTTTTCTCCTTCCCCTCTTCCTTTCCTCCTTCATTCATCCTCCACCCTTTCTCTTCCACCCCCTCTTCTATCCCTCCTCTTCCTCCTCCGGTTTCGGGGGTGGAGGGAAGGAGGAATATTCCGGTGCACCAGCAAGATGACGGTCTGCTGGTTGCCAAGAGGAAGAGCGGATGCATCGACCAGCATACCCGAGGTCTCGGAGTTTCCGCTAGAGATGCCGAGCGGCTCGACCGGTGCCTTCGGACCCCGGCCGAGGTCCTCAGGCGTCGCTTTCTACTCGAGCAGGAGCGCTCCGCATCATGCGGCGGAGGTTGGTGATCCCCCGCGGTCCGGCCGATCACCTCCCACGCTGCAGGAGTATCCAGGTTTCCCTCATCCTGGCGATGCAGGAGGAGATTCACAGCACCCTGTGCTGCCTCGCAGTGGATGCTGGGCTCACGTCTGGATCTCCCAAGCGCTCCCAGGTTTCCAGGAACTCCTGGTGCATGGCGCGTTCCTACGTGGTTGGCGGCAGGACTTCCACTCGTGATCCCTCAGCAGAGACGCGACTGTGCGGGGCAGACGGCGCAGGGAACGGTCACCCGAGAGGGTGGGCGCACGTCTTTCTCCAGTTCCTTCGTGGGAAAGCGCGAGAGGAGGCACCAATGCGCTCTTTCCGCAGCCTCGTTGCCAGGGAGAACCTTCGGATCGATGCCTGCATCTGCATCCATTCGGGAGGGACGATCTCCAGCGTGACGAAATGGGAACTTCGGCGTCATGACTGACGGGATGCTCGTGGTCCCAGTGGCGAGAAACTGTCCAGGGGGCGTCGAGCAAACGCCGAGCAAACCCGACGTCCGGTCTCTGGGCAACCACCTCCCAAGAAACCTCCCCACCTGCCTGCTGGCTGTGGAATCCCGCTTTCCGTAGTGTCCTCTGCAGAAGCCGGAACGGCGAACGGAGGTCACCTCACCAGCTGCGGGTTGCAGCCTTCCGCGTGCGCGAGCGAACGCTTACCGAACGCCTCCGCTCACCCGGTCTCTCCGGGGCGTTCGTTGTGGACGAGGAGCCCGCGGGAAGGGGTGGAGCAGAAGGGCGCGCCGTCCTGCCGCATCCGCATTGTCGCTCGCTCAAGAGCAGACCCGGGTGCCCGTGCGGAAAGGCGTTGCCTCGGAGACGGAGAGGAGGGGAAAGCAAACGAGGAGAATATAAAAAAAAAGGGACAGATGCAAAGCCTTCAGGGACAACGGCGGGAAGGGATCCCGGTTTGCTGCGGAACGTCCTTTGCGCCCCCTGAAGTATGTCGGCTGTAAGTAGTTCCCTCCTGACGCCAGGGCTTGTTCCTGGGTGTGGTCATCTTTCCCCCCTCTTACTGCCAGAGGTCCACCCCTGCCCATGCTCCTTTTCCGGCTCACTACTTCACGAAGGCAGCAGGCAGCTTCGAGAGACGTTCGGCTGGCGCCGGTGCGTTCCGCATGAAGAGGCGTGCGAAAGTGCCTGTGTCTCCGGTTCCCAGTGGGCGGATTGTCCACTAGGTACCTGTGGGCCGCGCTCGCGAAACGTTCCGGAAAGGGGAGCACGACGTACAAGCAGGTGAGGTTGAAGGGCCGAATTTTCCCCGCACTTGAGGGGGTAGTTCAAAAGCCGCCACCGCACGAGCGACCCGAACTCCCTCTCCTCTTTGCCGGCTTCTTGTCCGCCGCTCCTGAATGAATGGGCAGTCTCAACCCGCTGCACAGCGAGCTACCGAAGGAGGTCCACAAGGCGCTGAAGAACTCCGTCGCCAACATCATGCTGGATATCGAGAGAAAGTTGATGAAAATGAGCAGATGAGCCAGGTGGATGGCCGCTGCCTATCGCTGGAGCAGAGGCTGCGGGCGCTATCGAGCGAGCTCCGCAGGGTCCGGGACAGAGTGAAAGAGCTGGAATCCAACGTGCATGCCAGCGCGTCCAGGACGAAAATTTTCGGACCTGGACAGCAGCATACACATCTTGACAGGGGAGGCGGAAGAAACGTTCCAGGACTCCGATGTGCATTTGCAGGTGCCGATGGGGGAAGGACGGAGTTGCATTGAGGAGGACCTCCGTTCTCTCGAAGGGATACTGGATATGAAGGTGGTGCTCACCAAACAGCTGCTCGGAGACGGAGGCTGCCATCAACAGCTAAGACAGCGCCTTGCGCTCCACACAGAGATCCTTGCAAGGGGATTACCGGAAGGTGGTGCACGAGTTGCAGTGCTGCTGAGAGGAAGTGCTCCTCAAGGTAGAAGGGTAACTCGAGAAGAAGTTCTCCAAGACTACAGAAACTTCAAGGCACCTGACCTCCCTGTTCAGTTCCCTGGGTCAGATCAGACACGACCTGGGCGTTTTGAGAAGAGAGACATGAACAAGGCGGTGGTGAAAATGGGAAACATCGAGAAACGCATGATGAGTGGGATGAAGAACCGTTCCGGTAGACCGATGATCTGGAAGCTGTTCTCCATAAGGAATAGAGGTACTTCAACCAGTAAGACTTCAGAAGGAACGCTGAATGCCTCAAAACATCGATGAAGAGGACTCTCAGGAACGTCACCACGGAAACCAACCTAAAGGAAACCATCCTGGAAGCAACAAGGGAGCTCTGCAGTAGTCGGAACGGTACAAGGCTGGTATGAGAGCCGTGCAAAACCAGCTGATTCTGGTGGACATCAGCGAGAAGCTCGATGCCCTCATAAAGCAACTATTCCTGAAAGCCTCCAGGTGAATTGCCTCTTGCCCGACTCCTCCCCTCACTCCTTCCTGCCCCTAGAGAAAAAATCTTTTGAGAAGCTGCTGGTCGGCATCCGCAGAAACAGGACGGGAGAACGTAAATGGACCGCTGGCTTTCGAGCGCGCAGCGACCTCGCCCTCGCATCGCCCACCTCGTGTGCGATGCGAGGCACCGAGGCAGCTTCCGGCAGGAAACGCTCCTCCCTCTTCCCAGAGAGTTCCCCGCTCGGATCTGTGTCCCGCCTACCCTGGAACGGATGGAGCTGGAAGCTCGCAAAAGCGAGCGCCGGCCTTTTTCTTTCTTTCTTTTTTTATCCCGAATGTCTCATTCACAGGAGATTTCGTTGAATGGCAGCCCGGGTAGCTCTCATCATCCAGGATGTTTTGGAAACAGCAGCGGATGAAGCCGACCAACTGCCCGAGGAGATCGGTTCTGCCCGGCAGCGACGGCAGCGGATCGTTTCGAAGAGCCGCCGACCGCCCGTGTCTGTTCTCCTCCCTGGCAATCGGGAACGAGGAAGTTGCAGAGGAAGCTGCAGGCCGTCAGAGTTCGCGTCCCGCTGGCGGCAGCCCCGCCCGATCGCGAGCCGGAGCGGCGGCGCGAAACCGGCTCGTTGGCGCGGCAGGTAGGATCCGTTGCCGCAGTCTTCGAGAGAGGATAACTGCGAGAATGTTTCCCACCCGTTCACGCCAGGGGGCTTCTTCTATGGAGACGAGCCAGTCGGGAGCGCGCTGGTTCCTAACCGAAGGGAAAACAAGTTCAAGAGTGTCCGCCGACACGCAGGTCAGGACACCCAAAAGACCGGAACAGAGGAAGCGAGAGGAGAGGAAAAGGTACAACAACAAGGAAAAAAGGATTCCGGAGGGTTGAGGCAGGGATCTTTGGGTTCGCTCAGTATGCACCGGAATGAATGAAAAAAAAAAAAAAAAAACGGTAAGTTACAGAGCAAACAGGGATAGGGAATGAGAAAAAAAAGTAAAGAGAGGCAGGGGACAAGGGTCCCCGGTGTCCACCGTTCCCAGGTATCCTCAAATCGGCGTTGAATGTTGGAGATCTCCTTCACTTCTTGTTTCAGGTGAGGTCACTTTGCGGCCGTGCTCATGTAGGCGGCTGCCATCCCGGTAATCTTCCTTCCGCTGCGCGGTCGTCTCGAGCACGTAAGGGGTCGTGACGATGGCAAGGATTCAACCCCCCGTTGCGAGCACTGCGCCCGTCGAGAGTCCCCTCGGAACGAAGAAATGTCTCAGCACATCTCGGGCGGTGTCCTCCTGGTGCAGGAGCGCTGATGCCATCCTCCTCCACCACGGTTCCTGGAGAGCACCTCAGTCCAAAAGCAGGTGCGCTTCCACCCGCACCTGCCACAGTTAGGAAGTGCAGGCCCTGCGGAGACAACGGTTGCACCGGAATCTCCAGTACAAAAACAGAAACACAGCCTGCTTGCAATAGAGAGGGACACTGAAACGTCCAAGCATTGGGGAGAGACCACGAGTTCCTTGGTGGCAACACTCAAGTTCACTGTCCATCGAAGGAGCCCCGTCGTCAGGTTACGCGGAGTGTCAGCATCCACCAACTCGCTCGTCTTCCAGCCAACATTCGTCTTTCTTCCCGCGATGGTTCAGGAGGAGAAGGAAGAGAAAGAGGAAGAAGAGAAGAGAAAATAGAGGAAAAAGAAGAGGAAGAGTGGAAGAGAAGGAGAAGGAACAGGAAGAGAGAAGAGGAGAGGAGAAGAAGAAAGAAGAGAGAGAAGAGGAAGTGAAGGAAGGGAGGAGGACTTGAGTTCTCTTTTTCCTCCTCCTACATTCCTCCACCTTCTCTTCTCCTCGCCGTTAGCAGCTGTCGTCGCTTGCCCTTAGAGTAGACAGCGCTGCGGCGAGGGGTATGACGACCAGCGTCGACTACTTCACCATGTCCTGCATCATCACTTCCAGAGGCCGTGGCAACAGATGTCGCAGGGAGAAAGGATCCTCCGGTCGCAATCTTTGGAATGCAGCCAGGACTCAACAGCCTGCAGACATTGTGGAGCCTCGCACACGGGCAGTATCGCCGCCGCTGAACGAAAGGGAGGCGCGATTATTGCTAGTTGAAACCTCCAGGCATTGGGGTTCATTGGGTGGCAGGAGATCCACGGATGGGCTTTCGCTAGAGAGGCGAGTTGCCCCAGGGGGAAGCCGAATCTCCACATCCTGTGACGATGGGTGCTCGGCAGCAGCAAGTGCATGAAGGAGAAGGAGGAGCAGGAGTTTCCACCCTTCCTGAAACCCCTTTCTCCCTATCAGTCTGTAGGTTCCGCGCTTCCTCATCCGGAGAACCCGTCATCCGAATTGGGGCTCTTCGCGAAAGTTTGATCCCCCACGCAGCAGGATCAGGGGGAGTTCAGAGCCCTCAGGCAGGAGGGCCGCTCTCGGGTTTCAAACGAGCCTTCTTGAGTTCCAACGTCAGGTTTCCAGCTCGGTTTCGAGAAGTTGAGGCACGTCCAAGGCACACAACTCAGACCCTGAGCCCAAGACCATGATCCAGGGTCACTTATGCCCCCCGGGCAGTACGAACGCTGTCGCTTCAGGCCGGCAGGCGACGGGCCTTTCTCACTGCATCACTCAGCATGGAAGGTATTTCATGCTGAGTGATGAGAGGGCTATGAGAGGGCTGCGCGAGGTGCGGACCCCGAAGGTGCAAAACGAGTCACTCTCTGGACAGCGCGGACATTGACCCAGGGCAGGTAGAAGGCGGCCTGGGGAACACCCCTGAAAAGCTCGCAAAGTGCTTTTTTGGTGTTCCAGACAGATTCTCCTTCTGCTCAGCAGCCGCGATCATGAGCCGATCCCGAAATTTCCTGAGGAAATCCCAAGGGAGCCGACGACGCACATTTGCGGAGCGATCTCCTCATCCCACGCAAGCTGGAACGTCCGTTTGAGACGAAGAAACGAAATTCCATCACCAAGAGGAAGCCACGTGGAGAGGGTGAGCCCTTCGAGACGCAGCCCCCAACCAGCACTATGAGAGTCGTCCCCTGCATTCCTACTGTCCCGGTGGTTCTGGCATCCAGACTTCCCTCTTCCCTCCGGGTCTACAGACGGCTAGCCCAATTGTTTGGTGAATTTTTAATATTTCTCTCTTGTGACCCGGCTGCATTCGGGGCTAGATGGACATCAGGCCTGACCTACGGCTAGGGACCGATTCGGGAGCGAAGGCAGCTCTCATTCGCACTCCCAGAAGTGGAACTTAAACTCCCTGTCGCATGGTGGTTCCATAGGTGACGGGAGGAGCATATGCAGGGTAGGACCTCCGGGGTTCCGAATTCGACCCAGAGAGCTCCAGAGAGCTGGAGCTGCCGGTGCTCCGAGCTCGGAACCAGCCCACCCCGAAGTTTCCCGTCGTTCCGCCAACCTCTGATCTCTTCGTGGAGAATAAAGCGAACCGCCTGGGTTGCGACGGGCCCTTCTCAGTGCTCAGGCATCCCGGTGAAGCGAGAGGTCCGAGTTCAGGCGATCCCTTTCCCACGAGCTTCCGGGACCTGGGGACATCCACGAAAGCTCCAGCGCACGAGCACGGTTTCCTCAAACAAAGGTCATGGGAAAAGGCCGCAGTGCGCTGGAGCCAGGAATTCTCCGGCGAGAAATTCAGACTTGGGGGCGAGGCGGCCCTGCGTCTCTTCCGCGTTTCTTGCGAAGTCCATGGATAAAGAGAGCGGAGCCACCCTCCGGCCTGCCATGGAGCATCCCGATATGCTGGTGGGCGGTGCCTTTCCCGAACAGTGGAGAAAGAAAAGAAGAGAAGGTAGAGGAGGAGGAAAAAGGGAGGAAGAAAAGCAAGGGAAAGGGAAGCGAAGGGCAGGACGAATTGAGTCCTCTTCCTTCTACTCCTACATTTCTTCTCCATTCTTCAATTCCTCCTCCTCCTCCTTCCTACTCCTCTGAGGTGATGGGAAGGACGAATCCCTTAGGGACTGAAACCTTTCGAAGACAGCCAACCTCTTCCTATCACTGCGCACGGGAGTGTGTTGGGGAAGCAGAAATCCACGAGCTGGTCACCGGAGGGGAAAAGCCCTCTTTCCCAGAAGGAAACACTCGCGCCTCATCTCTTGCTTCTGTGGCAGGGACTGCAACCTTAGCTGAGGACCACAAGGGATGTCGCGTCCTTCGGGGTTTTTAGCGCTGCTTCCAATGCCGGACCTGCAGCAACCTCAGCTGTAACTCCACCCCTCCCCAATATCGGCAGACTCTGCAGCCATGCCTCAGCGTGCTGTCACCAAGTCTCTTTCAGGTTGATCTTGTGCCAAGCAGAGTCCCAGACAGCTACTCGCAGGAGGACTTCGATCAAGGTCTCCGCCTCGTTGGGTGATGGAAAAATAAAAGGAGGAATCAGCGAGTAAACGCGGGAGAAGGGTGCTCAGAAGTAGCAGATCTCGGAAGAGCGAAGGACAGACTGAGAGGCTCCAGTTTTAGTCTTTTGCATCTCGCATTGAGGCTGCAACCGCAGCTTCCCATCTCACCCAGGTTCCTGTCCATGGTCTGATCCAGGAAATGGACCGGAAATTCTCACGAAGCGGAGGACAATACCGAATGCCGTCCTTTGGAGGCACGCGCTCTTGGCTCGGCAACCGGGCAGTTCAGCGGCGGAAGCGTCAGTTCTCCCGAGTGGACGGACGCGTCCACCCACCCACATCTGAGCGCACTTTGCTCAGGAGACGATGGAAGGTACTCTTCTCCGCGGGGAAGAGGTAAGTGGGAAAACTACCATCTCCGCCCACCTTTCCACACAAGGAGAGCCTCTGTGCCTCTGTCTCCACCCATCCTCCTCCCACGCTCGCACCGTCATGACGCGGCGAGATTCGCGTGCTCCTCCATTCCTCTAGCGGCGGAACTGCAGAACCAAAGTATTCGATAGAAGCCCTGCAGATAGCGGATGCGCCATCCCGTTCGAAGGACGGACGAGGGTTCTCGTGGCTTTGAGAAGAAGCGCTACCCAAGCGGGCGCAGCCGCAGGGGTTCTCGAGGACACGCCGGACCCACTTAGAGGAGAGCAGCGCGCAGGGAAGGTTCCTGCCTGTCGTCTCGGTTCTGGTCGCCTTACCCAGCGGCGAAGACCTTACCTCCCTCCCTTCGTCGTCTTTCGGCCCGAATTTGCCTGTAAATTCCCTTGGACCGCACGGCTGCCGCTGATCTCCTCAGCCTCGCCGGATAGTGGTGGCCTCCGCCGGTGCACGACAGCACAGATCAGAGCGGAATGGTTCGCCGGTGGTGAGGACGGATGCTGCAGCGTCTGTCCTGCGGAGGTTCCAGCCGCCTCCGGCGTACCTCGCGCGATTGCCGAATCCCCAAACGCGGGGCGGAGGGAGGCTGCTTCACGGCGTCCTTGGGTGCCACCGGAGGATCCCTCGGCGGTTGCCCACGACAGGCGGGGAAGCGGTTCGTCCGCAAAGCACGTGGATGAGAGCGTGTTCCGGTGGCGAATCCCTTGTTCCCTTGGGAAAAAGGGCGGAGGGGGAGGAAGGTCCGGTGCACGCCAGAAGCGATCCACTTCCTCCGGGGACTGCCCTCGGGGAAACGGGAAGCGTGCCCTCGGAGTTCTCTCGAAAGGAGGGAACGAGAAGTGGATCCCTCTACCCCCCTGTGGGAGAGAATCAGGAAGTGGATTCCCTCCCGAGAGCGAGGAATGAACTCCTTCCTCCTTCCTGAATTCATAGGGTGGTCCTGGAGATGATTTGAAGGGCTGCTGCACGGGCCCCCTGCTGGTGTGGGCAGAGCTTCACTCGGGAAAGCGCTCTTCGAGTGATCTCGTGAAGAGCGTGACGGTCATCGCAGGCCGTCGGGAGTTCCCGATGGCTCTGTGCGAGCTAAACGCACTGACGTCTCTCCAGGCACTCGCGGCGACACTGGGAAGCCGGATACCGCCTCGGGCTGCCCATCCACGGTCAGGGATGTCCCCCGTGGCACCCGAGTCCCTCCGCGCTCCTCGTCGCCTCGCCGCAATCCTCAGAGAGGCTCGCACGGAGAGACTTTTGCAGAGTCGCGCCAGACGTACATGCCCCCCTCCGGCAAGATACGAACCTCCCAACTTCGTCTTCCTCCCCTGTAGAGGGACCGAAGCGAGCGGCCGCTCATCTCACCGGACCAGGATAAGGGGGAGCTCGCTCCGACATTCCTTCAGGCACCTCGATGCGCGGGACGAGGGCGCCCTACTGCGGGCATCCGACCCCTCCAGTGGCAAGGCGTTCGGCGATCCCGCGACGATTCTCTTGCCTCCGGGTACTTCGCGTGGCAGCTTTCCCGAAAAATCCTCACTCACACTCCTTCTCCTCGACCGCGGATCGCCGTCCGCCTCGAGAACTGCCGACTGGAAGCGGAGGAACGCGAGGCGACGAGGAAGGGGAAAGCGCACGTCTCCCGCACCTCGCGCGCTCGCTTACAGATGGTGCCCGCGTCGGCCGAGCTGCCTCCCCCTCTAACTCCCCGGATGATCAAATTGATCTCTGCCCATTGAATTACTAAGGAATCCGGCGCTGGGAGGCCGCGCGCGTGATTTCCCCGCCGAGAGAGGCGAGGGAGGGACGCCGGCCCCCTGCATTTCGTTTCGCTCCTTCCTGCGCCCGCCCAGCAGACGAGCAATATGGCGGCGGGGCCTGTCGCCGCCTGATGTATCCCGTCCGGTGTGGACTTTTCCCTTTCTTTCCGGGGAAACGTGCGCGCCCGCTACTCTACTGTTTGTCCTCCCGCGTCCGCGAACCCCCTCCGTGCTCTTCCCGATCCCCCTGCCGCGGACGGGACTCGACGCTCGGCAGCGTCCACCCCTACCCCCCTTTCCTCCTGGCCGGCGCAGGTTTCTCCCTGCCAAGAGACACGCTCGCACCGACCCGGGACTCCTCGGCTTTCTCTCGGCTGCGCGCGGTTCCGACCCTCTGCGAGCCGGGGCTAAATGCCTCCCCCCCTCTCCCCTTTCCCTCCGCTTCCCAGCCATTTGCTACGCTGATGGATGGGCGACCTCTCGTTTCCAGGCAGCCGACAGCTGCTGGTCCCTTCGCAAAATCCTTTGCTGACATCGCACCATCAAAGACGTCGCCATGCCGTCTTTCCCGGTGAGCCCTGAGTGAGGTTCCTTGAGGGAAAAAAGATGCCCACGAGATCCATAATTGGCTTCCGTCTTAATGATTGATTCCCTCTGTGTTCCCGTTTTTTATTTTCATCCACACCACGCTCATGATTCATCAGGATCATGATGCTGAATCATTGCTGTGATTCTTGTCATCAACATCCTCCTTATCGCCGCTGCAAAAGTAGCAACAACAATAGTTTGTCTTTTATTGTTGTTGTTATCAATTTTTTCCTGATGATCATTGTTATTGTTGACATTGTCATCATTTCTATTGTCACGATGCTTATGCTTTTCACTGTTACCACCGCTGTAAGTGTGGTTACCGTCGGCATGCGTGGCGCTATCGCTGCCACTATATTATCGTAATTATCACTGTAGTTATCATCCTCTCCATCGTCGTCACCATCATAGCTGCCATCATTATTATTACAACCGTCACTATTACTACCGTAGTCATTGTTGCAGTTATTTTTGTTGCCTAAATTATTATTCTTCGTGTTATTATCGTCATTGCTGCTGCTGTTGCCATGGTTTTTATCTTCGCTATCATGCGTGAGCTCATCATAACTTTTCTTGCCGTGATTGTCGTCATCGTCGTCGTCACCGTTCCTTTGACGACGGTGGCGGCGACGGTCTTTTCCATCCTCCTCTCCCATCCAGAGCGCTCGCTTGTCCTTGCACCGTTGGCGCAACTCTGAGCCAACAGTGCAAGGAGAAGCGAGTCCGCGGAGTTGCGTCGAGCGACCGTCTGAGCGAAAGCGAGAGCGATCCGCTCTCGTTTCAGCTGCGGAGCCCGCAGGCCACGGACGGGTCGGCGGCTTCTAGCGCGAGAAGCTCGCAAAGAGGTTCCTTTCCCCCCCCCCCCCCCCGGATCGAGGCGCGCGGGCGCGCGCGCGATCCAGAGATCCGCAGCCGTCGGTCGTCGCGTTGCCGCGCGACATTCCGCTGACCTTGCAGCGGTGTTTCGCTCGTCGCTGCGCCGGTCCGGCGCGCGCGCCGTCTCATTCGCGATCGGGATCACCGCTCGCCTCGCCCCCCGCCGCCGGGGTTGCCGGGTAACCCGCTGCCGGCACCCCTTCCCCCGACCCCTCGTTCTCCTTCGCGTGCCCTGCCTCCTCGACAAGGCTGGGAAGAGGTGCAGGTGGGGAGGCAGAGGGGAAGGAGGGGGGAGACGGGGAGCATCGCGCCCAACCCTGCGTGGCAGTCGCCCTCTCCGCCGCCACCGTTGGTCCGGATGGCAGGATCGAGCGAATCACCTATCAGGTGGATGGCGGATGGCCTTGCGCGGAATCCAGGTTTGACGACCTGCGCTTTGCCCGAGACGGCGAAGTTTTCCCTCCTCTCCTCGCCGCAGCTTCTCCAGGGTGGCGGCTTTCCCGACGACACCGACATAGTGCCCTGTGCTCACGCTCCGGAGTTGTGCACGGTACTTCGCTGCAGCTTCGTTTCCATGGACCCGGCCTCGCGCGCCTTCGAGGCGTTTGCTCGTCTTCTGCGGTCTCATTTCCTGATGCTTCCAACCGTCGGCTCTCCGGAGTGCTGCTGCGGTCTCCGCTCGCGTGCTGTGCCAAGCGTCGCGGATTCGAATCCCGACCGGGAAGGACCAACGCCGAGAAATCGGTGCGTTTCGAGTCCCTCCCGCAAGATGACGCTGGTTGGTCTATTCCGGTGAGACGGCACTGGCTGACACCCCGTCACACCGGGGCATTTATTTATAAAATAAACATGCACGTCTGTGGCAGAACGTTTGATCTTGCCACGTTACTTATACAAGCTACAAGAAGGAACCTGCCGGGAACTGGCACGCAGGACAGCGGGGTTCGCCTAGGCAGCACAGGAGAAGGGAAGACAAACAAAAAGAGCAAAAGTAAAACAAAAAACACACAGTCAAAAAAATGGGGGGTTCGGGAAGGGATCGCCGGGTGCTGGAGGGCGTCCTCTGCATCCTTGAAAGGGTGCCCGCAAGTTCCTATTTTATGGCTCCCAGATGAGGCTATCTTGACGCTGACCTCATGAAGAGGACAGAAAAATAATATGGCGTCCCTGTCGTTCTAGTCTCCTCTGGCGTTGCTCCATGCAGTCACGATTCCTCATGGGCAGCGCAATGCTGCTGGGGATGCGACCTGCCGGCGTGAGGGTGTCGCGCAGGAAGAGGCGCTTCAAAACGTCTCTGGTGTTGCCGTCGGGTTTCTAAGGGTCGCAGCAAAGCGTCGGGAGGCCAGAGAGCAACACAGTCTACTAGGAGGTGATTCTTGAGGCGATATTCTCGCTCCCTGCACCTTGCATAGTGCGCGTCCACACCTCCCCCGTGTCCACTGCCGGTGAGCGTTGCACGGGAGTTCCCAGTGCATCATCATGAACGCCAGCTCCTGCCACTTTAAGGGGAAGGTGTGGGTGTTCGTGAGCACAAGGAACCACTTCAGGTCTTCCTCTTCAATATCCAGTAGCATGCTCGAGAACAAAAGTCCGTGAAGTCGAGCACTCGGGGTCGCAGCGTCGGTAACCTGTCCCGTCGTCCATTGGTCCTGTGCTTTTCTCCTTCCGGAGGTTTTCACAGTAAGCTCCCACCTAGCCGTCAGACTGCTGCCCATGTGTTCCCTTAGGGAAGGCAGAGCGGAGGCGAGGGAGATTCCGTTTGCCCACGCACTCTTCAAGGAATCTTCCAGGATCCTCCGTAGTGTGATGTTATTGCGCGCGTACAGGGAACATCGCACCTGTTCTGCATTTGTCACCTAGATCCTCGCCCACTTGCGGCACTGGTGAAAGCCAGCAACTCTCCGAATGCTCCTATTGGCTGGCCCCTGGGATTAGAAGTGGACTCTCCGGGGTCCTTCCAGGCTCGTGCCTGCCTCGCTGTGGTCAGACCCACGCGATCCTAGCTGGGTGTCGGGACACGCAGCATGCACGGCGCCCGGCTTCCTCCCCATGCAGGACACCGAAACTCGGAAGCCGCGAAGCAGACACCCGGAGGCGGTGCCATAGAGCGGAATACAACCCTGCCGGCCGTTACCCGCGTCAGGCGCATCCGCCCAAAGAACTTTCTCCCGCCTTCTTCCCGCCGAACTGACGCCACCGTGGAAGCTCTTAAGGAGATCCAAGCGGGATCCTCCTTGCTGCTCTCTCTTCGTGCCCCCTGACCGTCCCTTCCTGTGGGTAGATGACAGAGGCTGATCGCGGCGTGGGCAAGCCCATTCAAGGTCAAAGCTCTTGGCGAAATTTGGTCCCCTCAACTGGGGAGCGCCGCCCTGAGGTGCGGCGACTCTCCTCCCTGCCTCTCCGAGCGCAGGAGAAGATTTAAGAAACGGCCCCTCTCCCGGGCTCCGTCGGGCTGGTCCCTTCCGGCAAACCTTCCGGCGTGAGCGGCAGCCATGAGGGACCCGCCCCCTCCTCCAAATCACCTCCTCCTCCTCATCCGCAGCGAGAGAGACCCTGCCCCACAGAGGAGGTCAGGCTAGAGAGACTCGCTCGTCAATCTGCGTCCCTTCCCGTCTTTCTCAGCCTCCGCAGCAGATGGCGTTCGACGGGGGCGAGCAGCTCTCTCCCCTCCCCCTCCTTCGCGTGAGCTGGGTCGAGTCGCCGCGCTCGGCGCACGCGCAGATATGGAGGACCCGCCCAGTCGGGTCGTCGCCAGGGAACTTGGAGCAGGCGGGAAGGTTGCCAAGGCTACTGCTCCCCACAGGTGCTGACCACGCTCTGGAAGCATTTCCGGATCGTCTCCGCAAACCCTCAAAGGAAACCAGGACCACCGCAGGTGGTCCTGGTTTCCTATGAGGCTGAGAAGGCCTTGGGTTGGTCATACCAGATCGGCGCAGACGATCTGGACGGCGCGCACGCATCGCTGAGCTTCGGTGGTCCGGAAGCTGCCCTGTTTCCGAGTCGCCTGTCCATTCGGCGCATTGCGCATCTCCACCCCCCGCATCGGTGGCGCAGCTCAGCCGGTCCTGACCAGCATCCTTTAGCTACGTGGAATTCCTTCGGGTCTGCAGGTCTGAAGACGACGGACTGGGCGCCCTGAACCGCGCGTGACGACACGCATCGCGCGCGCGCAGCCTCTTCCCAGCGGAGCGAGGAAGCTGCCTCCCTCTGCTTCCCTCTCCAAGGAAAGGGTCAAACGACCCCTCCCCCCCCCTTTCCCCATCTTGCAGCAGGCTGGCATCTTCCCGCGCGGATCGCATCCTTCCTCCCGCGACACTCGAAGGAAGGAAAGTGGAGTCTCCGTCTGAAGAGATTCGCATACGGATCGTTGCCGTCTGCTGCGCTGCACCTCCCTCGGATTCCGCTAGGCAGCTCGCCTTTCGAGGAGTCTCCGCAGCCCACCCATAGTACTGAAAAACCGCTCGGCTTCTTAGGGGACAGGAAGCTCTTTCAGCACTGTCCACGTCCAACCCAGGGTGCGTGGAACTCTCCTCAATTTATAAGGGGTGACCCCGTAGGGACCACCCTACGAATCCAGCAAGGCTCCAGGGCAAGGAGTCCGTTCCTCTTGCTCTTCGTTGGAAATCCGAAGACAACCCCTTCATCCTTATTCTTCCTGGTGTAGACCTCCCGGAGGGGACCACGCATCATTTCTTATCCGGAGGGACCCCCAGGAAAAGATCCGCTCCTGGTTTCCTCCTCTGGAGAGAACCCCGAAGAGACGCTTCGAGATTTCTCTGAAGGATCCACTCCCCGAAAGGAGCAGCGCACTTCTTGATACTCTGGGGAGATGTCCATCCACCATCTCCATGGTATGAGATGGAGGGCCACCCCCACAGAGGGAAGGGCGACTCCACTTTCACAGCACCAGAGGGGAGAGGCCGAAGGGAACCTGCCCCTTGCTTCCTGGAGGGTTCAACTTCCACTCCCGGCCAGTCAACGAGGGCGTCCGACATCCACCACTGCCGCACCCGAAGAGGCCAACCAGCGTCATCTTGCAAGCAGGGACTCGAAACCAACAATGATCCGAGAGGAGGATATTGGCTTCCCGAAGTCGGCAGAAACCGACCTCGAGCGCCGTCCTCGGGCATGCTCTAGCGCCGTGCTGCTGCTTCTCGCCAAGGATCGTTCGTCGGGCACATCTCTTTTCTGACTTTCTCGCTCCTTCACGAAGGGGTAGCAATGAGTCCCCATTCTGTAGCTTGGAGAAACGTCCCAAAGCTGTTGGACTTCTTGCACGCTTGGGCGGCTAATCTCACGAGTCGTGTCCCACCTCCTTCGCGCATACCAATAGTCCACCTCCTGCGATTCCGTTTTTTGTTTACGCTTTTTTTTTGCTTCTCCCTTTGTTTGAGATTTGCACTGTCTTTCATTCAGAAGGTGCCAGAAATTGGGACCACTCTCTGCAAGAAGATTACCAGTGCGTTCTCTCAATGTTCTCTGAACTCTGGCCTTCCGCTGCATCCTTGGCTGCAGTGATGGTAAAGTGCGGTCGCCTTGCAAGTTGCAGCAGCGCCTCTGTCGCATTCACGGGGAAATGGTCCGCACTCTCTCAATGCTCAGAGAGTGTGGGTGGTGGTTTTGCACGCGTCGGAGGCTTTGTGATTACGGTGGTCTCCGCGCGTTGTACCGAATGGCATGGGTTCGAATAGTGCGAAAGAAAGCGACGCAGTGCGTGCGTCATGGGTTCGAGTTACTTCCGCGAGATGACTCTGGTTGGCCTACATTCATTCGGGTGCGGCGGCACTGGTAACTGTTCGAACCGGATGCCTCCGATGAAGATCGGGACAAATGGGAGTCGACCTCCTGGTCCTTCCAGTAATCAAGGAGTGTAGAGTTCCCGCTCCGGTTGTGGGAAGGGGCGGACGCCTCAATGTGGGGACCTCCCGCGTCGCACCGATGGTATAGGTGTGTCTCCGTCTCTCCAGATATTGGAGGAGCGGACCCCCCAGTGTGGGGACCCTCCGCGTCGTACTGATGGAATAGGTGTGTCACCACCTCTCCAGAGAGTGCGAAGAAGCGTGCCGCTCCCTTCGGGGAAGCAGCGCCCTTCTGAGAAAATTAGGAAGCGTCCCTGCGGAGTTCTCTCTAGAAGAGTAAACAGGAGCGGTTCCCTTGAGGGTTCCCTCCAGAGAAGGAAAAATGAAGCGGACCCTTCCGAGGATCCCTTCCGAGATTCATAGGGCGGATCTCTCTCGGGTCACCTCCTATCTTGAGGAATTACACGCACCCTCGGCTGGCATGGAACGGTGTTTAAAGAGATGCATGGGAGACGCGACGGCTCTTGAGGTACTTAATGAACCAAAGAACAGAAAACCCGGAAAAAAAAAAAAGCTGATAGGAAAACAGCAAAGGCAGAAAAAGAACTCAAAAGATGTCCATTGTCCTGCCATTCCACTTCATGGAACACGCAGAAACCTCTTACCTTTAGATGCTTCTGCTGGGAAGCCGAAGAAACGTGGACGCTTTCATTTTACTTTTCCCTACGGTCCTGAGCACGCAGCAAGCACGTTGTTACGTTGTGAGGCCACCTCCCTCCATCTGTGGCTGAACTCGCCAGCACTCTGCTGAAGCCAGAGTCGCACCACATCCATCCTCCAGGAATTTCAGCGCTTCTGACTGAGGTCACGATCACGAAATTGATGGAAATTTCGACCGAGGAGTGGGATGCGAGAATGCCAGATCACTACTCAACTGTTGGTGCTGGACTGCGGGTCAACTAGGAATTTGCTTGGATCCTTCCGGTCTCCGGGAACAGGGAACCGATTCAAGGTCTTTTTCAGACCATCTGGACCTTGAAATGAGCTTCAGGTGCCAATAGTATCAGGGGGTTCTCAAAGGGGAAACAGCATTTCCAAGAACGATGGGTGGTATCGGGATACTGGGAAACACGGGGCGAAGCAAAGACGATGAGCAAAGATGATGGATAGTCTCCAGCTGGATGCGTCCGACTCGAAGCCGCTGTGCAGGAAACTGCGGTCCTCGACAACCCCGAGGGTTGCCGAGGATCTCAGTTTATATCCTTGAGATCTCGCTTTATATCCTTCAGATATCCGCTTATATCCCTCGAATATCCTTGAGATAAAAAGGGAAAAAAAAAACAATTCTCTGTTGTGAACCTGTTGAGCAAATGAAAAGCAGGCAAGTAATCCAAAGCAGGTTCAACAGACCTCGGCCATCCACGTGGCACTACCCTCAGTAATCATCCATGCAGCATGCTCTGGTTGGACCTGACCTGACAAGGGTAAACCTGACCTACGCGGTTCCCGCCCGCTTTCTGGCTTACAGTTTCGAGGTGAGGTGACCAAACGCCGACATTCCTGTCGCGGAAGAGGATGTTGAGCGTCTTCGCTTCCTCCTGTCCGCTCGTTTGCTAACGTGCGGCTCTGCTCGAGAAGAAGAAATCCTTCGCTCCGCCCATCAGTTCGTCTGGCAGGTCTTTGAATGGTGAAGATCTTGGGATGGTGCGGAATTGCCGCCTCCGCTACCAGGCGTCGCTGAAGGCGTGATCCCAAGGCAACGCCGCATCTCCAAAGGGAAAACACGACGATGGCAGCACGCCACCGAGGAATGGAGAGCCGGCGTCTCGGAACATGTCGCCCTGTGAGCAGGGACTCCACCTGGCTCGGTAGGGGCAGATGTCGACCTCTTGCGGGGTTACACTGGGCGGAAGCCCGTCTTTTTCCCCTGTCGAGGGATGCGGAGCTGACAAAGGCAGTGGCCGTGCATTTCGCTAGACCAGAAGAGAGAAGCTGACACCCCCGCTGCGGCGCACGAGTGATGATGGCGGGACGGCAAGGACAGCAGAGGGCTCTTCCCTAACAGCAGTGACGAGTTCCTCAGGATGGGATGGGACTCCCTGGAAACGCCTTCTGGACTTGGTCGCCAAGCGGCTACATGTGTGTACACTCTTCTTCGTTTGAAAAAAGTCTTCAGCATCTGCTTGCCAATTAAGTCTAAGGGAAATGCCGCGCCTCCGGGCCATAGTTCTGGGAATGAGAAGGTGGTGGTCAATGCCGGATTAAGCGCCTTGTCTGCTTCTCTTTCATGAGTTCTTCTGCGGTTGTAGTAGCTCTGTCAACAGGGGATGAAGCTGCTCGCTCCGCTGCGTCGTCCTCACACTTATCACTACGACGCGGTAGGTGGCAGCTGGGCGGATCTTCCGGAAGCCCACCCAAAGCAATTGCAGGGGAACTCCCGAGTCTGGATGGCAGTAGTGCCTCTAGTTCCGAGGAAGGACTCCGTGGTAAAGGTTTTGGCAGAGGCACCAGCATCCCGGCTGCATTTTCAACATGGTTATCACCCTGGAGCGCGACTGAGGTTTCCATGACCGCCATCCTCGCTGCCAGACAGAGCGAGCCTCCCTCGATAAAGGGGGCCGCGTTTCCCGAGGCATCAGGAGGCGGCAGGGATCACAGAGGTCTCTGGCAGCAGTTCAGCGGGTGCACCCGTCAGCCGCTGCGGTCTCCTCAGATTTTCCCTGTTGATTCATCCTCTTTAACCTTGGCGCTCGTTGGCCTCGCGCAGCTCTTTCTCCTCCTCCTCCTCCTACGTGGCAAGGCAACCGAGGTGGCCGCTTGCACGCCCGACAGCCTCGCGGGTCGCGTCCCGGTTCCTTTTACCCAGCAGCGAGAGATCTGGGAAGGAGCTGCAAACCCTCCGCACGGAACTCGGAAAGAAGCCTACAACTCCAGGAGGCACCCAGAAATGAATTGGATGGGAGTTTCCTTCTAAATGTTCGGATCTCTTGAGTGTTTCTGAGCTCAATTACTATCGCTCTTAGGCAGGCTAAGTCATTCTTCTTAGTTCAAGAGAGGAATCCGCCTTACTCTAATCATTAGTAGATGTAGTAGTAGGAAGATACACATTGCAGCTGCTGCAAATTTTCCACAACTGTGTTAGTAATCTCTAAATTAGAACACTATTCAAAGCACCTACAAAAAGACAACCCGACCGAATCGAACGGACAGGCACACACAGCACCTGACCAAACCTACATCATCGAGGCACACCCAATTTAGCCTATGCGCTTAATCTACTTAATTTATCCTATCTCAATTAATCTATCTCAACTACCCACACCTACATCACCTAACATAACCTCTAACCTTATTCACTGGAACTCACCTACCTCACCAAACTGAGGGGATTCCGTTTCCATACA
Organism: Raillietiella orientalis; assembly: GCA_036172245.1. Classification (NCBI taxonomy): domain Eukaryota; kingdom Metazoa; phylum Arthropoda; class Ichthyostraca; order Raillietiellida; family Raillietiellidae; genus Raillietiella; species Raillietiella orientalis. The sequence goes on along the minus strand of JAYWIR010000032.1, from coordinate 1,744,680 downwards.
TTGAGTCATAGCCTGATTTTGTATTGCTTTAGCTCTGGAGACTTGTGAAGACACTCACCTTTGTGATTCATTCTCAAAAATCTATTCTTTAAAACGAATTCCCCATTACTTAGCTTCCCTTTCAAAATAACCTTCGATTTGCTGCTCTTTCTTTTTCGACAACGACTGCGCTCCAGAAGGTACTCTCGGCTGAAGTCCAATGTAGAAAACTCTGTCCAATGTATAAAACTACAAGCGAAATCGATCAGCGTGTCGAAAGTGAGGGTTAACGACGGAAAACAACAGTTAGTTGGTTGATAGTGGCTTCCTGTCATGGCAATGAATCTGGCGACGATCCTGACCACCCATCAACGCATTCAGGGGCGGGATAAGAAGAGGAAATCGTTTTTACTTGCTGCGAAAAAGGGTATGTGTTTGTGGCTGTACTGTACGTGCAGTTCGAGGAATACGAAATGTGTGCCGCGAGGATGCAGTTCCAGTAGTCCTCTCCATCCTTCGGCGCGTCCCTTCAGGCTCTCGGAAGAGCAAAGAAGCTTCCCTCTGTCCGAACCTGCTGCATTCAATGCCGTTTCTAATTACGACCGCCCGCCGGTGTTTGATTGCACTTATCGTCCCAACGCTCCTCCTCAAGGACTCTTAATTGCGGAGGCACCTAAAGACCATCTTCGGGTCTGCGAGGTCTTCACCGCAAAGGCCTCCTCTTTTCCTGCGTGAGATGCACCGCCGCCAGTCAGGCGAGAGGAACGCGCCGTGTGGAGTGGGGAGACCTCCCTGTGGAGAACGCGGCGAGGGACTGGACGGCGGCTTCGGTCCGGAACCCCAGGGGCTGCTTTCCCCCTCTCCCTGGGTGAAGGAGGTGGCGCTCTCGAGGCGAAAAAGGGAGCAGTGGGATCCGAGGCAGCTAGTGCCTCTCCTCCGGGGCTGCTGAGCCACAGATTGGCGCACTCTGCACGCGAGAGAACCCTCGTGAGCGGGAGGGACGCTCTGCCAGACTCGTATTCCCGAAGAGGAAATTCCTCGGCGACGGTCCGTGTGCGGGAGGCGAGGTCCGTGTTTCGTCGCCGGAAGGGACAACGTGCAAACAGATAAAAATAATTTCCGTAGCTGGGGGGGGTCACTCTCCGTCACTAGGGGAACTGCCCCGGACGAAAGTATCTTCCCGACTCCGGAGCGACCCCGGAGGAAATTGCTCCAGCACGTGGCCGCGGGCGGAGTGCAAGCTGGCTACTGCGGAGGACACGCGTCCCCTGCCTGTTCTTGGAAGAACGGCATCAGCTGGTTCTCGGGGCGACTCCGTCCGCCGTGGAGCCAACACGGGGCAAACGGGACTCTGCGCTCCAGTAGCTGGTGAGTATTGGGTTGCTGCCGCACCGTGTACCGTCAGGGGGTGGCATTGGCGCCTGTTTCCCCGGGAATTATTAGCGAGGACAGGGCATGACCCCGTGCGGAAGAATTAGGAGGAAAGCTTCCCTCCGAGTGGGTCAGTCCGAGAGGCTTGGGGTCATCCATCATCATCCTGCTGGCTGGCGACTGCCATTGTTTTCTCATGAAAATAACAGAGGGGATGTGGGGAAGTGAAGAAAGAGGGAGAGCTGCTTCATCGTCTGAAGCGCAGTACGGCACTTGTGATTCCCCTAGGAGGGACTCCCGAAACCGAAGAGAGGAACGAACGTCTTTCAGGTCCGTCAAAAGCGCGGGAGGACTGACTACCCGAAAAGTCCAAGGACGCACTCGGAAGAGTAAAAATAGACCTTCAGAGAGGCGATGGAGGTGCCCCACGGCGCCGATGCTCTGTCTCCCTGAGCGGCAGTCTTGGATAGGCTCTTCCTTGGAGAAAGATGAGCTGCTCGGTGGAGGCGAGGAGACCGGCGGCAAAGAGCTGCCAGCAAGGGGGAGGGGGGAAATCGGACGCCAATCAAAAACATGAAAAATAAAAGTCAAGCATCAACAGAAGACAATGGCACGTCGCAGCAGCCCGTGAACCCTTTGCCTGGATGCTAAAGACTGGAAGACCCCAGAGCTGCTGCCGGTTGGGGACCTGGCGAGGGATCTCTAGCTTCCAGGGACCCAAAAGACCGGTTTGCCCGCCACAGAATGGCCGGACTGAGGTCAAAAGGACTCTGATCGGGAGGAGGGGGTGGCGCAGACGCAGGAGGGCGGAAGCAGAAGAGACGACCATTGATAGTTTTTCCCTCGCTGCTGGTGGGGAGCAGCAGAGGAGGAAAGAGGGAGTCGCCTCCTGCAAGAAGGGCAACGAGGAATGAGCTGTTATCTATGGAGGCGGAATAAATGATCCCTGGGGGAAATTCCTGGAAAAAAACTCAAGAGGAGAGATGTAAGAGGATGGCGAGCTGCCAGTTTCTCGGGGACAGCGGCAGAGACCCACGCGCGGGGCTGGAAGGAGCGACAGTGGAGCAGTGAGGATGGTAGCGATGAAGATGGTGGAGATGATGGTGGTCGCCGTGGCAATGGTGTGGATACTGCTGGTGGCAGTGCTGGCGGCCGAGCGCAGAACGGAACCGATCCTCTTCTCCTACCCACGCAGACTTTTTCCGGATCCCTGCTGCACGTCATCTCGTCACCTCTCAGATTGCCGCGATCTTCCTCTTCCGTCCTGCAGTCGTCTGGGTTCACGCCTTCTTAGTGTACAAGACAAGGGTGCCTCTGGACCCTTCGCCTTCGAGTTCTCTTCTGTCTTGCAAAAGAGACCTCGAAGGAGCCGACCGGAAGCGTGGGGGTGTGGAAAGAAGGGAGGTGGTCGTCCCGCACAGTGCGACGCGGAGGAGAAGACAAAACGCTGCAGACTACGAGATCATCAAGGGGGGATCCAGTCCTCCTCCAGAGATATTCCAGGATGTAGCTCCCTAGCGACAAGAGGAGCTCGGATTTCTGCATTCCTGGACTCTCTGTCCCTACGGGAATCGATTCCAGAATGACACATGAAAAAGGAACCATTTCGTATCCTTATCCTTCCGGAACTGTTGCTTGTGGTCGAGGACTTCCAGCTGCTCGGCAGACAGTGATTCTGGCTCTGATGCTGATGGTAGCGGAGCTGCTCGTGATCATGTTGAAGGTGGTGCTTGGTAGGAACGCCCACGATCTTCCGCCGCAGGTAATGAGGGAGGTGGGAAACGGGGAAGATGAACGAGAGATCTCAACCAGGGTCATTTCTTCTCAATGGCGGTGCACCATCCCTTTCGTTCATCTGCCTCTGCCTCTTTTTCTATAGCCCTCCACCATCTCCACGGAATTGTCTCCTGAGAGGCGTGATGCCGCGGTTTCCGGGATTCCTCCGCAAATGCCTACTCTTCGGTGATCGAGGCGTTTCCAGGGAGGCATTCGCATCCCATCCTGAGGGGCATCCAAGGAAAGAGCCCGCTACTGCCTTTGCCATCCCGCCATCATCTCCTCCCTCCCGTCGCAGCATGAGCTTCCCTCCTCTGGTCCAGCGAGACGAACGGCAGCTCCCTTCGTACGCTCCGCATGGACAGGACGGGATCAGAGGTCCCTTTGTTAAAGAGAGGTTCCCAGCTCGACTCCGAAAAGAGGTCGACATCCACTCCTGCAGCTGCGGGCGAGAGTCCCTGCCCTTAGGCGTCTCGACAGGCGACTCTGAGACTCCGGCTCTTCCATCGTCGTCGGACACTCCGCGTAGCCGGCTCGGTGGCACCAAAACGGGCCGTCCCAGATGTCTCTTTGGCATGGTGTCAGCGTGCGCAGTCGAGGAGCCATCTCTGGGGGTGGATGGGTGGGAGAATGCAGTGTGAGGTACGGTCCAAACCTTTCTGCTTTCCAGCGTTGACACGTGCGTTTGGCTCAGCGCCAGCTCGAAGGCGGTGCCCAGCCGATACAAAATTCATGCCAGCTCCTCCTTCAGCCAACTCGTGGTTGGGTGCGGGGCGTGGCACCGCCGCACATCTTAAGTCACTGCTTGCGGCGTTCTCGCCTTAAGACCAAGATGCATGACCTAAGTCCAGAGCGGCAGGAAAGCGATCAGCAAGAGTTGGGATTTCTCGCTTAGAACCAGGCGATTCGTATCCGGGACTCCCTGCCCTGCTCCTTCCGGAGGCCCGGTTCCATCAGGAGACAGCTGAGCTCTGCTTTCCTTGAAATCTAGGAGATGGCGCTCGCGAAAGCCGCCGAGCAAGGAGGATCCGGATGCCGTCAGGCGGAGCTCCTCCTGCGCTCCGCCGCGGACCACACGCCTCTCTGAGAGCTCCGGCAGATCTCGCAGACCCGGGACCAAAGTCCTGGTTCCTGAGGGAACCAGGACTGAAGCTGCTCTGCTGCGCTCAAATTCAACGCGCAGCCATGCGGATCCTCATGACCTGTCCTTCAGCATGGTAGAGACATGGATCGGAATTGCCGACCTCAGCACTCATCTTCCAAGATGGATGCAACGGACTGAGAGTGCTCCTCCCTTCTCTTCCGGAAATCCCTGTCTCCAGCACACCCGCAAGGCCACCTCGTGCTGCTACGCGTTCGTGGCGACCCCATGATGGAAACGCCGAGCAAACCCAACGCCCGGTCTCTGGGCAACCACCTCCCAAGAAACCTCTCCACCTGCCTGCTGGCTGCGGAATCCCGCTTTCCGTGGTGTCCTCTGCAGAAGCCGGAACGGCGAACGGAGGCCACCTCACCAGCTGCGGGTCGCAGCCTTCCGCGTGCGCGAGCGAACGCCCACCGAACGCCTCCGCTCACCCGGTCTCTCCGGGGCGTTCGTTGTGGACGAGGAGCCCGCGGGAAGGGGTGGAGCAGAAGGGCGCGCCGTCCTGCCGTATCCGCATTGTCGCTCGCTCAAGAGCAGACCCGGGTGCCCGTGCGGAAAGGCGTTGCCTCGGAGACGGAGAGGAGGGGAAAGCAAACGAGGAGAATATAAAAAAAAAGGGACAGATGCAAAGCCTTCAGGGACAACGGCGGGAAGGGATCCCGGTTTGCTGCGGAACGTCCTTTGCGCCCCCTGAAGTATGTCGGCTGTAAGTAGTTCCCTCTTGCCTGCCTCCCCTCCCTCCCTTCCTGCCCCTGGAGGAAAATCTTTCGAGGAGCCGATGTCGGCATTCTCAACAAGGGAACGGGCGAACACAAGTGAACGGTGGAGCCACCGACGTGTCCTCGGCAGTCGCCGCTGGCTTTCGAGCACTCAGCGTCTCCAGAAAGGAGAAAGAATTGGGCGAGTGGAAGACGGGCCAGCTCTCCGACGCTGCGACCCCGAGTACATCGCCCCACGGACTCTCGCACTGGGGCGAGCTATTGGACGTTCCGGTGGAGCACCTGAAGTACTCAGGAACAACCGCACCCTCCCCCTGGAACGGCAGCAGTCGGCGCTGTTTTGACACCCGGGTACGCCGGGGCGTTTATCTGAAAACAAACAAACATGTGTAGGGAATCCCTCCCCCACCTGTTGTTAGACTGTATTGCCCTCTGGCCCCCCTGGGAACTCTTTGCTGCGGCCCTGGGAACCCCGGAGGCAACTCCAGAAACGCTTCTAAGCCCCTCTTCGTTCGCAACGCCCTTCGGCCAGCGGCCTCCCTTGCAGCCTTGTGCTGCTTACGCGGGATCGTCGCAACCTGGAGCAAAGCAACGGGAGGACCCAGCTACAAGGATGCCATCCATTTCACTGTCCAATTCATCAGGATGGCAAAGATATGGCCCCACCTGGAAGTCAGCATTCAGGAAGAGCTTGCCGGCATCCTAGAGAGGATGGACCGGAGTACCACCAGCGGGCAGTGATCCCTTCCCGAACCCCCCCAAAGTGTATTTACTTTTTATTTTTTTTATTTCCCCCCCCCCCCCTCTGCTGCCGTGGTGAGCCGCGCCGGTCTGCGTACCGGCGACTTGGCAGGCTTATTTTAAATTGGGCGTGGTTGGACCACTGTTCCAGTCGCAATTTGCTTTGTAATAAGTTTGTGAAAATAAACTCCCCGCCGCACCCAGGTGAGAATCGAGCACGCAGCCACCTCGCCTACGCATTCCCACAAGGAGATGAGGGAAGGACTGGATTTGTTTGCTTCTGCTGCAGTTGGGTTCAGTCCTTCCCTCTGGACCAATGATACCGGGGGTGTTGCATGAGGGATCCCAGTGCAGCATCAGTGTCGCACCGGTTCCTGCCACTCTAAGGGCAGCGTGGATGCACGACTGCCGCGGGCAGCAACAGATGTTCCGGGGGAGTGTTCAAAAGTTCGGCACAGAGGAGCAGTCCTTGGGGGGGGGAGAGTGCAGAGTCGGTGAACTGCCCCGTTGCCCGCCCACCAAGAGATTTCCTGTTGCACGCAACTTCGCGGATGAATCCCAGCCTCTACAGTAGGCAACTGACGTTTTCCTTCCTTAGGGAGCTGCGGCAAGGGGGGCGCTTCTCTCCCCAAATGGAAGGTTTTTCACGTGGTCACGCTGGGACGTTTATTCCATAAAAGAACAAACGAAGTGGGAACCCAGTTCCCAAGGAGACAGAAAGCTCTCCGGGAAGGATTGTTGATACTCAGGTCAGTCATTCAGGAGTCTGCTCTGGGAAGGGGGGGAAGGGACAGTAAATAAGAAAAAAAAGCGAAGGAGGATAGGGTCAGGGGGCCCTCCCTGGGATGGACTACCCTTTGCTTCCTAGAGCTGGAGCTGAATGTTGGCAATCTTCATTGCGACCACTTCACCGAGATGGAGACGCCTCTCAGCCTTGCTCCTTAGGCGGCTTCCAAGCTTGTGGCCACCCGCCGCTGCTCCCGAAACTCCAGCACATGGCTGGCAGCCACGGGGTCCGTCTGCTGACCACCACGTGCGAAGGATCTCTGCGGCAAGTCCTTGCTGGCGTCTTCCGGATGCAGCAGCGCTGACAACAGCCTCTGTCACAGTTCCTGGGGACCTCGCCAGTCGAATAGCAGATGCCTGGAACAGTTTGGGGATGCAGCTCCCCCCGAAAACAGGCGCCTGCGCTGAATGCACTGGAGTCCCTATGGCAGAAACAGCAGGGAATCCCGTTTCCACCGTGCAGATACCACACAGGAGAGGGACCACGAGTTCTTCGAGGGGGGCTACTGAGCTGGCTCCTGCACCGAACGAGTCCCTTCACCCGGAAACGAGGCGTGGCGGCGTCCGCCCACGAGTCCGTCTTGCAGCCATCGAGGAGTTTCTCGACTCCTGCAGTGATGCAGGAGAACTCCCACCCTGCCGTTGGCTGCTGTCACCGTTTGCCCTGAGGGCAGACAGTGCTGCGGCAAAGGGCGAGACGGCTATTCGGGACCACTGCGTCCAGTCCTGCGGGATACCTCCAGAGGTCAGCGAAGAACCCTGGAGGAGGGACCACAAGTTCTTTAGGAGGAGACACCTGACAGTTCGGAGCATCGAAGGAGCCCCTACGCCTGCGCACGCCGAGCGGCATCCGCCAACTCGGACGTCTTCTGGCCGCCAAGAATTGCTCTGGACCACACCCAGAGTAGCAATCCAGGATTCCTGCCTCCAGACATGTCAGTTCTTCGGACGGCAGGAGATCCACGGGTGAGCTACCAGAAATGACGACTCGGGGTGGCCAAATCCAGTCATCCTACGCCGGCTGCGCGGCGGCGAGGGGCGGTGCAGCGCCCGCTGGAAGGCAGCGGTCCTTCCAGGAAGGCGCGGCGCACGCGACTCGGCGGCCGACGAGATGTCTATCGCCGTTCACATCTCTTCGGCATTCGTCGCGAAGCACGTGGTCGGGTGCAAGGCCACTGGTGGGGCACAGCTTCGTGGGCAAAAACTCCCTCCGATCGGTGCGAGGCCTCCTCGTTTCATCCGTCCACTCTTTCGGAAGGGAGTCGACGCAGCAATTACACACTTCTTCGAGCGGATCTCTCCCGGCGGAAACTCCGCTTCCGGTTGTCGCAGACAATCGTTTTCGCGCCGGACTGCCGGAAGCACTTCGCGCGCATCGTCGAAGGGAAGGGGGGGGGAGGGTTGCGCGCGCGCCCACACACACCTTCCCGAGCTTCGAGTGCGCGCTCAGCGGCCCGGCGCCGCCGTAGAGAAAACGGGGGAGGGGGACGGACGCTTCCGGAAAGCCCTGCCGGCGGCATCTCCGGGAACCTTTGCTGCTGCACCACCACCCGGTCGGATTTCTCTTGGAAGCGCTTCCTTCAGGGCCTTTTCTGCTGCTCCTGCGATTATTTCGTGACTTTCCTTTTCTCTCCCTTGCAAATTATGAAATCCGAATTTCCCGAAGGCCGTTTTGCGCAGCTGGGCCGAATCAGGTTGCCTTGCGCTCCAGTCCTCGATCTGCTTCTCCCATCCACTCTGTCTTTCTTTCTTTTCACTTTTTTTTTTTTTTTTTTTTTTTCAAATTCCCCCCTCCCCCTCCCCCATCCCCCAGGCGCTGTGTTTGGTGCAGCGAGAAAGGCGGCAGGCTGTTTCATACCCCGGAGAACGGGAGACACCCGATTGGCCCCGTCGCCGGCTTTCAGTTCCACGGGCAAAGTGAAAGCGAGAAGCGGTTTCGCAGAAGATGGCGAGCGGATCACTTTCGTACGTGGAATCGGAAGCAGGCTGCTCGCCTTGACACGAAGAAGGGATCGAGATTGACCGCGCCGTTCCATTATGCAAATGACCCGGACCCTAGTCCCCCTCCCGCAGGTCCCGGAATGGGGTTAGACGCGACGCTCGAGCGAAGCGGCGCAGCTTCCCCGCGAGGTGACGCAGGTGCTCTACCGAGATGACGAAAACTCACGGAACGCACGCTTTCGAAACCGACCGGAGGCGCCTGGAAGTGCCAGGAGACGCAAGCCAAAGAGAATCCGGCCGACTGACGAAAGAGCAGGAGGGTGTTCGACCCACTGAGAGGAACCCGTTGGAGCGGGCGCCAGTCGGGGTGGAAGCTGACCCGCCGTCTTGGCATCCCTTATGGCCCCACACGCTCTGCGAAGCGGGCGGCTCTCACTTCGTCTTCCTCTTTCGCCATCTCGGCAGAGCCCCGCGATCTTCAGTTGAGAGTTTTCACCCGGTCAAGCCGGGGCATTTATTTACCCAAAAGAAACCACCTGGGACATAGACCGAGACATCGGAAAATGAAAAACAGAAGGGAGGGGACAACAAATTAACATAGAAATACAGGAGGAATGGGGCAAGCATCTCTGGTGTCGCACCCTCTTGAGAAAAGAAGAAGAACCGGGAAAAATCCGGAGCGAACGAGAGGAAAGGGGAACAACAAAATGAAGAACGTGAGGGTGGGGACACGGGTTGCCGGTGACGGCCATTCTTTCCTTTCAGAGCCGGTGCTGGATGCTGCCGATCTCCTTCTCGGCTTCTTCTTCCAGGTCACGCCACCTTGCAACCGTTCTCATGCAGGCGGCTGCCATCGCGATGACCTCCTCCCTTCTCTGCATGGCGGGCCCGCGACGATGACGCGGACGCGACGTCCCGTCTCGCGATCACTGCGCCGGTCAAGAGTTTGTCGGGCACGAAGAACCGCCTCAGCAGGTCACTGGCCGTGTCCTCCTAGCGCAGGAGCGCTGATGCCAGCCTCCTCCGCCACAATTCCTGGAGAAGCATCGCAGTCCAAAGGCAGTGCAGAGGGATTGACTCCAGCGACCCCCCGCACCGAGCACACAGTTCGGAGATGCAACTTCTCAGAGACGAGGCCGAGTGCCGATTGCACTGGAGCCCTCGATGTAGAAAGAGCAGCACAACCTGCTTCCACGTCACAGGGAACACGGAAGTGTCCAGGCACTGGGGAGGGAGGGACCGCGAGTTCTTCAGGGGACGACACCTACAGTCCGGACCATCGAAAGAGTCCCTTCGCCTGAGTTCGCTGGGTGGCGGCATCCGCCAGCTCGCGCGTCTCCCAGGTGCAGGAGTGTCGTCTTTCCCTGCTATGAACTCCCATCCTCCGGTAGGCTACTTTCGTCTCTTGCTCCGAGGGCAAACAGCGCCGCGGCGAAGGGTGTGGCGGCCAGGGTCCTCAACTTATTCGGGGCGCATTCTTTGGGACACAGACCAGGGCACAACCGCCTCCTGCTGCCAGGCACTGAAGTTCATTGGGCGGCAGGAGATCCGCGGACGGGTTTCCAGAAAAGAGGAGAATTGCCTCAAGGAGAAGTCGAATCTCCGCATCCTGCACCGGTAGTTCGCAACGATAAAAGTCCTTCACTACTGGCAAGATCAGCTGAGGTCGAAAGTGATTCCGGTGCGACCACCCCTGCTGCATCGCGATCGTCTGCAAAAAATGTTCCTGGAAGTATCTTTCGCAAAGATTCTTTAAAAAAACACCCGGAGAGAGAGAGTCTGCTCAGACGCTTTTCTATGAAAAGCAAAGACAGAAGAAGGAAAGAAAATGACCGCTTCGATAAGCACGGGGGGAGCACCTTTTGTTCGAAGCCCAGACTTGCCAACACCCATCTCAAAAGGGCTTCCCTAAGGTGACGAACACCTTGATCAGGGCATGTACCAACGGGTTGGGTTTCACGAGGCATTTTCTTGCCAGCGGGGCTCATCTACACCTCGCAGACTACGAATCCATGCAGACCGCATGACCTCATCTCCTGCCTGTCGGAAGAACAGCCAGTTGGAAAGCCTTGCCGCTAGGCCATCGCCGACTCACCCGGAATCATGCGGTGCGACATGCCTAGCCCTTTCAGGGGACTGCATTTTGTTCATACTTTTTCCTTGCAAAGCATGCTGTGCGCAGTCAGTGCCGGAGGCAATCCCCGCCACGTCCGCGGCCACTCTGGCCTCTTCATCTCCTCCCCTTGATCAGGCGCCTTGGCACCACGATTTGAGGAAGCGGAAGATGGTAAAGGGTGGGGGGGGAGAGAGAGAGGAGAACACCAAGAGAATCCGCTCGGCGGAATGGCCCTCTCGGGTGGACACCTGGAGTGGCCGGAGGGCAGCAGCTACTGCCTGCGCGAGCTCAGCGCTCTGCTGGGACGATGCGGACCACATGTGCAAGACGGATGCAGTATGGGACGAATTCCTCGACCGCGCCCAGCCATTGCGCTGCCGCTTCGAGGAGGCGTGACGAACCACCAGTCTGGAGTAAAGAGCATCTTCAGGGAAAAGCGGGAGTTGGCTGCCTCGAAGCCGCAACACGGGCGGCGGCAGATTCCCAGCTGCTACCGCCCCCTGGGGGAACACTCGGAACAGCACTGCTCCAGCCAGCTGGAGAGTGGATACGCGGTGATCATGGGAAAGCCTGAGCGGTCTTGGACTAGGCGGGGATCACCTCCTGCAATGACCGTACTCAGCACTCCCTGCCAGGAAATGTGGAAGTGCATGATGTAGGGATCGTCGCGGTAGTGTAGCGCAGTGCCTTGCTTCCCCCCCCCCTCCTCCCCGAAGTGTGGCTGCACCGGAGATATTGCCATCGCCTCGGGGGATCTCGCGCGCGACGCACGCTGGCGCCATTGTTACCGCCCGGGTGACGCCCGGCTGCTTCGTTTCCAGGAACAAATAAACAAATAAAGTGGCACATCAGTCCTACCAGGCCTTTCGGGTTCAAGAAAAGGGGAATGGATCACCGACCCGCACGTGGTCCAGAAGAAGAAGCAGGCGAGTCAAAGTCAGAGGAATAAAGAAAGAATTAAATGAAATAGGAGAAGAGGTCACGGGTTACATCCGTCTCGTCTCCTCCAGCCTGCGGGCGGAGTCCTTCTTCGCTCGTCGTTTCACGTCGGACCGTCTCGCCGAGGCCCTCTTCACCGAGAAGGCCAGACGCCTGGCCTTCCACACCCTCAGGCGCTCCTCCTGCGTGTTCTGGGAAGCCGCAATGCCCCTGACTCCATGCCCGGTTGGTCTACCGGACCGCCAGACGCAGCAGCTCCTTGGGGGTATCTTTGACACTGTCTACGCCACCCGAGGGTGCGTGTTGATTCTTCAATTTGTAGGAGGTGACCCCTGAGAGACCATCCCATGAATCCAGGAAGGTTCCTCTCTTACACGGGGGAGGGAACCCCGAAAACAACCTGTTCCTTATTCTCACCGGAGGGACCCCAGCAAGGGAATCAATCCCTGTTTCCTCCTCTGAAGAGAACCCTGAAGGGACGCTTCCCAGTTTCCCTGAAGGGTCGCTCGTAGAAGGGAACAGCGCGCTTCTTTTCCCTCTGAATAGGGGGGATATCAAACGGTTCCACGGTACGCGATAGAGGGTCTCTTCCCGTGGAGAATGCCGGAGGGAACTGTTTCCTTGATTCCTGGAAAAACCCCAGAGGGTATAACTTTCGATCCTGGACGGCCAACGGGGACATCCGGGGTTTCCGACTCACACCAGTGCTGCACCCGGATAGGCCAGCCAACATCATCCTGGGGGTTCAAGGCGCCCATTTCTCGACATCGATCCTTCCCAGGGGGGGATTCGAACCCGTGACGCTTGGCTCCGCGCAGCAGAGAGCGCAGCCGCACGTGTATCCTTGTTCTCTTCCTTTTATCTCTATCTTCTGGCCGCACTTTGCGCAATGGAAGTACAGACGATGGAAGATCCATCGTCCGCACTCCACGCTCCTGATGCGTTCGGTGCGGCACCCACGCCTTCTCGTGCAGGGGCAGCGACCGGGAAATTTTCCATGCGGCGCAGCCTAATCCCTCTCTGAGGAAGGTTGCTACCAAAGAAACCGCGTAGTCCACCAGAAAAATCCTCCGCCTTGAGGTGGCTTCCGTCGAATCCGAACCCTTCCTTCCCGACGCCGTCGGCCAGCAGGGCCTCCCTCCCGCTCATCGACCACGAACTCGTCCAGAAATTTGCGGACACGGAGAGGTAGGTCGTGGGCTCCAGCGCTCCAGGGGGATGAGGCAGAAGAACTCCCTCCCCACCGGCACTACTCTTGGCTTGCGTTCGTTCTGTTTCCAACCCCGAAGACTCCCTCAAGGGACGCGTTCTCGAACCTCTATCTTGAACTCTGGACCACCGTTGCAGTAACGTCAGCTTCGCGCCCTCCGCGAACCTCGGGAGCGCCACTATCGGACAGCCCGCGCGACCCGGTCCGGTGTCTCTGGAGCCAGCACAAGCGCGTTCCTGGGCGCCTTCCAGTCCGCTTTGGAAGGCGCGCAAGGAAGAACTCCCCTTCCCTCGAGGGAGGGATGATGGCCACCATCGGCTGAGAAGGAGACCTCGAGTCTCGCGGCAGGAGCGGCGGAACTCTCGGCAGCGGGCGGACGGCCACCGTGGCAGCAGCCACTGTCCGAGCACGAGCGCTGCCCCACCGGGAGGGACATTTGGAAACTCCAGACTTTGAACTTCCTTTTGTTTTGGACAGCTCCGACAGCTTCCCCTCCTCCCAGCACCGGGGACTTTGCTCTCCCTCCAGTACAATCAGTGGCGCCATCGCCAGACGAGTGCGAGCGCCTCTCCTTTCCGTCTAGGTGTCTGCTCCATCTTGCAGACACCCCCAAGGGTCGCGCTCCTTGGAGCCGGTTGATACCCCTCCTCCGGAGAGAATAAGGAAGATGTGGCTCCCTTCGGGATTCGCTCCCAAGCGTGAGGGCAACAGACTCCCTTTTCCGTAACCTTCCTGGACTGATCGAGAGCTCGGTCCTCTCCGGGGATATCCCCTGTAATTTGAAGAGTTCCACGCACTTTCAGGTGGCGTGGACAGCGTCAAATATCTTCGTGGTGAAGCGGTCGTTTTCCTGAGCACCAAAAAAAACGAAAACCTGAAAAAGAAAAAAAAAGACTGGAAGGTTGACCCCCGGATTTTTGCAGGAATCAAGAACTGGCTCGGTCCCCTTCGGGATTCGCTTCGGGAAGGGATCCACCGTCGCATACCATGGAGCTGGCGGATCGACACCTCTCCAGTGTCAAGAAGCACGCTGCTCCCTTCGGGGAGCAACCCTCGGAGAAATCGGGAAGCGTCCCTTCGGGGTTCTCCCCAGGGGAGGAAACCAGGGGCAGATCTCTTCCTGAGGGTTCCTCCGGAGAGAATAAGGAAGGGGTTCCCTTCGGGCTTCCCTACGAAGAGCAAGAGGAACAGACTCCTTCCCCTGGATCCTTCCTGGATTCGTCGGGTGGCCCCTACCTCGTAGTGGAATCGTTCCCCAACCTGACGATTTCCACGCACCCTCGGGTGGACAGCCTGCTGAAAAGCTTCGCGAGCCACCCGTAAGGGATAGAACAGTCCTTTAGCACTTGGCGAACCAAGCAAACAAACAAAAAGATTGGGGAGGGGGGGAGGTACAGCAGAATGACAGCCACCGATGAATCCCTGAGCTCCCCTGCATCCTTTATAGGATGTTGGCTTGCCAACATCCTGTAAAGGTTGCGTTCCGCCCTCAAGCGGAACTTCTCGGCGTGAACATCCGTGTAGCGCCACCTCGTTCCGATCCCGTCCTCAGAAACGGGAAGTGCGTCACGGTGCCGGGCACTTGCTGCCCCGCTCGGGTGCTCAGCGGCAGCGTGCAGGAAGGCCGCACACTTTCCCTTTCGCTTTCGGGAATCTCAGCGCCCGTTCCGCCTGGAAAACGGAAGTCCCTGGAAAAGGGCGGAAGCTGGAAGTTTCTGGAGGCGTGCGCGCGCGAATCAGCTTGTTAGGGACGATCTGCGGAGCGGGAAAAAACGTCCTGCCATTCAAGGACGTTCTCTGGACACATCCTCGAAACGTCCTTCCTGTTCAAGGAACGCCTCCATCCTTTAACACCGGTCACCGACGGCAAAGGATGCGGAAGAATAGGGAGGAAGGGGATGCCTTGCCCAATGTCACTACTCCTGGCTCGCGGTCGCTCTGTTTTCAATCCCGCATCTTTAGGATAAACCTTGATGGCGGCATGCGGTCCTCCTTGAGGATGCTCTACGGAAGGAGCATCGGCAGAGAGGAGGACGCAGGCAAGAGAGGCGGCATCGCGGTGTCCTTCTGGTCTCTCGGGCCGCTTCAAGACGTGAAGCAGGCGGGATGAACGCGAGATCCGTTCTATTCGCCGGGAAACGCGCGATCGCAGGAAAGGACAGGCAGAGCTGCCGGAACGGGATTCGCCGTCTTCGCTCCCCATCCGGGGAGACGGAAGACAGTTCGGGATGCAGGAGGAAAAGATCCTGCAACTCTTGGGAATCTTCTCCGAGGCGTGGAAGGGGGTTTCAAGGGGCTGGGCGCCCGCGACAGATCCCCTTTTCGAGCATTACCTCGACCTCCAGGAAGAACCGCCTCGGTGAGGACAGAAAGCAAGGAACAGTCGCGGGCGGGAACGCTGATGGCGTCCCGAGTCGCCGATCGGAGACTTCTGCGCTGCCTCTGCCGTCTCGGCCCTCAGTGGCGCACTTCCAACCCACTAGTGGCTCTCGTCTTCAAGGTATGAAGGAGAGAGAAAAAGAAAATCCAAACTCGGAAGGCGCGCGCGCACCTCTACAGGTCACCGCTCAAGTGCAAACACATGTACACTACACACGAAGGGGTCTCCCCGCTGCCGGCCGCCAGGTATTCGCAGATGCTGGGGGATGCGCCCTCGCTTGGGAGTGCGTGCCTGAAAGAGGCAACAAGTGCACTAAAGGTGCACATGAAAAAGTGCATTCACATGGGTCTGGATGAGGGGATGCGCGTGAATTTCGCCGAGGGGCATCCGGGAATCATGCGTATTATCTTATCCCGTACTGTTTTGTGTGTGTGTGTGTCGCGTGCACCGGTGCGTACGTTGCGCTTCCTTCTTGCACGTGATGACGTAAGTGTAGGCCATCTTCACCAGTGCCGCGCTCTGATAACCAAACCAGTCCAGGGGCAAGACTCTCGGAGGCCGCCGGACAAGGAAGAGGTGGCCAGGGTGCTTCCCGCTGAGGGACCCGGGAAGGCTGGCAGTGGGTTCGCCTCGCCATCGCCCCGGTGGGCTGCGTACCGGGGCCATACAGATGCAACGAGTTGTTCTTCCCGCGTGCCGGCATCGTCGACGTGCTGGTGGAGACTCATCTTCCAGCGGAGTTTGGGAGGGCGAGCGTGGGCAGCTTTAAGTACGCCAGCGTCCACGTCATCCCGGAAGAGCTCCCTCGCAGGTCTCGCGGTTGCTGCCCGCTAGCTTCGAGCAGTTCGTGCAGGAGAAGCAGCTGCGCGATGTTGACCTGCGTGGGCTGAGCGAGCGAGACACCATGGCGCCCGCGCCAGCGCCTCCTCAGCGCCTTCAGGCAGCTCTGAGGCCGTTGCTTTCGCACCCCCTCATGGGAGACCGAGCGTCGCTCACGGCCACCAGAAGCACCGCCAGGGTTGAGGTCGGTAAACGGAACTCGCGCCACGAGGGTGAGAGGGACCCGTCCACGAGAAGCCCTTCCTCCGCCCGCTTCTCCTCGTCTGCTAGCCCGCGGCCTGCTTCGGAAGACCAGCCTTCCTTATGGGGTCCGCGGAGGTGCGCCCGCACGCGAGAGGGCAATCCGACGCGCTTCCGCCGATTCCCGCTAGGTGCGTCCACCTAGCGGGAAGTGGCGGAAGCGGAGGCTCGGTTTCCAGGGAAGCCGAGTTGAAGGGAGCCATGAAATATGGAGGAGCCGTGTGAAAATCGGTCGTGGTGGAGCAGTGCGCACACGCTTCCCCCCCCCCCCCCCCACCCGAGCAGCAGTCGTCCTTCCGAAAGAAATCTCCTGGGGCGAAAGAGAAAACTCTCCGGAACGCTCCCGAAGCGGAGCGAAAGGGCAATCGGCCTGAACCCGGCAACCCCAGCGTGGAACCCCTCCTTGTGCCTCCCTGGCCTCCAGCAGCGGGCGTCCCTTCTCCCTGGCCAGGGGGGGAAGCTCTTTCCAGACGAGGCACACGCGTCCGGAGGGGCGAAATCGAGGCACTGCGGTCACGAAACGCCAGCGCCTCCCTCGCCCGATCACGACTCTCCTTCGGAAACGATTCTTTTTCTGGAAAGTCGCATTAATAGGTGTAGAGAGGATGGTAATGAGGATAGCCATAATAACTGTAACGACGCTGAGGATGTTCAAGGTCACCGCGGATCGAAACCGACCGGGAACTACGCAAATCGAGCTTGGCCATTTTATTTCCGCTCCTCTCTCTCTCCTCCTCTCTCTTTTCTTTCTTTTCCTTTCTTTTTTTTTTTGTCTTTTCAGCCAGCTAAGCTTGGAGAGGAATGCGGAATTGCAGGCGCGTGGCCGCCCTTCAAGGACCAATCAAACAACTGGATTTCGAAGGTGCGCGCGCAGGCACGTCTCTTCGGCCAGAACCCTGGAGACGCTGCCCGAAGACACCTCCCTGGACAAAACGAATGGTTCCGCGACTTGCGAGGGAGGATTTGGGGAGCGGCGGCGGCAGCAGCTGCTCCAGAGTGGAGCTCACGGCCGATGACCGCACCGAACGACGACTCTCCGTCCTCCCTTGCGGCTTGCCATCCCGCCTCCTGAGCGCGGGTACTCCTGTCTCCCCTGTCCGGAGCGAGTCTTGCTCTCCGGCACGCTGGTGACAGGCAGCACCACCCTGGGAGACCTCACGAGACCCGCCATCGTTACCCTGGAGACGGGTGGATCGACTGATTTTCCAGAAGGCGGCGTCCCTCCTCCCTACAGTCAGCAAGCAAAAGGGCGAGGGGGAAGGGTGGAAGGCGCGTGACCATCGTAGCCTCCGAACTTTGCGTGCGTTTCCCTCCGCGCGCGCGAATAGCGGGCAGACCGCGCGCGGGGCCTGGAAGGCGCCGTGCAGGGTCCGTCCCGACGAAAAGAGGGAGCAGCCTCAGGCGGAGGAAACACGAGAGCGGACCTAGGCGGAGTCTGCGAGGATCACGCGGGCGAGAGGGCGTGGTCAGCCCGGGAGGGCGAAAATATCTGCCTGCCTGCCTTCGCTCCGAGGCTTGGCGTTCCGGAGGGACACCCATCACGACGCAGGTGAGGGCTGCAGGAGTGGCAGGGAGCGACCTACTGCGAGAACGAGGAACAGGGGGACGGAAAGGGAAAAGGCACGCACCAGGAAAGGGGTCAGCGTCTGTCGGGTTCTCTCCCAACTCTGGGACGCGAGCTCCAAGGGCTCTTGTCATCTCCAGGAGAACACGCTGAAAAGTAAGAAGCGCCTAGGAGACGCTCCAGAATGCTTCCCCTTCCCCTTTCGCTCCCGGGAAGAAACGCCATCATAGGTGGATCGTACCCTCCCTCACCCACGCCGTCGCCTTCCGGAAAAGGCACGTGCTCGCCTCCTGGTTCGGTGCGAGTCTGCAGGGCACCAAACTCGCCCGGGCGGACGCGCATGAGCTAAAGGAGGAAAGAGGAGACGGGGGGGAGGGAGGGGGGACCCACATTGGGCGGAAGGAAAAAGCGAGTCACGAAGGTTCCCTGAGGGTCCTTCCCACAGGAAGGAGGGACACTCTCTCCAAGAGGTCGTGGCGCGGAGCCAGACTAGCTGCTGCATCCCTTGCTCGTGAAGGAAGCCACAGCCTTGCAAGGGAGAGGAGAGCAGCCCGTGGCCACCTCTCTGAGGGCGCCACTTGCCAGCGGCGGCAGCCCGCGCAGGCGCTGCCCCCAGCAAACCACTTGCGAGAATCGTGGTCTCTTTTTTCTCCCTCCTTCCGTTGTGCTGACCCTGCGCGCCTGAGTCCCGCTGCCAGCTCGCCTGCGTCCAAGCGAAGCGACAACCTTCATCCGGACACGCGATGGTAGCGGAGACGCAGGGGAGGAGAGGTCGCACGGGGTTTTCAGCCGAAGGTTGAAGGGGACCCCCCATCCGGTTCCTGGAGAACGGAGTCGAGGATAAGGCGATCCGAAGTCGGAGAGACGGAGAGACGGCGCGAAGGCCGCGAGCGAATCGCAGACTTCCCTCCCCTCTTCCATCACGACACTTCATATCCTCCGTGTCTTCTCGTTCCCCCTCCCCTTCCCCCCCCCCACTCCAACCTCGCTATGGCGGACATCGATAGGCAGCCGGTCAGCTAATCAGAGGCCCCTCTTGCATCCCCAGACCCGGGTGGACGATCGTCAGCTGTTGCATACGTTTGGTCGCAGCTGATTCCCAGAGGCCACCTTTGCGTACCATGGATTTAAGAATAAATAAAGACGAGCACAAGCAGGGAAATCGAATGCTCGGTTCTCACCCTGAGGCACTGCTCTCTCCACAGCGCTGCCTTCCATCCAGGGATCACATGGGCTGCAGCCTTGTGGCTAGATGGGGACGTTATGGTATCTCCGAAAGAAGAAAAGGACTGGGCGAGTGGACGACGGGAGATGCGACCCCAACAGTACCGCCTCGTGGACTTTTACGCTGGGGCGAGCTACGGGGAATTCCGGTGAAAGATTTACAGTGGCCACGGAACACCCACACCCTCCCCTTAAAGTGGTGGGAGCCGGCGTTGATGCTGCTGCTGCACTAAGGCCTCCCGCGAGATGCCCGCAGACATCAGTGGACACGGGGGGAGGTATGAACCTCAGCTGTGACAGACGTAGCGAGCGGAAAGCTCTCCCGCGCCTGTTAGTCGACTGTGTTGCCCTCCGGCCTTCCAGGGAACGTTTTACCGTGACCCCAGGAACCTCCGGAGGCGACCCCAAGGAAGTTGTAAGATTGCTCTTCTTGCGGGACGGCCTGCCGCAGCCATGGTAGCACTTTGCTGTCTCTGCGGGATCGTGGCAGCGTGGAGCTGAACCAACGAAGGGAGGAACGACAGGGACACCATCCACTTCGCTGTTCGCTTTCTGCGGATAACGTCCAGACGGCCCCACCTGGAACCTATTCGGATGGGCCTAGCCGGCATCCTGGAAAGGATGCAGGCTCCGTCCAGTGGGCAGTGATCCCTTCCCGGCCCTCCAGAGTGTTTGCATTTATTCTTTTGTTTTATTTTTATTTTTTTCTTTTTGTTCTTCCCCCTCCACTGCCGAAGCGAGCCCAGCCGGTCTGGGCACCGTCGATCCGGCAGGTCCACTGTAAGGTTGGCCGTGGTGGGGCATGCAGCCCCACCACGGCCCAGCACCACTACTGTTGCACATTGATTAATAAGTGCCCCAGCGTGACCTGGTGGCAACTGTGGCACTAATGCGCTGGGGCGCAGGGCTAGGAGGAAGTAGGGGCAATAAATAAATGGGGAATGGGACGGGCCTGTTTCACGGTTCCCAACGGGATCTCCGAGGGCCTGCGTAAGGCAGGGACGGGACGCAAGTCGGGTTGGCCGTCCCGCAACCCTTTTCAGCTCATTCCGGATGTGAGGCATCCGGTCGTCCTTCGCTCGCAGGCGACGGACGAGCACCGGTGCCGTCTCGGAAGTGGTGCGCGAGGGGAGCGCAGCCCCGGACTCACAGGAGGCAGGGGAGCGCCGCCGAGAGGCAACTGGTGGGGAGCCTGGAGAAAAGGGAGTGCTCAGGTGCGCACCTTGTGTGGAGGCCTTCTCGCCCAGGGTGCAGCCTGCCGCATGCGCAGACGGTGAGCGCTTTGGGCATTCGCCTGTCGAGGGCGCGGGTAAACGCTGCTCGCTTCCAGGAGGGAGACCAGGAGCACCAGCCATGGTGGCGGTCTGCTGGTTGTCAAGGGGCCAAGACGGAAGCGTCGGTCAGCAAGCTCGGGATCTCGAAGTTCATTCAATCTTAGTCTTCGAGGAGGTTCTTGGGCGTGGCTCCGTTCGCGCGCAGAGGCGCTTCGCGTCGAGCGACGGACTCGGTGACCTCTGCGACCCTGCATGTCACCATTTCCCACACAGCGGCACGATCCAACTCTTCCTCGTCCCACCGACTCAGAAGAGGGCTTAACTCAGAGGCATCCTAAACTTCCTCGCGACGAACATCAGGTAGAAGGGCATGCCTGGGTATCTTGGAGGATTGCCTTCCGCGGGAAGTTACTCCAAGTCACAAGACAGGACCGGAAGAGGAAAGCAACAAGGAGTTCCCGTGCTGCTGCTGCACTTCTGGAAAGCAGACACCCTGTCGCGAAACGGGGACAGGGCAAGTTGCTTCTCCTCCGGGAGGAAGGCGGACCAGTTTTCCCCCCCGGCTAGAACGAACCCGCGGGTACCCCCTGGTGAGTAAGGGACCCGTGAGGGGAGGAGGACCCGGTCAAGGAAGACCAGTCTCCTGAGCGACTGGGTGGGGACCAACTGCTCCACACAAAGGGGTCAGCAAAGCTCGCAACGAAAGAAGGCCATCCGGTCAGGACGGGGCAGAGGAAAGCCGACCGGTCGCCTTCGCACAAGTCGATCTCAAAGCTCGACCGCATGTTGGGACGAGAGGCCAATCGATCTTCGGGAGTCAGCCAGCCTCCGCTGCTGAACGTGCGCAGTAGATCTGTCTTTGGCCAGCAGCGACCACCCTGGACTGGTCAAGCACGCGGTTGAGACTGCGACAAAATTCCTTCCCTGCAACTCCGAACCCTTTCGCGTGGTGCGGCATCCTGCCAGTGAGGTGGCCGATGGTCGGCTTTGTGAAGATGGGGGATCATTGTCTCCATCAGCTGGACCGTCGAACTCCGACATCATGATCATCATCTTAGGTTTTGGCTGGGTCGCCTCGAAGAAAGAGGAAAGAGCGGAGTCTCGTTCTTCAAGTCAAACCATCAGAGAGCTCCTGGAAGAGGAATGGCCTCGACCTATCTTCCACCTTCGAATGGGTCGGGCGTTCTCGGTCGCCGAAGCGTCGAACTGCCCCATTCACCATGCCTCTCCCAGTGGGCCACGAGGATCGGCAACACCAAATGCTGGGTCACGAAACCCGTCACGTCCCGAGAGAAGGGGTGGGTTGTTATGGAAAGCAGGAAGGTGGTCGCCATGGAAGTCGGAACCCTCTAAGGAATGGACTGTGGAAGCAAGCGACCTCGGAGCAAGCGACTGATCCCCGAGGATTGAGCCATCTGTTCCTTCTGGCGTTCCCTCCACCGAGAACGGCAAGTCCTCAGGTTCCGGCGAGCAGGTAGGTCGCTAAGAGGAAGAGTTCGAGCGCGAGCTCCCTTGGATTCACCGCGGTCGGCGCAGATCTTGGTGGTGGCAGCAGATATCCCAATGAGATCTCGGATGTGGAGGAGAAGATATCCATGCGAACCGGCTTCGATCGTGGGCTGGTCCGTTTCCAACACTCCCGAAGAAATGCAGATGATGTCCTTTCTCGTCGCAACGCGGCCGTGGATCTGCCTCCCAGCCCAGGACGCCAGTGTGGGTGATCCGGCTTAACAAGGCCCCTACCAGACTACGCAGCGCTCCCGGGTATCGATGGCGCACCAGGGTTTTTTTTCCATGGAGAGCAAACTGGGACGGGGAGATGAAAGCTACGAATGGGGAATGAAGGATGTAGTTTGGATAGGCATATTGAAGGAGATGGAAACTTGGGAAAGGCTGTCCGGGAGTTAGGTGTTCCTCTTGCTGAGGTGAGGGGTTTGTACAGAGGGGCACAGGAAGAAGCGGGTAGAAGCTGGGGAGGATCTCCCCTACATTTCTTCCCGCATCCTGGAGATCTTGTCACCAGAAGGAGGACGTCGTCCTCAGAGTACAAAGACATAGATGGCCAGGCTGCCTTTCCTCCGGGTGTACCGCTGAAGCTGGTGTGCATCGAGGGTCTCGTCCCGCAGTCAGGAAAGACCTCGACAGGCGCTGCTCCCTTTCCTGGTGCTCTCCTTTTCTCTTTCCGCCTCCCACTCTTCGTGCTCCCAGCAGGTCGCTCCCTGCTGGGCCTGTGGCGCTTGCCTATGGCTCAGGAGAGATTTATTTGAAAGGTTCGGAGTTGCAAGGGAACTATTTTGCCGCGTCCTCGACCACTCCAGGGTGGACGCTGCGGGCCAAGAGCGGATCCACTGCTCGCGTTCAGCAACGGAGGCTGCCCTCTTGCTGATGTGGGAACGGCCGGCTCGCCGCTAAGATCGCTCAGCGTCGGGAGTTTCGGGTACCAGGAGAAGCCTCCGTGTGAAAGTCCACTCACCTCCTTCTGGAGACTCTGCTGAGCACGTCCTCTCTCGGCCACCCTCAGGGTGTGCCATCCTTTGAGGTGGGCCCTTCATCGGGTGTCCCGTCGGTGTTGGACCTTGGGCGACACACCGTCAGCTTGTTGATCTTCGCGAGTGCTCTCGAAATCGGCCTGCGCGGGGTCTCCGGATCGGTAGCTGAGCGCGCCGTCGTTGCAAACGTCGGATTGCTTCGGAGAGAACACCCTTCTTCCCCTCACTGGGATTAGGAACAGAAGGGGATATCGACGGAGACGTTGGCATATGCACCCGTCATTTCAGCCGCCACGAACGAGTGCTTTCCATCTAGAAGTCCTCCTCTTCCGTCGAAGACGGCACACACCTCGCTTGAGATGTCGGATCCCCAGGGAACCGAGTTCGCCCACCCTATCTTTCAGATGCTTTCCGATTGCAGCGGGCAAAGGCAGCATTGGGAGAAACCACGCCCAGTGCTTTGCCATGGCAACGCCCCTCGCGTCGCCATTTCCATGATGTGTCACGGCCAAGCTGGGCCGCAAAAGCGGCGACCAGGAGGAGCCCCACCTATGCTCCCTAAGATAACGACCCGACCCTCGGAAAACCGATCCTATAGCTGCTGCATCCGTCGTGCTGGAGCAAGAGTAGTAGCCTTCGAAAGGAGAGTTCACTGTTCCCAGCTGTGGCGGTGCCGGGACCACCGTTCTAGGAGAAAGACGCGAGGGAAACGCAGCCAGTCTGGCACCGCAGACACACAATGCAAGAGGACCTCTGCAGAAGATGCCGGAAGAGGCGCAGAGGTTGGAGAAGCAAAGGACGAAGGTGAACCAAGGAACCAAAGAAGAAAAAAGAAAGAGAAGTTTCAGAAAGGGAAGAGGAGGGGGAAGGGGGGAGAGAAGAAGTCCTGAGGGGGCGAGAGAGGAGGAAAGCACTGCGAGTGGCGGAATATCGGGCACTTTCTTGGTGCGGAAGCCGCCAATCCTCTCGTAGGTCGTAGGTCGGTCGTTTCTCAAGAAGTCGAAACTGAAAAGAAATTTTTTTTTTTTCGTGGCAAGAGGCGATTCAGAAGAGCTCGTGGGAGAGAATGCACGTTGATGGCCTGGGCAACCGCCCCCCCTCCTTTTCTTCGCGACATCGTGCATTCGGCCAGCGCAGCAGCTGCTACGTCACACATCCGCTACCACGGTGCTATGCGGCGCATTCGGACCCCGTTCCACCGGAAGATCATCCGAGAGCGTCCCCGAGTTATCCGGAATTTCCACAGTCCCCCGAGTCCAGAAATCCGCTGCGCTGCCAGGCACGCACTTCGGGAGTTCGGTCTTCCTGGCATGGAAGACCCACCGGACTTTCTTGTACAGGCGAAGGGGAACGCGAGGACTTTGGCAGAGTCACCACCTTTGTGTCCCATCGAGAAAATTCCTGTACGGAAAGAACGCTTCAGGAAACAACGGAAGAGTGCTTCATGCCTTGCGAAGGAAGGATCGAGGTGGCCAGGGACAGTTCTGGAAGCAAAGAGCGGGATGGAGACCAGACATTCAGCGTCTGTGCGTTTTCACTCGGTTGCTGGGACCACGTTCGAATTTCCTCCCGCTGCCAGAGCCTCTTGGATCTTTACCTTCACAGCCAGCAGCGCGACATCAGCGCCAGTCTTGAAGGTCATCTTCCTTCCTCCTCCGACTAGCTGCTAACATAGTGGTCTTCCGAGATCACAGGAAGTGGGAAGGATCGCGAGCCAAACTCTGGATCCGGGAGCGCAGCATCCCTCGCGAACGTCTTTTCCTCTCACATGGAACGTTTTCGGCACCCGGAGAGGGATGTGGTCAGCGTCCTACTGCAAACTCCAGGTGCTCTCGGTGGTGTAGCAAGAGAGAGGCAGATCAGGCACCGCTCCGGAAGTACGCGGACGAAATCGACTTTGCTGCGCAACGGAATCTTCGGAGTATCCCCGCTGCGGCGCAGCACCGAGTTCGGGCGAGGCGGAGGCAGTAGGCGAGAGACGTCTTCCGGTTTCGACCTTGGCACGGAGGAACCAACTCCCGTCTTCTTGAAACGGCACGGAAGGTCGCCGTCCCCTTTTTCCCTCTGAAAGGAGGAAGGAGATACCTCTGGAGAAAGAGCAGCCTGCCATTTTCTTTTCTTCTCCTTTTTGTTTTTCTTCTCTCTCTGAAGCAACCGATCAGCTCCCCAAGCAGCGTAAAAAAAGGAAAAAAAACAAAGAACAACCGCTCGCGAGGAATCCCGCAGCATGGCAGGAGTCCAGCATGGCACCACGAGCACGCGAGCTCTCAAGATGTTCTGTAATGAAGTTCGCTTCCCGCTCTGGGGTTTAAGCAGCACTTGGGCGGCTCGAGTTCGCACGGGCCTCCTCTACTTCGCCGCCAGCCTGCCGAAGACCCGTTCAGCGATGGCGACGGGCCGGAGGACTTCGACTGGGAGCACGCCGGTCCTACAGAAATGCGCATCATCATCCTCACGAGTCCCAATGTACCCTAGCCGGGCAGGAGGCTCTCTCCGGAACGAAAGGGGAAACACCAAAGGAACACAAAGAGGAGAATAAGAAATGGGAGGGCGTGTTGCTTGTTCTTGCAAACTCGACGCATTTCCAAGGCAGACCCGCCGTGGCTTTTCTTCTCAGGGGTGGCCACTTAACAGAACTAGAGCTAGAGGAAGAGGGGAGGAAGAATGGGATCAGATTCCACTGTAGATGGCGCATCAGAAGAATGGTCCACGGGAGGAAGGAGGAAGAGGGTATTCATGGGTGGTGCTCACTTTCCTTTTCTCTGCCTGAGAGAGATGCGGATGTAGCAGCACGCTCCTGGCAGAGGAGAGAGGAGAAAATGGAGGAGACAAGCACGTGCAGCCTCTAGCCTAAGATCAAAGTACAGCATGTGCGGCGGTGCAGATGGTACTGTCCCGATAGTCGAGAGAGCTTGCATGTGTCTTTGAAGGAATTTTCCAAGGGAATTCTTAGAACGAGTGCTAGGAACTGGTAGTTGCTAAGCGCCGGCTGGGACGTCTCCTAAAAACCGCGGATGCAAGATCGGGCTCCCACCCTTGCTCCTTCTGCTCTTGGATGGAGCATTCGTTACAGCAGGATCTGCTTCTGAAGTTCCGCAGAGTACAAGGACCGATTTGGGAGAGCACCTTGGCAATTCCGCACGTGCGGTGGAAACCAACCCCCAAGAGTTCCAGGGACGGCTGCAAACCAACGTCAATCCACGCGAGCCCCATGGAACGAAGTGCTCAGTACATTCCGGATGCAACAGCAGAGGTGGCTTCGATGTCGTCAAAAAAAAGACGAAAAGCGAAGGTTCAAAAATGCGCAAGGAGGGGAACATTCCAGTTCTGCACGAACCGAACGCCCTCCCCAGGTCCGCTCGGGCTCACCGTGGAGTTTGCCGTGCTTGAAAACACCAAAAGTCAGTGGAGTACGCGCTCTCCAAAATTCCAAGATAAGAGTTTGGGCGGAACCAAAGCAAATGCTTCGTTCCACGTAGCCAGTAAGAGTTCGGTGATGTTCTGAGAACAGGCTGCAGCGCGCCAGCGTCTGATATCATCAGGCCATTACGAAACCTCTGTTTCACGCCATACGCGCTGCAGAAGCGTTCCTTCGGCCCTCTCAAATAAGCTCCCCAACAATGAGAAAACTTTCGTCCGTACCGGAATTCGTTCATCTGAAGTTTCACCTGTGTAACGCGTTGAACGAAAAAAAAAAAAAAGACCTGAAAAAGGGATTAACTACCGCTTTGCTTGCTCAGCACGAACTGCCGGAAATCGGACAGTCAAACAATAGAAATCGGAAGGAATCAAACAATGGAAATCGGAAGGAATCAAACAATGGAAATATGAACGAATCAAACAATGGGAATTGGACGGAATCAAACAATGGAAATATGAACGAATCAAACAATGGAAATTCGACAGAATCAAATGGAAACCACTCATCGAAAATCAGGCTGGAGGAGATCAAAGAATCGTTGCAAGCACCTTAGCAATCTGGAATAACCGTTTCTCGTCTGGATGCTCCAGCATGCAGGAATGCCGCAGATGAGACCGTCCCAAAATGCTACTGCAGCTCGAGCAAGTTCCGCAGAAATCCAAGGCGAAGATGCGCGCTTTCCCAAGGAGACGAAACTCCGCAACTGAAGCGCAACATCCTCCATCACTTTATCGAGGACGTTTGGCCGTCAAGGCGCATCGCTAAACGTAGCTCACATAACATGCACGGAAGCGCACAGGCCGGTGCGTGCGGCTCTGCTTGGCACCAGACTCGTGTTGCCCCTAAGTCGGAGGATCAACATCGAGACAGTCTAAGACAATGAAGAACCCAGCGATCAGTCCTCCGCCACCAGTCTCTCGGTAACAGGTCGCCAAGTTGTCACTGGTCTGCATCATCTAGCACAACACCCATCGGAACGAGACGTTAGAGTCGTTTCTTGTTTCGCTGTTTTGTTCTGTTTTGTTTCATCCCCTTCCCCCCAATCCCCCAAAGATGTTCCGTGCATGACATCAGCACGCAAAAGGAACGAATCGATGGGGAAAGAAGATGCGCTGAGATGCTGGGATGGTACGCAAGCCTTCACAAGTAAAAAAGAAGAAGAAAAAAAACTCCTGAAACTCGAGCCCGAGATTCTCAAGCGAAGTATTCCTGCGTGAGCACTAAGGTCGCTCGAAGAGGCTGGCCGGTTCATCGGAAATCGGCACAGCATCTCTCTCTCGGTGCTGACGAACTCCCCGAAAACGCACGGAAAAAGCGTGACGTGCCACAAGCGTGCATTCCGAAACGCGCGCGCGACGGCGAACGCCGGGACACAAGCGGCCTAGGAGCAGTCTGGCACGAGCGCACTTCGCATGCGCACTGCCCGACCTCGCCCCGACAGCCCGATGATTTGCGCGAGATCTCAACTGCAATTCCGAGTGGCATCCCCCCCCCATCAAACCACCTTCAAACCTCAGCGATCTCGGGATCTTGGGGCCTGCAGTTCATTCACTTTCCTCTTTACGATCCCGAGAAGATTTCCACTCTTGCTGCGCAGAGACTGGGTGAACGGTGTTCCGATGTCCAAGATGACGAACCGCTCTCGCACCTCTCCCAACTTTCCAAGCCTTACAAACGGAAGCATTCAACGTGGTGGGCCACACCGCACACACCCGCCGCACCACCGACCAGGGCATCCGGACCAGGGCAAATATGCGTTTCCAACGGCAGACGTGATGCTTCCCAAACCTCTGAAACCACCTCGCTCCCAAACCTTCGTCGACCGAACTTCGCTGCGGCAGATTCTCTTGCCACAACAGCTTTATTTTGGAAACGAGATGCGCTGTGCAAAGTTTTTATTCAAAGTCTTACTGATATTTGTTAAAAAAGAACAAAAAAAGAAAAATTGAAGAGCTCATCTTGGACTCTGGCCAAGCTGAGCAAAGTGAGCAAGTCACAATGTAAAGCTCAAACTGATATCTCCGTTGCCACTGTCAACAACGACGCTTCTGTCAATTACGAGTCTTCCGATTGCGAAGGCGGTCAGCAGCTCTCCCGGAATCCGCAAGGTAATACCTTCCCTTGTTTTTTTTTTTTTTTTTTTTTTCCTCACCGAGGGTAGCTCCCTCCGAACGAATTTTCCCCAGGCAGTCTGCTGCCAGCCTCTGGCGTCGACGGCGACTCGCGACTGCATCCGTACCGATCACACAGCAGTCCGGAACGAACCGGAACCTCGCCCTACTCCGTTATCACACGCAGCCTCCCTGCTTCCTCCGTTGCCGTTCCTTCCTCCCGAACTTCGCTCCCTGCGATGCGCGCGGGAAATCACGTCCATGTGGCCGGAGGGTTCTTCGGCGCCTTCGTGCCAGCACAATTCGGGGCCTCCGGCGCTACCCGTCCGAGTCTTTCGGAAGGGGGGGGGGCTAACTTCCGCCTTCCTCGTGTGCCGAGAATCCCTGAAGGCCAAGGATGCCTTCAGTACCCAGCGATGCGTCGATCAGGTACTTTTCCGCAATAGGAGTCTTCCTCCGTCTCAACTTCGCACAGTGACCCATCCGGCTGTTGGGGGAGAGGGAGGGAGGGAGGGAGGCTGTCAGAAGGGACGGGAACGAAACCGGGCAGCTCGGCCGAGAGGAAAGATCCTTCGCGCGAGTTCCCTTAAGGCAGCTGTTTCTGGAAACAGCTAGGGCGAATCCGTGGTCCCTTGGTCTCGGTCCGGGGAAAAAGAAACCTCCGAGGAGGGTTCGGATGCGAGCGGGGAACACTGCAGAGTTCCGGGAGGGACCGCAGGGATATAATCTTGCCGGCACAAGAGTCTCGCAAACGGAAAATGGGGAGAGGGCTAAAGGGATACTCACGGCAAGTCACAGCATGTCATGGAGAGACCAAAAGAAACAAAAAATTGGTATTAAAAAAAAAAAAAAAGTGCTCTTCGTTGTCAACATCAAAAAAAACACGCACACGCACTCTTGGATGAGACCGGAGGGAGGTCTACCATCAGTCTTAAGAAAAACTATCGCTCTTTTCTTTTTTCACTCTTGTAAACAAAAATAAATCTATCACTTTGAATATATCACAGGAATCTACATATCACTATCACGTTACTTGCACTTGAGAGGAACACTGTTGGAGAGCATCTTCCATAGCTCGAACTGGTCGCCGTGGCTGACCTCGTGCATGCTGATGATGCTCTTCGCCTCGCAGAAGTTCAGCTTCTTCGATCTCGTGTTCTTGAACTGTCTGTCGCTCACGCGGTTTATCTTGAGCTTGCCGGCGACTATCCCCGTGATGTAGACGTCCTCCAGGGGGATCAGGGACTCTCTCTGCGCCTGGTCGTTCAGCTCCGGGATGATGTCTCCGGTGAACAGGTATGCAGGTCCTGTCAGAAAGTTCGGCAAATAGGATTCGTTGTACACCGCGGGGTCCAAGTAGTACTTGGACTGCTTGGACCGCACGGGTTTCCACTTCACTGCCAGCCTGCCAAAGATGGTCCTCTTGGCGCTGGAGTGCTGGTTGATAAAGGCGATGAGCCGGGGGACGTTGATGAACATGTCGTCGTCGGTCTTGAGAATGAACATGGCGTTGTAGCAGTACATGTCCAGCCACTCAAGCATGTAGATGGATTTTAAAGTCAGGTTCCTGTACGAATCCAGGAAACGACCTTGGATGAGGTCCCTGAAAATGTACTGTTCTTTCTCCAAGCGATCCTGGACGCTGGTGCTCTTGGGTTGCCCCAGCACGAACAGGATCACCACGTCCCTCCTCATGCCGTAGTGACCCCAAGTCTGGCGGATGGCGAGTCGCTTGTTCTCGTTGGTGCAGGCACTGCTGATCATGATGACCACCTTGAGGCCCAGTCCGTGATCGGGGCAGTACTCTTCGCTGATGCTAAAGCCGTTGCGGAACTTGTCCAGGGGGCGGGCCCGCGGTGAGTCGGAGGCGACCTTCCGCGTGGCGTCGGCTTGCTCCTTCTCCGCGACGTCCGCCTTCTTCGTGGAGACGAGCGACGCAACGGGGGACTCTCCGTGGAGGAGCTCCGGCTTCGTAGTGTTGTTGACTAGACTGGCACCGGAAGGTTCCTGACTTTCCGTGCTGTGGAGATCCCCAACAACGCCATCGGGAACCCTGGAGCACATCAAACAGGGAAGGGTGCTTCTGTAGTGACCTGGAACGGGAGAGATGAGGGGAGCTACGGCTCTCGCGGGGGACGCTTGGGGGCGGGGCAACCAGGGTACGCCGGAAGCGAAGGAAGACACGAGGAGGAAGGAGTGGAAGGAACCTGCAGGAAGATGACGTCTTCCGAAAGGCACTGCGCGGAGGGGCGGCCAGGATCAGTCGCCTCGCCACAAGACCGGAATTCTTCGGGAGAATCGTCTCCCCCTGCCACGGCGCGCGCGCGGAGGCCTCTGCTCGGATTTTCCCGTACGCTGGGCTCAATGACCGCCGACCGACGCACGTGCTGCCGCCACCGGGCGCGCACAGCTCGCGCGGTCCGGCAGCGCTTGATCCCTGGGAACCTTTCCAGGAAACGACGGTACGCATGTGTGGCCAAGGCTGGTCGCAGACAGCCTCCAGCCGCGGATGGGGGCTCCCTCTGCAGTCCGCTGTCGGTGCTCTTCGCTGGTGCTGAGCATCGGCGAAGTTTCTCAAAAACCCACCGACCGACCTCCGGCGCGACCGCAGCGGCCATCGGTCGCAACTCCCGGAGGACCGGCCGGCGCGCGTACCACGTCCGTGGGAGGATCCACCGACTTCTTTTTCCCGGGTAGGGAGCGCGGAGGGCGCTGCCGACGACGGGAACGATGAGCATCCGCACCATGGGAGCCCGCGACGACAACGCTCCTCTACGCCAAGCGGCGGAACCCCAGAGAACCGGCCGCCCACGACGCATGACCTCAGCACCCGACGACCGGCGAGGACGTCGTCGCTTCGCTCACAACGGCATCAGCACTGAACCGCGGGCGGCGAGCAGCAGCAGCTGTTCAGACACGACTGGGAAGCTGCACAAGCCGCAGCCCTGAGCTGCGGCGGACTCGGGCCATGTCGCCCCGGCCGTCGTCTGCGGGCGCCTCGGTGCCCTGGGCGCAGGGGTGAAGGGAACGTGGGATCAACCGCATCAGCGGATGTGGCCGAGAACGCCAGGAACGGATGCGAGCGCTCGAGTGCGATCTGCTCCCCCACTCATCCCGCCGCCGCTGTGGGGGCGCCAGGAATCCCCGTCACTCTGAAAGAGCGGCGGCAGGATGGGTGGGGCTGCTGCCCGCCTCACTCCACGCTAGGGACCGAGTTGTTCCTCCCTCAATGAAGGAGAGAAGAACGGTCGTTTTACAGCAGCAACAGCAACGTTCTTTCTGTTTCCTTCCTCCATTTCCCCCACGACCTTCTGGCTGCCCCCTTCCTCCTCCACCTTTCTTCTCTCCGGATACCCCTTTCCTCCTCTTCCCTGTGCCTTCTCGCGGGGCGGGCACCTCGCAGAGCCTCCCCAAGCAGAAGGGCGAGACAGGAGGGGGAGGAGAAGGCTTAGGAGGGCGACTCACCTCGGCTGAAGGGGTAGAAGCCATTGGACGACCACGTGGACGTGGAAAGGAATGCGTAAGAGACCAATCCCAAGACGACGACTATGGGGATCAGCTTAGGGTAACGTTTCATCACAAGGGGTGTCTGGAAGAGAGAAAACGCATCAGGCGAGGCAAGGGGCGCTGCCTTCTCGGAGCAGCAGGAGTCCTCAGCTCGTCGTCGGGCAACGCCGCTGTGCGGCCTCCGGCAGCACCTCGCGCACCCCGGCTGTGCCAGCCCTGCTCCTCCGTCTGCTGCCCTTCACGGCCACGGGCCGGCCACCGCGCTCGCATCCTGGAATTTCCTCTTTTCTACGTGGGGACCGCATCTCCCGAAGCGGAGGGCGGGGCTCGCGGGCGACCTTCCGGCAGGAAGAGGACGGATGGGCGCAGCCAGGCAGCGCAAGGGGCCGCCCGCAACGCCCTCTCTCGCGTTCCGAGGTCACCTCCGGAAGCGCCGCGCATGCACGCTGCCGCCAGGAGGCGCCGTCGGGGTCGTCGAACGTCGGAGTCGCAGCATCCGCGCGGCCATCCTTCCCCTTTCGTTCGGGAGGTCTTCCGGAAGGCGGGAGTCGGCGGCGGCGGAGGAGGACGGTAGGAGAGGTGAGCGCGAGCACCGCGCCTCCGCGCGGTCCAAGCGGGAACTACGACGCCCTGCGTTCGATGTGCACGCGTCACACAGGACTGACCGGACCCGCAAGTATGGAAGGCGACGCAGAAATGGGGAGCCAGGAGAATGAAAGGGGTCGACCCCCCACAGGAGGGGGGTCAGCGGAGACCCTGGACCCCGGGAGGCATTCACACGCGCCCCTCCAAACCCGGACGGTGCTCCAAACGGGCGTGGCACAAGTTGGAGTCGTGCACGCGCCAGCAGTGGCGCACCCGCGTGGCTCCACTTGGTGGTTTTGCTTTTCTCTCTCTCTCGCTCTTTACCTGCGGCATTGGCGGGCGGGCGGGCGCGACGCCTGGAGGCGGCGAAACCGGAGTGGCAGATCTGATGCTGCTGATGCTGTTGCTGCGTGGAAGACCCTCACGGCGCCGGGAGCACCATCACGCTCAAGCCGGGACCGGGAAACGAGGACGCGGCACCTCGGCGACAGCACCGCGGGCAGCGCGTAGCCCGCACGACGCAACTCGCAAGAAACGCATCGTCTGCGCCCACCTCGCGGACTGGTCTGAGACGCGCGCTCACCAGCGCTTTTTGCCCCTCTCGACGCCGCGCGGCGCTCTCGGCGCTCGCGCCGCCCGGCGGCGGCGGCGGTGGCGTTGACGACCTCGCGGAGAGGAGGAGGAGGAGGCGCGCATCCCCAGCAGCCTCTCCGCTGCCGCCGCCGCCGCCGCCGCCGCTGCCGCTAGGCACGAGGGCGACAACCGGACCGCTGCTGCCGAGGACCCACGGTCCCTTGCATTGCCCGAGTCCCGGCCCCAACCACTCGGCGGCGAACCAGGCGGAAACACGCCCCGGTCGCCCCTCCGGCAGGAGATCGCAGCATCCCTCGCGGGAACTCTCGCGTCCCCCTTCCCTTTCAACCTTCCCCTGCCACCCGCGCGGCGGGAAAAGGAGCAACAGCGGCACCCACAGCGGCGGTCATCCTGAGCGACAGCAGCAACACCAAAGGCTCCAACAGGAGAGCTGAAGGAGTTGCAGAGGAGACGCAGGCGGCCCCCGGGGGAAGGAACGCTCTGGGTTGTCTCCCCCTCAGGCGAGAGTAAAGCGCCGGAGGCGGCAGGGCGAGTCTCCGGCGGCCTTTCCTACGGGTCCGTGGGTGGGTGCATGTCGGAAGCTCAGGCCGGTTCTGGGTCAGCGGTCACGGTGCGCAAGAGCGCCCGCGCCCGCGCCGGGGGTCGCTCGAAGACGCGAGGACAATCGGATCTTCGTCGTTGGGCTGGCAGTTTCTCGGCAGAGAGGGTCTTTCATGCGCTCCACTGCCGACCCAGCAGCGGAGTTCTCCCGGGGCCAGTATGAACGCGCGGAGAACGCTCGCTGCTGGTGGCGGGTGGTCGCCGTCCTCGTCGCCACATCAGCAGCGGCGTTCGACCACGAGCGATCCTTCCCCTCCGAGGTCGACCAGCGGGCGATCATTCCCGGTCTCACGAGGGCTTCCATGTCTCCCTCTCGCGGCCGGGAGAGACTCCCGCTCGCAGGTCGCTGACCGCCACACAGGAGGGCGCGCGCGCGGGTACAGGGGAAGGCGGCGCCGGCGAGAGAAAAGTCCGGCGGCGAGGCTACGAACGTCTCGAAGAATGCCGGCGCTCCGCCGTCCGTCCTCCTCGGCGACGACGCCTGCGCGACTGCGTTTGCCTCTCCGCCAGGCGATCGCCCTTGCCTTCCGCGCACCCTCCTCCTCCCTCGGGCATACCCCATGCGCTAAGCGGTCCATCCTCTCCGAAGCAGCGTAGGCACGAAGGAATGCCCCCCGAAGGTGATAATGGCAAGCGGGGACGACCCCCGCCTAAGGAACTACGAGCGGGGCATTTCTAGCAGGGATCCCCGCGGTCGCAAAGGCGACTCGGAGTGACCAACGGCAGAGCTTTTCCCGAAAAGAACCGATCCTGAGATCCACACGCTGTCTTGTTCTCTGCAAAAATCCCGTTCTCCTGTGACGAATCCGGCGCGGGCAACAGCCGAAGAAAACGCACGAACTCCGCTGCATGCGCGGAAATCGGCTCGTGCGCTCGGCTTCGAAGGTGGACCGTGAGATACAGAGGATACAGTGTACGCGTGCTGCTCGTGTCTTCGACGTCCACGCCTACGCTTAGGAAAGCGATCCCCGATGAGTTTTTTTTTTTTTTTTTCCCCAGCGGATGGTTCCCCTGCGTCCGTACTTCCTCCCCTGAAGTCTCCCACTGCGGATCGAATGCATTAGCCAGCAGCAGCACCGACGCCAACGCACTCGGATGGGTTTGTGCAAGTTGCGCGTTTGGCGCGCTCCGAAACAACGTTTCCGAAATCCCGGCATCCCATCATCCTCGGCGTGGAAAAACGCGCGCAACAATGGCAAGGGCGAAAGCAGGAACTTCGCGCGCAAACATGGCGGGAAAACGCGCGCAACAATGGCAAGGGCGAAAGCAGGAACTTCGCGCGCAACATGGCGGGAAAACGCGCGCAACAATGGCAAGGGCGAAAACAGGAACTTCGCGCGCAAACATGGCGGGAAAACGCGCGCAACAATGGCAAGGGTGAAAGCAGGAGCTTCGCGCGCAACGCGGAGGAAAAGGTTGCGTTCTGAAGGCGCCCACTTTGGAGGGGATCATGCCTCGGCTTTGCTGGTGGGCAGGAACAAAAGAAAAACACAGACACATCACGCAAGTCAGTTCAGAAAACCATCGTGTCTGCTTGCATTGACTCCCCCTTACGTACACGTCACGTATGCCTCCGAAGCTGGAAACTGCGTTCGAGAGCGGAAGTATCAAATGCATCGGTTTGATATAAATAACTCAGTCCTTCGATTTCAGAAAGGAAAAGAAAAAAAAATTAAAGTACCGAAGGGTAAATCAAAAAAACACCAAAAAAACAGAAGCAAGCATCCGTTGTTTGGGTCCAAAACACTGACGCGTACTATTTGATTTGCCCATCAATGAAGTCGATAGCTCGAAAGTTGAAATTTTACACGTGCAGTGCAAATGCGAACGGAATTTGAAGCAGGAAACCAGGCGTGAGTCCTGCGTGTAACGGCGAGCCGCCGACCCGAAATCAGTGCTCCCAGTGTGCCTCATTCCACACCCCATCTCCTCGCGGGTCTTTCCAAGAACTTTACATTCGATGCTTGACGAGCTGACAAAAGTATCGAAAACTCTTTCTCGCAATCACCAGAAAAATCGTGAATCTGTGCGAAATTCCCGATTCTGTCTGAAGCACCACGTCTCGGTTCAGGCGTTGAACGTGCTGGCGTCATTCGGAAAGGGGATTTACAGAAGTGTATGTTCTCCTTGCACCTTATCAAAACAGTCAAGGTTACAACCGATACACCCACCATGTTGATTCACTCATGTTCGTGCGAGATACTGAAAACTTCCTTCTCCATTTCCAGAGTCGTGCAGTTCTTGCACCTCACAGGATGGGTCAGTTGCTTACTCCAGAACGGAAAGGAAAAATGCGACCCTGAAAATAAAAAAACAGACTCACTCTTTGGTGCTGAGCAGTAAGTGTCTGCCAAGATGGCATCCCGGAGAGTCATGTCTAGCAGAAACTTTCATCTGGAGTGTCCCGAAAGCTCCCCGTGACCAGGGAAGAAAAGCGAATTCTCGATTTACCTCACCGCCCACAAGCCGTTGCAACTCTGCTTATTTATTTTTTTTTTTCTTCCGGAACTGTGCCGTCAACAGCGAGCTTCATCTAACAGTTCCTATTAT
This sequence comes from Raillietiella orientalis, assembly GCA_036172245.1. Classification (NCBI taxonomy): domain Eukaryota; kingdom Metazoa; phylum Arthropoda; class Ichthyostraca; order Raillietiellida; family Raillietiellidae; genus Raillietiella; species Raillietiella orientalis. Next base: position 1,708,579 of record JAYWIR010000032.1, on the reverse strand, counting down.
CGAATGATGGCTTCATTCAACAACAGTCGGTTTGAAAGAAGACGAAGAACAAACAAACAAGCACAGGCCATCACGTAAATCGCGATTCACTGCCCTCATAGGAATTCAATCCATCAGAAAAACATAAACAGATCTGAAAACGCAAAGGATTAAATCCTTGAATCACATTCTCAGCTGAGTCACGGAACGCGGTTCAAAGGTCCCGTACAGAAAGGGCGCGCCCTCTCCTCTTTTTTTTTTTTTTTTTTTCTCTTCTCACTGCTTCGCAGCGGTTCGGGTAAGGAAATTGCTGTGGAGGAATGGCGAATCAGGTACCGCATGCCCCCCCCCCTTCCCTCCTTCCAAGAAGCTGCCGCTTTCTGAAGTTGCAGTGAGTTTCTTGCGACATTCCCTGCTCTCACCCCGGAACCTAACCACAAAGGTCCGCTGCAGTCCTTCCGATGGATTAGAATTCGTTTTGGCGAAGTCGACCCAAGTCCTCCACGGACTACTCTTTCCCAACCTACCATCACTTCATTCTCCTCTCCGGAGGGACTTCTTGGTGGGTTGTTCGCTTTGCAGAGGAACCGTGAGGGGTGGCTGAGACTTGACCTAAGCGTGCACGCCACGCCACGTTTGGAGCCTTCGGTTCTTGAAGAGCCGAAGACTGTGCATTCTCCTGGAAGCTTCCATAGATCGGATTCCTCCAGCCATGCTGTTCCGCCCAAACTGCTGGCGACGAATGCTGGTACTGGCGGATGGTGCATCCTGCTCTGCTTCAACAGGAAGCCAAGGAACCAGGGCAAAGAACCCATGCTACTGAAACCCATCCATGCCGAACAAAAAGGAAGATAGATGCCACATATGTCTAACGGGCATGAGTGACATCTATATTTCTGTTCTTTCCTGGTTTGGGTTGTCAGTAAAAAAATGGGTAAAGCCAGCTCGCACAGATGTTCGTTATAAAATGAGTCACCTCAGGCGAACGCAACAGAATTTTCTTTTGATGCAGTTTCTGCCAGTATTTGGCGGCTCCTCTGAGACCGCCAGTCGCGTTTGCAAATCTTCTCCATCATCGGAGACTCGATCGGTAGATTCAGAATTTGTTTTTGTTTTTTTCCAGGTGGCTGTTGAGATGAACATCTTTGGTCCTGTTATTCCATGGCTTCTCATCCTTACGTACGAACGAATCATGCTCTGGAAGCCCTGAGCAGTAATTTATAAATGGACTCAAACGAGGCTGGCTTCTTCCCTGCGACTCTGCCCGCTGGGAATTTGATGGAATTTGCTTGTTATGCTGATGTGAAATTCCACTTTCGGTTTTCTTGCTGCACGCAAACCTTTGAAGGAGAAGGTCCTTCAAAAATGCGGCGACCGTCATGCAACTTTCCGGTAGACCTTCCTCCTGAGACGAAAGAAAATCAAACGTCACGGCGGATGCGCAAGAAGAGTGGTAGTGTTGGGGTGTCGGTTGCAAGCCGTTCGCGGCACGACGACCCGATTCAGCAGCAGTTCCGCTGCGACCGGGACACTGAAAGTCACGCGAAAATGTTTACGGTGTTCGCGGCGCCAAGCATCCCGGCGGGAAAAACACGCTGGAACGGCCGGGACGCCCACACTGCGCTTGCCGCTGCTGCTACTCCATGCAAATGTTCTTTCCAAGTGCACACTCGTCGACTATCATATAACTCGCGTTTTCATGGCCTCATGCGTCAGTCTTGCTCCGTCTTCCTCTCCGAAAGCAAGCTGACTTCTTCGTCGCGTCAGCGCGCGGTTTTATCCGGCCAACTGACGAACCGGGAGGGAAGGGAGCTGGCTCGAGTGCCGACGTCGTCCAGCCTGGCGGGGGGAGGGAAGAAAAATGAAAACTCCCTCCACCCTTGCGGAGAAATTCCCTCGTCCCTAGCAGACAAAGGGAGGAGATGAAATCTCTGCGGATCTTCCCGGTTTTCTTCCTTCCTCGCCGCGCGCATGAGACCTCGAAACAAGGCTGCAAGCAAGACTGGCGATCTGTCTGTGTCAATGAGCAAAAAGCGGTTTGCTAAGTGCTGAAGAACCGTCCGCCTATTCTTAGGGGGTCATCACGAAAATTTGACGCTGCCCCCGCTATCCCGAGGGAGCGTGTTCACTCTTCAAGTTCCAGGGGGCGATCCCGCGGGGACCACCCCATAAATACGGGAAGGCCCCGGAGGAAGGACTTTCGAAAGGAGCCACTTCTTCCTTTCTCTGTTCTCTCCGCAGGGGGACGCCTCACATTCCCTCTCCGATGGGAACCCAAAACGATCCGCGCGCCTGCAATTTCTTCTCCACAGACCTCGAAGGGAGCAACGCGCTTCTCTGCACACCGGCTCCATGGCACTCGATGGAGGGTACCCCCCTCAGGGGACGGGCTGCTCCGTTTCTTCTTCACTCTTCGGAGGGGAAACCCCGGAGGGAACCTACCCCTTGATTCACTGGAAGGACCCCGGAGGGTTGAACTCCCAGTCCCGGCCCGAAGCTACCGGGCAGCCAGCATCATCTTGCAGGGCAGGGGGGGAGGGACTCGAACCGACGATGCACCCCGATTTCTCGGCGCCGGTGCTTCTCCAGGCGGGATTCGCACTCGCGACGCTCGGTGCCACGCGCCAAGAGCGGTAGGTACCAAAAGAGATCGCTGCATCCTCGTACGAGCAGCAGCTGCGTTACCAGCAGCAGCTCGCACGACTGGGCAGCCACACTCGTTACGAATGATAACGACGAAGAAAGATAGATGGCCTCACCTCTACGGATGCCTCTAGAAGACCAAGAGCGAAGAGAAGTGGGAAGGAAGAAGTTCCGGAACGAGATGGGGATTCGGCAGAGATTTCCGATCTGGACGGACAAGTCGGCTACCAGCCGGAGGTTGGATGCCGCTTCCCTCAAGGTCTCAGGAGTGCAGTCATGAATCCTAGATGAAGGCGGAGAAGAACAGGAAAGAGGGGCACGAGGGGAGCAGGGAGAGTTCAGGCACCGTTCGCGCAAGGAAGACCTCGGAAAATCTCCAGAACGTTCTAGGCCGGTAGACCTTCCCAGCCTTTCCATCATCTCCCACCACCAACAACGGCGGGCAACTCGTGACTGACGTTTGCGCCGAAGACGTGAAAAAATCGATTGGTTGCTCGCCACCCGGACCACGCAGAAAAATCCGCCAACGACAGCAATACATCGTACATGCGTCGCCTCCAATACACATGTCCTCAAGTACAAACGTGTACCTCCTTTGCTCCCTTCGACATCCTCAATTACAGTACGGCCGTCTGCTAAGGGTGCCGTCCGAAGGGACCAGTTGGCACGAGACCTCCGCGAACCCTTTGAGCTGATCCTCTCGTTATCTCGAGAAAAACTTTGATTACCCTCGGTCCACAGTTCCGAAGCGTACATCTTGCTGCTCCCATCCCCGTGACTCGCACAGACCGTCCCTGCGTAGGCGCGCGCGTCCGTTCGAGCAAGGACTTCCACGAATGCAGCTACTTCTTATTACGAGTCCAACTGAAGCTTCATCCACAGCCCCGATCTGACCGCAACGCAGATGGGCAGCGCAGCGGAAGACCGAAATGGGGCGGGAGCAGGGCGAGACGCAAAGCCGTTGCGCCATTTCCGCTGCGACCTGCCAAGCGTTCGGCGTCGTCGAAGTCTCTCCCCCCCCCCCCCTTCCCAGCCAGGAAAATGTGCCACATGTGCTGCGCCTCGTTGGTGCGGTAGGAGTTTTCCACGTCAACAAATGCGCGTCTCGCTGACCGCCAACGACGGAATGAGCGCGCGCTCAACCGCGCGCACCCGGATTTTCCTCGAGATCGCATTCCTGGAGATCACAACGTCACTGACTCACAACTACATTGTTCCATCCGTGGCAGGCCCGGAAGCTGCCTTTACAAATCTGAGACGGGCTTTTGGTGCTGCGGCAGCCTCGACGACATGGGAAGGGGAAAGAAAGAAAGGAAGGAACCACTGTGGCTCGGTCACGGTAAATCCCGACCGCAGCGGTGGACAGTCCTTGTTTACGGGCCGCCGTGTCACAGGCAGACATACGCCCCACAATTATCCACAATGCTGATGATGCCATCTCGCCGACACCGGCTGCTTGCGTGACATCCCCAGCAACCAATGCAAGAGCCCGCGCCACTGCCACCTTTTCCAAGCTTCCTTCCTCCAAAATGCACGGGAACCCCCGTTCCGACGTCTTCCCGTTCGGAATTTAGAAATATCCCGTGGCGAAAAATTTTCCAGAGAGATACTCGAAAGCCACGGAGTTCCGTGAGCACTCAGCAGAGGGTGGCTGACTCTTAGATTACTATTACGGCACTCATCTCGTCTTCCAATGGTGAAGAGTTAAACGCACATACGCAAACAGGAGAAGGACGAAAAAAAAAAAAAAAAAACGTAGAGGCCGTGCCATTTTTCTTTTCGTTTAGATGGAGATTGTACAACTCTCCGTAGGCGCTTCTTCTATCTCTGCAGATGATAGCTGATGAGTTCTGGGAGCAAACGAAACCTGTGGCAGTATGCGTGCCAAGGAGGGGAAAAACGTGCCCGCTTGTTGCTGCGAAGGAAGGAACTCTTCCAGCACCAGTAGCGAGGGAGACGTCATCCACCACCACGCATCGTCCAAGACAGAGTGTTCCGCCTCCGTGCAAGATACAAAACCGCATGGTTGACAAATCCAGACCGGAAAATCTGGGGCGAGATGAAAAGGATTCCCTGTAAATCCACGTCAGCTGGGTTCCATATCCTCCTTCGATGATTCAACCCGAGAGTATACGATTCTTCACGTTTCATATCTCATTAAAGACGTGCTCTTCGAGACTGCATATGAGTGCATTCTCCTGGAAGGCGCCCACGTCGGGCGGGAAGACGCCGACAGATGGAGTCATCCCCAAGCTCTTAACGGAGCGGAAGGCGAATACCCCTATCGAAAAATTTACAAGCGCTGCAATAACCCTGGGGACGACCTGGGAGTAATGTACACACACACACATACACGCACACACATTACCGGCACTTTCCGGTGCCGACGTGTGCAACTTCGACCCCGGACCTTCGCAAAATGATTGGCAGGGTTTATGAAACTCGTAAAGCTTGCACACTGAAGGGTGCTTTCCGAATTCCCGGGTTTCCCATTTCAAGATTTGAATGCCATTTAATGGAGATCGTCCGCGGCCACGGAATTCAACGAACGCTCATCAAATACGGAAAGCTAATTATAATCTTGCAGCTTCTATGTTTGAACTCTCTGCCCAATCGTCCTGGAGCATTTGCCCGCGAACACGTAGCCTCCTCCTCCTCCTGTGCTCAGTCGGTCTCGAGAGCGCATCTTCCCAGCCGACTGAAGACGGGAGAGAGATCAAGAACGATGCTGGGCGAAAGAAGGCGAAGACGCTGCCGCGAATCCGGCAACCTCGTTCTAGCACCGGGGTTCCTCCTTTGGCAGCTTTGCATCTTCAGCTTCGAACCGACCGTCGACCTTCGCTTCAGATTTCATCTTTGATCTTCATCTCGGTGGAAGAACTGACTCGCCATGGCGCTCCATAGGTCGCTGTGGAATCGCATACGCAAACAGTCAGTAGGAGAGACTTACAGAAGAATCTCAAAAAAGATGCAGTAAAAGACGAAAGAATAATGCTTCAGAACAGGGACCAGAGTGATACTAATGTAGAGTACAGCAAGTGTTGCAGACCGATGCATACGATGCTGACGACATCCTTTGCGGTCTGCTGGCCACACATCAATTCATACAAACGGAGTAGCGGTCATTCAAATCACCGTAAATCAATTCCTGGATAAGATTCGTGCTTCGTGGAAGTGTGCTTCGTGTTGCTCAGCATCGTTCAGATCCCGTCTGCGCGTCTGCTGTGTTCCGACACGCAGCGAGCGTCCATGGGGCGACCAGTGGAACACTTCGCCACGAATGCTTCCCATTTCTTTGTTTGTTTTGAGTACCTTCGAGGCGCAGGGCGACACGCTCCGGAGAGAAAAACAGCATCGGTCCAGACCGCACTCCGTCTCCGGGACAACGGCGTGGCAGAGAAAAATCGCCACTCTCGGTCGGATACAGAACTTCGCGGTCCTGCTTTACCGAAATCCAAGTCATGCCATCTCTCAATGTGACGTCGTGATGCTCCACGGCGGAACCTCCGCTTTCAGACTGCACGAGAAAGATCGCGCCTGCGTGCTTCAGGTTAGCGAAGGCAGAACCATCCTCCAGCAGCTTCCAAACGCTGATAGAAGAGAAGGCAGAAGTCGTGTTGTGCATGATCCACGAACCGATCCTGCCTGCTTCGTTGAAAACGCGCACCGCGATGATTCCAATGAGTTCAGTACGTAATCTTAAAAACGAAATGTGGCGCCTCTGTCGCAGAACGGCCGCGTTCGTCGAAAAGTGGCAGTTGGCGTTGCCGTCCACGAATCTCCACGCCTTAGCCGCACCGCAGTTTTGAGTGTGGGCGTGCGGGTTGTTTCTTCTTGTTCTCCGGTGCAAATACTTGCACTAGAAAAAGGAAGAGGCATGCTCACACGCAGAGAGAGAGGGAGAGAGAGAGAAACAGAGCGTTCAGATGATAGGCATCTGCATCTTTCCGATGGAATGGTTTTTTTTTTTTTTTTCTGCAGGACGCTCCGGAGCTGTGAATCCTCAAGCAGCCACACATGCGGAACACAGAGCCGGCCTGCTTTCCTCTCCGTAGACGCCATCCGGCAAACACCTCAGATTCAAGACGGGCCGGCCTCACCGACCGGCAGAACTCATCCGTCACGGCGGAGGCGAAGGGAGGCCGGAGCGGATGCAAACGACCGGATGAAGTTTGACAGCAGTCGCAGGAAAGCCAGACTCCGGGAACACTTCCGCAAAATTCTCGGCAAAGAACTTTCCTCGGACCTCCGCCGAAGCTATGGAGCCTGAGGAATGGAGGCTGAGGCGCGAAAACCCGGTCAGTGTGGTCACCTCGCAGCGGAACTGCGCCCAAGGCTGCTGGAAGGCCAGTCGTGACAGCGTGACGTGGTTTCCCGTCGGAAGTCAGCGCTTTCGACCGGGGAAGAGAGGGGGGGGGGGGACTGGCATCCGCGAACCTTCCTCCAGGAAACCACCAGGAAGGTCCCGTCCGCCATCAATCCGAACGAGCAGAGACCAGCGCGGCGCCGACGAAACCCGAAAAGCACCGCCTCCGCTGACCTCCACGCTCCGCATCGGTCGCAGCCGGGCAAGTCGGCAACCATCGAGATGAGTTCTTCGCGCGAGTGGTTGGCTGGTTGCTTGGGCGTGCAACCCGAAACGTAGGAAGTCTCCCTTGTGGATTATCGGCGGCTGCCTCCCTCGCACATTCCATCCCTTCTGGTTCACGGAGGTGCGCGCGCCGGTCCGCGAGCAGACCAGCGTTCCCTCTTCCCTTCTGACAGCCGACGAAAACGACGTCAGCGCCATCTACACGACTTTTTTTTTTTTTTTTTTTTAGTTTACTGGGAGCTTCTGCGCATCTGGGGGTGGAGGATCCTGCTGGCGGCCGCATCCTGAGCTGCTTCAGAGGTAAGCCGGAGACCCAGGACAAGAGCCACGCCGAAACCCCCCACCCCTACATCGGCGGCCACGTGCGGCGGCGTTTTCAGAGGCCCGCAGAGGCACGATACGCGACGGCGTGCTCCGGAACAGCTTTCGACCGGCGTCCGCGGGAGGAAGATGCACCGCAAACGAAGGCGTCCTCCACGGATACCCTCGGAGGTTGAGCAGGCACTGCGGCGGGGCGCACCCCTCTTGTTCCCGCGGATGCTGCAAAGCTCGCCACCCATTCCCTTCTCGCTCTCTGTACATGAGTAGCCGTCCTCCACCCCGCCGCAGGAAGGAGAGGGGTTGGCGCGGAACAGAGAAGAGAAAAAGACAAAAAAGAAAAGATGGCGGGCCTGATCGTTCGGATTGATGCGGACGGGACCTTCCTGGTGGTTTCCTGGAGGAAGTTTCGTGGATGCCAGTTTCCCCCCCCCCCCTCTTCTCCGCCGGTCTCACTAGACCCGGGGAGCTGCGGACCCAAACTGCTGCAGGTGCCGCGGGGAACGGGAATCCCAGCTCCCGCGACTACTCGCAGGCTGTCTGCCCTCTGGCCCTTGTGGTCGCAGCCCTTGGCGCACCAACGGACGATCCCGGGGATGAGACGGAGCGCCTCTTCGTACGCGACGCCCTTCCGCCTGACGCATCCCAGCAGCTCTTTGCTGCCTGCGCGGGATTGTGGCGGCCTGGAGCTACGCGAGAGGAGGACGGCACGATAGGGACGCCATCTGCTTCGCCCTGCGCTTCCTGAGGACGTCAGCACCTGGGGCACACTCGGGTGGAAACTTACGCATCCTAAAAAGGATGCAGAGGACGCCCTCCAGCACCCGGTGATCGCGAACCGTCCCCAATTTTTTTTTTTTTCTTCTGTTTGCACCTCCACTGCCGAGGCAAACCTCGACGGCCGGTTACTCGGCAAGTTCTGAACATTTTTGGACGTCGCAAGGTCGATGGCCCTACGCCTCTGTCTATTATTATTTTTTTCTTTACAATAAACGCCCCGGCGCTACCGGGTGATAACCGCGGTGCTCGCTCGACCTCTGAAGGTATCCATGGACACCTTCGCTGCCTGCGCGGGATGGCGGGCCGCAGTACGCCCACGATGAGCAGGGCGAAGAGGGGAAAAGCCTGCAGGAAAGATGCAGCCGGGAACGGCGAAAGAACGCGCGGATCGGGGAGCGCGGTCGCCGATCGCAGCGAAGCCCCGGCTCTGGGAAAGCGGGGACGCCGGGAAGCTGCACCGTCGGACGGCAGGGCAACCGCTGCTGCCTCCGCCCTGAGGGCGGACTCGGGTAGAAGCGTGGCGGCCCTCGACCTGACATTGAAACCCCGCCAAAGGGACGGCGGACGTGCCTCGAAGGGCGTCCGCCACTGCTGCTCCAGGAGCGTCGACCGGCGTGGGAAGAAGGAAGGGTTGAAGGGAGGTGGGAGTGGAAAGGGGAAGAACGCATCGCGTCCTTGGAGACCTCATCAGTGCCTGGGGGGCGCGCCCCTCGATGCTCGTCGAGCTGACCCGAAGAGTTGCCGTGAGTGACGAAGGACGGGCCCCCCGCGCCCCGGCTGCTGAGACCTTCACCTGCTCACCACCTCCCAGGGCCTTCCGGGGATGTCCGCTCGCTCCCGCGGTGTCCTTGACTACCGGAGGAAAGGGGGAGAAGGATTTTTGGCGCGCGGGTGCTGCCTCGTCGGCGTCGACGCCGCTCCACTCTCTGCGTGGCCCCTTGAGGGAGGGTGCCGCCGCAGGCCCTCCGAGGGCAGCGGCCTCCCGGAAAGAGAGCTTCGTCCTGGGACTCATCCCGGGGCGGCGTCCGAACCGCGCGTGGCGCTTCTTCTCTCCCGCCGGTCTCCGTCGCCTTGTGCCGCGGACGGACAAGCTCGCCTGACGGCAGGGGGGGAGGACGAACATCCGCGGGAAACGACCGCCGCCTAGGAGACCTCGCCCGTGACCTTCCGCGATTGCGCACGGCTCCGCGAGGGGGGGGGGGGGGGGGAAGAAAAAGTAGCGCTCGCGCGGCAGCCGGCGGAAGCACTGGGCGCGCGCGCGCTCCGCCGTCGCCTTCCTTCTGCCGCCCTCACAGTCTCTCTCTCCCTCTCCCGCCGGCGCGCGCAAGCGTGCCTCCATGGCAACGCATCCCGGAGTCCCGTTCCCTTCCGTCCCTGAAGATCCTGGCCGCGTCCATCCCGTTTCGCTTCGCTTCCTCCCGAAGCGCACGCGAACCCTCCCCCCTAGCCGCCGCTCCTCTCCGCTAGATGTCACCCCGGACTCCCCTCTCGGGCGAAGCGCGCGCGCCCGCCCCACTCGCGCGGCACGTGGAGAAGGGACATGCGTCATCCCGGAAACGTCCTTCCCCACCCCACCACCCTTGCTCGTGAGCCAAACGCGGAGGCGACGATGGCGACTCGCCTCCGCCGCGGCGCACGCACGTTGGAAACGCGGCGGTTGCCGGGCGACCCCGTGGGGAGCGAGGAAGCGCGCGTGGGTGGGGCGGCGCGGCGCGGCCCTGCGACTGAGGGACGCGACTGTCGGTCGTTTCCTGGGCGGCCCGCAAGCGGGCAAAATGCGCGGAGGGTTTAAAAATAGAACGCGAGGCTCGAACTGACCCGCGCTCGGCGCCTCGGTACGTCATCGTTCCGTCTTCGGAGCCGGGTGGCCCAGCGCCAGCTCAAGGAAACTCCCGATCGCGACCGCGGGGAGATCACTCCACAGGGACGCGTGAGGGGCGCTCGCGGGCCACCGGAAACGCCACGGAGCATTTCCGCAAGGGAGGAACGGAAGGATCCAGGCGATCCCCGACGGCGAAAGACTGAAGATGCCCGGAGGGGGCGGGAGAGGAAGCGACGGCGCCGACCCCTTTGGGAATGACGGAGGATTTCCCCAGGCGCAGCCGTCGCGCGACTCTTGAGACAAAGATGGCTTCTTTCTCGCGGCCCCTGAGTCCACAGAGGGCGCGGGAGAGCCTCCGCCTCCAGAGGAGCGAGTGAGGGAGAGCGGCCCCTTCGCTGAACTCTGACCTCTCCCTTCCCTTCTCCGGACCGGCGACCACCCGCTTGGCTCCCACGGGTGCGAGCGGACGGGCATCCGCAGCCTCTGCAGGAACGCGGCCGCGCGTACCCTCTACCGGCGGGCGGCTGTAGCGCTCCGGAGCGCCGTTTCGCTCCCCTCCCTCCCCCTCCACCGGCGGTAAAAAGCAGAGAAGTCCCGAGACGATGACGATGACAGAGAGGGGAGGGGTGTCCGCGGGAAAAAAACGTCCGTCGACAGGTGGAGCCAGCGGTCGGACCGCCATGAGACCTCGGCCGGAACGCGCGCGTAATTGTGTGCCGGCAGATGGGGCAGGTAAACGCGGGGGTGCGCGCGCTCCCTCTTCCTGGCGCCGGCTCCGGAAGACGAGGCCAGTGCCAACGCCAGCAGAACCTCGCAGAGGCGGGAGGCACGCCGATGGCGCCGACCCTGGACGCCCCTTGTTCCCAAAGGCGTTACGGGAAACACTCGTGCTGCGGGTCTGCATTTGGACCGGTGACGTCACCAAGCACCCCTCGTTCAGGCGGGCGGCATCGAGAGCTGCCACTTGCGAGAGGATGGCGGCGCCATTGCGAACGAGCGGTCCCGACAGCAGCCGAACCTACGGATTCGATGAGACGCCCGTCCTCCCGTTGCGAGTCGGCGGGGCGCACCCTGTCGCCCGCGTTGGAGGCCGTGCTACCGAGGAGCTTCCCTTCCCTCCCATGCAGCATTGGCGGGAGATAGTGAGAGAACCTGCGGGAAGATGGCGCCACTGCGAACGAGCGGATTCCTCCGAGTAGCAGCCGAACCAATGGACAGGGAAAACGCGGCGGCGACCATGCGGCGGACGAGGAGTTTCCCCCGAAGAGTGAACAGGAAACTGGATCCATCCTCGGGGTCCTTCCCTGGGCAATCATTAGGGTGATCCCTTCCCCTGACTGCCGTCTCACATGCACCCTCGGGCGGTGCAGGCAGTGCAGAAAGGGTCCCCCATCTGGCGGCCGCCACGCGGACTCGTGGTGGAAGAAGAACCGCGGTGTCTACAGTCGCCCCTTAGAGCATCCCGGAGGGAAAGGCAAGAAGGGAGGGAAGTGGAAAAGAACGGGCGAAAATAGAAAAACCTGCAGGGGAGCGTTGCCAGGAGACACCAGCGAATGCACCTCTCTCTCAGCTTGCAACGGCGGCTGCACGGGATGAGCGAAACAGAAAACAAACTCGGGGGTGAGAAGGAAGAACTTGGACAGGCACCTCGGAGGTCGCCATCCTGACGAGAGGCGATTTTTCCCTTCGCTCTTTGCGTTTCGCTCCGGAGACGCGCGTGCCGAGGAGCTCCTCCCCGGACGACCACTGGCCGCTCCCGAACGCGAGCGGCGAGCGACAGACCGAGTTCGCGCCACCCTCGGGGGTCGCGCGTCTCCCGCCGCAGGGGAAAGAGGGAGTCAGAGTCGCTCGACAGCGGAGAAGTCCCCATGGCAACGCGGGCCAGCGGCGCTTCCCCGCGCCCCCTTGCGAAGAAGACGGAGCAGCTCGAAGCCCTCCGAAACTCAGCCTTGCTCTCCAGTCGTCTCCCGGAAGGACGCGGAAGCGGAAGGGGCCGGGCAGCGGGAGCGTCGACACTCCCAGGACGGAGGAGGAGCCCTCGGGCTCCCGGTAGGGGACGACGGCAGGAGCTTTGCAAGAGGACGGGGAACGCGGCGAGCAATGACTGAAGCGGAACTTCACCGCGAATCAGCTGGAGACGGACAGGCCGACCTGCCCGCACCCCCCTCCGGGGATTGGGTGCTGCTGGCGAGGATGAAAGTTTCAAAGCAAGAGGGACAACGGAGAAACGGAAGCGATGCGAGCGTTACCATGGCGCCGAACCTTCAAAGAGAATTCCCCCTTCCCCCTCCCCCCTGCTCATCCTTCACCCTATTCAGCCCAGGGGCGCTGAGCTGACCGAAGAAGCTCGCTGTGCGCACGCGCTTTCCGCCAAGTTCCTTCCGGTTCGCCCGGGGGAAGAGAATTCCGGCCACGGACGCGGGAATCGGCTGCCAGCAGGCTCCGCTCGCTTCCGCCTTCCGACCGAACGCGCGGCGGGCTCCTGGTGAGGCGAGGACGTAACCCGGGAAGATTTCCTTTCTCTGGAGCGGCGACGACGAGAAACACACACACACACACACACGCAAGCATACGAGGAAACCCGGAAGCCCCATTATCGGTGTTCGGCGCGGCGCAGGTCCGCCGTCAACCAAGGAGACTTCCGGCGGCGGGAAGCGACAACTCGAAACCGCGCGCGCCGTCGCCCGTGGAAACGGACGCTTTCGGCGCCGGGCGCGGGCGGTGCTTTCGGTGCGCCACGCGGACGCGCACTCGACGGTCCCCCACGCCCCAGGAAGGGGAGGTCACGTGTCCCCCACCACGGATAGGGAGGCCCCGCGTATCGGGCGAGACTGTCCCGCCCGAAGCACCGAAGAACTGGCACCGTCGCTCCGACCAGTCCGCGCCGTTTCCTCCAAGACGGCAGCGCCACCTACCGCTGCTCCGAGCAGCGGGGTCACCGCACGTCGTTGCAGAGGTTTCCCGAGCTGCGATCACGACAGTGCACGACGGGTGCCGCGAAGGAACTGTGCCCGGAAGGCCACTATCTCGTCCTCCATTCGCTGCCGTCCCTCCAGCTGTTTTTTTTTTTTTTTTTCCTTCCTCGTGTTTCCCTTTCTTTTGTTTTTGGTGCTCAGGAAGCTCTTTGACGCTGCCCCCTCCATCCCGAGGGAACGTGTTCACTCTTCAAGTTCCAGGGGGCGATCCCGCGGGGACCACCCATAAATACGGGAAGACCCCGGAGGAAGGACTTTCGAGAGGAGCCACTTCTTCCTTTCTCTGTTCTCTCCGCAGGGGGACGCCTCACATTCCCTCTCCGATGGGAACCCAAAACGATCCGCGCGCCTGCAATTTCTTCTCCACAGACCTCGAAGGGAGCAACGCGCTTCTCTGCACACCGGCTCCATGGCACTCGATGGAGGGTACCCCCCTCAGGGGACGGGCTGCTCCGTTTCTTCTTCACTCTTCGGAGGGGAAACCCCGAAGGGAACCTACCCCTTGATTCACTGGAAGGACCCCGGGGGGTTGAACTCCCAGTCCCGGCCACCACTCACCAGTGCCGCGCCCGAAGCTACCGGGCAGCCAGCATCATCTTGCAGGGCAGGGGGGGAGAGGGACTCGACGACGCGCCCCATTTCTCGGCGCCGGTGCTTCCACGGCCGAGATTCGAACCCGTGACACTTTGGGAACGTCCTCCGCGCTCAGAGGACCGCACGCAGCCGCGCGGCAGCCGACTCGGGGCATCCTTCTGGCGTGCGCGCGCGCGGGCCGAGGCCGGACGGGAGGAGGAAGGGGAAGGTCTCCAGCGGAAGATCAAGCAGCTGCTCAGGCAGGGCCGCTCGCCCGCTTCCGCCGCAAGCGGCAGCAAGGACGGCCACGCGCTCGCCTCGCTCGCGCATAGCGCGGTGCTTTTACCATCCCTGCAAGAAGTTGGCGGCAACGCGGCGTGTACGGAGCGTATCGATGCATCAGCTGCCGGCGCTTGCGAGCAAATCCGGGGCAATTTGATCTACCTAGGGAGGAGGGAGGGGGAGGGACAAAACCTCTCGGCCAAAGATGAAGCACGCGGCCAATCGATCCAACAGCCCGAGTTCATCAAAACCCTCACGCACGGTCGTTCGCAGCGCTCGCTCCGGCGGAGCGCGAACTCTTCGAGGAGCCGGAGGAGACCACCACCAGTGGCGGCGGCGGCGGCCCTTCCGCAGGGCAACCTTCCAGGATGTCCTCCTGCCCTGGACCCCACCTCTCCCGCCGCGAAGCCGGGAGGTGGGCGGAGGAATTCTTCCGTCCACGGAAGGAAAGAAGGAGAAGGAAGAAACGCGGACCGTTCATACCGAGGAAAGCGCCGATCGAAGAGGAGTGACCGCGCCTTCAATGCTGCCGGTCGTCCGCCGGCTTCCGACGAGGGCGGCCGAGTGGCGGGACAGACCGCCGCAGCCGCCGGGGGACAGGGGGGGGGGGGACCTTGCAGTTTCGCGGCAGCTGCGGGCATCGGGCAGGAAAAGGCCGCCCGAAAGAGTCGCGAGGGCCGTTCGTCCGTGGAGGACGGCGTTCCCCATCGCTGAAGAAGGGAGTCGTTTCCCAACCCTTTCCTTCCCCCTGCCCTCCCCCCCCCCTCCGCCTCTCCTTCCTCCTCCCTCCCTAACGAAATTGCGATCTGTTGCCAAATCCCCTCTCCGGGACACCACGAGCAGCGGGAATTGCACCACACCCAATTCTTAGATTTCCCCAACTCCGTTCCGGAAGCGGAGCGCGCCCTGATCAACGGAGGTGCCTCCGCTGCGTCTTGCAGCCCGCGGAGCCTCCGCCCGGTCACGTGTTCGCTCCGTCTGCCGGCGCCATTGTTGCGTCACGTGCAGAGGGCGCCTCTGCGCTCTTCGCAGGGGTCCCACTCACCCCTCTCTGTACCTTTGTTCGTCATCCGTTGCCCAACCGAACCTTTATCTCTTTCCCGCTGCCTGCTCGCATCTGTGCTTACTGATTGATGCCAACGTGCTACACTGTCCCAACGCTTGATTTGCACGCTGCGGATGAAACCTGGCTCCCGCCACTTGATACTACCCGAGCCGAAACCATGGGAATTTTCGAGAACGCGCATCGGGAGGTTTTTGTGGGCGCTTTCGCTCGATACGAGAGCCCATGCGGGTATTACGAAAATATCAGATAACGCTGCGTTGCATAGTAATAATACGATTAGATCTCTCGCTGCAGATTGACTCACCGCAATTAACCGAACCGAGATTCGGGAACGCCTCGCAGTCGTCGCACGTCACACAGGGGCTCCGAAGAGGGAAGTCTCTCCATGATCACAAAGACGGCATCTTGGGAAAACACATCACATTTTCGCTGGAACCTTTCTCGTTTTTTCCGGCGCACACGAACAACACTCCCCATCCCACCGCTTGTACAGGCTTCGCCTCCACCATATCCCCGGTACACTAATGATACGAATCATTACGGACGACCTTCCCACCCAGCACAGCTATCGAATGTCGACGGAAGTTTCCAATCAGGAATCTTAAAATAGGTTAGAGGATGCGTGATCGAGTTACGTGTGTGCCTGCCCCTGTACTGCGGCTTACGCTTCTTGAAATCTTCTTGCACCAGGAGAGCTGCTTTCCCTGTCAGCCTGCAATGAGAAACCGTCCGAATACTAACTTCATTCATTATGCAATCTGATGATTGAGTTACAGTTGGCTGGCTGCGACTTGTGGATCCCGCAAGTGGAGTTTGCACCGCCGATGCCTGGAATCCTGGAAGGAACGATGAAGAGCGATGGCTCGCCTGGAATGTCAGTAAACACACACACACACACACACACACACACACACACACACACACACACACACACACACACACACACACACACACACACACACACACACACACACACACACACACACACACACACACACACACACACAAAAGGCTCGCCTTGTGGAAACCATGTGTTCGATCATCCCTGGCCCCCAACCCCACTAGGAGCAACCCATTACTGCCTATCGGTCAGCTATCGCTGCTTTGCAGAGCGGGAAGGAACACCGATAATGGGGCTTCCGGGTTTCCTCGTATGCTTGCGTGTGTGTGTGTGTGTGTGTTTCTCGTCGTCGCCGCTCCAGAGAAAGAAAATGGCCCATTGATCGGCGATGCCCTCCGGTCATCAGTGAACCCGGGGCTCCGAGAAAACTTCCCTACCCAGCTCCCTGTTCGATTGGAAGGGGAGGATGTGCTGCCTTTGCAGGGGACTCTCTCAGGGAGAGATTAATGTGGACACGGAGATGTGCGCAGGTGCTCTCGAACCCGAGATCTCGGAGATGCTGCGCAGATGGTTTCGACGTGCGATGGAAGTATAGGGGGTGCGATCCCGTTGCCTGTGCCGCAGCCATTTCGGAGGGATTCCAGCGACTCCGGACTGCCACAGCCTCCTGTGCGGAAGAAATGGCTCGCAGATTCCGCGCGGTCCATTCTCGGTTCGCGTTTTCTGAACCGCCTTTTTTGTTTAGGCCGTCCTTTTGTCGATGATGCTCCAATCGTTAATGAGCTACGATCTCTGTACACCGAGACAAATCACGGCGAGGGAGCCGACAAATCGTCTGATAGGGATCCTGTGAAGAATTTCCAGATGCCAACGGGAAAACGTTCGCATCATCGAAGTTGGCTGGAAACGGCAAAGGTCGTATTCAGCTCGCTTATAGATATATATGTATATGTATATATATATATATATACAAACAGCGTCCCTCTGATGAACTGTGGGCCCTGAGGAAAGATGCGGGAACTTCCTGTCTTATCTTCGTCCTGCAATCAGCAACTACTTCTCGAACTCTGCAATTAAAACTTGCAATTCCCTTGATGGACACGAAAAAGCACAAAGTCTTCCATTGGTTGTAGCATCTAAAAAAAAGTGCGGGCATTGTTGCGAACGCCTTTTTTTAAAACAAAAACAAAAACAAAGAGCTCATTAACAATGCGTTTTTTTTTTTTTTTTTTTCAAACCTCATTAACAATGTTTTTTTTCCCAAAAAAAAGCCGTCGGCAATGTTGAAGCAAAACAAAAAAAAGGGGCATTGAATGCATCCTATGATTCTCTTTCCTTAAAGGCAGTCTGTTTTCTCCTTTCCCGAAGCTGCATGCAAGGTTTCGTGTCTTCATCAAACAGCCGGGTAGCAATATGTCTCTTTAGTTCTGATTTCGTCTTAGGGCAAAGTGGCTCCTTTGGATCTACGTACAGAGGAGCTCTGCTCCGTGTCTTTCAAGAAGCGAGCAGGAAAGATCGATCGTTGTGTACGGTCGTCCACCGATGCTTGTACACATCCTCGTGCGCTTAAGGCGCGCATAAATTACTCAGCAGGGTGAGTGGGGCGCGCACCCTTACTCTCAACTCTTTTTTCTCCCCACTGCTGCCCTTCATTTTTTTTCCTTTTTTCCTTTTTGCTCGTGCACGCGCTGCCGCGTGAGCTCTTCGTGTGGCGTTTCGTTCCTAGCAGTATGCCTCCCTCCGTTCCAGTGTTTTTGCAAGTGGGTTCGCCTCGTCGACAGGATGCGTGATTTTTGGCCTTCTCATTTGCCCTCGAGAAGCCATGCCCAGGTTCTCGCAGAGAATCTCGTGAGCGCGGAATGCCTCGGGACGCTCATGGGGTGCCGATGGCTCACTCAAGCATTGGGACAGACCTCCAGGGAACTCAGGGACAAATGGGGGGTGGAGGTACATTGCCGACACCCCGGCACGGTCCTGTGTTCACTCGCGAACTTGCCCCGAGGATTGCACAGTCCTCCTCTGACCTAGGTGATCCGGACTTCTAGATTGTCTTCTCCGCGCTTGCGCACTGCTCGTTGGTTCTCACATCCCGTGATACCTCCCAGCGAGACAACGAGGATCCTGTCGGAAACAAAGTCATGTGAGACGACGTTGCGCCCCTGGTGCTCGTGTTCTGGTTATTCGCATGTCCGGAACCATTGGTCGGTGATGGGTCGCATGGCGATGAAGGTGCAGAATGTGCAGGAATGGAGCTCCTAGGTGGTAGTAAAAAGAATGAGGTTTCAGACGAATTCTGTGTGATGGCTGTTGGCCGTTAAGAGATTTTAGCGTGTGAGTTTGCTATGCGCGGAAGGGTGTTGTACAGCATGAGGCATGGTGATGCTGCAATTTACTGGGCACTGGTCCAGTGGAATGGAATTCCTGTTCTGTCTAGGAAAGCTGAACCGTCCAATGAAGGCATCCGTTTCGCTTGCTGAATAAGGGGGTGGATGACGTCTGATAATAGGGTGACTGTGCAATTTACGGTGTGCAATGGTGAGGAAAAGTGATGGCCGTGCTGCCGGGGGTCGCTGAGACTTCGCGCGTTCGGGGTCGCTGGTTGGCGATGGATCGATAATGCTGAAAAGGAAGGGGTCTCTACTTAGGACCCCTCCCCTTTCCTCTAGCGAGGAGGTGTGCGACGTGCAGGGAAGGAGGCGATCGTGATGGACAGCAAACGAAAAGATGGGAGGTTCGGGTGAATTCTATGCGCTGGTCCCGTTTGACAGCAGCAGATTGGCATGTGAGCTTGTGACGCATGAAAGGTTGCTAGGCGATCGTCGGTTTAAAGTATTACAATGTGGTCGCGAAGGCAAATACGAATTCTGGGATGCTAGCTAGGAGTAGCGCTAAACATTGTGTGTGCATCCGAGCTCCAGCGCATTAACTGTGTCTAACCAGCGCGATGGTCGACATCTGGGCGTGAGAGTGGAAGGCTAGGAGGAGCTGCGGAGTCGCTGCAGTGGATCTCATGTCGAAAGGTGGCCGAGGACTTGCTCATCGTTCATTCTTCCTACTCTGATGACTAGGAATCTGGGGGTTAAAAGTACCTGAGAACAAGCTTTGTATAACCCACAGTCCACACTATGTTGATGAGGGTTATGGATTAAGCGCAAATGTTTTATTGCAACTGAAGAAGAACAAAAGCGATTTACGTATTGCTGTCAACGGATATCAACCGATAGAAGACGCAAAGATCTTTGCATCTTCCATGTTGACATTGTGGTTGACATCTGGTCTTGATGTTACAGTTGTCGCTCATCACCTTGGCACGCAGAAAAAATCCCCAGCACCGTAGCAATGATGAATCCCAAATCACCTTAATAAGAGCTCATTTTGTAACAACCTTGCAGCAACTAGGACGTCATTTTTGCTGTTTGTTGCTCTTAACAGAAGCTCATACGAGCAAGGATTTTTTTTTGTTTTTTTTTTTAATCCGTAAAAAGAACCAGCTTTGTCTAATCTTTTGGATTTGGGTTGCCCTTGGAGCTGTCTGTGGTGCTATGCAGATTACTGGCCTTAACAGGCCAATTGTCTCACAAGGATTAAAAGATCTCAGTAAGAAAATTGGCTTGCGTGTTTTATTTGATGCTTTGGGGAGCCTTGAAAATCCAAGAATTTCTTGGTTGGAGCTCAGCGCTGGACCATACTGAAACGCCGTAGGCGCAGTCGGATTGTTGAGGGTTGTTTTCTGCGGACAATGATGAATTGGACGCTCATGCAATCGCTCTAAAATTAGCAGGTTTGAATAATGCGAGGAAAGTGATGAAAGACGGGACCAGATTGCAGTCTGAAGATGTTTGAAGGTGCCGGGTGGACCCACGAGCTACAGAAAACGTCTCGCGCAGATGTTTCCGTTTATCTCAATCAGGATGGATGGAGAAGAAATTGATGTTTGGCAGAAGGAGGTTGAAGGATCCAGCTGGGTGTTGCTAGGGTGGCCCTGCTGAGTTTTCCAGCGATAGGCGGAGGGATAAATTCCGCAGTGCAGAAGAGTGGTGCGTGCTGCGGGAAAATGCTGATTC
The DNA here is from genome assembly GCA_036172245.1 of Raillietiella orientalis. Lineage (NCBI taxonomy): Eukaryota > Metazoa > Arthropoda > Ichthyostraca > Raillietiellida > Raillietiellidae > Raillietiella > Raillietiella orientalis. Next base: position 1,688,645 of record JAYWIR010000032.1, on the reverse strand, counting down.
GGGACAGGCGTGCTCAGTTGCCTGAAGATTTCCCTTCCTGTTTGGGATGATCGTGGGTATGGTAGGTGAGGCCAAGTGGTGCGGATCTCGAGACCTACGCTGAATGCGTGATCGGGCCATGGCACCAACGGCGATGAAGACGTAAATGGCGCCTCGCTCTACTTCTGTCGAACAAGGCGGCGTCGGACGCCATGCTCATCAAGGGAAGGTTCGAACATGAACCTGGTCACGGCGGCAGAACCAGTATAGGTACTGGAATGGAATCTGATCTCTTCGTCCTCAAGGATCACAGCGTGAATGTGCCAAAAATGTCGGTCCATGATGCGAGTATGGAGGTAGTTCCCGACGAGAACTACGACTGGGAAGGAGGAGGCGCGGCGTGAGCCATCAACAGTCCAGTAGCCCATCTTTCTGTTTACTCTTCGGAAGCTTCATCCTCCGATCTGAACAACGGGGAATTCACGGGGACTTTGGCTGTTTCCGTGGCTGCCGACCGCGTCACTTGTGTCTCTTGCCGCGGATTGCAACGCGGATCCGCATCAGCTCGGGCGGAACCGTTGGTTCTTCCTGCCGTCAACGAACACGGAGGAGATTCTGTGTTCGTTGAACATCCAGGGTTTCACTCTGAACATCCAAGGTTCGGCTCCCGACAGTGAAATGTCCGGCATCTTCCCTCATCACTTCCGGAAAAGCTCCCAAAGATACTCCTCTCGAGACCCTCCCGGTGTGAAGCCGATGGGCGAAGAAGACGGTCGCGTTGCCTTCGTCACGGCGAATCTTCTTGTGGCCTTCGAGTGAGTGGGGAAGCAGGGAACGCGGCATGTGGAAAGAACGGAAGCCTCGCTGGGAAACGCGCCCAAACATCGTTCGTGGGCGAAACCACTCGGGAGAGCTCACGGCCAGCCTCGTGACTTCCGATGAAGAACGCCGCTCATTCCTTAGTTCGAGTTGGACATTTCTTGGACTCCTTAGGGAAAGTCTGGACGCGGCTGGGGTTCGACGCCGGCGTTCCAGAGGCAGTGGCTGGGGCGGAGACTCGGAGCGTGAGCTTGCGAGAGGAGAGCCGCGACCGTGGAGACGGTGGCCAGCCTTTTATCCTCATCCACTTCCCCCAAAATGCGGGGTGTTTCAGGAATTCGGCGCCTCCTCCACGTGCTCGGTCGGCATGAACAGCAGCAGCGGACTGGCAGTGGGCTGTCATGCAGCACTTCGGATCGTCCGCTGTTCCCGGTAGTAACCTGACTGGAGAGCCGGCGTCTTTCTGGCGGTCACTTGGGTCATGTCCCGGCCTCCGGGTTCTTCATTCCGGCAGAGACTGCGAGGCGGCGGCGGCCGTTTCCTTCGCGATGTACCCTGGTGAGCGCGGCCGATCCACTCGGAGTTTCCCTGCAACACGATCCGGGCGCCTCGCCTGCTTGCGCGGACGCCGAAGAGCAGAACAATGCAGCGTCTTCTGTGCTTCCTTCTTGCGGCCATCTCCGTGGGCGCAGTGATCCTGCTGGGCATCTGGGGGCAGCGACTGTCTGGAAGGGGGGGGCGAATTTTGTGCTCAGAGCCGCCGCCGGCACCGTTTGGATGGCTCCTCTCCTTCGCCGAGTGCGAAGGTCTCCCGTCCACTCTCTCCTCGTCGACAGCTTCTCCCCCTCCCCCATACCCCGTTGGAAGGACGAGCGGTCACTACAGCCTCTGCATTGCTGGTCCGAAGCACGCCTAGTCGTCTCAACCGGGCTCTCCTTGGCAATGCCGCCCATCCGGCGCAAGGTCTCTCGACCTTCCCGGCGACAACGACGACGCTCCTCTACCAGGGGCGAAGCGAAAGGGCTCGGCAGCTGCGAGACCGACGCCTGAACCCACGGAGGAGACTCCATGTCTCTGCTACTGCTTCGGGAACCCGGGAATCCCTCACGGAGCTCCGACGAACTTTCCAGATTATTAAAAAATAGAAAAAGGAAGGAAAGAATTCAAAGAGCTGAAGGTCCCGTGGGTCGTCCTTGCCCGGGAGCAGAGTGATCCCCGTGGGCCCCGTGTCTTAGAGTGCGCGGGCCCGCGACGAAGGCCATCAGGGACGATGCCACGCTGCCGCCATCGTGACTTGCTCCAGAGCGCCCCGCTTTGTCGCATAGCGACCAGATGCGAGCACACGGACCAGCGTCGCGGAGCCCTCGGCTGCCACGAGAGGTCGGCGGACTGCCCTCTGCTCCCGGAAGAAGCCGGGTGGAGAGAGTCCCGGAGAGGAGGAAGGAAAGGTTTGAAAGCAGGGCGGCGCCTCATTCCAGCGAACTCGGGAAGCCAAGGGGGAAGCCAAGGCGCTCCGAAGGGACCGTCCAAAGTTTCTCGGGGGTAGCTATAGTTACGGCCGTTTCGGCGAGCTCGTAGAAGAGGATGGGAGCCGGGGGCTCTGAATTTTTCATGCTGCCAAGGTAGAGGGGAGGGGACGTCGGATGGTTCAGCCGTTGGACGGAAACGACCGGATCTCGACCTCGGTCGCAGCCGCACAAACGCGCGTCGCGTTCTTTCCCAGGGGCAGGAAGCATCGTGGCGGCGCTTGGCACCTGTCCCTTCCCCTCTGATGCAGTCCCTTTCCAGCCCCGAGCCCGCCCTTTCTCTCCTGGAACCTCCCTCCAGTGGAGGATATCGCAGGACGAACCAGTGGCTCGGTCGGTCCTCTTCCTCTCCTGGTCTACGCAGATGCGTCGACTCTCCAAGTCGCCCCGTGGAGATCGGGCGAGTTTTTCTGGGGAAAAGTTGGCACCTCTGCTTTCTGAGCTCTCCTGCGCTCTTTGCGCTTATCCCTGCGTCGAGGAAAGACGGCGCAGATGCTTTGCGGTCACTTCCGGTGACTCGATGCGGTTTCCGCTCCACTTCTCAATCCTGGATGACGAGCTCTTCCTTGGTCCGATCTTTTTCTCATGATTAGGGAGTGCAGGACCCTCTAAGCAGCCTTGACACCCGTTCCGCTGATCTGTGCTCGGATCCAGCAAAGCTCGAGCTGCGAGCACGCCAGTTCCTAATTTCCCGCCTCCAAGTTCGAGAACAGCAGCATGGAACCAGATGCAGTCAGCGACAATAGCAGCAACAGCAACAGCAACAAGCAGCAGAGGAGACGCCAGCGGTAAAGGAAACAGCAACAGCAACAAAACAAGCGGAAAAAGAAGAGACACCAGGAACAACAACAGTAGAATTAGTAACCGTTCGTAGCAGCGATCACGTAGATACGTCACTGTTGCTACGAACTCCACAAGAACTCTCCTTAAAAACTTGGTCGTCCTTTGGCTGCGACTTTAGGACCGAAATCCAGAGGTCTGGTGAGTGCTGGAGGTGAAAGAACGAGGTTTTCTTTTTTCTGCTCAAAGAGTACCGAGCAGACTCTCTTGGGACCTCACAGGAGCTCTCCCACGAGCTTCACCCCTCGACTTCCCGCCTTCAAAAGCTGCTCGGCCGTAAAGGTTCCGTCTTAACAGGCAGTTCGTCCATGTGCGGATGCGGAATGATCATGGTGGACAAGTTGATCTCCTTTGATCGGATGGCCTCTAGCGAATCCGCGTGTGGATTCACGACGACGGTCATCAGGGGCGCGCAGGGTGCCGCCATGCTGCCGGTTCCAACATCGCTGTGCTCCGTCGCATGGCGACCGGGTCAGGCAAACTTCCAGCTGACAAAAAAGACGCTGGCTGTGTGAGCGGGTGTTGAATTCGTCTCCAACATATGGCACAGATTACCCACCTCTACTGCGCCGGCGCCGGTGCTCAACTTCCAGTGCCTTCGGCAGTGTGGACGTCCGGTGCTTTTCCCTGCTGCAGAAATCAAACCCTGAGACGCTGTTTCTTTTTATGGGACGGGAACGGTGTCGGTCTTGCTAGCAATCTCTGCCTGGGAGGAGACGTCGCTCGATGAGCCTTCGGCATCTTTGACTCGGACTCAATGACTATGAATAAGTCAAGAGAACATTCCTTTTTGACCCCACCTTCACCTTGGGCTCTTTGGAATTTCTCGCCGTCGCTTCCAGCTAAGAGCCAGCTTGCTCTTCTAGGTGCTTGGGCCATCACTGATCCCCATTCGAGGTCCAGTGTATCACGACTCGCTTGCTTGCCTCAACTCCCTGCTGGACTCTTCTGAAGCTCTCCCTCTGAGAAAGCTAAGCTCTGGTCAGCTCTCCGAAAATTCCAAGTGATCTCAAGGGAAGATTTTCTCCCCTCCAGCACGTCTGGAGAGTCCTGGATCTCAGGGTCATGCAACCCTTCTCTTCTGCGTTCCCTGCCGGACTGGGGGTATTCCGGTCGCGATCCAGAAGTGCCCCACTTCCTGGTTCTTCGTCATCTGGCAACCTGATCACAGCTGAAGCGCGCTCTTGGGTGTTCCTTCTTGAGCCCCGCCAGAGCAACTTGGAGTTTCAGCCATCAGCCGGCAAGATTCGATCTTCTCTAGCAAGGAAGAGATCTGGACCCCTTGCGAAAGGTGGCTCTTTGGGAAACATCTCTTCGCATTACACTCACGGACAATGAAGGAGTGACAATGATGGTGATTTTTCCATCATTTCTACATTGAGGTCCGTCCACTTCCCTGTGATGATAGACTAACGGTCCTTGCAGGGTTCCCACCTTTTTCACCCGGTTGCACCGGATGAAAAAGGTTTGCTACTAAAAAAAAAAAAAAAATAAAAAAAAAAAAAATATAAACATACAAGGAACCGAGGCCAGCCAATCCTTAGAGGGCCTCGAAGACGACGTCCACCACGAGCATGGAGAAGAATGAGAAGACAGGAAAAAAAAGGAAGTTTCAAGTTGGGATGGGAGGTACCCTCGTCGTCGGTCCATCTGCATTCTTTGCAGGATGCCATCGAGATCCTCTTAGCAGCTGAACAGCTGATTCCACCTCGCCACGATCCGCAGGATGGCGGTCCCCCTGTCGCGCCGTCCTCTCCCGGCATCGTTCTCGGAGAGGAAGCCTCTGCGAGGATAGCGGTGTGCTGCGGTGGCGACAGCTAGCAACCAGACTCTCCGCTCTGCGTTTCTTGGACAGTTTTCCGGGTTGTCCATCGAGCAAGGGAGGGACGCGGAGAAACGTTTTCACAGCTCTCGGAGGACAACACAGGATTCAGGTCCGGGAAGTCCAACTTCCCGCAGGGAGGGATTCCGCTCCCCCTCGTCCAGTGGTGGCGACGCGCGTTGCACGGGGAGTCCCTTGTGCAACGTCGACTCTGCTGCCACCTGGCTTCCCGCTGAGACTGCTTGTCTTTCCTCCTGGGCGCCTACTCTTGGATCTCCTGCCGCCTAATGAGCGAGAGCACCTGGCTCCAGGCGGCGTTTGTGGTCTGGGCCCCGAATCTGCAATCAGCCCGTAAGAAACTTCGTCTCCTTCGTCTCCTAGCAACCTGCTCCTGGAAAATGCTCGACCAAGCCTACCTGCTTGGCCGTCACTCCCCTTGCCGCAGTGCCGCCTGCCTCAGCGGCAAGCAGCGACGGTTGCCTACCATCAGGGTGGGGGTTCGTGTGCGCGGATGCTGGATTGACCAAACCCCTGGGCGGCTGGAAGGGGAGAGAGCTGTGGACGCCACTCCGCATTCTCGGGAGAAAGGACGCCGGCGAAGCGACCTATTGAGCGTGCCTCCGCCCTCCAAAGGACTCGTTGTTCCTCCCTGGTAAGCAGAGACCTCTGTGTTTCCTTGAAGTCTTGCCGTTTCTGCACTGGGATTCCCAGTGCAACTCAGCGCAGGAGCCTAGTTTCAGGGGGAGTCGCCTTTCCGAACTGTTTGAGGAGCGGGAGACTACTGGACCGTTCCCGCACCTGTTGCTGTACTGCGGGGTCCTCCAAGCACCTTGATGGAGGCCGTCTTCATCACCACTCCACGCGAAGGACTTGCTACTACCATTCTTCGAGCGCAGAGGACTCTCCGCAGAAGCCACGATCTCGACGGTATGTTGCATCCGTGCCATCGTCATGGTCCGCCGCCACCCGCTGGAGTCTCTAAAGCTCACCTGAAGGACGGATCAACTGGAAGGAGTCGAGTAGGAGATCGTCGGCATTCCGTGCTGGTTCTGGGAAGCGAAGGAGCTCCCAACACCAAAGTTTCTGTTCTTCTTCTATTGACTGATTGATCGAATGATTGTCCGCTTCTGCTTCGAACTGCCCCAGAAAACGACCTGCGTGCCCGTGAACCCACCCCTTGAACTGCTTTTCTGTTGTTTTTGCTGTTGTTGTTGTTTCCGGAGCTGTTCTCAACCTGCTTGCTCGTTTTTATGAACTCCCCGGTGGCGCCTGGTGAAAAGCTGCTGCCACTTGTGGGGGGAGGAACGATGAATCACTGGGGGACGCTTCGAGTTGCTCAGTTGGAATGCAGAAGAACTTATCCCAACGAAAAAGTCCTCTAGGGGAGAGGGAAGGGGTCATCTGTCACGAGGCAAGCCTACGTGCAGTCCAGCCACCAAGGAGTTTTCTGTGCGAAACCCGAGATCTCCCACTTCACCGGTGGGCAGGTGCCGTGGATCTCGAATGCGGAGGACACCTCTGCGGTTGGCGACGGTGGCTGCCAGCAATCTCAGACCGCTATTTGCCGCCTCCACTGTTCCTCCGGCAATCCACTGAAAGGGACGGCACCCTGCATGCAACCCACTCCCCGAGAGCGCTGGACGGTCTAACTCCCTGCTGTCTTCTCGCGTAGTCCACCTCAGCTTACGTCCTTCTCCCTCCGCCTCGAGCCGTCGCAGCTGATCTCAAAAGCCAGGAAAGCGGTCTCTTGCAGTGGCTCGTTTTCCTCCATGGAGCGGCCAGGCTCGGCTCGAGGTTTCGAATCGACCTTAGGTGAGGGCAGGAGGAGCCACCAGCTCTGCGGTGCCAGTGAGCGGCTCTTCCAATTCAATCCCCCAGGACACAACACTGTGTCTTCTAGCAATGAAATGGGAGTTTCCGGCATGCGACTCTTCCCGAACCACGGTCCTCCCCATTCCTGAGGACCACGCCCTTCCTGGTAGTTGCGTTTCGCCCGCACGAGCCGCGAACTCAGCCCGTGCCGAGTGGGCGAATCGATGACAAGAAAATCAGGCTCCCTTCGCTGGATGGGAAGTTTTCACTCGGTCATGCTGGGGCGTTTATGTTAGAAAAATAAACCAGTTGGCAACAAAAGTTCCCAACTGAAGACAACAAGGAACAAGGGAGAGGGTCCACATGAGGAATGCATGCCAGGACAGCAGAAAGTCCGGAACGGGGGAGGGAGAAGGGGCTACAAAACAAAGTGGGTGCAAAGGGCAGGGATCTTCGGCTTCGCTCCGCGTTTCCCGGGAAAAGAACAAGTGGAAGTACTGGGGAAGTTACAGAGCAAACGGAGATGGGGAATAGCAAAAAAAAAATATGTAAAGGGAGGGTTGGTACAAACTCAACCAGCGGTGGATGTCAGTGATCTCCTCCTTGATTTCCTCTCCCAGGTGAGGTCGCTTTGCAGCCGTCGTGATGTAGGTGGCTGCCATCTTGGTGACCTCTCTTCGCTGCGCAGTGGTCTCGAGCACGTGGCGGGTCGCAACGATGGCACGGATGCAACCGATGGTTGCAATAACTGCGCCTGTCGAGAGGTCTCTTGGAGCGAAGAACCGCTGCAGTTCGTCTCGCGCGGTGTCCTCCTGGTGCAGGAGTGCTGTTTCCAGCCTCCGACACAGTTCAGGGAGGGCATTGCAGTCCAAAAGCAAGTGCAGGATCGACTCCGTCAACCCGCACCTTGCACAGTTCGGGGATGCAACCCCTCGGGAAACTCGGTGCCGTCGCTCGTGGCATTGGAATCCCCAGTTGAGGAAGAGCAACACTGCCTGCTTCCAGGCGAGGGGAACACTGAGCTGTCCAGGAAATAGGGACGGAATGCAAGTTCTTCAGTGGCAACACTCAACAATTGGTCCCACCGGAGGATTCCCTTCTCCACAGCATGCGGAGTGGCAGCATCCACCAGTTCGCCCATCTTCCAACCGCGATGGAGTTTTGTATTTCCCGCGGTGCAGGAAAACTCCCACATTGCCGGTTGGCTACTGTCACTCATTGCCCTGAGGGAAGACAGCGCTTCAGCAAGGGATGTAATGGCCAGGGTCCACCACTCCACCTCATCCTGCATCACGGCTTCCAGAAGCCGTGGCAACAGACGTCGCAGAGGGGGAAGATCTTTAGAACTCATTCCCTGGAACGCAGCGCAGGACTCAACAACCTCCTGCCGTCAGGCATTGAAGTTCGTCGGGCGGCAGGAGATCAACGAATGGGCTCTCACCAGAGAGGAGAGTTGTCTCGGGGGGAAGACGAACCCCTGAATTCTGTAGCGGAAGTTTCGCAGCAATGAGAGCACTCCTTCGCTGCCAGCGCATCTCCACAGGAGGATGAGCGCAGGCGCACACAACGAGGAAGTTCACGACTTGGCGCAAAGTGGATGGTCCACGACCTGGCGCATTCGGAACTGCACTTGCAGCTCTATTCGTTCCAGTGTCCGTATGCCCAAGCCGGCATTCTGATGCTGATGGGAAGTGGCGCGGCGCGAGCAGTGCCGTCCGATGAGGGACACCACGTCTCCCCGCATCGGACCAAGTACGCGCTGGACGTGAACTTGCGCCTCCTATTTCAGTTGCCCGTGGACCATCCACGAAAGCGTGGGCGTGGAGAAATCTGGAGTTCTTCTCGTTCGAGGGCCGGGCTGACCGCACTTCTGACCTGAAGATGCTCGTCGACCGCTCTGTCCACGCGCTTCGATCCGGGTTTGGACCGCCTCACCTCTTCACTCGGTGCGGGTACCCTGCGGTCGCACCGAGAGACATCGAATTCCTAGATCCAGTGGAGTTCACAGCGGGATCGAACGGCTGTCCTGGAACTCCCCCGTTCCTCTGGCAGCTCTCCCATCGTCCGCCCACCGTCTCCTGCGTGCTTAACGAGACGCTGGTGTTTCTTGCTTTGGGGGGAAATCCCTTCTTGCATCTGAGAACCCCTCATCGGTCTCTCTACGGAAGCTGATCTGATACTGCAGGCATCAGACCCCGCAGCAAGCGTTGTCCTGGCAGCAGCTCTTGAAAATCCGAGAAAGCGAGCGAGGTGGGGGCCGAGGAGCAATTACATATTCGGGTGTGCCGGTGCTTTCCACTCCCGAATCAGCTGATGGGGATTTAATTATTGATTAGTGGTGCTTCGTGAATTTTTAATTGCACCGATTGATAATCCCTTCGCCCCTGACTTTTATTGCCCTTCTTCGCCACCCCCCGTCCCAAGCTGCGATGGAAGGATTCCGCGGATCTTTCGATAGTCCGACAGACAGACGTTGCCTGCAACGGGCGAAAGATGCATTCATGGAAGGCCCTTGGAGCTCCTGAGCGACTGCTGATGGGCCACTACTCGGTAAAAGACCTCTTAGACGACACAGACGGCATTTGAGGGTCGCAGCTGCTCCGATGGGACAACCTTGTGGACCTTTGTGCTGGCGGACTCTTCGTGGAAAAAAAATGGAAGATCTGAAATTCTTCTCGTGTTAGAAAGGAAGAGAGAGGGCGCCAGCAGAGATGAATGGGATAGTTCCATCTTCTCTTCAACGAGCCCTCGTGCAGAGACTTATGAGTGTTGAGGGTTCCCTCATAACAGGTATTGGAGCAACCGATAGCCTCAGTCCAGTAAACACCCAGGAACATTTATTAAGCAAATGAGGAATGTAGATGCCGGTCGATGTGTTGCACGTTGCTTGGGGAGGAAAACGGAGTGCAAAATCTCGTCTTGGCAGTTTCCGGGCTTCTTCGTTCGGTGTCATGGTTATGCCGAGGCTGAAGTGTTACCGCTGGTGACGCGCTCGATGTCGTCGCCGATCGTTTCTCATCTTCTCGAGCCTTCAGCTTACTTCGAGATCTCTTTCCGCCGAGTTCCACGCTCACAACAGAAGCACGCAGCAAAGGTGGTTGCTTATCTGGAGGAGAGGGAAGAGCATAGACAGAAATGCTAGGTTGATGACCCGGTTCCCCCTTTTTGCGGGGACCATCCCATATAGGAGGCTGGAATCCGTTCCGTGGGTGTGCTGATCTGGGTCCAATCATTATTTCCGATGCTCCAGGGTAGGTTTTTTCTCGTGGGTCCCGGAAAATCATGTCTTCCGCTGATCTTGGCCTGACACGCTGCATCTTGGGTCCTGGACTTGCATGATGCATCTTGGGTCCTAATTGATGTGTCCTAGGTCCTTCTTAAGCTTCACTCAACCTCTGGACGGCAATCGATGCCATCTTAGGTGGGCGGCGCCAGCATGTGTGTTCTTCTATAAGGAAACCTTCGATCGTGATGACGAGAAAACACCCGAATCGGCCTGAGGTGCTTTTGATATGGGCAAAATCTCAGTGTGGAAGGGATCGATTCTTGCTGCTCCGTGTACACACTGGTCCTGAACTGCATATTGCGGGAACACGTTTATTCAGTGGACACATCAGCAGCATCACCCTTACTTGCTCCAGGAAATCGAAAGCACGAAGAAATCCCGCTCATCCACTGCTCAGCACTTACTGCTTACAGACCTCCTGTTGTCCTCCAGGGGGTGTCATCCAGGTGGTAGAAGGAGCTTTTCGGACCCATCAGGTTTCTTGATCGGTCCTTTGTTGCTCCGGTCCCTTGCAGTCCAGAAACATGCGAGCTCCCGTCACATTGAGGCCATAGGGCATGACTGTACGCTTCCTGGAACCCGTGTCGCTTAATATATCCTTTAACTCCCGTTTCCAATGCCGCGAGCTACTTGGGAATGATTTCGATTGCTGGGGCAACTTCCTGCTGAAGTCTCTCACGAGTCCGTGCTCCCACCCTTTGACAACAGCGGAAGAAGGAGGTGGTTAACAGAACGCGATCCCCCCTTCGTGCAGGGCCGCCGTTGAGCCTTGGCACCCCTTCGGGCGTTTGAGCGACCGTGGAGTGTTTCCCGGAATCATGTGAGTCGATATGGGGCGCAGAGGACGGTGTGGAATTCCGTCATTTCCTTCAGCAGAGGATGAATCTTCGAGGGTACACACGATTATCTGACCTTCATCCCTGCAAACATGGAGACGCTTAGAAACAAGGATTGTCGAGTTTCCCGGCTTCAAAGAATGGTGTCCATTCCGCTCGACCCTCAAATGTCTTGCCTGGACTCATCAGACTTGGAATCTGTGAGGAGAGGTGTGAGTTTTCAAGACTCGAAGGTTCCCCACAACTCCCGCCCGTTGGAAACACTTCTCGAAAGCCTTCGCATTCCCGCTTTATTGAGGGAAGTGGAAAGAGTTGCTTTCCCGCATGGTGACAGAAGAGTGCTGGAAGTGACCACGGAGGCATGGATGGAATTCTCGACCACCGATCAACGATGGAAGCATGGTAACGGTAGAGAGGCATGACACGGGGCTTGGCGGCACATCTCAAGGTCGGCGACGGCGAGGCACTGCGGAGCGGTGGGCTCAACTCGACCGATTCCGGGAATTTACTTTCGGTGACTTCGGGGAAATGGACGATGCTCATGGAGTACCACGGATGTACACCCTGTCTCCCTCTGGAACAGGAATTCTTGGAGGCAGGAATCACTGGAAACGTGTGGTATGCCTAACTCTCGCGCACAGCCATCGTCCACCCCCCTTTGTGGGTATGAACGATGTTTGCTTTCTTCCCAGATCGTGTGACCACAGAGGACGCCATGCTTCCATAGGTTCATTGTTGGGATCTTGAGGAAGAGGTTGCTTGTGAAGAATGGTAGGTGACTACCTCCAGGGTTACCAAGCTCACTGGCCAGTGGAAAATCTCTCTTCTTGAGGAACGAAGTCGCTCCAAAAGCTCAGATGAAGATGAATGGAATCTCTGGAGATTCCCCCATACTTCCTGGTCGACGCCTCCTTCCTCCTTCTCCGGTGCCAGCAAACTACCATCTTGCTGGCGCACTGGGCGCTCCTCCGAAGCTAGGAACCCCACCACACCCCAACTGGCAGAGCGACCAAGGAATGTCTCCCCTGTAAACACCCCGCACGTGCCACTGGAAGGCGGGAGTGTGCTCCAGGGATGGAAGCGCACCCCTGAGGCACTCAGGTCCCAATGATCCCCTGAAGACCTCTTTAGAGAGAAGTCCACACCTCCAGGTTTGCCAGTCGCCTCGTCGCTGGCGACGCTCGGCTGCGTGTGGGCAAACGTGGCTGCCAAAATGATGGGAGTGCGGAAGAGGACGAAATGACTCTTCCAGGAAGTGGGTAGACTGACTCTGAATCGGTTAGGCGTTCGGTCCCTTCCTTGCCCGACGCGGACCCCCGAGAATGAAATTGGAATACCCGTGGAGTCGGTCTGTCCCATTTCTTATTTATTTATTTACTCACTGTTTCCTCTCTTTCCGCTCCTTCCTAGTCCCCGGCGAGGACGACGCCGTCCTCCCCCTTGCCTACGCCCGCAGTTTGATGTATTTAATTTAAATTAATGACCCGGCCATCCGGGGCAAGAAGGTCACTCCGGGGCGCCTATCATAAAAGGAGACCCGTTTGCCTACAAACTGTCAGAACAAAAAAAAACGAGTCCCGGAGGCGATTTTCGGCTAGCGAGCGCTTTGCCCAGAGAAGTCTGCACATGGAAAACAAGGGGAAAGGGAAGAGAGGGGGAGGTAGGAAGTCAACAAAAAAGAAAATAAATGACAAAGGGGAACCGTTTTCAGGAGATGGAGGAGGGGAGCAAGAGAAGGGGTTACATAGGCCTCCCTGGGAGTCCCCTGCATCCTTTCCAGGACGCTGGCAAGGTCCTCCTGATGCCTTGTGCGGTGGGGCATCTGATGGGCATCCTCATGAACGAGATCTTGGTCGGCTCCGTTTCCAGGACCTCTTTCGCCATGGCTTCTTGGCCCCGCGGAGGCAGCACAGGACCGCTGCCACCGCTTGCCGCGGCAGGTGACACCCGCCGCGTGGGCGAAGAGGCGTCTCAACAGTTCCTTGGGGATTGTCCCTCTGGGGGAGGCAGGGTCGTAGCGACATACTCCCAGGCACTCCGGAGGGCGGGACACACAACCGGTAGGTGAGGAAGACTTCCCTTTCACAGTACCTGGCAGAGATCCCCCCTTGGCTGGCTTGTACCGCCTTCTTGCACGACGAGCAAAGCGTGGACAAACATGCATCAGTGTCTACGTGGATTCGCCGACCCCTTTAATGTAAAAGAAAAAAAGATGCGTATCCACTATACGATGCCATAGACATGGGTGGGCTTTTCTTGTAGCTGGGTTCGAATCGCGATACGTCAGCGAAAGTCCAGGAGGCATTTCTGCTTTCAAGCAGCTTGCCGTTGAAGGGCCGCACCGGGGAAGTTGAGGGAAAGAGAGTAGTTTCCTGATACAACAACAGGAAAATATTAAGGGAACAGAAAGAAATTTCGGAGTGGGTGACTCCGCTCGTGACACCGATCGTTGAGGATTCGAATCCCCACGCGGAAGATCGACTCAATGAAAGATGGGGACGAGTCGTGGATTTCCAGCTGCTTCCTCCTCCCCCCCTTTCCGCAGGATAGCGCGGGCGGACCGATAGGCTCTGGATGCGGCAATTGTAGGAGGAGGAAACCGGATGCCTCCCCTTGAGTGGCCGGAGATTGGGAGATGACCTTGCGGAGTCCTTCTAGGAATCAAGGAGCACCATTTCCCTTGAGAGCTCCTCATCGGGCTGCGAAAATGGAGTCGTCTTCCACCTCGGGGGAAGATCCTCCATTGCGTGCCATGGATCTGGTTCGTACCCTCCCTCCAGAGGGGTGCTTCTTAGGGTGTAGGAGCGCGCGGGGTTACCAGTTTCCCCCTAGAGTCCTTTCCTGGACATCGGCAGGTTCCTTCTCTTGCTGTGGATCATCTCTTGGTCATCTCTGGGTCATCCATCTCTCGGCCTCTCCCGCCGCGGTTCCTCGCTGCGCAGCGCGAGGCTGCGATCGTTACCTCAGGTGACGTTCCATCACCCGCGGAGGGGAGACCGAGCGCTCCCTTCGGGTCGTCCCCTGGGAGCTGGAGGCCCGTGGCAGAGTCTGCGGCCGCACTGCTCCTAGTCCAGTGGTGGAGGAAGTGCGTGGCACGGGACAGCCCAACACAGCAGTCGCGGCGCCGAGTCCTGGAACTTCAAAGGGAGGGAGAGCTATCCAGAAGCACCGCAGGGTCGCCACGTTCCCCGCAGGGATTTCGAATGGGGAAGTCCCTTGGGGTGGGCAACGGGGTCGAAGCATCAGACAACCGACGCGCTGTCCAGCGTCCCGAATTTTTCCCTTTCCCGCAATTTCGCAGGTCGCCTTCCGGCTGCAGCCGGTTGGCTCGCCACCTTCATCCCGAAGGAATGGCAGCGCTGGTGGGGCTCCTCCGGTCCGCGCATCCTTCCTGGGGTTCCCGCATAGGAGGTGCGCGCACGCCCCAGGGACTCCGCAGAATGGGAGTTGAAGCACCCGAGCTCGGGAGACGAGGGGGGTTGCTGGAAATTCGGAGCCGCACTTGACCGCTTCCGAGGAGGTCAGCCCGCGGCCAGCGTGCCGGCCCTGCTCGCTCGACGTTCCTCTTCGCCTGGCGGTCCAGCCGCCCTCTCCCGCAACGGAGCAGCATCCTGCACGCAGATCTCCCATTCCGCTGCAGGCATCTCCAGGTGCAGACTTCCGAATTCGCGGGCCTCTGAAGGGATGCAAAGCCTCCTGACGCTGCAGCAAGTCGGTCTGCCATTCTCTACCCACTGAAGACCGACCCTAGTGGTCAAGTAGTGCTAAGTAGGGAAGCCCCGAAGGGACCCCCGAAGGTAACCTCTTCCTCGTTCCCTCCGGAGTGATTCCCCGGAAAGTATTCGCTCCTGGTTACTCCTCTGCAGAGAGCCCCGGAGGGACGCCTTCAAATTTTCTCTTTGCGCTCCCGGAAGGGAGCAGCGCGCTTCTTGACACTCTGGATAGGTGTCAACCCACCAGCTCCGTTGTACGAGATGGAGGGTCCCTTCTCGAGGGGAGGGGCTCCATTTTCACAACCGGAAGGGAACCTTGAAGGGCTCCTTGATTCCCGAGCACCCAACGGGGGCGCCCAAGTGGCTTTCCGGCTTCCACTAGTGCCGCAACCGAAGGGGTCAGCCAGAGTCATCTTGCGTAGAGGACTCGAAACTCATGACGCACCTTCCATTTCTCATTCCGTCGATCCATTCCCAGGAGGGATTCGAACTTGCGACGTTCTGTGCCACGCGTGGAGACCGCACGCAACCACAAAGCCGCCAACGCGGGCCGAGGGAAAGGGGATCCCGCCGGATGTGTGCGGTCCCAGATGCGTCCTGTCACGCTTTCTCAATAGAAGAGCGGCAATCTGAGAAATACCCCTCTGTGCAAGCGCACAACGGTCATCGTCGGGATGGATGCTCGGGGATTTCTCTCGGATCAGCAGCTTGCAGTCGTGCTTGCAGAAAGGGGTGGCAACCCTGACGATGAGCGAGTCCACAAGGGGAGCTCTGCATGACTCTGGTGAGCTGCATGCCGACGGGTGACATTTTTGAGCAGCCTACCTAGCCTACCTAACCTAACCTAACTTACCTAACCAACTACCTACTCTACTCTACCCAACCTAAGCTCAAAGTCAGTGGTAATTCTTTGGCCGTGGACTTTTGGCATTTCTCGCAGCTCCCAGGGTGCACCCACCTCTTGTCGGGATTGGATTGGCTGCTGGCGCATTCCTTGCAATCGGATGATGCCACAGTCCAAGGTGGGTGCTGGTTTGACTAGGTCATCCGAGGGACTTTAGTGAACAATGGAGTGTTTCCCACCTCATCGGTGACTCAAGAATGTCCAGGGTTTATTAGTCAGAGGCAACGTGGAAACCGCTTTCGGATCACCACGGAAACCTTTGTTCACGTTTGTCTTAGATGAGGTGCAGTCCTTGGCCAGGCTGCTCTCCAGCTTCCTTGTTTCTTCTGTTGACCCAATCTGTGCCAATGGGAGCTGCTCCTGCAACTCACATTGGAGCAGACTGTGTCCTTTTCGATGAACTCTCGGTGCTCATCTCTTAGGGATCTCCCGTTCTCTTGGTACTTTGTTCTACGTCGGACCCCACGACCGCTTCTGCGGGCACCGGTTTCCCTTTGTCCTTCCTTCGTCCTTCCTCCGCAGAAGCTTTAGAGGAAGACCATCAAGGGCAGTCGGCAGTTCGCTGCGATTGCAGCTCACACTGGAGCCCCGGGAACCAAACTCGTTAGCACCTTTGGAATCCAAGAGATAGCGCCGAAGAATAGATTGGGGACAGCAAACAATTGAGGTGAATAAATAAGGTAAGAAGGGGGACCACCGGTTGACCACCTCGCTGTTCCATTCGCAGCCTGCAAGAAACGAAAGAGGATCTTCGTTCACTCCTAGTCGCGGAAGGGAACCACTCTACCACCGCCTCTTCATCGCGTAGGAGGTGTGGCGCATGGCAAAGACGCAAATGCTGCGGACTACGCCTTGTCCAGGTATGTGGAAGAGGATTCCAAGTTTCTCAGTCAGAACATTCAGAAGTCCTCTGGAGCAGACCTTTGGTCGGGACTCCGGAGGCTGACTCAGTCAGGCAGCAGGTTAACCCCACCATCCTCCCAGGAGTTTCCTTAGCTGCGCTGAGAACGAAGATCACGACAGAGTTACATGTCTCTCCTAGGGGCGCGGTATCCGTGGACTTCCCAGAGACGCTCGGACTTCCGATCGACGTGGACACAAGCAAGCATCTTTGGAGTGCTGGGGTTGCCAGCGACAGCGGCGCGTGCAACACGTTTCTTGTGAACGCTCATTTGCCTCACGGAGTCCCGCGGACACCCACAGCCTATCTCCTTCCTTCCATGCGCGTGCTTCACCATTCCTCGTTGGGAAATTGGGATCGACTGAACCAACCCTGGAGGCTTCGCTTCGCATCCGCTTCAGACCTCCAAGAAATCGCTCTAGCGCTTGTCACTGCCACTGAGGTAGGCGCCGATGGCGGCGGCGGGTCCAGGAGAGCTCGAGCCGGACTCTTCTTCGTGACGGCCGTTCTGCTCGCCTGGACCCAAGGATCCTTCTATCCTCGGAGGGGGGAACACCGGAAGGCAGGGGCGGCTCTGTCTCCGGAGGTCGGGTGCATGACCCACGCTCGAGAGGCAACGCTTGCCAGGGTCGGTTGCCTCCGCGGTCGACTCGCTGCTCGTTCCTCAGTAGATTCCGATTTTCGCGGTTGCTCCCTCCCTGACTTCCATAGCAACCAGCACCCTTCATGGGATGTGGTGCGTGTGTTGCCCAGCGTAGCCCAGCGTAGCCCAGCGTTCGGTCCGTCCCCCAGCTCACGTCCTGCTTGCCAACATGGCGGCCCAGTAGGCTCTCGTGGATCCTACACTCCGACCTCCAGGGTTGCCAAGTTCCCAACCATACAAAATTCGGGAATAGTTCGAGGCCACTTTGCCCCCAGATCATTCAACTCCTGCTGTTCCGAGGTTCCGAAGACCGCTGGCCATCCTGGGTTCAGGCCTGTTCGTCACGTAAACTGGAACTGTAGCCGTACGCTGACGAAACTCCATGACCGACACTCAGCTGACCATGACCGGGATTCCTCAGGGGGATTTGGTCGACCTACGAGGACACCCATCTAGAGAAGAAGATTGACCTCGCGGAAGCGTGTACATACCAGAGGGAGGTTCCCACAACTGCTGGTTAGAGTTTTGGTTCCCAAGACTTGGTAGAGGCCTCCTGCTTCCTTGATGGGTCGCCTCCTCGCTGGAGATTTTCCGCGATAGTGGTGACATGGCCTCGGCTGCGTGAAAGGAGGACTTTCTTGGACGTCTTTCCCTCACCCCCTCTCTCCCTCCTGCGTTCGCTGTCGCGATGGTAAGGCCTCTTACTGCCTTGCTGACGCCATCATCTCTTAGCAGCTGACTGTGGGACCACTCGCCCACCTTGGCGACTGACCCTGACAGCATTCGAGAGGGACTCCACCACTTGCCGCTTCACCTCCTGCCAGACGCAGGCAGGCAGACAACAAGGTGACCCCACCTGTTGCACTTAAGGGTGAAAATTTACAGCATCCTGCTGCTGAGGGTACGGAGGAGCCCTGGTGACTTCCAGTGACCTTCCCTCCCTTGCTCCTCCACATGAATCCTTATGCTTTCTTTTTTTTTTCTCTACTTGGCATCCCTGCCTCTCCTTATTCTGGGAGGACCTCGGAGGCAAGGCAGCTGGCTTCTTGCCAGGTCGTCCAGAATTCTTCAAACTTTGGCAGCCTTCAAAGCAACATTCTCCTATTTTATTTTATTTTATTTTTTGTAAGCTCATTGTTGCCAGTTACAGTGAACTCCCCGGCATGACCCTCGCATCCTGGATGGCCGGACCATTCTCTCAAGATGTCAACCAAGTGCAATGAGATGCCGACACGTGTCACCCGTATCCAAGGAACTGTACTCTCTGGGGACAGAATTAGGTGGGATTAGAGGGACAATAAATAAATGGGCAGGAAAAAAGTGAGATGGGTAGCGGACCAGCGTGAGGTTAGATAGCCCAGGGAGGAAGAGGAGGAGGAGGAAGGGAGGAGGAGAAAGAGAAGAGGAGCAGGAAGGAAGGAAAGAAGGAAGGGAGGGAAGGAGGAGGAGGAGAGAAAATCGGAATCACTTTTTCCCCTACCCCTTCCCGGTCCCTTCCAAGATGGCAACAAGCCCGCACGTCAAACTCGATGGATGGGAGAGGAACAGAAAGTCGGCAGCAGCGGAGTTCCGAGCAAGCGACGGACATCTCGATATCCTGCCGTGATGTCAGTCGCCGCCGGGTGCACTGAGAGCAGGATGGAAGCTGGGCGGAGGAGCAGCTGATCCGATCTGGAAGATGGCCTGATAATCCAGGGATGGGAACGGAAATCTCAAGGATGCTGGGAACCCACGTGGTCGCGCGGAGCTCACGAGCTGAGTTATCTCCATGGCGTCTGCCTGTTCTTGCGTGCTTCCAGCTCCGCGGACGCCCGCAGGGAGGATGCAGCCCGCCGAGGCTGGCGAGAAGGAAGCGTCTTCCCCCCCCCCCCTCCCCAGCCGGAGGGAGATAAGGGGGACGCTGGGATGCGGGCGCAGAGAAAGAGGCGTCCTTCGCGTCTCCCGATGCGAGGAAACACGAAGAAAATCACCCCGCCGCCGCCTCTTGGATGAGATTGTCGGGGAACCAGCGGGAGAGCGGAGAAATGGAAACCCTCCGCCGCCGCAGAACTCCGGACGATTCTGTGTCGCCGCCGCAGCGGAGGACGCGGCGCCGTCACCGCATCAAAGTCGCCGTGACCACATCCGCTCCGAGGACCGGGACAGGAGGTCGGCTGCAGGGACCTCAAAAGGAACGCATGCACGTGGAGAGGTGGGGGAGAGGATGCAGCAATTCCAAGGGCAACAAGACGAAGGTGGGGCGAGAGGTTCAGGGGCACCCGGAATGCTCCCGGTGTTCGCGGAAACTCGTCGCTGAAAGGAACTGCCCGCCCAAGGGGACAAGCGTTTACGTGCACTCGACGCCCGCAGCATGCGAAGGAGGGTCAGTCGTTGCAGGGATGACGCAGCCGTGACGCCGGACGCTGTATGCACCGCTGCGGACGCCATCGGATGCCGCTCGAAGCCCCCCAGCAAGCAGGAGTGCCATCTACCGCGCGTGTGTTCTCCAGGATGCTGTGGGGATGAGGTCAGCGGAATTCTGTGCTCTTCGGTGGATACTCGAAGAGGAACAGCGAGGTGGTTTCCAATACGCGAAGAAAACCTCAGCAGTTTGCCTGTTTGTTGTTTCACTCGACATGGACGCACTGCGAATCGCAGTCCCAGAGTGGGGGGAATCGTGAAAGTGCGCTCTTGCTGCAGACAAGGATGACAGATTTTTTTTTGTGTGTGCAGCAGCCGTGCACTTTCAAGATTCCCCCCATTCTGAGACTGCGATTCGCAGTGCGTCCATGTCGAGTGAAACAACAAACAGGCAAACTGCTGGGGTTTTCTTCGCGTATTGGAAACCACCTCGCTGTTCCTCTTCGAGTCGCATCATCCCATAACGTGCCTCTCTCCGAAATGCTGAAGCCTTGTAAACTAAGGGGAATGGTTCCCCGCTGGAAGTGCTTCCTAAAGCTGCTGCAGAGCATGCAACGGAAGCTGTCAGACCACGAGCATCAGCCGGCAAAATTACGACCTGGAGATCTGGCAGAGGAGCGGTCTCTGGAAGGTACACAACCCGAACTTACACGCACTCCCGTACAGTCCAGTTCCTGGCGGTCGAGCTCGCAGGAACCGGATTGCAATCCGCCGGCAGCTCTTTCGCGTTCACGTGCAGACGATCGGTAAGGCACCCGGGCGCGTTCGCGGCGTGCGAGAACTCGTCTTGAGGTAGGATGAGTGTGGCTGCTGCCTCCCGCAGGAAGACATCTCCCCGTTCCCCTTTCGTAACACTGCCGATTCGCCGCGAGGATCGGTTCTTCGAAGCGAGAAATAAGAAAACCCTTGCGTTTCAGCATTCAAACTCTGGACCAGCACCCTGGATCCCCCTTTGGTTAGGAAGCATAGATCTCGAGAGGAGAAACCCACCTCTTTCATCCCTCCGACTGATTCGCTTCCTCTCCAGAAATGGTCCCTGCTCCTCAGCCTCCCACAGCCGGTGTTGCTAATTTTAGTCTCCAACGCTTGAGATGGAAGACCGTTTGTCACCAACGTCCGCATGAACATCACACAGTTACATATGCGCATGTCTACGTGTGCAAATTCGCACACAGACAAACCCAATGGATGATCCTCGCCCGGTTGTGCTGGGGCATCCATTACGTGAAGTAATAAGAATGCATTGGTGTGACAGAGCCCACGTGCGATGAAGAGCGGTGCACAGACCAGCAAGGTCCGCTTCGGCGGCGTGGGGATGGGAAAAAAAATAATAATAATAAACGCATGAAAATAGAAGAGGGGAGAACTATACATGGGGAGGAAAAGGGGACCGAGGAGGGGATCATGGTACACTGCCAGACCTTCCTCTGCATCCTGTCTAGGATGCTGGCAAGTTGTGTCCGTATAGAGTCCAGGTGGGGCCATCTCGAAGCGGTCCTCAGAAAGATCCACGCCCAGTGGATGGCGTCCGTGCCATTTCGACCTCTTCTTCCCGCGTTCCAGGCCGCTCGATCCCTCGCAGACAGCAGAGAACCGCGAGGGACGCGGCTGGCGGCAGTGCGGCGCCACGCGTGAAGAGGAGTCTGAAAATGTCCTTGGGCCTCCCACCGGGATTCCTAGGATCGTCGAGAGACGTGAAAGGGGTCGGAGGGCATCACAGTCCAACAGCAGGTACGAGAGGGTCACCTTCTTCCCCCATCTGCCGCACTGAGCGTCCACTCCCTCTCAGCTCCAGTGACGTCGGCGGGCGTTGCATGGGAGCTCCCAAAGCTTCAGCAGCGACGCAAGCTCCCGCCATTCGCGGGGGAGTGCACCACTGTTCCAGCATGCTGGGGGCCATTTCACCTCCTCCTGCGGAGGGATGTCGAGCAGCTATCCCCATAGAAGAAGTTCTTGGGGTGGGACACTCGGGGTTACAGCATCCACCACACCAGGAGTTTCTTCTTTGCTGCCATGCAGCACGTGACCTCCCAGCTTGCTGGGATGACTCTGTCTCTTGAGTCCCTCAGAGAGGGGCCCAAATGGCTGATGGAAATCCCTTTGGGGTTCTGTTTCGCTGCCTTCCTTCCACTTTTCTTTTTTCTTTGTGGGTCTCCAAGTGCTGAAGAACCGTCCCCTGCTTTAGAGGAGGTCACGAAGCTCTTTGACAATGTCCGCACCACCCGAACTCGCGTATTGACCCTTCAAGTTATAGAGGGCAACCCAGGAGGAAACGACCTCTTCCTCATTCTCTCCGGAAGGGACCACCCCATATTTCTTCTCCGAAGGGAACCCGGAAAGGATCCGCGCTGCCGGAATTTTTTTCCCGAATGGAACCTCCGCAAGGGAACTGCTCCTCGTTCCCTCCTCCGGAGAGAACCCCGAAGGGACGCTTCCCAATTTTTCTGGAGGGTACACTCCCAAAGGGAGCAGCACGCTTCTGACACTCTGGAAAAGCAACCCCCTAGGGAATTATCAGCCATCTCCATGGTACGCGATGAAAGGACTCTTCCCGAGAGGAGCCCCGAAGGGAAACGGTGCTGCCTGATTCGTGGAAAGGACCCCAATCCCAGCCGGTCAGCGGGAGGCATCCAGGGTGCTTCTAGCTTCCACCAGTACCGTACCCGAAGAGGCCAATACAGCGTCATCGATTTGGGGGGAGCCCGAAACCCACGACGCACCCCCCGCATTCTCGCCATCGCTTCCTCCCCTTGCAGGATTCGAACCCGTGACGCTCTGCACCGCAGACCGCAGCCACACGTTCGCAAACGCCGGCCGGGTATCACGGAAACGCTTTTTCGTCTTCCGGTTTCGTTCGTTGCCAAGTCGGCGCAGCCTGGAGCTCACGTAGGCACCACCCTGCTACCATTCCCACCCTGACATCATCGGTGCATCCGGGACAGCGTGAAAGGATCGCAAAAAAAAAAATTAAATAATTTACCCGAGCGCTGATTGGTCAACCCGCTCGCGGCAATCGAATTTCATCGCTCGCATCACTACCTCACGGAATGCATCCGACACGGATCCTGCAGGAGCGGATTCCTGATTCTGACCCGTGGAACCTCCACGGAGGAGAGTCCCTTCGCCTTTACGGCCTTCATAAAATCGCCCTGCAAGCATCCAATCAGCCTCCAATGATCGAATCATCGGAACCCGGGGAGACTTCAGTCCTCCCTGGACTTCCCTTAAGAGCGCAGCTGCTCTTCCTCCTCTGCGAACGTGGAGTACTGGAAAATCGAGGAGTAACTGGATAATGGGACGCGTATGCTAATGAAATTGGCCGTTTCGTGTCGGGTAGCTATGGGTCATCGACTAGACATCTTTCATGATGCCATCTCATCGACTGCCAGAGTTCGTGCTGTTTTGCTCCCCCCCCCTTTTTTTTTTATTTTTATGTTTTCTTTTCTTTTTTCCCTCCCTGGGAAAACGGAGACTTCATTTTATACAATTAGGATTATTTGTAAGAGTGAAAAGTCATTTTTCCAGGTTCGATAACTTTTTTTTCCTTCCCTCCTGGGTGCTCATTCGGGAGATTTACGGCTTCGAGAAATTAGGCAGTGATGATTGATGTGCTTCATCAGGAAAAGAGAAAGGAAGAGTTACCTGGTGCGGACAAAAAAAAAGAACACAGCGGAACTACTCGAAGCACAGGAGCAGCCGATTAGCAAATGCGCCGAAAGCCAAAAAGCAAGCCAAGGCCAATGGGTAGGGAGTCATTGAGCGGCGAAGATGCTCGCTTCTTGGCACTCGAAGGGAAGCCTCATGTGGAAAGGAATCCCCTCCGGCTCCAGAAGTTCGCAACTCCTGCGGGATCAGAATGCACTCCGGAATTCAGGAGGACGGCAGTAAGAGATTGCCCGCCCTTTGGTGCTCAGTTGAATAGGGTCTGGAGCAATTATGTTAGTGGTAGTTTCCGACGACGACCAGGTCCGCCCTCTGCCGTTCCGCTGTACTCCTCAACGGCGCGAAACCATCACGTCACCATCATTACGACGCAGGAGGATAACCCGATGGAGCATTCCACACGAAACTCCCATTTACGAGGCGCATTTCAAAGCGTACTATTTCTTTGCTTCCCTATTTTGTGGGAAAGGCTGCTGGTGCTGCAACTACCGGCGAGTGCAAACGACTCCGCTTTCCGCACTTCCCGCAGTCAAAACCTCAATCCTTCCTTGTCGATTTGGCGAACACACGAGGGGCATCTCCAAAGTGAAGGCCGATCGGATAGAAAGAAAGAGCACACAAGGGAAACAAAAATGTGCATTGGTGGCTCGAAACACATACATCCCCACGTCATTTTTCTACGTGGTCGCCCCATTTTTTCCCCAACCACTTTGGATACCGTGGATGGAGCTTTTTTTTGAAACCCTATGCATGAAATTCTGCCTCCTGGGAGTTCAGACCGTTTAGCAGCGCTGCAGTTTTCCACTCCTCGCTTTCCCCCTCGAATCGTCGAGCCACTTCTGGAGGCGCAGGAAGACGTGAAGGAAGTCGCTGGGCAGGACCGCAGGGTGGGTGATCGAAAAACTTAACCATCTGAATTTCCCAATTGTCTGGAGCGTGAGGACAGCAGCGTGTGGGAGCAAAAGGGTGCGCTTTCGGTGGACTTTACGGAGCCTGGAGCCACCGTCACCTGGAGCCACCGTCACCTTGCGAGTCCCCTGCGAAACCTTTCGGAACTGCGGCGTGCCTTTCAGCAGCAGAACGACGACGTGGAATGCTGAGATCGGGAAGTGTTGTTCTTCTCCTTAGCAACCACGCGCGCCTTGGCAACGCATGCTGTCCGCTCATTCCGGACGATTCGGAAATTCAGATGGTTGACTTTTCGATCACCGACCTTACAGTCCTGCCCGGTGACTTCCTTCACGTCTTCCTGCACCTCCAGAAGTGGCTCGACGATTCGAGGGGGAAAGTGAAGAGCTGAAAACTGCAGCGCTGCTGAATTGGCTGAACTCCAAGGCGGCGGAATTTCATGCGGAGGCTTTCAAAAAAAAGCTCCATCCACGGTATCCAAAGTGGTTGGGAAAAAAATGGAGACTACGTAGAGATGGCGACGTACGCGTTTCGAACCACCAATGCACATTTTTGTCTCTCATGTTTGCTCTTTCTTTCTATCCGATCGGCCTTCACTTTGGAGATGCCCCTCGTGTGTTCGCCAAATCGACAAGGAAGGATTGAGGTTTTGACTGCGGGAAGTGCGGAAAGCGGAGTCGTTTGCACTCGCCGGTAGTTGCAGCACCAGCAGCCTTTCCCACAAAATAGGGAAGCAAAGAAATAGTACGTTTTCGTGAATCTTCCCGAGCAGTGTGGGGAAAAATGCAGTCACAGTACGTAAACGTTCTTCCCCCCTCTTGCTGGCTTCACGATCCACATAACGTCTCTTCCCTGAGTTTCCTAGAGTGGGGGGGGGGGAGAGGGCATAGATGGAGTTTTCCCGACATCAACTGGCAAAGGATTCAGTTGGCTATCTTCTTCAGCGTGTGACCAATGGATATTTCACATAACGGAGCGACCGAAAAGGTTTTACACAAGAGTTCCTCTTCTTCTCAAAAGTCTTGCAGCCGGTTACAGCCATCGGATGTTTTCCTTAACCGCCTTACTCATCACCATAATTCTTTCGTCTCCATTCTACTGAACGAATAGAACTACTACCACATTACGTTAAAGTGATCCACATGGACACGGTGTGTCATCGTGCATTCTGTAAAGCAGCATGAAACATAACCCGTTGCAGAAAACAAAATACGTATTCCTTATCTCATATTCTCCTACGGAGTACCTCTTCCCCCGACCTCCCGCTTGTAGTTATACTCTCTGGAGGTACAAGTACATGGCCAAAAGGAAGGACGAAGTCCGAGTAAAAAGCTAACGTCAAGATAAATGAAGAGGGCACTCTCAAAGATATGAGAGATTAAGCACTTGTGGAGATGACGCAAGGAAGTGTTGCAAAAAAAAAACCCTATGGTAACGGAGAGGCTCGGTACATAACTAAAGGAGAAACATGAGCTGCAAAAAGTGGCTTTTCACAAGTTTCACAACAGCGATAACCCTTCAGCTCCGTGAGGGCGGCGATCTCCTGCTTCCCTTGCTTCTTGCTGTCAGTTTTTCCCCGCAAAGAGCCACTGTGGCTCCAGGCGTCAGTAGTTCTCCAAAAGTATTTCTTGGATAAATGTTGACTCTTCTAATCTTGTTGTTCGGAAAATTTCTGCCGGAGATTAGTAAGCCCACGTGAATAGATAAAACAAAACGGTGGGATACGCTGAAGCTGTTCACGCGATGTTTTTTTTTTTTTTTTTTTCGCCGTTGGAGCCCAGGAATTCGCAGTGCACGAAGCCACTACAAATACGCATGCTAATGCATATAGTATGTAAGGATGACAGTAGATAAGAATTATTATTACGTATGAATAGCATGCATGTTCACAATCATGAACCCGAGGACACACCTAATAAGAGGTTTCCGTATCGGCTGTAACAGAAAGTAATAAAGACAGATCCAGTACAAGAAAAATGAGCAAAACTAATGGGCAAGAGCGAAAAAATATTCAGATTGAAGCAGCGTGCCAGGATCATCTTTTTGTTTACACAGCCGAATGCTTCACCGTACGCATCAGCAACAACATGCTAGAATGCACGCTGAATGATGATGAGGTGTTTGTTGCTTTAAAGAAGGCGCCAGTCTGAGCACACGCGGATATTCGACTCGGCCATTAATTCACGAAAGAAGTCCCCCGTCCGAAAAGTAACTGCTTCGAGTAATCCATCAACTCTGAATGCACACAGCAGTGCTTTTTCGTGCTGTGACGCGTGAGTTCTGCAATCGAAGATTCACAAACGCACGTGGATCCTTGCATTTGGCACGAGGCAAAAACTCTATGCTTGATCTTTTGATTGCGTCTGTGGGTTGCAAAACCGTGAGAGCCATGGAACCAATTAAACAGCCGGCCTCCTTCCCTCTCTCCCCCTCCCGGTTGGTCTGGAAAGTCGGACCGGTCACTTGATTTCTGAATCGCAACTTTCAACGGAACTCGGCAGCCGTGAACTGGCAACCAGAAGCGGCTGCTGGTGAACCACGCTGGAACGGTTCGGAGGTGATCTGAGCTATGATTCCAAAGCTCCTGCCGGGCGTACTCCCAGGGAGTCAGCTGATCACCATGAAATGGGAACAAAGGAAGAGAGCGTGGCAACTGAAATCTCGGGACGTGAAGCTTCACCGAAGCATCGTTTTCCGCACGGTCCCCTCTCTCCTTTCTTGTTTAATGTGTCTGGCAAATGCGGACAAATTTCTTTGGGCTTGAACATTCAGCTAAGAAAGGAGACTTTCCCCCCCCCCCCTTTCAGGGACCTTCCAAGGCAATGGAGTGAGCAAACAAATTTGGGTTTATGCTAATACTCGGAGAATTTCGTTCAACGGAGACACGATTTGAGGAGACCCACGAAAACACCCCGAGCGTGACGTAATTTGCTTACAGTTCCCACTTCGGCAACGCGATCGGAAAACAGGAGAAAAATCGAGAATCTTACATACCTTACGCTACGTTCCCTGCGAACCCGAGAAGAGGGATGAATGGGGGACCCGCACCTAAGACTTTTGCTACGCCAACGGGAGAGAACCATTTAAAGACTGCCGCTTCCACCCCGAGAAAACAGCGAGGACTCTTCGAGAAACAAAGCAGCAGCACGGACCGCAAACTAAACAAGACCGTTACCAAATGATGATGCACTAGTGGTCCCCCCCCCCCCCTACCTTGCATATCGTGGAATCGAGATCACGAAGAAACAGCAAACCTTGCAGCAAAATACCATGTTGCTGATATCGCAGAACCCATCTCGTTCTAAGAGCTCCATCCACCTTGGAAAAGCCAAAGACAAAGCCTTGTTCAAAGAAAGCCAAACGGTTCGGCGTGCCGCTCATCAAACCCAGCCAAATTCTTTCACAGGTGGAACTGTGGAATGGACCAGCTGAGTCGCTAGCACCCGTGCTGAAAGCCGTGGACCTCACTTACCAAAGTGGAGGGGAGGACGCTGCGACGGAAGAACCAGAAAGCGGCCGCAAGATCAAAGGGCAAAGTGTGTTCGGGAGAAACGCGCGGCTGCGGAAGGCAAAAAGTCAAGGGCGAGGTCAGAACGAAGCCTCCGGTGAACTTGATTGACACGGGCGTTTCGAACGTCGGCAGGAAAGCGGCCGTAATCGCGGGTGCCATTAATCCGCGAAGGTATAATCGGATTGCAACATTTTTGCTTTCGGTGCGGAAACGCTTCGCACGGAGCTCCAGAAGTCACGTATGTTACTTGACAGCACGTGTGAAGAGGGCCGGACGTTTGCATGCGACCGGCCCACGCGGCCCACGAACGTGGGTGGAGGAAACGCGGTTTGCGACCACGGTCAAAGAATTTCGCTTCAGGTGCGGCCTTTTCAAATTACGCTTTCCGTTTTTTTTCCTTCCCCTTTGGAATGAAGATCATACGCCAAAGGCCACCAACCTCCTCACCAGTGAGCAGCAACAGCGAGAAAAATTCAACAGTTTATTTGCTAATAGGATTAGGTACAAGAGATTTTGCTACTTTTTCAATTTTTTTTGTCTCCCATTCTTTTCTGCAAGCGTCCTTCCTCCAAAAAATGAAAAAAAACAAAACAAAAAAGAAACAAAAAACAACGTAGGGGGAGAGGAGAAGAGGGCAACCAGTCCCCCAAAACTGCCCCGAACAAATGCAACTTTGGAACCCGCATCGTACATGCGGGACACACGCGGTGGCATGGAAACGTTCGTCCAGGGCAATGTCCACCGTTTCCGAGGCTTGGGGATCGATGCAACTCAGCCGTGGGCACTTTGGAAATCCCAACTTCTCCCACACCACCCTCGTTGCGTTTACCTGAGAAATCCCTGACCAAACACTAGGATTGTCGCCAAGTCCAAAATGCTGAAATCTCTCCCCCCCGTTTGTCCTGAAATGATGCGCCGTTTTACGAGCCAAAGTCCTCACTCGGAATAAAACGTCCTCGTGGTTTTAACTCTGCTGTGCACTTGTGATAAGCGAAAATTCAATTTCGACAACTTGGCTCGTGAAACCGAATTACTATTACTTCATGGTCAAGTACAGTGTCTGAAAGGAATACGGGATTCTTCGTCATTTCGGCTGGGGAGATTTCCCAAGCGCCACGCGAAACAGGCTGAACACGGTGCACTTCATCATGATGCACACACAATTCACTTGCATGAGATATAATGCATATCTCAACATACACCAGTCCTGAGATTCAACATTTGGGCAGAAACGCACTTCAGCTCCTTCTGATACTGATGTATGCTCGCTTCCAATTTGCTTAGCAACTAAAACACTCTATTTAGAACGCACTCGTTGACATTTTCATTTCTACCTCACTGTAAAGATGCTCTTCCGATAACGCCTTTAGCGCCGCTTTCAACTGATCAAGTGCTGTGTAGGGAATCCACACTGGTTGGGCATGGCTTTGCAGAAAACTAGGCAAGCCAAAGAGCTCTGGCTGAATTCCCCTAACAGCACCAAGCATTTGAATAGCAAGCTGGGCAGCTTGATCCAAAAGGCCATTTCTTAAAAAGAGACGAAGAAGCTCAGCACTGTTCTGCTTCCTGTATGAAATCAAAAGCCACTGAGGCAGTGGCATATGCATCTGCAGTAGCTTGCCAGCCACAGCATGGTGTAACACCGTTTGTCTAGGTTGCTCATGCTTAAACAAGTGATACTTCAGGAAGCTCCACAGTATGGCAACACAGGAGTGATCGTAAGTGCGATCCTTCACAACTGGTATCCGTTTTAACAAATGCAAATGAGACGTACATACCTGTAATATCATTTTTGCCCAGCCACACCCAAACATCCTTTTCTTTGCCATCTTCCAACTTCTGTTGTGAGACCTGAACACACCTGTAAGACAAGGCCTCCATGACCGAGGCTTTGGATAACTTGAATGCTGTGCACAAGCTCAGTGCCCAATCAAACAGTCCCGCTCCAACAAGAAGGCGCACAGTTTCCAAAGGGGTTAATTCGTTTCCTGTTATGTCAGCCGTGTCTGGACTAAGCTGGGCCAATGATACTCGAGCTCTGATAAGTTTGTATTCTTTGGTCACATCAGGAATCTGTAAAACTTCCACTTCATGAAATGCATCAGAAGAGCTGTTTCGTAGTACAGGTTTAAGAACCCAGGATTCTCGTGAATCACGAAGTAGATGCAGGCAAGATAAACAACGAGCCAAGCAACCAGCTTGCTGCTGTAAGCTTTCTATGCCTCGACCTTCATTGCCCAGCCTGAGTGCTCCTTCATACATCACCTGCGCAGCTGGATGAAATTCGTTTACGCAGAGCTTCAATAGGAACAAAGTTACCTTTTTTGAAGCTGCTGGAGTGTACATGGAAAGCAAACAACAAATCGTAATAGAAATGATGACATGGAGCTGCACGGGCTCTCTGCAGAAGGATAAGTTCCACATCGTCCAACATATCCAAAGGATAGGGTAGATCAACAACTTCCTGTAGTTTGCGTTCATCACATAAATGTGCAAGCAGATGGCGCAAACAGCTCCGACGGCTGTTGCTATCTGGATTGTGTTGTAAAGCTACAAATGCCTTCAGTGTGTTATCCAGAGCCAGATGGCTCTTGAACAATTGGAAATAAAGGATGCACTATAAGGAAGGAAGGATCAATGCACAGGACAGGTATAAAAAGACTCACTTTATCTGACTCTGTTAAGTAGGGCTGACAGAGAGCTGCTTCAGCCAATAACACGACTTGATCCAGTTGCAGCGCTTGCTCAAACATATGGATAATTCGAAAAATATACTGTGTATTGGAGACAGCCCCATCTGTTCTGAAAAGAGCATGCAGAGACGTGCTGTCCACGGTCGTCAATCTGAGAGCATGTGCATGCAGCTGCAAAAACGCCTTTTCAGGCTCGTTCATCTGCAGAAATGAGCATCCCAAAATGAAGGTTCCTGAAATCAAACCTCTACAAATTGGCAATATCATAAAAATGGAAATTTACTGATGACTTGGGAATGCTTGCACCACAGGGATAGCATCTTCTCATACTCCTGGACCAGCAAAAACTCTGCCATGCAATACATGCTGACTAAGAAGTGATCCTGTTGAACAGGCAAAGAATTCGGCCAGCTAAACAGCATTGAGCAGGAAACAAGCAATATATGATATTTAAGGATACAGATGCTGCAGGAGAAGGGTGGTGAGAGAAGAAAGTGCTTTAGGCCAACAAGACACGCCATCCAACTGCTGTTTGGATAGATGCATTAGCTGACTACGCACTGATCTGCCCCTCTCGGTTTGTTGGAAAGCTGTCAGCAGACTCTGAGGATGTGAAGAGCGGTTTCTGGGTCCCTGTATTTTAAGTTTTAAGGCATCAAAATCTCTATGAGAAAGTGAGAATCAAACAGCACAAAACAACTGGTACTCACATCCAGTATGCTTGAGGACATGAAATGGCTCGGCACATCCAAACCATAACAAACCAGCTGTGGCACAGCAAGGTAGCTTGTGGAAGAAATTCCTCAGCAGCATTATTGGTGTTGGACAATCTTTTCTTATTGTTTCTAATAAGCAACAGCAGAAGCACTAAAGCAGCACTGGCTGAAAATCTACCATAAAAATTACAACATAAATTCCACTCTATGTCAGAAAGACCTAGTGGCTGCTTTCTGCTCAGCTGAAGCAGATAGCAAAGCTAATCCACTAATACTAGATAATAGAGACGCCACAGGTGAAGCAGAAGACAACTCAGCAACAAATTCAGTATCTGAGTCCTGGCTCAGACTTTTCTGAAAAGGTAACAGCTCTATTTCCAAAGAGATTAACAGCTGGGAGAGAGCTTTTGTCCAGTGCACTTCTTGAATACAGGCATCAACATGAGATAAGAACTCCTTGTCCTTGAGAGATATGGGATAGAGATGGTCTAGCAAAATTCATCTACCTGATGAGCAGTATTGGTGACAAGCATTTGCAAAGATTCCACTGGGTCCTGAAGTTTCAAAAACTGCAGTTCTAGATTTTCTTTGCTCTGTTGACTCATCCCTTTTAATAGGATAACTGCTTTCCACAATAGCCATATTGATTCCTCTTGCAAGTTTGCATCATCTCGGCTTGTAAACTTGCCAGGATCAGACAATTCTGCATCTGTATCTTTTTCCGCATACAGCAGAATATCCTCCACTGTATCTATTGGATGCAGCACACTCAGCCCTCCAGACAAAACCAACAACAAGCCATCAGATATCTGGTCCCATAAAAGAGCCAAAGGTTGGTTTTCGAGCTACATAATTCAGTGAATTTGATTATAGAAACAAGTGTCCTACTTCTTGAAAATGCACTAAGGAAGCATAAAATGAGGTCCAGGCACTACTGGCCAACTCTAAGTACATTGAATCGCTAACTTCATTAGTACTAGCAGAACAATGGATCTCAGTCTGCACTACATTGCACACTATCTCTCTCAACTCTTCATAGGAAGGAGTAGAACTTG
The DNA here is from genome assembly GCA_036172245.1 of Raillietiella orientalis. Classification (NCBI taxonomy): domain Eukaryota; kingdom Metazoa; phylum Arthropoda; class Ichthyostraca; order Raillietiellida; family Raillietiellidae; genus Raillietiella; species Raillietiella orientalis. The sequence goes on along the minus strand of JAYWIR010000032.1, from coordinate 1,656,617 downwards.
ATGACACATTTGAAGTGGATAAACCTCGCCGTTTCTAACTGAGCTTGCAGCTATCCTTTTTGATTTTTTTCTCTTTTTTTTACCTGCACCAGGTTAACTGCCTGGAGAATTGCTGAGGCAGAGAATAGTCCTGGCTGAAATATGTTTGCCAAAGTAGCTTCCTTGACATCCATCATTGGATGAGGTAATAAGACATTTGGAACAGATTGCTGGAGGTGGGCTTGGCGCCAGTCTGAGTTGTCTTCAGTACTGCAAGCTATATATTCAAGCAGAGGAGAGTGGTCAAGCGTACGACTCAGAACCCATAAGTGCTTGCTAGTCACCATAAAACTCAGCACTTGATACTGAAGATCATACAGTAATTAAGTGTAAGTGAGGAATACACGGTAAAACAAATTCACCTTGTGGTGACAAAATCTGTACAGTGAACGCAGCTGCAAATTTTTTCCTTCAAAAACAGCTTGAAATATTTGAAATTCATGATAAGAATGGCAACAGAGAAATGTTACAAAGGTAGCCACATTTGTATCCTGCAGCCTTTGCAAAGCATGATGCTGGTCTAGAAATACACAGTGAGTGCATTTGCTTTGGTTCAATTCACCTCCTAAATCAACAGGTACAGTCTCTTGACCAGGGTGTAGCATTGTGGTGAGAACACATTCCTTACGCTGGCAGCACCACACACGTAGTTGTGTGTCTCGTCCAAGCCCAAACAGAAACACATCTCCCTCAATTTCAATAAATGCTAAGCTAACTGCATAATTAACCTGATCAGTATTTGGTCTGCAAGTATACCATTCATGTGATGATTAACAAACAACACATAAAAAAAAAGATCACAACCTCAGCATGCTAGGGATCAATCCTGTCCACAGTCGCTGCATAACAGATGTCTGCCAGAGCTCTACTGTAGTTGCAATTTCTGGCAATGGACCTAACTTAGTCAATGCTATACTGCCATTGGTGAAACTGATTGCAAACATTGCATCTTGTTCGTCAGTTAAGAAAGAAGCAGCAGCCTGAGGAACTGACTGACTACTAATAGCAGGACTAATCACAGAATGACTGTAGATGCTGCCACATGCTGGGAATGCAGTATTTTGGAATATTGATGGAAAACTTGTCAAGTCATCCTTTGAATCCTGAAGTTCTATATTACAAATTTTTCACTAAACATTAATATGATACCAAAGTCACAGCAAAGTCTGGATGTGGAAATGTCAGTTTATGAAGACTTTTTACAGTTGGCACTAAAAGAAAAATAATTTTTTCTTTTTCATGGAGTGTAATCCCTTCCAAAATAGCAGCATTCTGGAAGGATACTAGAGCTACATTTCAATTTGTTTGTTTTTTTTACATACTTGAAAAATGATCCGCAAATGATTATCAGTTAAATTCAAATCTAAACTCTCTTCTACTAATTCCAGCACATTGTTACTGCTCCTCCTGAAACATCAAATTCTCAATCATTACACACAGTACACACAGTCCAATAATAATACCAATATATGAATCTGTTTCGTGTAAACAAACTATTTTGATTGGAATAAACAAAACCACCAGCATGCTTGGATGGATGGAAATCCTGCAGTGTACTCTGGGCTGCCCCTACAAAAATCAACATGTTGACGATATTTTACCTAGATATGAACCAATGACTAGGAACATATCAACCACATAAAATTACAGACAAAGCACTTCTTGGCCTTTTGGCTAAGATCAAAGTGTAAAAAATTACAATGTATTTTTGATACAACAAAAATAACAGCAATAAGATACTTTGGAGCATTTGAGCTTTTGTGAATAATTAAATGATTGGATTTTGCCTCAGATTTAGTTTGGATTTTTGCAACACAAAGCTGTCTTCAGTAACACTGCCTGACTTGACTGAATTCTTACCCGGTGAACTTCATCAACGAATTCCAATTAAGGGTAAAGCAATCACAGTCAAGTACAACCTTGAATGCAAGCACTCAATTTTCCCATCGGACAAGGTATGAGAGATCCGAATTGAAACTTTACATTTATGCATTGAAACGAAATTAGTATTCATCTTGATCAAAATTGATTTTAAACTTTCATTTCAGGATATTAGCACCTCAACTGTCCGATATGCTGGGCAATTTATTGCAAACTTATATTCTATAAGGGGAAACGAAATTCAAAAGGGACTTTTGCATCCCACAAAAACCAAATGACTAAAAGCACTCATACCAGTTCTGAGAAGCAATTCTTGCCATTTCCCGGCATTCGAATGCAACCGCACCTCTCTAACATTGGAATGAAGCATTTTTACTGAAGAGGCAGTTTCGGCAAGCTCCTGACAAGAACTGCCTTCACACAGGATGGCACCTGAAAATTCGAGATTTCACTCTCCCGCCATGAGGCCTGGACCGCACGTGTGCACATCAACCCGTAACTGCCGCCGCCAAGGAGACGAACTTCAAACGAACGGTTCAGCACCAACTACAGCATTCGTGCGTACACGTACGCATGCAAATATTCTACTCGTATACGGACGTGTACCAACAAGTCACCTCATGGATGAGGAAGAAGATGAAGCTCATGTGGCATTCCCAAGTACTTATGCGTGTGTACTGGGCGAATGTACATGGAATAGCGCCTTACGAAAATGCTAACCTAATGCTATCAGAACTTATCGGAAAAAAAAAAAAAAAAAAAAACGAGTGTAGTATTATTGGCTAGGAAAATAAGAAATCTCAAATCCAGGAAATTTTCCATAAATTTTCATAAATCTCATTTCTATAAAATCTTCCAAGTTTTAGAATGTTTTTTAGGAAGTTTTTTTTAAAGGTTCCCTGAATGCACGAAGTAGAATGCGTGCAACGATGTATCTGTTTCTTCGTCCTATGAAGGAATCTTTTCTGCAGGGAGAAAATATGGCAGATGAGCTTCACCTCTAATGAAGCGCAGATTTTTAATTACGCAGCGGAAGGAGAAAAGAAAAAAAACACGCACGTATACAATGATGCGTGATCAGATGTTAATTCGAAGTGGCATGTGAATCTGCGCTGGCGTTGATAGATCTCTTCATCCAACCTTCCTTGGGCTTAGAGGCACGTATGGCTAGTTTGTGCAGTTACTTGGTGCGTTCTCTCCCGAAACCGTACTCTGCAACTTGGATGACCGAGTTCTGAACTGGAACTGGAACGTCTGGAGTTCGCTCACGGAGCAACAGCAAGGGTCAAGCAGATGACATGATCACGAAGAAGGATTGTTGTCTTCGGTTCCAAGAAAAAGGAGGTATCTTCGAGAAAGACGAAGCTCCTCCCAACGTATTTGACGATTTCAGGCACATTGTGTACCTCAGCAATGCCTTCGGGTTAATGCCTCTGAAAGTCAATAATCGTCACAAGCAGTTCCAGTTCTTCTGGCTGTCTCCACGGTCCCTATATTTTTTTGTGATTCTGCTGTCCACTGTGTTTGTCATGTGTCTCAGGTGGAGACGGTTCGTGCACTTTATGGACGAGAAGGAAACGGCAATGATCACAACCCTGGTAGCCAGAATATTGTTCTGCACCCTCTCAACTCTCATCTTCATGCTATTCTTGAGGATTGCTGTAAAGTTCCCGGAACTCGTGGATTTTTGGATGACAGTTGACAGACACATGCAAGATTACATTCACCCTCACAGGAACAAGTTCTGTTTCCGTTACTTCCTGCCATTTATGACGTCCGGGTTCATGCTTTCTGCCATCCTGGAGAACACGCTCTCCATGGTGGGGAAGTGTTCGCCTTACAACAGTACTTTCTGGGACTTCATCCACTGCTACTGCCAATTTTACCAAACGTCAGAAATAAACGAACTGGGATACTCTAAGGTGTTCGGACTTTTCTTGACCATAGTCAACAAATATGACACTTTCGCATGGAATTTCATGGATTTGTTCCTGATGCTCGTCAGTGTGTGCCTGTTCAGAGAATTTGAAAGATACAACAACTGTTGCTTCCAAGGTAAGTCATGATTTTGCATGCTGTGACAGTTGGTAGTGAGGCCACGCAGCTCCACGCAGAGATGAGTGAGTAAAGACAGAAACCATATTCCTATCCCCAAACATCCGCCAGAAGGAGCTCATTCTTAGTGGACTAGAAAATGCACCAGAAATGGGTGGTGTATTTGGCAAAATCGTTCATAGAGCCAACAGAAATGTCCCTAAGAGATCATGCATGTGTTCAAGGTCATCTCTTATTCAATGTTACGTGATTCTCGATTGTGAAGCCGAATGAATGATGGATTCAAATAGTGCATGAGAAAATACGATGATACTGGCATTACTGACCATTGTTTGGGTAGACTGACTTTTTCCTCCCTCCTTTCCCTGTTTCCCGTGTACGTGAGATATGGTTGTGAAGGAGTCCTCATTCAGTCCTCTCTTCGTGCAAAGCAACAAAGTCTGCGCTCGAGATCGCTCAGCTTCTGGTGTTTGCATTTTTGCTCACAGGGACGGATTCCCATTCAGAAAGGTGTTCAAAACTGGATTCACTCATCTTTCAGTTACTCTTGAATGCATCCGCATTGAAAAAAAAAAAAAAACTGTCAGAAACGTCAACTTGCAGCTTAAGGTTCAATTCTTTTAAAGGTTCAGTCATACGAACGTCGTATCCCATCATCGGTACGCGAAGCAACCTTTCCTATCCTTCCTCCTATCCAGATGATGGAAATGCTGTCTAGATTATCTCAGAAAACCATTGGGGCGTAGGGCCTTCTGAATTAGCGATTAATTAGAGAATTAGCGATTCGGTAGTGTATCAGAAAACTTTTCACTTCGCACTCCGATGTCAGAAAGAAACAATTTGAGACCCCGACAGGGATTCAGGTTTTGATTCCTTATAGCTGAATGCATGGGTCAACAACACTCCTCGCATCTCTCGACTTGGGAAAGTTGTCACATAAGACGAACTCTTGCATAAGGCACTGCTGAGTATGCTTTCCTTGATTCTAGTTGTAATTCCAGTTCCCACAGATGCCGTAGGGTTCAGTTTTTGCCAGCTCGAACTAAGGCCATTAGAGCTAAGGGAAAACTTATACATGAAGTGTAAATTCTTCCTCAGCTCAGCTATAGCTCCCTTAAAACTGAAGATCCTCTCTTTCGACCTTGTAGCCGAAAGCCCAAAGTGGGTCTTTGGACCATGTCAGTTCTCCTCCTCTTCATATCATTGCAGAGTGTTCAAAACCTCTTGTGCTTATTTTTTTACATTTAGAGGTGAGGTTCAAAGACTTAGTCTATCTTAGCCTGGTCACCGTTCTAAGAGACCGCCTCACAACCCTATCGGAGTAGTTTATAACGAAATGCCTCCTCACAGATTCCGTTATTTTCATCATGTACAGTTTCAGAAGTCTCCGTCATTGAGAGGTCTACTCCCTGAGAAATAAGCTGTCGCATGCACCTAACTTGCGCAGAAGACAGCTTCAAATGCTCTTCAAAATGGTCGCATTCGCAAGGCTTTTTTATTCTGGAAGCTCATTTTGTCGAATTGGGTTTTTCCGATTTTCTCTGTTAATATCCACAACTGCGATGTTCCTTAAAATGTATGTACCTTGGGCACCTGAGGCAGATCGTTTGGTCCGTAGCCAAAACGCACAGTTAAGTCACTGCGCTCTTCTGTTGCTTTCTGTTTTCGAATATCTCATGTTGTGCTGTTTATCCTATTGCAAAGGGCTTTGATAGGGACCTTTCCCCCCCCCCCCCCTTTCTTTCTTTCCTTTTTTTTTTTGGAAAAAAAAGCTTCTCTAGAAGAATGTATCAATTTTTGCAACTTTGAGAAACAACTGGACGTTCCATCCACTAGAACCAGACTTCGTTAGTTTCTTCTGAGAAAACAAAAGCTGATTTCTTTCCTACTGATGGAAGCTAACAAAAGGACAAAACACACACACACACACACACACAACCCATAGATCAAAGATTCTGCGTCTGTTGTAACTTTCGAAAGTTTAGTTCTCAGAGCAGAATAGTGATCCCCAGTATATAAAATAATTGTGGAAATCCATCCTCTAAGCCTCCTTGACGATAATTCCGAAAGCACTGCTCTTCCTGGCGGTAATTCCTAGGCAACAGCACTCTGCATGCAGCTCTTTTCGCAATCGTTGCCGTTTAGCATGATCTTTCTGCTTTTAATTTCCACGACCCTATTCGTATTGCGAATGCTGCAGAAGATTTAGTAAGCAGAAGCGAGCCGATCTGTTTTTGCAATTAGATGGCCCCAACTCCCAATACATGGCATTCTTAAGAGTCGAATGCCTCTGAAAAATACACGTGTAATTCTCTTTTTACGTCTTTTTTTGTTTCCATGTTTTGCAAACATTCCGTTAATCAGTGTGCACATAGTGATTATGATGATAAAATGACGGGTCAGTAACCTTTCCTGCAGTAATACATTATAAGATTTTATAATAATGATGTTGCAATAACGATATTTCATTCTTATGATAATGATATTGACCTGAGAACGATGTATGATAATATATGGTTAGAATAATGGTGGTATCTTTTAATGAGTATTGAAAACAGTATCTGAAAGTAAGCATTTAATGGTGAAATGGAACTGATAATTGAATGCCCACAAGGATGAATGTAATCAAGACAGTGGAAAAAGTACAGAATGAAACGCAGGTCATCACATGTCCCTGCAATTCAGTGTCAAAATCTGTTTGGATAAATAGGAAAAATAGTCACTTGGCAATAATGCGCCTTTTTAAGAATAGATCTGCAGACGTATTCGACTTCCGCGTTGGGTTTGCCAGGCTTTTCTCAGCAACAATCAGATCAGGGTTGCCCACTTCCTGCTGAATTTCGCCGCTCCTCTCAGCTCCCGTCTTCCTGCGCGTTTGGACCCCCAGCTCCCACGTTTGAAGATGACTTCATTTTTCGACGTTTGCATGAGTTGGCTCTTTCGTGATGATGAATCGCGTGCTTCTATCACTGTGTGCGCTGTACGGAATAAGTTCCTTCGTTTTCGTTCTCATTCTTCACGGCACACTGAATCTTCACGAATTCTGTCAGCTCCCCATTTTCGTGACTGCTTCTTCCTGCCTTTTGTATTATAGCCTATTCTGCAAGCTTAGATCCCTGGAACTCTTCCTACTAGAGGTTAGTTGAAAAAAGCAAAACAAAAGGAATTGAGATGCCAAGGTTGGCACGGCAACAGTTCAATGCACATGATGTCCAGCAACTCCATTGCACACAATTCTAGCGGGTTCTAGCTGAAGCCTCCTATTAAGATGTCGCGGTGTAACGAATTTTGCTTCACCATAATGTGAGATGATATAGAAAGGCCAACATGTGAATCGCCATCAGCCCTGGGGTCGGCATGAATGAATTCTGAGCCTCTCGAACTACCAGTGTTACCACTACCATGACAATTCGGATAAGGAAAGGTGCCTTTTCCCACATATATGTGTGTCTCTCAGATAAATGAGAAAATTTCCTTATTCAAAAGCTTGTAAAATGAAAAAGCTAAGTAAAACTGAAGTATTATCAGTTTTCCGACTAGTATAAAGAAAATCATTTCGTGCTTAAAATCCTTCACTTGAAAAATGCATCTCACGGCATCCATAAAGAACAAGGATCTTCTCGCTTAGGAAAACCACGCCATGACGAACACTCTAAATGAAAGACGTAAAAACATCTTTACTCTTGTGTTTTTCTCGTAGAATTCATGGTTTCTTTCTCGATATCCCAGAAACTAGTTTCTGTCGTCAGCACTGAAGCATGTGATCTGAAGTGGCGTATACTAATTACAAGATGTGTGGAACTGTTTTCATGTTCCAGTAAGCAAGATTCTCATTGTCTGTTCATCTCATTCCAACGTGATCAAGAACGGTGAATCGAGTTTGCCAGGGTGGAAATTGAACTTCCTTAAATGAGAAGAGTTCATAAGAATTTAAGAAGATAGAGTAACTTTTTAGGTTAAAAAAAAAAAATGATCTGTTTTTGCATTCTTATGAAAAATCGTTCTTCGGAATACGTTAGCATCATGGACGAATTCTTGGAGATGTGCAGAGTCTGGAAACGACTGATAAAATGGTGAGGGCTTCTGAAAATGAGATGAATGGAGCTGGAAGTTTTCACTGAGTCCACCCTTGTCGTGGTCACTTATCCACAAACGTAAACCGAAAGCGTCACTTCCGGCATCTTACTGAACTTGCAATAATTCGGAAGGGATTTTGAAAGCATCGCCTGGATCCCAGTAAATTCAGAGTGGACCCGAAACGAAATACCAGATTCTTCGTCTGGGGTCTTCAAAAGCTATAAACTCGACTCCTCACATTCAATTTTCTCGTCAAATGAGGGCCTGGCTTTCTTCTTCTGTCAAATTTTATCACGAACTCTGGGAACGTCACTGTGCAAAAGCCGTGCTGAGGGTGCCGTATATCTTCGACCACTCATCGGATTACAAGTAATTTGTAGCAAGTTGGAATAACGTAACTGTACATTCGTTCCCCTACGATATCATAGACTAGAGAGGGCAGAGGCGCCTTCAGCGCTTTATTCTGGTAGTCTTATCTTTTAAATCATTCTCAGTGATTCTGCAATTGCTGACATTCTTGCAAAACGAAGGGACGAAGAAGCGGACAGTTTGGAAGACCAATGTTCAATGGTATCACTGAGCAAACACATAAATAACTCCAATTCTCGATGAAAGTTCGAAAATCAGTGCGACAAGAAAAAGACTTGACCGAACTCGGCGTTCAGAAAAGAAAGAAGGCGCCTTTTTCTTTTCTTTGAGGGATGGATTTTCTTTCCGACCTATTTCGGGATGTCCTCTTAAGTCTCTTCCGATTACTGTAATGCGACACATCGGCATGTGCGAAATCACTCACTGGCGGTTCCTTCAATTCACATGAAAGAAACTCTTATTTGCAAGTGTTCGGAGCTTCTTTTCGGTAGGCAGTCTTGGACTTTTGGAAGGTCGGGATCTGTCTAAGAGAAGCGTTTCCAGATGTGCAGTAGAAAAAAGCTCCCGACTTTTGTATTGAATGCTGATGTGTAAACAGTGATTTCGTCTTCAAAGCGGAAGAACGCTGTTAAGATGACATTGCAAACTTCGATAAGCACATCAAAACATTGCTGAGGATAGTTAAAACTCGATGGTCTGTGGATTGTTTGGTCAAGAAGGCGTTGAAGGAAGTATGAAAAAGGATGAAAACGGAAACCTAATCTTTTCTGGACTTTCAATTGTCCATTTCTTGCATCTCATTCTTCACTTTTCCGATCGACATTTCAGAGGAGAATCTCAGAGATTTTCACGCAGCTGTGGGAGGCAAAGAGTCGAGGCCTTTCAGAGAAAAAGTCTGCCTCTCCGCCTCTGCCAATATGCTGTTGTGATTTTGACCTGTGTGATCAGGAAAGTTGACAAACAGAACTTCTTTGCCACCTCCGCCTCCTTTTATCTTGCTTGTTTTGTATGATATTTGGTTCACATATCCTTTATTCTCATATGTATGTTTCATTCATTTTCATATGTGTTCTCTTTATTTCCACAAACTTTTCTCCACCTTATCACCTCTTTCTACTTCTCTCATCATCCCTCATGTTTCAAAGTATTTCGATTCTAAGCGAGGAGTACTCCAAAATGGTGGCACAATATTTAATTCATGCAAGCGATGCTTACCTGTGTGTGACATCAAGATACATATGGCGATATGCAAATCCCGAAAATTCCTGAATTCAATGCGAAGCTCTGCGGAAATTTCTTATAAAAAGTGCATTGGTGTACTTTTGACTAGAGCAGCGCTTCCCAAACTTTTCCTATGACGGAACACTTCACAAATCCTCAAATTTTAACGGAATACCTTGGTTATTATATAGGGAAGGTAGATAATAATAAAAGAAGTAAGCAAGTAAATATAAAACAAAGCAGACGGTTATCCTCAAATTTTAATTATGTGAAACAAAACACATGAAAATAGTAAAATAAACTTGAGAGCATTTAAAATATATTAATCTTCATAATTTTTCGTGGAACACTTATTGAATTTCCACGGAACACGGATTGGGAAACGCCGAACTGGAGTATGCTTTCAACTTCCTTGCGACTGTTTTTTTTCCAGCATCGCTGCTGGCAATCTTGTTGGTTAACAGCATTGCCAACACACTTTCATTAAATGTTGTTCGTTGCAGTGTCCACTATTTCAAAAATTTGGTCTTTATTGCCACCACATAGGAATATCAGAAAAGATTCCCTCTTCAGAAAAATGCAACAACGATTTCCTCCCGAATTCCTTACATGGAACTGCGAAACGTGGAGGGGCGAGAACTTGACAGGAAACAAAAGAAAAAAAGCAAATGACCTCTCCGGAACATAGCAGTCCTTCATATATAGATACGCCATAAAATAATTTTTAATCTAATGACCAAACAACAAATCTCTAGAATTATCATCTGTTAACATATGCATCATTATGTAACATATGTATCTCCACAAACTGTAGGAGACATCTTGGAAGACATTTTTCTTGGAAGACTGTCTTGCTGAACACTTTAACAACTGCTGAGTCTGAAAACTTTCCACTCGTTGTTATTCTACGATTGCTGGAGAAGTTTATCGGCGTAGGATCCATAAGCTTGGGTATAAGCAAAGAGAGAGTGCGAATTTCGTGAGCATCCAAGCATTCAGCAATGAAATCTGAGGAAGGAATGCCAAGGAAAGAAAACCACTCGTACTTTGTGTCTTTTCCAAGAAAAAAACAGTTCGACGGTCCATCCAGAATGTAAATCCATAAATTTGATACATTGGATACAGTGCGCATTCGCTAGAGTCACCTTTGCTGGAATCGAAATTGCAAAAACGCTGTTGCCTTCATAGAACGTTGTTGATTGCATCGAGATGGGTAGTCTGAAGTAGGGTCTGGAGGGTGTAGTGAGTGGCATATTGCCGTGTGGATTCGAAATGGCTCCCAAGTCTGGTAGTGGGAAGGCGGTGAAGAAGGCGGGCAAGGCGCAGAAGAACATCACGAAGGGCGACAAGAAGAAGAAGCGGAAGAGGAAGGAGAGTTACGCCATCTACATCTACAAAGTGCTGAAGCAGGTGCACCCGGACACGGGCATCTCCAGCAAGGCCATGTCGATCATGAACAGCTTCGTGAACGACATCTTCGAGCGCATCGCTGCAGAAGCGTCCCGCCTGTCCCACTACAACAAGCGCACCACCATCACCAGCCGGGAGGTGCAGACGGCGGTGCGTCTGCTGCTGCCTGGGGAACTGGCCAAGCACGCCGTCTCGGAGGGAACGAAAGCCGTGACCAAATACACGAGCTCGAAGTAAACTATGCTTCCGCCAGCCCGTACATTCCAGCCAAGCATTGCAAAGGTAGAAATAATGATAGTGTATGGTAAATGATGATGATGATGACACGATATGAAATTTTGCTCAAACCTCTCCACGGATTGCTTTGTCCTGTGGTCTCATCAGGAGGAGGGCATCGCGAACAGGAAGGCAGGCACTTTCTGACCACTCAATAGCCAGACTGAATGACTGGTCAATAACTTTGTGTCAATATCGAATTTTTGAACCTTGTTTACTCTCATCCAAATTTTCTAAATTTTTGTGATTGCCCGTGGCACTGACACGGGACATTAAAGTGACCCCTTCCTTGCTATTTTTTCTCCCAGGGACTGTTACTTCACTTCGATGAACATTCGTTTCATTTGGTAATCCTTTGTGCACCATTCGTGTTTCGCCACAGTCATAGAGTTGCTCCATTAGATATTTGGTTTCATTAACCACCTCTCTAAATTTTTCCACGAAAACTGGAGCCTGTGCGGCGTCGCACGGACGTTCCTCCCCGGATGTGGTCAACAAGCGAACACCACGTCTTTTTCTGGAGTCGCTCAGCCGCCCACCACTTGCCGAAAATCCCCCATTCTATCCCAACCGAATCTCCTTGGCCTTTCCTTTCGGGAAATTCCTTCGTGGTGGTCTCGCTGTTGCGAAAACCACGAGTGCGAGGCTCGTGCCGTTTCGGGAACTTTCGAGATCTTCATCCTGTTTTTAGGTGTTTCGGGACACCACAGCAGGCCTCCAAGTTCCCTTTATCTTTCGCGGTCTTCGAAATGATTGGTGGATGGCATTTCAAACACGGCCCTTCGTTCCCTTTCCGATTTCGCGTAAGACATCCAACTCTTGTTGAATAGTTGGTGAGTTTCCTTCATTTTTTCCCATCTTTAACGCAGCTGAAAAAAGTTTCTTCCATCGAATAGCAGGAAGATCAAAATGCTGACTATGCCAAGGGTTGCTCGTGTCAAAAGTTTCTTCTGTCAAAGGTGACTACATCCAATGTGTCCTGAGCTAACTAGTCCACTAGAGATTTTCTTTTTTGATGTGCTTCCTACATTGTGAACATTTCCTGTTTGATCGTTAGATTAAGAATTATTTTATGGTATATCCACACTTCTTTTCATTTTATTTTCGAGTCTTTACCTTCCTGTCCAAATGGAAAGGACACCATGTTGAAATTACCTCGAGGCGCCATTTTTTCTTTAGCGCTTTGCGCTCCCGCGGCCAGGATGGAGGATGTTGTCTCCGTTCAGTGCTGCCTCGGTTCCCGAAACCCTTGAAAATCTTCGATCCTCACGAGTCACGGCTAGGGGAATTGGATTTAAAAAGCTTTGGAGGGTTGAAGTCGAACTCCGTCATCTTTTTCACGTCCATCATCTCAGCATGCATACGTCCTGCAGCCTTGCCTATGAGCATTTGCTTACGATCGCAAGCGTGCATACATGATGAACGTGATGCGAATGTGCCACTGCAGAAGGCAGAGGACACAAACATCCCCCAAATCCAGTGGAGTGTTCGCAGTCATCGTCTGGAGCGGAGAGAGGCTGTGACCAGGGGGTAGGGGAAAGGAAGAGGCTTTGAAGTTTGGGCGGGAGCAAGAATTCGAAAGCCGCTAGGGATCGATACGATGCTGCACGTTCGAAAGGTCCCCCAGCCCCATCCCATATGCGAGAGCATCCACGTATACAGAGATGCCCGCTGGACTCGAAGGGGGGCAGGGATCGCCAGCGTGCTTCCCTTTCTCGGTTCGCAGAACCACGTTGGGCCTTCCGCCGCCGACCCTTTGGTGCGGGGAATCAGGGGAATGGCGTGGTCTTCTGGATGACTGCTCAGATGTTGCACTCCCCTGCTCTGTGTGACGGTCAGCTTTCATTGGAACCAATGTACTGTTTAGTTGACATCACGGCGTGGACTGCAGTGGACTGGGAAAGAGTGCGACTGGATCACTTAAAGCTGGTCATCTTAGTCGAGAAAGTGGACAGAGTTGTCTCACCGCTGGTTCTCATTTCCTACATTAACAACGTGTTCTTCGTCTGCTATCAGCTGTTTTCGAATATCAGGTACACAACTGTTTTCTTTTGCATGTCTGACTGACGGCAAGGGCATCAAAGACCTCCGACCAGAGTTCCTATAACAGACTTCCCAAAGTCGTTTCGAACCCGTGAACGCTTGGTGCGGTTGCTTGGAAGACTCGATACGCGAGGTCAGATGGATTCTGCTGCCTCGAGACATCCACAGCTTGCTTGCTTTCTTCGTGTCCGTCTTTTCGGCAGCTTCGGTTTTGAGAGACCACGTCTCCGAGAGCTCTTTTCGTCGGAGTCTCATCCGTGGCTAGCCGAGCTCGCACTCTGGAGGAGCAAAAGAACTCTGAGGTTCGAAACTGAGGTGTAAGATTTCCCCTCGTTGCCAACGGCCGTGTGGCTGCGCGCGTGCCACCACCAAGCGTCACGGGTTCGAATACTCGGCAAGAATCGACGCCGAGAGATGGGGAGTGGGTTGGAGTTCTTTCCGAGAGATGACGCTGGTTGGCCTACACTCATTCTGGTGCGGCGGCCCCGGTAGCGGTTAAAACCGGATGCCCCCGATGAGTGGCCGGGACAATGGGAGTCGACCCTCCGGTGTATTTCCAGGAAGCAGAATCAAGTTTCCCTCCGGGGGATCCTTTCGGAAACAACCAGGGTGGAGGGGTTCCCTTCGGGGATTCCTATCCAAGCGTGAGAGGAATGGACTCCCAGACCTTCCTGGATTCATAGGGAGGTCCCCTCCTGGGGTGCCCCCTATCTTGAAGTAGTGCACGCAGTGGCGCGGAACAGCGTCAAAGAGCTGCGTGAGTCGCCGCCAGGAGCGCGACGGTCCTTGAGGGACTAGGAGAACCAAAAAATGAGACTGAACCTGAGAAATGGACTGTCACCCAGTTGCGCCGGGGCATTTATTTGGAAAAAAAAACAAAAAAAACATACGAGTCAGTGGCAGGACGCTTGGCCCTGCTACGTTACGGAGGGAACCGAGAGCCGGCACGTAGGCCAGCGGGGTTCGCCTCGGCAACATAGGGAAAGGAGAGACAAACAAAAAGAAAAAAAAAAACATACAATCAAAAAAATGAGCGAGGGAGGGGTTAGGGAAGGGATCACTGTGTACCGGAGGGTGTCTTCTGCACCCTTGTAAGGATGCCGGCAATTGCCTGTTTCAAGACTCCCAGATGGGACCATCTTGACGCTGTCCTCATGAAGACAGCGAAAGAGATGGCGTCCCTGTCGTCATGGCCTCCTCTGGCGTCGCTCCACTCAGCCACGGTCCGGCTGCGTGGGCGGCAAAGTGCTGCTAAGGATGCGGCCGGCGTGAGGACGTCGCGCAGGAAGAGGCGCTTTAAAACGTCTCTGGAGTTGCCTCCAGGGTTCCAAGGGTCGCGACAAAGCAGCACAGTCCACTGGGAGGCGCAGCTCCGCTCCCCGAACCTTGCACAGTTTCGGTCCACCCCTTCCCCCCGTGTCCAATGATACTGGCGGGCTTTGGTTTCAGCAGCATCAGTGCCGACTCCTGCCACTTTAAGAGGAAGGTGCGGGTGTTCGTGAGCACGTGCGGAAACGGGAAACTCGCGGGCGGTCGTACTCGAGGAAGGGTTCATCAGTGCTCTTCGGGAGTTCGTGGTGCAGAGGCAAGAGGGGGTGCTGAAACCCACGGCGACGCAGCGCGGATTCTTTCAAGCAGGGGACGGATGCTCTCGACCTGCAGGGGAGGAAGCTGATCGCATCTTCAGCAGGGGCGTCCAGAGAAAAGAAGGGGGGAAAAAAATGCTGAGAAAAGGAAAAAAAGATTCGCTCTCGGAGGCAGAAGCCGGTGGGGGCGTCGGCAGATCGATCGATGCGGGCGTGAGGGGCAGACCGAGTCCTCTGCATGTCCGGCGCGGCCGCCCCCTGCTCGCAGCAGCATCTGCGGATGCTGCGCCGGGGGGGGGGAGGGGAGGAGACGAGAGGCGGCGGCTGGGGAAGACGGGGGGACGAAGAGCATCTTCGGCGCACCTGGAGCGTTGCGCCATAGCGTTGGAGCGCGCTCAGAAAGCGGAAGGTCCGCCGCATACGAACGAAAGGAACCATCAGCTAGCTACAGATGCTGCCAGGATCTCCGCGGGGTGGCTGACACACTGGCTTCGCCTATCTGCGCAACCTGGGATCGCCTTCTTTTCCTTTCTCTCTCTCTCTCTTTTTCATGAGAGCAGTCCAAGCGACGAGGATGAGAGATGAGGGCTTATGTGGCCGTACGAAACGAGAGACGATACCTCGAGAATGGTGCACAGTACATCCCTCGCAAACTTCCCTCTTATCTCGGAACCTCAGGCAGATCTGCCTTCGGAATGCACTTCCGCCGAGCAGACCTACGGCCCTCCTCCGTTACGCGGTCCAGTCCGAGGATGCCCGTTACTGAACATCTTCTAGCTGGATCTTCCTTCTCGGTGTCGTTTTTGGCTCTCTGCTACTGGCTGGCGAGAGCCACTTGTGCGGCTGGGGTCGCCAGGCGGAAAAATGGCGGTCGCCGCCGTTCCCCGTACCTCCAAGAGATGGCGTCCGAATCGCCCGACGGTTCCGCGGGATTTTCCTTCGAGAGGAGCGGCCGACGTTGCGGTGGGAACGCGTGGCTCATTCTTCCCGCTGTTCCCAGCCTTCGCTGTGGCGCACGTCAAGGGCTCCGAGGCTCAACTGCCGCGCTCAAAGTGTTGGGCCACTTGAGACGTGTTGAGGCAGGCGTTGGGCTGAAGAGGAAAAGAACGCCGACTGCTCCTTCCGGGCGGCCTCAGGAACCTCGCTGCCGTTCGCGAGCAGACAGACCTCTCGAAAACGTGATTCCTCCGGCTGCTGCCGCTGCTGCCATGACGACGGCGACGACGAGGATGGGGAACAAAAGCTGATGATAGCGACAATGATAAGGATGATGATGACGATGACGACGACGATGTTGTCGAGAATGATGATGAGAATAATAATGACAGCGTTGAGAATGGCGGCGGCAGCGATGATGATGATAAGAATAACGGCGGTAGCGACAGTGACAATGATAATGTTAAGAATGATGATTTTCACGATCATGATCGTGACAATCGTGATAATGATGAAAGCAGTGGAGGTGATGATGATGATGATGATGTGAATGATGATGATTATGGTGATGAAAATAATAGAGATAGTGTTGATAACGGTAGTGGCAGCGATGATGATGAAAATGGTGATGATGATGGTGGTGGTGGCGGCGCCGATGTCAAGGATGGTGATGCTAATGAAAACGTTATGAATGATGATGATGATGACTCTTGCAATGACAATGACAGTATTAAGGATGATGATGGTGGTGGTAGTGGCGATGACGATAGTGAT
Organism: Raillietiella orientalis; assembly: GCA_036172245.1. NCBI lineage: Eukaryota > Metazoa > Arthropoda > Ichthyostraca > Raillietiellida > Raillietiellidae > Raillietiella > Raillietiella orientalis. The sequence goes on along the minus strand of JAYWIR010000032.1, from coordinate 1,639,950 downwards.
GAGAATAATAACGACAGCGACAGTGGCAATGATGATGTTGAGAATGACGATGATCATGATGATGACATGACGGTGACGGCGTCGGCGGCGGCGATGGCGATGATTCGTATCATGATGGTAAATCTTGAGAATGAGGAGTAGGAGGATGTTGAGACCGGTGACGGTCGGAGACGATGATTGTAATGATGATGATGAGATTGATGATGGTGGTTGTGGGCAGTGATGATGGCAATCTCAAGAACGGTGAGGATGATGGTGGCGGTGCCTGATGTGTTTTCCAGACCGTCGACCGGGTTTCTTCTGGATAAGGTGTACGTAGGATGGTCCTTCTTCCATCTGATGGGCAGGCTGATCCTCGTCTCCTTGATGGCTGCGAGAATAAACGAGCAGTCCAAGAAGCCGCTGAAGTACACGCGGTGCTGTCCCAAGGAAAAGTAAGAGCCGCTCCCTGCTCTCCCGAGTGGGAATCCCTCGTCCCGCCCGAATCGAAACAGCGGGGCTTGTCGCCGCGCTTCCCGCCGGCGCGCCCTGGCGGCCGTCTCCCCGGCAGCAGCCCACGTCGCGCATCTCCCCCGATCGCGCCATCTCGCGGTCGGATCTCTCGGGCGTTTCCCTTCGGGGCCCGGGACGCGACCAAGCGCTGTGCGCTGTGTGCGGATCGGAATCCGCTGCGGCACCCTCGGATTGGGCGGGGGAGGACGGGGAGGGGTGTTTTTATGCCGCCTGCTCTTCAGCCAGCCGGGTCGGATAGGAAGATGCTCCCGTGCCTGTGGATGCTCGCCATCGCGTGTCGTGCTCTCCCACACATCAGTTGACTCTTGCTTCTCCCCCCTTCCCCTCCCCTGCCTCCTGAGATGCGGTCTCTTGCTCGGGATACGATAGAAGGGAGCACGAGTGACTCTCTTAAGGAGATCCCCCTTTTGTTTCTTCGACCGGTTTCCTGGAACCGGACCCTCCCTTTCCTTCGTCCTCCGTACCGGTCGCGCTCTTCCAGAGGATTCTCCTCCTTTCAGGTGAGGAGAGTTTTCGATCGCAAAGGCAGGATGGTGGCACAAAAGAGGAGTCGCCGTTAGCGATGTGTTTCGTGCGGATCCTTCGCAGATGTCTCTGGCGCGCTCGTCACAGGGCTCTTCCGCGCGGCGCGACGGAAAAATGGCGACGGCCCTCGTACAACGCGGTAAATCAGACCCGTACAACACCGCCGACAAATTTCGCCTTTGTGGTATGGTAGAAAAGAATACCAACACATGAGTCGAGTAGATCAGATTCTAAATATTCTACTAATAAAATATGCTTGACATCTGTTTTTTTGTGTGCGTGCGTTTTACAAATACAGTGGGCCCCGCATAACGCGGAAGATACTTTCTGCGTTATACGAGCCCCATGGATTATGCATGACACAGATCACAGCAGATGTATCCTGAATGTCTTTAACAGTGAACGTTCCAATTTGAGGAAGAAAGAAACAATTAAGCGTTCATATCTTACTTGATTTCAAGTAAAAAAGAAACCTTTAGAGTTTTGCTGATCCTCAATTAGCTGAATAGGATGATCAAGTTTCGTCATTCTCGCGGTTGAACGACCCACTTTCTTGCTCTATTTTTATCTACGGAGCTTTGCACAGAATAGAATTCAGTCAATCCACGTGTTCGCGTCCTTCTCGACCTGACCCCGTACCACATGGGCGAAATTTATCCGCAGAGCCGCAGCAGGCTGATTACCGCGTTGCACGAGGGCTGCTCGCCATCTTTGAGGTCGCCCCATCCCGAGTCAGCGTTATACGGGGCTCTGCTGTACTTTCGTTCGAGGGCCGTCGTCCCCGGGGTCGTGCCGTCAGAGTCTCCGCTCACTTCCTGACCTTCTCGCAAGAATGCCCCAGTGATCTGCGGTTTCTTTCTCGTTTGGCGCCCAGCTTCTGCCTGGAGGTCGCTCGGTTCGAGAATCAGTTGCGGGAGGAAGTCGGGTTGACGGGGATGCGCTTCTTCATCCTGAACAGGAGCTTCGTCCTGGCCGTGAGTACATCTCAGCTTGGTGGTGCATGCTGTGTGGTCCCAGATCTTCAGCGTCCTCATGTCGTACGAAATCATCCTGCACCAGTTTTCCATCCCCGAAAACTGACCATTCCCTCCCCCCTTCCTCCGTGGCGCAGGCGGGAACTCTCTGCGCGTTTCCAAATGTCCAGGAAGCAAAGTTCGACCACTCCCGCCTATCAGTTTGGCCCGGTCTTCGCGGACCGCGGAGCGGCAGTTCCTCCTCGGATTCGCCGGACGTTGTCTTCGGCGACTGGAGGAAGCTGCCACCCGGGCCGTCTCAGGAGGGAAATATCTTCCCGACATCCGTGAAAACTTGCAGGCCGCAGGAGGCGCAAGTGCGCTTTCGGCTCACGTCTCCGAAGTGTGCGCGCGCGCGTTTTCTTGAGGGCGTGCTTGGATGGAACCGATCGATGCAGTTTGTTGTTGTTGTTTTCGGAATAAAACGAAGAAAAAGCACTCATCAGCCGGTCACTGCTGCATGAGCCTTCGAGTGACCTTCACACTGGAAAATCCATGCCATCTAAAAGAAATGCGCCAAAGGAACTCATGCAGGATGGCTCGTCTCCGTGTTGGCGCTCCACCGTGCACATGGCCCGGCACTGGGGGAGGAAGGGGAGTTGCTACGACAACCGGACCACCTTCGGTCCTTCAGGCGGGTCCTCGTCAGCTACCCCGTACGGGACCCTAGTGCGGAACTGGCTTTTGCTGGCATGGAATGGTAAGCAGTGAGTACTTGCGCAGACAAACCGTGGTCCTCAACCGACGCTGACCTGACGAAAGCTCTTTATAGCAAAAAAGACATGCCCCTAGTGAAGGCATCCCTCCCTCTGGACCAGATTTAGCGCTCCAAAAGGACAACAGAATGATGGTGTCGGGTGTAGAGTGCCCGGGCTACATCCAACACTATGAAAGACCGGCTCGGACAATGGTCGCGTCGCTCCGAGCTCCCCCTGCAGGAAGCTGGTCTGCTCGCAGGCCTCGGGTGTGGCGATGGCAAGACAACTCGTGCTCGTGTCGGAGACCGGGATGCTCCAGGTAACCAGCAGGAATAGGGAGCAGGTCCTCCGGAGTTTTTTTCCACAAGTCCAGGTTCCCCTCCGGTTTGTGTCACGGAGTCGACCCCCCTCAGGTAGGGGAGGATCACTCCCGTTTTTTTTTTTGTTTTTGGAAGCATGCTTCTCCTTTCTGGGAGGAGCCTTTTCGGGGAAAAAAAAACGGGAAGCGTTCCCTCCGCGATTCTCCTCAGAGGAGTAAATAAGGAACGGCTCACTTCCGGGTCAACTATAGGCAAATTTCCAGTTTTCCACAGCCCAGCAGGTTTTTTGCTTTTTTTTTTTTGAAAACACACACAGGAAGAACTAGAGGTAGTTTGGCAATCCAGCAACACGTGGATCTGCAACATGCAACACCCCACTGACTGCAAGGTTTAAAATCATGCATGACTGCATCCCATTCGTGTTCCACGAGAACTTCAGTGAAGACGATTTTTAGCCCTGTAGTTGGCAGTTTCGGAAGCTGTGGCGGCGTCTTCCGCGTAGTGCACGATGACGAGAGTTCCAAGCAACTCCTGGAAGATCTCTCTGCAAAGTAAGGAAACGATTTCGGAGTGGACTTTCTTTCGGGAACTTTCCTCGAGCATATTCCCAAGGGCTGGACACAGCAGCCGTCGCCGTTCTTGGATTTCGAAAGCAGCACCGTCGGAACGCAAGTTGTGCAAGAAAGTGGCGTTTTCTGAAGCTCGGAAAAAAAGGATTGCACTTCTCTCAAGAGAACCAGGAAACGAGTCGATCGAAAGGGATAAAAGTTCCATCTTGCGGAGTCTTTTCCTACTTACACTCGTTGCCCTTATCGATTCACAGATGTCGAAAGCTTTCGATGGAAGTCCGCCTTGTTCGTGTACATTCATGTTCGCCACGAATCAAGCGACTGCTTGCTTTTCTTTGAGCGATCCAGGCCTGAACGGTGTCCAGCTTGCACCACCTGTGTTCTGAGAGCCCAGTTGTTCGGATTGCCATCTTTCCGAACACAGGGATATTCAGGCAGGGAACGTGAGGAAGAAAGGGAAAAGACGATTCCATGTTTTCCTTATGGTGACCTATCCCTCTCTGAGACTGGGCTGCAGGATGTTTCCGATTTCCCTCCTAATCAGCATGTTTCCAAAGTGGTTAGAAGCACAGCTATTCATGGGGCTTTCCACTGAAGTCACAGGAATGATCTAAGGACAATAAATTGCCTTACAACTGTACCGCTGTCCATGATTTTTTTTCCACGCCCGTGGACGCTCAAGATCTGTTCATTAGAAAATGAACCACATCTCAGGTATCCTGGAACGGGTATGCGAGTCACGATTAGTAACAGCAAAACCGCTCCTATTTCCGAATTCCCAAAAATGCACTCCCGTTCGACCTTTTCGCTCCTGACTCCGGGCTATGAGATGATGGTCCTCCACAAGATGATCCGCCGGTACAGACGGCGGCTATAGTGGCTAAGCGGAAAGCTGTAGTGATGGGTAGCGGAAGAGAATACTCAGTGGTCATAACAGACCACACTTGTTTTTCGGTCAGTCCTCTGAAGATCAGAGTGCTGTGTCGTACAGGCTCGAAGCACAAGAAAGTCAAATGCTCTAAAAAGGAAAAGAAAAAGAAGAGTGCTTGAAGCTGTTTTCATAGGCGTCGTTTGAAGAGCTCAGCTATTGGCACGAGGAGCATCTCCAAAGTGAAGGCCTACGTAGTCACCAATTTTTTCCCAACCACTTTGGATACCGTGGATGGAGCTTTCTTGAAAGCCTCCGCATGAAATTCCGCCGCCTTGGAGTTCAGCCAATTCAGCAGCGCTGCAGTTTTCAGCTCTTCCCTTTCCCCCTCGAATCGTCGAGCCACTTCTGGAGGTGCAGGAAGACGTGAAGGAAGTCACCGGGCAGGACTGTAAGGTCGGTGATCGAAAAGTCAACCATCTGAATTTCCGAATCGTCCGGAATGAGCGGACAGCATGCGTTGCCAAGGCGCGCGTGGTTGCTAAGGAGAAGAACAACACTTCCCGATCTCAGCATTCCACGTCGTCGTTCTGCTGCTGAAAGGCACGCCGCAGTTCCGAAAGGTTTCGCAGGGGACTCGCAAGGTGACGGTGGCTCCAGGTGACGGTGGCTCCAGGCTCCGTAAAGTCCACCGAAAGCGCACCCTTTTGCTCCCACACGCTGCTGTCCTCACGCTCCAGACAATTGGGAAATTCAGATGGTTAAGTTTTTCGATCACCCACCCTGCGGTCCTGCCCAGCGACTTCCTTCACGTCTTCCTGCGCCTCCAGAAGTGGCTCGACGATTCGAGGGGGAAAGCGAGGAGTGGAAAACTGCAGCGCTGCTGAACGGTCTGAACTCCCAGGAGGCAGAATTTCATGCATAGGGTTTCAAAAAAAAGCTCCATCCACGGTATCCAAAGTGGTTGGGGAAAAAATGGGGCGACCACGTAGAAAGATGACGTGGGGATGTATGTGTTTCGAGCCACCAATGCACATTTTTGTTTCCCTTGTGTACTCTTTCTTTCTATCCGATCGGCCTTCACTTTGGAGATGCCCCTCATAGGTCCGTTCGCTTCTTAAAAGCTTTCTTGTTCGCTTTCCATTTCGACAGATGGTTAGTTTTTTACCCGTCTGGAGATGCACACGAGGAACCGGAGGAAACGGCAATCGATCGGCGTGCGAAATGATTCGGAGGCGCATCCCGGCAACTGCAGTGAAAGTGGCGCATGCAAAATCTGATGGCCTCACTCGAGAAAAGGCGGTACTCTCGGAATCAGAAGGAACAGACGAAGTTCATGCACAACCATCTTCTCGCGCATCACGTGGGACTTGAAAAAAAAAGTTCGGCCAGAAATCTAGAACTTTATGCTGCAGCATCCCGGAATTCGAGCAAACACAAATCGTTGCTTTCAGCCGTTTGTACGTGGAGACCATTCTATTCCTCGGTACTTGGAGAGGGAGAAAAAAACACGTCATGTAATTGCTGGCGCCTGCATCCATTTAAGAAAAAAAAAAAACTTGATTTCGGCCATCCGTGTCAGATTGGCCAGTAGGTTCCGTAATGCCATTTGCACTCCCATCACGATGTACCAAACACACATTTCTCAGTGTGTAAAAGCAGTTCTTTCGCTTTTCTTTTTATGTAGCACGCACTGCTGTGCCTGCTGAAACGACCGCTGAGGGATAATCCACGTATTTACCTCACACAAAGAACGTTCCATGGTAAAAAAAAAAAAAAAAAAAAAAGGATCAAAAGCGATCCTGGCAGTTTATGAAGAGATTACCACGGACGGCATCGCATAGAAGATGAGGAAACTGTGACAAGGGGATCATTCGAGTCATGCAACGTCCTACAAGTGCGGCACGATTTGTACGTTTGAACTTTGCGGGTTTAGGAACTCTTTGGCAAGAGGCATTCTCCCGGTGGAGACGTTAGTTGACCTGTCGGGTAGCTGCTGCTGCATGCTTTCACGTTGGATCCTACCTCTGGCCTCCCCGACGGCACTATCGTCCTCTTCCTTTTCATCTCATGGCCGTGTACTGGGAGCTTCCAATTTTCCCTGGCTTTTCCTGGTCAGAATCGCACAAATGACACTCCGGCTTTCGGCCAAACGGAGCCACTGCTCCTCTTCCGGTTTTCTGCAGATTCCTGTTTGCATTTTGCGAACAGCTGATTACCTAACCGTGCCAAAAGCACGGGCAACTGTGTGGAAGAAGCTTACAACGGGGTTGGGTGTCCAGCTCCTCCACCTCTAGGATGGTGTGGCTCTCGCTCACATCATTCTACAGATAGGAAGCGACTTTGGGGCTGCGTTTGATAGATGAGGAAGGGAGCGGTCCAAGTCCTGCAACAACCCAACATGGTTTCTGCGAACAGCGTGCAGATTTCGAAAAGAGTCCAGAGGGTATGCAGTTCTTCTGCCCCATTCTATGTAGAAGGGTAACGTGACGATTGAGTACATAAATGGTGTCCTATAGGAGGCCAATTCAAATTATACACATTTCATAATTTTTCATAAACATTTTATCTTGTTAATGAATTACATTATCTCTGCAAATCATTTTGTAAGTTATGCGCACATTCACAGCATAAAGGCCTTCGGTGCTGGGCGCACGTGACCTTTTTGCTGCACCTTCCTTTCCGGCCGGCGGAACGTGGGTCCATCTCGCAGCGCTAATGGACGGCCGAAGCTTCTTGTGGAACATCGTGGAACCTCAGATCTTCTTCGTTCAGCACGGACAAAATCAAATTTCGCAGATGACGGGACAGATTTTCGCATGGTAACCGGCGTTCCAGCATGAGGTGTCACAAGCTGGTGTGTCCTAAATTTTGAAGGAGCATTTTTCTGGAAATAACTTTATAATTTGGATTCCCCTCAAGGTTATTGGCACTGAACGCCGCATACGAATTTATCCCGGTCCCGTCTAACATTCCATGGAAGACTTTCAGCAGCTGCAAATTCGTCGTCTTGTTCGCTCTCTGCTGCCGAATGGTCATCCAAATCTCGGTCTCCATCGGATGAAAACTCTTCCGAATCAGCTCCTCGTCTTCCGCAGCGTCCAACCAACCCTTCCAGTTGATTCTGTGTGAAAATTCCATTGCGAGGGGCGGCCGTGGGTAGAAATTTTCGCAGGTGGTGTCGTGGTGTCGTACACGACACAGTCGGACACAAAATGCACCAAAACCGACCGATGTGCACGCAGTTGCGACTGCAGGCATAATGGAGGCTTAGTAAGGGGTGGCTGCGGCGGAATGCCCGCAGCACTGACCATGGCGGGGAGTCTGCACATTTTAGTTCCCGTGTGTCGTATGTGACGCCACGTTACTCTTCCAGGATTAATTTAAGAATTAGCAGCGTTCGCGAAGATTCAATGGAAATTTTCCTGAGCTGCCTTCTCCAGGACAACTTCAAGGGCTTACACGGCTTATGGAGGCGTTTCCATGGTCTTTCTGATAAGGTGAAAATTCTTTCGGGGCTCAGGCATGGTGCAGCATAAGAAGCAACACCTGGGACACGAAACGCAAAAAAAAAAACAAAGTACCGTCAGCTTGGGGAAAGGAGGAACTTTGTATTCGGTGGTATCAACGTACACGCTTAATAAAGCTTTCTACTACGTGAATAGGAGAGAGAGACCTTTGACACTTAATCTTTGGGAAGGCTTTAGATGAACTCACAATGTTGCCCGCACCTTTCGCTGATCCGCTTCAGCGAGAAAGGTGTGTGGATTCCGAGTGCGCAAGTCGATTAAAAGACAAAAACCCCAATACGGAAGTGTTTTCTCTTGAGAACGGGAATCACGAAGAGATTTCGTTCCCCACGAATGTTCGAACTCACAACCAACACTTCCGTGATTCCAGATCTGAGGCACACAAGATGTCGCACATTCTGAACGGATCATAGGAATTTCTGCGCTGGATTCTGCCGGGCGATAGGGGGGGGCCATTAGAATGCTACGGCGTCCCACTTTCTGAGAAAGCACAATCGCAAGGGAGGAAGCAGTAGCGACCTGCGGACCAAGGAACGCCTTCCATTGTGACATGTTCTTATGTGAGTTCTGGAAACAAAAGCAAAGGAAGAGTTCCGTACAGAAGACTCCTCGTGCACACCCCGACGGTATCCGAGCAGCCGCTCGCGCCGAAGCGGCCTTCAGGGAGGGTTGAGTCAAAATTCCGAACGATCTGAAAAGTAAATACATATGCTTATTGCATAGACTGATGTGTCTTGTAAAGATTAAACATAAATATGTATGTTTATTTTGTATATTAAAATATATTCATATATATATATATATATATATATCTTCATATACATAATAAACACATTAACGTAAATACACAAATGTATTATGAGCGTTTAATATGCTAGTTCATTTTAACAAACATATTATTGATATTTATCAGCATACATAATACTAACATTAATATTATTCTGAATATGTATTCATTGATATTTATTGACATACTAATTATACTAATAATATGCATTGATATCTTATTAATATATATTAAAGATTATAAAAATACAGGTATGTTAATTACATAAATTTATCTATATTATAAATATACATTGAAAGAATAAATAAATATCGAATTATAACAAAATAAGAATTAATGGGGACAATTAAAAGTAGTGGATAAAAGCAAAAGAACAAATTAAAAAAGCAAAAACAAAATTTGGTATTCCATTTTCTCGTCATTTCCAATACTCAACAAAATGAAAGTTTCGCAGGAAATGACGAATTCTATTTTCGGAATTTCGATCGTTTCATAAATAAATGTTTATAATTCGATATTTATATATTCATTTAACATATATTCATTACATGCGTAAATATGCATTAATGTATGTAGTAAACATATTTTTAGAATCTATATATTAATATATAATGAACGTACTCTTAATCAAATTAATAATATGTATGTTAACAAATATTCATAAATATGTATGTTAACAAATATTCATAAATATGTATGTTAAAATAAATTTGCATACTGATCTGTATATACATATAAAACATACATAATAAACATATGTGCTTATTTTTTTATAATCTTTTTAATATATGTTTATCGATGCATTAATCTATATATGAATATATGTAATAAACACATTATTGATCGTATTGATGATATGTATGTTAATAAGTATCGATAAATACACGTGCTGAATTAATAATTCTATTAATAATAGGTATGTTAATGAACACGTACGGTAAAAGAAATTTGCATGTAAATCCATACATGAATGTACGTATTAATATACGTAATAGAAACTTGTTTTTATGACCTTTCGGCATTCTGACGGACACCGCTTTAGAGATGGCTAAAGTGTGATCGGTGATGCCATGGAGCAGGACGTGAGTGTCTGCAAAGAGAGGAATATCGTTGAACGATCTTGGAGGAAAAGCTCGAGTGGTCACGGCGGCAGTCCACCCGCCAGGCAAGTCCGCGCAAGGACAGCTCCTCGCAAAAAAAGGCGGCCAGCGTGCAATTGATCCCGTCGAGGCGGGAGCGACTCCCTCAATCCCCGAAGGCGTTCGCGTGTTCCCGAGGCATCCGTGGACTCGGCTCGCCGGGGACGTCCCTCCGGTGAGGACTTGGTTGCGCAGCCGCTCACGTGATCTCATCGGCCTCCCACGACTTCCTCCAGCCCCTGCGCACGGCGTCGGCTGCGCAGCATCCGAAATGCTAACGTTGCGGCGACGATCCCGCAAGCTTCCCCGCCCGGTGGACCACACGTCGCCTCCCGACGGGGGAAAGCACCGAACGATCACTTCGGAAGCTCCGCGTGAATTCTGTCTTCACGTTGCCTCTGCGCACGTGAAGACGGAATTCCGAACCTCTTCCTGTTCAAGGCCGCACGGCTTGCATTTCTGGGAAGTCCTGGGCATGGCACACTTCGTCTGGATGCGTGCAGCACGGCTGGTGAACTCGGCTTGGAGGGCTTTCTGCATCCACCTTCTACTAGGCGTGGCGTGGATGCTGAAGTCTCCCCGGTCGCCAGCACGTCGACGAATGATCCGTTACTGCCAACTGGTCAGCCCCCCCCCCCCGTCCTTCCAGATCGCCGAGGGGGTGATCTGTGCACTTGCAGGAAGAATTTCCCTCTCTTCCAGCCCTCTGCTACTTTCGTGAAGAGCAGAAACCCGGTCGCATCGCTTCGGACTTTCCCGCTCTGGAACATTCGTTATTCCGTGTACTCTTCGGAATTCCTGAAATCCTCTTAACTGACGCGATGCACGCCGCCTCACCTGATTTGCTGGTATTTCAAAGAAACCGTCTCCAGTAACAGGCAACTCCTTTTTCAAGAGCGCAAGATCAAATGGTCAGATGTGATGCTTGCATGGAGTTTCCAGGTTCCCGTAGGGAGAACGCGGGTGCATTTGTGTTTCAGTAGGGAGAGCATGGAAGCAAAAGTGAAGCTATCCTTACTTGTCCAGCAACGTAGGTTTGCGCTTGGGTGAAGAAAGGCGGGCCTGTGGAATTAAGTCCCTTGGAACAAATGTGCAATGACGGAAAGGACATGCGCGACAACCCACCCCTCGAAAGGACTTTGGGGAAAGGAGGACTGGTTGTTCGCCAACATTGCTGCAGATGCTGCATGCACAGAACACCTTCTGCTATAGCCTCTAGCTTCTACGTTCAAATGCCATCCCAAATGCCTCTCGATGCTTGTCGTGGAAGAGTTTGCAGTTGCTTTCGCAGTTGATTGGAGCCCACCAAGTTTCCCCCCTTCAATGCAAGCAAACACGATCCAAAAAAATAGTTCCCTCTTTCCCTGGCAGAAACAAATATGAATAAAGGCGGGTGGGAGGATTAGGATCACCGCGAATTCTACGAAATCCGTTTCCATAATTTCCACGTATAATTTTGGATGCGCGGATTCGCAGTCTGAGGTTTGTCGGCAGCTTGGAAATCTTCTCCATCGAGTCCGGTCACTTTTGTAGAGGAACTTTTCGTTGTTAGGAGAAGAAGCGATTGCTCAATGACTTTTTACATTCATATTTGCATTACATTCGACTTGTCATTCTAAAGTTTTTCAGTCATGGACTTTTATGGTCGGAATACTACTTTATTGCATATTTCGTTTCCTTCAATAAATAATGACTCACCTTCAATCGCAGTATTTATGTGCTCTATTCGTGTTCTAAGCGTCAAGACTTCTTTAAACTTAATTTAAATGACGCATACATTTGTTTCTCTTGGGCTTTAAAAAGGCATTCAAAAGGACAACGGTGATTTCTCGTTTGATTTTCATTTTAGATAGGGAATTTAATTCCTTAGTTTAAATTAATCCACCACCATTTATATTTACGTTTTATACGAAAAGTGGGCATGTAGCAGACAGCAAATCGCAACCGAATCACATTCATACTTCTGTGTTTTGTTCTCGTGCACATTAGAACACGAGCACCAAATCTATTATAGAGTACTGAGACGTTTATAGAGTACTGAGATCACGTAAACCATAAAAACTTGCATGATACGACTGCAGGAACGTTTGCGATCTTTCTCTCAAGGTTCCTACGGAATCGTTGCATTTGATTCGAAATAAATCCCACTATCCCAGTGGTGGCGAACTTATGGCACTCGTGTCAGTCGTGACACGCACGAAAAGTTTGCTGGCACATTAATAAGTAAAAAACAAAAAACATTAATCACAAAAAACTTTTTTACTCGATCAGTTGGCATCAAAAATGCAACAACAAAAATTCCATTGATTATTAAAATATGTATGTCAAGTTCTGAATATTTATGAAATTCTTTATTTACTTTCCATTACTTCATCTAAACCTTTACATTATTCCATTGAGATTCTGAAATAATCAGTTTCTGTTTTTTTTTCTCTTATTAAAAACACCCTGGCATGTCAGCATCTTGATGAATATTATTTATAAATTTTTGGCACGCACGCGAAAAGAGGTTCACCACCTCTAAACTGATGCCTTGGCAACCCGTACTGAGATGGCAGCCCAGGAGTTCAGCAGGATTGCAAACTTCACACTTGGTTGCCGTTGCTTTTGTGACCCAAGCAATTTTCGGGATAATCTCAATGTGTAAGATTCTTCTTTACCCGAAATAAACAGTAGAATCCTCTCTTTTTTGTTATATTTTTCAGCTATTATTATTATTATTCGTTCGTGTTATTTTTTCGGGTGAATAGTGCAACAACATTTGAAGTGCTGTGCCCAAATTTTATTCGCTTGACACTTTTTTGTTCCTTTTGATCATTTCCCTAATTGATTTTGCATCAGATTTATTTTTTTTCATACGTTTTAGTGCATATCACGAGTAGGAATTCTTTTCAAAGCCAATAAAATAGTTTCTGCTATTTGTAAAAATGCTCAACATGATGGCAAAAATAGGCATGCCTTCCAATTAATGTATACATTCGTTTTTTTTTTTTTTAAGAAAGATTATTCCCTAACCGAAAAGTGGCATGTGTTCCGAATTCCAAAAATACGAACGTTCCTTTGGATTTTATGATGCTAATTATGAACCACACTACGAAGAGGTCCAGTGCACATCCCTCTCCTGTTGGGTTCTCTTGCAGAAATTTCACGTATGAATATCATGATGCTTTCGACAAAATCCATTGAGTGTGGACAAGAGTGCAACGGTATCAACAAAGTATTCGTTAATAGAATTATTAGCAGTAACGACATCAGAAGTATTGGAGATGTGATTTCGTGGGTGTATTCAAGAGATTGGATTTAGCATTCTGATGACGAAGTAATTCACAAGTGTATTACAAAAGTTTGGTTTTGTAGCCGTCCTAAAATGTTCTATATTGCTCTCTACTCGTATCTCCAAAACTCCACTGCACCTTTGAAAAGTGCTCGGATTTTCAGTTCACGAGTGCATCCTCTCATGAACAACTCGATTTCCCTAATTTCCCTGATGATAATTTTTCAAGTTACTACATGGAGTCTCGTAGGGCCTCATCAGCATTCAAGTAGCCAATTTCCTTCGACGATTATACCAACATTCTGATTACTTTCTGCCTCTGTGTCATTTCCTGTTCTGCAAGCTTTAATTGCCTTTTAAAGAGCATCCACTTGTCTGTGTGGATTTTCGTTCGAAAATAGCCACGATCCAAGCAGTCTGGAGATGTCTGCTGACTGGTGATGGACTCGAGATTCGTTTCGCAACCATCTAGTCAGACATGCCGATTTCATAAGCCGAAATTTAAGAAATTTCAATTTCAAATTCTCCCTGTTTTCTGGAACGACCTGCATCCATTCTTCTGAAAGGATGGAGATTGCAAGCAGTTAGCATACATATGACAGCCTTTCGAAACGAGTTCCACGTTATGTGCCCGTAAATGTAATGTAACTTCCTAGGATATGCAAATGAGAAGCGTATCTGTCTCAAAATGCTAACAGTTTGATAATGAGACACCATCCCATGACGTGTGGTGCCTTTCACTTCTCCGAACAGCAAAGGATGATTCCGGAGTCACCGCCGCCGACTCATCCTCATCGCACGCACTGCTCTCAAACACTTTGATACTTTTCGAAAAACACCCCCTTTTTGTTTTCACCGCAACTTACCGTCACTCTCGATGCCTTTGGAATAGTAGAAATTCTTCGCAATGTGCACTCTCCTGATTGCCATTCTGAGGTTGGCAAGCTTTCCGCGGGAAGTATTCGCTGCCGCTTCCGTTTGTCTGGTCAGCATGTGCTCATGAAGATTCGTTGAAAAGGAAGATTCTTCCTAGGGATGAACTCTGGGCTGCTTGATTTCATCCAGTGGGTAAAAGTTGCAAAGTGACAAGAAATGAGGACACTCGAGGGGCAAAAAAAGATAATTCGCAGATAATGAGTGGAAAAAAAAAAAAAAATCGCGCCTAGTAAATCCGAGATGCTCATGTGCTCCAGATGAACTTCCGTCCAGGGTGGAACGGAAATGAGGAGCAAGAGGGCTCTTATTTTGCCACGAAGGCAAATAATTCATGTCTCGAGCACCAAAGAGTTGTCGTTGGCACTCTTCATCCATTCCCCCCCCCCCCTTTTTTTTTTCTTTCGCTTTCACGCTTAGCAGTCGATGCTGCGACCACTTTGCGTCCACCAAAAGCTGAATCGCCCGCGCGCTGTTTGCGAGTTGATTCTGGAATTTGCACGTTTCCCGATATGATCCGCGGGTTTTCAGTCCCATCGCATTTAACTTCATTTCGCTTCACTTTCGCCGTCCATCAGTTCCCTTTTCTTCAGTTTCGTTCTTCCACTTTTACTTGGTTTCCAGTTTCATCTCTTTTATCTCCGGATGCAACCAGAACCGGCACGAACCCTTTCTTCGTCAACGGAGGGACGCGTTGTTTCCCGAATCAAAACCGACTTATCTGTGGCTGAAGTGCACTATCTGTCCGTCTTCTCATTCAAGGTAAGCACCGGGACAGTGACTCCTACCTGCTTCATACAATGAAGCATGTGGCGCAATGCGGTACGCTGGTGTCTTTGCTGAAGAGTTTACCGTACAACGCACGTACACGCTCGGCAACTCTAAAAGGCTTTACCAAGAGATGCTTCGAGCCAGCGATCTACCGAGGCTGCAGATCTGTTTCCGATGTTCTGTTCGGTGAAACGCATCGTGACGTGGGAAAACTCGGTCTGATGTTTAGGTAGACCAATTTCCCTTCGGCTGAAAATTTTGGCCCTGGCTTTTTTATAGCATGGCACGAGTCGGAAAAAAAATAAGGAAATGGATCCTCCCCTGAGTGTGCTACGTTCCTCCGCTCTGCAAACAGCCTTAGACAGCTGACGTTTAGAGGAATCCAATGCAAGAGGTAACGAGACCCTGTCTTCAGTGAGAGGCAGTCCGGTTTTCAGAAGGTGAAGATCCTGCAAATACTGCAGCTCACTGCGCGTGAGTCTCGGAAGTCTCCTGTTGCTGATTGATCATTAGAACATGGAAAGAAGATGCGGAAAACCCGTGGGCCGAAAGACGATTAGCCCAGCAGATGACCATTATGAAAAGTTTTTAAAAGACCCAACTGGGCTCCAAGCAAACGGCTCACACTGGGCTACGTTCGTTCTCAAGATCCGGAAAAGCCTGAACGAATCCTCATGGGTGTCTCCGAGATCGGCTTTCGTGTTTTTTTCTTCTTGTTTTTGCGCGTTCTGAAGCACGCTGTCATCCCATTGACGTCGTTTTGTAAAATCGGATGTGCAAGAAGTAAAAAAAAAAAAAAAATCAGCCATGAGGAATTCGGAAACAACACGAACAACGGTACAAATAAGTTCAATATGAATGAGAGGATGTGTGAGCGATGGTTCAAGTAAAAAAAAAAAAAAAGGAAAAAGAAAGGCGTGACAGGTATCAGCCAGTCTTCAGAATAGATTCAGCAAGAGAACCAATTGGTCAGAAAGGGATTATCCACAGCTGCGTCGTGCTTGGTCAATCTCGTGCCATCGGTGGTTCTTTTCCTCAACACAGAGATGGTAGCTTTCACAGTCTTTGCAAGCTCCTCATGGAAAAGACATCGGACATGGAGTCATCGTAGGGAGAAAACGCCTCCATTTTTCGCTCGCACGCCGAGCACCGCGGACGCTCGAATCTTTTGAGGAACTTTCGCGTCCTTAAGAAAGAATGCGACCTGCTTGAGGCCGGAGCCTACTGAAGGAATTTCTTGCGCCATTCATCCCGTGCTCCCCTTCGACGAAAGCTGCCTCGTATTGCATCTAGGGGGAACTGGTTCCTCACGCCACCAGTAGGTAAACCGGTAATGGTGGTCGTGGAAGAAATGCTTCGACGGAAGCTCCCCGGAAGGGGAAACTTCAAGAGCGGTTTCTGAGACCGAAAGAAAACAAGAATTTGAGGTCAGCTCTGGAGAGAAACATCTGGGAATCCTCACATCGAGCACGCAGAAAGGTGTGCAGGGAAAGGAGGCTGCCATGGAATCGGCTGGAGCTGAGTCGGCTGGTAGAGAACCCCCCCTCCGTAGAGGAAAGGGGAAAAAAATTGGAGACGAAAAAAAGTCTCCTGTCGCGGTCTCCACCGTGGAAACTGAAGACATCCTCCGAGGCCGGTCTTTACTGGGGATCGTACAAGCAGCGGTCATCAACAGGAAAGCGGGTCTGCTGTTCTGCTGGGTTTCTTCTGTGTTGGCTGCTTTCCTTTCACCTTCCTTTTCTTCTTCTTTTTGGTTCTCCAAGTTCTGAAGAACCGTCCGCTTCTTCACGGGAGGGAAGGGGGGAGGAGGTCATGAAGCTCTTTGACGCAGCCCGCGCCACCCGAGGGTTCATGGAACTCTACTGTCAGCCGATCACTCAGAGGCGTTTATTATAAAAGTAATGAACATACAGGTGTAGGGCGATCGGCTGTAGATTGCCCGAAAATGCTCGGAGCCTGCCGAGCAACCGGCACGCAGACGGGCGAGGTTCGCCTGGGCAGCGGAGGGGGAAACACAAACAAAAATAAATGAAAAAAGGAACGATCTGGGGGGCACGGGAAGGGATCACTGTCCGCTGGAGGGTGTCCTCTGCATCCTTTCCAAGATGCCGGCAAGTTCCGTCCGAATATGCTCATATCTGGCTGCCGTCCGCAGGAAGCGCAGGGCGAAGCAGATAGCGCGCCGTCTATCTCGCCGCCTTCCTCTCGCGTAGCTCCAGGCGGCCTCAATCGCGCGTGGGCAGCAGCAAAAAGCTGCTGTGGGGATGCGCCGGACGAAAGGGCACCGCGCACGAAGAGGCGCTTCACCACGTCCACTGATTGCTGTCGGTGCACCGCGGGCCGTTGGGTAACGCAACCACCACAGGGGCCGGAGGGCAACGCAGCTTACGAGCAGGTGCGGCAGCTGAGATTCCCGTTTCCCTCACCTGCAACAGTTGAGGTTCACGGCCACCCGGGTCCAGTGAGACCGGCGGGCGCGGGAGACCTCAGTGCAACAGCAGGAATGGCGACTCGTGCCGCTTCAGAGGAAGGGTCCGGTTGTTCTTCAGCGCTGGAGGCCACTCGAGGCCTTGCTGTGGGATTCCCAGCAGATCATTCCAGCGCAATGGTTCTTTCGGTGAGGCACAAATTTTCGCAGCGTCCTTGGGCTGGTCCGTGTGGTCCAACCACCAAATTCTCTCGTCTTGTGACTGATTTCGCAACTGACCTTCCATTTGGCCAGCTGGTTTCTGGCTTCCACCAGTGCAGCAGCATCTGAAGAGACCAACCAGAGTCATCGCGTGGGGATCGAAACTCGCGATGCCCCGCCGCGTTCTCGGCGTTGGTCCTTCCCCGGGCGGGATTTGAACCCGCGACGCTCGGTGCCGCGAGCGGAGGCCGCAGCCTCCGACATGGGCAGAGGGAGCCTTTGTAGGTGGCGCACAGCTAAGGCCGGATGCGATGCGCAGGGTCGAGGGAAGGGACGGCCCTCGACATCGGAACCCCCACCTCGCCGCCGCAGGAGATGACGGACAGCCGCCCCTCCCCTCAGAGCGGCTCCTGCTCCTCCCCCTTCCAAGAACTTTCTTGGAACCGGCAAAAGTTCGTCCTTGAGGTCGCATCCTCACACCTGGACCAAAAAGCCAGGCGAGCAAGGAGGAGGTGTAGCAGTGCCACTTGGCGCGCGGGGCCCCTCGAGCAGTCTGACCCTCGGGTGGCGGTGTGAAGACTTCTCTGAGGAATCACCCGCCACACCGGAGGACTCGGGATGACCTGATCTGCGCTTTCTCGGGTCGAAACCCCGGACAGGAAAAAAGGCAGCGGAACAGGAATCTACACCTCGAGCGAAAACACCGCAAGGTGCTGTGGGATATCCCGGTCTCCAGGAGCGGGATGAAAGGCACAGCGCCCGCGCCATCTCGCCCCCAGCGCAACCGGGGACGTTTCCTGTATCCAATCAGCATGCAGAGGCAGTGGTGGGACGCTGTCGCTCCCGCCGCTTCTCCATGCTGATTTCACTCCGTCCCTGCTAGTGAAGGGAAGACGAACGTTGATGAAAGAACCTGCCGAGATGCCAGCGCGCGGACCGGCGAAGGTCGCCTCGGCGGCAGAGGGAGGAGGGCAAACGAAAAAGAAAACAAAATGAAATGAACAGGATGGTACTTCGCGCCAGCTCTTCTCCTTCCTCTTCCTCCTCCTCCTTCTCCCCCCTTCCTCCCTCCTTTCCCTTCCTATCTCCTTTCCTCCCTTCCCTCTCTTGCCCCGCTTTCCTCCTCGTGCTCACCTCGGCTCCCTCCCGACCTTCCTAGAACTCCCGGTACTGCCTCCGGGAGATGAGGCACATCCGGGAGATCCTCTCGTGCTCATTCTGACTGGGAGGCGTGCAGGCGCGCACCCTTGGGTCTTCCTGGTTTCATAGGGTGGTCCCTCCGGGCTACTTCCTAACCTGAAGAGTTTCACGTACCCTCGGATGGCGAAAAGAATGGTGAAAGAATGCCAAAAGCCCTGAGGACTCTTGCAAACGTCCACTGAGGAGGCGAACAGTCCTTCAGTACTCTTTGACAACCGAAAAAAAAAAAAAGGAAACCCCTCCCTTAGATGGACTTATCATCGCTGTTCAAGGACGCCCCTCTCTGGACCAGCATGCTATCTGGCCATACATCAGATCTCTGTGCCCGAAGAGTAGGGCGCGCACGCTCGCTTTCACGCAGTTGTTGCGGCTTACGCAGATGGCACTGCGCGCTCCTTTCTCAGGAGCTCGCAGTGGTCAAGACGCTCTTTGGCATTCGCTGGTGGTCTGCCTCAGGCATCTGCAGCCCGGGCGAACGCACTCAAGAGCGCATGGTTCCTCGATGGGATGGGAACCCTGGAGCCATGCGATCCTCAGTGCAGGATCAGTGTCCATCTCTTCTCTCCTTCAAGCGGTCAGACAAGTAGCTGTGTGTTTGGGTGGGACCAACAAGACGCCTTTCGTGCAGATGCGAAAGAAATCCTCTCCTGAATCGGGAGGGCCCTGGGACCCACCAAGGACGAAAGTGCACGTTCGAAAAGTCCTCGTCGTCTCTTCATCGATTCCAATCGCCCAAACAGTCCTTAAACCCAGAGGACCTTCTCAGGGTCCAGGGCGGCGATTCGAATCCCAAAAGATCATAAAAAATAAAACGTATGAGCTTGTTCTACGTAGACTAATGTAAAAAATTAATTTTCATATACATAGTTCTTCATATTTATCAGCATACATATTATTTACAGTAATGTTACTTGAAGATGTATATTTCTTAACATTTATTATAAGTATACATTTTATCAACGTAACTCATATGCTGCTGATATATTATTAATACATACATGAAAGATTACCAAAAATAAATATATATGCTTATGATGTATATGAATATAAATAGATAATATAAGTATATGTGTTTGAATGTGTATATGTATATAAATACATATATCAATACGTGTATAAATATATGTATCAATATTGTATAAATATATGTATTAATCTGTGTATAAATATACGTGAATGTGCATGATCATATATATAAATATGTATGTATATATATATATATAAAGAAATATGTATGTAGCAATGTAAATACAAAAATCATATCTCTCTGTATATGTATACATATATATGTATGCGTATATTTAAAAATATATATTAACATACATACATATGATTATGCATATATTCATGCACATTTATATATACATTTATACACATATTGATTTGTGTATATATATATATATATATATATATATATATATATATATATACACGTCGTTTGATCGTTCGGGATTTTGAACCAAACCCAGAATCCAGGAATTCTTAATGGAAGCCATAGTCCTGTCGATCCAAACTTTTCATAGTACTTCCTGTCTCTCCCGCGGGTTGCTCGGTCTTGGGACTTTTGATGAGGACGCAGACCCTGCAGCGGACCTCATCCCAAGTACGGCAGCCTGCAGGTGCCTACAGACACCAGCTACATGTTTAGATGGCGTCACCACGACACTCTTTGATCAGCCAGCCGGCTAACGATCGAGTTCCAGAGAGCCCTAGCATCATCATCAGCTGATAATCGGAAGCTGGTCTGGTCAATCTTCACACACCGCGGTGCGTCTTGTGCATCCCCGAATCTGCAGGTCGCGATCCTTTCTATGAGAAATAGCTCACAATCGAAGGACAGTGAAAATCATTCCAGATGAGGATGAGAGGCTTGCAGGCCAGTGTTTAATGGATTGCATAGAACCGCACGTCGTGCCTTCAGGCCAGATGATTCGTTGGTCCGTCTGAATCCCACACTGCCACTGTTCGACTGTCGTTCGAAGACAGGAGTGCGGCGTTCCCCACTGCCAGAGTTCAGAAAGCAAGAGCAAAGCTGGTTGCAGTGGCTACGGGACTTCATGGTTCTAGTGGAAGCCATTAGGATTGGCTTTCGGAAGCCATGCGACCCGAAGAACGAGCAAGTGGAATTGGAGGTCAAAGTGAAGCCTCTTCGCTGGATGCTCCTTATGAATTCAATATTTCGTTCAACTTGGACTCGTCACTGCTATTCATTATAACATAAACAAATAATCTAAAATATGAAAACTATAAATCAAGCGTTTTCGATTTTGGAGGGAGGAAATTTCAAGCCTGTTGTTACAATGCCAACTTTCATTACAATATAATACATTGTATATCTATAAACGGTCTAAACGTGTAAGGTATTCATGAATCAAGACCTATCTTTCGATTTCTTTCAAAGATTTCATTATAAATATTACATTTTGTATCGAATAAAAATATTTCATCGAGGATAAGTTATTAATGAAAGAACTTTTCGTTACATACTATACATTAATAACTGAACGGAGCTGGCCCCCGACCTCGGGAGCATATTCCACGGCCAGCCTCTCCGTCCTCCCCGTGTCAGCATACATTGCGTGAACGAGCTGATCTCCACCAGAGCTCTTCCCATCCTCTGGCAGAGGGCGTTCCTTTTCGGAATTCCCAGTACGCAAGCAACCGTTCGGCATCCCGAAAACGGTCCCCGGAAAAGGGAACGAAATTCCCGAATCTCCAGACTTGTCCTCCCAGCTGCGTGGTGAGACGGTATCGCTACTTTCGGCTAGAACGGATTCCGCCTTGTAGGAATTCGGTAGTAATCCGGGAAGATGGTAACTTCGCTCGCGTGGTCAGCAACGTGGACGCTCTTAGTGCACAGGAGCTGTACTGAGCGTGCAGTGAGTTAGTGGGTGAACAATCCAAGGCTGGCACTGGTGGAAGCCGGATGACCCCGTTGACCGGCCGGGATTAGGGAGTTGACCCTCAGGGGTCCTTCCCGGAATCAAGGAGCTTCGCTTCCCTTCGGGATTCTCTCCGGAGGAGGGAACAAGGAGCGGTTCCCTTCCGGGGGTTCCCTCCGTAGAAGAAATTCCAGAGGCGCGGATCCTTTCCGCGTTCCCTTCGGAGAAGAAACGAGCCGCGTCCCCCCTCTAGGGATCCCTCCGGAGAGACTAAGGAAGAGGTTCTTCCCTTCCGGGTTCTCTCCTGAGCGCAAGAGGAAAAAGTCCTTCCTTCGAAGCCTTCCTGGATTCATAGGATGGTCCCTACGGGGTCCCCTCTATAACTTGTAAGTCCCCTATACCTCCGAGGCACCTAGGCAGTAACCAGCTGTCCAAATGGGAGGTCAGTTGCGAAATCAGCCACAAGACGAGAGAATGAGGTGATTGGACCACGGGCCAGCTCACGGACTTCTCCTTCGCAATGATCGGAAGGGACTGTGGCTTGTAGAGGCCGCCGCTCTTTGCCTGCACAAGTCGTAAGCACAACGAATCACCTCCGTGGTGACTTCCTTGACACCCCTTCCTAAAAATTCACAACCTATGAGCAACGTCAAAAGGATCGCCAGGTGTTCCTTTGGCTGTCCGCATCCGCACTGAAGATCTGGATGAAGCCGGTTGTTTCCTTCAATTCTACTCAAGGCTTCTGACCTTGCTGAGCCGACCTTAGGACACCCGTGTTAGCTTTCGGCGGATGTGCCCGTCTACAGTCGGTCTCCTTGCCTGATGCTGCTTCCTGTGACGGCGGTGCCCCTCTTGGACTCCAGGACAGTCGTGCCTCCACTTCGCTCTCTGGACAGCGCGGTCCATCCAACGGGCTGAGTGCTCCGCACCTAATCTTGGTTCTAGAAACCACAGCCCACCTGGCGTCGTCGCGACCACGAGATGCAGAGTTCACTCTCTTCGCCTCATTGAGTCAATAAAGAATGAATGATGGAAGAAATGGTGTTCCACCGTAGGACTATCTCTACGTGCGGAGGGGCAATCCGTCTTCACAATGCCAGATTAGAATCATACCCAACAAGGTCTTTTATCCACACTGATTTTTCTAAAACTATTCCCTTAGCTGTGGTTCCACGGGATAGTAAGTAGATGTAGAGGGAAGCTCGTTAATCCATTCATGCGCGTCGCTAATTAGATGACGAGGCATTTGGCTACCTTAAGAGGCGCAGTGCGGACGTGTTTCCGCGAGCTCCGCTTGGTAGCAGTTTTTTTGTGTGGTGCGCAAAATTTTCACTGGTGACCTCCCGTCGGTTACACGTTTGGTGGCTTCCATGGACGGGCTCCATCTTCTCCGCTAGTTTCGGAGCAGAATTTACAGTTTATCGTCAAAAACCTCTCACGAGTGTGAACTTCGTTTCCGTGTCCAGAGGGATTGCATATCGCGAAAGGTAAGGTGGAGTCCCCCTTGTTTGTTGATCTCTTGACCCTATATTATAGGAGGCTTCTGACCCTTACTTTTTATATTTGCCCTTCCCGGTCGTTTTAAAACATTTTAAAAATTGTTTTAGCTGTGTCCTGTGCACCGCCAAGATGGCGACCGACGCGTGCTTCGCGGGGCGACTGCGCTGATTCCCGAGTGGCTCGCCAGTCGTGCTGCGTGCCCATTGGCTGCTGGTTCCCGCGCCGCGAACTCATTGGCTGCTTGCTCCCTCGTTTGGTACTGATAGGCCAAGTTGACACCGGCCACAGCGATGTCGAATCCTACGCGCCCACCGGTATTCATCGATAAGGACCGGAACTTGTACCTTGAATCCCCATTGCCCCTTCCCTGTCCCTGCCCCATTTCTGGTTGTGCATTCTCCTCCTCGGCGGAGGAAATCCGCAACCGGAGACGCAATATCAAATCCCATCTTGCCCGCGTCCATGGTATCGTCCCGGAGCGCATTACTTAATTGTTTGACGACTGTCTGCGAACTGGGCAGTGTCCACGCTCCCTCCTGTCAGCTCGAAATTGTCTCGAGGTGTCATCATGTCATCCCATTGCATGCTCTCCCATTTAGGTGTGACCGATGCAGCCCCCCATTCGACTGCATGCACCGGCTGCTTCTGCACAGCGGATATGCCCACGAACTTGGGATATCTGTCCAGTCGAGTTCTACGAGGTCCTGCGTGACTGTTTCCCCCATTCTAGACGCTCTGGCCCGTGTAAGTGTGCCGCAGGCGGTTCCTCCATCTTGCCCCCTCCCCAGACTGTTGGCATGTTTTCCACTCTTACACCGCAAACACCCATCCAACGTTGTGAGAAGACACCTCCGGAAGTAATCTCCGCCCGAACGTTCTTAACCCGAGCTTTTTTCGGACGCGGACGTTCTTGCCCAGTGCTTGGAGCCCTCACATCCGGGTGAGCTGCCCCTCCTTTGGCGCGCACTGGAGTTCAGCTTCAGACAGCCGTAACCGGCCATGTTCTGAGGGCTCCGATGTGCATCCTGCGTCTCCCCCACCCACCCCACGTGCAGTCAGATGAAGGAAAAGTGTCGTCTGCGGGCGCACAAGCTGAAAGTCCCTGGAAGAGACGACAGTAGCTGTTGCGAAACCTGGACCTGGGAGACGCTGCCACAGTCTCGTGCAGCTCGACCAAGGAATGCCTTCGCACCGCTCCCAACCTCCCCCTCCCCTTCCTTGATTGGAACGGGTGGTTTCGGGAGCCAAGAAGGCACAGGGGACCCGAGAGGGTCCGCCAAGTTCCTCGCAACTGCGGCTTGGCGTGGAGAACGCCATGTGTCCGGGTTACTCATCGGATCCCAGATCACCTGCAGCAACAGAATGGACCGTGTTTGAACTCTTCAGTTCGTTAAAATAAAGCAGCAAAACTAATCACCCAGGATGTCTGTTTCTGGCATCTTCATTGCAACGACGACGCATATTTTGCTCTTGGCAAACAGTTCCGGTCCCCAGCTCCATTGCTAGGCGCATGGGAGCACGTTCGCTCCTTCTCTTCTCGCCAAAAGGTTTTCAATTCCGCGCATATCGAAATGCCGCCCGTGACCGTGCGGTTTCGACTCAGCAGGACAGGTCGACGGCTACTGGGTACGTTCCGGACTCGAGCCTCGGGCAGTGCCACCTGTGAGGAGTGCTCACTTGGCATTCCTGAGGGTCAGCACCGTGAGAGAGGTTTTCCGGATTCCCAGGAGCCATGGTATCAAAAGAACGACGTCCTCTTTCAGCACGAGTGCAGAACCGGGAGCTGTCGAAGGGTGACCTTGCCTTGCTGCACTGTGGTAGGACTGTTGGCCACCCGTCCTGGGCTTGGACTTGTGCGTGCGACTCTCCGTGTGGTAGGACCGGAAGCGGTTCTTCGATGCCCTGCACCGCGAATTCGCAAGCGTGCAGCGATGTATAGGCGAAGTTCAGCCGACTCTGCGAACCTACATGAGACATGGTGTGGATGACCCAGGTCAAGGAGATGCTGTCCGTCCCCCAAAGAGTCTGTGGAGACGGGCAAGATCTTTCGAAGCGGATGCGTCTCGTGTGATGTTTCCCGTAAAGAAGCTCGTCTTCAGGGACTTTCGATCGGAGAACACGAACTTGTTGCTACTAAGCAGTGGCCAAGGAAGCGGAAGAATGCCAGGCGGCAGAAGCAACAACGAGACGTCTCCCGTTTCCCTTCCCGCGCCTAAGATCCGAGGTGGGACGCAGGCCGGTTCCACAGGAAGGAGGAGCCTGTAAGGTTGGGCCGAGCGGAAGGGGCCAAATGCTGCCCCATTCACGCAGGGAGAACCTCGTCTCCAGCTGGTACTCTTCGTGAAACAAACAATGCGGGCTCAGGCAGTTTTCTGCCCCCGGCGTGCGCCAGAAATACTGCAGGCAAAAATGGGGGGGGGGGGGATCATTGGTTCTGGAGGGCGTCCTTTGCATCCTCGTAAGGATGCCGACAAGTTCCTGTTTCGAGGCTCGCAGATGGGACCATCTTGACACGGTCCTCATGAAGAGGGTAGCAAAACAGATGGCATCCCTGTCGTCCTCTCCTCTTCTGGCATTTCTCCATGTAGCGAGCAGCAAAGTGCTGCTAGGGAGGGATGCGACCGGCATGAGGGCGTGCACAGGAAGAGGCTCTTCAAAACATCTCTGGCGTTGCTGCTGGGAGCTCCAAGGGTCGCGGCAAAGCGTCCCCAAAGGGACCGGAGGACAACAGTTCACTAGGAGGTGATTCGTGAGGGGATATTCTCGCTCTCCGCACTTTGCATAGTGCGGGTCCACCCCTCCCCCCATGTCCAATGATGCCAGCTGGCGTTGCACGAGGTCCCAGTGCATCATCATGAACGCCAGCTCCTGCCACTTTAAGGGGAGGGTGTGGGTGTTCATGAGCACTGCAGGTCTTCCACCAGAATACTTAGTAGCACGCCTCAGAGCAAAAGTCCGCGAGGTCGAGCGATCGGGGTCACAGCGTTGGTGAGCTGGCCCATCGTCTATTCGCCCAGTCTTTCCTCTTCCGGAGATTTCCGCAGTACTTTCTCATTTTGCCGCGAGGCTGCTGGCCATGTGTTCCCTGAAGGAAGGCAGCGCGGCTGTGAGGGAGGTTCTGCTTGCCCACGCACTCTTCGCGGGATCTTCCAGGAAATCCCGGAGCGTGCAGTTGTTGTTACGCGCGTACAGGAAATATCGCATGTGTTCCGCGCTTGGCATCTGGATCTTCGCCCACTTGCAACCATTCACCACCGTTCGCGGGGAGGCACGGGGTCCATCCGCTTTTCCTGGCCAGCGTGACCACCTGCCGAAGATGCAGTCCGCAGTGGATGGGACTGCGTGGAGGGCGCTCAAGGAAAGACGAGAGTTCCACGCTGCTGGCGGCTTGCTGGACGAGAAAGAAGTGCAGGTTGGCACCAGGTGGTGCTCCACAGGCTTGCCACGAGGGTGAGTGTCCGAAACTGGAGCTGCAGCTCAATCCACACCAGAGTCAGGCCGCCGTCCCAGCAAGGAGCACACAAGTTCTTCAGAGAACTCGGGCTCCCTTGTCCCAGAGAGCAATCCAGGGGAGGTCCTTCGTCCGTTTCCTGATGCTGCGTGGCAAGGGGCAAACAGAAAGTAAGGGGGCGGAGGGATTGCGGCACTGGTGGAAGCCGAAGACCTCTGGATGTCCCCGTTGAGTGGCCGAGATTAAAAGTTGACCCTCCGGGGTCCTTCCAGGAACCGAAGAGTCAGTTCCCTTCGGGATTCCACTCCGATTGTAAAAATGGAGCCGCCCCTTTTCCCTCGGGGGGTGACCCTCCATCTCTTACCACGGAGCTGGTGGGTTGACGCCTCTCCGGAGTGTCAAGAAGCGCGCTGCTTTCTTCCGGGAGCGCCTCTTTGAAGAAAATTTGGAGGCATCCTTCCGGGGTTCTTTCCAGAGGAGGAAACCAGGAGCAGGTCCTTTCCGGTGAGTCCCTCTGAAGGGAGCCCTTCCTGGATTCATTGACCTATGGGGTCGCCCCCTATAACTCTTCAAGTTAACACGCACTCTTGGGTGACGTGGGCCGCTCCAAAGAGCTTCATGAGCTCCTCCTAAGGAGGCAGACGGTTTCTTCAGCACTCTGTGATCCCCCCTCTCCCTCCCACCCACCCCAAAAAGGTGTAGAGCAGAAGTAGCCTAGCCTTTGCCTTGGGATCGAAGCGAGCCAAAGTCCGCGAGGGTGAAGGGTCGATCTCATCGCGTCGAGAATATCCGCCGCGGCTATTGGGGTTCAGAAGGGGTGCTGTGCTTTCCTCGTCATCAAGGGGTAGCAGTATAGGGTTCCCTCCCACAAAAAAGAAGCCGCATCGTTAGTAAAAAGGGTTGAGACGCCTCCAGGCAACCTCGTGAGCCCGCCGTCCGCTTGCGGTCCTCACGCTTGACCCCGGGAAATGAGTGATCTTGGCGCAGGTGCTGTGTCAACTGGTCTCAGCAGTGGAGGGGGAGCAGCCCAACCGCGGCCGGCACGGTTCCTCTCCAGGCTGTCCGCACGGGTCGAGCAGGGTTGGCAAATGCCTCCGGAGCGCTGAGCGCTCCCGTGAGCGTGGGGAGGGAAGAGCCGCGCATTCGCGATCATGAGAGAGTCCCACGAGCCCAGGGAGTCAACATGGGCCCCGCCATTGAGGACAATCAGGCTTGGAGTGAATTCAGTGGGACAGACAGAGCGCTCCTATCCCCGCGAAGACCACGGCAGCCAGGACGGCAGCGGCAGGCGAGCTCTGCAGGAGCGCCTCGGGGCGCGCGCACTTCTTGGATCGATGTCGCGGTCAGCGGTAGAAACGAACCAGTAAGGAATGAGTTGTCCACGAGCTCGTAGCGGAAGTTCCAACGCCACCCGGAATTCTCTACTCTTCAAGATAGAGGCTGCTCCTAGAGGGAACCGCCCTATGAACCCAGACAGTACCCTGGAGGAAGCACCTCCGTTCCTCTTACTCGTGGCAGGGGTACTCCGAACGGAACCTCTTCCCTATTCTCTCCGGTGGGACCCCAGAGGGAAAAGGCGCCCGTCGCTTCCTCTCCAAGGGGAACCAGGAAAGGACCCGCTCCTGGTTTCCTCCTCTGGAAAGAACCCCGGAAGGATGCCTCCAAATTTTCTTCAAAGAGGCGCTCCCGGAAGAAAGCAGCGCGCTTCTTGACACTCCGGAGAGGCGTCAACCCACCAGCTCCGTGGTAAGAGATGGAGGGTCACCCCCCGAGGGAAAAGGGGCGGCTCCATTTTCACAATCGGAGTGGAATCCCGAAGGGAACCGACTCTTTGGTTACTGGAAGGACCCCGAAGGGTCAACTTTTAATCCCGGCCACTCAAGAGGGGGATCCAGGGGTTCCTGGCTTCCACCAATGTCGCCGTACCCGAAGAGGCAAGCCAGAGTCATCTTGCGGAGGGAGCTCGAAGCCCACGACGAGCCCCGCATTCTTGGGGTCGGTCCTTCCCCGGGAGGGATTCGAGTCCACTTCGCTCGGCACGCCACGCGCGGAGGGCACACGTGGCCATGCGGCGACTCCAACGCGGGGCCAGGAATTCAAGATCTCTGAAATGGGATTGGCTCCTGCTGGAGCCACCCGCGCCACACCGCGTGGCAAGTTGCGCGTACCCTCGCTCTCCTGGGGCAACCGCTCCCGGGTTGGGCAGCTGCTTTCTCCCGTCCGTGCCGGGGTGCGGTCAGGTGTTGTCTTTCGCCCGCCGGGACACACTCGGGTCAGTTTCAGGGATCCGGAGCTCGGCCCTCCCTCCCCTACCTCTTTCGAGCCGCCACCCCCAAATGCTCCGTTCGGTGAACGCCGCTCTCGGCGGCGACGGCCCACGCAGCGTCGGGGCTGCGCAGGCAGGCAGATGGGATCGATCCACGGGATTTTGCCGTTGTCCCCCAGCGTCCGCGCGTGCGCGCGCGGGGCCCACGGAGTACGCTCGTCACGCGATGCGACCACTCCGGCGCAGCTGTGCCCTTCCCTTTCGCCTGCGGTGGGGAACACCGCAAGGTGTTCCCTGCCGCAGGATGCTCCGTCGGGCAGATCCCTCCGTCCCGTTTTGATGAAGGTCACTTCTCCCACTGCTCGCTTTCGCACCACTCTCCCGTCCCACGTGATCCTCTCCTCGCAAAAGCTGCTACTGCGAGGCCGCCGCCTCTGGGAAATGCGCCATCTGAGTAGGTGCGACCTTGGAGACTCCCTGCTCGTCCCCCTGTCAATGCGTAGGTCTCGCCTCCCTCCCCCTCCCTCTCCTCCTTCACGCAGAGTCTTCCGTTTCCTGGTTCACCCGACTTGCCAGGGACACTCTCCGGAGCAGCCATGCGGTCCGTCGTATCTGTCTCCGACGCAACCTGCGTTGCGAGGGCGTGTCCATCTTCGAATCCGCAGCGAAATCTCTCGGGAGAACTCCAAGCGTCTCCAGGCGTATCCGAGCGCTAAGGCTGGCTCGACCGAAGTCCACAAAGGCCCCCATCCCCTTCGTTTGCTGTTCGGCCGGCCCTCGCAGCTGTGACCGACGCGGGGCGCCAGAGTGAGAAGAAAGGATTTCGCAGGGACCCGGGGCGAAGGGCGCCATCGCGATCCCGTGGACTCCGGGAGGGCTGAGAGATGCGTTCCTCTGCAAGGGACCGGATTCGAAGGCGATCTTCGCGACAGACCTCCGGACAGGGGAAAAAGGAGCAGCAGGAAAATTTGGGGGAGGGAGGGAAGGATGGAGAAGTAGACGTGGTGCTTTCCGAGATGAGTCGCAAGGGAGCCGCGCTTCCCTAAAGCGTCAGCGGACCTTCCAAGGACTCGGTTATTTTCAAAGTGCATTCCTCCTCCTCATCTGCTTCCTCTAAGAAAGGCAGCAGCAACCTCTCAACCTTTTCTTCCTCCTCCTCCTTGCTGGTCGGCGGGATCACCATCTGTAAAAGCACCCCTCAGATAGAAACGAGGTGATATCCCACCACAGCAGCGCGGCACTGCAACGAAGAAAAATGGCTCCTTCCGCGAGCATTCCAGCAGTCCAAGGAAAGGGGGATGCGGGTAACATTGCGGCTCTTCAGCCAGACTCAGAAAGTCTCTGTTGTTCCCACTTCTCTTGTTCACCCCACCTGCTAGGAGCATGCCCTCCCTGTTCCTTCCGAAAGCGGTAACCCATCTTCGCTTCTGTGCAATAACCAGGCAAGGGACACAGCTGCAGAGCCGTATGCAGGACGAGAACAGAATTGCAGACTGGAACCGTACGTCTCTTGCAGCACCAAGTGTTTCCGAGGTCGCTTCGAGGGAAAGGCAGATGAGCCGCAGTCGTCGAGGAATGGTGGTGCATTGCCACTGGCGTCGTCTTACGCGCGCGCAGGTGTGCACGCAGCTGTGAACAAGAAGTGAATTCCGAAGAAGGAAAAAGAAAAACAAATCGCACAGAAAGGCAGCCTCAGTACTTGGTTTAACACCCGGTAACTGCGGGGCGTTTATTATAAAAGTAATGAACATACAGGTGTAGGGCGATCGGCTGTAGATTGCCCGAAAATGCTCGGAGCCTGCCGAGCAACCGGCACGCAGACGGGCGAGGTTCGCCTGGGCAGCGGAGGGGGAAACACAAACAAAAATAAATGAAAAAAGGAACGATCTGGGGGGCACGGGAAGGGATCACTGTCCGCTGGAGGGTGTCCTCTGCATCCTTTCCAAGATGCTGGCAAGTTCCGTCCGAATATGCTCATATCTGGCTGCCGTCCGCAGGAAGCGCAGGGCGAAGCAGATAGTGCGCCGTCTATCTCGCCGCCTTCCTCTCGCGTAGCTCCAGGCGGCCTCAATCGCGCGTGGGCAGCAGCAAAAAGCTGCTGTGGGGATGCGCCGGACGAAAGGGCACCGCGCACGAAGAGGCGCTTCACCACGTCCACTGATTGCTGTCGGTGCACCGCGGGCCGTTGGGTAACGCAACCACCACAGGGGCCGGAGGGCAACGCAGCTTACGAGCAGGTGCGGCAGCTGAGATTCCCGTTTCCCTCACCTGCAACAGTTGAGGTTCACGGCCACCCGGGTCCAGTGAGACCGGCGGGCGCGGGAGACCTCAGTGCAACAGCAGGAATGGCGACTCGTGCCGCTTCAGAGGAAGGGTCCGGTTGTTCTTCAGCGCTGGAGGCCACTCGAGGCCTTGCTGTGGGATTCCCAGCAGATCATTCCAGCGCAATGGTTCTTTCGGTGAGGCACAAATTTTCGCAGCGTCCTTGGGCTGGCCCGAATACTTGACCCCAATACTTGGTGTGCACTGCAACGTATCGATGGGACTACGAGAATGTCCGGGTCGAATTGATGAGGACAAGCACAGTCGAATGAACCGATCTCTCGAACACTCACCTTGATCGAACACACCTTCAACGATCAGTTAGTAAAAATCTGACCACGAAATACTCCTTGTCAAAAAATGAATAAATAAAAAAAAAAAAAAAAGAAGAGTACAGTCTTGGCAAACCCACTCACAAACTGTGGATGGTTGCAGCGCACGAAACTGGAGACTCCTTGCGTCTTCTCTTGGCAATCCTGGAATGTGGCAGCCTTTCTCAAGAATCCTTTCGAAGAACGCAAGCTGCGAGGAACAAGGGGATCTCCCATTAGAAGAAGACGAGGCATGGAATCAAAAGTGCTTCCCGGGACCGAACCTCCAAGCCATTCTGTCCATGCGGAGGGGGCCCAGAGTTCCAAAAAGGAAGACGGCTTGAAGAACACTGGGATCCGCGCCGAATTTCCCGACGTGAAAAGGTGAGACCATTCCCCCGCATTTGCTGGAGTTTGGAAGAAAGCAGGAAGACAAGCAGTTTCTTAAAAGTCCATGGATCAGAAGCGCTTACGACCGAAATTGGAATTCGAAGATGGCAGGCAACCCTGCAGATCCTCGAAATAGAGCACTTTCTATCATTCCTTCGGAAACCGTGCACGCAGTGTTCATTTGGATCGCAAACGCCTATTCCACTAGGCGTCGTGACGGAGCTCGCAGCAAAGCTAACCAGAGTTCAGAGTAGGCACGTGGTGTCAAACAGGGTCATCAAAAGTCAACAAGTACTAATTGACGACGCTGCGGCTGAATCGTCGCTCGGTTGTGTGCAGTGTGAGTTTTCAAAAAGAACACGAACACGTGATTTAAGTAGGTGGCACTTTGAAAAAGAAGTGTACGGCAAGCCCCCGGTATAATGCGGCGGGCATTATACGGGTTACACGTGTCCTGTGGGTTACACATAAATATGATAGCATTTATGGAACAACAAAAAAATGTGTCTTTTAAGTAGGTGGAATCCCACTCCATTTGAATTCCCGCAAAGAAAACAGTGCGACAAGATACGACGAATATGTCGACGACGAGGATGATAAAACTGATACTATAGAACTGCTAAAAATGGATTAACCCTCAACATGTCAATAGTGTCCGATGGACACATCTTTTGACTGACTTACGTATAAAATCCAAAGTCTTTATTTGATTGCGAAAGTACTTTGTCTAACTTATCCTCTTTGTTTAATATTCAAAATGATCTTACCAAATTTTTTTTTTTTTAAAAAAAGCATTCTTTTCTTTATTGTAGTAATTTACTAAAAATACAACATGGCAGCTGAGATGTGCGCATTGGACAATGTTGGGTATAATGCAAATTCGCACGTTTGAACCTGTTGAAACCTACAAGTAAATAATGCGAAAAGTATGCTATTTTTATTTATTACTATTTTTCCTACCTTTGTCATACTAGTTTTGTTCATTCTATCCATATTCACTAACGTATGCCGACGCGTAGATTTCATTATAGATAGTGCCCCTGATAGTGAAAGTAACTTCACAGAAGGAGCATCTGAAGTCGATGATCAGCAAATTATACAGTGATGGCGAAAATACAAATGAAGAGGAACAAGCAAATAATTATAATAATCCGATTGATGAATATGTGGGAAACGATGGAGCCAAGTGGAAAGCAACACCGGAAAACATGGGAAGAACTTTACGGCATAATGGAATCAGGGGCGGAGTTCATGAGAAAGGAATTCCAGATCCTACCGGCAGCTTCCATTCATTTTCCGACCGGAATACACGGGAACTTATTGCAAAACTTACCAATTCCGAAGCTGAAAGAGAATTGGGAAAACAAATGGATACGATCGAATCACAAGCAATTATAGGTCCACTATTGACTGCTGGTGCTAATAAACGGAGAAAGGTGGATTTTTAGAGAGTGCGGGGATCCGATATTTGGTAATTCCGTGCGACCATGGGGAGAAATCGATTTGCGTCCATTTCTACGTTTTCTAAGATTTGACGGTAGAAATACCAGGACACTTAAAAAGTCAAGGGATAGACTGGCACTAAAAAGATAATCTGCGTCAAATAATAAAAATAATAAGACTATTCAGGACTTGTCTAGTATGATAATTTTTTTGCAAATTATTTACTTCGTTTTAACATAATGTAATGTGCCCATCGGACACTACTGGTCAGTTACGTTAGGAAACCATACTGGGATGTCAAGGGCTAAATATCAGCGAAGTTCCAAAGGCCTTCTTTAAGTTGAATAACAAACCCCATGCCCTTCCCCCACCCTTTTTATTGCAAAACATTCAACTGCCATAACGTTGAAGATACGTCTTTTCGTTGTTCCAGAAATGCTATCCCATCCATGCGTAGCCCACTGGGCACGGAGTGCAACGCGGAGTGTACCCCACGGGGGCCCCAGGAGCCCCACCTACTTCGTCAGGGAGTGCCAAATGTTACTTCTGGTTGCAGAGCGCGCGCCCACTACGGTTCGGAGCAACGCAAGCGGATCGTGGAAAGAGGCTGTTCAGACATCGAATGTGCCATGGCCCCGTTGAGAAAGTGTTTCGGTTTTCACACGGAAGTCGCCGTGACACAAATGTTCCTGCGCGGACGGATTCAGTGATTCTCAAACTGCAGGGAAACGGGAAACTGGTTCACTCCCACCCCACATGTTTAGCGGTTTGATTTCGTGTCGGAGTTGTCTTTGCGTGCAGCTTTGGGATATCCAGCCACACGGCTCTCGACCTCGCTCTGCTCATCCGTTTAAGGGGATAAGCAGGAACCTGCCACCGTGGCTGGCTCTCTGAGACTGCTTTTTACTGAGGTGTTTCGACGGGCGGGTGGTCATTCTGTTCACTTTAATCTCGGCATCCTTCCGCTTGGCTTTTTCTTCAAGCATCGCTCTCAACGGAATCTGAAACGTCGCTCCGAGCAAAAAGAAAAAGAAAAATATAAAAAAACCTGCCCAGCTTTTTCCAACTGCTGGGCAACCTACTGCGTGACGTCACGGTGTTTGCAGAATCACGTTCAGCTAGCCTCAAGGCCAGCATGTCAGCGCAAATGGGCATCGCTAGTAGGGAAGAGGGATTGCCAGAGGGAGAAGAGAGAGAAAAAAGTTCGTTGCTACTTCGTTCTTAGAATGCTACAAGGTCAAGAGAGCTATTCTCTGCATTGTGTTTCCATCATGCAGCGCCGTGTGCCGATCGGATGTTGGCATGGCACTAAGCTTCTCGGGTCTTGACACCAACTGGACGCCCAGATCGAGTGCGATGGAAGCGGTGATGCAAATGATCGCAAGATTTCCTGCTTTTGGGTGGTTCCTCAAATCTCCGATTTTAGATACGTGAAAAAGCTGGTGTTTGGCTGTTCGTGGTGTGTTCCATAAGAGAAAAGGGCGGATGGTCGGACATGCGGCAGACCCAGTGCTTTCGGTCGCAAAAAAAATGAAAACATGTGTTGGCACTGCAAGAATGGCATCGATGTTGATATGTGAAAACCCCAAAATCATCATGTGATGATACCGAAAAGAGGCACAGGATCACCGCAACGAGTGATGACGTAAAGACAGCTCGCCTATGTACCACTGCGCCGTGCAAAATGCGTTCTGCCAGTGTTCAACGCAAGTTGGATACACAAAACGCATGCATGCTGCCCAGCAGAACATTCTGGAAGTGGAACTTGAGTCTCTTCATGAGGACTGCCTTTCCTGCTCGGTTTCCTTGAACACGGCTACAAAACAGGAGGCGTGATTTCCCATGAGCATGATGCACTACCAACAGAAAAAGCACTGCCGCACAAAAAAGGATTTGCACTCGAATCGCCATCGGGATGTACAGTCAAGATGTTTGGATTCAGCAAGCTTGTTTGGGACTGGAGTTACAAAAGCAAAATTACAGTTAATAACACCTGGGGTTCAACAGCACCTACCAACTGGGGTGACTTTCCATCATGGACACTAATAGCTGTCACTATTATTACTCTCTAGCTTACACGAAAGAACTGTAATGATTTCAACATTTTTCTTCATTGTCCTTGGTGATGATCGATGCTGGGTGCAACATTACAAAAAGACTCACAGATACAGCATCAGGCAGACTGCAACATCAAATAGTTTGCATACACAATAATAGTGCAAGAAGTCCATAATGCAGTTGATGCATAAACTGAGCCAAATAAAATAGCAACAATTTAGATGTTGATGCCCTGGCATACATGAGCATGGATAATGCTACATAACGAGTGTTCTGATTTGTTTTACAAATCACAAAAAAAGTCTGCTGTCCTCGATAGGACAAATTATTTATCCTCACATCTGTCTGCTGTCACAGAATTCGACAGATAAACAGTATACAGCTTTCAATACAACTGCACCTTTCACTTACCTAGATTCGCAAATTAGCAGGTAACAGCCATCTTCCTGTTAATTAATGGCTTGTTTCATTGAGTATTGTTACACTAGCATCCTAAACTTGCTGCACAGTGTTTATGTTATCACAGAGCACTTCAAAATTCAACAGAAATAAAAGTGCCAAGTTCATGAAACGAAAATCATGGCATTTCAATTTTACTGTAACATCTCCAGAATGACTGTTTTTCTATCCACCTGTCAAGTTCCATTGCACAGTAGCCTCTTCTGCTAGTATGTTTTTCCTGATAGCTGACTATGTTAAAACCCCAAATGAAATTGCTGACTAGTGCTTACAGCAGGAGCATGTAAAAAATAAAAAATACACTTACATTAGGAAATTACTAGTGTCTATTAATTTGAATGATTTAGGCTCAGATAAAGCCATAAAGTTATGGTTCCTGGCTATCAAGAAAAATCCTATGTAAAACAATTTCAAATGCAACCCAATTCTACGCACAAAGTAGCCACTGCAATTCTCACATTCTCTCAAATTCCTCACCATTAAACCTATTGCTAATTGCTAAAAATAATTATCACAGATGTCTCATCAAACCTCAACAACTAAACAATTTAATACAAATTGTTGGACCTTGTGTTTGTCCTGAATTGTTAATTAATCCTTGATTCACATCTCAACAAATGTTTTCAGTGATCAGTGTTCAAGTCATACAAGAAAATATAGAAAATATCTTAATTTATGCACTTGCACGAAAATTCCTTTTTAGGGGATTGTGTACATATAGAGCTTATGTTACAAATAATATTATACATCAATATTCAAATCATGTTTCCATATACACAATTCATGGTAGTCCTGATAGAAATGTGTCCACAAACAGAAAAACAAATACCTTCTTATACCTGAGTTCTCAGACAATATTTTGTACTTTGTGAAATTGGCAGCTCCATAAAATTTTAATGATGAAACATGATGCAATGGCATTTGACTCAGCAATTTTGACCATTGGAAAAAAAACACAAAATGTTTACAGACCTTCCTGTTTATTACATGCATTCATCTTACATAAATTTAAAATATTCAAGCTCCACATTGTGCATTTGCCAACGGTTCAGAAATTCTTTTGTCACAACTGCATTACAACAGTAGATTAGAAAAATCTGTGAAAATTCACATGCACCTTA
The DNA here is from genome assembly GCA_036172245.1 of Raillietiella orientalis. Lineage (NCBI taxonomy): Eukaryota > Metazoa > Arthropoda > Ichthyostraca > Raillietiellida > Raillietiellidae > Raillietiella > Raillietiella orientalis. Next base: position 1,602,978 of record JAYWIR010000032.1, on the reverse strand, counting down.
ATTTCAGAAGATTATCCAAATGGGAAAGTACTTACTTGATGAATGCCATAGTCAATTGGAAATTTGATTCTCATATTACACATAAAAGAGATTATCACACATTTGAAAATAAATATAAAATACTTAAAGATCACTTATGTGTGCCTTTTGATGAAAAAAGTTTTTGATATTGCAAATTTGCTTTCTTCACTTTCCCACGTAGAAATTCCTTATATGATTGGATGTTTCCTTTCCAGGGTGTCACTGTTCCTTTCTCACATACCCAAATTTCACTAGCAACTTGAGAAATGAGTCTGAAATCATGAGACACAAGCACCATTCCTCCTTCAAAATTATTGATAGCTTCTGCTAAAGCATCAATAGTTTCCATATCTAAGTGATTAGTAGGTTCATCCAACAGCAATAAATGTGGAGCTTGGAAAGCTAACCAAGCAAATACTACCCGGCATCGCTGACCATCACTTAGCTGACGCATTGGGGAAACTTGCTGCTTGCCTGTAAGCCCATAACGACCAATTGCACGCCTCATTTCTTCTCTTTCTTTCACTTCTGGGAAAGAGCGCAGCATGTAATCCAAGGGGGACATATCAAGATCAAGAAGTTCATGCAAATGCTGGTGGTAGCGTGCTAAACGTAGATGGGTATTTTTACGAATCATGCCTTCAGTGGGAACTAGATCTCCATATAACAATTTTATTAGTGTGCTCTTTCCTGCCCCATTGGGTCCCACAAGGGCTAATCGTGTATCAAGATCTATTCCAAATTCAAGATGCTGATAAATCCAGGGAGTGTTTTCTCGATAACGAAAGCTAACATTCTATCCAGCACAGCAAATCTTGAAATTCCTGTTCATGCATTTACCTGCACCATAATGACAGGTGGTGGGATTTTCCCACAGGATGGAAAATGAAATGTTACTGTACGGTCCGCAACTACTTTTTCTGTAAGTCCTCCAGCAACCATTTTTTGCAGAGTTTTCTCCTTGCTTTGTGCCTGCCGAGCCAATTTAGCACTGCCATGGCCAAATCTTGCAATATAATTCTACAAGCAGAGATTATTTAGATCCAAAACGTCGACGAACCTTCATATGAGCAATTTGGTCTTGCTCCCAACTATACTGTTTGGCTTGGTTCTCCAACAATTCCATCCGAGTCTGAACAAATGCATCATAGTTACCCTGAAAAAAAATGAAAAAATACTCATGAAAAACTTGATCCACTTTCATTTACCCCATAATATTTGAGCTTTTTCTTGTGCAGGTGAATAATGTTGGTGCAAACTCCATTAAGAAAATCTTGTGAATGAGAGATAAACACCAGGATACGTTTATACCTAGGAAAAGCTATATGGTCACCAACACTATCAGAAATATTCACATCTTGAGTTCTTCTTCCAGCCAAACACAAGCATCCAAATCTAAATGGTTAGTAGGCTCATCCAGTAACAGAAGATGTGGTTTTACATATAGAGCTCGGGCCAAGGAAATTCGCATGCGCCAGCCTCCAGAAAAATCTTTGCAAGGTCTCTGCTGCATTTCTGGGCTGAAACCAAGACCTTTCAAAATGTAGGCAGCCCTTGCTTCTGCTGTATCAGCCCCAATTTCCTCAAGTCTTTCATATACATCCATCAATTGTTCCTGAGACTCTACAAAACCTTTCAAGAAGTTTCAATATCTTCTCACCATCATCTTCATAGTGCACCAATTCTTCAGCTAAACGCTCTAATCTTATTCTTTCCTCATCTACTTCCATGACTGCTTGCAGTGCAGATTTTTCCGAAGCAGGCATCTCTCGAGTAAGATGATAAATATCAATGTGACTTGGGATTGGCAATTCCCTGTTTCCTAAGGCTGCTAGTAGTGTTGATTTGCCACATCCATTGGAGCCCAATAAACCATATCGTCTACCACAATTCAATTCTAAATGGCTATCTGTTAGTATCTCGGCTCCATGAAACGTTATAGATATATTATCAATCTTAATATCTCTGCTACGAGGATGAATTGCTAATACTCCAGTTACTGCTCGGGCCTCTGATGCCAGTCTCATCTCAGTTTCCAAAGAAGCACAAAGTTCTTCTACAAAACACTTTTGTATACACATATTTGTTGTGATTTTAAGTCACTTAATTATAAGCAAACAAAGGTAATTGGTTAAAAAAATTAAGATACCCTAAAATTCGGAATTTCAAATATCCAAAACTATCTTAAACATGATACGTAACAATACTGAATTAAACTGCACTGGCATGAATGTTACCAATATGTATTCAGGCATAAATGATGAAGCTTCTTTTGTATTAAACTTATATTGTAGCATCATAAAGAATCACTATAACGATAGCTTTTTCAAAATTACCTTCTTCCGTGGGAAAATGTTTTTCTCCTGAAGCTGGATGACTATTTGAAGCAACTCCATTTGCTAACTTCGTTTCAGATTTATCAACAGAATTCTTTTCCACTTTTTTTAAAGATCCTGCTTCTCTCGACTTCGCTGCCTCTTTCTTTTTGGCATCTCTCTTTTTCTTGGCATCAGAAGGCATTTTGGTATTTCAGTAAAAAAATAAAATCTCCAATAATATTTAGATCAATACAGTGCAGGCTACAAGCTGTAGAAATATAATTTTTTTCCGTTTCCAGAATGACCTTCATACAGTTTCATTTAATTCATCGTGCACAGGCTGCTAATGCATGGCCTTCCTTGCCTGCAAGATAGGTGAGGGGTATCAGAATACAAAATTATAAACCAAAATTTGCATCCAGTGACTATATAGCCTTTCCTGAAGAAACACTCATTCCGAAAACTGATACTAAAGAAAAATTCAAAAAAGTACATAAGTGACATTTAAAGAATAAATAGAAAAATAAATAGAATGTCCACCTTGATTCAAACATGGAACTACACTTGAGGTAATCCGCGAATTGTACAGAAAATAGCACTGGAATAATAGAACATAAAAAATCGATAAGATAACTTCAATCATGCTCGGAAAATAATTCAGAATAAGAGTTCCTGAAAACACAAGTTATTCATGAATTTAAAAAATTCAACAAATCATTTAATAGAGCAGACAAAATTGATATAAAAGCAATTAATAAAAAATACGTGAATAAAAAGGAATGTAAGCAATGGACATGTTCCTCTATAATTCGAATTTAAAGACATTTACGCATAAATTTGGAATGTTTAGTCCTGCCACTAAGATCATTTTCAAAAGAATCATCATTTGATTATAGTGAAAGGAGTTCTGTATCCCGAACACAAATCCTTTCAACGCACAAGTACGCCCAAACATTGCTTGAAAACTGATTTTCGAAATTTGATAAAGTTTTCAATTTGAGGATTAATATCTTTCCAAAGATACATAGCAGTTTTTTATATTAATAAAACCTATTATCTTTTTTTTTGATTTTAACTGTAACAGGGCGCAGCCCATTTTAGTAGCTTCCATATGTTCCATAAAAATACCTAAGAAGCTTCCAACTCATCCAAACTTCTGTGACTCTATGCAGCACATTCCTTTGTCATTGTGGTTTAAGATTTTCCAAAAGTTACTATATTAGAGATCAAATTATTATTTTAAATCAAGAACTTACTTAATTCAGCAAGCATAATTAGAAAGCATGCTGCTATTGGAATTTTTTCTCAGTAAGATTTTCGAAACTAACATTCATATAGGGCAATTTTAAAAGTAGAATCCAAACCATTGTCTATGTGTTGATTACAACCCCAAATAGGTGAAATGTGTTTCTTCCAGGTTTAGCTATTGCCAAAAACTCTGTGTAGTGTGGAGAGCCATCTATAAAATTCTCAAACTATAATTGCAGTGTCCTGCAATGTTTCAACGACACCGGTTGTCATCAACGTGCACTGAAATACTTTACTTATATTCATACTAAAGCGTTTCTAAACGTCATCCTAAATTGCACTTTGCCTTAATCTTTTTCCATGTTCCACCGAAATAGTCTACACTTATGCTTGCAACTACAAGAATAAACTTCAACCACATCTAATTTCGGTGTCTAATTTGATATAAGTATTTTGTAGCAATCCTTAGTTTTCAAATGCACATAATATGATCAGAGCAAGAGGGATACAAGAGTTCGAGATGTATACTATTTTTTTAGAAAACACAAATTAGCTTGCAAGAATATTACCTGGTGCTTTCTCCCTAGTTTTAACACTGAAACATCAGTGCAATAATAACGATTACGAATGAACTAAAATGCTACCCTAAATCTGCAGATCCACGACTGCTTGAATCTAGATAGCACCAATTTGCTATTCGCTATATCAACATTGATTAATTCAATTCAATTTCAGGTTCAATTTTTCCTAATTTAATAGACCAATGATTTATGTATTTTGGTTTACATTCTCCTAAACTTTAAAGTGAATAAAATTTTATGATGTTAGCAGCAAAAGAAACAATTCATTAGTTGATTACTGAAAACTTACGCGAGTCTTTATACTAAATCTGCTACTAATAATAAATCATCTACCAAGTCACCTTTTGTGTGAGTCCATCAACCCTCAGTTTCGTTTTGAAGGCCTAATGAATATAGACATAGGTTTATATTTGGGGAAAAAGGGGAGCGAAAGTTCGGTTTAATTATAACGAGTAAGCTAAATGGAACTAATCTCCGGAAAAAATTGCAATGAGCCCGGAAACAATCATCCAAAAATGCAAGACATTAAGTTACCTAAAGTAGCACAGACATACCTTGACCACCGCTTTACGTGAGGACAGGAAGGTTTCAAGACGAAACACTGTTAAACGTGTCACAAGTGAGATTTTAGAGCTTTTTTTTTTCGTTTTGTTTTCGAGTCAGAAATTCGAATTTCTCTTGGCAATGCTGAGGACTGTTGGAATTCGCTGCGTTTTTCATTTGCCTGACTTTGATCTCGTGTGCTCCGTCCACATTGGCAATGCATGGTCTCTACTGATCCCTGAAAACATTTTCTAGCGTAGCGCATTTACTAATCAATTCCTGTTCTGCAAACATTTACAGTCTCTTGTAATTTTGAATTCTAACTTTAATTCCATATTTTGTTCCTGAAGTATGATTCTTAAATGTATACATTTTTGTCGTTTTCATTATGTGTGTGTGGTCGCTTTTTGTAGATTTAATGCACGTGGTAGAAAATGTCCAGCAAAAAAACAAAAATAGCGACAAAAAAGTTTCCAGGAGTAGAGCGGAAACCAGATAGGGTCTATAGAAACATCTCAAATCTGCCAGTTAGAAAAGATGTTTCAACTTTATCAGAGGTACCGCATAAAGTAAATAAAAGTGGAAATGAAGCAGATGTTCAAGAAGAAAATTCTGTGATGTATCACTACGAGGATGACTTTGAAGTAGGAATTTCAAGTGCTATATTCACACTGCATGCTATTTATATGAGCACAGTGCACTGGGAAGTTAGGAGATGCGTGTTTCATATTCGTGCATTTAGGACTATGAATCGGATTTTGAATCCTCCACATCAACTGTAGTCGATTCCAATTTTTGTAACACCAACCGCTACCCACATTTAAAAAATAATTCTGTAACCGACAGTGAATATACAAATCCATCAAAGGAAACATCACAGTACGTTTCTTTTTTTTCTTTTTTCCAAGTACCTTGAATAAATGTGATACATCAGTATTGCAAATGAACAAATGTTGGTCACAGAAGTGCATTCATATGATAACCAAAAGCAAACACTTACCTGTGGATTGCAATTCAGTGGCAGACTCCCTACAAGGTCTCATCAAAGAGAGGCTCCTCAGATTATTCTCAAAGCAGGACAGACTATTCATCTTTTTCACTTGGAGCCTTGTTTCCAAAACATGTGCTGGAAACATCCCTTTTCAACAGAGGTATTTTGTGGATTGGACTCTGATTCACTAATGAAGTTCAGAACAGATAGGGTTGCAGATTCCTTTGACAATCAATAAGGCAATCCAAACTTTAAGAGCTCCAAAATGTGACCAAGGAACACAGTATCCTATGGAAATACCATCCAGCAGGAAAAAGATAGAGAAAAACAGGCAAAATTTTAGAGAGTTTCTGAGAGCTTGGACTCCAGTAGGTGCTCAGCTATGTGATCATCCTCAACAGATTCCTGCAGATAATGCTTCAGTTATTGCAAGAAAACTTGCATACTCCAACAGATACTTCTCTTTTTTCATTCTACCCTTCCATGCTCCTTGGAGATTGTAGTGGGCTTTTAGCCCCAAATTACACCTTAACATTGGTTGCAGGCTTTGAATCAATGCTTTTGACTGTTCATCATTTTGTGCCATCAGAGTCAGCAGGAGAGCTTGAAAGAAACACACTGATATGTGTCTGGTTGCTCGATGCTCCCCTTTTTCCATATAGAATATTAAGTATAGCTGCTAAAGTTACCTGTATTTGTGGTCATCCTGATTGGGGTACATGTGCTGGAACTAGTGAAGGGCTTTTGGCCATTTGGGATCTCCAAGAAAATCCAGACATTCATGCATTTCATATTAATGGTCTAGCTGTGCAAACTCCCACCTTTATGTCATGTATGTTGAAATTGCAGTATGACTGACATCTCTTATAGCTTGTCATGACCCCAGTGGGGAGATTGAGCAGATGTTCATCTTGCCTGCAAAGAGAAACATAGATCCTAAACTGTTAGGGCAGGTAGAACACACCTTGTTTCGTAGATGAAGACAGTTGATATTTCAGCTGGTCACCACAGATCAGTATCAGTTCCATGTGTGGGGTGTGGTACAGGTGGCCAACACAGGAGACAATCCTAGGCTTTCCTTAGAAGGACGTTTGATGCTAAGCTTACTGCGAAGTGAAAACGTACTACAGGGAAGCACTTTTCTGGCCATGCAAGGATGTTACATATGGTGGCAGGAGCACAGCATGCTCTTAAAAAGAGCTCATTTTCAGCATGTGAGTCATGAACAGGCATACTGGAGTGTTGGGGCTGCCTGTCCTCCAATCCTGTGTATGGATCCACATCCACAGGTGGAGCAAATAGTGCTGGTAAACAGTAATTTAAGGATTTTTTTGAAAATATCCATGCCTGTGGCCCTTAAGGTTGGCTGCCAGCAGGCATATGTTGCTCTGTATTGCTGCCAACTGGCTGCTCCCCTCAATGTTTGGCAACTTGAAGAAGCATCCTGTGATGTGCTTTCTGTCCGTTGGAGTATTGCTTATCCAGGAGTGTTTTTTATATTGGATTCTACTTCTCATTTGTTCTTTTGGAATTGTCATCAGCCACTAACTTTTACCCACCTTGTGGCAGTTGATCTAGTGAGGTCGTTCACCATCTTTTGTAGTAAGAGAAGTGGAGCCAAGATGAAGATTTTCCTGGTCAGCATTGCACGTTTGCATACAGGAATAAAATTCTCTTTTAGCTGTTAGCTGGCAAAGATCCATTGCCTCGCTCCTATCAGTTTACCTTGCAAGATGCAGATTCTAATCCAGAAGCGTTTCATGGATATGTATCTGCATTGATAGCTTCATCATGCAGTGAAGCCGCAGTGCACGAACGAAAGGCTTCTGCTATGATGTGACAAACGGTGTCCCGCCATGTTGTCCATGGTATCAAAGTATGGACTAGTCGCAGGTTAATGCCACCGAGAGTAGGAACCAGAGTTATCAATAATTCTTGTAAACTAGGTGCGAGGATTGCGTAAGGTCTGCACTGCGAAAAGAATGAAGTCATGGATGCAAGTTCTAGGGACCGTGGAACACACTACCGGCTCTTCACCGGTAACCGCATGTCAGGAGTTTTAATTAGTCCGGATGTGGGACCCCTGTCTACATTGGTGAAAAATGAAGAGTAATCTGCTGGAGCGTGTATCCTTTAATCCTTTATCCTCGTTCCTCCTGTTCTGCGTGTTGATCACTGTGCGATCAACGAGCAAATTCAATGGGTCCGGGGTTTCTGCCCGGTTGAGAACTCGTATTTGCATTGCACGTGAAGTTAATGATTGGTAATAAAAGTGAGTGCTATTCGTCGCACGTTCAATCCACCGGTGGAGTAAGCGGATCCTTTCGAAAGTGGACGTGGAAACGACCCGTTTTTGAACGTTTCCTACTCTCATAGAATTCTGTTTCATGTAGGGCACAATTTTGTCCATCTTTCGTTTGGCTAGCCATGCTACTTTCAAAACTGCCTCGTGTATTTGTACCGCTACTGTGATCAAGCTCAGAGTTTCCTGTCTTTTCGCCATATGCGCCACTTGTGAAAGCACATAAACTTGGAAATCCATCCTTATAGATGTGCAGACCAGATGCAATTTCCTCTTCTGCTTCCTAAGGACGTGGGACGATTCTCAGTAGGGATCCTTTTTCCGATTTTCGGAGGCTGATGCGATGTAGTTGAGAACTCGACGTGTCAGGATAAAAACAGTGCATGCCCAAGGAATCTTCGCTTCGGTTTCCTTTTGCTTCCTTGCTTTGTGGAGTTCCCAATCAGCAGACGAGGGGAACGATATTGTGGCATCCCCAGTAAGCGGCACAGTGCTCTCTGGGAATCAACAGCACCAATGTGATAACAGCTGAATTCAAGTAAATCAGTTCGCCGTCAACGTTTCTGTTTGTGCTGTGTGTGTGTGTGTGTGTGTGTGTCATCACATTCATCACAGCCGGAAACTGTTGAAAACGATGACGGCGCTCGCACACCACGCTGCGCCGCCAAGTTTGGGCAGCCTTTAGAGAATTTACACTTTTGCAAACCATTCGTGGTGCTGCACATCGCAACAGCCTGGTTAACTGTACATTACTGTACAAGTAAATCCAATTAAATCAAAGATAAGCTAAATAAGCCGATGGGCCCATACTCCATTTATGACTCGTCTCTTTGATCCCCCCCCCCCATTCTCCTTCCTTCATCTTCAATTTTCCTACCTCTAATCTTTCTTAGAACATTAGTTACATTATCAACCAATAATTGGCTAATGATCTGATTAACATTAGAACTCTTCAGCTGTCTCGTTCCCAAATGTCTGCTGATGCATCACTTTGTAAGTCGACCTTAACGTGATGCCACGAGCCTTCAGGACGGCTCTCGACATTATTTTTAATAATGCTACAAAGCACATCTCCATTCCTCACACCACAGCCCGTGCAAGATAGCCACCTTCCAGCATTTGACCAATTTACGGGTCAGAAACCTATCTGTAAACCTAGAGCGGAGCTCTCGAACGTTTACATAGCCGTGGACGTGCGCGAAAACGGCGCTTCATTCCAATTCATCGCCATTCTTCACCAGCTGTTTCCAAACTGCAGCGGATGCAGTGTTCGGGAGGAGGAGAGGATGCGTTTCCCGCAGCAGGATGATGGACGCGTTGCGAACGTAATCGAATAGAAAATACAGCACTAGAAGGTGAGGTTCACCCTTTCATCATGGGACGCCAAGTCAGTGGGAAAATTTTTTGCTGGTACTCCAATAAGAACTTCTTATACCTATTAAACATTAGTTCTGACAATTATTTTTTTTCTATGAGGGCACAAAAATACATAAAACAGTACACATGAATTCACTCAAGACTGAATACTTAATGTCAAAAAAGACTTTCTTTGCAGGTGGCGGTCTGCTCTGTTCCGAAACCAGTTTTCTACATCGACGCGGCCTTGACAACGAGAGAGTCCGCGGCGATTGCAGAGCCAGGTGATTCACCCCCGATACAAGATGGAAGATGAGCAGAGAGCCATGCTGGATTCTGCACTGGAAGCAACCAGCATGATGACTCTCACGAGCGACGCGGTGCGAATTACGCATTTTGCTTGCCTCCCGCAAGAAAAGAGTCGAATTGGCGCGCACCGCGGAGGCACTCTCGACCGCCGGGAGATTCTCGGCTTACACGGCATCCTGACCCACCTCATCGGCCGTCAGGATGCGAACGACCTGCTCCTCAAGGGAGCGGAGATGGAAGGCATTCCGGACGAGGCCGTGACCACCCTCAGCCTGAACGGAATCCAAGGACGAGCCATCCCGAAAACGGATATGAACTTTGTAGGTGATAGTCAAACACCTGATCTCGGTTTGGGAAGCGCAGCTACGACCTGCGCTCGTGGCACCGAGCGTTGTGGGTTCGAATCTCACCCGGGGAAGGATCGACGCTGAAAATGGGGATGCATCCTGGGTTTCGATTCCCCTCCTCCAAATAAACAGGATGACTCTGATTGGCTTCGGGTGAGGCTTTGATGGAAGCTGCAAACTCCCAAACGCCCTCGGTGACTGCCCGGTTCAGAATTCGACCCTTCGCGATCCTCGCATGAATCAACCGGCCTGTTCCACTTCGGGATTCCACTCCTGTTGGGAAAATGGAGTCGTCCTTTCCCTCGGAGGGGACCTTCACCGCGTACCATGGAGCTGGTAGATATCCCCCTCGGGGGCTGCCTTTCCAGAGTGTCCAGAAGATTGCTGTTTTTTCCATGGAACACCCTTCAGAGAAGCCAGGAAGTGTCCTTCCAGGGTTCTCCCAGAGAAGTATACAAAGGAGCGGCTCGCTTGCAGGTTCCCTGCGAAGAAGAAATTCCAGGAACGGATCCTTTCCGCGCTCTCTTCAGAGAAGAAACGAGGAGCGCTCCCCCCTCTGGGAAGTCCCTCCAGAAAGAATACGAAAGTGGTTTCCTGGGGGGGTCCCTCTGGGGACAACCAGGGAGAAGACTCTCGTCGAGGTTCCCCTACCAAGCGTGAGAGGAACGGACGTTTCTTCCTCTGGAGCCTTTTTGGATTCACACGGAAGTTCCTCCCGGTTCCCTCCCTAACCTGAAGAATGAGACGACACGACACCCCCTCGGGTGGCGTGGACCGCGTTGCAGAATTTCGTGAGCTCCTCCTAAGGAGGCGAGCGGTTCTTCAGCACTTGGCGAACCGAAAGGAAACACAGGGAGCTCTCGGTTTACGAACGAATTCCGTTCCTGGAGGTCGTTTGTAATGTGTTTCTGTTCGTTGTGCATCAAAGCACCTAAATGAGCACCTATTGCGTGTACGATGCGATCCTATATGTTAGCGGTCATTTTTAGTTATGAAAAGCATTGTATTGAACATCAAATATGTACGTTTTATTGTAACAATACGCTGCGACCGTAAAACAAAGTTGAGAAAATACGAAGAGAAAACAAAAGATACAATAAAAAATGGTTCATTTCAACTGGTAGCACAAAAACTTTATATAATATGTCATGTACATACATAAAGTATGCATTCATCTTTCCTTTGTCCATATTTGCACCACTGTTTGTTATTTTCACATACGTATCACTTTGTACACACGAGGTATATGGTTGAACTTGTCTGGAAACGGCTGCGGCTGGTTCGTCCAAAATAGGATTTGGTAGAAGACTGCACAGTTTCGTTCCTTTTTTTCGTAGTAGACATTTCGTAGTCCCCTCCTTCAAACCTCGCCAATCCCACAAGGATAATCTGGAAAGCTGCAAAAATTTTCTGCGTAGCAAATGTTCTGGAGGAATGTGAAATACCAAGTTCTTGGGATGCTTGTTCTGTGTTTCGATTCGTTTCCATTGCTATCAACTCTTCGGTGGTTCATTCCTCGGAATGTGGGTCCAACTCTTGCATCAGCCGAGACAAGGTTGAGTTCCATTTGACTGACCAGTTCAACAGTTTCCACAGTCACAGATTATACTGATTCCTCAAAATCACTTAGAAACTATTCACAAATTGAGGACACAAGATTTCCCACACGCCATTTGAATTTGCTTCCTTCACATCCCCCCAGGCATCGGCAATATTTTGCACGTAGCATTGTAAATGTTATATGCCATGCAGAAATACCTCGAGATCTTTTCCACTCTGCCTATAAGAGTAATTTCTTCAGAAAAAGTCCGTCTAAGTTAATATGCCTTAAACGAAGTTAGAAGACCTCGGTCCATTGTGTTAAGGGGCAAAAACACAACCTTAATGTTATCATGAAGTGCATCTATGCATAATGGATGCGTACGGACATTATCGAGTAATAATATTTTGAAGGGCAAAGTTTTAGATGCACAGCACATTATCTGCTCCTTCACAAAATAGTTCATAAACCAATCTTCAAGCACTTCCTTTGTCATCCAAGCCTTTCTATTCGATCTCCAGGTAACAGGAAGCTGTGACTTCATCATTTTTTTCTCCTTGCTGTTGGATTTCCCGATGAATCAACTAGCAGAGGTTTGAGCTTATAATCAATGGCTGCTTTGCCTCCAAGAAAAAGAGTCAGTCTTTCTTTTGCGACTTTATGCCGAGGTGCACATTTTTCTGCTCTAGAAGTGTAAGCTTTGGAAGGCATTTTTTTCCAGAAGAGTCCAGTTTCATCAACGTCAAACGCCTGGTGAGCACCGTGACCACCTCCCATAATTGTTTGTTCCAGTGCCTTAGGAAATTCAGCTGCAGACAGTGTATCTGCGCCCGCCAGGTCACCTTGAAGCCTCGAATTGTGAAAGTTTGCTTGCTTTCAAAACGTGGGAACCATCCAGAGCTAGCTGAAAGGGACTCGTCTGCATGTTCAGGGATAGCTCTTTTCTTCGAGTCTTCAAATAAACATCCAGCTTTCTCCTGAATTATGAATAGGCCGAAAGGCACATGGTCACGTGTTTGTCTCTCGATCCATAAACTTAGTAACTTTTCCATCTCCTCCAATGAAAAACTTTTAGTTTACACTATGCTTCTTATTAGAGTCAATGATGTTCCCTTAACAGCCTCCACAATTGGCCTTTAATTACTGTTCCAATACTCGACATGCTCACATCATGATGGCGAGCAAATATCCACCCCCTTCTCACCTCTTTCTGCTCTCTTTCTGATGTGAAGCTTCGTTTCTGAACCAAAATTGCTTTTTTTTTTACACCACTAGCGCTATTGGAATCAGCGTTGCCACGTCGCTTTGGCACGATAAATTTTAAAAATGTTTTCTGACCTCTTACACGACATGACCACTTGAATTTACAGAGCTTAAGTTTTATGAGTGGTTCAGTACATACAACCGTTTTGATTCAGAGTTGAATACCAACTGATATACAAATTTATTACTGCGTATTGATCATAGCTTACGTGCGCCATCTTGAAAATGAAAAGAGTGCACATCGATTTGTTTAGTTTGCCGAGAAAATTCATTTTCGATGAATAAAATTCCATTTGTTAAGAATTTTCTTATTACTATTGTATTAAGTGAGTGAGTTCAGGGTGTCAGCAATCTCAGAATTATGCTCGCTATTGCGTGCATTACGCAAATCGGAAAAATCTCAAAACTGTGATGTTAGTTGTATAGAATGTTTGTAAATCAAACGTACGTAAATCGAGGAGTGCCCGGACAATGCCTCGCTGCGTCAGGAAGCTGTTGAGTCCTCGGCTGCATCCCAGGGAATGCCATCTCAGGAGCCTCCTGCGACATCTGCTGCCATCGCCTTTGAAAATGGTGATCCAGGACACAGCAAAGTGGTCCACCTTGGCCTCAACAGCCCTCGTCGCAGCTCTGTCTGCTCTCAGTGAAAGAGACAACAGTAGCCTACTGGCGAGATGAGAGTTTTCCTGCACCATAGCGGGAAGAACAGAACCCCTTGGTGGCTGGAAGAAGCGCGCGTTATTGGACGCTGTCACTTCTCCTGTCTTTGAAACGGAACTCCTTTCTGGAGTTAATTCCCTCGACGGAGTCCCTCCCCATCGCCTGGGTACTTCAGTATTTCCACTGAGCTATAAACAAGAGCTGCTGCTCGTCATTCGAGTGGAACGAGCAATGGCACGGAGTTTTGGCAGGGGGTGGCACCCCCTAACTGATCCACGTGCGGAACGGTAGAGTCGATCCCGCCGCACCTGTTTTCAGGATGCGGTGCTCTCCAGGAACTTTGGCATCAGAGCTCCTGCACAAGAGGACGCCGCCTGAGATGTTATGCGAAGGTTCCTCGGGCAGGGAGGACTCTCGACAAGCGCAGTGCCCGCAACCATCAGTTGCATACTTGCTATCGCCACGGCACGCCTTGGGCTCGAGGTGACTACCACGCAGCGAAGGGAGGTCACCAGGATGACTGCCACCTGCATGAAAAAAGCTCCAATGTGGTTTCAGCTGAAACGAGAAGTTAAGGAGGAGATTGCCAGCCTGGACAGCGTCGGTTCCGAAAGTAAGAAATAACGGACATCAGTGACCTCTTGTACCGTGCCTGACTTCACTTATTTTTCCTCATTCCTCACTCTCTGTGGCTCCGTAACTTCCCCGGTTTTTTCGTTTTGACCCCAGTGCATACGGAAGGAAACAAAAGATTCCTGCCCCAACCTACAGGGTTTTCCTCTTTTTATCTTTTTTTGCTGTTGTCTCCTTCTCCTCCCCCATTTCGGACTTTCGGATCTCCCGACCTACTTGTCGATAAATCTATCATTGAACTTCTGCTTCTGGTAAGGAACCAGCGTGTCCCCAACTGGTTTCTCTTTTTGAAATGAACGCCCCGGCGTGAGAAACTTGAAACAAGCCCAGGTTCGGCTGCAGAAACAGGTCGCGACCGAGTACCTCATGATTAAAAGATCCCAGGAATGCACCAGCCACCCGACTCGGAAACGAAGGAAACGGCGGTTTCCTCGAAGGGGTGTCGCGACGTGTGTACCTTCCCTCTTCTTTCCTTCTACAGGCGTTGCGTTTTGCAAGACTTTCTGCCGCCTCCCGTCAGAAAGTCGGCAGATAACTGGAAGGTGCTTTGACACTGCTTGCGTTTCTCAACTGCTGCCGCTGTCCAGACGTGTCGCCGTTGGTGTTCGCAGAGAATGGGCATTCAGTCTGCTGCCTTGAAGCGGTCCGCACCAGAGACTTTCGCACCGGCCACTGCCTCGTCTCCGAAAGGCACGAGAACGCAGCAGCAAAGAGGTGAAAAGCCGGTGATTGGCTGGTGCCTACAGAGACCGCTGCCCCAAGCCGTGGACGAAACTCGAAATCCTAGAGCCATTTTCATTCTGGTCTTCGGAAACTCTGGCACCGAAAAGACAGCGGTAAACTGCGATGGCTGGGTGACACGTGCAAAGAGAGAGCGGACTGGAGCCAGCGTAGACCTAGGATGTGTGCGTACGCTGTCGTTGGTCACATCTGACCTCTTCCTCGCCTTTCCGCTACTGGTCACCCTTTTCTTGGCGGTCACTCACGTGCGCGAGGTCAGCCGCACCGGCAAAGACATAGCGCGCAAAAGACGCACACGCCAAGCACGAAGTCGACGTCTCCTTCTCAAGGACAGTGGATTTACTAATTTACATGGCCTGTTGACTTTGTTAAAAAAGCAAAAAAGGGAATCTCTCAAATCACAGAATGAACAGACTGAATGAAAATCAGGATTTGGATGAAGAACGTGACGCCTTCTTTTTATGGGAGAACGCGATTGTAGGACACCTAACTACAAAGCAAGTCGGGATTCCCGAAACAGGGATGCGAATGCATTCCAGGAGCTCCAAGAAAGGACAAAACCTTCCTTCACTTAACCCGTAGATGCCTCGAGAAAACAACTTGCTGCCCACGATGTTGCCAATAGCCATACTCTGGCGTGGGCATCCACGCACCACGCCTGAAATCCATCTAACTCTGCGCGCTCACTCTAGAGTCGTTGCAAGACCTCAGCAAGTTTGACTTTTCAGAGCGGCACTCTCGCCACCTGGATAAAGCGCGAAAGATTCCTGCGGAAGGCCCATTGGGTACGTGGAGACTCACGGTGAGCACTTCCACGATCTCCTAGAATCTTCAGTGTGAACACTGTGGTACCAGGACGACATTCCGAAGCCACAGGTGCTACACTTGATCTGGTTCTGTTCTGGAATCTTGATGCTGTTGAAACGCAACCCATTCTTCTCAAAGGAAGAATCGCCGCTGGCTGCTTCTCAAGGAAACGCAACCTTGCTTTCTCCGCAATCATTGAGCGTAAGGAGGAATCCATTTCAAGGGAGTCAATAAAGCTCCAACGGGTTACCTGGAGCAGCCACATGGACGAGCAGCCTCTGCGAGGAAGGCAAGAAGAGGTCATTTGGAAGAGTTACCTTGAATGGAATCGAAGCGGAAGTCAAGATGTTGAACGAAAGGATGTTGCTGGCCTACCGCAACTTGCGTATTGCAGCGACCACATGGAGTATGGCGACTTTTTCACCTTTTCCAAACCGCGGACAGGATTGGTTGTCTGTCAGCATGCGCTTATTTCTACACTGCTAATGAAAACTCCGTGCTCTCCTGAGAGCAGAACATGGAGCAAATCACGGGCACACATCCGCCACGTGATTTTAAAAGTGTGTGAGCACAGCTGCTATCAGTTCTTTCCAACATCGTCCCAACTTTCAAAAAACATTGTAATGCTCAAATCGAAGACATTAATTGTATTGATCACAATCCAAGGCTGGTGGTACTGTAACGAGGGGAGCGTTGCGAAACATTTGGGTGAGAAAACTAATTTGATTCTTGTGGAAGTCTACTTCAACGAACTTTCCCTCAAGGATCCTTGTAGAAATATGCACCTGAAGACTTTTGGGAGGGATGAATATCAGATAACGCTTGTGCTCCATCTGGAAAAATCAAAGTCTCATAGAACGTCTCCGAAGAAAGCATCTAACAAGAGGAGTTTTCCACGCAACCGAGCGGATCAAAAGTCCACGTCAGGCAACTTGGTTGAACATACAGGAGCATCTCTTTGTTAAGAGAGAGAGCGGACGCTGCGTGGATCAGTGAGCACTAAGCACATCGAATCCGTTCTACGGAACGTCTGCACTCGCGCACAGCATCAGTAGCACGCGGCTACGGCGAGGTGTTTGAGTCGAGCAACAAACGCTCACGCTTGAGAGAGTGGTAGAAGGCAGATGCGAACATTTACGAGGCGCTTACTCATCTTTCAGTCTGACAATACTTTCTGGGCCTTCCCGCAGCCTCATTTCCAAGGATCCGCATCGAGCTGAAAAGCTTTCCAAGGCTGACGCGCCCTAGGGAAGGATGAGCTGCCAGCGATGCCCACCTATTCCGGGGGCAGACACTGCTGCTCCGTTCTTCTGCACCTCAACACTTTAAATCTCATAAAATACGGATAGGAGCCACTGGCAAAAAACCACGAGATGTCCTGCTGCTCTCTGCAGAAAGTAGGTGTGGCTTCACCCTATGCGCCTAAGGTGCGATCGAGTGCTCCCAGTTCCAGTTCAAGCTGCAGCGCCTAACTCGTGACCAAACCTAGAAGACAATTCGTGGGAAAGATGCATCGCAAAATTCGAGCCACTGCTGCTGGAGAGATGCGGAACGGGGGACATGCTCTCACGCGGATAGCAAACAGCTGAGGTTCTGCGCGAGGCTTCTTCCTACGGTCGATGAGAGCGCCAGCACCCTTGTAGGCAAATTCGCCCGACCAATCCATCACTCATTCATATGTTCTGGGCTGAGAGTTTGAGGGTTCGAAATAGGGACACGGGAGTTTCCAGAGAGCACTCAGTTTCCTCGCACTCGGGGGCGAACGCAGCGATTCGGAGGCCGATTTCACCAGAAGACCGCAACATGCAAGAACAACGGAGTGAGCGCTACCGTGAAGTGGTAGCTCGTAACGTTCACGAGAGGACTCTTTTTCGGTGTGCAGTTAATCTGGAATGGAATTTCCTCGTGAATAGTCAAACGTCATTGGAGACCAACTTGATACAGGCCAGATTGTATTTTTTTTTTTGATCTGGGATCCAATGCGGTGGCCAGGACTTTCACAAATTTTTCTGGAGCCGCAGCCAGGAAACTGTCCAACCTCAAGTGAGCCATCATGCCCTTTGATGTGTATTGCACCTTCCTGTCTACTTCCATGCTGAGGCTGGAAGGAGAGACGCGAATGAGCATCTCCCTGTGGTAAGTCATGTGTCGATTTCTGTGACAAGCACTCCCTACTCAGAATAAAACCTCCGCGGTCCCCGAGGGTCGGTGGTTGCTTCATAGGGGAGGATGCGCGGACGTGAGGAATCCCTCGAGACTATCATCAAGGGTTCGTCTACAAAGAGAAAGTCTTCTTGGATAGAGAATGCCAATGTATGCTAACTGAGTAAGAATAGGAGTAGGTGCCCGATCGGAGGGGAAGGAATGAGGGCAGTCGGTAGTAAACGTAGGGAGTGCTGTCATGCGCTCCTCCCACGCAGTAGGGCTATTTTATCGGAGTAATCGCGTAGGAAAGCATCTCATCTGTGCGCTTTGAACAAATAGGTCTTCTGGTCCTTACCACCAATGAGCTCCAAGGAGGCATCCCACTTCAGCGAGTCTGACTGGTCTGAAGTCAGAGCAAGCCATCCACCTTGGTCTCTGCAATTGCCGTCATGACACCTCGATCAACCGGCCAGAGGGTGTTCTCACCTAATCAGCGACACGGTCATCTTCAAAGGAGGAAGCTGTTGTTGCCGAATGATTCCCTTGAGGTAGATCTTGTTAATGGGGAAAGTGCCGAAGTGAGTTTAGAAATTAGAAAAAGGTCGGCAGCCCCCCTCAAGGACCCACAGCAGTAAAGAAAGAAAGCAGGGATCACGCGACTCTCTCGCGAAGGTGCTGCAACACTTCGTGCGGAGAAACCGCGCGAGGACTTTCAAAGGGATGGTAGTGCAGTGCATCATCGATCGACATTGTCGTTGGCAACACTGCAACTGGACCCATCCCCGTAAGATCGACTTCTGCAGCTGATGACGCTCAACACGGCGAGAGAAATTGCCTGGCATGTGTCTCTTCCGACGAAAGACTGCTGTTCTGTCCCGAAAACTTTCGTTTTCTCCATTTTGTCGAACTGAAATGCATCGGAATCCTTGTTGCTGATTCCGGGGCGATGCTCTGCAATGGAAAAGCAAACATGGAAAGGACAGTCGTGCGCTCCAGGGTCACTCACTGCAATACGGAGTTGGGCAACAGTGGCTCGGCATGACCACACTCCAGCACATTATAGCATCCAGGACAAGGGGAAAGAGACTGCTCGGAGTTCCCGGCGGAGCTCCCAGGAAGTAGAAGTCCTGCATTATCGTAGTGTGAGGAAGGCGGAAGGGATGCACTCACCTGATTGAAACGAAGATAAAAAATTTCTTCTACAAACGGAAATGTAGCTGCCCTAGGAGAGTGCGAGAGGGGATGTACGAGCCATCAACAAGCACGCTGACCGCATTCTTACCAGAAAACCGCTATGAAAGCGGAGAAGAATGCTGTGAACGTCTACATGTGGATGCCGATGGAGACGATCGGATGCCGAATCGACTCACTGCGGCGCTGACAAAGAGAAGGAGCGGTCTTTTCCTAGCTTTGGGCTTCCTCGAGGCAGGTATCGTGCATTTATGAAGCGCAAACGCAGCATCCTCGCGATCCCCCTCCTATATCTTTGCAAGTGTCTAGGCGGTTCCTGATGCTGAATGTCACCTTTCTTCCCGATGTTGATGGCAGTCATGAAGTGACCGGATGATCGATCACTAAATGGGGACAGCAATCAATCTTGAAGAGAACGAAGCATAAGGGTCTCGGCAGTTGTTTTGGTCCTTCGGTCGCTTCCACCCTGCTCGGTTGTGCGGGACTCCCCAGGAAAGCAGGGTATTGTTCTGGAGAGGTTGCAAAGATTAGCGTGGAGCACTACTCGTGGGTTGTCACGCATTGTAGAGGGTTTTGCCCCTCTGACCTCGGCGGGAATGCGAGGTGCACTTCCGAGTTCTTTTGGGATTGTTGCACGTGGGGGACTGCGTGCTCTGGAAAGACACAGTTCTGTGGCTGGGGCCCAAGGGATCCGCCTAGGATACCAGGCCATGTGGGTCCGCCTGGAGAACTCCATGGCCAGGTCTTTAAAGTACCTAGGCATCCCGTTAGGGGACATCAGTCCAGTGGAAGTGTGGTCGGACTGCCTTCAGAAGGTCGAGAGTGCTCTGGGCCCATTCTAAGTTGGCAGGTTCGTCCTGCGACGGACGATAGGGACGCCATCTGCTCCTCCCTGCGCTTCCTGAGGACGGCAGCCGGATGGCCCCATCTGGGACGTATGCGGATGCAACTTGCCGGCATCCTGGAAAGGATATAGAGGACGGCCTGCAGTGGAATGTGATCCCTTCCCCAGCCTTCCCTATTTTTGTAAATGGCGTTTTTCTTTATTCTTCCTTTTGTTTGTTCCCTCCCCCTCCACTACCGATTCAAACCTCGCCGACCTGCGTGCCGGTGACTCGGCAAGTTCCAAACTCTTTCGGACGTTGTAGGGCGGTGATATTTAAAAAGTCTAAAAAATATTTAAGTACATGATTTAGAAGTCCTAGTAATTCGTGTTTTGTTTTATTAGAGTGAAATTAATATTAATGCTAGATGTTCATGGGAAAACAATTAAACACGTCTTTAGCTAATACTAAAAATATTTCAAGAATATGGCCCTACGCATGTTTGCTTGTTTATTCAAATAAACGCCTCGGCACACCCTTGTGTCAAAACAGTGCCGACTCCCGCTACTTTAGGGGGAGGATGCGAGTATCCACGATCACCGGGAGCCATTTCAGGTGTTCCACCGGAGCATCCAGTAGCACGTTCCAGCGTAGGAGTCCGTAGGGTGGTGTACTGGTGGGGTGTCTGAGGTCGCAGAGTCAGTAAGCTGGTCCGTCTTCCACTTGCCCAGTCCTTGCTCCGTTCCGGAGATGGTTACTTTAACTCCCCACTTCTCTGCGATGCTACTGCTCAGGTGTCCCTGAGGGAGGGCAGTGCTGCGGCGAGGGAAGTTCTTCCTGGCCACGCGCTCTTTCCGGGATCCTCCAGGATCTCTCGGAATGTGCAACGGTTGCTGCTCACAAACAGGAACCGGCGCACCTGCTCCGTGCATTGCTCCTGGCTCCTCTCCCACTTGCTAACGGTTTCCTGTAGCCAGGCGCTACCATTCGTGGGGCGGCAGGAGATCCATCCCGTGTTCTTCTTCATCAGATTGGCTACCCTTCAAAGCTGCAATCCGTAGTGGACGATGTGTCGGCAACGCAGTGTAAGGAAGGACGCAAGTCCCGCGTTGCCGGTGGCTTGTTTGACGAGAAGACGTGCTGGGTGGCACCAGGTGGTACTCCACAACTTTGCCACAAGGGCGGTCATCCGGAACTAGAGCTGAAGCTCCAGGAGCTCCAGCATCAGAAGGCCGAGGCCGCCGTCCTGACGCGGAGCGCACAAGTCCTTCAAGCGGACCCTGGACCTCCCTTTGCCTTAAAGGGCGATCCTTAGGAGGTCCTTTGTCCTGTTCTTAATCCTCACCGTTGGTAGGCAAACAAAAAGCAGGCAGAGGAGGAGGGGATGTTCCACACTGTGGTCCGTTCAGGCAGGTGAAACCTGCCTCCTTGGATCGGGCTGATCGCCATCTCTGTTCTCTGGAGACAGCTGGACCAAGCCTCTGCAGGAAGATAGTCCCCAAAGCACCGGGGTACTCAAAATAACGAACCGTGAGGATTACAATGCGGATCCAGTCCTGCTGCCTTGTCTACGCTGCATCGACTCGCATCACGGACTACTTTGCCTTGCTCACCCTGAGTCCTGTTCCGCATCCTAGTTGGCGACTCGACGGCAAGGAAGGGACAAGCAGTTCCTTCGCTCGTGGATCTTCCGCGAGACCTGCGCTTGCAGAGCGATGCACCGGAGGCGCTGCGCTGCCGACTTTCCTCTGGCCACCGAATCGTGCGCGTTTCCGGAAAAAGGCGATTCCTAGGTCGTCGTTTTCCACTTCAGGGAGGGACCGGCGTAGCCCGGTCGGAGGCGCAGCCGACATCAAGCGCGCGCGCTTGAGAACTCGGGGAGGAAGCGTGCAACAGTCGGCAAACGGATGGGAGGAGGCACGGCGACAGCCGCCATTTCGTTCCTCCCCCCTCCTCCTCCTCCTCTCCACGTGGCTCCTGAAAAAGACGAGAATCGAGGAAAAATGGAGGGAGCACGCAGAGCGGGCATCTCCACCTACAAAGAAAGAAAGCTGCACCGAGCGGCTGCATTTGACCTTGGGTCGCCTCGTACGCATGCGAGGACACGGCTCCACCGTCCGACGTTGCCCGAAGTGACGTGGAACTCAAAGATGGGGATGACGGCGCGGCAAGGTCCCGCTTCAGTTCGGCGTTTTCGTTTCTTCTTGCTTTTTGCTTGCGATGACGTCGTTCCGTGAATGGCACGGACGGTTGCACTCCGCGAGCTGGCGGACCCCTCCAGGTTGTTGTTCGGAGCTCTCAGCGGCACGCTGCTGCTCACGTTGGGTCAGTGAAGGCTCTCCTGCTGCTGCGACAGCACCGCGCCCATCCCACGTGAGAGCGCTGCCCGCAAGCACAGGACGCTGTACGGGCAGTGGCGGACGGCGTTCCAGCAACGCCGTCTGGATGTCGTGCCGCCGACTTCCATCCCGCGGGGCTGGGGTCGGGTCGCGTTTGCAGGAGCTGCATCCTGTTGCTGATGCCCGCGACCCTGTGGAGCGGGACGAAGTTTCCCGAATGAGCGGGGCGGAAGGACGGTCGAATGGATCCGTGCGCGCGCCGACGTGTCCTCGCCACGGAAGTGCCTCGAACAGAGAAACCTCTGCTGGAGGCCGGACGGAGAAGTTCCGCCCGACGGAAATCGGCTTTATACTGGCAGCTTGGCAGCGAGCGCGCTGCCGGGCACCGTTGCTTGGACACGCGTCCTGGAATGAGAAGCCGAGCTTCCCACCGAAGAAAGCGGTGACACTTGGTCGCCTGGCGACAGCGGCACGTGCTTGGGCTGGAGGTGGGCAGCAGGACTTCACTGCAAGGAGCGGAATGGGCACCTAAAACTTGGCGCATCCTGGGTCACGCAAGAGGAATCCGTTACCTCCGAAGTGCGCAGGCGCCGTCGGAACCGGCTCCGCGCACGCAGACGTGGCTGAGAGTTCCAGGAGTTCCTCAGGGAGGAGAAGAACCCACCAGGCGGACCGGGAGAGCAGTTTCCAGCCCCAGGAGAGGCGTGCCTCCTTTCGCTGGCATGCACGCCCGTACCTGTGCGGACCAACTGGCAGCTGCAACCTCCTGCGAGTCGAAGGTGACCGGGGACTGCGCGGGGAGAGCGGTCGGTCGTCGATCGGGTAAAATAGACATCCTCACACCACCTCTGCACCTCCTCCCGTGTTCCCCTTCGGATCCGAGTGACCGGCGCGCGCGCCGGGGACCCAGAAAAACCGTGCTGCACGCGCTGTGTCGCATCCACCAAGGGTGGGCGGCACGGCGGCTGCAGGCGCTGCGCTGCGGCTGCGGGAGCAGCTCCTGGCTGGACCGGGCGGCATGTCTTCCGCAGGGCGTTCACAAGAGCCTTGTGCGCGTGCCCGTCTAGTGGCAGCTTCCGTGCGCCATTCCTGGAACCGCCAGGCCCTTTTCGCGGTCCGGTAGGACCGGAAGGCGGCGGCTCGTGCCTTTGATCGGCAGGTGCCGACATAGGCGCGAAGACTGCCTGTGGTCAGCGCCGTTTCTTCTCGCAGGGGGTTACCGGCATGCTCGTGCACACCGCGGTGGCGCTGAACGCGTCGGGGATTCGGGAGTGAAGGGATTGCCGTGGCGTGCTCGCATACGAGGCGAAGCACCGGCCTATGTGTGGGCAGCTCGGGAACGATGCGTTCTCCTGCGGTGTTCCTGCACCACCCATGCGGCGAGCGGAAAAAAAAAAGAAAGGCTTATCACTCCAGGTTTAAAGTTCGAAAACAGGGCGGATGGGTATGTTAACTTCTTCTGGTTCTTCCTCAACAAGGAGACGTGGCTAAGGCTTTTCGAGCGTTCCTTCCATAGTAGAGTTGTCAGCAGCTTTATGCAACCAGCGCCTCTGGTTACGCTACCGAATGGTTCATCAGCTCGTCGCATTTCTCCGTAATCCCTTCATTCCCGTTCCGGACACATTGATTGTATATGTTGAGAGGAGCTTGCTTCAGCATCTGCTGAGGCCATCTCCTTAGCCATGATTGCGATCAACGCAAGCTTTTTCCTCTTTCTTCAGTCCACGGAGTCCAAGTGCTACCGTGACCCGCAAGCTTACGATTTTGTCGTTTTGACGAATCTCTGTTGCCAATGCACCGCCCCGTGCGAAACAACAGCTCAATGGGGAGTCAAGAGAAATCGGCTGAGTGTAGCGACTGTCCTTCTGAAGGCCCCTGGTTTCGACATCTCGCCGACCGATCAGCTTTGATGGCTCGCGGCCCGCATCTCTGTCCGCTTCGCTCTACCAAGATTTTGCGCATGTTTTCCAGGACAATCATTCAACGTACATCATACGGAACCAGTCGCTCTGCATCGCAACCCCTTTGAAAGACATGTCTTCTGCTAAATGCGGAAACGGAAGCCAATCAGATTACGACGTTTTCATGGAAGCGGAAGCTGCTGCTGCCGCCTGTGGCTTGACTGGATCAAGGCTGGCGACGAAGACGATGGCATCACAATCGGCGGCATTATCGTCGCCTTTTCGGACGCGCGAGAGGACGGTCACGAGGCAGAAGAAAAGGAGGAAGAGGAGAAATCTCGAAGCACGCCGCGTGCCGTGCCGCGTGCTGTGCCGCCTGCAGCACCGCTGCAAGCAGCGCAACACTTCTGACGCACAGATGGAAGTCAAAGTGCTTCTGACGCTCCAGCTGGAAATCCAGGCGCTTCTGAGGTGCCAGCTGGAAGTCAGGGTGCTTCTGACGCGCCAAATGGAAGCCAAAGCGCTTCTGATGCGTCATCTAAAGGTCAGGAGAGGTATAGCAGTCCCGGACTCCCATGAGGAGGAGACCGCCGGACAGTCTCGCCCGAGGCTTCGCCGAGCTCCATGCAGGCGCTCGAAAGGATCCACCAGCAGCTGCTGGACCACGCCCTCCGCATCTGCCGCGTGCATCTACGGGTGCTAACGAAGGTCCAGGAGGAGCAGGTGGACGCCGCTACCCAGCTACTTCAGCTGTGAGAGGACTTAGACGACATCCGGCCGGATCTGGGAAAGGTCAGGTCGGAGATGTCCATCAGTCAGGAGTACATCACTTCGCGGAGACGAGCAGGTGCGTCCATCAATCCCCCCAAGATGATTCGCTGGCCACGGCAGGCAGTGAGTGATCAGAAGGCGGAGCTCCTGCATGTGGCCTGGGAGAGAGTCCGCGGCCCTCCAGCAGCACGGCAAGGCTCTGGCGCGCCTCCAAATTGTGAAGCCGACCTGCGGCCACTCGTGATCCGATTGGCTAAACGTAAAGCGCCACCCTCATGTGGTTGCGTGTCGCGTCCGAGCAGGCAGACGTCGTCGTCGCCAAGGGCAAGCGCACCCATGACAACCTTGCCTGGCGCTTCTCTTAGATGCTGCACCAGATAGCGAAGCTGACGAAAAGCTGTAACGTCTCCCTGGGCAACGATATCCGCAGATCACTGCCCGACAGGCAGCAGCAGCAGCACACTACTCCTGCAACACGCAACGGCTTCGCGTACGTCCCCGCCACCGGCACCCTCCGGGCAGCGGCACCAAGCTGGCGAGCCCCTAAGCGACCACGAATAGCCTGCTTAAGAAGTGGCAGGAGCTGGACCGCCGCCTGGAGTCGCTGCCCTTCAACGCACTGCCCGCAGCTGCCTTCGCCGGAGCACTCAAGGCCAAGCTGGAGGTGGTCCGGTCAGCAGCTTGCCGACTGAGGTGCTCGAGCAGCTGATGCCGCTCGTCAACAAGGTCTCGAAGTGTTGCTCGTCAACACCAACGAGCTGACCAACCTCATCTCGGCCATCATGGAACTGGAAAGCTTCACGAGTCCGCCCTATGGCTGTTCAAACTGCTGACTGAGAAGGGCGAGGACAGCGTCGACATCACTATGAGCAGCTTCCTCACGAGCTGGCCAAGGTCGGCTTCAGATTCAGTCAGATGTTGGAGCCCGTCGACATCATGAGGGAGGACCAGATCGACCTGAGCGAAGGACTGAAGGGGGCGCGAAAGGAGCTCGTCTTCTAGGCGACCGGCAGCAGTGCGACCACCACCGCCTGAAGGCGGCCCTCAACCTCCAAACAGTCGCTCCAACAGTCGCTACAGAACGGCAAGAGCGACAACAACGTAGCCCTCCACGAACTCAAGATGCTAATGCTGGACAAGGAGCTAAACGTCATGGAGGGAAGGCTGCAGGATGTTGTCGAGTGCTGCCGGCGCGGTCGAGAGGGCGCAACTGAAGGTGTAACGCGACAGAAAACAGGAGAAACACTTGCGGACCCTGGTGCAGCGGAGATAGGAGAACGCCTACGGAGACCGCTCCCCACTGCGCCTCGGGTCTCGGCTCTCCAGCTGGGGAGCACTGAATCGGCCAGGCGGTCCTGCAATGTCTAACCTCCCGTCGCGAGGATTCGGTTCTCCTCGAACTCAAGGACGCCAAGGGTGCCTACTTGCACGCCCACTACGACCTGTCCCAGTGAGCGACCTTTGCGGCGGGGCAACCATCAGACAATCGGAAGGCGCACCGAGAAAACCGTCCTCGTGTGTCACACTGGGACGCGGTTCAGCCCCGACGACACTCACAACATCTCCAGAATCATGCACTGCGCGCGGCACAGCGTGGGCGAGTGGTAGCATGGCTGTGGCCATGCTACCACTCGCCCCACGCTGACCAGTCAACCTGAGCAAACCGACTTGGTGTCACTGCCTCCCCCCTCGACCTTCACTACAGTACACTATGTACAACCAAAACTGGGAGAAGTGGAATCAGCTGAAGAAGGAGGAGGTGAAGGACAGCTTACCGCCCCCGGCAAGAAAGAAGCCCTGTGGGAGCGAAAAGACATAACTGCCCGATGAAGAAAGAAGAGACCCTACCTAAACGACCATACGTCCCAGAATCCTGAGGCGGCCAAAGGTCCTGGAAATCGAGACCCGACTGCGAACCTAACAAAAAACAATAGACACCGCAGTTTCGCTCCGGTATCATCGGCAACGCACGCTGCGTTTTAAATGATCAACATGGCGACACCGCTGCGCTGAGACGGAGCTCCACATAGCTCTACGGAGACCATCTGGAAAAAGATGGGAACGATGAGCTGGCTCTCTCCCTTGCAGCGAACGCTGGAATAGCACGCATGCGCGAGAAAGGCTTCCAGTTTCCTTCTGGAGGCGATAGCGCCCGGCAGCCAGGAAAAGCTTCCCGTTCATCCTCGAATCCTGGGAAAGCGTGCCGTCTCCCAGCGAGAATTCCCCAATCATAGAGAGCAAAGTGGCAAGCGAGCTCGAAGGATGGAGACTCCTTCACGTTATACACGCCAATAGGCGCTTCCTCAGGAACGTCGCGCCTCGGTGGGCTTCCCTGTACAAAAGCGACATCCACGACCTTCGTACATGCATCAAGGGTGCAGAAGACGGAGTCATCTGTCAGTTTATACTCTCCATCGGGATTTCTTATGCTCGCGGCATTCTTCCTATTCACCTGACCACGAGAGTGACTCGACCGACGTCTGCAATTTCTTTGCTTCTCTGATGCTTCTTCCCTCCTCAGTCCTGACCTTTTGTTCCTTTGTACATCTTGAGGATGTGAGCCCGCTACAGGATGTGGTTTACTTGCTCACCGTAGGGATTAGGATTTCGGACCCCAACGGCGTCCAATTTCCACTCCGTCGTCTGATGGTGGACCATCCCGAAGTGAAGATCATCCGCATCGTCAGGGTGCGCAAGGCACGCCGGCTTCTTCCGTTTATTGCTGCCTGCCGTGAACCCGGAGAGATGCAGGCCACCCACACCGACCTCCCTGCTGGCGACGACGCACGTCTTCCCAAGCTGGCGAGGGGATGCAAGAATTGCGTGACCATCCGCAGCTCATCCTGCGGCGCTTCCGCGGCCCCCAGGGGGTGAAGGAGCGCTCACAACAAACCGAAGGCAGAGTCGGAGCGGGAGCGATTCCTACAGAGGCAGCAGTACGTGGTGCCATCGGCGTCCTCGAGAAAGTGAGCGCGCAGCTTCAATCGCGCTCCGCAGGCTGTCACCTCAGTGTTCGGAGGCGGGGGATCCCGCTTCGTCATGATCGGGAGGAGCTGAGCACTTGCAGATGAGGTTACGTCGCTGCGCGCGTGATGACGTACGGCCGAACCAGATCATCCGGTGACTTTGAATAAACCTAGGAGCCTCGCTGGAAAGTTATCCACGGCCGACAGATGTGTCTGCATAGGTAAGCAGCATGGCGGTTGCGCCACGCTGCGTACTAAGGTTAAAGGTCACCGCTGTCTGCCAAGCCAAATCGTGAAAATTGCGCAGCTGCATTCGTGTCAGCTCTGTGCAGATGAACGAACACTTCGTGGGCCGCGGAACCGAGGGATTTCTCTGCAGCCTCCTCATCCGAGGGCCCGGAGATATTCCGTGAATGATGCCAGCCAGTGGCTTTCCAGGCTGCGGCTTACGGACCTGCGGCAGGTGATCTTTTCCATGAGCAGCTCTGGGAAGCTTCCGCGCAACTCCGGCTGAGAGCAATAAGCCACAGTCGTATTTGGTAGCCCCTAGGAGAGACAACGGAGGTTCATAGGGACAAAAAGTCCCGGAGGGACCCGGGGAAGAGGACTGTGGTGGTGTGCTTTAGGTCGCATTCCACCGAAATCAGTAGCACAAGTAGTGTGCTGTGATCCACGAGCGTCAGTGTGTCCGCGCCTCAGCTGCCTTGCCTGCATCTGGTTCCGAATGTCTTTCTTTTCAACAGTTTCACAGTTCCGAATTGGAACGCGCTCCCGTAATCGATGTTTCCAGTGTCTCAGTCGAACGTCGGTGCGTCGGTGCAACCAGCGCGCGAACCTTGTTTCCGGGGAAACTGCCTCCCCGAACTGTGG
The DNA here is from genome assembly GCA_036172245.1 of Raillietiella orientalis. Lineage (NCBI taxonomy): Eukaryota > Metazoa > Arthropoda > Ichthyostraca > Raillietiellida > Raillietiellidae > Raillietiella > Raillietiella orientalis. The sequence continues at coordinate 1,574,311 of JAYWIR010000032.1, read as the reverse complement.
CCGGTGCGGAGAAGCGGAAACGCTCCCGCATCTGCTCCTCGACTGCGGTGTCCTCCAAGAACTGTGGCGGATGCTGGCTTCAGCGCTCCGGCACCGAGAAAACACCGCACGGATTTTAATGAGCCGCTTTTTCACGCCGGGCTGCCTGTGGTTAGCTGCGGTGGTTGCGACGATCTGCTGCATCCGCGCCATCGTCAAGGCCGCCGAAAATTGGAGTCGCTGGTCATTTACCGAGACGTCACCGGAATTGCCGCCGACGAGAACATGACGTCCGCTGCCACGTGGCCTCATCTTCCAGAAGACGTCAGGGAGGAAATCTCCGGCATCCAACATCGGTTCTGAAACCAACGAACTGCGCAGACCAAAGACCCCAGTCTCCAACTCCCTCCATATCATTCATACGTTTTGATATATTTTCTTGTGGCCTTCTCCCTACCGTTCCGGACGTCCCGAATTACCGACCAGCGTGTCGGTGTTCCCCTCTTTCGTTCTTCTGGAAACCCCTGGTCTGGGGACTTTTTTTCTGGGATAGTTTCCAATAAACGCCCTGGCGCATCCGGGTGGGAAAACGTAGGTGCCGTCAACACCATGAAACCGTGCGTGACTTGCCGACTCACCAGAAAAAACCACCAAGGATGGAAAGTGCTGGACAAATGAGCGTAGAGGAGTTATTCTACCGAAGAAATACGGACGAAAGGAATGTCGACAAAACCGAAAGGTCATTTTCACACACGGACCGCATCCTCTGAAGTCATTGGATCCATTCTGCAGAAGAACAGAGTTACTTCGGAAGCTGTTGCGGATGGAATTCTCCTTTACAAAATCCAGGGTCAACTAACGCATGCAGGAAACTGGTTTCGAGGCAGAATGGACCATCGCCTGCAAAGGGGATGGACGCGTTAAACCCTGTGGGTAAGGGTGGCGGGAAACAGGTGAAGAGCACCATCTAGCTGATGGGTAAAGGGGAAGGCGTACCACGACTCCTAGAAAAGAAAGTCATCCCTGCGAAATGAAAACTGCTGGAGAGAATGCATGCGTCACTTCCAGCATATCGCCAAACACTGAAAATGAGAAATGGGCATCAGCAAAAGATGAAGTCGGGGATCTTGTTGAAGAAGCGCTGAGGAGCCGTCGTCAGATTTCCATCCGGAAGTTTCTTCGATGTAAAAAAATAAACAGTCAAGCTGGGAAGAAGGCATTTCCTGGATGCGGCCTCTCTCGTCCGCATACGCTGCCATCCAGCGCACTCTACGTCTCCGCCCCTTTTTTATGCAGACGAGTGTAGGTCGCCTTTCCCCGATCACGCCAACGACTATTCAGCGCCCCTATAGACGCAATCTGAGACGTGCGACGAGACCAATCCCTGACGGGCAACCTATGCAATGCACGGCTGATGCCCAAGCAGTTATCAGACATTCCGCCGATGCGCAGGCCGAGATTTCTGAAAGTCCGGAACGGGAGGAGGAGACAAGGAATAAATAAATCAAAGTTGAGGGTGGAGACGCATGTCTTTGGTGCATTTCCTTACTCCTTGAAAAACCGGAAAGACTCCATAACGAGTGAGAGGAAGTAACTTTACAAACAGGAAGAAAGGGAAGAAACACACGGAAACAAAACAAAGGAAAGGTGAGGGCAAGGGATTTCATCTGCCACCGACGTTTTGTGCAAGCTGACATCCTGGATGTAGCGAAACAAGATCGGAGAGCTGGAAAAGAAGTGGAAAGTTCAAAGGTCACAGCGCATACGCGATTTTCGTCCAGCTTGAGCTCTCGTTTTGTTTTCCGCTGTGAGGAATTCTTCCGGCAGACGGTCGGGTCAAGCGGACCCCACCGCAAGTGCAGCTCGCACCCTCTGTGTCTGCGTGATTTTCGTCTCATTTACGGAAGAACCATCGATGCATCCTGACGATATCCAGTTCCTGGAAGCTGCTGTTTGGGTAGCAACGAACAATCTTCCGAACGACATGGCATCCTCCTCAGAAAGAACACACGTGATCTGGTGACTTCCGTTTCATGAAGTGTGCATCCCGACGATGATAATGTGTGCATCATGATGTGTCCCGTGCTGTTTCCGAAGCTGCACATTTCATCCCGTGATCTCCGTTACAGTTTGGAAGCTGCTGCTGTAACGCAAATGATTCGTACACCCGCAAGCAGACGCAATGTTTCTGGCACGTGCGCGGCTGTGGAAATGTTGTGCTGGTTAGCACACGAGGAAAAACACATCTCGTGACTTGCAGGACGATTGCATTCTGGAAATTCCCCCTCTGGCGCTTCCGTGATGCAGATGAGCTAAAATGTTCTTGTTGCTGAGTGCGTTGAACATTCTTCGCAGGACGCGATCCTGATGGTCCCTCAGATCCCACGGAAAGGCTTCTTTACAGACTTTTAAAACTGCGGGCATTTGGCAAGAAGGCGGTCATCGAACAGGTTGTGCTGGTATCCAGGAACGGCGGAACTTCCGAAAAATTCCCATTTTCTTCCGGTACGGCGCGACGGAGGAAAAGTGACCCTGGAGTTACGTTTCCTCCCAAGATGAAGAGATCCGCGAATAGAGCCATCTCCACCATCAAGCACCAGCGAACAAACTGAACTGAGAATGGCCAGCGCTTCCCTCCCCGGCGCAATCCCTTGGGCAACCTTTCCACGCACCCGGAGACCCCCTTCGAAACGGTCTTTTTAGAAATCTCAGTTTCCCGACCTGCATCTCGGACGAGCGTGGAGGAGGCAGCATCCATAACTGCACCTAGGATAGGACAAGTGTGCCCAAAGATGATTGCGCATTCCAGCAGCCGCCCTACTGCAACGACCGTGGAGAACATCGGTATTTGCGATGGCGACCGGAATCCAGTTGCTCAGGCGGCGCCCGTCTTTCCCCATCAGGGTAGCAGCTGGACTCTGTCTGACCTGAAGGATGCAGCAGCATCTATCGATGCACCGTGGACCCCGTTCTGCCTCAAGGAGATTGCCAAACTTCGAGCGCAGTTTGTCCGCTCCTCCCACTGCCCTCCGGAGGCGGCGCCAGTCTCGCTGTTCGGTCATCAAGACGACGAGAACATGCCCCTGTCAGTCTGCGCACGGTCGCCTCGAACAGCACTGGTCAGTATGCGCCCTTGTCGATACCGCTTCTTCTTACGGGCCACCTCTCGGAGGGACTGCTTGGCTGCATCTCTGACAGCGACACCGCGAGTTGTTGGGCGCTTCAAGACACTGTCCATGATGAAGGTGGCAGCTTCAACGGATCGCTAGAGTTATCCGCTTCTTTCAGTGCCGCAAAGGTACTCGTTGGAAGCCATTGCGAGCAGGTGCAACACAACCGCTTCCGTCTTTCCCATTTCCCTTCGACCTGTTTCCAGTCACGTTCGGGATGCGTTCCCAGCATCGAGAGTCGTCGAAGGCTAAAAAAGAAGAAGGTTCGGATCGCAACCAACATCTGACAGAGGCGTCGGTAGGATTCGCGCTTTCTGTATTATGCATCGAGCTGTGCTGAAAACTCCGATCCCGAGCGGTTTTCTCAAATATCTGTTCTCCCCAAACACTGAGAACTTCGCCATTGCTCCCATGTCAACCTAAAGGTTAAAGCTCGTATGACCTCGGGTCTCCTTTCCGCAGTGGCATAATCCGGAGCGAACGAAATTGCCTTTCGGCGCGTCGCACGTGCTTCGGCGACTTCGTGTTCTTGATGCTGCATTGCAACTGGAAGAAAACCTCTCTGTAGGCGGAAAACACGCGTGTTCAGGGACGCTGCCACTCCTGATGTCTCACCCCAGGGACTCAAGCCTTGCAGCCAGCTTCTCGAATTCCCTCCAGAAGTTCGGGGGCTGCTCTCTATCTTTGAGTTTAGTTCCAAACTCTCCTCAAAGTGGAGAAGATTGTCCATCCTGGATGGAGACATTGCATGCAAGGAGCGCATCCAGCTGCTGACAAGCGAGGGTGAAGATGACCTGAAGTGTTCGATTTGCGGGAAAACGAAGCGCATTTCGAAGCTGCTTCTTAACTGTCAGTTTCCGCTGAACCAACCCCATCGCATTGCCAAAAGGCCTCTTCGAGCGCGATGTACGGCCACCAGATGAGCGCCTGCAAGCTCTTTGCCGCCTGAGCGTTATCATTTCTTGCCGCATTCGAGGCTGCGCAGAATAAAGAGGACAGAGTAAACGCCATCCGCGGGGATGAAATCGCTCGTGACGATCGCCGAAAAATGGCTCCACCATGGAGACGAACGCTCTGAACGGCTGATATCCCAGACGAGGACGAGGACATTGAACAGTGACTAACCATTCCATCTCCCTCCAAGAGAAACTTTTCCCGCCTTTCGTTTTTGTTCTTTGCGGTTGATGGTTTTGGGTTCTTCCCTTCCTTGTCGTTGCCGGAACCGAGATTCGCCCATGTGCGTGCTGGCAACACGGCAGGATTCTTGCTGATCTCCCCAGAAGATGGTCGGAGTTCTTTCACTTAAAATCTATGTTGGATCCGTTTGTAAGAATTGCTCCGACGAATACGTGTGTGAAAGAAGTTCAACGGCGAGCAACACACTCGTCCTTCAGAGTTCAGCAGATTCGCTGCATCGGATTGCCGAGATTGTGTCTCCACTGAGCGGCCTCTCACAAGGCTGCTTGCTGAAGAAAGAGAGAACTTCTAGGAAGGCTTCTCTGCGCGCTTCGCCTTGGGAATGACCTGCAGGAGATCTTTGAGATCTCCCGCATTTGGGCGATGTTGAGGACCGCTCAAATGGGAGAAGCACGGAATCTTCAAGCCGAACCCGGTCCCTTCCTTTGTTTCTGAAACACTCCAAAACCTAGGTTGGGATCGGTTCATGGGCACACGAATGGTTGATGAAGCATTCTCCAAATTTGCGTCTCCCGGTGCCAGCAGCGAGGAACCAGACCCGGACACCATCCTCGGTTGCTCCGACAAGATGAATTGTCTTTGCCCTCGTCGAACCGCGACTGAACCGAAAAGGTCAGCACGAGGCCTGCCATGGGGATCAGCAGTGACTGCTTGTGCAACCGCGAAGGTCTTGGGTTGATGGGGCAGCGCCAGCAGAACCCAAGACTCGCGGACAGTGCAAAGAAACAAACTAAGCGAGGACTTCAACTCCCTTCCCAGTTGAACTTCGCAGTTCTACGATAGCAGCGACGATTCCGCTGACAGCCATGCTCCTGACAATCTGGCTGGGCATAGCCTCCGGCAATTCGAACGCCAGAGCGACCCGAGCAGCCGCGCACCGCAGCCACCCATTACTCGGCATGCTTCCGGGTGCGCAAGGAGCGGGCACTAGATCCCACAAAGATGCGCGTAATGCGTATTCAAAGGGCAGGACGAAGATCATCATCACGTGCAGCTCACTGAGATGCTTGGGGGTTGCGCGAGGGCAGATTCGGTAGCAAGGAATCCCCTTCGCTCCTTTACTCTTTGCAGCCCGCTACAAAAGAGACACGCGGAAGCTGATTCCGATAGAGAGATGCCCGAAATCTGCCAAGCCACCTCCGTTTGACAAGGAGCATGAGGAGCGGTCCTTCGGCGAGCATCCACGATGCCACCGGGTTTTCCAGTGACCGCTCCAGTCGTCAGCTTCAACCCAGATTTTTGCCCCGAAGATCCCAGCGAAAGGACAGGGCTCGAGCGCGACCCTGCGAACGTGCGGAGGGGTGGATGGATCTTCCGTCGCTGCAGCAAACGCAGGTGGTGGCCGAGGAGCACTCAGCTATCGGATCAAGATGAATTGTCTTTGCCCTCGTCGTCCACCCTCGAACAGAGGTGGTCATCGGGGAAAACACGGACCCCACCTCGACCGCAACCAGATGAGTACGGCAGACGACCACAGCACAAGCCAGACACGAGTAGGCTGCAGACAGACTGGTGCCAAAGCTATCAGGCTTAACCGTCCTCTCCTGATCTTCGGAGCTCACCATGCTTTTGACACTTCGCTGTCAACGGGGAGGTGACCATCAGTGATAGAAATTCGAAAAGAGTAATATCCCCAAGATTTTAACGGAAGTCCCCATTATCCATGAGGCATGGGGACTTTTGAAGTAAAAAGGACCACGTTCTACGAATTCAACTTCGCATTTCTTGTTTTCTGGTGATTTATTTGTTCTTCAGTTGTGATAGATTGACCGAATTCTTCGTTAGGTTCGTCCAGATTCATGGTCCCTGTGAGCGCAGCGACAACTGTGCTGCTTTTTGCATTTTAAGAGTGTTTAGGATTTCACGATTGGATCCCCGGGAAGGAGGAGGAAAGGCAGTACTCCGCATCACTGTTGTTGGTATGCCATGTGTGTCTGGATTATGCTTATCACCTCTGCATTTCCACTCATCAGGGCCAAGTCCAAGCAACTTGTTCCATCCACTTTCCTGGAATGCACATCGGCGTTGTGCCTCAAGAGGAGCTTGACCACCTCTTCGTTTGGATGCGTGCACGCAAGGTGGAGTGGAGTCGTTAGGGTTTTGGTCCGCGCATCGACATAGGCGCGGTGGTCCAGAAGGAGCTTCACGAAATCCAAGTGCGATTTCGCGGTGGCCGCGTGTAGAGCAGTGGCTCCGTCTCGCCTCCTCGCGTTTACGTCGGCGTGGAATTGCAGCAGGATTCTCCCCACGTCGATGGTGCCTGCGGCGGCGGACTCGTGAAGCGGGGTCTTCCCCAGGTTGTCTCTCGCATCCACGTCTGCTCGGAATTCCAAGAGAAGCTCCACCGCGGCTGCATTTGATTTCACGGACGCGATGTGGAGGGGAGTCGCTCCATCGTTTTTTTTCACGTTGGCGTCTGCGTCGTAACACAAAAGGAGCTTCATGATCATATCGTGTGGCAGAGCTGATGCAACGTACAGCGGAGTCTGTCCACTTTGGGTCTTCGCGCTGGTGTCAGCGCCGTTTTCCAGGAGAAGCTTTACGATGTCGGTGCTCGACTTCCAGGACGCAATGTGGAGAGCGGTCGCCCCGTCGTTTTTGCTTGCGTTGACGTCGGCTCTGGCTGCCAGCAGAAGTTGGACCACCTCTCCGCAGCAGACGTATGTAGCCTCATGAAGAGGGGTTGTCTCTTCATCATCCTGAGCATTCACGTCCGCTCCGCATTCCAAAAGGAGCTTAACGATCTCGAAGTTCGCTTTCCTCGACGCTATGTGCATCGCTGTCCATCCGTTCCTTGTCCTCACGTTCACGTCGGCATGGTATTTCAAAAGAACCTTTACCGATTCCGTGTTCGACTTGGTGGCCGCAATGTGGAGAGCGGTCGTCCCGTCGTTCCTCCTCGCGTTGACGTCGGCGTTGTTATCCAAGAGGAGCATTGCTATTTGATCGTTTGATATTATGGAAGCAAGGTGCAGTGCAGTCTGCCCGGTTTCTGCCTTCGCGTTGACGTCGGTGTTGTACTTTAACAGAAGCCACACCACTGTATAGTTGGATTTCCATGCCGCGATGTGTAGCGCCGTCGTGCCATCCTTCTTCGTCTCGTTGGGTTCGGCGCCTCTTTCCAACAGAAGTTCCGTTATCTTATCTTCACCGGCGGATATAGAGTACATGAGTGGGGTTGTTCCATCCACATCTTGAACATTTACATCCGCTCCATAATCCAAGAGAATCTTCACGATTTCTTGGGTGGACTTCGTGGACGCCATATGCAGCGCCGTTATTCCGTTATTCGTCCTTGCGTTGACATACACGTTGTGCTCCAACAGAAGCTTCGCTATGTCGGTTCTAGAGGAAGCTGCAACTTTTATTAGAGCGGTTTCTCCGTTGTCATCTCTCGCATCCGCATCTGCGTAGTATTCCAAAAGAAGCTTCACTATTTCATAGCTCGATTGCCTGCAAGCGACGTGAAGAGCGGTCATGCCATGCTTGTTCCTCGCGTTTACTTCAGCGTTGTGATCCAAGAGCGTCTTCACCGTCCACAACCTCTGGTTCAAGCAAGCTACCTGAAGACAGGTTCTTCCATCATAGTCCTCTGCGTTCACATTCGCCATGTAATTCAGAAGTAGCTTCACGATTGTAACATCCGATTTCGCGGATGCAATGTGGAGCGCAGTGATTCCTCTTAGATCTTTATGGTTGACGTTGGCATGGTGATTCAGAAAAATCTCCACTATCCCAAAGTTCCCGTTTGTCACAGCATCCTGAATGGGAGTTCTCCCATCGCCGTCCTGCGCATTGATATCTGCCCAGTTGTACGCAAGCAGCTTCACCATCTGTTCGTTTCCTCTCCGCGAAGCGACATGGAGAGGAGTCGCTCCACTCAGGTCTAGGGCATTCACATCGGCGAAGCTCTCCAGGAGAACCCTGACCACATCGAGGTTAAACCCTCCGGAAGCGATGTGGATCGCGGTTTTTCCGTCTCCCATTTCCGCGCTGATGTTTGCATTACGGTCCAAGAGAAGTCTCACCAACTCATAGCTTCCTGGCGAGGACGCAAAGTGCAGGGCAGTCGCCCCGTTGTGCGCCTGGTGGTTCACGTCAGCGCCGCAATCCAACAGAAGCTTTGCTATTTGCACTCTGCCGGCGGATGCGGCCGCATGAAGTGGCGTCTCTCCATTTCCGTCTGCTGCGTTCACCTCTGCTCGAGATGCCAAAAGAAGCCTGACTGTCTCTTCTCTTGACTTCGTGCATGCGATGTGGAGCGCCGTTTTGCCGTCCTTTCTCCCTGTGTTGACGTCGGCATTGTGGTCCAGCAGAATTTCCGTAGCTTCCACTCTATCGAACAGCAGGGCTTTTTGGAGAGGGGTTTCTCCGTTGTCATCTTTAGCATGCACATCCGCTCCGACATCCAAGAGGAGCTTTACTATCAGCTTGTTGGATTTCCTGGAAGCGATGTGAAGCGCAGTCGCACCGTCCTTCCCCTTCGCGTTGACATCGGCTTCGTGATCTAAAAGCAACTTCACCGTCGACGCCCTTTGGTTAACGCAAGCAGCCTGGAGACATGTTCTTCTACAATGGTCCTGCGTGTTCACATCCGCCCTGTACTCCAGAAGTAGCTTCACGATTGTGGTATCCGATCCTGCGGATGCAATCTGGAGCGCAGTGATTCCTCTTTGGTCCTTATGATTCACGTCGGCACGATGATCTAGAAGAAGCTTTATCACTTCAAAGTTTTCGTGTTTCGCAGCTACATGGAGAGGGATGATGCCTCCATTGTTCTGTGCATTTATATCCGCCCCGTAATCCAAAAGCAGCTTCGCCATCGTTTCGTTCGCTTTCTCCGATGCCACGTGGAGCGCAGTGGTCTTGAACTGGGCCTTGGCGTTCACATCAGCGTTGGAATCCAAGAGCAGTTTCATTATATGAGTCCTCTCGAAATCAGTGGCCAACATGAGGCAGGTTGTGCCAACCTCGTCCTTCGCATTCACATCAGCGTCGTAATCCAGGAGGAGCTTTACCAGTTTCTCGTGACCTTTGCAGCAAGCCATGTGAAGCGCAGTCGTCGCATTCATGTACCGACAGGAAACGACGACCCTGTATTCAACAGGGAGTTTTGGAAGCGACTGCTCCCCTTCATCGGGAATATACCAATGAGCTACTGCTGTGGTAGGGCATACAGGCTTGACAGAAGGTTGACCAGGTTTTCGAGTCACTTGTTCCTCAGTTTTCGGAACGAGATCGAGAGACGTACTGCTCTGCGTGAACATTACACAGTTCACGTTGGCGCCATGCCTTAAGAGTTCTGTCGCCATTTTTAAAGATCCATTCTCGGTAGCGATATGCAGAGGTGCCATCCCCCTCGCATCCAAAACATCAGCGTCTGCACCGCCGCGTAGAAGCAATACAGCGATGTGATCGTTCATCTGCTCTGCAGCCAGGTGCAGCGGGGTGCTACCGTAGTCGTCACGAGAGGACAACTCCGTTCCTTCCTTGAGAAATGTCTCCACCGTCTCCTCGTCTCCAGTGACGACGGCCTCATGGAGTGATGCCAAAGCATGGCGAAAGCTGTCGTCGACGAACAGACACACACTTTTCGAAGAAATCTCCGGCTCTTCACGTGCATCCTCTTCGTCGATACCACCAGGTCTCCTGCTCACACCGGCATCAACCATTTCAAGAGATTGCAGCTTTCTCTCTTGTTCTTTGTTGTTGCTTTCCTTGGTATCAGTGTTATGGATTGCACACGTCCACCATTCGTGTTTACAGCAAATTCCATGTGCAAGGTCGCTCGCTCAATTCATCCCACCTCTCTGTTTGAGTCTACCTACTTGCACCCACAAGCCAAGCCGACCCGTGGTCGACCAAAAAGCCAAATAAGCAAAACGACTGCCACCAGCCACTGCTTTCCCCTTTTATCCGGGGAATCGAATGCACGTCAGCACGCGCTAGCGCTGCGCCTTTCGTCGGACAAAGCTGCGCAGTTTCGACGGCTGTCGCACTGCCTACAACACCTCTCGCGGCGTCGTTTTCCGCGAGTGGTCTACGTGGGGAACGCCACCACCACTTGCAACCCCGTGACCCCGACAGTTGGGTTGGCAGGCGATCGAGAGGTCCGCTCCCGGCCTTTTACCATCCCCGTTCGTCAGCTTACATCCGGGGACCTTTGCGACGTCGACGACCGCAGCGCGAAATTCCGGATGGCCACTCAAATGGGAGGCGGAACGAAGAGACATGGCGAGTGCTCATGGACCGGAAAATCTGCCCAAATCCTGCTCCGAGCCTCCCAGAACACGCACCATCCGCATTTCCTCTTCGTCGCAAGCAAAGAAACGGACCGGGCGAGGATTTCTTCGTCCCTCCCAGCTGCGCTGACTTTACCTTTCTCCTCGAGCAGGAGCTGAATCGGAGCGAGGGCGCTTGCATCCAACCCTACGCGACCTTGAATGATCCACGGAACCTGCCGCCAGCCGGAGCTGCTGCCCGAAGCAGCAGCCGCGACACGGAGACTCCCACCGATTCCGGAATCGCTGCATCCGATTGCTGCCTCAGGAGACAGAATGGAGCCTCCACTCTTCAGCGCGGCAAGGCACGGACGGCTATCGTCGAGGGCAAGCAATTTCCAAAATGTTCATTTGCATGCTTGTCAAAGGGTCGAGGACAAATCTGCATCGGAATCCTCCTTTGCAGGAGCACGGCCGTTGCAGTCACCATCCTTTTGTAGGGTGTCGCGGTTACTCCACCTCTGGTCCATCGGCTGGTCATCATTCTGGTCGCCGATGGAAGCCACTGTTTCTACCACCATCCCTGCAAACGCCAGCAATACGACCGGCGTACCCTCTTGCGTTCCAGGAGCGTTTGCAGTTTCACCTCGGAGAAGTCGAACACAGACCACCGATTGGAGTCCAAACGGTTCCATAAAGTGGCTGCTTGCAGGATCCAAACAGAAGGATAGCCCCGCGTGATCTTCTCCAGCGCCATGCTGGCGGCGTCAAGGCTTTCTTCTTCATCTCCACATTTCTTTACGTGTATTTACATTTCTTTTCCTTCTTGTCGACTGTCGGGAAGTGACCGCGCTCATCGTGGACGGAATCTGTGCGCGTGCGTGCCGCATGCACCCTCCCGAGACGGATCGGTTCGAGATCTCCGCGGACGCGAGGAGGCTGCCCGCGGGTGTCGTGCATGCGAGCGCATAGGGCGTGCTGAACCTTCGCGATCGCACGCAGCTTCGAGGGGTGCGCAAGACGGCCGAAGGAACCCAACGGGAATGCCGGGAGAACCCGCAAACAGACTGACAGCGCTTACCGCGCCTGCCGCAGCGCATAGAGTAAGGCGCGCCGCGGGCCCGTGAGCGACGACGCCTTTCAGACACGACGGAGCGTCGGAAGACATCCACGCTGGAGTCTGGTCGTCCTTGAGTGGACATGTTCCGAAGAATGAAGCTGCCATGAGAGAGATGCGGGACCAAAATCACCGGACAGCAGACACGGATGGAATGAACGCCGAGCTCCCGAGGCGAGAACGTCGATAGACACCAGCTAGGCATCCGCTAGGCAAGGACGAGGAATTTTCTGGTTTGAGTGCCCTTTCGGGCCGCTCCCTTCGCGCCGTCGCTGCTTCGCTGAGGGGAACGGGCGTCCGGCGTAGAGATGGTGACGAACGCGGGAGGGGCAGATGCGCGGGTGGTAGCTCTTCTCCGTCGCTTGCTGTGAGCTCTTCGGCAGGTGGGGTGGCGGAAATCTGACCCCTCCAGAAAGAACAGCTGGAGGCTGTTCCGTGATAGGCGCTTCCTTCGACAGGAGACGGGAGATCCCAGTTCTCGTGCTGAAGAACAGAACCGCGCGAGCAGCAGTTGGCGGCTCTGGTCGGGCGTTTTCCGCGATTTCAGGTGGCGGTCTCTCCCGGAGATGCGTCGAATCGGCAACCGAAGGGGCGGTCACGGACGGCGACGCCCGCAGTGCGCGGCAGGTGAAAAGGCGCGCATTTCCTTCGCTTGCGGGTACATGGCTTCAACTGCAGAAGACGTGTCCGCTGCCAGCAGCTCTTTCAAGTGAATATGGCGTGGATGGCAAAACGGGCGCCGGAGCGGAAGGCTCATGTTGTCAGGGTGAACGGTAGAAGGGAATGGCGCCCCCCGCCCAACAAAGCAACGGCCGTCTTCTGCGCCCTCCAAGCGCTTGAAGCTACAGAGGGCCGTGCCTCCAAGAAACCAGGCAGGCGATTGCAGAATTTCAGAATCCCGGAAATCTCCCACCTTTGCAGCAGATGCGCAGAGGACCTTCTTGGCAGGAACGATGGTGGCGCTATGATGAAACGTGACTCCACTGGAGGAACCCGTCAGGTGCCGTCAGGGTTGTCGCAAAGCTGAGGGGTCGCTTCTGTCCCGGTGCACCGCATGCTGCAGGCATCGCCCAGCTTCAATTTTGGCGAGGGTGTTGAAGGACCCAGTTTGTGCTGGCGCCATTGATTTCGTCATTACGAACTGAGAGTTGCCTGCGAACTCAAGCCTTACGAAAAGGGGGCGCGTTCCTGCAGCGGTGGAGGCTACATTCGGAACGCCCTTAAAGCACTGGCTCGGCAGCGGAGGGCTCCAGCGTCTGCCAACTCTCGAGTGGAGCGCTGCTGTCTACTTTTCCTGTGCTCGGAGGGCGGACGCGCCCCGAGTAGGTACGCGCCGTGGCAACCCGGTGCGACTGATCCGATAGCTGAGTGCTCCTCGGCCACCACCTGCGTTTGCTGCAGCGACGGAAGATCCATCCACCCCTCCGCACGTTCGCAGGGTCGCGCTCGAGCCCTGTCCTTTCGCTGGGATCTTCGGGGCAAAAATCTGGGTTGAAGCTGACGACTGGAGCGGTCACTGGAAAACCCGGTGGCATCGTGGATGCTCGCCGAAGGACCGCTCCTCATGCTCCTTGTCAAACGGAGGTGGCTTGGCAGATTTCGGGCATCTCTCTATCGGAATCAGCTTCCGCGTGTCTCTTTTGTAGCGGGCTGCAAAGAGTAAAGGAGCGAAGGGGATTCCTTGCTACCGAATCTGCCCTCGCGCAACCCCCAAGCATCTCAGTGAGCTGCACGTGATGATGATCTTCGTCCTGCCCTTTGAATACGCATTACGCGCATCTTTTTGTGGGACGAAGTTCGCCCTTGCGCACCCGGAAGCATGCCGGAGTAATGGGTGGCTGCGGGGTGCGCGGCTGCTCGTCGCTTCCACGTTCGAATTGCCGGAGGCTATGCCCAGCCAGATTGTCAGGAGCATGGCTGTCAGCGGAATCGTCGTTGCTATCGTAGAACTGCGAAGTTCAACTTGGAAGGGAGTTGAAGGGGTCCCTGCTTAGTTTGCTTGCACTGTCCGCGAAGGTCTTGGGTCTGCTGGCGCTGCGCCAGCAACCCAAGACCTTCGCGGTTGCACAAGCAGTCACTGCTGATCCCCATGGCAGGCCTCGTGCTGACCTTTTCGGTTCAGTCGCGGTTCGACGAGGGCAAAGACAATTCATCTTGTCGGAGCAACCGAGGATGGTGTCCGGGTCTGGTTCCTCGCTGCTGGCACCGGGAGACGCAAATTTGGAGAATGCTTCATCAACCATTCGTGTGCCCATGAACCGATCCCAACCTAGGTTTTGGAGTGTTTCAGAAACAAAGGAAGGGACCGGGTTCGGCTTGAAGATTCCGTGCTTCTCCCATTTGAGCGGTCCTCAACATCGCCCAAATGCGGGAGATCTCAAAGATCTCCTGCAGGTCATTCCCAAGGCGAAGCGCGCAGAGAAGCCTTCCTAGAAGTTCTCTCTTTCTTCAGCAAGCAGCCTTGTGAGAGGCCGCTCAGTGGAGACACAATCTCGGCAATCCGATGCAGCGAATCTGCTGAACTCTGAAGGACGAGTGCGTTGCTCGCCGTTGGAACTTCTTCACACGTATTCGTCGGAGCAATTCTTACAAACGGATCCAACATAGATTTTTAGTGAAAGAACTCCGACCATCTTCTGGGGAGATCAGCATAGAACCTGCCGTGTTGCCGGCACGCACATGGGCGAATTCGGTTCCGGCAACGACAAGGAAGGGAAGAACCCAAAACCATCAACCGCAAAGAACAAAAACGAAAGGCGGGAAAAGTTTCTCTTGGAGGGAGATGGAATGGTTAGTCACTGTTCAATGTCCTCGTCCTCGTCTGGGATATCAGCCGTTCAGAGCGTTCGTCTCCATGGTGGAGCCATTTTTCGGCGATCGTCACGAGCGATTTCATCCCCGCGGATGGCGTTTACTCTGTCCTCTTTATTCTGCGCAGCCTCGAATGCGGCAAGAAATGATAACGCTCAGGCGGCAAAGAGCTTGCAGGCGCTCATCTGGTGGCCGTACATCGCGCTCGAAGAGGCCTTTTGGCAATGCGATGGGGTTGGTTCAGCGGAAACTGACAGTTAAGAAGCAGCTTCGAAATGCGCTTCGTTTTCCCGCAAATCGAACACTTCAGGTCATCTTCACCCTCGCTTGTCAGCAGCTGGATGCGCTCCTTGCATGCAATGTCTCCATCCAGGATGGACAATCTTCTCCACTTTGAGGAGAGTTTGGAACTAAACTCAAAGATAGAGAGCAGCCCCCGAACTTCTGGAGGGAATTCGAGAAGCTGGCTGCAAGGCTTGAGTCCCTGGGGTGAGACATCAGGAGTGGCAGCGTCCCTGAACACGCGTGTTTTCCGCCTACAGAGAGGTTTTCTTCCAGTTGCAATGCAGCATCAAGAACACGAAGTCGCCGAAGCACGTGCGACGCGCCGAAAGGCAATTTCGTTCGCTCCGGATTATGCCACTGCGGAAAGGAGACCCGAGGTCATACGAGCTTTAACCTTTAGGTTGACATGGGAGCAATGGCGAAGTTCTCAGTGTTTGGGGAGAACAGATATTTGAGAAAACCGCTCGGGATCGGAGTTTTCAGCACAGCTCGATGCATAATACAGAAAGCGCGAATCCTACCGACGCCTCTGTCAGATGTTGGTTGCGATCCGAACCTTCTTCTTTTTTAGCCTTCGACGACTCTCGATGCTGGGAACGCATCCCGAACGTGACTGGAAACAGGTCGAAGGGAAATGGGAAAGACGGAAGCGGTTGTGTTGCACCTGCTCGCAATGGCTTCCAACGAGTACCTTTGCGGCACTGAAAGAAGCGGATAACTCTAGCGATCCGTTGAAGCTGCCACCTTCATCATGGACAGTGTCTTGAAGCGCCCAACAACTCGCGGTGTCGCTGTCAGAGATGCAGCCAAGCAGTCCCTCCGAGAGGTGGCCCGTAAGAAGAAGCGGTATCGACAAGGGCGCATACTGACCAGTGCTGTTCGAGGCGACCGTGCGCAGACTGACAGGGGCATGTTCTCGTCGTCTTGATGACCGAACAGCGAGACTGGCGCCGCCTCCGGAGGGCAGTGGGAGGAGCGGACAAACTGCGCTCGAAGTTTGGCAATCTCCTTGAGGCAGAACGGGGTCCACGGTGCATCGATAGATGCTGCTGCATCCTTCAGGTCAGACAGAGTCCAGCTGCTACCCTGATGGGGAAAGACGGGCGCCGCCTGAGCAACTGGATTCCGGTCGCCATCGCAAATACCGATGTTCTCCACGGTCGTTGCAGTAGGGCGGCTGCTGGAATGCGCAATCATCTTTGGGCACACTTGTCCTATCCTAGGTGCAGTTATGGATGCTGCCTCCTCCACGCTCGTCCGAGATGCAGGTCGGGAAACTGAGATTTCTAAAAAGACCGTTTCGAAGGGGGTCTCCGGGTGCGTGGAAAGGTTGCCCAAGGGATTGCGCCGGGGAGGGAAGCGCTGGCCATTCTCAGTTCAGTTTGTTCGCTGGTGCTTGATGGTGGAGATGGCTCTATTCGCGGATCTCTTCATCTTGGGAGGAAACGTAACTCCAGGGTCACTTTTCCTCCGTCGCGCCGTACCGGAAGAAAATGGGAATTTTTCGGAAGTTCCGCCGTTCCTGGATACCAGCACAACCTGTTCGATGACCGCCTTCTTGCCAAATGCCCGCAGTTTTAAAAGTCTGTAAAGAAGCCTTTCCGTGGGATCTGAGGGACCATCAGGATCGCGTCCTGCGAAGAATGTTCAACGCACTCAGCAACAAGAACATTTTAGCTCATCTGCATCACGGAAGCGCCAGAGGGGGAATTTCCAGAATGCAATCGTCCTGCAAGTCACGAGATGTGTTTTTCCTCGTGTGCTAACCAGCACAACATTTCCACAGCCGCGCACGTGCCAGAAACATTGCGTCTGCTTGCGGGTGTACGAATCATTTGCGTTACAGCAGCAGCTTCCAAACTGTAACGGAGATCACGGGATGAAATGTGCAGCTTCGGAAACAGCACGGGACACATCATGATGCACACATTATCATCGTCGGGATGCACACTTCATGAAACGGAAGTCACCAGATCACGTGTGTTCTTTCTGAGGAGGATGCCATGTCGTTCGGAAGATTGTTCGTTGCTACCCAAACAGCAGCTTCCAGGAACTGGATATCGTCAGGATGCATCGATGGTTCTTCCGTAAATGAGACGAAAATCACGCAGACACAGAGGGTGCGAGCTGCACTTGCGGTGGGGTCCGCTTGACCCGACCGTCTGCCGGAAGAATTCCTCACAGCGGAAAACAAAACGAGAGCTCAAGCTGGACGAAAATCGCGTATGCGCTGTGACCTTTGAACTTTCCACTTCTTTTCCAGCTCTCCGATCTTGTTTCGCTACATCCAGGATGTCAGCTTGCACAAAACGTCGGTGGCAGATGAAATCCCTTGCCCTCACCTTTCCTTTGTTTTGTTTCCGTGTGTTTCTTCCCTTTCTTCCTGTTTGTAAAGTTACTTCCTCTCACTCGTTATGGAGTCTTTCCGGTTTTTCAAGGAGTAAGGAAATGCACCAAAGACATGCGTCTCCACCCTCAACTTTGATTTATTTATTCCTTGTCTCCTCCTCCCGTTCCGGACTTTCAGAAATCTCGGCCTGCGCATCGGCGGAATGTCTGATAACTGCTTGGGCATCAGCCGTGCATTGCATAGGTTGCCCGTCAGGGATTGGTCTCGTCGCACGTCTCAGATTGCGTCTATAGGGGCGCTGAATAGTCGTTGGCGTGATCGGGGAAAGGCGACCTACACTCGTCTGCATAAAAAAGGGGCGGAGACGTAGAGTGCGCTGGATGGCAGCGTATGCGGACGAGAGAGGCCGCATCCAGGAAATGCCTTCTTCCCAGCTTGACTGTTTATTTTTTTACATCGAAGAAACTTCCGGATGGAAATCTGACGACGGCTCCTCAGCGCTTCTTCAACAAGATCCCCGACTTCATCTTTTGCTGATGCCCATTTCTCATTTTCAGTGTTTGGCGATATGCTGGAAGTGACGCATGCATTCTCTCCAGCAGTTTTCATTTCGCAGGGATGACTTTCTTTTCTAGGAGTCGTGGTACGCCTTCCCCTTTACCCATCAGCTAGATGGTGCTCTTCACCTGTTTCCCGCCACCCTTACCCACAGGGTTTAACGCGTCCATCCCCTTTGCAGGCGATGGTCCATTCTGCCTCGAAACCAGTTTCCTGCATGCGTTAGTTGACCCTGGATTTTGTAAAGGAGAATTCCATCCGCAACAGCTTCCGAAGTAACTCTGTTCTTCTGCAGAATGGATCCAATGACTTCAGAGGATGCGGTCCGTGTGTGAAAATGACCTTTCGGTTTTGTCGACATTCCTTTCGTCCGTATTTCTTCGGTAGAATAACTCCTCTACGCTCATTTGTCCAGCACTTTCCATCCTTGGTGGTTTTTTCTGGTGAGTCGGCAAGTCACGCACGGTTTCATGGTGTTGACGGCACCTACGTTTTCCCACCCGGATGCGCCAGGGCGTTTATTGGAAACTATCCCAGAAAAAAAGTCCCCAGACCAGGGGTTTCCAGAAGAACGAAAGAGGGGAACACCGACACGCTGGTCGGTAATTCGGGACGTCCGGAACGGTAGGGAGAAGGCCACAAGAAAATATATCAAAACGTATGAATGATATGGAGGGAGTTGGAGACTGGGGTCTTTGGTCTGCGCAGTTCGTTGGTTTCAGAACCGATGTTGGATGCCGGAGATTTCCTCCCTGACGTCTTCTGGAAGATGAGGCCACGTGGCAGCGGACGTCATGTTCTCGTCGGCAATTCCGGTGACGTCTCGGTAAATGACCAGCGACTCCAATTTTCGGCGGCCTTGACGATGGCGCGGATGCAGCAGATCGTCGCAACCACCGCAGCTAACCACAGGCAGCCCGGCGTGAAAAAGCGGCTCATTAAAATCCGTGCGGTGTTTCCTCGGTGCCGGAGCGCTGAAGCCAGCATCCGCCACAGTTCTTGGAGGACACCGCAGTCGAGGAGCAGATGCGGGAGCGTTTCCGCTTCTCCGCACCGGCCACAGTTCGGGGAGGCAGTTTCCCCGGAAACAAGGTTCGCGCGCTGGTTGCACCGACGCACCGACGTTCGACTGAGACACTGGAAACATCGATTACGGGAGCGCGTTCCAATTCGGAACTGTGAAACTGTTGAAAAGAAAGACATTCGGAACCAGATGCAGGCAAGGCAGCTGAGGCGCGGACACACTGACGCTCGTGGATCACAGCACACTACTTGTGCTACTGATTTCGGTGGAATGCGACCTAAAGCACACCACCACAGTCCTCTTCCCCGGGTCCCTCCGGGACTTTTTGTCCCTATGAACCTCCGTTGTCTCTCCTAGGGGCTACCAAATACGACTGTGGCTTATTGCTCTCAGCCGGAGTTGCGCGGAAGCTTCCCAGAGCTGCTCATGGAAAAGATCACCTGCCGCAGGTCCGTAAGCCGCAGCCTGGAAAGCCACTGGCTGGCATCATTCACGGAATATCTCCGGGCCCTCGGATGAGGAGGCTGCAGAGAAATCCCTCGGTTCCGCGGCCCACGAAGTGTTCGTTCATCTGCACAGAGCTGACACGAATGCAGCTGCGCAATTTTCACGATTTGGCTTGGCAGACAGCGGTGACCTTTAACCTTAGTACGCAGCGTGGCGCAACCGCCATGCTGCTTACCTATGCAGACACATCTGTCGGCCGTGGATAACTTTCCAGCGAGGCTCCTAGGTTTATTCAAAGTCACCGGATGATCTGGTTCGGCCGTACGTCATCACGCGCGCAGCGACGTAACCTCATCTGCAAGTGCTCAGCTCCTCCCGATCATGACGAAGCGGGATCCCCCGCCTCCGAACACTGAGGTGACAGCCTGCGGAGCGCGATTGAAGCTGCGCGCTCACTTTCTCGAGGAAGCCGATGGCACCACGTACTGCTGCCTCTGTAGGAATCGCTCCCGCTCCGACTCTGCCTTCGGTTTGTTGTGAGCGCTCCTTCACCCCCTGGGGGCCGCGGAAGCGCCGCAGGATGAGCTGCGGATGGTCACGCAATTTGCATCCCTCGCCAGCTTGGGAAGACGTGCGTCGTCGCCAGCAGGAGGTCGGTGTGGGTGGCCTGCATCTCTCCGGGGTTCACGGCAGGCAGCACAACGGAAGAAGCCGGCGTGCCTTGCGCACCCTGACGATGCGGATGATCTTCACTTCCCTGGGATGGTCCACCATCAGACGACGGAGTGGAAATTGGACGCCGTTGGGGTCCGAAATCCTAATCCCTACGGTGAGCAAGTAAACCACATCCTGTAGCGGGCTCACATCCTCAAGATGTACAAAGGAACAAAAGGTCAGGACTGAGGAGGGAAGAAGCATCAGAGAAGCAAAGAAATTGCAGACGTCGGTCGAGTCACTCTCGTGGTCAGGTGAATAGGAAGAATGCCGCGAGCATAAGAAATCCCGATGGAGAGTATAAACTGACAGATGACTCCGTCTTCTGCACCCTTGATGCATGTACGAAGGTCGTGGATGTCGCTTTTGCACAGGGAAGCCCACCGAGGCGCGACGTTCCTGAGGAAGCGCCTATTGGCGTGTATAACGTGAAGGAGTCTCCATCCTTCGAGCTCGCTTGCCACTTTGCTCTCTATGATTGGGGAATTCTCGCTGGGAGACGGCACGCTTTCCCAGGATTCGAGGAAGCTAAATACTGTCTGCGGCCATTCTTTTCTCACGGATGGACTCTCCTCAGGCGCCGGAATCGCGACGATGTGCACCATCGTCTCAGCCCGCCAGTTGCTGGAGTCTCGGGAGCAGCGGTCCACGTGTGGACGGCTCACCTGGAGGAAGGAGTCCAGTCGGAGATGATTGGCATTCTGTGCCTGTTCTGAGCAACGAAGAAGAGAAGAATGCCAAAGACCGCCGTTCCTTTCCTCCTTTTGTTCATTCATTTATTGTCCCCTCCCCTCTCGTTTCGCACTGCCTCAGGGGATCGACCTGCGATGCTTGAAACCGTTTCCTCGTACTGCCCTATCTTTTGCTTTCTTTCCTTTCTGGGAACTGTGTCTCCAGATTGATTGTTTATTTCTTTCGAATAAACGCTCTGGAGTGACCAGACAACAAACTGTGGGATGGAGTCAACAAACTGCTTACAGGAAGGTTTCATCGGTAACACTGTGGAAAAAAAAAAACGATTCTGTATGTCTTTCAGGTTTAACAGATCACCGGAAGACGTCTTCCCTGCTGGGCAGTAACAAACCATCGGCTTGTTTTCCATTTTACCCGCCTCCAGGCCTATAGATGACCGAATCCATGAAAGGTTGGTGAAAAACAGTTCCTTCCCCGACTCGAGCTGCAAGGCGGAACTGCGAAGAGACTAGGAAAGGTTAGCAGGATGGGGACACGGTAAGATTCCATACCGAGGTCGCATCAGCTAAGCGCTGCAGCAGCTGCTCCTGGTACCGCAGAAACATTCGTGCACTGCTGCTCCCTGGGGGTCACCTCCAAAGGATCGGCATGCTTCTCCAGCGTCGCACGTGTGTCAACGGTCCAAGAGGACTTGGACTCTTTCGGTGAGGAACGTTGCGCGCGAAACATGGACCTGTGGGGCGGTCCACTGGCAGTTGGACGGGTTGTCGTGACCTTCGAGTTGCGCATCGCAAAACTGCGAGCGCGAACACGAGACAGTGCGGACTTTGAAACATGGACCGGGGGTTCGATACAACATGTGGTTGTCTTCGCAGTGGATCATAACAAAACAGAGTTCCGCTTCCATGGGAACCTTTTAGATTGCCCCCCAAATGTAGCTGTTGGGATGCCCGCACTCATGCTGAAGACGGTGAGTTGAGGCAAGCATTAGCGAGCTCGATCGAATACGCGTTGGGACAGCTTTCGAGATGACTCATGATGGCACTGTGTGGCCAAACACTGACGGTATTGCTGCATCGCGAGCTATTTTCTACCTCATGTTCTCTCAGTGAGCAGCCACGTTTCATCGACCAAGGATTCCTCTATTCTCTCATGGTTGCTGCTTTAGACATGGCGAGGACAGGGTGAACACGACATGAGGTCACGTGCAAACGGATGAGCAACGCGCGAACGCCTGCTTTTGTGAACCTCAGCCGACATTCTTTCAGCAGCATGCGTTGAGATGTGCAAAGTGGTCTTGGAAACCCAGATAAACGAACTGGCATACATGTCTTCCGGTCCTTCAGTCGGAACCACCGCGTCATCTCAAACATGCACTCATGGATGAGAGAGGTCGAATATGCTCCATCAGCAATGAGAAAACGCTGGTCACATTGCCGGTCTTCTCTGTGAGTGCGAAAGAAAAAAATTTTTTTCCCCTTGCATCCAGGAATCAGAACGAAAGTAACCCAGTCTACCACGGCAGCCATGGAGGAGGCTCTGATCAGGCAGAAACAAGATTTTCAGATTTTCTACTGAAGAAAGAGTCCAATAACCACGCACGACGAGTCCTCACGGTCAGTGGGTTCTCTCTCTCATCCCTCATGCTACTAAACTCTCTACGGAATCGATACTGGCAGGAGTGACATCAGTTGAATTTAGGAAGATATTTGGTTTCTCAAGCGATTCCTCATACCTGTGACCTTTTCCTTTGGTTTTCTCAAGGGACGGTCGTCTACGTCCGGAGATCCGCGTGCATAGTTATTGAAACTGATCAGCTCGGCCCGCTCCTGTTTCCTGTCTCATAGCTGATGCCAACTCTTGCCTTTTTTTTTTTTTGTCAGCTTCCCTCAGAGATCAACTCCCCAAGAGAAACGTCCCAGGGTCCTTCCAATAGTGACGCCCCCAAAACCAAATATATAGGATTGCATTTTCATTGATTGTCAGCACTCTTTCACATATTCGAAACGGTGCTACATGATCTCCCTTCATCTCTTGACTTGAAGAGCCGCAGCTTCTGTCAAGTGAATGCTGCAAGCAGTTGCAAAAGTGGTTGGGCGAGATGCGTCAGTTTTAATGGGTTCTTCAATAACTCCAATAGGATGCAAAAGAGGGCCAGGAGTAGCAAAAGGAGGAGATTGAACAGTACCAAAAGAGTTCTGAAAGGAAGCAGAAATCAACAGTTGTAGTGGCGTCAAACATTTCGAGTACACACGAACTTTTGCAGTTACACGCGCACGCACGTGCGCCACCTCATTCGTTCCCGCTAGCTGCGAGACTGCAGCCCGCGACCGACGAAGGTTGCACAAATTGTACTTTGATAAGTACAGATTCGTTCTCCTTAGAGGTTTCCATGTCAAACTCCCCGTTTTTCCTTCCCGGAGCTGACACTTCTACGAAAAGCGAGGTCCTGCCTTCGCAATAGTGTCAGGAGGCACTGACACATTTCCGCTAGACAGATGGTGCGGCAACTGTTTTCGGAAAGATCTTACGGTGCCTTGCGCACGACGACTTCCGCAGGTCGTCCTCCCATCCGCCAAGCGGATTTTGTGGCTCCGTGGTGCGGATGCAACGTCTCACGAGAGGCGCTTGAGCCACACAGCCGTACGACCTGGCAGTGCCGCTCGCAGATTGCTTCACGCATGCGCTGAAGGAACGTCTGCACTTGCACGAGCCACTCGGCTTTGAGCACCACCCAGTCGTCTGCTCCCCTGCGCAGCACTCGCCCGGCAAATGAACGCGGTTCTCAGGTTAGTCTAAGACACACCATCCTCTAGTCCATCCCTTGCCAGCAGGCAAACTCCGCAACCACAACACAGTCGTGTTCGCTCAGCCGGTAACTACTCAAACGACATCCAAAACGAGCGGTCCTCTTGCATGGACGCCGCCAAACACACTCATACAGCAATCGCGGGCCATCATTTGAATGTGGATACTCACGTCCAAATTAGCAATAATGTTTCGAGAAATAGGGAGAATTGAAGATTTAATAGATCTTTTACAAGTTTTTCCACATATCCCTTCAGTTTTTCGTAGTTATCCGTTAAATTTCGAGCTATTTGTTGGAGATTGCACTCTGGAGACACTTTGTCCAAGGATCCTAGCACTTTCTGCACTTGACTTTCAGAACTCCTGGGTTTGAGCTCTCCCAGAAAGGAAATTTCAGGGAGCTGTGTTTCTCCATTGGAACGTCCGTCACTGAATGGGGCTAAACAACATGGATGAGAGTTACAAGAGGATGAAATTCGGCACTTCTTTTGGCAACGAGTGAGCGCGCATTTCAAGACCGCGAGCCAAGCGGCAGCATCTTACAGTACAGTTCGCCCCTCTTCCTCCTACGTCCGTCCGAAGCATCAGAGGAAGAAATCTGAGCATCAGGGGAGCATTTCGTGTTTCACGGGGAAGTGCGGTGAGCGACGCGAAGGAGAGGAAGAGGGTGGGTTGAGCGTTCTCCGTACTCACCTTCAGCAGCCACCACGAGCAGCACCAAGGCCAAAAACATCTCGATGCTGAACCAGTCGAAGACGCGTTTCAGGAATCGGTGTTCGGCCGGATGTACGGGACGTGTGGGTTATATGCTGAACGCTCGCAGGTGTTTTTGTTTGCTGCCTCAGATGGTCAGTCAGTCCCATGACGTTCGCGGCAACACTCAATCCGCTGTTCGCATGACAAGCGAACATTTCCCTGCGAGTGTGGCTCTCTTGCGCGGGTGCCGATCCGCGTGGCTCCTCCAACTCCTCGAGGCGTGCCGTTCCCAATAGGGCCTTCCCCCACAGGAGGAGAGCCGTTTCAGGAGGCATTCCTGATGTGATGTGATTTCATTTGCCGAGGGGAACGCGTGCTGAGACGATGCCGACTTCGTTGGGAATTTCGGAGCGGCTTCGTCTGAGAGACCTCCGTTTTCAGAGTAGCAAAGACGGGAACATTTGGGAAATGGATCAGAAAAGAGAAAACAGCATCGTACAGGACGAACCGTGCTACTTCTAAGATCATGAAATCATAGAAACACTGCGAAATTTGTATGTACAGGTAAAGCTTCTCGGTTGCCTCAGCCCAGAGAGGCGATGGCTGGATTGGAAAAGCGCTTCCTTTCGTTCTTGATGAACCTGTGCGCACTGTGTAATGGAAGCTCAGATAGCTGTATTCACTGGAAGACCTATTCTATAACGGCTGTGTTTAAAATCATTTATTTCTTCTCCTGTGCGCCATATGAAATCGTACTTAACCTTCTTGGAGGGTTCTTTTCACAAGATGCGATAGGAGTCTTCATTGCTGTTCAGCTTCCATTGCAGCGATGTTTCGACTGATGGACTTCTCAGGTCATCAAGGATAGCTATTGCTTTCGTGTCTTCGTGCTACTAGCAAACGGTGTGTACGAACTCCGAAATGTATGAATCGGTACCATTTGCAGTTTTAGAGTTTTTGAAAGAAAGATTTCTGGACCGGGTGGCGGAAATATCCTCTTCATCAGCCCATCTCATGTGAACCACTTAGAAAAAAAGAGGACTTTCAATCATTTTCCATTGAAGAGAGCTACGGATGCAGTTTGGCTGGTGACCTGGGAACTCGGAGGAACTTTCTTTCTACGTATCCACCTGCATGTTTGATTTTTGACGATGAACGAGCAAAGTCTTTTCCAGAAGGCATTACATCAGCAGAGCCGATCAGAATGTAGCGTGCATCGCATGCAGCAGAAATTGTTACTTTTTACTGTGGGGATGCAAGTTGTTGTGGGAGTGGTGAATGGAGTGTTGTGATCGATGGTAACCCACCTGCCTCTGCTAAGTGCGGGACCCTGGTAACAGCCCCATCTTTGAATGTACCCCGGAGCTACTAAAGCGGAAGCCTTTCCTGGAGGTTCGTGATTGCGAGGACAGTTCTGTCGTGTGATCGCAGGAAATCCAAAAACTTCTTTTGTGGGAACAAAGAATGGGACAAAACACTCAATGAGAGTAGTCCGTGGTCGCAGTACAACCAACTTCGTTGTGGTGGGAAATACTTCCTTGAGAACTTGGAGTTCTGAATTGCAAAAGCACTTCGCCCCTCTGAGCATGGCAATGCCAATCCGGAAAAGCAGCACTGGACTGCTTGTTCCTGCGCAGACGCGATGACTGAGACGAAGAAGGGCCAGATCTTCCGGAAACATGCTTTGCTGGCGATGTGCGGCAGGGTGTCCGCACTGCATCGACGAAATGGTTTCAGCTCTTCCGCAGCGCCAACCCGGGACCGGCTACTAAGCTGTCCAGCTCTTCTTGACTCTAGCACTGTGGCGATCAAATGGAGATGCTCTTTCGAAACTGCTGTGGTGAATTTCCGATGAAGTAGGAGAACGAGGATCGTGACCTGAGCACTCATTCCCAAGTCCCATGCAACAGGAATAGCATTTCGTGCTGAAGAAAGTGTAAGGATGGATCCAAATCTCAAAGAGATGTGGCGTGGAACAAACTTTCCCAATTATAAAGTCATCGTTTCGACAGAAATGATGGTCCAGTTTGGGAATCGATCTGCGATTAGGATAAGCGTCTGAACGACAACAGCGTAAGTTCCATGAAAAGATCTAAGGGATCACCAACATTGCTAACTCTAACTGCACTTGCAAGAGAAGAGGATTTGCAGAGAGGTTGCGGAACAAATTCCAGCAACTGAAACTGGCAGGAATGTCAGCAATCACCGCTCTAAAGGCTAGGGATGGAGAGACACTTTCGTTCCCCCCGCCCATGGGAGAAGGCATCTCACCTGGTTACGCCGAAGCGTTAATTAAAAAAAAATAAACAAAATTTCATTAAACCAGGGATGTAGTGGTTTCTTGCAAGTCATGGGTAAAAAAAGAAATAGAAAAAACCTCAAGTTAGGACGGCTTGCCGACTCGCAGGTCAGCTTTGGAGGCAGCTCGGAGTATTGGTGGGGAAGGGAGGACTCACAAATAAAGAAATCATGGAGGACGGTGGATATGGGATCACCAGGATTCCAATAGTGACTGAAGATAATGCTGTGATCGCTGCTGACTTTTATTTTCAGATCGAGCTACCTGCGTGTCTTCCTCATCAAGGAGGATGCGTGGCTTCACCAAAGCCGTCTCTGCAGCTTCAGGAAGCAGTGGACCGTGAAGATCTTGCGGATGAAACGCCGCCATTACGGAGGCAGGCGAGAGATCCCCGTTGCGAGAAGGAGCGTCACAGCAGTTCGGTCGGGGTATCTTCCGGCTGGAGGAGATGGCGCTTCTCCGGAGAGGAATGATGGCTTTGAAGATTTTTCAGTCTGTTCGGATGGAAAGGACGCGTATGCGCACATCGAACGTCTCCTTGACTGAATCCTGCAAGGGGAATCTCACCATGCTTTTGGCAGTTTGCTGTCAACGGAGAGGTGACCATCAGTGATAGAAATTCGAGCAGAGTAATGTCCCCAAGATTTTAACGGAACTCCCTATTATCCATAAGGCATGGGGACTTTCGAAGAAGAAAGAACCACGTTCTAGAAATTGGATTGTTAGAACTCTCAAGTTCTATTGAACTCTGGAACTCTCAATTTCTAGAGTTGAATTTCTAGAACGTGGTTCTTTCACCAGGAGCGGTTGTGCTTAACTCACGCGTTTTTTTTTTGTTTTTTGTGATTTATGTCTTCTTTAAGAGTGGTTAGTGAACCTAGTTTTTGCAAAGTAGCTGCTAAAATCATGGTCCATGGGAACTCGGAAACAGTGTCGTTGCGATAAGACTTGAATGTGCTAGTATTTTGTTGTTTTCAGCCTCCTGAGAAGTGATGAGGCAAGACTAGAAGCTGGTCCGGAAGCTGTACCTTTTGGCACAGCTTCAAATTAAAAGAAGGAATGGCATTTGTTTTGAGGTTTAGCTAGTGTTGGCTGGAAAGCTGCTTCGAGATTTACCGACGATGCACGCGAGTTTCGTTTCCAGGCAATGAACCCGCGATGTAAGCCTTCCTTGATATCCTGGACAATGAGGTTAACATTGCAACTCTGGAAGCGTCTTTTAATCTCAGCGCCTTCGTGTTGCATGGCCACCTCAATAGGGATGCAGCGATTTTCCATCCATCTCTGATATTCTATCGGAATTCAAAGAGCCTGGACCTATTACACTGGTAGATTCCGCGGAAGCAACAGGGAATGCGGTCCTTGCATCACTAGTCATGAATCTCTATTTGGGACTCGATTGGTTGCACCACCCCAACACTCCCACAAATCACTGCTAAGTTCATGCAGCTTGTTCCTTGCACTTTCCCCTCATTAACATCGGCGTTGTGATCCAAAAGGAGATTCACCATTGCCAAGTTTGGAATTCTGTCACAACGTGAGGTGCAGTCGCTCCGCCTCGTCTCCTTGTGCTGACTATGCGCCTGTATTCCAGCAGAGTTGTTGTTACCACGGTGCTACCAACAGAGGCAGCCTCTTGAATGGGGGTCACTCCCCCGTCGTCTTTCGCATTGACGTCCGCTCCATAATCCATGAACAGCCTCACTACGTGTTCATTTGACTTCCTCGATGCAATGTGAAGCGCCGTCTTTCCGTCCTTCCTTTTCGCGTTGATTTCCGCGTTGCACTCCAGAAGAAGTTTAGCTATCTCCGTTCTGGCGAAAGCTGCAGCCTTCAGAAGAGGGGTCTCTCCGTTGTCATCTCTCGCGTTCACGTTTGCTTTGTAGTCCAGAAGGAGCCTCAGAATTTCGTGGCTTGATTTCCTGGAAGCATTGTGAAGAGCGGTCGCACCATCCTTCCTCCTGGCGTTGACATCAGCGTTGTGATCCAGGAGCGCCTTCACTATGGGCAACCTTTGATTCATGCAGGCTACGTGGAGGGACGTTCTTCCGGCCTTGTCCTTTGCGTTCACATCGGCATTGCGCTGCAGCAACAGCTCCACGATTTCAAGGTCTGATCCTGCGGATGCAATATGGAGCGCAGTTGTTTCTTTGTGCTTGTGCCTAATACTGATGTCAGCATGGGAATCCAAAAGGAGCTTAACGATTCCAAGGTTACTGTATCTGGCAGCCACGTGAAGGGGGCTCGTCCCTTCCACGTCCTGTGCATCCACATCGGCTCCGTGATGCAAGAGTAGCTTGACGACTTCCTCATTCGACTTTTCCGAAGCCACGTGAAGCGCAGTAGCTCCAGAATCGTCTATGGCATTCACATCAGCGTGGCTATCCAGGAGAACCCTGACCACATCGATGTTCGACCCTTCGGAAGCGATGTGAAGAGAGGTTTTTCCATTCCCCAATTTGGCTTGTGCGTTTGCATTGTAATCCAAGAGAAGCTTCACTAATTCATCGCTTCCTTGCGAGGTCGCAATGTGCAGGGCAGTCGCCCCGTTGTTCGCATGGTGGTCCACGTCAGCGCCGCAATCCAGCAGAAGTTTTGCTATTCTTGTTCGGTCCACGGATGCGGCCGCCTGGAGCGGGGTCGCTCCATTAATGTCTACCGCGTTCACGTTTCCGTGAAATCTTAAAAGGAGCTTCACTATTGTTTCACATGACTGAATGGATGCGATGTGAAGCGCTGTTCTTCCGTCCTTCCGCTTTGCGTTGACTCCAGCGTTCTGCTCCAATAGACTTTTCGTTATCTCCGCTTCATCGAAGGCAACAGCTTTGTGAAGAGGGGTTTCACCGCTGTCATCTGTCTCACTCACGTCTGCTTTGGCTTCCAAGAGGAGATTTACTATTGCGATGTTCGATTTTCTGCAAGCGATATGAAGCGCAGTCGCACCGTCCTTCCTCTTCGCGTTGACATTGGCTTCGTGATCTAAAAGCATCTTCACTGTCGACGCCCTTTGATTCATGCAAGCTAAGTGAAGACAGGTTCTTGCACTGTTGTCTTCTACGTTCACATTCGCCTTGAACTTCAGAAGCAACTCTACGATTGCAATATCCGATCCCGCGGATGCAATGTGGAGAGCAGTAATTCCTCTTTGGTCTTTATGATTCACGTCGACAATGTGCTTCAGGACAAGCTTGACGACTTCAAAGTTCTCGTACCTCACAGCTTCCTGAAGTGCGGTTCTTCCATCACCATCCTGTGCACTTATATCAGCCGAGTGATCCAAAAGCAGCTTGACCACTTTCTTGTTTGCTTTCCGTGAAGCGACGTGGAGAGCAGTCGCTCCAGTCTCGTCCGTAGCATTTACTTGGGCTTTGGAATCCAAGAGCAGTTTCATTATATGAGTCCTCTCGAAATCAGTGGCCAACATGAGGCAGGTTGTGCCAACCTCGTCCTTCGCATTCACATCAGCATCGTAATCCAGGAGGAGCTTTACCAGTTTCTGGTCACCTTTGCAGCAAGCGATGTGGAGCGCAGTCGTGTCATTCACGTACTGAAAGGAAACGACCACCCTGCATTCAGCAGGGATTTTTGCAAGAGACTGTTCCCCTTCCTCAAGAACATACCGTTGAGCTGCTGTACTAGGGCACACCTCTCCACCACAAGGTCGATCACGATTTGGGATTCCCTCCTTCCCAGTGCCAGATGCGAGGCCAAAAGACGCGTTATTTCGCATGGAGATTGCAGAGTTCACGTTGGCGTGATGGCTCAGGAGCTCATTCACCATACTTAAAGACCCATTCTCGGTAGCGATATGCAGGGCTGCCATCCCCCTCGCATCCAAAGCATCAACGTCTGCACCGCCGCGTAGAAGCAATACAGCGATGTGATTGTTCATCTGCTCTGCGGCGAGGTGCAGCGGGGTGCTTCCGTAGTCATCGCGAGAGGAACACTCCGCACCTTGCTTGAGGAGCGTCTCCACTGCCTCCTCATCACCACTGACGACGGTCGCATGAAGCGAAACTGCGGATTTGAGAGGAGACTCTTCTTGGTACACAGCAGCATTCTTGCCGAGAAAATGGAACCCGTCGCTAGGATCGTATTTCTTCTCAGAGAGTTCTTCCAATAAATTCGCACAGTCCACGCCAAGGAATTCCAACATCCCCCTTTTACTCTTTTGTACTTCTCTTTATTTTAATTGCATCCAGCGAATACTCACCTACTCGGGCACTTTCATTTTGCGACAGCACGCATTGAAATTCATCCAACATTCGTGGAAAATGCAAAATATTTATATCCACACGCCAAAAGACTGCCACCAGCCACTGCTTTCCCCTTTTATCCGGGGAATCGAATGCACGTCAGCACGCGCTAGCGCTGCGCCTTTCGTCGGACAAAGCTGCGCAGTTTCGACGGCTGTCGCACTGCCTACAACACCTCTCGCGGCGTCGTTTTCCGCGAGTGGTCTACGTGGGGAACGCCACCACCACTTGCAACCCCGTGACCCCGACAGTTGGGTTGGCAGGCGATCGAGAGGTCCGCTCCCGGCCTTTTACCATCCCCGTTCGTCAGCTTACATCCGGGGACCTTTGCGACGTCGACGACCGCAGCGCGAAATTCCGGATGGCCACTCAAATGGGAGGCGGAACGAAGAGACATGGCGAGTGCTCATGGACCGGAAAATCTGCCCAAATCCTGCTCCGAGCCTCCCAGAACACGCACCATCCGCATTTCCTCTTCGTCGCAAGCAAAGAAACGGACCGGGCGAGGATTTCTTCGTCCCTCCCAGCTGCGCTGACTTTACCTTTCTCCTCGAGCAGGAGCTGAATCGGAGCGAGGGCGCTTGCATCCAACCCTACGCGACCTTGAATGATCCACGGAACCTGCCGCCAGCCGGAGCTGCTGCCCGAAGCAGCAGCCGCGACACGGAGACTCCCACCGATTCCGGAATCGCTGCATCCGATTGCTGCCTCAGGAGACAGAATGGAGCCTCCACTCTTCAGCGCGGCAAGGCACGGACGGCTATCGTCGAGGGCAAGCAATTTCCAAAATGTTCATTTGCATGCTTGTCAAAGGGTCGAGGACAAATCTGCATCGGAATCCTCCTTTGCAGGAGCACGGCCGTTGCAGTCACCATCCTTTTGTAGGGTGTCGCGGTTACTCCACCTCTGGTCCATCGGCTGGTCATCATTCTGGTCGCCGATGGAAGCCACTGTTTCTACCACCATCCCTGCAAACGCCAGCAATACGACCGGCGTACCCTCTTGCGTTCCAGGAGCGTTTGCAGTTTCACCTCGGAGAAGTCGAACACAGACCACCGATTGGAGTCCAAACGGTTCCATAAAGTGGCTGCTTGCAGGATCCAAACAGAAGGATAGCCCCGCGTGATCTTCTCCAGCGCCATGCTGGCGGCGTCAAGGCTTTCTTCTTCATCTCCACATTTCTTTACGTGTATTTACATTTCTTTTCCTTCTTGTCGACTGTCGGGAAGTGACCGCGCTCATCGTGGACGGAATCTGTGCGCGTGCGTGCCGCATGCACCCTCCCGAGACGGATCGGTTCGAGATCTCCGCGGACGCGAGGAGGCTGCCCGCGGGTATCGTGCATGCGAGCGCATAGGGCGTGCTGAACCTTCGCGATCGCACGCAGCTTCGAGGGGTGCGCAAGACGGCCGAAGGAACCCAACGGGAATGCCGGGAGAACCCGCAAACAGACTGACAGCGCTTACCGCGCCTGCCGCAGCGCATAGAGTAAGGCGCGCCGCGGGCCCGTGAGCGACGACGCCTTTCAGACACGACGGAGCGTCGGAAGACATCCACGCTGGAGTCTGGTCGTCCTTGAGTGGACATGTTCCGAAGAATGAAGCTGCCATGAGAGAGATGCGGGACCAAAATCACCGGACAGCAGACACGGATGGAATGAACGCCGAGCTCCCGAGGCGAGAACGTCGATAGACACCAGCTAGGCATCCGCTAGGCAAGGACGAGGAATTTTCTGGTTTGGGTGCCCTTTCGGGCCGCTCCCTTCGCGCCGTCGCTGCTTCGCTGAGGGGAACGGGCGTCCGGCGTAGAGATGGTGACGAACGCGGGAGGGGCAGATGCGCGGGTGGTAGCTCTTCTCCGTCGCTTGCTGTGAGCTCTTCGGCAGGTGGGGTGGCGGAAATCTGACCCCTCCAGAAAGAACAGCAGGAGGCTGTTCCGTGATAGGCGCTTCCTTCGACAGGAGACGGGGGATCCCAGTTCTCGTGCTGAAGAACAGAACCGCGCGAGCAGCAGTTGGCGGCTCTGGTCGGGCGTTTTCCGCGATTTCAGGTGGCGGTCTCTCCCGGAGATGCGTCGAATCGGCAACCGAAGGGGCGGTCACGGACGGCGACGCCCGCAGTGCGCGGCAGGTGAAAAGGCGCGCATTTCCTTCGCTTGCGGGTACATGGCTTCAACTGCAGAAGACGTGTCCGCTGCCAGCAGCTCTTTCAAGTGAATATGGCGTGGATGGCAAAACGGGCGCCGGAGCGGAAGGCTCATGTTGTCAGGGTGAACGGTAGAAGGGAATGGCGCCCCCCGCCCAACAAAGCAACGGCCGTCTTCTGCGCCCTCCAAGCGCTTGAAGCTACAGAGGGCCGTGCCTCCAAGAAACCAGGCAGGCGATTGCAGAATTTCAGAATCCCGGAAATCTCCCACCTTTGCAGCAGATGCGCAGAGGACCTTCTTGGCAGGAACGATGGTGGCGCTATGATGAAACGTGACTCCACTGGAGGAACCCGTCAGGTGCCGTCAGGGTTGTCGCAAAGCTGAGGGGTCGCTTCTGTCCCGGTGCACCGCATGCTGCAGGCATCGCCCAGCTTCAATTTTGGCGAGGGTGTTGAAGGACCCAGTTTGTGCTGGC
The DNA here is from genome assembly GCA_036172245.1 of Raillietiella orientalis. Lineage (NCBI taxonomy): Eukaryota > Metazoa > Arthropoda > Ichthyostraca > Raillietiellida > Raillietiellidae > Raillietiella > Raillietiella orientalis. The sequence goes on along the minus strand of JAYWIR010000032.1, from coordinate 1,541,066 downwards.
GCCATTGATTTCGTCATTACGAACTGAGAGTTGCCTGCGAACTCAAGCCTTACGAAAAGGGGGCGCGTTCCTGCAGCGGTGGAGGCTACATTCGGAACGCCCTTAAAGCACTGGCTCGGCAGCGGAGGGCTCCAGCGTCTGCCAACTCTCGAGTGGAGCGCTGCTGCCTACTTTTCCTGTGCTCGGAGGGCGGACGCGCCCCGAGTAGGTACGCGCCGTGGCAACCCGGTGCGACTGATTCGATAGCTGAGTGCTCCTCGGCCACCACCTGCGTTTGCTGCAGGACGGAAGATCCATCCACCCCTTCGCACGTTCGCAGGGTCGCGCTCGAGCCCTGTCCTTTCGCTGGGATCTTCGGGGCAAAAATCTGGGTTGAAGCTGACGACTGGAGCGGTCACTGGAAAACCCGGTGGCATCGTGGATGCTCGCCGAAGGACCGCTCCTCATGCTCCTTGTCAAACGGAGGTGGCTTGGCAGATTTCGGGCATCTCTCTATCGGAATCAGCTTCCGCGTGTCTCTTCTGTAGCGGGCTGCAAAGAGTAAAGGAGCGAAGGGGATTCCTTGCTACCGAATCTGCCCTCGCGCAGCCCCCAAGCATCTCAGTGAGCTGCACGTGATGATGATCTTCGTCCTGCCCTTTGAATACGCATTACGCGCACCTTTTTGTGGGACGAAGTTCGCCCTTGCGCACCCGGAAGCATGCCGGAGTAATGGGTGGCTGCGGGGTGCACGGCTGCTCGTCGCTTCCACGTTCGGATTGCCGGAGGCTATGCCCAGCCAGATTGTCAGGAGCATGGCTGTCAGCGGAATCGTCGTTGCTATCGTAGGACTGCGAAGTTCAACTTGGAAGGGAGTTGAAGGGGTCCCTGCTTAGCTTGCTTGCACTGTCCGCGAAGGTCTTGGGTCTGCTGGCGCTGCGCCACTGCTGATCCCCATGGCAGGCCTCGTGCTGACCTTTTCGGTTCAGTCGCGGTTCGCTTCGTCATCCAGAAGGGAAAGTCCTACGTTCTCGTAGCAAGTTGAGTCTCATGGGTGTTCCGTCGAATCTGGAAAGGGCCTGCGAGCAGGGACAGTCTATGCCAGTGGCTTGCCCGAGTAGTCCCATGCAACGCCGCTCGAGACGATTTTTGAGCTCATCCACAGGGTTGCCAGCCTCCGGGTCTGCACGTCGAAGTTGCTAATCGTAGTACCTGCCTGGCTGCTGGATGGAAGTTGATCCTCCTTGTTGGTTCTCTTGTCTGAATTGCTTGCGGGTGCCCATCCTGGAGAGAGATCTGGTTCTTCAGGCTGGTGTAGGACTCAGTGATTAATTTTCTAAAAAAAGTAATTGAACGTTCATGATTAAATATAATATGAAAGGGAATATTAATATGTTGTGATGTGATGCTTAAAATTGGTATGTATAAATGAAATTTTATGTTGGAGTAATATTTAATTATAAATTTATTTGGGAAATAAGTTGAATGATAATTGTTGAGTATGAATTGTTTGTTGCTTTAATATGGGGTTAAATAAGTTTCAATATAGTGGGTGTGTTGGAAGGTTTGTTTAGGTAAGGAGATAATTTACTAATATAAGTAAACTGGATTTGGTGTTTGGATAATTATTTGGGGTCTATTCGGTTTGAGTACGAGATTATTAATAGAAAATGCATGGTTGCATCTCGCTATGGCGGACTCGCGCTTTCAAATTGGATCACTGCGTTTGACATCTCTGTCTCGTCTTCCTAGCAATTCCCGTTTTGCGGTTCCTGGAGAGTGTTGGGTGCATCGGGAAGTCATCAGTATAAAGCAGCAGGCCTTATAAGGCTTTTCCAGATCCAACGCAAGGCTCAAACACCTGATCTCGCCTCTTTGGGAAGTCATCCTGAACTTCCGCTAAACGGATGGAGACGCAAGCATCGCTTGGCTTCTCATCCAGCTGCATCTCTGGAAGCTTTTTGCTGTATACATTCGAGGAGGGACGAAGGGCTGTGAAGGCCTGAAGTGACGTCAGAGGAGATGCTAGGGACGCCAGTCCAGTGGCTCTACGATTTTTGCGTATGGTAACGAGATGGACCAAGCTGAGAAAAATGCAAAAAGTAAGAACTTGCTGGTACCTTCAATAAGATGCAGCGGAGGACACTTAAAGCACTGTAACTCTTCCTGGTGCCTTCCTCAATTCTTTTGATTTTCATTTTCCTTTGTTACCTCTCCTCCCCTTGGCTGAAAGGGAAATCCTCGCCGGTCAGCTCACTGGATTTTTCTCAACTTCCTGATTGTCCTTAGTTGTTTTTCACCCCCGTTTTGCTCGTTTTACCACATATTTTTTATTAGAAATTGTGTGATAGAACACTTGATTCTACCGCGTTCGCAAAACTTGTCAAGTGCAGTGCATAGATGGGTGAATTACGCGGCAATGCGAAAAAATCGAAAAAAACAACGAACAGAAAGCAGAAAAGGTTTACACTAGGCTGCGAGACGTCCTCTGCATCATCTCCAGGATTCTAGAAAGTTTTGCTGTTTCTTCTCGGTTGAGCCACCTGGAGGCGATCTTTGAAAACATCCGCGCCCAGTAAATGGCATCCCTGCCATTTTGTCTTTTTCTTTCTGCGTTTCAGGCCGCCGCGATTCCGACGAAGCAGCAGAGAACTGCTAGAGACGGGACGGAGCGGTAGTAATGAAGAGGAGTCCAAATAGGTCCCGGGATCGTCTTCCGGGGCTCCTAGGATCGTCGAAAAGCGATCCTGAAGGGCTCGGAGAGCGACGCACTCCAGCCGCATGTGCTCCAGGGCCCCGTTCACCCTGCACCATGCCCAATTGACCTACACTCTCTCTCGCATCCTTCTAGCTTGTGGATGAGTTTTCGCATCGCTCCATGGACTGATCGATGGGAAGCTTTTTGTTCGTTCTTTGTGGTGTGTGAGATCGCCAGTGTTCCATGGCAGAAATGCCTGAGGACACCGCAATGGAGATTGGGGAAGAAAGAGGCAACTTGCTCTCCTCCACCCATGGAAGTGAAAGTATCTACCCCCAAGGAATCCGGAACATCTGCCCCATCGGAATCGGGGGCGACCACCCCTTCGCGACCCTCTTCGCGAGCGGCGAGGAGTTGGAGTGCCGTCGTTGCTGCACCATCCCCGGCTGCAGCTGCAGAGCAGACTGCCTACAAGGACTGCGGCTACAAACCATCGCTGATCTACAAGGTAGTCAGTGTCTTTGACGAAAGGATCGCACGCTCCTCCAAAAAGGAGCTGCAACAGCTAAATGTGAGGGAGAAAGACCTTGAGGGCCTCTCCGTCCTTAGTAGGGGGCAGCGAGTTGAGCTGACTTGCAGAGAGGCAAGTCTGGCGCAGCGCCTGCAAAACACCCCCATTACGGTAGACGGCCGCAGGATCTTCCCTGTGACGGAGGACCGCTCCGTCGTGATCCACCTCACGGGCGTATCACTCCGAATGGACAAAACCAGCGTCCATGAGGAGTTTTCAAAACACAGTAGAGTGCACGCGTATTGGCTTTGCGCTTGTTCGATAAAATTAGAGCGTGTGGAGGCACTCGATGCCGCCATCGGGGGAGCAATCCCCCCCCTCGCGTCCGCCGAAGCCGCGACCGTCGATGGCGAACCCTCTGGGGAAACAGAGGGGGAACCGCGCGCCGCGATCGACGCGATCGAGGAGGCCGCCTTCCAGCAGGCGGTGGAAGAACTCGCGGCAGAACTGCAAGGCCGTGAGAAGGACTCGCGGAAAGCCTTACGAAGGACGGCCGCGAGGAAGGCTCCGGAGGCAGGTGAGGCCGATCCGGACGTCGGAAGTGCGTCCTCCTCAGCGAATGAGCCATCAAAGAAGACGGGACGCAAGTCCCAGAATCCCAGGAGGCGCATACGGATCAAGGAGGAGGAGGATGAATCGGCCCCAGAGGGGGGAGCCGGCAGCGTGAGAGGCGAGGGTGGGAATATCTCATTCCCCGACACCGTGCAGCTGGCGACCCCCATGGAGGAGGAAGTGCAGGTGGGTGAAACCCCCCTTCATCTGCACGGTCCTGACGAAGATTCGGCCCCCATGGAGGAGGGAGAAGCAGTGTGCGACGCACCCCCTCCTCCTAGCGTCCCGCCCGACCAGGTGGAGGGAGCCCCATTGCCACTTTCCCAGGATTAGCACCTGGGCTCGCCTGTCGCCGTAGGATCCGCGTAGCCTGCTGGAACGTCAACGGGCTGCACGACGACGGCAACAGGCGGGATACGGCCGACACCCTGCGCGACTTCGACATAGCGCTCCTGCAGGAGATCCACGTGATCACCGCGAATAACGCCCAGGAGATCGAGAGGATCGCAGGGGGTCGTCTGTTTATCACCCGGGTGCGCCGGGGCGTTTATTAAAAACTATCCGGGAACAGAGTTCCTGGACAAAGGGAAAGACAAGAGACGAAGGGGATGGGATCCCCGACATGCAGGTCGGTATGGTGAAAGTCCGGAACGGGAGGGAGGGGACCACAAATACACATATAAAAAATAAAAATAAAGATATGGGGAGGGCAGTGGACAGGGGTCTTTGGCACGGCCGTTCCTTCCTTTCAGAACCGGCGATCTCTCTCCTAACGCCCTCTGGAAAATGGGCCCACTCGGCAGCCGACAACATGCTCGCGCTGGCTAATCCGGTGGGCTGACATAGGATGGCCAGCTTCTTCAACTCTCGGTGGGCCTTGTCGATGGCGCGGGTGCAACACACGGTTGCAAAGACAGCACCCAAAGACAGGCCGCCTGGCGTGAAGAAGCAGCGCATCGAGTCCCTCGCGGTGTCCCACTGGTGCAGGAGATCTGAGGCCAGTCTCCGCCACAGTCCTTGGAGGGCACCGCAGTCCAGGAGCAGGTGCGGGAGCGTTTCCACTTCCCCGCACCGCTTACAGTTTGGGGAGACAACTCCCCCGGAAACACGGTTCGTCCGCTGGTTAGAGTGAAAACCCCAAAGCACCAGCATGATGACGTCCTGCTTCCACGAAAGGGGGAACACAGAAGTGTTCAAACAGGAGCGAGGGACCACAAGTTCTTCGGGGGGCACACTCAAGTGTTCGTTCCACCGGAGGAGTCCCTTCGGGATGTGGCGAGGCGTGGCGGCGTCTGCCAGCTCGCAAGTCCTCCAGCCGCCTATAGGTCGTGTTGTCCCTGCGATGGTGCAGGCGACCTTCCATCTCGCCGGTTCGCAGCTGTCATCTCTTGCCGAGGGCTGACAGCGCGTCGGCGAGGGGCGTGACAGCCAGGCGAGTCCACTTCTGGCTGTTGCAGACCTCATCCACCGTGCAGTACGGAGAGGTTGGCGCAATGGAGTTCCAGAAGCGAAACGTCCTGTTGCTTTGCCCAGGCATGCAACGGTTCCTGCCGCCAGGCTTCAAAGTTCGTTGGGCGGCAGATCCATTCCTGGGCTGCCAGGAGCCGGTAGAGGGGTTTCAAAGGGAAACCGAAGCTTCTCGTGGCGCGCTCCCTATGCGGCCGCAGCGACAGAAGTCCATCGCTGCCGGTGCAGCTCCGCAGGAGCAGGCGCGCGGGAGAGCACCACGGAGTGGACCAAAGGTTGGCGCACAGGGCCAACATCCGAAGGTGCACCTGCAGCTCGATTCTCTCCAGCGTCAGGATGCCTAAGCCAGCATCCCGACGCGGAGCCGCCAAGTCTTTCAGGGGGATCCTGGACCTCGCAGGTCCCCACAGAGCGTTCCTCAATAGACGTCGCGCCTGGAGCTTGGCCGAGCAGGGGGGCGGACAAACAAAAAGCAGGGGGCGCAAGAGGGGGGCAACGAAGGTGTTCCATATCGCGGCCCGCTCCGGCAGGACGAACCTGCCATGGTGGAACGGGCTCAGGGCACTCGTAGCCTTCCGAAGGCAGTCCGACCACACTTCCACTGGGCTGATGTTCCCCAGCGGAACGCCCAGATATTGGATGGGCGGAGCGGTCGGGATCCCCAGGCGGATCCAGTCGGACTGCCCCTCCCACGCCGCACCAATAGGAACGACCACCCTTTTGCTCCGGTTTACGCTCATGCCCGCTCCCCGGCGAATCAGCTCGAAGAAATCCTCGAGACTGGACGCCGGGGTGGTCATGGGTAACAGGAGAAGCAGGTCTTGTTTGAACACTTCCATGAACACTTCCACTTTCCAGTGAAAAACGTTGATAAAAAAGCATGGTGGAAAATTTGACTCCTCAACCAGAATTCCGGAGTAGGAGCCCGGTTTTTCATCTCATAACTGGTCGCGCGTTACCAATCAAGGACCGTAGATCGTGTACCAAAATTGAACTTGCTAGAAAACAATTTATGTCTTTACGCGTAATTTAGAATACAGATTAAGCGTGAAAAGTTCGGCATTCAATTCACTGGAGAAACCACAGGAACATGATGGTTTAGGGTAGTACGAGAATTTCATGAACTCACAAAGTGAAAAGCAATACAAAAATTTTTATTTCTTTTTCTCTGAAAGAGCCAGAAGATTACAAAAAAACATCTTCGAAAAGGCTTGCGCGCCTGAGAAAACCTGTGCATATAAAGCAAATATAAGGTAATTAGGAGAAGCTCTTTGCAACAGCTTTTCAGTCATATGTATTATGAATGTGTGGACAGTCTCCAAACAATTGTATTGGAAAACAAAAAACATTATTAAAACACGAATCGTTTTTACAATATGAAGTGGCCTAATTGGTATTCTTGAATTCTATGAGACTTGTCCAGTCTCATTCAAAGTACTTACATTTGTTGCAAAATAAACCCATGGTTTCCTGGCATTTTCTATTTCCTTGCACTACACTGTCTTCTGAAAATTCGAATACTACCTGTTCACATATGCACATGAACTTCAACACAGTGAGTCATTTGTGAATCAGTTTATTCAATGCTGAGCATTTCTTGAACACACTACACTTTTATGAAAGCTTTTGGATTTTATCAGAAAAGTTCATACAAAATAGACAGCTGCATCATTTCTATTCAGGGAAAAATAAACAAATTTCTGATTTCTGTTGAGCTATATAGCAAGAATGGTGTAATAAACAATAGTGGAAAGCATTTCTTGAAGTTTACATTCTTTCAAAGCTGCAGCAGTTGCTGTACATGGAAACTGTATTGTGCCTGTCTGCATTATTAGCTAATACGCTATTTTAATGCAGAAAATCTCAAACATGTAAATCATGCATACCATTGAGATATTTTTTCAGCAAATTTCAATTAATATATAAATATATGAATTGGGATGTTTCTTGTTGTTCATTTACATTAAGGGCATTACTGGATCAAAGAAATGTTATAGAATGTCTTTCCACCACAGAAAAGTCAAAATTCCATTGCTTGTCTGTTTTCCAGATTTCCTCATCCCTTTTCATATTTACCATGCTTTGATAATCTTGTAACATTTGTGTTTGATTCTCCATTGCAAGATGTATTTGCTGAGATACTTGAATACATTTGGGGTTATAAACTTTCAAGACATCTAGAGAATAACAAAATAGTAAAAAAGAAAAAACACACAAAAAAAAACTGAAAACATTTATCTCTTACCTTCTAGAAACTGGTGCAATTCATAATAATTGTCTAAAGTTTTCTTTAACTTCTCCTCAACAGTTTTTTGAACTGCATGCATTTCATGATGCTGCATCTTGAAAGACTGCAAATTCATGTAACAAAATGATATATAATGCACATGAATGCTACCTTCTGTAAATAACTCGTTATGAATGATGAATTAGCATTAGTTCCACAAAAATGGCACAAATGCCACTTTAGAAGTTTTTTATACAAACTTTCAAATTGTTGCATAAGAGCTTCTAATTTTTTCATTCTCTCATTTGTTTTGTTTTTTATTTCATCTATGAAATTTTCATTAGTTATAAAAGTTGTAAAACTGGTATTTTATACCTTTTAAATCACTTTCTATGAGAGCATCTTGATTTTCAAATGATGACTCCAAATTTAAAAAAGAATTCTTGTTAAGTTTCTCTCTAACTTCTTCCTTTTTTTTTTGAAGGGCTCGTACTAACACACTGTATTTATCCGCCTGAGATCTATGAACAAAAGTTTCCACATATCACTACTCTTGAACTTCAATTTCAATAAATGCACAACTTTTTAGAGAAAAGTGTGTTATGATCACAACTTTTTTGATGAACATGTTCTCAAAGACTTAGACAAAAAGGCAATCATTTTCAGGCAACTTGGTTTAGGATTACGATTTTATTCCACAACTTGTGTAATGCTATTTGTAGCACTTATACTGTTTTCTGGTATTTCCCAAATTTCCAACTTTCATAAGCCAAGTTATTGGATTGCATTATGTAAAAAAAATTCATATGATAAGCCACTTATTTAACAGAAATTATATAAGAAAATGATAAGATGATTTAGGATAATTTTTGCAGTAATTAAATGCAAATAATGAAGGCAAATATGGTAAAGAATAGCAATATACGGGAACTAAACATACTTTAGCCTATTCTGCAGCTGGATTCTTTTTTCTTGAATTGACTGGTAATCTGTCTCAAAATTAGCATGACTTTTCATTCTCAACAATTCCAAAGTAACCAACTGAGTATTCAACAAGACAGGATTGTCATTAAAGGGGGCCACATATTTCAGGATATCTAAAGAACAAATTTCTTTAAAATGGAGGCACATCCTACTTTATTACGGGTATTAATTAAAGTAAGCACTGATAACAGTCATGTAAGCTCACATGCTGCACATGAAATTCCTTTAAGGGAAATCATTTTTATCTGACTTTCTGTATGCATACTACCATATTCCTAAATAGCTTCGAAAAGAATGAAGAGAAGTGAAAAACAAAATGCTTAACTAAAATTGATGGTCTGGAACCACCTCTATTGTTGTTTTATCACTCTAATTATCTACTTTTGGTGTCAAATTTTTTATCAATTCGAAATTAATTTATTAGTTGGGGTATTAAAGAATTAAAGCATGAAAAATCAGGGAACAGTACACATTCTGAAAAACTGTGAAGTAATGAAAAATTCAACTTTTAGACTGTTAGTTCTATCAGACAGTCAATAACTCATAAGATGCCTTGATGTGACACTTTGCTTTTAAAAAAAACAACTGTTACATAATCATCATAATTGCTATTTCTATGCAAAAGCTCTTTAATTTTAGGGCTAATTAGATTACGGGAAATTTAAGATCAATAATAACTGTACTTTAATTACTTTGAAATTGCTGTTTTTCCATCCATTTCATCAATACAAATGTGGAAAATTTCATCATGTACCATGTAAACTTCAATCCTCCACAGTGTTGCAAATCTGATAAGCGAAAATTCTCAAAGCATGCCCCATCTAAGTCTTTCACTTTTAAATCATGAATCCACTGAATACAAGCATTTCTGAATTGGCTTCCTTGTTTTTTGTCTAATATAGGCCAACACAATGCAAAAACAGTTTCACTCTTTGATTTATCAACAATGGTGAGTAAATCGTGGATAATCTGCTCTGCTGCTCGTTGATTTGGATTGATGAATAGTGACTACAAAATAACCAGAATGCATTTACAGGAAAAATTAACAAGGATTAAATATGAGTACAGTCATGTACTTTTTCATATTTTTACCTTATCAATTACTACACCATGCAATTTTTGCCATTTCTTGGTTCCAATGCCCAAAATGTCCAGATTAGCAACTAAACTATATCTAATTTTAGTATTTAGTTCACTTGAAATTTGACTTGTTTTCATGATTACATCAGCATTTTGGCAGGAACTTTACTAAAACAATTCACAGTTTTCAGTTCCGAAGGGGAAATGACTTACAAATGTTTGCTAAGTTTCCAAAGTTATTAAGTACCGACATGAGCGTCAATGAATCACACCAAAAGATTCATACACATGACATGAAACCACCCTTCAAATAATTTCCAACATGGCACAATAAAAATCATTTTGAAAACCTTTGTCAGGTGCACAAATTTGGAACCGTGGTGCATACACACAGTAGTGACCTGAAGTCAGTAATGTCCCTAAAGCATGGAAATCACGAGAGTGAAGGGCAATTTGTTCAGCATCTGAAATACAGGTTTAAGTAAATGCATAACACGGCTAAAGAAGCATATTGGTAGTTTGGGGAAAAAAATCTTGGCATTCATAATTAAGACTACGATCGGTCAAAATCACGAAAGATTTTAAAAATGAGTACATGTGCTTATTATACATATCAATATATAAATATAGATTGATGTATAGATTAATGTTTTGTTTAATTATTGGAAAAAAATAAATATCTGTGTTTATTATATATATTAATGTACACATTTGCATATGAAGTAAACGTTGTAAATCTTATAAAAATAAACAGATAAGCATATTAGGTATATAAATATGTATATCGATAAGTAATGAATGTAAAGATAAATATATATTATAAAGATAATACAAATCAATACATATGTCTATTACATAAACATGTGTACCGATATATAAATTAACATATAGATAAATATCTATTCTCAAGATTGGCAAAAAATAATATATATGCCTTTTCCGTACAATGATGCATATATAGGTTGATTCACAAATCCATTTTAACATGCGTATTTATTAAGATAATTAATAATGTGAATTAAAATACATTAGTTTAATAAACGTATCAAGATCATAAAAAAGAAATGTATATATTGACTAAATATATATATATCTTAGTATATATGCATAAGTAGAATAAACAGATATGAAATGAATACGTAGACATCGAATGAAGAGCACATGCGTTTATCGATGGATGGAAATCCCGAAAATGGTACTCATCCTTTCCTCAGAGTGTTCCATTTACTGAATGCTGGAAATGGTAAGCAAATGAAATGCAAAATTTCTCTTTTTTCCTTTTGATTTGCTTTCTCATTTTTCCCCACTGTTTTTTTTTTTTTTTATTGTCGCAATCATTTTGTATTCTTTACAATTTGATACTTATATATTCACCGATTTATTAATCTATACAATGAACATATGTTATTAATTATGTGCAAATAGAAAGCACACATGCATATAATAAGCATCTTTCTGGTATGGGAGCACGAAAATGCACACACTGAGTATTGACTCTGCTTCGGTCGCAGAGCCCCGCGGCCTTCTTGCGTTGGTCAGAGCTCCTGCAGTGCGAAAGGACAGCCCGGAACCTGCGACGTTGAGTGAATGAACAGACCCACCTCCGGGTCAAGGACACAAGACTGTGGAACTGTGCGCAGGACTCTTCGGTGAACTTCAGCAGCCTCAGTGAAGGCGCACTCGGGACGCGGAAGCGCAGAGTGCTCCCGGTGGCCAAAACCCGCAGAAAAGGAGTTGACTGCAAGGCGCCGGTAAGGAAGTTTTTCAACCGGTCAGGCTAGAGCGTCTGTTTTATAGAAAATAAATCTGTTGGGAATACTCTTTTCAACCGAAGGTAAAAGTTCAAGGGGAGGGTCCACCGACATGCAGGTCGGAATAAACGGCAGTCTAGAACACAGGAGGGAGGCGGGGAATGGGGAATGAGAAAAAAAAAAAAATACATACATAAAGGGAGACAGGGGACAAGGGTCACCGGTGTCCGCCATTTCTAGCTATCCTCAAACACGGCGCCGTCACCATTGGACGCGGGTGTGTGCATCCCAACTGTGTGAGGTGCGGGCAACGGGAATCCCTCCCCCACTTGTTAGTGTCGCCCTCCGGCCCCTGTGGGAACGCTTTGCCGAGACCCTGGGAACCCCCGGAAGCAACTCCAGGGACGCTTTAAAACCTCTTCGCTTGCGACGCCCTTCGGCCGGCGGCCTTCTTTGCAGCCCCTTGCTGCCTACGAGGGATCGTCGCAGCCTGGAGCAAAGCAATGGGAGGACCCAGCGACAAGCATGCTATCCATTTCGCCATCCAATTCATTAGGATGGCGACGCGATGGCCTCACCTGGAAGTCAAGATTCAAGAAGAGTTTGCCGGCATCCTGGAGAGGATGGACCGGACTGCCAACAGCCGACAGTGATCCCTTCCCGATGACCTCCATAATGCATTTATCTTTATTTTTTTGTTTCCTTCTTTTTTTCTTTTTGTTTTTCCCCCTCCCCTCTGCTGCCGTGGTGGACCGCGCCGGTCTGCGTACCGGCGACCCGGCAGGTCTCTTTGAAATTGGACGTGGCTGGACCACTGGTCCAACCACAATTTTATCTGCAGTAAGTTTGTTTTAAAAATAAACCCCCCGGCGCACCCGGGTGTAAATCAAACACCTATGCTAATTGCCGGCGATCTCCTCCCCCTTGTTCCAGGTGAGGCCACCTTACAGTCCTCATGTGGGCGGCTGCCATCTTGGTGACCTCGCTGCGCGGTCGTCTCGAGCACGTGGCGGACCTCAACGATGGCTCGGATGCAACCGACGGTTGCGATAACTTGCGCCCGTCCAGAGGCCTCTCGACGCGAAGAACTGCCGCAGCACGTCTCGGGCGGTGTCCTCCAGGTGCAGCAGTGCAGCTTCCAGCTTCCTCCTCAGTTCCTGAAGTCCAGAAGCATGTGCGGGATCGACTCCATCGAACCGCACCTGGAACAGTTAGGAGATCGAACCCTACCGCAAAGGCATTGCCGTCGCTCGTTGCACTAGAATCCCCAGTGGAGGAAGAGCAGCACGTCCTGTTTCTAGGGAAGGGGGAACACAGAAGTGTCCAGGCAATGGGGAGGGACCACAAGTACTTCAGGGGCAACACTAAAAACTCTGCCCCGCCGAAGCCATCCCATCGCCAAGGCACACTCCGTGTGCCTTGGCGACGGAGTGGCAGCATCGACCACCTCGCGCGTCTTCCAGCCTCCCAGGTAGGCGCGGCGACGCCGGACGGCTGCTGTAGCTCGAAGTGTGTCGAAGTCCCTCTGGGTGCACGCCCGAGCGACGCATCCGTGGGCGTCGCGTCGGCAGCGGAGGACCTTTCGTCGTGCGTAGCGCGCTACCTACGCGAAGATGCGGGGACACCGGGCACGAAGCTCCGAACCCTCTTCTTGTGTGCACGCCCTTCGAGTTTGGACTTTCTCGTACCAGCGCGAGGGTGACTTTCACGGGATCTGTGCTGTTCCGCCTCAGAGTTCCCCTCCTCCTGCCCCCTCAACCTCGGGGAGGTTCCCACGCAAGCGACGACTTGCTTCCCATAGCAGGCATCCGCCTACGAACTGCAGTCCCTACGCTCCATCGCTAGCGTGCCTATTTCGAAAAGGCAACGGGTGTTTGCTGAATTCTGCGCAGTGTTGGGGTCGGCGCCAAACACTAGGTCGCGATCACGAGACAATTTTCTCTTCTTGCGCGTGCAATTCATTGACTAGTGGGAATCCCTTAGTTGGTGCCGGGAAAATACTGTAGCAGTGTCTTCTCTGCAGTCTGGTTCCTGAGGTATATCCAAGGATTTTTGTTGTTTCTTTTCCACAGGAATATTTGGAGCGTTTTCGGAATTTCCCATTTGATTCCTCGGGCTACTGGTCCTTACATCACCCTCTTCTAAGCTCTGCGGTCATGTTCTCGCGTACCTTCTTACCGTACCTTCTTCCGCGTATGCCCTATTATAGAGAGAAAAGCTGACGCCCTTTGGAAAAATGCTTAACAGCCAACCGAGTCCGAGCCCTTACTGATTCCAACCATCAAGCCCATGCTAATCCAAGGAGCCCATAAGTGATACATCAGCACCTAAAAACTAAAATCAGACACTTGTGAACGGAGCGGCAGCAAAAGAGAGATCTAACTGTATTCTGTTACCATGACAGCCATCTCACCTAGCTCTCTCGCATATGTGTACCACCTGTGCGTTTCTCTTTAATTCGAGACTAATAGTAAATCCGAAAATAAGCATTTCGACTCTCTTTGCTACCTGCTTTTCTATTTTTTTGTGTGTTTCCACTGAATCAATGTGTTCTTACAGATTTCATGTCATCAAACGAATCAAATTTCTCATAGTTTGCAGCAAGGGATCCCTCTCGAGGGATCCCTCTCGCCCCAGCAGTTCCTGGATGCATTCAGAGATGGGGTTGTTACAACTGTTTCTCATTGCCAGGGTTTTGCGTCATCTCTCAAAAAAAAGTTGCGTTTGCACGTGCAAACGAATCACGCTGCATCCGAATCGGCGCTGTTCATCTGGTGCCTCCCAGGAAACGGATTTCTGCGCCACCGGGTCGCGGAATCGTCCTTTCAAAAACTTCAAAGCTGCGAACGGCACCGATTCGAACATTTCCGAACACACCATTTCCTAGCAGCACGAAGACACAAAGGGAGTAGTCAACCCTGAAGACCCTGAGGAGGCCATCAGTTGCGATGCATTGCTGCGATGGAAGCTGAGCATCGACGCGGGCTCCTAGAAGCGAATCCTCCTAGAAGAAGGTCAATCCCGATTTCATGTGGCGTACAGAAGGAGACGATTTTCAATGATTTCGAAGGCATCCGTGATAGGGTGGGTACACAGCCCTCTGATCTTCCGTTGCACAGTGCACTCAGGCTGATCGCAAACGGAAGGAAGAGTTTTTTTTCCCATTCGGTTCAAGAAGTTCGGTTGCCCACCTCACTGTCCTGTCCCTCTGGGAAAAGACAGCGAAAGAACTGAGCCACGAGCCTCGCTGTCTGCACGCGCAAACTCGCGTTGCACGGTGCTCCTATCGTCACTTAACTTCAGGAGCACCGCAATCAGCCATCTGTGCTGTTGCTTTTTCCTTTTTGAGTCATTTCCAAAATGTTTTTCACTTGCTGCTCTGAAGACGGAGGTCTCTCCAAGGCTGGGGTGTGCCCGAATCCCCTGTGCCGCCAACACCACCGCAAAGGGCTGAAGGAGGGCCGAAAAATCGCATTCAGAAAACTTCCGGCTCTCCTCCTGTGGGGGAAGGCCCTATTGGGAACGGCACGCCTCGAGGAGTTGGAGGAGCCACGCGGATCGGCACCCGCGCAAGAGAGCCACACTCGCAGGGAAATGTTCGCTTGTCATGCGAACAGCGGATTGAGTGTTGCCGCGAACGTCATGGGACTGACTGACCATCTGAGGCAGCAAACAAAAACACCTGCGAGCGTTCAGCATATAACCCACACGTCCCGTACATCCGGCCGAACACCGATTCCTGAAACGCGTCTTCGACTGGTTCAGCATCGAGATGTTTTTGGCCTTGGTGCTGCTCGTGGTGGCTGCTGAAGGTGAGTACGGAGAACGCTCAACCCACCCTCTTCCTCTCCTTCGCGTCGCTCACCGCACTTCCCCGTGAAACACGAAAATTATTCCATGGTGTTCAGCGAACTCATTCAGTGAAGAACTTTCCGATGACGAATGGGTACAGATGCCGCCTTACATGAGACAAGACGATGCTGGGGCCAGAAATAGGAGTAAAGTGGAAGAATACTTTGATCAGATCGACATGATTGCACCAATATGCAATGTTAGCAAGATAGCTGAGAGATTACTACAGGAATTATTTAGGCTGGGAGACAGTCTCGATGAGCTAGTAAAGTCTCTATTTACTTTCCAACCCCGAGATGCATGGGGAGTGCTAAAGGATATATTTAAGTAAGTAACCACATTCAGGTCGTGACACGTAACTGCTGCATGGGTGTGTTCCGTGACGCTGATGCAAGACGTCTGTTCGTCTTGGATTTGCGATCAGTCAGTGGCCAGAGTGAACTGTCGTGGTTTTCTTCGTTTGCATGCTGAAAGAATGGAGTGACCATGTGCGCACGGATGTTATGAAAGCCGCTTCCCTTCGCTGTACAGTTTAACCTGAAAAAAAGGGAGAGAGATGCTAAAAGCCGTGCGTCTCGCGCTAATTCCTCTTTACCGCAAGCGCGAACCGTCCCTCGGAAACGTTCATCTGAAGCTGTTCCAGAGAAAGGAAGGAAGGACGCAACGAAAGGCGTTGTGTGAGATCTTCTGGAAATGTCCCCCCCCCCTTCCCTCCTGGAACATCTTTCTAGCAAAAAATGCGCCAGCGCCATTGACGCTGCTGTGCGGACGGGATGTTGCCTTTGGCAACATCAGTTTCGGGAAGAGAAGTTGGAGGTGGGTGGGGGCCTTTCGCCGTCGTCGTGGGGGTCAAGATGGCCCCGCAGAAGTGGCAGGGGGCCGCCGGCTGGGGAGCGTCTCGCGCGCACCGCGACGTCCCAACGCCCAGGAGGAATTGCGCGCGACAGGAGGGGAGAGAGCGGCGGGATTCTGCCGGGGGAATGGGGGGAGGGGGTAAATCGGGTGCGCGCGCGGCTGCTGGAAAATCCGCGTCGCTCTGAGTGTTCGTAGGGACAAGGGGCAGCGCGTGTTCTCCGGCGGTGGGCTGCTTCCCCTCCCTTCCATGTTTCCAATGGTCGCGCAAGCAAAGTACGGTGTGCCAAAAAACCATGGTGAAAATCGAGTGCAGTCTGAGGAAGCATGGAAAAAAAAAAAAAAAAAAAAAAAACGCGAGAAGAAAAGTTTGAAAGAGAAAACCGGTAAGGGGAACGAAACCGTACTTATCCAAGTACAATTTGTACCCTTCTTCATCGGTTGCGGTCAGCAGTTTCCCGGATGGGAGTAGCGAAAACGCAGTTGCATAGACGGATGCGTGGATCAGAATCCGCTCATAGTCAGACGTTTGTCGCTTCTGTGGCAACTAATTCCTTGTTTTCAGGTCTATAGAGGATTTATTCACATTGCTCTTCTTGCTTCTTTTGGCCTTCCTCTGCATCTTGCTGGAAGCGGGGAAAAATCCAGTGGGCGCAGCGCTAAAGCTTCTACCTCTGTTTGCAAGATAAACCTGAAATGGAGACTCCTGAAGTGAGGGAATAAAAAAGCAAACGATGATGTATCGTTTCTTTAGCAAATATAAAAGACTATCAGAGAGAATGTAACTTGCATTTAGCTTGAAAGGTATCGATCTGGACTCTGGGACGTTCCTCTTGGGGAATTTTTCTTGAGAGAAGCTGTCGAAAAAAAAAAAAAAAAGGTAAGTACTTTAACTCCAAGGGCGGATCGCACAGATTCCTGGCCGGGGAGGGGGGCCAGTCGAGACCAAATGAAAGGGTAAGAAGTGCGACGAATTCCAGAGTAGGCCGAATGCTTGCAGAATTCAATTCGTGCCACGTTTGCCATTCTGGATTCTTCCAGGAGGTACGATTAGCGCGTGGATAAGAGATGGTAAATTGCGAAGACTCGCCGTTCACGCTGCTCGGCCCCTTCCGTCGGCAGAACACCCGTCGTCTCTCGGCCTGGTCACTCCTGCCTTGTTCGTGTTCGAAACTCAGTTTCTTCACTCTGCTCAGTGAATGCAAGGAGAAGCATCTTTTTCCCACGCGCTCAGAGATCAGTGTGACCTTTGTTCTGCAGCTGCTTGACTCTGCGCGTTGCCGATCGAGTTCCCACCGCTCACGTCCACCAGGGTGCACACTCGAGGTGAGCGGGCGGTTCGGAGAAAGAAGGCAAAAGGACGTGCATGGGGGATTCGTCCATCAGGTCCCCTCCCCTCCCTCCCCCCCGCACTACGCTGCACATTTGAGCTCACAGTGCTGGCGACAATCGGCTGCTGTGCACGAAAGCACAACTTCGTGTTCCTTCCCCCCCCCCCCTCCTAATGCGTTTGAACGTGACCTCAGGTCTCTTCTCCTCCCTGGCCTCGTCATGCCAACAAGTCAAGCATGGGGAAGTAGAGAGACGGTTTCGGTGGTCAGTGTCTGCTGAGGGAACACGAGGCAGCTTGCGTTGCGACAACCCTGTCCACGATTAGTCACCCATTCTGCCACCAGAAATGCTCTTCAAAGCTGCTAATGCGTGCTCAATCGAGGTCCTCCTTCCTCGCGTTAACGCTGGCCTCTGGTGGTTCAATTCCACATTCCTCAAAGCTCATTTGCTCATGCGCTTTGGCTCTTTCTGTCCTCGTCTTCCCTGTGGAGTCCGATCGCGAACGAGCGCGCCTTCTTGCTGAAGTTGACCTGAATTTTCAACCCCAGGAGGCACCGTCCCCAAAGGAAGGCCGAAACCTCGTGCGCGAAGAAATAAAGCGGAAGACATGAAGCTCCTTTTTCAGGAAGCTACCGAACACAGCTGCTTTCCCTGCCCGCAAGCGTTAGGGAACTTAGTTTTTGTTTGCTGTTTAATCGTCCCTCCGCCCCCCCCTTCTTCCATTTATGTCCCTTTCTTCCTGTGCATGCTTGCATCACCGCCGGAACTTGCAAGGGTGGCAACACTTCCGCTTCTGAGAAACGGTCTTCTCTTGCCAATTCCCTCTCTTTCGTTGCGAATGACAACACCGTTTTGCAGCGGACGCACCTGAGGTAGCCCTGGACGAGGAAACCGCAGCTGTGCACGCTGGCGCAGCGCTCTGACACCGACAGGCGACGTGGAGGCGCGTCCCGCCGGGAGAGCACCCAGGGAACTTCCCGATTTCCTTCCGGCGTAAAAACCGTTCCGTCGGGTCCGCCGTTCCCCGTCTGCGGTTGCAGCGTCGCCGAAACTCGCGGGAGCATTACCAGAGCCCCGACCCCTTGGGTCAAAGAGTTCGGACCAGGTGCACGGTTTCTTCAGAGTTCCGCGGCCCGGGCTAGCTTTCGATTATTTCTTCTTCCGCCGCGTTTTCCTTTTGGGCGAAGCGATTTCGGGAAGTTGGAATGATTCAGCAAGTTTGGAAGGCAGGCGGAGATTCCCGGTGACCTCGGGTCTTCGCCATCCCCATCCTCGTGGCGTCGGTGCTCCCTGGGCAGCAGGAGGTTCGCAAAAGTAATTCGTTCCGGAGCTCGAGACGAGGGCCGAAACCGACTAGTACGGAGGTACCATTGCATTCTCCTTTCGGAGAAGCACGAATGAGCAACGGCTGGCCCTGCGCAGTGGGCCAAGATTCTGAGGAGGCTTGTCTGGAGTGGCACCGGCTGAGCGCGTTCCAGTGCTCGCCGACAAAACGCCGGCCATCGATGCCTCTCGGCGTGAGAAGATCAAGAGCTCTGTTCCGACGCGGGGGTCCTCGGAGTCTTCGAGCCAGACTCCCCACCTCCCCTTCTTGAGTCCGGAAGGGTTTCCGTTGGGAAATCCACCGTTACCTCCTTCCGGTATCGTAGGGAACGGAAAGCGGAATTGAGAGAGGGACGGAAGCGACAAACGTGTTCCAGGACACGGCATGCCTCCCATCCAGGGAGAGGACTGATGCCGACTCCGTCCTCTTGAAGAGAGCAAGACCCGGCATCTGACATGATGCCAAGTTACCCAAGTTAGAGGGCAGCCCCGGAGGGACGACCCTATGAACCCAGGCAGGCTCCAGAGGCTTGTGCTTGGTAGGGAAACCTCTTCCTTATTCTCCTTGGAGGGACCCTTGGAGGGGGCAAGCCCTCATTTCTTCCCCGGAGAGGGCCCGGAAAAAATGCGCGTTTCTGGAATTTCTTCTTCCTCTCCTTTTTAATACTCTGAAGAGAACCTCCATGGAAAGTTTCCCGATTTCTCTGAAAGGTCGCTCCCTGTAGGGAGCAGCGCACTTTTTGACACCCTGGAGGGGTGTCGATCCACCAGCTCCATGGTACGCAATGGAGGGTCCCCCTTTGAGTAAGAAGGGGGAGGAAGTCGACTCTATTCGAACAACTAGAGGCTGCTCGTTGATGTCCTGGAAGGAAATAGGGTCAACTTCCAATCCCAGCCACTCAATGGATGGATTCGGTTCACACTAGTGCCACAGCCGAAGACTTCTGACCAGCTAGCGTCATCTTGTGGGGGGCACTCGCAACTCACGACGCACCTCCATTCCTCGGCATTGATCCTTCTCCAGGCGGGATTCGAACGCGCAATCCCCCCCCCCCCTTCCCGGAGGAGGTACGATCGAGAGCATCAAAGGGGGATGTGCCGAGGTGAGGGAAAGCAAGAGAGAAAAACTAATGCACGAGACCGCCATGAATTTCCATCACGTGATAGGGGGGCCAGGGAGATCTTTGAACGCAGACGAAAGCGCACAACAGAGTTTACACCTCCGGTCCGTGCGCGCCATGGCCATTTTCGTGGTGTTGGGATACGGCCGTAGGCGCCACATCTACCCGTCTGCAGCCACCGCCACCGCCCCAAGCCTATCGGCGTACAGTGGGGCACACCTGCCCGAAAACAGGGTACGCGTCTGGAAAAGGCGGAACGGCGGACGACGAACTTCCAGCTTCCATTGTCGGAGTCCGAGATCTCGGGCCGTAGCGTGAGGACGCGTTTTCCCTGCGCTCCTGGTTGCGTGGCCTCGGGAGTTTTGTGCTCATGGTGTGGAGTAAGCGGTGCTCCCATTGCGGCAACAATGCCAGAGGTTGCCGCTATGGCTTTCCAAGGGGAAGATCCCTCTCATCCCCCCTTCCCTTCCAGCGTATCGAGATAGGGGAGGCGCCCGCCCCGACGGAACTGTCCCTGCCCTCCAGCGAGGTCAACGTGGCAGCAGCCCCTTCTCCTGCTGCCCGTAGCCGAGGAGGGTGCCTACCTGGCGGAGCGCTGCGACCCGCCGCTCCTGTATGAGGCAGACCGTTGACGTTCTTCTGAGACTGCGCAGCTCCTCGAAGGAGCCGAGCAGGCTCAACGTAAAGAGGGAAGGGCTCGTACGGCTCTCCATACGTAGTGGGGGTCGCAAGGGGGCAGACCTGGACTCAACGGCTTAAGACCCCTCATGACCGCGGAGGGGCTTAAGCTCTACCTCGTTACATCCACCTGACCGGATCACGGTCGCAGGACTACGCAGCTTCTACGAGCGGGCGTGGATGGAATCCACGTTCCTCGCGACCGCAGCAGTTTGGGTCCGCCCCCTCCTAGCCCGGGGTCCAGAGATGTCTGCAGGAGTTGCGTGGGAGGCCCCAAGGCAGCAGCAAAAGCACCGGCCCCTGCTCCTCAAGAGAGAGGATGCGGTTATTCATGAGTCCTGGGGACTACTCTAGGTCCTCACGGCGGACCGGTCCATCATGGCCCACCCAACGGGGATTACACTCCGCACGACTGAAGAAGCGGTAGGGAGTGAATTATCGATCTTGGGGACCGCTCGCGCGCTGTGGGCAAAGCCTCAACCCCTTCGAGGGGCAACGACGGGCTGCTCAGAGGAGGCTGCAGGCCAAAATTACGGTCCACCCGACGGCAGTGGGCCGCCCCACGAGCTGCAGGTCGGCGGAGAATCCGTCGTCCTGTGGCACGTGGAGAAGACCAAATACTGGGGTATCGCAACACTTCGGACCCCTAGAAACGAGGTGCCCAAACGTTTCATTCCGTGCAGTGCGGGGGAAGGGCGCACTAAAAGTGCGTGCTCACCAAAGGGAGCCGATAAAAACTCGAAGGTGCAGAGGGAACCCTTTCTTCTATTAGACAGAAGATACTCTAGGGTGTCAAAGTGACCATGGCGTCATCGGAAGTTTTCCGATAACCATCATTAGTGCTCAGAGTTCAAGCACAGGAACAAATGATCTCTACTAGCTTCCTTAAATAATGTCATCAATTTCAATCAACGATCGATCAGCCTCATTAATTGCTTTTCCCTATAATCAACATGAAAATTTTACGATGATCATTTATCCGCCTATCCAATCAGCAAAGATGTACGCCGTTCTTGCAAAGTGAAGCAATTAATGAGGTGAAGTAGCCAGCACGAATAACGTACATTTTATACGGATCAAAGAGTCCCTGAGCTCCTAAGTGTCTGGAGCATGCGATTCTCATGCTGAGCTGAATGCATCCTGAGCTTGCCTTCTGCGGTCATGGTATGAGATTTCCGTGGCTTCGTGATTTGAGACTAGGTCTCAGAGTCATGAATACAAAAGTATTCATGCACGCCTTCAATGCGTGCATGGATGAAAGCTACAGCATTCTACCCCACAAACTGGCGCTTGGGTTAACGATCGAGTATGGGTCGAATGACCACCCAGTCTCCGGTTGCAATCCGCAATCTTTCCAGTGCCAAAGGGGAAATCGTCCGCAGCGGTGCACGCTCTCATTGGGCGGCTGGAGATCCGGTAGAGAGACAAGCAGCCTCAGCCGGGAAGCCACATCCTCGCATCTCCGCGTAGGTAGCGCGTCACCGACGACGAAAGGTCCTCCGCTGCCGACGCGACGCCCACGGATGCGTCGCTCGAGTGCGCACCAAGCGGGACTTAGACCAGCCATCAGGCGTCGCCGCGCCTCTCCCGATCGCCACCGAGCCTCTCACGCGACCTTGGAACCTCACCGTGCCGGGATCCTCACCGGATGCCAAGGCTGACCAAGCAGAAGAACCGGGAGAGGAGAGGGGAACGCGAGAAGACCGTTCCGGACTGTGGAGCACCTCGGAACAACGAACCTGCCGTCGGGGAACGCGCCGAAGGACAAGTCAGCCTGTGGGATGTCACCCGAAGGCGCGACGAAGCATCTGCCCGTGGGGATGCAACGGGAGAGTCCAGCTCTATACATGGTAGGTCTGTCTTGATCCTGCATCGGTTGAGCGCCGTACCTTCGCGGAACAGCTGGGAAGCCCTCAGACAGAGAGAAGGAGGCGTCTCCGTCGTGGGTCAGGTCGTCGAGTCCAACTGCCAAGACGCTGGTGGCCTCACTCCACGGCACCAGGAAGACTGAAGCGCCGTCGCGAACAGGAGGCTTCCTCCAGTCGCGGCGGACCGCTCGGCGGTGGTCCACCTCACGCGGATGACGCTGTGGATGGACGACAAAGTCAGCCGAGCGGTGCGGAGGTCCACGTGACACGAAGGCCGACCTCGTCTTTCTTGATTCGAGGACCTGCTCGGCAGTTTGGCCCAGCCGCGCGTAGGCAAGCAGCACCCCTGCGGACTCCAGGCATTGTCACCCGGTCACGCTGAGGCGTTTGTCAGAAGGAACGTGGAAGAACCGTCATGGTGGTGGCCGCACCACGGCCGATCTCACAAGACACCTTTCGGATCGCCGTTGTGCAGACCGGCTGGGCTCACCTTGGCACGAGAACGGGATGGGATAAACACAGAACAATAAATGCAAACATTCTGGAGAGTTGGGAAGGGATCATTGCCCGCTGGAGGGAGCCTCAATCCTTCCCAGGATTCCGTCCGGATGTGTCGCTGGCGGAGTCATCTGGCCGTTTTCCTCAGGAAGCGAACAGCGGAGTGGACGGCGTCCCTGTTGTTCCTGCTTCCGTCGGCTCAGCACCACACCACCACGGTCCAGCGGAAGCAGCAAAGTGTCTCTAGGACTGCGCCTGGATGCAGGACGTCCCGCACGTAGAGAAGCACCACAACGTTCCTGGGGTTGCCGCCGGGGATGGCGAAGGTGGCCAAGAAGCGTATCGCAGAAGGCAACGAAGTTTCCGCAAGCGGGCGCGAGAGCTGCGATTCCCGTTCCTTGCACCGGCCACAGTTGGGGCTCCGCGTCCAGTGACGCTGGCAGGCGCGCATTCCACAGGGGATCACAGTGCAGTAGCAGCAGCAGCGCTGGCTACTCTTCTCACTTCAAGGGAAGCGAACTGCCGGCGGACACACGATGAGTCGAACCGCAGCTTGGGGGTAAACCGGAAGTATGCAGTCAGCAGCATCGGACGGACCGCCTGAAGGGAGGGTGCCTGGGATCCGTCGTCACCGGCCGCGGGTAGTTGGCACGCGCTCACTTCGCGCGCACAAGAAGGAAAAATCGGCTGTTTTTCTTGCAGCGGGAGGCAACGCGCGCGGTTGAAATCGGGAGAAAATGGGCGACTCACGCGGGAAACGGGTATCGCCAAATGGACAACCCGAAAAGCAGGCAGGATGCACGCTAACCGCTCGCCGTCCGAGTGAAACGACGTAAGCACCAAAGAACGCTCGGAAGCACTCGGCTGACACAACGAGGGACAACGGAAGCACAGCCTGCAAACAAGCACGAGAGGGAGCACACGAATGGCGCCGACCTCGTCGACGCGGTCGCTGAACTGATGCAGGCGGCGGTCCGCGGCAGCAACCAGCTGGCGCACCTCGCGGCGCCGATCCTGTCTCTCCTTATCCCACTTCTTCCTCCTCTCGAGGTCCTTCCGCGCGGATTGCGCGAGCCGCTCCAGGGAGGTGGCGACGACGGTCCGGTCGGGCTGCCCCCCGGGACGACCTCCAGCGGCGGGCTCCACCGGCGCGTCCTTGGCTGCGGCGCGAGCAACGGAGGCGGGCTCGCTCTTGGCCCGGGGAGCGTCCCCTCCGTCCTCTCGCTTGGAAGCCGCCGACGCCTCCGCCGACGCGGGCTCCTTCGCGGCGGCGAAAGCCTTCCGGCACCGGACTTCCGGGTCTTCTTCGTCCCCGGGGGCCTCCGGCAAGCCGCGAGACGCGGGACGGCACCTCCTCGGCGGAGCTTCCTCCAGCGCCCTCTCCTCGTGGCACTTGCGCAGCATACGCTGCCGCGTCAGGCAACGGCTGAAGCAGGACACGCGTTCGGCGTGGCGCCGACGCCGCTCCTCGAAGGCGCTCGTCCGGCAAGGCAGCAGGAAAGCCAGCCACCAGGGCGAGCCGAAGGCGCGCTCCATGCGGCAGCACGCCCTGGCTTCCGGGTCGTCTGCCGGCGCCGTCGGTCGGTCGCGCAGGCGGCTGCAGGCGGCCGCCTCGGCCGAGATGCCCTTGCGGCGCTCGTACGCGGTGACGCCCGCCGACGCCAGGCTCACGCAGGACACCAGGCGGTGCACAGCGACGACGGCCAGCGCCAGCGATCCGCTGAGGACGGTGGCGACGGCGAAATCCCCCGAGGGCAGCGCGGGGCTGCCCATGGCGTAACCAGGGAACAGCACGCCCGTCAGGCCCCTCTCCGGGTACTTCCGCAGCAGGTAGTGGGCGCTGTAGGCGGCTGTGCCCAGCAGAGCTACCGCGGACCACAGCAGGAAGGCCGCGAAGTAGCCGAGGTTGTCCTCGCCCACGCAGGCGTCCAGGAAGAAGCAGTGGTGCTCCCGTCCGCGCACGCACACGTCGCACACCGGGCAGTGGTGCGCTCGCGGTGGCTGCACCAGCTGGCACTCGCGGCAGTACCTGTACAGCCGGCCGTCGCAGCTGCTCGCGCAGCTCGTGCTCGTCGTCGTGCCGCTGCTGCTCGAGCACGTCTCGTCCGGGTCGTCGAACAGCCGCTTGCACTCACGCAGCAGCGTCCGGTCGCGCGCGCGCCTCTCCTTGTGGAGGCCGTACGCCGCCGCCGGGTCGCGGCAGCACCGGTACGGCGCGGGGGCAGGGCATGCAGGCCGCTGCGGGCCGCAAAAGTAGGGGGAAGAGCAGGCGGGAAAGGAGGACGACGACGGCGAAGAGCAGGAGGAGGGCGGGCGCTCCTGCACGCACCCCAGAGCTGGTGCCATCCGAGGACGCCGGTGGAGCGCACGGGTGCCTCGACCCACGCAGACAGAGCGAGAACAGTCCGTGCGCCAACGCACACGCAACGACGAGAAGGGGCGACGAGGCACTCCCGGCTCTACGATCCCGGGCCTGTCGCTCCTCCCTCGGGATCCATGCTACGCTCGAGGGTGACACTCTTCAGAAAGATCCGACTCCGAGGACGGCGATCGCGCCGTTTCCTAGCAACGCGATCCGGCCCGCAAATCGCAAAGCAAGCAAACCCAAAGGAAGCAAGAGTGAAAGCGCGCAGTCGTTCGCCGCTGCCGCCACCCGCACCGCCAAAGCGGCGGCGCGGGCGACGGCGGACCGCCGCGCAGCTGCGGAGCGGTCCTCGGCTGCCTAGCGAAAGTCCACCCGCTCGTGCGCATGCCCTCGCAGTCACGGCAGCAGCCGGAGGCATCTCTGCTGTTGGCTTACCAGCCGATGGCAACGGGTGCGGGAAAATTCACGTGCCGCCGTCATTTCGACTTGCAGCATTACCGGCGTGCCTTTTTCCCGGAGCCCTAGCGTCGACCCCACGGGCGCACCAACTGCGTCGCGACGTCCACACGAGGAGAGTCCTGGAAGGATGCTCGAAACGGCACACAGGGAAGATGGGAGAGGAACAGCATTTACAGAAACGGAAAAGCGCCGAGTGAGTCCCAAAACGTTCTCCAGCTGTGTGCCCGTCCCTCTTCGGACTACGATGCTGTGCAAAGGAACGCTGCCGTTTATTCCAACTGTTTTTCCAAAGTATCATCGCGTCTGCAGACAGTCACGGACGATCTTTCGCAACGCACCTCGAATCTTTGTCGCGAAGCACGGAGTGGAGACTTTCCTAACGTGAGCCGTTGAAACCGAACTGATAAGGATCCTCGCAATCGTCTGGAAAAGCTTCGTCGCAATGAACATCGTCGCAGTCGTCGATAGAATTCCAGGAATCGTCTAAAGAGCTTCCCAAAGATCGTCGCATAACTCGTCCAAAGAATTCCGGAAATTGTCTTTCAGTTCGTCGCAAAGATCGTCGCATAACTCGTCCAAAGAATTCCGGAAATTGTCTTTCAGTTCGTCGCAAAGATCGTCGCATAACTCGTCCAAAGAATTCCGGGAATTGTCCTGAAGAGCGTCCCACTGATCGCCACAACAAGCGTAGATATAATCCATGTAGTCTTCGTGATGTTGGAAGGCGTTTCGGCGATCGCGGCCCTTGGCGGAACAGGGAGCACTCCGGACAGCATTATCGTTTGGCTTTCTCGATTTGGGAACTGCTGTGGCCACCTCAGGTTGGCCGGCAACCGCGCCAGGGTCCGTAGGTTTCCTGCCACCCGTCCGGCTTCCAGCTGGTCCGGGTTTACACGACCTGGTGCCCTCGGGCGTCGGGCCTTTGGCGTCCTGGTCGAAACGGTACAGCAATTCTTCGAGAGGCACAAGGCGTACACGCAAGCATTATTGTTCAAAATGACGGATCGAATAACTCGTGCAGAATGCTGGGAGGATACACAGGAACTGGTGGTGATGATGTGCACCAGGCTGACAAATTCGGTCTCGCCAACACCGGAATTCTTTTCGGGAAAATTCTTGGCGACGGGAACTTTGCTGATGTACTCGAGTCAGCCAAGAAATGGAACTCTTTACGAGCAAAAAACCTGAATACCGTTTTGAGCCTGTGCTCCTAATCTCTTGCGCTCAACAGCGAATCGCGCACGGATCCACGAGCACGTTAGTACAGCCAACACTTTAACGTACGGCTGCGTTGCCATAGGATACAATAGGATGGCGTTTCGCGTGCCCCTCCTTCCACGCGTGTTGGTGGAACAGACAAAAACTGTAATGTCTGTACAAAAGTGGGGGCGCAGGGTGCAACAAAACTGAGAAAGATGAGGCTGCGGATGGCGAAATGGTGGGCATTTCCTCACGTGAAACTTTCATTGATCAAAACTACGAGCTACAAGGCTAAAGATGGGCATTCAGAAATTTAGGAACTGGGTGGCAGCTTCTCAGAAGCGGATCCACTAATAATTCCAACCAATAACACTTTCCCGAACCGAACTTTCTAGTTCTTCATATTTAACAGTGGAACTCGGTCAGTGCAATCAACGTATTGCCGATGCTCAGGATTGTAGGAAGCAAAGTAGGAATCCCATGCACCTTCCGCTGATACACAAGAATGGGAGTTGGTACCATCCCCAAGATCGAAAAGCGAGAACCAAGGATTTGCAAAGATTCTACTCGTTTGATCACATGAAATAATTCGCTCGACAACTTCGATGCTGCCGAAAAGCGTCGGAAGAACATCCTGTGATGATGGGGCTACGAAATCTGTGGTGTTGGAGGGAACATGAAAAGCCAAAGCCGTAGCACGGTGCAACGCATAACGTAGGCTTCTCCGGGAGGAGGCGACGCAATGCACTCCTGATCGAAGGACGGCAGGACACTTCGTAGAGGCAGCAGTCAAAGTGTCAATATGTAATTGATAGTGATGCAGAGCAAGAAGGGGTTCGCACCGATGATGAGCGGGACGATCACGAAATTTGATATGTTGCTTCATACAATCCGAGCTGCAAACAAAATCGTTCAACACTTTTTTCATTTTTACCGAAAAGTCCCTCTGGTCAACGTCGCTATTTACAGTCGACTTCCTGGAAGAATTATTTGTGTATTGCATGAACAGTGAGGATGAGTTTCACGCAACTATCAAGGAATTGATTCCACGTTATCGCACTCGTCCAACAGCGCATTGCAGCGGAAGATTCTTTCTTGTTCCAGCCCAGCAACCGGATCGGATCTGTTCAAAATACCACTGGATAGTCCTGCAATCTACTCGCAAACGCCTTCGTGCGAAAACCTTCTCTATTTGCGTTTCTTTTATTTCGAAAATAATACTCGATCAAACATTTCCGAAACACGACCTTCCGTTCCCTATCGGCACATGAAAAATATATAGGCAAAATAGTAGGGTCGAATCGACTCTGCGCTTCTTGCCTTTGCATTACCCCTTCACTATTTCCTGCTCTGCGGGCATGTCCGAATTTTTCCGAAACTTGAATTCGAAATTCAACAATTTCTTCTGTTTCAAGAGTCCCTGATACGAACTTGGCATCAGTTTGAATTCACGATGCTGGGGAAAACCTCATGATTTCCAATTTTCCGAAATCGCTCGGAAAACAACTTGCATTTCCTTTTTCTTTGGGAAACCATTGAAAGCAACTACCCAAATAATCAGCTTTCTCAAATTCATACACACATGCTGTGAGGTATCCTGTTGCATGAAACCATCAGAACCACAATCCAAAATCATCTTCGATACGAAACTTAGCAACCACCATACGAATTTGTCGATCCCACTGCCTCGCACCAATTTGGCATGACTGTAGGCCATCCTTTCCATCGTTCCAAATTCATCCAACGGAAAATCTCTTCATAAAGTGCCCGTCAGATGCAAAATTCTGCAACACAAGCTTCTGGAATAGCACATTATTTCTGGAAAAGCTTTGGAAAACACACATCCCGGGTAATCATATCAACTGCTGAAGCAAAATGCAAATGCGTTTTTGCATACGCATGGAGCGGAGCAGTCCCCAAACTCGTCGTCGAGTAACGCTTCGTCGATTACTTCGCCAGGCACGTGCTACTTGCATCACTCAGAAAACCTTCAACCAAAGACACCCAAAATTCGGCAATCCAACAGCCAGGTAGATGATACTCGTCTCCGACAGCTTTCAACAAAAACCCCGCGTAAAAAACAGTGCTCTGGCAAACATAGCAACAAGCAAATCGTACTCGGAAAACCACAGGAATCACACACCCCAACCTTAGCATCCGATCTGTACTGCTTGAAACCCTGCGAGGTGTGACTGCATGCAAATCCGTGCAGATTCGGTTTGTCAGCTGCCCAATGCGAGCTCATGTACAATTAGCCAATCTAAGCATCTGTACAGGATGAAAACGCAACAAGGAATTTCAAGCGTTTAGTAAACAAACACGCTGCTTTGCAGAAACAGTCCCTCATCGTCGCTGCCTGCTTTGTACTTTCGCGAATACAAAAAAAAACCAGCCTACAATCTCCGATTCCTAGGGCTGGCAAACTCCAAAACGCCAGCACACCATGCAAACAAGAATCGAATTGAAAACATGCGAAATTCAAACTTTACATCTGCATGCAATTTTGAATAGAGGACAACAGCTTTTCCTCTCCAGGGAATGCAATCGTGTTACTTTACCACACTTGGTCGACACACTTAAAATAAGCATGGAAACTTCATGCGTGGAGGGCAAAAATGCGATCTGAAAGACGCCCACGAAAAGCATACCATCGAAGCAACTTCCGATTCCGTTAGATGAAAATCAGCGGCGCAGAACAGCAGCTTTCTATAAAATCCTGAAGGTAGTTGCACCACCTGCGAACAAACAGTAAGCAAACATACCGAATGCTACTTACGAAACAGACGTGCGTGATGCACCTTTCTTCCCTTCCTTTGCTTAGGCGCAGCAACGCTTTCAACTGCTTGCGTTCCTTCGTTTGGCTCGTCCGAGCTCCTAGGCCTAAGACGCCTTCGCAGCGGGAAACCGCCCACAACAAGGCTGCCAAGTCGCTCTGCATTACACGGGAGGACATCACGTGCAAACATGCAGGACGCCCAGAAAAGTCCGTTCCCGTAAATGGAACGTCATCCGCACGTCCGACACGCGCCCACCTTTTCCAATGCTTCTTCAATTGTTCGAGAAGACGGCTATTCGGCATCGGTCATGGTAAGCAGCAAAGACTCCTCCTCGTGCCAGCAGTAGGGTCACGCTCTTGCAAGGAAGCAGGTCCCCCGAAGCACGTCTGGGAAGGGCCCGCGGGAGACGCGAAACACTCGAAAATCCATCACCACGCTGACTCGCCCACGTTCCAGGAAAGGCCGTTCCAGGAAAACATTCCGAATCAGCCGACGGGCGCAGACCCAAGCAGTCAAACGCACCGACCGTTGACATTCACCGATTCTAGACCGATCCTGAGTTGGCCATTTTCCATCATGCGAGAATCGCGCTATTCGTGCGCGACCATTTGAAAAAGAATGCAGAAAAGGAAAAGCAAACGGCGTCACTGCGTTCCTTGGGAACACCTTTTCCCTCGGCCTTGCGGAGATTCCCTGAAACGCGCTCTCCTCTTTCTTCTA
This sequence comes from Raillietiella orientalis, assembly GCA_036172245.1. Classification (NCBI taxonomy): domain Eukaryota; kingdom Metazoa; phylum Arthropoda; class Ichthyostraca; order Raillietiellida; family Raillietiellidae; genus Raillietiella; species Raillietiella orientalis. The sequence continues at coordinate 1,510,712 of JAYWIR010000032.1, read as the reverse complement.
CATAACCTCAACTAAACCATTCTCTTCCTCGGCATTCAACATCGCCATCGCCGGCAGGTGATCCATTTGACTCTCCCAACGGTGTGGGAGGGCTGCAAACCTGCCTTCCAAAATCTTGCAGCAGCAGCTCTGCTTTCCCCCGGAGAATCCACCCGCAAGTCCGTCGAAATGACGGGAGGGCTGTAGAGCCTTCGCCTGTGAGATCAGGAAACGTCCACGTTCCCACGAATCGGCGTCAATGTGGTAGGGCAGAAATCTTGTCAGCGCCCCGAGATCTCCCAGCACAAGACCCCACGAGCAAAGTTCCTTCCGAATCTTCCTGCTCGTGAAAAGGGTCCGCGTGGACCGCATGCCCAACAGCAAGAAGAGACTGCCCTGCAAGCGCGATCGGAACTCCAAGCTGTCGTTTCCGCTTCCATGAACGAAGGCTCGATAAATCGTCGTCTGCAGAAATGAGCAGCCAGCTCTTTGAGCAACAGCAAAGCCGGTTTTTCTCCGAGTGGAGGCATGCACCACACGATTGCTACAAGGCGCTTGCACCATCGGCGAACAAACCGTAACCGAGGCACGAACAAATGTGCACGATTCGATGCTCTAGTCATCCATCACTTCTAGCGCTCGTCCGCAAGCTCTACCAGAACGTCCTCCAGGCTGCTGCTTCGCGTGCCTCCTCGGTTCTTCCTTGCATTCGGAACTCGACACGAACGTGCATGGGAATTTTCGAATTGTTCAGCAGCTCTCTTGATTCGCGCCCCCGGCTCCGTCGAGTGCTGCGCCGCTCTGTCTCGAGGCAACTGCGTAGAAGAGTGCGCCTGCTGTTTGGGAACGGGCGCCCTATTCCAGGAAGAGACGCGGCATACGGTGCGCCGGCGCTGCAGTGCTGCTCAGAGCACTGCGACCGCTCGCAGTAAGCGTCGGCATCCGCTTCCGTTGACCGGAAGGAGCGACGGACGAGGGCTGGCAACGGAACGATTTCTACCCTCGGTCCTCATGTTGCTGGCGCTTCCGGCACGCGGCCTTCCGGCGTGCGTCCGCGAACGGAGTGGGTCTCTAGAGGGGGCGAAGGCGAACGAGGTTTGCGTGGTCCGTATCGCCACGCTTGTGCCATGCTCTTCTACAATCTGCAACGACGACGAGTTTCGCGCTCACTGGACGGCTTTGCGGCTTTCGACAACCCCACAGCACTTCTCCGTGCAAGAAGAATCGACTCGCTCGCGTTACTTGGGCACCCTCGCGTCGCGCAGGATGGCGTCGGCTACCTTTCAGTGCTACGGGACGCATCTATGCGTTGGACAAAGGTTTTCACCTTATACACGCGACGCAGGTTAGCACGATCAGTGTTGCAGGATGACAGAGGCTGATCAGTGCTGCATGTTCGGCGGAGGAGAGCGTGCTCCTTCTGCCTGGCGTTGCATCTGACTACCCACGAGTGAGAAAGATGCCGTGGCGGCAATGCGCATCGCAAACTTCATCCAGGGCGCATCGTGAAAGGCAAAGGCTGAGGCACGGTGTGTCCGCGGTCGTCGAATTCGCTCTCCATTGCTTCGAATTCCGAATGGGCTGCAGACTTGAAGTCGAGTGGTTCAGAATCTCCGAAACGACGTCGTTCGTCGCTGGGCTGGGAGATCGGTGACCGAGTGGATGTACGGGAAGGAGCGTGGGGGAAGGCAGAAGTGCACCGGGGAGCTGCTGGCCTACTGGAGAAAGCGTGGTCGTTCGGCAGTGGAGCCGAAAGAGGAGTGTGCTGATCAATCTCGAGGGTTCGGGGGGCAATCGGAGGAGGAAAACGCGTAGTCAGGTGCTGACGAAACGAGGTTCGGAGGTGCGTGCAGCATTCGCCAGAAGGTTCAGTCAGTACAACTCGGAGGCGGCCTGCGCACCAGTGCGTTGTTCCGTAAATGAATGTATTCCAGAGGGAGAAGATGGGCTCGTCTTCGCATTGGGTCACCATCCGAAAAAGCGTTGGCTCACGGGTAGCTCCCATAGCGCTCCAGATGTGAGTGTGGAGTCCGTTGCGGGGTGGTTCCAAACAGGAAGCGGAGCGAAATGGTCGGGTGGAGCTTTGCCTTGGATGGAAAGCAGGGTGCCGCCCTTAGATGAAGGGGACGAGAAACTTGCCCGCAGAGTATTCGAAATCTTCCTTGAAGAATTCAACTCACAGATGCTAGGAGGCAGGCAGAGCGTATCCCGTGGTCCGCGAACAGGCGTTTCCTGCGTGCTGTGGCAGCAGAGCAGATCCGTGCACAACTGCGGAGCCTCTCCGGGAATGCAGGAAGCGCTACGGAGAGAAAAGTCCGTTTCTCCAGCTCCTGAGGAGAGATCCCCAAAGTGAACCTTCCGCCCTGGTTGTCTCCGGAGGGACCCCCGAATGTTCCGCTCCATTTTTTCTTCTCCGAAGGGAACCCGCAAGGGAAACGCTCCTGTTTGCTCCTCTGGAGAGAACTGCGAAGTCAGACCGCGAACCCACACGCTTCTGTGCACTTTGGCGAGGTGTCACGAATCCACCAGCTGCATGCCACGAGACGGAGGGTCCATCTACGAGAGTGGAGGGAAGGCTCCTTTCCGCAACCGCGAGGGAACCCGTACTTCTTGCTTCTGCTTCCTGGAAGCACCCCGGAGGTTCGACTGCCAATCCCGTCCACTGATCGGAGGCATGCGGTTTAAACCGCTACCGGCGCCGCACCCGAATCAAGGCAGGTCAACCAGCGTGATCTCGCGGGAGGAACTCGAACCCACCACCATCTGTCGCCGTCCATTCTTTCCGAGTGTTCCAACGCGGGATGCCACGCGCGGAGACCTCAGCAGCCACGTGACTCCCTTCGGCAGTGGAAGGGAATGAGGGACAAAACAAAAAGAAAAATACAACAATAAGAATAAAAAGATAGAATTTGGAGGGCCAGGAAGGGATCGCTGACCACTGGGAGAAGGGCCTATCCTTCGCAGGATGCCCTCGAGGTCCTTCAGCATTTGTCCGAGCTGGGGCCATCCGGCAGCTCTCTGCAGGAAGCGAACAGCATACGGGATGACGTCCCTCTCGTTGGCGTCTTCGTCTTCGATGCGTCGCCTCGTGCAGTCGGAAATGCCGTCCACTCATGAAAAAGGAACGAACGGGAACGACGGACACAGATGAGACCTCGATTCCCGTGCCCGAAGACCGGAGGGCTCCCTGACCGAACTTTACTAAGATTGCAATTGCTTCTCTCTGGGATTACTACTATTCCTACTACTACTCACTATTACCACTCTCTCTCTAGGATTCACTCCCTAACGCGAAAGTGAATCTCCGAATTCGGCGAAGCCGTGGCGACGAACGCCGCCACCCTGCGGCACACGCGGGAGGGAGTTTCCGGGGAAACGGAACGCTTGCAGCGAGGCAGCCGGACCGCCCGGAGTGGCGATCGGTACATATCTTGCGGCACAGGGTCGCCATTTCGGATCCGTGTGATGATGTTTGCGAAGTGTCGTGCTCGCTTTCACCATCCATCCTGGACGCTTTTGCCTTCGGATGCTCCCCTGCGAAACGCGGGTATGCAAAAGCAAGCACCCTCCCAGGTCGGCTCCCTTTCTTTCGATCGGCAAACCCGGGGCGTTTATTGCAAAAAGTATTCACAAGAAAAACGTTCTTTCTTCGTAGTGGCTTCCCATCACCGCTGCGAAAGGAGATGCCTCGGAGGTGCTTCTTCTCGTGAGCAGCGTTCCGATGAGGTCCGCACAGGAGGAGTGGGCGAAGGGGTAAGCGGAAGCAGAAATGCACAAAAGTTCAGTTTCGAAAAAATGTTGCAGGGCGAGGGAAGATATCGCAGATTTCTTCCTAGCGTCGTCAGCATCCCCTGGAGCATGTTGGCAACTTCCTCCTTTTCTTGACCGACATGTGACCATTTCGTCTTTTCGACTTTCTCGTCAACGAACAGACGATTGCGATGACCTCATCATCCAACCGGCCTTTTTCGGCGCGGCTTCTCGACTCCACGATCCCACGAAGGGACCACGGAGCTGCAAGCTGCAGACGACGTCCAGGCGCGCGTAAAGAGGCACCGCAAATCCTCCATGCCGTTGCCCGTCGGGAGTGGGAGGGCTGCAGCGAAGCGTTCCCAGACACTCAGGAGGGCAAGAACACAGTCCAACAACAGGAGCAGGAAGGTTGCCCTTTCCCCGTACCTGACACGGTCGGAGACCCCACTCCCTCCTGTCCAGTGATGGACTCGTGCGATGCGTCGGTTCGCCCGGAGCTGCAACAGCCGCAATGCCGAGTCCTCCCTGTACGAAACAGTTCGCTTCGTTTACCAGACTGCAACACCCAGAGCTATCTTTTTCCCGGACTGCTGGCTTCCCACGGGACCCATTCCTTTGCAGTAAACGGAGCCCTTCCACCGATTCGCATTACCAATCGAGCTTCGCATTTGGTTTCATGTGTAAATACATTGATGAAAGAAATAGTATATGCATGTGTAGACAATATGCATGGATGCTTATTTTTTGTCTTTATAGTATACGGTAGCTTATGTAGAAATAGCTAGCAAGATACAGAATAAGCGAACGTGCGAGACGCATTTCGAAAGTGAAGGCCGATCGGACAGAAAGAAAGAACAAATAAGAGAAACAAAAATGTGCATTGGTGGTTCGGAACACGTACGTCCCCATGTCATTTCTCTACGTGGTTACCATTTTTTTCTAAACACTCGGGATACCGTGGGAGAAGATTTTCGAAACTCTCGGCATCAAATTCTGCCTACTGGGAGTTCAGCCAGTTCTGCAGAACTGGCTGAACTATGTTCTCTGAGCCAGTTCGGAGTTCTCAGCTTCTCGGTCTTGTCCTGCGTCTTCGTTCGGAGATCCTTCTCTCGCTTCCTCTCGTACCATCGTGGGAGGGAATCTACTTTTTTGCCTGACGAACAGCCGGGAAGGTCGACCGAGGTCACTAAAGCTTGGGACTCTCTCCAGTTGACGCGGCACGCGTTTGCTTCTTCTTCGCTTCTTTGAATGTATTGAGACAGGCGAGTCGGAGACTCGGACCTTCCTCGAAGCGTATCTCCGCCACGCCATCGTACGAATTTTCCTTGGAGCAAAAACCGAAGAGATCCCGATGCATGAAATTGCAACCACCTGTCAGCCACTTAGTTGGTGCAACCGGAATCGGTGGGATTTTTTGCCTTCCCGAGCTCGCTTCAGAGCGCCGATTCATTCCAGAACTCGTGAGATACGAGTAAGCTTGTCGGGATATCTGAGATGGGTAGGAGAGAAATCCCAGCAGTTTGCTCGCCTGGTTTCCATGCGTGGGTTCTCGTCCCCCCCTCCATTCTCCTTGCGAATCGAGGTTCTTCCGCGGCGACGTCTGCAGGCAGAATGAATGCGGAAGATGTCGTGTCCGTTTGCCTTACGACTCGCGGTTCTCGCGGTTCTTTCCGCGTGTTCCGGAATGGTCAGCAAAAAAGAAAAAACAGAGTGCTTCCCATTTCGGAAATGGAATCCATACTATATTGGCGTCGACATGGCTGGCGTGCATACTTCACGCCCCCCCTGTGCCGAATGTGGCGGTCTCGAAAGATCAGAAGGTTAATATATGAGTCCCATTTCAGAAGCATGGGCGGTTCGGGTAGAAAGAAAAAACAAATAAGAGAAACAAAAAAGGATCGGTGGTTCCGAGCCCGTACATCCTTATTTCAGTTTTTCACGTGGTCAGCTTTTTTTTGCAAGCACACTTTGGATACCGTGGAAGAAGCTCTTTGAAACCCTCGGCGTCAAATTCCGCCTCTTGGAAGATCAGCAAGTTCAGCAGCACTGCAGTTGTCAACTCCTGACTTTCGCCGAATCATCGAGTCACTTCCTGAAGAAGCAGGACGAGGTAGCCACTGAGCGTGAGGTCAGGACTGGATGATCGAAAAGTTCCCATTTGAATTTCCGAATTGTCTGGAATGTGCGGACGGCAGCGTGTGGGACCAAAAGGGTGTGATTTTGCTGAACTTTATGGGATATGGAACAACCGTCACTTCGCCAGTCCCCTACGAAACCTTTCGAAACTGCGGCGTGCCTTGCAGCAGAACCGACGACGCGGAACGCTGAGATCAGGAAGTGTTCTTCTCCTTCGCAACCACGCGCGCCCTGGCAACGCATGCTGTCCGCTCATTCCAGACAATTCGGAATTTCAAACGGGACCTTTTCAATCACCCAATTTGCAGTCCTAACCAATGACCACCATGTCATCCTGTACCTCCAAAAATGGCTCGACGACTCGAGGGGGAAAGTGACGAGTTGAAAACTGCAGCGCTGCAGAACTGGCTGAAACGCCTGTTCACGGACCACGGGATACGCTCTGCCTGCCTCCTAGCATCTGTGAGTTGAATTCTTCAAGGAAGATTTCGAATACTCTGCGGGCAAGTTTCTCGTCCCCTTCATCTAAGGGCGGCACCCTGCTTTCCATCCAAGGCAAAGCTCCACCCGACCATTTCGCTCCGCTTCCTGTTTGGAACCACCCCGCAACGGACTCCACACTCACATCTGGAGCGCTATGGGAGCTACCCGTGAGCCAACGCTTTTTCGGATGGTGACCCAATGCGAAGACGAGCCCATCTTCTCCCTCTGGAATACATTCATTTACGGAACAACGCACTGGTGCGCAGGCCGCCTCCGAGTTGTACTGACTGAACCTTCTGGCGAATGCTGCACGCACCTCCGAACCTCGTTTCGTCAGCACCTGACTACGCGTTTTCCTCCTCCGATTGCCCCCCGAACCCTCGAGATTGATCAGCACACTCCTCTTTCGGCTCCACTGCCGAACGACCACGCTTTCTCCAGTAGGCCAGCAGCTCCCCGGTGCACTTCTGCCTTCCCCCACGCTCCTTCCCGTACATCCACTCGGTCACCGATCTCCCAGCCCAGCGACGAACGACGTCGTTTCGGAGATTCTGAACCACTCGGACTTCAAGTCTGCAGCCCATTCGGAATTCGAAGCAATGGAGAGCGAATTCGACGAATGTAAACCAAGGCTGCCTCAGCCTGGCCTTTCAAAATGCGCCCTGGATGAAGTTTGCGATGCGCATTGCCGCCACGGCATCTTTCTCACTCGTGGGTAGTCAGATGTAACGCCAGGCAGAAGGAGCACGCTCTCCTCCGCCGAACATGCAGCACTGATCAGCCTCTGTCATCCTGCAACACTGATCGTGCTAACCTGCGTCGCGTGTATAAGGTGAAAACCTTTGTCCAACGCATAGATGCGTCCCGTAGCACTGAAAGGTAGCTGACGCCATCCTGCGCGACGCGAGGGTGCCCAAGTAACGCGAGCGAGTCGATTCTTCTTGCCACGGAGAAGTGCTGTGGGGTTGTCGAAAGCCGCAAAGCCGTCCAGTGAGCGCGAAACTCGTCGTCGTTGCAGATTGTAGAAGAGCATGGCACAAGCGTGGCGATACGGACCACGCAAACCTCGTTCGCCTTCGCCCCCTCTAGAGACCCACTCCGTTCGCGGACGCACGCCGGAAGGCCGCGTGCCGGAAGCGCCAGCAACATGAGGACCGAGGGTAGAAATCGTTCCGTTGCCAGCCCTCGTCCGTCGCTCCTTCCGGTCAACGGAAGCGGATGCCGACGCTTACTGCGAGCGGTCGCAGTGCTCTGAGCAGCACTGCAGCGCCGGCGCACCGTATGCCGCGTCTCTTCCTGGAATAGGGCGCCCGTTCCCAAACAGCAGGCGCACTCTTCTACGCAGTTGCCTCGAGAAAGAGCGGCGCAGCACTCGACGGAGCCGGGGGCGCGAATCAAGAGAGCTGCTGAACAATTCGAAAATTCCCATGCACGTTCGTGTCGAGTTCCGAATGCAAGGAAGAACCGAGGGAGGCACACGCGAAGCAGCAGCACGGAGGACGTTCTGGTAGGGCTTGCGGACGAGCGCTAGAGAGTGATGGATGACTCGAGAGCATCGAATCGTGCACATTTGTTCGTGCCTCGGTTACGGTTTGTTCGCCGATGGTGCAAGCGCCTTGTAGCAATCGTGTGGTGCATGCCTCCACTCGGAGAAAAACCGGCTTTGCTGTTGCTCAAAGAGCTGGCTGCTCATTTCTGCGGGCAAGCGATTTATCGAGCCTTCGTTCATGGAAGCAGGGGAAACGACAGCTTGGAGTTCCGATCGCGCTTGCAGGGCAGTCTCTTCTTGCTGTTGGGCATGCGGTCCACGCGGACCCTTTTCACGAGCAGGAAGATTCGGAAGGAACTTTGCTCGTGGGGTCTTGTGCTGGGAGATCTCGGGGCGCTGACAAGATTTCTGCCCTACCACATTGACGCCGATTCGTGGGACCGTGGACGTTTCCTGATCTCACAGGCGAAGGCTCTACAGCCCTCCCGTCATTTCGACGGACTTGCGGGTGGATTCTCCGGGGGAAAGCAGAGCTGCTGCTGCAAGATTTTGGAAGGCAGGTTTGCAGCCCTCCCACACCGTTGGGAGAGTCAAATGGATCACCTGCCGGCGATGGCGATGTTGAATGCCGAGGAAGAGAATGGTTTAGTTGAGGTTATGTAGAAGAAAGAGGAGAGCGCGTTTCAGGGAATCTCCGCAAGGCCGAGGGAAAAGGTGTTCCCAAGGAACGCAGTGACGCCGTTTGCTTTTCCTTTTCTGCATTCTTTTTCAAATGGTCGCGCACGAATAGCGCGATTCTCGCATGATGGAAAATGGCCAACTCAGGATCGGTCTAGAATCGGTGAATGTCAACGGTCGGTGCGTTTGACTGCTTGGGTCTGCGCCCGTCGGCTGATTCGGAATATTTTCCTGGAACGGCCTTTCCTGGAACGTGGGCGAGTCAGCGTGGTGATGGATTTTCGAGTGTTTCGCGTCTCCCGCGGGCCCTTCCCAGACGTGCTTCGGGGGACCTGCTTCCTTGCAAGAGCGTGACCCTACTGCTGGCACGAGGAGGAGTCTTTGCTGCTTACCATGACCGATGCCGAATAGCCGTCTTCTCGAACAATTGAAGAAGCATTGGAAAAGGTGGGCGCGTGTCGGACGTGCGGATGACGTTCCATTTACGGGAACGGACTTTTCTGGGCGTCCTGCATGTTTGCACGTGATGTCCTCCCGTGTAATGCAGAGCGACTTGGCAGCCTTGTTGTGGGCGGTTTCCCGCTGCGAAGGCGTCTTAGGCCTAGGAGCTCGGACGAGCCAAACGAAGGAACGCAAGCAGTTGAAAGCGTTGCTGCGCCTAAGCAAAGGAAGGGAAGAAAGGTGCATCACGCACGTCTGTTTCGTAAGTAGCATTCGGTATGTTTGCTTACTGTTTGTTCGCAGGTGGTGCAACTACCTTCAGGATTTTATAGAAAGCTGCTGTTCTGCGCCGCTGATTTTCATCTAACGGAATCGGAAGTTGCTTCGATGGTATGCTTTTCGTGGGCGTCTTTCAGATCGCATTTTTGCCCTCCACGCATGAAGTTTCCATGCTTATTTTAAGTGTGTCGACCAAGTGTGGTAAAGTAACACGATTGCATTCCCTGGAGAGGAAAAGCTGTTGTCCTCTATTCAAAATTGCATGCAGATGTAAAGTTTGAATTTCGCATGTTTTCAATTCGATTCTTGTTTGCATGGTGTGCTGGCGTTTTGGAGTTTGCCAGCCCTAGGAATCGGAGATTGTAGGCTGGTTTTTTTTTGTAGTCGCGAAAGTACAAAGCAGGCAGCGACGATGAGGGACTGTTTCTGCAAAGCAGCGTGTTTGTTTACTAAACGCTTGAAATTCCTTGTTGCGTTTTCATCCTGTACAGATGCTTAGATTGGCTAATTGTACATGAGCTCGCATTGGGCAGCTGACAAACCGAATCTGCACGGATTTGCATGCAGTCACACCTCGCAGGGTTTCAAGCAGTACAGATCGGATGCTAAGGTTGGGGTGTGTGATTCCTGTGGTTTTCCGAGTACGATTTGCTTGTTGCTATGTTTGCCAGAGCACTGTTTTTTACGCGGGGTTTTTGTTGAAAGCTGTCGGAGACGAGTATCATCTACCTGGCTGTTGGATTGCCGAATTTTGGGTGTCTTTGGTTGAAGGTTTTCTGAGTGATGCAAGTAGCACGTGCCTGGCGAAGTAATCGACGAAGCGTTACTCGACGATGAGTTTGGGGACTGCTCCGCTCCATGCGTATGCAAAAACGCATTTGCATTTTGCTTCAGCAGTTGATATGATTACCCGGGATGTGTGTTTTCCAAAGCTTTTCCAGAAATAATGTGCTATTCCAGAAGCTTGTGTTGCAGAATTTTGCATCTGACGGGCACTTTATGAAGAGATTTTCCGTTGGATGAATTTGGAACGATGGAAAGGATGGCCTACAGTCATGCCAAATTGGTGCGAGGCAGTGGGATCGACAAATTCGTATGGTGGTTGCTAAGTTTCGTATCGAAGATGATTTTGGATTGTGGTTCTGATGGTTTCATGCAACAGGATACCTCACAGCATGTGTGTATGAATTTGAGAAAGCTGATTATTTGGGTAGTTGCTTTCAATGGTTTCCCAAAGAAAAAGGAAATGCAAGTTGTTTTCCGAGCGATTTCGGAAAATTGGAAATCATGAGGTTTTCCCCAGCATCGTGAATTCAAACTGATGCCAAGTTCGTATCAGGGACTCTTGAAACAGAAGAAATTGTTGAATTTCGAATTCAAGTTTCGGAAAAATTCGGACATGCCCGCAGAGCAGGAAATAGTGAAGGGGTAATGCAAAGGCAAGAAGCGCAGAGTCGATTCGACCCTACTATTTTGCCGATATATTTTTCATGTGCCGATAGGGAACGGAAGGTCGTGTTTCGGAAATGTTTGATCGAGTATTATTTTCGAAATAAAATAAACGCAAATAGAGAAGGTTTTCGCACGAAGGCGTTTGCGAGTAGATTGCAGGACTATCCAGTGGTATTTTGAACAGATCCGATCCGGTTGCTGGGCTGGAACAAGAAAGAATCTTCCGCTGCAATGCGCTGTTGGACGAGTGCGATAACGTGGAATCAATTCCTTGATAGTTGCGTGAAACTCATCCTCACTGTTCATGCAATACACAAATAATTCTTCCAGGAAGTCGACTGTAAATAGCGACGTTGACCAGAGGGACTTTTCGGTAAAAATGAAAAAAGTGTTGAACGATTTTGTTTGCAGCTCGGATTGTATGAAGCAACATATCCAATTTCGTGATCGTCCCGCTCATCATCGGTGCGAACCCCTTCTTGCTCTGCATCACTATCAATTACATATTGACACTTTGACTGCTGCCTCTACGAAGTGTCTGCCGTCCTTCGATCAGAGTGCATTGCGTCGCCTCCTCCCGGAGAAGCCTACGTTATGCGTTGCACCGTGCTACGGCTTTGGCTCTTCATGTTCCCTCCAACACCACAGATTTCGTAGCCCCATCATCACAGGATGTTCTTCCGACGCTTTTCGGCAGCATCGAAGTTGTCGAGCGAATTATTTCATGTGATCAAACGAGTAGAATCTTTGCAAATCCTTGGTTCTCGCTTTTCGATCTTGGGGATGGTACCAACTCCCATTCTTGTGTATCAGCGGAAGGTGCATGGGATTCCTACTTTGCTTCCTACAATCCTGAGCATCGGCAATACGTTGATTGCACTGACCGAGTTCCACTGTTAAATATGAAGAACTAGAAAGTTCGGTTCGGGAAAGTGTTATTGGTTGGAATTATTAGTGGATCCGCTTCTGAGAAGCTGCCACCCAGTTCCTAAATTTCTGAATGCCCATCTTTAGCCTTGTAGCTCGTAGTTTTGATCAATGAAAGTTTCACGTGAGGAAATGCCCACCATTTCGCCATCCGCAGCCTCATCTTTCTCAGTTTTGTTGCACCCTGCGCCCCCACTTTTGTACAGACATTACAGTTTTTGTCTGTTCCACCAACACGCGGGGAAGGAGGGGCACGCGAAACGCCATCCTATTGTATCCTATGGCAACGCAGCCGTACGTTAAAGTGTTGGCTGTACTAACGTGCTCGTGGATCCGTGCGCGATTCGCTGTTGAGCGCAAGAGATTAGGAGCACAGGCTCAAAACGGTATTCAGGTTTTTTGCTCGTAAAGAGTTCCATTTCTTGGCTGACTCGAGTACATCAGCAAAGTTCCCGTCGCCAAGAATTTTCCCGAAAAGAATTCCGGTGTTGGCGAGACCGAATTTGTCAGCCTGGTGCACATCATCACCACCAGTTCCTGTGTATCCTCCCAGCATTCTGCACGAGTTATTCGATCCGTCATTTTGAACAATAATGCTTGCGTGTACGCCTTGTGCCTCTCGAAGAATTGCTGTACCGTTTCGACCAGGACGCCAAAGGCCCGGCGCCCGAGGGCACCAGGTCGTGTAAACCCGGACCAGCTGGAAGCCGGACGGGTGGCAGGAAACCTACGGACCCTGGCGCGGTTGCCGGCCAACCTGAGGTGGCCACAGCAGTTCCCAAATCGAGAAAGCCAAACGATAATGCTGTCCGGAGTGCTCCCTGTTCCGCCAAGGGCCGCGATCGCCGAAACGCCTTCCAACATCACGAAGACTACATGGATTATATCTACGCTTGTTGTGGCGATCAGTGGGACGCTCTTCAGGACAATTCCCGAATTCTTTGGACGAGTTATGCGACGATCTTTGTGACGAACTGAAAGACAATTCCCGGAATTCTTTGGACGAGTTATGCGACGATCTTTGCGACGAACTGAAAGACAATTTCCGGAATTCTTTGGACGAGTTATGCGACGATCTTTGGGAAGCTCTTTAGACGATTCCTGGAATTCTATCGACGACTGCGACGATGTTCATTGCGACGAAGCTTTTCCAGACGATTGCGAGGATCCTTATCAGTTCGGTTTCAACGGCTCACGTTAGGAAAGTCTCCACTCCGTGCTTCGCGACAAAGATTCGAGGTGCGTTGCGAAAGATCGTCCGTGACTGTCTGCAGACGCGATGATACTTTGGAAAAACAGTTGGAATAAACGGCAGCGTTCCTTTGCACAGCATCGTAGTCCGAAGAGGGACGGGCACACAGCTGGAGAACGTTTTGGGACTCACTCGGCGCTTTTCCGTTTCTGTAAATGCTGTTCCTCTCCCATCTTCCCTGTGTGCCGTTTCGAGCATCCTTCCAGGACTCTCCTCGTGTGGACGTCGCGACGCAGTTGGTGCGCCCGTGGGGTCGACGCTAGGGCTCCGGGAAAAAGGCACGCCGGTAATGCTGCAAGTCGAAATGACGGCGGCACGTGAATTTTCCCGCACCCGTTGCCATCGGCTGGTAAGCCAACAGCAGAGATGCCTCCGGCTGCTGCCGTGACTGCGAGGGCATGCGCACGAGCGGGTGGACTTTCGCTAGGCAGCCGAGGACCGCTCCGCAGCTGCGCGGCGGTCCGCCGTCGCCCGCGCCGCCGCTTTGGCGGTGCGGGTGGCGGCAGCGGCGAACGACTGCGCGCTTTCACTCTTGCTTCCTTTGGGTTTGCTTGCTTTGCGATTTGCGGGCCGGATCGCGTTGCTAGGAAACGGCGCGATCGCCGTCCTCGGAGTCGGATCTTTCTGAAGAGTGTCACCCTCGAGCGTAGCATGGATCCCGAGGGAGGAGCGACAGGCCCGGGATCGTAGAGCCGGGAGTGCCTCGTCGCCCCTTCTCGTCGTTGCGTGTGCGTTGGCGCACGGACTGTTCTCGCTCTGTCTGCGTGGGTCGAGGCACCCGTGCGCTCCACCGGCGTCCTCGGATGGCACCAGCTCTGGGGTGCGTGCAGGAGCGCCCGCCCTCCTCCTGCTCTTCGCCGTCGTCGTCCTCCTTTCCCGCCTGCTCTTCCCCCTACTTTTGCGGCCCGCAGCGGCCTGCATGCCCTGCCCCCGCGCCGTACCGGTGCTGCCGCGACCCGGCGGCGGCGTACGGCCTCCACAAGGAGAGGCGCGCGCGCGACCGGACGCTGCTGCGTGAGTGCAAGCGGCTGTTCGACGACCCGGACGAGACGTGCTCGAGCAGCAGCGGCACGACGACGAGCACGAGCTGCGCGAGCAGCTGCGACGGCCGGCTGTACAGGTACTGCCGCGAGTGCCAGCTGGTGCAGCCACCGCGAGCGCACCACTGCCCGGTGTGCGACGTGTGCGTGCGCGGACGGGAGCACCACTGCTTCTTCCTGGACGCCTGCGTGGGCGAGGACAACCTCGGCTACTTCGCGGCCTTCCTGCTGTGGTCCGCGGTAGCTCTGCTGGGCACAGCCGCCTACAGCGCCCACTACCTGCTGCGGAAGTACCCGGAGAGGGGCCTGACGGGCGTGCTGTTCCCTGGTTACGCCATGGGCAGCCCCGCGCTGCCCTCGGGGGATTTCGCCGTCGCCACCGTCCTCAGCGGATCGCTGGCGCTGGCCGTCGTCGCTGTGCACCGCCTGGTGTCCTGCGTGAGCCTGGCGTCGGCGGGCGTCACCGCGTACGAGCGCCGCAAGGGCATCTCGGCCGAGGCGGCCGCCTGCAGCCGCCTGCGCGACCGACCGACGGCGCCGGCAGACGACCCGGAAGCCAGGGCGTGCTGCCGCATGGAGCGCGCCTTCGGCTCGCCCTGGTGGCTGGCTTTCCTGCTGCCTTGCCGGACGAGCGCCTTCGAGGAGCGGCGTCGGCGCCACGCCGAACGCGTGTCCTGCTTCAGCCGTTGCCTGACGCGGCAGCGTATGCTGCGCAAGTGCCACGAGGAGAGGGCGCTGGAGGAAGCTCCGCCGAGGAGGTGCCGTCCCGCGTCTCGCGGCTTGCCGGAGGCCCCCGGGGACGAAGAAGACCCGGAAGTCCGGTGCCGGAAGGCTTTCGCCGCCGCGAAGGAGCCCGCGTCGGCGGAGGCGTCGGCGGCTTCCAAGCGAGAGGACGGAGGGGACGCTCCCCGGGCCAAGAGCGAGCCCGCCTCCGTTGCTCGCGCCGCAGCCAAGGACGCGCCGGTGGAGCCCGCCGCTGGAGGTCGTCCCGGGGGGCAGCCCGACCGGACCGTCGTCGCCACCTCCCTGGAGCGGCTCGCGCAATCCGCGCGGAAGGACCTCGAGAGGAGGAAGAAGTGGGATAAGGAGAGACAGGATCGGCGCCGCGAGGTGCGCCAGCTGGTTGCTGCCGCGGACCGCCGCCTGCATCAGTTCAGCGACCGCGTCGACGAGGTCGGCGCCATCCTCCAGCGTCTGCGTCACTCCCGGGCGCCACCTGTCTGGCGCACTCTTGACAAGCGGTTCCTCCGCCTCCTGCGCGAGTAAACGAGGTGACCTTCCTTTTGGGTAAAAGGCGAGGGCGCTCCTCCTTACATGCGGTCGGGAAGTGGGGAGGGGTACGAGAAAGAGTGTTCCCCGGGAGCGGTTGGGTGGGCGGGTAGCCTACATTTAGCCGCATGCGGTTTCCAGTCAATCTCCGACCCGGTCCGGGTGCCAGAAGTCAGATAGGAGGTTGTAGGCACTATCACCGGAGCGCGTCCTTGGCTCTTCCTAAGGGCGCAACTTGCGTTGCCGCGAAATCGGCCGTGTTGGTCGAGGACTGTAGTGTCGCACCCCCTCTCCTACTCTCATTCTTTGGGATGCAGACTGAGGTGATCCCTTCCTCCTCCGGAAGAGGACGGAAGGATTCGTAGCCGCGGGGCCGGATCCCCCCTCCCGGTGAACTGCGACGCGGCACGCCGAAGGTACAAGCCAGGAAGGAGGGTTACGCAGTTTCTAATGATATGGAGAGGAGAGAGGGGTACGGAGTGCGGGAGAAGGAAGAGGAGGTGTAGGAGAAAACTTGACACCCCTGAAAGAAGACGATGGCTTCTGTTTCGGCCAGGTCATCTGTTCTCGGTGGCACGCCATCCGAGGTCAGGGTAAGCGCCGAGCCGGCGCACGGTGCACAGCGAAAAATCGTTCTGAGGCTGCTTTCATCCCTTCCGTCACCTCCATCTGCATCCATTCAGCGGGGGCGTGAGGTAAAGTTACGGGGAGGAGCTGTTTAGCGGCGCGCTTTCTTTCATCCTTCCTGCTGGTGCCCGACTAAGCGCCCGATCTTCCGGACGCCTCCTCTTCGCGGTAAGGTCGCTAAGACGAGTACAGTGGCCCCTCGCAATGCCCTTTGAAGGTCTCCGCTCCCTCTTGGGCTTTCCAGGTACGGTCGTCCACGTGGCGTCCGTCGTCTTCCGCCTCTTCGCCGCGGTGCACGTGCGTTGGCCGGCACGCCTCTTGAGTCCGAGCACGAGGGTTTGTCCCGTTCCACCAGCGCGCGCGCAGAGGCGTTTGCCGAGAAAGCTGCCGATGACCCTCTGCTCCTTCACCAATATCTCCCTCTTCCCCAAGGCGGACATCAAACGAGCAACCTCCACGCTTCTGCAGGTGATCTCGAACCAAGGAGAGCACTGAAAGCCTCTCCAGCTTTTCCTCCCCAAGGGTTCCCGAGCTTTGAAGGTTCCCGGGAGAAAGACGGGACGCTTGTTCGGAAGAAAGGAACAGTTCCCTAAATATCCCGGAAGACAATTTGGAACGAGAGTATCTGTGCGGACGCGTTTGGACTCTTGTTGCTGAGATACTCGCGCGGTAACGTAATTTTTTTTTTTTGTCTTTTTCCTGATGCCGGGACGGTCACGTCCCCAAGGTCAGGCAGAAGAAAGGTGAGGAATACGGAACCAGGCTGCGTGGCTCCTCAACCCGACGAGGATACATCATCGAGTGTAGCACAGGGAAAAAGGAAGATGGGAGAAGCGTTTTCAGGAGGGGCTGTGGAGGAGCCAAGGTCGACGAAGGGCCAGGTCAGTGGCAGCGCAAGAAAGTACGGACTGCCGAGCCCCCCAACAAACCAGTGACGTGTGTTCGAGCTGCGCAGAAGCGCTGGAGGCGAGCCATTCACCCGAGATGAGTCGACGACACGATAATAAGCGCATGGCATGGAGATGAACCGAAGATCAGCTCACGACCGGAAGGTGAGATAACGAACGATGATCAGCCCACGATAAGATGAGCCGACAATACGGACATTAGCCATGGAAACGATGATCAGTCGACCACCCGGAGACCAACCAACGACCTGCCTGGCCAATACAACGCTGCTGTCGGCCGAAAAAACGACAACAACGAAGCCCAAAGAGAGGGTTCGCTGACACGCAGGTCGTTTGCTGGGGCAGCCCGAGGCGGTAGGGTAGGGGACAAGAAATGAAGAAAGAAAGGGAGCGAGGAGATGAGTTCGCTTCTTCCTGTTTAGCAACGTACGGCGCAGAACGCCGGCGATCTTCGACTTCTTGCAGCGATCCATCCTCGCGTAGGCGGCTTCCATGCCGGCTACCTCCCTTCCTGCTCCCGAAACTCCAGCACGTGGAGGGTTGTAACGTAGGCGCGGATGCAGCATATCGCCGCAGTCACGGCACCTGCCTGGAGTCCTCTCCGTGAGAAAAACCTCTGCAGCAAGTCCCTGGCAGTGTCCTCCGGATCCAAGAGCGCTGAAGACGGCCTCCTCCACAGTTCCCGGAGAGCACCGGCAATTATCTCGGGAACGATTCGATTGTCCCACACCTGGAGCAGTTCGGGGAGGCATCTCACCCTGGGAACCGGGTGCCTGCTCTGGCTGCACTGAAATTCCCAGCGTAGAAGCAGCAGGAGATCCTGTTACCACCGCAACGGAAACACCGAAGTGTCCACACGCAAAGGGGGAACCACGAGTTCTTCGGGTGGCAAACTGAGAAAGTCGCTCCACCGAAGAATTCCCTTAGCCCGGGAGAGAGAAGCGGCTTTCACCAGCTGGCTCGCTGTCCCGCCTTCCCAATGTTTTGTAACTCTCCGGCCATGCAACTCCCGCCGATATCACTGGACCCGGGGGAAGGGGGGAGGGAGGAAGGTGAGCTCGGACAGGTGCGGAGAACGAGAGTCCCTCCCGCACCTGCTTGTGGATTGTGTTGCCCTCCGGCCCCTATTTTGCTACGACACTAACGACCCTCAACGGCAACCCCAGAGACGTTTCGAGACATTTCTTCGTACGGGATGTCCTACCGCTAGCCGCGCATCCGCAGTAGCTCTCTGCTGCCCACGCCGGATCGTGGCTATCTGGAGTGCTGTCGGGAAAGGCGAGGACGGCAGGGATGCCATCCATTTTGCGGTTCACTCCTTGAAGATGTCCCCTTATGCAGCCCAAGCTCGCCGGCATCCTTGGAAGGACGCATAAAACGCCCCTAAGCAGACAGTGGCCCCTTCCCTAACCCTCCAGAGTGTTCTATTTATTGCTTGTTGTTTTCTTTTTCGTTTGCCTACCTCCCCTCTGCCGCCGAGGCGATCCCCGCCGCTCTGCACACCGGCAACTCGGCAGGTTTTTTGATCAACCTAGTGGGTGCGACAGTCCTACCACCACTGCCTTTGCACCTTGGTTGAATGCAAGAAACACCCCGGCACAACCGGGCGAAGAGGAGTTTTGTAACTCTCCTCTACCCCGCCATTCGGCTATTATCGTCGCTTGCACTTAGGGCAGATAGCGCTGCGGCGAGAGTTGTGGGGCAGCCAGGCGCGACCCATTCATCGAGTCCTGAAAGATATCTTCCAGAAGAAGGTTGAGAAGACAACGCAGGGCACGAATTTCTTCTGGGCGCATTTCCAAGGTGAAAGTCCAGGTCACAGCCACCTCCTTCAGCCACGCACCTGAGGTCATTGGGCGGCGGGAGATCCAACGGTGGGCTTCAAGAAGCGAGGCCAAGTGCCTCGACAGGAAGCCCAGGTCCTCGCGTCCTTCATCGGGACAAGTCCTTTGCTACTGCCGTGACCGATGCCAAAGAGTTTTTTTTATTCTTAGGCAGATGAAGAAGCATTCGAAAAGGTGTGCATGTGTCAGAGGTGCGGATGACGCTCCATTTACGCGTACGGATTTTTGTGGGTGTCTGCGTGTTTGCACCTGATCTCCGCCCACGTAATGTAGGACGATTTGGAAACATTTGAGTTTTGAAATCGGTCGCGCGGCAGCAGCGGAACGAGCTCTTCGCTGCCGCCACCGCAGCGCCGAAGGATGAGATGTGCAAGAGCACAACGGCGAGGTCCACAACTTGGCACAGGGCGCCAGCTGCGGGAACCGCAGCTCCAGTCCCATCTTTTCCCGCGTCAGGATGCCCCAGCCTGCATCCTGACGCGGCGCCACCAAGTCTTTCGGGAGGATCCGAGAGGCCTGGCAGCTCCCCACAGAACTTTCCTTCTCCGCGGGGAGTCGGGAGCTTCGTCTACCGCGTCCCGCCTGCTGCCAGTCCGAGAGCGCGAATAAGACGTCGTCGAGTAAGACGCGATCGACGCAGCGTTCCGCGCCGGACCAAACGAGCTGCGCCTGCTCACTGGCGCCCGTCCCGCCGTTTTCCCGCATGGACCAGCTGCAGGGCAGATTGCTTCGAATCCAACAAACAACACATGTAAACACAACGGAAGGGTTGCCCCGTGAGTTCCTCAAGCCATTCCGGTCAAGCAAAACCATGTTCCTGTTTGGCACGGATTTGCAGGAAAGGGGTCACAAGGTCGCGATCTCGAGTGATTGGTCTCCACTGAGGTATCCGTTGGCGTCTCGGAGAATGTGGTGGATGGTCCAGACCGGAACTCGCACACAACGATCTCTTTCCTCCTCGTTTACCGAATAAGGGAGGCGATGGTTTTCCTCACCTTGGCCTTGCACAGAGTGAGGTTGGGTTCGAAATCCCGAACGATCATAAAAAATAAGTACATATATTTATTATATGCAACGACATACATATTCATATACAGATTGGTGAACAGATTAATATGTATTATAAAAATTATTAAAAATAAATATACATGCTTATTATGTATATACATATATACACATTCATATATACAGTAATATCCAAATTTATTTCAGCACACATATTTACTAATATTTATTGGTACAGATATTATTGATGGTAATTTATTTTAACACATATCTGTATCAATATTTGTTAACATTTGCGTATCACCAATGTAATTAACAGTATGTTTATTATATATATTAACATATAGATCAACATATATAAACAAAATTATGAAAAAAAATGTACAAGCTTATTATGTATATGTATTAATATGTACATTTATATATAGGTTCATATACAAATTTATCTAAACATGCATATTTATTAGTATTTATGAATGTACATGTTACTAATGGTCACATTATTTAACATGCATACTTATTGATATTTATGAACGCACATGTCATTGATGTAATTAGTAATATTTTTATATGTATCATTACTATATATATAAGATTGTATATATCAACTTATATTCAGATAGACATAATAAGCATATATAAAATGATTAAATAAATATCGAATTATAAATACATATGGGTTATCAAGCAATCGAAATCTCGAAAATGGGATTCATCATTTCCTGAGAAAGTTCTGTTTATTGAGTGTTAGAAATGATGGGAAAACGGAGTACCAAATTTCTTTTTAGTTCTTTTAATTTGTTTGCTTTTTTATTTTTCTCCAACAGTTTCAATTTTCAACTTTGTTTTTTTATGTTTTATAATTCCATGTTTATGTATCGATTAAATATATATTTATTGTAGATGAAGATGAATAATAAAGACAAGTGTTCGTTTTTAATAACCCTGAGTATGTGTTTTCATATTATATTAATATGTTATTAATTATATCAATAATATGCATCTCAATAAGTATTCATAAATATGTATGTTAAAATGAATTTGTATATTAATTTATATACAACTGTATATATTAACGTACCCAATTAGCATGCATGTTAATTTTCATAATCTTTATAATATATACTGATGAATATATAAATGTATGTATTTAGTTTTTATGATCTTTCGGGGTTTTGATGGCTCGGGATTGTGATCTATACTGCCCAGCGGGATGTTGGAACCTCGTCCGCGGCCTTCTGGCTTCGTTCCCAGGTTCGGAATGCAGGGCCAGCAACCTCGTCCACACATGTAGTACTTATTCGAGCTTCTCTTGGCATATTTACGCGCTTCATGATACCCAACGACGGTCACGAGCAGAAGGACGGCTGTAGTCGGGTAGTCCCCAAGAGTTCCACCACTGCGACCCGAACCCCATTCATGCATCTTTGAGAACACTCGCTCTACGCACACTAGCATGCCTTTTTATCGCATGTTCCTCTAGAAGAATAGATTTAAGAATCGATTAAAGACGTCAAGGAGTGGTTCTGTTTTTATCAGCAGTTATAGAGAAACTTTAGGCCAAACAACACCAACAGTACATGAATAGAAAACGATACAAGAGTATGCCCTAAAACCATGAGATTCCTAGCAGTTGCTAGACTTGCAAATCACCTACAGGAGTCTCAAGAAGGAACTTTTGATTCTCCGATGCCACAGAATATAAACCCATCAGAGCGAGATCTCCATAGCATTCAACCATATGCCGCCTTACGTGGGGCTCCCCAAAGGGGGACGTCGAGTATGGGTTCACCGAAGTATTTTGGAAAAAGCACTTCTTTTGTTGTCGCCTGAGTAATCCTTATTGGCCACCACGTCATCATCTTCGCTACTAACACTTGGTGTCTTCAAGTGGCAAAGCATTTGCAGCGTGAGCAAGCTGCTGATACTCTTTCAGGGATTCCTTTATCATTCACAAAAATGCTTTTGACAAACAAATTAGCCCACCAAATTATCGGACGGTTGCCTAGTAGCTCCACAGCCGCATAACATGGGATTACTGATTCACATTCAATCAGACTCCTCTTGTTACATCAAACCGAAAGGGTCTGGCAATCAGAAGTCTCATGAAAATCGGCTGTACTCATGGTGTTCAAAAGATATATAGCATCCACAGCAAGTTCTGCAAAGTGGGTGATCGAAAAGGTCCCGTTTGAAATTCCGAATTGTCTGGAATGAGCGAAGAGCATGCGTTGCCAGGGCGCGCGTGGTTGCGAAGGAGAAGAACACTTCCTGATCTCAGCGTTCCGCGTCGTCGGTTCTGCTGCAAGGCACGCCGCAGTTTCGAAAGGTTTCGTAGGGGACTGGCGAAGTGACGGTTGTTCCATACCCCATAAAGTCCAGCAAAATCACACCCTTTTGGTCCCACACGCTGCCGTTCGCACATTCCAGACAATTCGGAAATTCAAATGGGAACTTTTCGATCACCCAGTCCTGACCTCGCGCTCAGTGGCTATCACGTCTTCCTTCCTGCACCTCCAGAAGTGGCTCGACGATTCGAAAAGGAAAGCGAGAAGTGGAAAATTGCAGCGCTGCTGAAATGGCTGAAGTCCCAGGCGGCGGAATTCGATGCAGAGGCTTTCAAAAAAGCTCCAGCCACGGTATCAAAAGTGGCTGGGGAAGAAATTGTGGCTAAAAATTATGCCTTGCTGCCTCAATCCACAATGAAAACACACGTAAAGCTTCCTGGCATCAGACACACGGAAAAAAGGTCTCCATAATGCCATAGGTTGCTGGCTCATAATTCGTTCACTGTCGTTCCGTGAACCTCGGTGCTTCTTCCAATTAATTCCCACGGGAAATATCAAACTGGACGATGGTAACGGGGTGGTGATTCTTGCCAGTTGAGAACTTTACCCAATTGAAGTGCATCACCCCTTGTCAGGTGTTTGCTATCATTCAACAAACGACCATGGGCAGGTAGTCTGAGTTCCGTAAGAGGATTTGGATGGAAACGCTGAGCAGCCACTACGCTGCCACCACCATCTCGGAAGACACATCACCCCGAGACAGCTTCCAGTCACAAAGAGGCTGTTCGCAGTGGAAGACCACACCGTCGTCACCAAGCATTGCATCCTGATCCAAGACAAAGACTTCTGGTGAGATCATCTCCAAGGAGGAAGAAAATCCCTGCGTAACAACCACACGATCCTCTATTTCCACGTCCTCACCATCGCTCCCGCCGCTCCAAGCCACACAGGGATACAAACAGCGCTCACAGCAAATTTTCATGCCACAGCTTCTATCAAAGTGAACTGCCATAGATGACCTTTATTTTTTTACTTCAAAAGGGGAATAGCTGACCTCATGTCGAGAACATAAAACGGATCGCAAATGTGAGTCCCGATTGCCTGGCATCCTCATACACAAAATACTGTAAGATGCTGCTAGAACATGGAAAAAAAAAAAAAATCATGGACTGCCTCCAAGCATTTTCGTTCGAAAATGGAATATTCAGAGAAGCCAGATTCCAGGTCTCGTGACTGTTTGCTATCTCACGAAGAAAACTATCACTAATAAATACACCGAATTTGATGCCTCATTTGTACTTACCTGGGAACAGACTTTGGTGCTACAGCGGTACAGACTGAAGAAGCTGCAAACTTTTGTAAGATTACGTTTTCAGGGATGTCTACTAAAAAGTGTGATGCTACGAGTCTCCACATACAACGCTGATTTCGAAATGAAAATCGCTAAAGCACGCACGCGTGGTGGGCTGCACAATGACGTCCTGCAGCCAACGGTTGCTGTAGCAGGAGTGCAGCAGTCTCCGCAGCAACTCTATGGCTGACAGAATGAGTCTCCAGCTGCCGAAGTTGGGACACAATATCATCAACATTCGAATCATCCAATCATCAAAGCGTTCCAAAACTTCCAAAACGGAATGCATGCCATTAGCCTGAACGAATCCATGGGAAAGCGCTACTCGTGCTGAAGACCCTGTTGTTCTTTACGCGGCCTTTTATCGAAGATTCGAATGGTGAAATGATTCAAAAACAGGTGCAACCACGATTCATATGTTTTCGTCATTTGAATTTCCCAGTTACCGCAGAACTGTCTCTCCTGAATTCATTGACACAGAAAATAATTTTTCCTATATTTCAATTTATATATGCCAACCTAGAGAGGGTGTCATCTTCCTTGACTTCTTGTGGAGTTCTCGTACACGTACATCACTGATCATCGATTCGTAGCAAGTGCCCTTGGCCATTTCAGCATGCCTCGCAGAATATCACTCAAGCCAGTAGATTATTTTCTATTTCTGTTAGAGAGATTTCTCGAGCACGGGTTTGTCACCCGGATTTGCCGGGGCATTTCTTTGAAAATAAAAGCACAAGCAAATGTTCCTGTGGTGAACCTCTTGGTTCACCACGTCATGGCAACTTGTCAGTCACCGGTTGGGACACCGGCAAGGTCCGTTCCCGCAGCGAGTGGGACGGGAAAAACACAAACAAAAAGAAACAGAAAGTGCAACAGGGGTGGGGGAGATGTTCTGGGAGGGCAGGGAAGGGATCAATGCTTTCTGGGAGACGTCCTCTATGTCCTGTTCAGGATACCTGCAAGTTGCGTCCTTACCTTGCCCAGTTGGGGCCATCGGGTGGCGGTCTTCAAAAAAAGACGTGTCCAATGGATGGCGTCCCTGCCATTCTGGCCTCTTCTGGATGCATTCCAGGCCACCACGACTCCGCGATGCAGCAGAGAAGTGACAATTGGCCGCGGTCAGAGGCAGAGCGGCACTCATAAAGAGGCTCTTAAAAATGCCCCCGGGCCGCCTTCATGGATGTCCAGGATCGCCGACAGGCGCTCCCAGAGGAGTCGGAGGGCGGCACAGTCCATCAGAAGGTGGGTCAGAGTCTCTTTGACGCCTCCCCTTTCGCAGGGCGCATCCACACTTCCTCGTGTCCAGCATTGGTTAAGCATTAGAAATACCGATTATGCTGCTTGCACTGTACATCGAGCAAATCAAAGTACAGAAGCTCTTGCAGTCTTGTGAAACAGATCGTGGATATTTATATCTATTGCTGTCTTTATTCCATTCGAATTATTCTTAGGGTTCACTGAAGAAGGATTCCTTGCATCTGGTAGAAGGCTTTCCAATCTAAAAGAAGGCGGACAGCTGTTTTCCTGCTTTCGGAAGCACTCAAACCTCCTTCTAAATGAAAGTTTCTTGTACCAAGGAAAGCTTCAAGAAGTTGTTGGTGAATTTTCTAGAAGAGAACCCTTCCAAGTTATCGCTCCAGCGATTGGCCGTGGTTGTACCCTATTGGAAGCAGAAAGTACATGATAAGTTTCCGGCATTGACTAGCAGGTACCTTCAGTTCGGAAATATGTAAAATTAGGTCATTGCATGGTGCGGGATGGAAATGCACATCTCAAGATTCAACAGTTTGGATCACCAAAACAACGAAATAGTTTTATGTGAAGTAAGCGTGTGGTCAGTTGGCCCCTGATGTAATGTAAGCGCAGAAAACACTTTGAATATCTCTCCAATGATCTTCTGCGGAAGGAATAGCACATTACGAATCGAAAGAGAATGTAATAGGAGGAATCCTTTTTGAGATAAACTACCTATCGTCCTCTGTCTCAGAGCATATACTTTCGATACCAAATCTCGATAGAAAGTTAAAGCTGAGTTGAGGTTTCCCCTCTCTTTGAGAAAATACCGTGATGAATGCAAATGGTCTCTCTGCCAAATGTTCTCTCTGCTCGGCGACAACCAATGCAGCCAAAGAGTATGTATCTCTTGAAAGGAACCACGAACGTAGGGAAGCGCACCCGGAAGCAGTCTTCGGCCCCGCGAACGGCACTGCCTGGTCACAGGAAACTGTTCGGACGTGGGCCCAGAAGAACGAAGCGAGCCCGGAGTTGCTGAGGAGACTGCTGAACTCCTGTTACAACAAGCGTTGGCTGCAGGACGTCATTGTGCAGCCCACGACGTGTGCGTGGGCTGAAAGGACCTCCCTAGCCACGGCTCTGACCTACCTCAGGGAGCACCTGGGCAGTAGTAGTCAGCCTGCCAAATGGGAGGCCCGTTGTGAAATCTCGGGAAGAGAGAAGGAATTAGGTGGTTGGACCACGGACCTGCTTACGGATGCTGCGACCTCAAGTGCCCCGCCGAATGGACTATTGCCCGGGGCGAGCTGCTGGGAATCCTTCTTTAAGACCTCGAGTGGCCCTCAATGCTGAAGAGCAACCAAACGTCCCCTGAAGTGGCAGGAGTAGGCATTTCTGGTGTTGCACTGGGGTCTCCCCAACAACTCCCGCCGATCTCACTGGGCTCGGGGGATCTGTGGACCCAAACTGCTCCATATGCGGGGAACGGGAATCACTCCCGCACCTGCTTGTTGAATGTATTGCCCTCTGGTCACTGTGGTTGCGATACGCAACGGCCCTAGGTGCACAAACGGACCACCCCAGAGACGTTCTCAAGCGCCTCTTCGTGCGCGATGCCCTTTCGCCTGCCGCATCCCCAGCAGCTCTTTGCTGCCTGTGCGGAATTGAGGCCGCCTGGAGCTTCGCACAAGAACGATAGGGACGTCATTTGCTTCGCCCTGGGCTTCCTGAGGACGGCAGACAGATGGCCCCATCTGGGGCATACTCGGATGGAACTTGCCGGCATCCTGGAAAGGATGCAGAAGACGGCCTCCAGCGGAATGTGATCCCTTCCCCAGCCCTCTCTATTTTTGTAAATAGCCTTTTCTTTAATTTTTCTTTTTGCTTACCCCCTACCCCTCCGCTGTCGAGTCGAACCTCGCCGTCCTGCGTGTCTCCCACTCGGCAAGTTCCAAAAAATTGTAGGACGGTGTGGGGCCAATGGCCCTACACTTGTTTGTTTATTTTAACAAGAAACGCCCCGGGTGTTAAACGGAAGCAGTCTTGACCTTACCGACGGTCATGTTTCAAGGGACGAGTTGCTGAAGAACCCCCCACTCCAGAAGGGAAGCGAGGGGTTCATCACTGACAGAATTTCGTAGGGTTTCTTAGATTTCCCATAACTTGAAAGTGCAGGAAGTTTTGCTCTTGTCTCAGATGCTGTGTTCTTCCTGGATTTTAGTGTCTTCGACGGCTCGGCCTTGGTACACGTCCAACGGAGTGCAGTGACCGCATCTTCGACGTTTCCCTTGGAAACGCTGAACGCAGCCACGACCTCGCAGCCTACACCGGCAAGCCCTTGTTTGTTTGAACATGCCCCGAGTCCGAGTGGTCAGTGCAGAAATTCGACCGCCTCCTTCCACGCATTGTCAAAGCAATAGGGAAAGCACGGAAAAACTACAAACAAGTTCGTAGGCCGAATCGAGAATATTCGCGTTGTAACTTTACAGCGGACAGTTTTTGTGGCTTAGTTGATTTCGTTTTGCAAGAACCGCAGAGAAGTGCCTAAGTATTGAGAGCAGGTATTTGTCTTTGCCATTGCAATACTTCTGTTTAGAAAATTACGGTCTGAAGGTTGAAGGCTCGAATTGCAAGGGTTTAAAAGTAAAGCCTTTGACTTTCCACAAACCAACTTCTCCTGAATAAAATCTGATGCCGTGAAGGCAGTCCAATTCTTGCCATGCTTTTGTAAACGTCAGTTAGAATAATTTGCATTAGTAGCTCGACTTGAAGGGAGCCGGCAGGCAAAGCAAAAAAAAAAAGTCCTCAGTTTCAGAAAAGTGGCATAGCGTTGCATGGAAAATTCCCGGAATAGAATCGCAGGGAATGCCAACACAAGTGTTAATCAGACAAGAAACTCTAGTTTTAACAAAGAGAGTAAATCCTTTGCCTGCAATGATCGTATTATCCTAGCCTTAATTTGTTTCATTAGCAATTTAGTTAGTTAGATGTAAGTGCAAATAAATAATTTTCTTTTCTATTGTTGAGAATGGATGACACACCTATTTTGTATTTGTCCATCAATTATGTAGAACAGATGAATTTATGAAATTTCATGCACCATTTGTTTTTAGTTTATAGCACTGACCATATGCCTTATGCATGATATGCAACCAATTTAGTATACTGAAGTAAATCCCACACAGGTCTGATTGTTTGCTCTTTCATACTGGTGTATTAGCATAGGTTTGCAATCTGATTATCAGATAATAATGCAACTTGATATATAGTAGTAAAACATCAAAAAGCTGAAACAGACCAATCTTTCAATCGCTACCAAATTTATTTAATAAAAATAAGATGACAACATGGATTTGTGTTCAATATCACATATGAGATTCAGCAGCCAGCTTTGAATATTTCATTCACGAGCACATTTTGTGAATGGACTTAAAAGACTAGATTGCAAAATAATCTTGCTTGGCAACAATGTTGACCAAACAATACCACTTCTCTCCCTTATTCATTTATTCCCATTCATCTTCATTTTCTGACCATGATTCTGTTGATGGCACAGGAATAAGTGTGGGAGATGCCATTTCTAGGATTGATGTAGTGGAGTATTCTTCCTGAGATACAGGATGTCCAGAAATGCCCTTGCGTCTCAATGACAATTTTGCAAATAACTCCTTCATGAGATCTGTATCACAAGAATGAGGTTGGGCCTTGTCTGTAGCACCAATTTGTTCTCTTTGTTTGCTATGCTTTGGAGCTTTTGGTTTTCCTGCTGCTTCTCGAATAGCTTCCAGCAAATTTGCACGAGCACTTCCCTGAGAAGAAAGATCTGAAGGTACCTTTTCAGGACTTGCAGCAGAAATTGTTGTGTTAGATGGCAATGGAGGTGGTGGAGGAGGAGCTTTTCCATTCCTAGAGTCAGTGTTGAAATGTTCCTCATTAGCTTCCATTAAAGGTGAATTCACAGTTGATGGCAAAGACACATCAGATTCATTCATAGCATTTGCTTGTGTGTTAGGGTGTATTGATACAGAAACAGGTGGAGAAGAGAGTTCTTCTGTCTCTTTAGAACAAGTGTTATGGGTAGGTATTGGGAGATCCAACATTTTGGAAGATTCAACAGATTCATCTGCTATGGAAATTTCTGATGTTGGGTGATTGTTAGGTACATATGTTCTGTTGCCTGAGGGCACAATAACAGATTCCTTATCAGCAGTAAATGACAAATCATGAGCAATCCCAGGAAGATCTGGGAGCACCAGAGGGACATCGAGCTCAGGAACTTCTCCTAAATTTGGATTGTAAAAATAATCATTTACATTATAAGGCTCCTGATCCTTTTGCAAAATAGAAGTAGGAGCATCAACCAATTTTTTGGGGGAGTTATCTTTGTTACTCTGGGTTGATTCTCCAATAACACTCATTTCATAAGGATTTGATAGAATATGTTTTTTGTAGCTATAAGCAAGTTAGTGTATGTTTAATTATGCACAGTTACTCACAGGTTTTCTGATGTGTTGAACAATAAAAGAGAATCTGCATACTTCAGATCACGAGAAAAATTAATTCTGTGATTTTCTTGAACTTCATGCATTTCTTGCTCGCACATTGGGATTTCATGCTCTAAAGGAACTAAGTGTAAACTGTTCTCACATGAATCATCATAAATGTTCACTGTGTTTTTCCTTGTATGTGTTTGCTCTGGAAAAACAGGAAGACATCCATGACTGAATATTGAGTAGTAGTCTTGGAAATCAGTACAGATGGGATACCTTGAACTAATGTGTACCTAATATAGAAAGAAAAAATAATTAAGTTAGATCACTACTTATGCTGCTTGTAAATAAGTCATAGCAACAAAAGAAATGCTAAATTAGGGAAGTGATAATACATTGGAAGGGCTGTATCCATATTTTGATTATTTTTTAATGATGAATAGAATACAGGAATTACCTTTGTAGACTTTTTTGATGTGCTGAGTAAACCAATTTTATGTTCACAACAGGAGACTCTTCGTCTGAGATTATCGAGTTTAATTCTATAATCTTCCATTCGCGCATTGACTTTTTTGAAAATATCCTCCGATATGATCATTAGACGTTTTAATGATTCGAGAACATTTTGCATAGTTTCTTCATGGTTTACATCTGGGCAAAGGACTTTGACAGAATACATTGCTATGTATATTCACTATTTCTTTTTGTAAATTTAGAAAGACGCCTTCTGTTGGGCGTAATTCCAAAAATTGTAATGGGAAAACATGTTAGAAATTATACTAAAAATATTTAGCATATCTAAAATTGATTTCATATGAGTACGTCTTTCCAAAGAGACCAATAAGTCCTTAGTCAAACATATTTTACTCAGGTATACCAAAGCTTGCGATTTCCAGTTATTGATGAATTTCGTACTTACAAAATTATTAGGTTCCGCCTGCATAAAAATGTCGACTGGAAACAAATTATTTTGCACAAACTCAATCTTCTCCTCCACAAATTAAGTTTCATTATAGGAAGCTAAATGCGTTTTTAAATAACTAGGGAACGGATCCCCATTTCGTTCCCCCATCCCATTTCTTCCAGTCGAACCCCGTCGGAGAAAGACCTACTTTGTAAGCATGTTGAAGCCAATTTTCTGATTTGGAGTTTTCATTAGCCTACACAGTACATGTTGCATGTTAGAAGATCATTTGCATGTCGTTTTCCTTATACGCTTCCAGAATATGAAGAACTTAGTTTACACAATTTTAAGTCATTTAAACGTTTAAATTGCGAAAGTGATTCAGCTATTCTCGGCACACATTTTCATCATTGGGAAAGTCCATTTTTTCATACTAATCCATGAATACCTTGAAAAACGCCTCAGTGGATACAAGACTGAAGCTTGATCCACCTTTAGACTTGCGATTGCTAGCAACGATTTAATGTGCATTCCGATATCTAGAGGAAAATTTATTTAACCCTACCGGTTTTCCGTTTTGAAATCTCCAAGGAATCTGCCTTGAAGTCATCATGACAGATTCCTTGAAGGGGTTGTTGCGTTTTCTGTTTTGTGTGTGTGTGTGTGTGTTCTGGGATTGTTTGGCAATTGGATTTTTTTGCAATTTGTTTTACATCAATCCTGGTTATTTCTATACTGACTTTGGGGTAGTTCCTGTACACTGTTATTTGGTCTGCTGGCAAATAGTGTGTGTGTGTGTGTGTGTTTTGGACCCTTGTGCCCCTGATTCTGGTGCTGCGGTGTTTTCCCTGGTGTTTTAGCCAAAGCATAATTAAATCCTAAATTAAAAATATATGTTCCTGCCATATTATTATTTCACATTAAACAACAAGAAATCTAGTGTGCATCACCGTTTTTGTTCTTTTGGGGGGTCGGCTGAATGCCCGCCTCTCTCACATTGTCCTCTGAATTCCAGTGTTTGTTGTGTTGCTGTTGTTTGTTTGCAGCTTAGTTTTTCGTTCTGCTGAATTTGTTTTTTTTCGCCACCCATTCCCTTGTCCCTTTTTTTGTTGTTGTTTGCCCTACTGCCACTAGTGCTTTCTGCCTTATTTGGATTGCCCTGAGTGTTGGACTGGATTTGAAAAATATAGATTGTCTCCTGGAGATCAGCCTCCTCACCAATGAAGGATTCGGATTGAGAAGAGTTTCTCTGTGAGGATTGGTGGGAGTGTGGATGAGGTGTGGACAATTTGCCACCGAGTGTCCGATGGTGAGGTGGATTGCATTGTTGGTGGTCAGTGAAGGACGTTTATTTGCGATGTGGAGGTCGACCGCCACACAACGACATCAATGGCATCATTGGAATCACGTGGGATCTTCTCTTCTGGACGGAATGGTAGGGCTCCACCCTACCTTCGGATGCTGCATCTTTGAGTTTCTCATTAAGTGGTCATATCGAGAAGTTGGATTCGGGTACCATCTCCCTCATTCTGCCTGAAAAATAAATCGGTTTTGTGGTTACCAAAGATTTCAGTGCAATTCTCCTCGGTATTTGCTTAAAATTGCGATAAACTCTCAACCGACGGTCACTTCAGGATAGAAGGCGCCCAAAAAGCTTTGACCTGTACACGGGGGTGTGACTTACCAATTACCAGATCGTGTTTTCCGGGGTGATGAGCTGCCTCCTGATGTTCACTCTCGTGGAGTCCGTCTCAGGAAAGAATTTTCGGTAACTTTGTGGGATTCCCAGGCGGAATATGCAGCAAGGCGTCGAATAATAAGTACATAACATAATCTACATAAGACACGCCCAGTGGAATTTCGGAAAGGGGGAGCGTTTTCCAAAACAGCAGAGCGGAATTCGGTTGTTCTCGGAACAACACTCTCACTAGAGGGAAATAGAAGGGACCAGAAAGGGTGAAAAAGTATAAAAGGAGAGAATGTGCAACAATGGCGTTTGGCGGAAAACCGGAACCAGAAGGTCGGCTCTGCATTATTACTCGTACGAATAAAAGCAATCGAAACACGGTGAAAATTATGCCCTGATCGCTCTTCCGAAAGAGGACGAGGTCACGTCTGGGAACCCTGTTAAATCCTCGAGTTGTGAATAAATGCCGATTACGACTCGCCTGCTGCTCTTGTCGCCGAAAGATGGGACTTTGTGTAGCCTTTATGTGATTCTGATCGAGTCCATCGCCCTGCTGCTGTTACTCTTATGGCTTTGGAGAAAAGTGATTAGGCGGGTGAGTGGCAAGGCTACACCCCTCTGTCCCGATGAGGAGAATCATTTTCAGAACTGGATCGACACGCTACTGCAGCGAAGCGGAAGGCCCCCACATCCGAAGAAAACTTCGGTAATAGTTGTTATGAGAGTAATACGTTTCCAAACATTTCCGACTTTAGTAATTCCTGGACGAAGCAAAGTCCCTATCTGTAACACAGAGCAGAATTCTTTGAACACTCTCAAATATAACAAACTATCTAACCATGCTTATGCTTCACCGCCATAGTGAGTAACAGTGATGAACTAATTACTGGCATTACCTTCGTTGGTATTGGTGACTAAAGAGTAGTTTCACGAGACCCCATTTTTTTTTTTTTTTATTTGAAAATACTGTTTTGAAGGTTTCTCAGGAATACCTTGGCACGTCCAGGTTATTTGGGTCTTGTCTTACAAGTGGATGGAAATACCGTAAAACAAGCAGCAGCACCTTCTCAGAACTGGGATCAAAGGGTGAAGAAGCCAAGCTTCATTCCGTCGGGAACAACTTTTCGTGAAACACACACGCGGTGGAAAATCAACCCAGAATCACTTGGATCACTTTTGGAGCCACCACCGATGAACAAGGCACTCAATGACAACTTTCAGTGGATGCACGAGCGTCCATTTTGACGAAACACACATGGTGTGTGTACACGTTTTGTACACATGGGAACCTTTGGTTCCCTTCAAGCATTTCCATTTAAACAGCTGTATGAATTTGCTGCAGTAAATATTGGGTGAATTTTGCTAATTTTCAATCTGGAAAAAAAGGAAGAGCAAGGAGGAAAGCCAACAGTAATCAGCCAACAGTAATCTGCCTTTTGAATGGAATCTCCGAATTCAGGGAACGCTGCTGAGAAACTTAGTTTTCAGCTGTTGTGAGCAGCAAGCCGCCATGGAATTCGTGGAGCCGTAGGCGAAATCGTATCGATAATTTTCATTACAAAAAGATTTAGAGGAAATCTGCCTGAAAAATTCCTATATGGTATTTTTTACAAGTCTGGCAGTTTCCCAGGAAATGATTTACCAATGCATAATAATCCCTTTGCGAGAATCGGTTCGATTCAGAGAATTCTATTCTTCTTAACTCTTCTTTAGCCCAAAAAACTGCGTGCAACGAGAGCCGTAGTTTACAAGGAATTTCAAGTTCATTTAAAAAAAAAATTTGAAAGTGACTGCAAGACAGCATACGGCAGGGATCCACACAACTTTTCCTGGTTAAAGAAATAACCAGTTACCCCCCCCCCCTTTTACCCATTCTCTTTCAACAAATCTTTTCCATTAGAGAATTCATTATGCAGGAAAGTTTCGTGATTTTTAAGAAGGAAGCATCAGCATACTATGTTGTGGTATGAAACTATTTCAGCTACAACTTCGGCATATGCTCTCTACGAGAAGCTAGAAGGGATGCGTTCCGATTCTAAAAGAGGTTCCATGTCCGATTGTAGAATGTTGCGTAGCGCCCCTGAACTATTACATGCTAATTATATATCCTAAGTTGAATAAAATACATTTCAACTGACTGTCTGTCTTAAAACAGAAATGTGCGGATAAAGCACACCTTGTGATGTCGGCTGAATCGAACGATGCTAGCCTTAAGAAAATGGCGGAGATCTCGCACCAAATCAAACAGGAATCGGAAGGATTAGTGCGT
The DNA here is from genome assembly GCA_036172245.1 of Raillietiella orientalis. NCBI lineage: Eukaryota > Metazoa > Arthropoda > Ichthyostraca > Raillietiellida > Raillietiellidae > Raillietiella > Raillietiella orientalis. The sequence goes on along the minus strand of JAYWIR010000032.1, from coordinate 1,476,928 downwards.
CCCAGACTGAATGTCCAATGTCAGAATCATTCCAGCGGCCGAGACATGGAGAATCCTGAAACGGTACCATTTAAAACAAGCTCTGTGAAATTAAGCCTTTTGAGAATCGAAATACTTTCATTAACTGTATATAATATTATATTATTAAATTTTCTTCATTGACTAAAACGGCCTATGCAACTGAAAATATAATCGAACTTTGCAGCCTGCCATTAATACTATTGATATATAATAATAACAATTGTTTTCAGGGAGCTCTGAGTCTAGAGGCTGAGAAAAAGTGTTGTGACGCTCAGAGTGTGAGATTCGGCACACTTGTGAATTAAACCAGACATGATATGGCATGCTTGATTCAGACGCATATTTGTGATACAAGTAACATTGCAAAAAAAAAAAAGCGATTTAACCTTGAACCTTTTTTTTTTTTTTTCATCATCATCGATAGATAGGTTATGTTTTGCTGTCAGCATGCATTTTGTTTTTTGCAACTTTGAGCCTCTTCAGAAAAATTAACAACAATTTTCAATTTGTCCAGGATTAAAACACCAAATACTTGACTCCTCGTTTCAATTTTAATTCATTTCTTTTGCAATGTCCTGTAGCTAATGATTTAGTTACTGAGTCTCTCCAGACCTTGCTTTTGGAGGTAATGCTTTTTTTCAAAAATGGTTTTTTATTGATTGGGGGGCCCTGCTTGCGAAAGTTTTAGACCTGCTAATCTCACCACTGACGGTTCGTGTACTATAGATGATTCTGAAGAATCATATGCACATATCTCCATCAAATTGCCCAACAAGGCAAGATTACTTTCGTGCATCCGTTTCAGCTATCTCAGATTTATATATCCCCATTAACACGGAATACGATCCATCAACTCCTTTTCATATGAGCTCCTTTTGACACTTACGGTCAAACAAAAAGAAGAACCGATTTCTAATTAATTCTACTCCTATTTGCTCCATCATCTCTTGCTAACCGCGTTTTCCTTCACAACCAGGAAGCTAAAATCGTACCCCAAAATGGTCAGTTCTTCGCTGAAGAGAAGGGGAGGGAAAAGACCCCTGGTGATACCTCTGGTGCAAATGTGACCAAAGCAAAGACGGAAAGGTCGAACAGCGACCTCGCTCTGTTGATTAGCTCAGAACCTGCTAGCCAAAACCAAAAAGGGAAGAAAGAACTTTGGCAGCTGCACAAATTCCAAGCTAGCTTGGAGCGTCGGTCCAACAGATGAAAGACTTTAAGACGAAAAGAATACAAGGAAATGACGAAAAAGTCTTCGGCTGATAGCTGGAAGTGAACGCATTCGAAATCCTCCTGGAACCAAAATCCTGTAAATTTCCTTCTAGGTGAACAAGCGATGAAAGGCATGGATTTGCAGAGGGCATTCTCAAACGAGGGCAAAGAACGAAAAAGTGAAAACGACGTTAAAATCATATCTCAAAAACTAGCATCGGCAACGATTCATTTCAAGGATGCCGAGATTCTGCGAATGGAAGGGTGAAATTCGATTTCCCAAGCAGTCGAAAGGGCCTTTTCCTTCACTTGGTGTACACCACACAGCACAATTAGAGGACTTTCCCTGGAATGATCGATGCAAACCTAGCAAAGCAGGATCCTGACAACGGTCCAGACTGTACTCAGTTTTCCTTGTACCAATTATTGACCCCATCCGAGTGGTTCGCAAACGAACGCTACTGCTCAAGGCAGTATTATGCAGCTAATTTTTTTCTTTCCTTCCCAAATATCGGTCAGTCATTAGATTACTAGAGGACTATTTTACCATTTGCGAAGATGATTGCAGGAGCAGGATGTTGAGCACGTTTTAATGCCAAGTTTAAATTGACCAGATGGGCATCCCAGAGATGAAGCTGGGCTGCAAGAGACATGACAAGTCTCACTAAGAGACGATAGTCTTCGTCCTCGTTGAACAACTCCAACGTCCACGTTGCCCGTGCTACTGCTTCGTCTTTGTATGCTAAGTCCTTGAATAAGCACATATTAAAGGAATTATTAAATATAAACTACTCTTATTCTGCACCGAGACCATTTTAACTTTTCATCCATGATTCAGTTTTTTTATGAGTCAAAACATTTGGAAAACCGAAATATTCAATGTTGATGGTTTGCATGTGTCCCTTCATTTACTATTTCTTTTAGGCTTGATCGGTATTTCCTCAAAAGTCTCTAATTCTTACTTTTGCAGTTCCATGTTGAAATACTTTTTTTTTAATTTGTACTTTTGCATAACATGGTAGTGATGCTTCAAAGACTTGAGTTAAAACTTAAAAGAGAAACCTATAAACTTGAAGTTTTCAGCATTTGTTTTTGAATGAATGCCTTATTGATAGTACAATCAAAACACTAGTTTGACTGTGTATGTAACATTATATGCAAACAGAAAAAATAATTACTCATACAAGTTCTTGGTTTCATTTTTTTTTTTTAAAAAAAAAAAGAGATTTACCTCATTTAATGGGCTGATGTGTGTACAAATTGTAAAAACATGTCTGAAAATGTGTAATTCATATGAGAAGGTCATTGTACAAATGTATGTGACCACTTCTATCTGCACTCATTCATCATGATGTTTGTCAATGTTCATTTTAGCCTTTCAATAAGCAAAAGAACAAAATTATTGAAATGCTGTTCCATTGTTTACAATGACAACAGCAAGCTTCCTCAGCATCCACTTAAATCAAAATAGCCCCCCTTGTTTTTGAAATCCAGCTTAAGAGTTTCTTTGATTTCAATAAGCCTACTAGAAAACCTTTTGGCTTACTGAGCAAGTACAAGTGTAACAACAGTAGCTTACTTATGAATTGCTACAATCACATGATAGCCATTATTAAAAACTTTTAGGATATGATGATGACAGCTATCCACAGTTTGAAAACAACAATTCTCAAAGAAAATGCAATCCATCTCACTTCCAAAAGTGCACAAACAATGTCAAAGCTATTCAAGAGTACAACTTTTGATTCTCCTACACACAAAGAACTCACAGAATGAGAATAAGACATTTGACAAACTGGGTTTGACTTTGCTCGCTATTGTTGTCAGTGAGGGTACCTTTGAAGTTCCATGTGAATGAAGTTGAGAGCTCACAGCACACAAGCAAATATCATGTTGACCTTAAGCATTTTTAGTAGCCCCTTTTTGAAACTGTTGCACCAGTTATACTTTTAAAATGCACAATTAAGTCTTTGGAAATCATGCATGAGGATGAAATGAGTTTTCTTCCACTTGTGGAGTTACTGGTACACCACAGCAAGCAAGCTACAATGACCCATGAAACAAGCAAAAGGAGTATGGTACAATGTATAATAAACAGGATTTCAAGTACACTACTTGCAGAGTAACAGAATGGTGGTGGAATCCTAAAAGGGAACAGTTTAACTACTTGCCAACTGGATGAATGCTATTTCAAATTCCTCGAAATTTAGAATTAAAACAATGTATGCCGAGCATTTAAAAATTGTTTAATTCAAATAGTTGAGAACGACGCAAACAATCCATGCTAATTTTTTGCTCTGAATTCCAGCTGGTTCTTTTAAAAGTGAAAAAAGGCTGCAATTACACATTAAACACAACATGAGAAGTCATCAGAGTCCTTGAAATTTTTATTGCACCTCCAAATTCGAAGAGTGAACAAGAGTCTCCTGATTCCCATCATATGAAGCTGCATCGAAATACATGCTATTAGTTAGTACTTCTGGATATCTTTTGTATTATTCGAATGCGCTCCCTCTGCTTCGCCATAAAGACCATCATGGCCGTGCCATGACATCCATGCCAACACATTCACGTGTGATTCTAACGCCCAGCAGGAACAACAAGATACTTTTACACAGAGACCTGAAAAGTTCACGTAAATCACAGGCAAGATGACAAAAGCTCCCACGCTTTCCATTACATGACAGCAAACTTTTGGGAACACCGGGCGACTGGAAGCTTCCCCTAAGTAAAGCGACGAAGAGTTGGGGGGGGGGGGGGGAAGTTCCGCGATGGGGCCCAAGAGCTCCCATTAACAACGCACACACACTCGTTCGATTGCCGAACCCATTAGCTTACTAACCACTTGTATGGATCATGGTAGATTCTTTTGAAAAATCCGGTGGAACCTTTGTCGTTCACCCTGGAATTCGGGATGCTCCTCGCAGGCAAAGCACCGAACATCTCGCAGCCGCCGCCGTTCCCTGTCTTGGGCGCAACCGACTGGCTGCTCCTCTTCAGCAGCGGCACGCATGCGGTGCTCCGGAAGTCCCAGGCGGCGGCCACCCTGGCGTTCCCAGCCCACGTGCCGGAAGGAGAGGGGGCCTGGAAGCTGGCGTGTGGGGCGGACTGTCCGATCGCAGGAAGACCAGCCCAACAGTCCCGGACCAGTCCCCCCAGTCGCCTCGTCTCCGGCCACGAAGACGACGCCCACGCAGGATCGAGCGGGGTTGACGGACTGCGAGCCTGCAACCTCGTGGTCCCTGGGCCCCGCAACTCAAAACCGAATCGCAATGCATTTTTCCATTTCCGCGACTCTCTCAAATCAAATCTCAAGGTGTGCTTTTTGGAATCCGTGCCATTCGCTTGCTTGCTCTCCCCCCCCCCTCCCTCCCCCTGCAGATACACTAAAAAGAGCCGAAAGGAAAATGCAGAATAACGATATGGAATGGGGTTCCGACCCATGGAGTGTGTCCCAAAAGGCAGCTACGACGTAGAAAGAGAGAGCATCTGGAACAAATACAGGCATCGATAAATTAACGTTTTCCGATTTGAAATGCAATTCCAAGTCTACATTAATGCTACTTAATACACAGCAAGAGCAGGCTTGCCGAATCCTGTAATGTAAATCCTTGATGAAATCGTTTTTGTTGATCTAAAAACAAAAATCAGTCCATTGCTGCTAAACAAATTTTCGTTTTATGGTGGATTTTTATTATCACGGCGTTTTTATTTCTTCACTACCAACTAATAAAAAGTTTTAGTTTCTTTTTATTCATTTGCGTGAAAAGTCGATAATGCTGCTTCTTGATGCACAAAAGAGGCCCTTCGTTAGTCATACGCGTAATTTTTCATTTTCAAAATACATATTAAACTATTCTTTCCACATGCTTTTGTGAATGTACGAAAGTTTCCAACTAAATTCCAGGGTCTTTTTTTTCTCCTCCTGCTTTGTATTGATTTATCGTGATAATTCGAGATGTTGGCATATTTGCTTCTCGAAATTGATATATGACATGTTGACTGATTTCCTTGATTACTTTTCAAAGACTGGTGCACTGGGACTCGCAATCGATAATCGATAAAAAACAAACACCTATGATCAATTTCTTACAAGACGGCTCCTACCGATGATCGATCAAAATTTCACTTTCTCAGATAATTGCTCTGAAGCTGGCTCCAAGCTAGACTTGGAAACCTGCATCAGGGATTTCAAGACTTGTCTTCAGCTTCCTTCACGAGACGTGAGCTTGGACCAATTTGCTTGCCTCCTCGACTTTTGTTTTTGTTTTCGCCGGCGTTCTCTTTAAAAGATGCCCAGCGTTCCGAGTTTGTCGGAAGAAAAAAAAAGAATTCCTCTTGAGTATTTTGGAATTGGTGATGATGAAAACTAACCTGCTAACCTATGCCCTTGGTTGGCACTGTCTTTGTATTGTGTCCGTCTACAGCTGAAAGTACATTAAAAAAAATGCTGGGGGAATTATACAAAGTAATCGGACAACTTTTGGAAGGCGCTAATAAGGGTGGCAACCGAATGCACATGGGTCACTGGGTTACTTCTTGGCTTTTAGAAAGTTCGCAATGGCACACGGAAGAAAAAACAAAGAAACAAAACAAAACAAAAGTGAAGTTCATCAAAGGAAGCTTCACCTAGTAGCGTTTACCGGGATCGTTCCAGACATTCTGTAAAGGTCATCTTGAGTGAAAGATGATCGATGCTTCGGATGGAGCTATCCTGATGATGGGATTCGATCTCTAGTAGTTGGGACCGATCCAAATCAGACGAGGTTACAGGGATGCTGAGAAGATCGATGTATAAGTATGTGATCGATAAGCGTGCCGTTTGAATTTCAGCATCCGATGTAATGACACCAAAGGCACTACGATGCTGTGTATTTTTCTAAAGAAAAATGAAAAAAAAAAAGAAAAAAGAAAGGGGCCATTTTCGGGAAGTGTACTCACGGCGCTTGGGAGAAGTGGAGAAGGGGCATCATCGGTCCTCGTAAGGAACTGAGCTGCATGAGGGAGAGAGAGATAGGAGGAGGGAGGAGCCAATTTCTTGCTTTTCGTGGGAGCTGAAAACAGCTTCTCGCTACGACACAGGTAGGGTGATAGACCACCCCGAATCTTGCGGAACCGGGGGGTGAGGAAGGGATGGTCCGCCGCTGCCGTACTCTATGGCGAACTTCGATCCCTCCTCACTTCCAGCAAGGGAGACTCGGGAGAGTCGAGACCGCACGCGAGAGCCGCTTCGTCCCGCTGCTCCCGGCACGCGGGAGTGCCGAGCCGTCGGTCTCGTCCGCGGGATTGGCAATCCGGAAACTTCCCTTGAGGCAGGCGCTGCGCAGGGCTAGAAGGTGCGAGAAAGCGCCGCGCCAGAAGTGGCTCCCGGTCCCGAGATCTGGAAGGTTTTCCCCGCCGGGGTACGGGGGCGGAGGTCAAGACCGAGACGCCCCGAGCAGTTCGTGAGGAGGCATGATCCGGTGCGCGCCCACTCACTCACCCCAACTAGGGATTTCCCCCTCCCATCCCCTCGTCCTCAGGGACGGCACCCCGCAGCCATCTGTCTGGCTCGTGGTCTGTCCTGAACGAGGTTGGTGGTGGTTGGGGGATTTTTCCGCAGCAGCGCCACCGTCGCCTCGCCTTCGAGATGCCGATACTCCCTCGCTCCGCCTCCTCGAGACGGGCGAAACGCCCGGAGCCCCCGCCCCCCCTTCCGCTGGCGAGAGGAAGAGGAGGGGAAGAAGGAGTTTCCGGGACGCGCCTAAGAACGCTGAACGCCTAGCGGGCTGGTCATCCAGCCGACGCTCCTCCCCTACGGCCCCGGTATGCCGTGGGAACGGGTCCTCTCGAAGGAGCCCGCCTTGCCGCCCGCCACCTCCCGTCCCTGGAGATCACTCCGGCGCCGCAGGAGAGGAGTCCCAGCGGGTAGCATAGGAAAGGAGAGGAGGGAGGGGAGAGAAAGGAACTCCGGCGCTTCCTGGGATTCTTTTATTCCTCTTTCGTTCCGGGGTTTGGCAGTGTTCCAGCGCTGGAGGCGACGCCCCCGGGAGAAGTTGACGGACTTGAGGGGGAGGAGGTCGGAGGGCTTCCCTTTCTGGGAGGGAGGGAACAGGGGCGGGGTGGGGTGCAGCGCAACCGCCGCGCGGGAGGCAGCGGAAGGGAAGGCGGGTATTCCGGCGCGGTCCCCGTCGCTCTCCTGTCGGATGGGATGCGAGGGAGCGCGCTGGGAGGGCAGGGCAACCTCCCCGCCGCCGCCTTTTCTCCAGAGTCTTCGTTCCTGGGATTCCCGCATCGGTGCGCGCGTGTCGGCAGTGTCGGGGTGAGGGAAGGGGGCGGAGGCCCCCGTCCAGGCATGGGCAGGAGGGGACGCATCCCGGCGAGTCTTCTGTGCCTCAGGGAGCTGAAACGAACAGAGACTCAGGGAGAATCAGAGCGAGGGGGTCCCTCCTCCCCGGTCCCACCCGCAGAAGCAGCTGCCGCTCCGACCTCCCGGCTCCCGGACTCGTGCGAGCCGCGGATCGGTCGGCGCAGCGAACAGCTGAACACCGAAGGCAGCAGCCGCACCCGCCCATCTGCGAACGGAAGATGGCAGGGGGGAAGGCGGGAAATCGTAACAGCGGCAGCGTCCGTGCGCGCCCGCCCCCGCCGAACCTTCTCACGCTTCCTGCGGAGAAAGCCGACCTCTGCGCACGCATGGAGGAGGAGCAGTTCGCTCCCTTCGCTGTCCCCCTGCAACCGGTACGCACCACAGCGCTCTTCGGATAACGGTCCCCGGACGGAGACGGAAGAAGTGCACGCTTTTGGAAACCGCCGTCGAGCTTCGCCATCTTTCCTGCGCATCTCCCGGGCTGCACAAACGACTGCTGCGGTCGGAAATTGCTTCCGGGGAACAGCCTCGTCGCGCGCGTGCGCTCTCTTACGTCACTCCGGCTCTCGCCGGGCAACGGCACTCGCGGCTCCCGCGCGCTCTGTTGCGTCACGCCAGCACTCGCGACGCGCGCTTTGTTGCGTAAAGGCAGCTTTCCCTTTCGTGACCCCTGCGTCGTATCAGGTACCGGAGGGTTCCCTTTCACTCCCGAGCGTCGCGCCGGGAGCGACGGAGAGGACCCTGTGCCGGATCCGAAGTAGCGCGCGCACGCAGTCATCTCACGGATAAGAAAGCAAGTCTGATTACCTCTGGAGGTGATGCTCGGAGATTGCGGGAGTGGAAGCACTACCGTCAGCAAATACAAGCGTTTTTTTTTTTTTGTTTTTGTTTTTGTTTTCTTCCTACGGTCAGGCGGCTTTAAAAAACAAAAAAAAAAAAAACAGAACAACATTTTGGCACAGAACGTGAAGTCCTCCGTCACTTGGTTTCCAGATCCTCTCATGACATTAGAAAAGAAATGTTCTGATTCCGGGGAACACAGAGACGCCGTCGTCGAGGGAGCGAGCGAGATGCCTGCGCCTCGGAGACGGGAGGGGGAGACACCTCAGAACTGCAGCGCCCACATGTCGCTCGCTCTAGAAGGGTGCTTTGCTGGAGAGAGAGCAGCGCGGCTTGCCCACCGCCCCTACCTTTCTTCCGCGTCCTCCTCCGCGTCGGTCGCCTGGTCCTCCGAAGCCACGGCCACCTCCTTGTACGCCGGGTGCTCGCAGATGGAGTAGTAGTTGCCGTTGTAGACGATCCCGACGTCCCTCATCGCGTCCCCGCGTATGGTGGCCTTCAGGGTCCAGTAGTGGCACTCGTCGCTGCTGATGTTCCTCTCCAGCTTCTCCACGTCCAGGATCTTGGAGCTCAGACTGTCCAGGATGACGCCGATGTCCTTGACGGTGAGGAACCTGCTGGACTCGGAGCTGCAGTTGTCTACCAGCAGGAGGAAGCGGACGCTGCGGGAGGTCTCGTCCTCCAAGGCCGCGTCCTCGTTCGCTCCCTCGGACTCGGAGCTGTCAGCCCCGTGCTCCGGGCCGTCCTGGTCCGAGAAGTGTACGTGCGGCTCTCCCTTGACCCCGCGGCGCGACGTGCTCCTCGCATCCTGGTCCAGGGACCTCTCCTTGTTCACCTTGATTTCCCTGCCTTCCTCGTGTAGCGTGCAGCAGTGGAAGTCGCACTCCCGGAGTCTGTGGGCGCTCCTCCTGGGGTCCGCCGGGCAGGCAGCGGGGGCCGCCGACTCGACGGAACTGTCCCGCGCGCCGGAGAGGGTCCGCGCCCGGACCGGGTGATGGGCGGGATACGCGGCGGCCTTGCCGTCCAAGAGAACCTCCCTCCCGGGAGAGCCGAAGATGCCGGACAGAGCATCGGGCGAGTCGCCCATGCGCACGGATGTGCGCCGCTCGCCGATCCCCATGATGACGTGGTTCGGGGGGTAGGGGAGGAACACGTGATTGTGGGGCCTTCGGGACTTGGGGTCCCAGTGGAGCACGACGGTCACCTGACCCCTGTTCTCCATGATCTTCCACGAGGGGGCCTCGTCGTCGATGCGCATCGACTTCATCGTCTCGTAGACGATCTTCGGGATGGCCGAATAGACTGGAAGAGTCCCCATCGGGAATCGAACGGCGGCAGGAGGGAGCGGGGGGGGGAGGGAAGGGGCGAGTACTCCGTCCCCCCGCAATCTTTGCTGCTGACCCACCCTCTCCTCTAGGAGCCGAGACTCACGAGGCGCAAAGGTACCCCTCAGGCAGTGGCAGGGAGACATTGGTCCGCCTGGCCGCCGGAGGCCGGGGAGCGGGGTGGGAGGGAGGCAGCAGCAGCAACGGCGGGTTCCAGTGCGACTCCGGGAGGAGATCAGTTCTCGAAGGATCTTCTCCCGCGGCGGAGGGTGGCGCTGCCTCCCGGAAGGCGCGCCCAGGGAAGAGACCGGAGAAGGAACTCCGCCGTGCGCCTCGGAAGGACTTCCCTGTCGAAGGGGGCGGGGTCAGAAGGGAGGGAGGGACGTCACTCCCACCACCCGCCTCCTTGGAACCTCGAGGGAAGGGAGGGAAGGCCCCAGGGCCGTCCGGTGACCGTCCGGCGAGGGCGCGCATGCTTGGCAACTGCGAGGCCCGGGAAGGGGTGGGAAGGGGGTAGGGGAGGAGGATAGACCCCCCCCGCGCGAGCGCTGCCAGCGCCGGTCCGCGCCTCAGCCCGAGGCGCAGTCCACCCTGGGAGGAGGAGGAGGAGGAAGCAGAGGCTCGGGGGAGGGGGCGTTCAACCCACCGTTCCTGGTGCGCTCCGACCCCGAGGGGCACCATTCCTCTCCCGGACGCAGGAACATGAAGACGGTGTTGTCCGGGAGGTGCCGGAAGTAGTCAGCGTCCTCGATCTGCGTCCCGTCGGACTCCAGCACGACTCTCACGGACTCCTTCAGGGGGAGGGACAGCTTCTGCCTCCCTGGAAGAGCAGAGAGGGCTTGGGGGCCGCGCTCCCGGAAGCGGAAGGGAGGAGTCGCCCTGCGCGTTCCGTCTCTCCCGGAGGCTCTTTCTCTTCCGAATTCGCGAGTTCCAGACAGACTACCCCCGGAGGGCGAGGGCCTTCTCCGGTAGAAACAGTGGTTCGGACCGCCCGGGGCGGGAGGGTTCCCCGCGAATCCGCCCGGTCGCCCAGGGAACGTTGATGCCCAGGGCCCTGAAGGCCTCCCAGGAGGCGCGATAGGGGAGCAAAGTCCCGTTGCCTTCCGGAACTCGGCAGCCCCGGCCAGGAAGAAGGAGAGGTCCTTCCCGACTCCACAGGAAGTAGGGTCTCCAAGGACGCTCTCCCTCCCCCCCTTCGCCCGAGGCAGCGAGAGTCCTGTCTGGAGTGCGTGGCGGAGGGGAGAAAAGACCGAGACACTGGTCTCTCTGGGGTCCCCAAAACCCGGAGGCCCTCTGGAACGCCCCGTGACCCGGACGCGCACGCGCGCCGTCCGAGAAAGGCAGGCCGTCCTTCCGGGAAACGCCCTCTTCCCGGCTGCTCGCTCTCCCAGGGAGAGGTCGCGCAGACGGACGCTTCCCGGGTTTTCCCCCAGATCTGTAAGACGCGCAGGGGAGGGGCATGGCCCCTCCGCCCTATATGGCCCTCGGGTGGAGAGAGGGTGCGCGCGGCTGCCGGATCGGCAGTAGCGGCATCGTCTTCGGCGCAGCCGGGCGACGGAGGGCGCCAAGGCTGGACTCCCGGAGGAAAGAAGGCTCCAGAGTTTGACTCTTGGTGGAAGAAGACGCCAGAACCGGATGTCCAGAGGAAGAAGGCTCCAGGGCTACACGCCCGGAGGAAGAGGGCGCCAGAATTTACTTTTGGAGGAAGAAGGCGCGGGGAAGACGAAGGAGGGGGAAGCGGCGGCCGCTCCCTGCTGGTGCCGCCGCCGCCGTGGCCTGGCAGCCCGCGGATCGATAACACGGCGCGTTGGCGTCGCTCAGGCGCACGCAGACGTTCGGACCTCGCGGAACGTTCGCCTCCCCCGCCCTGACCGCCGCCCTTCCTCCCCCACTCCCTCACGGTCGCGCGCCTCCGCGGCTGTCCACGCACCTTTAAGGACGAGGTCGTCGTAGTCCGCCACGGACGCAGCCTTCCTGTTTGCCCTCTGGCAGTCCCAGAGCTTGCACGGTCGGCCGGCAGCGGTCCTCTCGGGAGGAATGGGATCGGGCGCAGGACCGCTCGACGGAGGGGAGGGTCGGGGGGGAAGGTACATGGCGTCGGGGTGGTCACTGTCCTGGGACTTCCTGCCACCGCCGTCGTCGTCGTCGTCTCCCTGCAGGTCGTCGCCGGGGGCGCGCCGGAGGGGGCGTCCCCATCTCACAGCCGCCGCCGACGACCCCTCCTCTCCCTGATCCCGAAGGTTTTCCGCCGCTTCCGGAGGGAGGAGGGCGCGCTCGGGAGAGCAGGCGGCGACGCTCTGCCGGCGGAGGAGCCGCCGTCGTGCCGCCCCGACTGCGCCTGCGCTCCTCCGTTTCCCCCCCTCCTCCTCCTCCTCCTGCGGGAAGAGGAGGAGGAGGAGGAGGCGGCGGAGAAAGGGGACGCGGCGAGGGAACGCTGCGGCAGATTCGATCCTGCCGCCGCCAGCCGCTGCCCGGTTACCCGCCGTTCCCCTTCCCTTCCCCTCAGCCGCCGCCGCCGCTCGGGAGGAGCGGAAAGAAGGGGCGGGGCTTCCCTTTCGCCTCCGCCCCCACACAGGCGGGCAAGGCGGTGACCACCTCCTCGCGCGCGCACACGCCGCTGCCATCGATCGACGGCGCGCGCCTCGAGAGGCGCGCTCGCTCTCGCCTTCCTCCCATTCACGTTCCCCGCCAACGCCATCGATCGCGGCGCCGCCGACGGCGACGTCTCGCGCTTGGGGCACACGTGCGGGTGCGCAGAGGCGTAGCCCTCCCCCCCATTCAGGAATGCGGGAAGCCGCGCTCCCCACGAAGGACCACTCACGAGCATCAGCCCCGCGGGCGGGCCCTTAGGCCATTGCCCCTCGCCCGTCGAGGAACCGGAGCGGACAGTGCGCTGCCGGATGCCTTTCGGGCGCCGAGGAGCGGGCGGGAGAAAGGGCTAGAGAGGTAGCCAGAACTCCGGAAGTGCCGGTCCTGTGGCCCGAAGACGGTCCCGGCACTGGGAGTGGACGTGCAAAACGCACGTCCACTCCCAGCGCTGGGACTGCGATTACACGAGACAGGCGCTGCTCGTGCTCTGGACCAGCAGTTTCGGCCAATCTCTTTCTTCTTCCTCCTCCCTCTCCTTTCCTCTTCCCTTCCTCGTCTTCTCTTCCTTCCTTTCTCCTCCTTCTTTCCCCCTTTCTCTCTTCCCCCCTCCTCCTCCTTTCCTCCTTCCTTCCTCCACATCTCCTCGTCTTCTCCTCCTCCCTTCCTCCATCTCTTTCTCCGTTCTCTGGTGAAAGCAACGCCCACCGGGCGTCAAGGTGATGCACGACAGGCCGGAGGTGGCTCTACTGGCTTCATCCAGGCTCCGGAAACAACCCCTGATTTCGTTTCCGCCTCTCCTTCGATAGCCCCAATTTTTTTCCCTCGCACTTGATTGGATCGCGTGCAGTCCACGTGGACTGTGCCGAGAAATTCCTCCGGGGAAGTTTGTGGATGTTCGGCATCTGATGAATTGCTCTCCCGGACACCTTTTGAAGCTTCTACGAGAAGTGGTAAGAACCTTGGAACTGCAGAATGTCTTAGCACCTTAGAGGCCAATAACCAATGGTCAGGCATCTCTTCTCATCCTCCCCTTGATCCTTTTGTCATTCTTATCATTCGTCATTTATCTCTGTCCGTCATCGTATGGTTTTTTTTTGCTCTTCCTCTGGAACCTCTTTCGCGTCTGGTTCTTCCTCCCGCATATTTTTTTTTCCCCTTTTTCCTCCTTGGTGGTTCTCTGTGCATTCAGTTCGTTTCCGGTTCTTCTCGTCACTTCTGCCTCTCCAGCCGGATGAGTTGGAAGCTGCATCATTTTGAAGAACGAATCTGTGAGTTTCGCCCGGCATCGCTTCCACGGCCGTCTCCTTGTGCACATGAAGGATGCTCCCAAATAGTATTCTGGGCGTGCATGAAAGGCCATATATTCGTGGTGACTTCCGGACCTCGAGGAATCCCCTTCACAGTCGCCTGCCTACTGGGCCGAATGGAGACGTTACCTAATGTGTCAGAAATTTCGCTTGCAGGACCAATCTTTCTCGCCACGATCTTCCTTCCTCTCCTAATTTCCGCAAGGTTCCGTTTCCTTTTGATGCCCTTCATGCATTTTTCAGGATCACTCATCTGCACCTACGCAAACGTGACATCGACCTCGCTTGTCTGGGGGGAGAGAGAGAGAGAGAGAGGGGGGGGGAGAGGGAGGACGAGTAAACAACCAAACGAACATTTCAAATATCGAGCACGAGAAAACGCCCACTGAAAGACCATCGCTTATCTGGTGGAAGGAACAGATGCAAACTTCAAGGCGTGGACTCGGAATGGTGGACGTACCTGCATTTTTACGCTCTCAGTTTCGTCAGAATCCGTGGTTCTGCACTGAACACGTCCGTTTCAGAATGCCATTGAAACGGGAAGGAGCTCACAAAGAAGAAGAACCGCAGCAAATTATCTATCAAAGAACGAATCAGAGAATGATTTAGGGGAAAACACGAAAGCCAAGGAGACAGAATGGCTAGTAGTACAAGAGCGACTTGCAATTTTTTAAAATATGTATATATATATATATATATATATATATAGGAGGCATTCGTTTGTTATGTAGAGTCTTTTATCGCATTATTATAATTGACCTTCCTAAATATATGACAGTGATATTGCATTTTGCAGTCGTGATTTACACGTGACATTATCATTATTTTTACTTATAGTTTGAACAGCTTCCATAACTGCCTTTTGTCTCACGGTAGTGAACATTTGTGATGCCGCTCCCTGGAATGTGCGGAAGGAGAAAATGAATGAAATCACGTTTACGATCTGTAATACCATTATGAGAGTTGGGGCAAGGGCACCCTCCCCTTGGGTTGGCAGGAGACTGCGTTGCTAGTGCTGCATTGGGGAGCACGCCTCTCCCACTGGACATTAGGGAGTGTGGATGCCAATTGTGCAGGCTGCGGGGAACGGGGAACCTTCCCCCACCTCATCATCGAGTGTGCCTCCCTCCGCGCAATGTGGAATCGGCTGTCGTCGGTTCTGAACATGCCGGTGGCCATTTTTCGTCACCACCTCATGCGGGACGCCCTGCCAGCAGTTCTCTGCTGCATACGCGGCATCCTGGCAAAATGGTCTGCGTCGATGCGAGGCCGCAACAGCCGCAACGCCCATTCACTGGGCGGCCGTCTCCATGGAGAAGACTTCCCGGTGGCGCCGGCGACGAACTTTAAGACCAGCACTTGTCCGCATCCAAAACCGGATGCAGAGGACCATTCGCGGCGAACTATGATCCCTTCCGTCCCCCCGTCCCCCCCAGGGAACATTGCCCTCCCCTTTTTCTTTCTTTATTTTTCCTGTTTTTTTGTGGTCTTCCCATCCCCTTCGCCAGCGGTGAGAACCTCGCCGGCCCCCAAGCCGGTAAAGACAAGTGTTGCAAGACAGGCAGAACCACGTGTTCTGCCTGGAGGGAAAAAAAAAAAAAAAAAAACTCATAGACTTTACTACAACATTTTAATAATAAATGCCCCGGCATATCCGGGTGAAAAACTATTATGAACGCTCCTATGGAGCATGCAGAAGAAAATTTAGATGAGAGTAAGCAAGGTTCAAAAATTCGATATTGATACAAAGTTATTGGCCACTCTTTCAGTTTAGCTATTGAGTGGTCAGAAAGTGCCTGCCTTCCTGTTCGCCTCCTGAGAAGAATACGGGACAAAACAATTCGTGGAGAAGATTGAACAAAATTTTATATCGTGTCACCATCATCACCATTTACCGTACACTATCATTCTTTCTACTTTTGTAATGTTACTAAGTTTCGGTCATAAAAATCTCCTCGTTCCTGTTCAACAATTTAATTTCTTTTATTTCATCATCCAGAATCAAATTTTTTTTTTTTTTTCATTTCGACTATTCATCTCGCCGCGATCAGCAACATTCTATAAAGGCAACAGCGTTTTCAAAATTTGGATCCCAGCAAAGGCGACTGAGTATCGAATGCTCCCTGTACCACTCCGGGAATCGAAATCCCGAGCAGCCGAACAAGGGAATTCGATAGAAACGGAAAGCCACTCTCGTGCACATCCAACTGAAACAGACATAAGCATCGGCGGAAAAGGAAACTGAACTGAAGGAAGTTTCCGGGTGATGATCAAAACGCGGGCAATTCGTGCAAATGGAAACATCTTACTGAGTAAAGGTTTCTGTTTTCTTCTTCTGCTGCTTCTTAACGCCGCTCGTGCCTGCGGTCGCCACTCACGAACTGCCGACTCGGTTGGGCCTGGTGGGTCGCCAGTGCCGGCCCCGTTGGGGCCATCTCGCGGGGGCGTGAGGGCCCATTTGTAAAGCACTATACCTCGGCAACATTGCCATGTAATATATGACAATGACATCGTATGTTATGTGACATTAGATTGGAACATAGAATTCATCAAAATTGTCGGCAAATTTTTCCGTATTTCTTTGAGGTGCGACGGCGCTCATAACGACCGCCCTCATGTAACGGAACATCACGATACGCACAAACAGCCACCGTGGACGGTCAACATTTTTTAATTTGCAAAGACTCATTGGAGAGCTCATTGTACAGTTGCTTACAAGTCAGCGTAAAATACGAATGCCTTACCAAAAATTTAGCAGATCCTTCTGACGGACTGACCTCGGCAATCGAAGAGCCTGAAAATCGTCTTCCGGTACAAAATGTGTTGAGCATCCTTCCTTCAAGCACAGCTCTTGAAGGTAAGTGGTCACAGAATGCGTTTCGTGGTCATTGCGGTTACTGCTAGGAATGTGGAATAATAGTATTGTTCTACATTTATACTCTTTTTTTTTTTTTTTGAGGATTTTGTCGTTTTGCTTTTTGGCACTGAAGATGCAGCTTTTGGGCGTCTCTGAGGAAGGCAAACATCTTTTGAAACTTTGAAACGCTTTTTTGAAACTGAAGGATTGGAATGTAGATTTTCAAACCGCCTGTGGATCGTGGACAAGAGCCGATACCCGCGTGCGATCCAAGAGAAAGCCTTCTCCTTCTGTCCTTCCTTTTTCGACAATCACACATTTTTCTCACAGCATTCTCGGAAAAGCAGTCATTTGACACGCTTAGTGTGGAAAGCACCGCATGCGTATTTTCTTTTTTTTTTTTTGGCTTCACAGGTGTAGCTTTCTTTTCATCTCCTGTCTGCCCCCCCCCCCCCACTCTCTCGCAGAACGTTACAAAGGGGATGCTGTCATCATAAACGGGTTTGCTTTGAAATGCATTTGCATAACCAGTTTGTGTATTTTGCTTAGCCGCGGAAATGCCATTTCACAGTGAAAATCGCAACGGCTTGCAGGAACCGGTTTGCTCTTGCATTCCTTGGGAGGAGAACCCCGTTCTCCGGACAGCCGTGGTCCCAAAACCCGCTTGAACCCCAAAACCTGTAAACGACGGGCTTCGAGTTGCGGCATCTTGCGTGTCATCCTTGGGCAGGAGCCTTGCTAATCTTCCCTGTATCGTTCCGATTTTAGTGTACGTACAGCCGAAGCGTGTACAGTGTCGGGCGACGTCGTGCTGCTCTTCCGCGCCGGGACTCGGCCTCCGGGCGCGCAGAAACACTCGGGAAGCGAAGTGCTTTGCAGCGTGCGCAGGGTGGCCACCTCTCATCTACGGGGCACGACGGGAGTGGAACCACAGAAGAAAAACTCGGGAGTCCCACTCGCGATTCCCGGCATGCCGCCTGTTTCCCTCTCTCGGGGAGAGTTCGGGTGGGAAGAACACTCGTAAGCCATTTGGCTGGCAAGAGCGTGGAGCTGTGACGTCCACGCGTCTACAAGTCTGTGTTTTCCTCGTATCTATAAACCTAGCCACCTGTAGAATCGGAGTGAGGTAAGGCACCGGTTTGGTGCCGGAGACGAGCAAGTTCAAGAAGAAGACGAAGAAGTCTTCCCGTTTGCGCGTCGGATGCAGCGTGTTCATGGGTTCATCATGTGCAACGTGTTCATGGATGCAGCGTGTTCATGGATTCATCATGTGCAGCGTGTTGATGGATGCGAAGTGTTCATCCTGAATCACGCGTAGAGAGCATCTTGATTTCAAGTGCTCCGGAAAACTCGCAGTCATTTTTTTGGTCGCTGCATTTTTGGCTGAAGGCGTTTTCCTTTGAGCAGTTTGGCACTCGTTCGGTGTGTCAGCGATGGCCTCCATGTGAACTTGAACCTGAACTTGAACCAAACCGATCCCCTGCGTTCCAGCCGTTTCCCTGTGTGAGGACTGGAGTGTGTGACCTGGGAGGTGGTGTTTTTCTGACAGGTGAGTGCCCTTAGTGTAAACCAGCAACTGTCATCGTCCACATGGTAAGGACACTCCGTGTGTGGATTCGGGCACAGTTCTTTGGAATGCCGAGTCCCAAATGTTGTTGATCACAAGTTGATGCATACCAACCCCGAAACGGTGATGTTCAACCGTTCTTTGGAAACTCTTCGGTTCATTTCCAAATCAGCCCTTTTTTCCCGTGCATAAATTTCGATGGTGATGTCTTACATTGAAGAATTGGAAAAGGAAGCACAGAGGAGTGCAATTACACATGTTTCAAACTTGCTTCAACGATCAGATCAGTTAGAAAAGATTGATCATTATAAGAAA
Organism: Raillietiella orientalis; assembly: GCA_036172245.1. Lineage (NCBI taxonomy): Eukaryota > Metazoa > Arthropoda > Ichthyostraca > Raillietiellida > Raillietiellidae > Raillietiella > Raillietiella orientalis. The sequence goes on along the minus strand of JAYWIR010000032.1, from coordinate 1,458,546 downwards.
AGGGAACTACGAAAAAAGTTGTCAGTTGAGGCCATGTTGAAAACAGCATTGCAAAATCAACTTGACAGAATTAGAATAGGCATGCAGAAATTGAAAGAAGCCCTAGATGATTCCAACATTGTCGAAGAAAGGTACATTTTTCATAAGTTTTATCAGCTATCCGGGTTCCCCTATACACTTCCGAAATCTTGAATCAATCCAGAAGCAGCAATCTTTAATTATTTCTCATTATATGCTGTTTAATTAAATGTTGATGTAAGCTCTTGATTTTGAAGTTATTTTAACAAGCAAATAATTTTGAAAGAGACCAAAACCATATATTGTTCCATACTTTAATTTAGTCTTAAATGATTAAACTCTTTGCAAGCAAGTTTATGTCTGATACTAATTTACTGTTAACGAACTAGCATGGAAAAACTTGTCCAAAATCTTGATAATGTGCCACATTTAGTCCAAGAGTTATCAGTTGTCCAGCAAGAACAGATAAAGTACTCTCAATATGTTGTCACAATGCAGAATCTTAAACATATTTACGATGTTCCTGAATCAACAAATAAAATAAGGAAACTCATAGAAGAGGAAAAGTATCTCCATGCTCATCATGTAAGAACTTTAAACATTTCCTAGGGATTTTCCGTATATTTTTTTTATTTCTGCTCAAATGTCATAGGCTATTTCATGCTCAACATGAGTTTGCATTCCTATGTATAACTGCTTTCTTGACCTTTAAGAGTTATCGAAAGAAGGATGCCTGATTTGTTAAAAGCATACATTCTACTAGTATCTGCAAAAAATGAAAATGTTTCAGAATTTATCGGAACTGGAACTCTCCAGAAATGACTTGCTTTTGGAAATACATAATTTGCCCCAGCAAAGGGATAACAATTTGATGATTTTGTCTTCGTACTTCAGTGAGGTTGAAGCTCTTTATGATTTGCTGGGAAAACAGTTATGGCTATGCCTTTCACGTACATTAAATACTGTGAGAAAAGAGCCCACAGTTATAGTGACAGCCATTCGAATTGTGGAAAGAGAAGAAAAATTAGATGAAAATGTTCTGTTGGTAAGATAATTTGCAATGTCTCAGGCCAGGGTGATTTAAAGTGACTGCATATCTTTCATGGTAATTTATATTATGATTTAAATGTATAAGCATTATGGATGAGCATGGAAGAGTCACCCATTTAAATGTAACTGATTGTGTTGCAAATTTGATGACAATGCAAGTATTGGCCACCCATGCTTTTTCATTTTGCTTTCCATTGTCAGTGTACCAAATAATGTATATATAAATTAACAGGTCTAGAAAATTCTCTTTACTTACTGATTATCATAAAATGCTGTTGTTTGTGTATTATTATTTGCATTCTTGGGCTGCAGAAAAAGTTCTCAATCATGACCTCAATTAGCTTCATAAAGGTAGTTTGATTATTTTTTAACAATGATATTTTGAATATCTATATCATGTGATTCTTTATATGCTTTAATCAACTGTGAAATTCTTACCCAGTCAATTTTATCCAAAAGCAGTTAATTTCCATGCTTCATACGATCTTCACAATGATGTAATTTAAAATAATGTTGTTTTGGCTGGCAATTTTTATCAATCAACCAATATTCCTTGATTTCAGATATGGAAAGTGCATTGAATCTTATGTTTCAGTTTCATTGGTGTTTCTGGGTCTGTCTTTATTCCCTCCTCCCTTCACACACACAAAATATGAACAGCTTTAACATTTATTGCAATATGTGTGTCTTTTTGAAATAAGGTGTAATAATTATTATCACAACTTATTAATTGTAGAAGTATTTGTAATTGTGAACATTGTTTAAAGACTTTCCTTGAAGATCACAATCATATGATGAAATTCTGTTTGCCTTTCTGTAAAGCAATATGTTAAAAGGAAAACCTGCCATGTCTTTCTTTTAAATAAAAAATGGTGTCCTATTGTTGACTGTATAACTTGACTATTATGATCCAGTACCAGTACTCATGGGTGTTTATCCAATTTACCAGATTCATAAAGAAAAGAACTTTCTGCCTCCAGGCCGTCCCCGAAGGTTTCGTCAGAAAGCCTTATCAGTATTGAAAGATGCAGTAAATGAACGCTTGGAAGGTTGTCACTGCGAATCTCGCTCAGATAACAAAATGTGGTTGGTCCGGCATTTGGAAATGAATCGGCAAATTATCCTAGAAGACCTGCGCGTTGTGAAATTGATTTGCTCCTTCTGTTTTCCACCTCATTATGAAATTTTCAAAACTTATGTGAAGATGTATCATGAATCTATGCGCAGCCATGTATGTATATATATGCGTATAAAACCTTGTTTACCTGATATGTCTCTGGCTGGTAGTTGAAAGAATTAATTAAAGAAGGTCTACAAGGCAATGAACTGGTAACTTTATTAAGTTGGGCCCTGAATGCTTACCCTGGGACAGAGTTGATGAGACATCCAGAACTCAATGTGAATATGGATGAAATAGATGCAGTTCTTGAAAGCAAATTTGTTGAAAAATTACAAGAACAATACCTTAGTGTAAGGAAAGATCCAGAATGCTGAAGAATTTCTTGGGTTTTCAGAATATTCGCGTCAACTATGTAGACTGGTTAAAGAAAATGTTGGAAGGTGAGGTAAAAGAATGGAATTCTTCTCACCCACCAGAGAAAGACTCCCTTGGCTGCTATCACACCACCATGCCTATTATTGTTTCAAATATTGTGGATCAAAATTTGCAAGTGGCTGCTACAATAAGGTGTGTAGAACTAGGAGCTTGTTTGTTTATTGTGCAATGTGGAAGCTATACGTTACACTAAAATTTTGTACAATGATGAAGCCTACGTTATTATTCTCTTAGTTTCTACATCTTCAGAGGGATGGAATTGTAAATTTGCTTGCTTACCGAGTTCCAAGTCATAGGTAGTAAGATTCACTGTTCATCTTAATCGTATACACCTTTTATTAATTCAAATAATTTTTCTTATCATGGATTTTATTGAAGAAATCACGTATTAAGATTTCATGATGCATTGTGCTTGCAGCATCCTAACCCAGTACAAACCTTCCACCATTGCATTGTTGCCATATTTCCAGTTTAGTAATGTTTTTGGAAGGGTAATCATGGAACATGTGTTCTTTGTAGAGGCTCTTTATTATTATTTAGGTATTGTTTTGTTAAGCAAACCACATCAACATACGTATAATTGCTGAGGAATCTGAATACATGCATAAATGCTAAGTAAATATGGCAGATACAATGCTGTTTTCTTGCTTGGAATTTTTGCTTAGCTGGTGGAGATTTCATTTCTGTGATCATTGCTGAAAAACCATTATATTTCAGCATGGACTTGACTCAAGAAGTTATGCTTCTGAGCCTTGATGCTGCAGTGGATCTCTGCCGAGATTTGCAAATGCAAGTGAAAGTGTACAAAAGTCGCCACTTTATGGATCGCAACCAGTTGCAATTCTTTACACACTATATGATTGCCATTGCTAACAATTGCCACCAGTTGCTTGACTCGATGTATTTGCTGTTTGATCAACGCCTGCACCAAGGACTGCACAATGAAATGTGCAAAAATAAATTTGAAGAAATGAAAACAGCTTTTGTGGTAAGTACTGAATTTACTATGATGGTTGAATGAGTTGTGGACACGTGTGAGCATGTAATTAGCAGTTTGAAGAAATTAATGAATGAATACATACTTAAGGAAATGAATTAAGCCAAATTTAAAAAAAAAAAATTTCATCAGTTGAGGTTTTGGACATGTTTGATTGATTTAGTTTATTTAAGATGCTACATTTCCATGCACCCGATAAATGTTGACAGTTTTGAATTACTATTTGTATTTGTAGATAAGAGGGATAAAGTGTTGTTTCCAGGGAATGGAAGTAAATTATCATCATGATTATTTTTTTCCTACATAATAATTGATTGTGGCTTTAATGTGAGGAAGGTAAAGTGGAGAGTGAGGAAGAGGTGGTTCCTGTGGGGAAGGTAGAGAATGTTATAAGATGGAATTATAACTGATGGCAAAATGAACGACGATGAATTTCATGAAGACGAAAAAAAGAATTTTCTAAAATAGTTAGTGAATTGTAATGTTGCATTAGTTTCCCATTTTCACGATACTTATCACATCAGCTTGGTCTTTTTCAACCTCGAATCTTGAACTTTAGTTCTTTTTCATTCAGTGCTTTTATGTTTGTATGTTCATTTAGGTTTAGTTGCATATGTTCGGGTGCATAAATAAACCGCGCATGATTACATGACATGGATGCACATCGATTTATATTTGTGTATAAAAAAAAAATCCACTAGCTGAACTATACATTCTATAACAGCATCTTAAATACACATCAAGTTGTCCAGTCTAAGTATTAGCAACCTTTGCACTTAGGAGTTCTTGGTTCACTATTTTTGTATACTAATTAACAGATCTGTGGCGTATATGTACAGAATGTAGCAATATTCTTGTAGCTTGTAGCTAATGATGCGTAACTATCAGTAGTATGACCATTATTCATGATAGTATGTGGTGGCAGAACAGGAAACATTTCATTAGGGTGGTTATGTAGCTCATTCAAGAATGAAAGATGTAACAAGAAAATATTATTGAATACAGAGTGCATGCTTATTTTTCACAAAAGTAGGAGTCTTTGTTTGTTGAAATTCTTTTCACTTTACAGAACATGAGGAATGAAGCAATTCAGGTACTTTTGGAAGAAGCATTTCTGGATATGGAGCCACATTTTGCAGATCTGCTAAGCAAGAAGAATCCTCAGTCGACTGTAGCCATAGATACTATCATTGTTACATTAGAAGATTATTTTCAAGACTACATCCATCTGAATTCTAGAAACTTTGAGTTGGCAGTTTGGGAGGCCCAAGAGAAAGTGGTTTTGAAATACATTCATTCAATGCTGCAAAAAAAGATCGTTTTCAAAGGATCAGAAGACAAAACCATCATGATGGATAGGGTTAAAGAAGATAGCCAGAAGTTGAAAAAACTGTTTCAAAAAATCTCACCCAAAGTTGAAACTAGCACATGTCAGGTGATTTCTGATTTAGCAGATGTCATCAGAGTCAAGGATCCAGAACTTGTATCTCTTGAATTACACAGTTTTATCAGTAAATACAGAGATGTGTCTCCGGACCAGCTAATAGCTTTACTAAGCATGAGAGGAGATCTCAGTCGATCTGAAGTGCGGCAGCTTGTTGCAGATATCTTGTCCCGTAAAGTACAAGATAGCAACCCATTTGCGTTGGTTTCAATTTTGTCCAAGTTGCCCCCCTTATCCCGCACTTTATTCGAAATTAATGTATCGTAATCATTTTAGTACTTAACAGAAATATATGGAATGCTGTGTCTTGCTTGTTAGCTGGAAATATGCCATAACATTTGCTACTTACTAACTTTGTTTTTCAGGAAAATGCTGTACATATATTATTGGGTTTGTTTATAGTTGTGTGATCCCAAAATATCACGTTCAAACATTGTATTTGGCCAAGATGCACAACATGTTCCTATTTTGGAATCCCAGTGATGTTCTCTTTGCTTTACAAACAGTAAATAGAATCATTATTCACATAAACTCTAATGAATACACATCGAATACTTATTCTGTGTACTCATTTGACTACATCTAAAATTTTTATCATAGGTTCCACTGTATCACCTTCTGTTAGAGGGAATATTGGTTCTTTGGGTCATCTGGCTGCTGTTACGAAAAAGCTACAATCCTAGCATTACTGAAGAGCTGACAGAACAAGTAAGAGCCAAGGCATCATAAGACTGATCTCATTTGGTTATTGTAGGAAAAGGAGGCATTGATTTCTGAATGGCTTCCAGAACCTCTTGTTCCTGATCTGGATGCACAACAGACACAAGTTCCATCTTATGTTGTGGGAGGCAAGGTACGTGTAATTGGTAATCAGTTCCCATCACCCTACTGAGCATAGTTTGGAAAATATATAGAAATGAACAACCAGAAATACCTAAATCTGGCAACTCATAATTATTTGGGAATGTGTGAAAATGCTATGGTATTGAAGGCAGCCTCTCAGTGTGTGAAGAAATATGGAGTTGGTTCTTGTGGACCAAGAGGATTCTATGGAACTACAGGCTAGTAAATGAAAGCGAACTGTCCAGTGAACAAAAACTTTGGCATGCAGATGTACACCTGAATCTAGAAAAACGATTAGCACACTTCATGGGATGTGAAGCAGCTGTCCTATATTCATTTGGTTCGGCTACTATGGCTAGTGCCATTCCTGCGTATTCGAAACGGGGTGATGTGATTTTGGCGTAAGTTGATGCAGATGGTGGAAGCTGGACCAGTAGGGTAGAGATGTTGCTGTGCATTTTGCTATTCAGAAAGGGATTCAGGCTTCAAGAAGTCAAGTAATTGTTTTTCGACACAATGACATGACTCATTTGGAAGAACTTCTGCGCTCCGAGAAAGAGAAAGATGAACAGGTTACTTTTGCTTTTGGTGTCAACTGCTGTATATCTGCTTATAGAATCCCAAAAAGGCTAGGGTAACTCGGCGTTTTGTGATTGTAGAAGGAATCTATATGAATACTGGTAACATCTGTCCTTTACCACAACTTGTTGAATTGAGAAAAAAGTATAAATTTCGTTTGTTTGTTGATGAACAGATTTCTGTAGGAACTTTGGGTCCTTCTGGTAAAGGAGTCTTTGATTATTTTGATATAAAGGTATGTTGATGATTCTGTATTTGTGTATATTTCAAAGTTATAATGAAAGATAGAGGAGGCTGATATGGTATCTGGATCTATGGAACATGCTTTAGGTTCTGGTGGGGGATTCACAGTCGGAAGTTCTTATGTTCTGAATCATCAACGCCTTGCATCTCTTGGTTGGTTTTACTTATTCTAGAAAAATGCAATCATCATTTCAGGTTATGTCTTCTCTGCATCACTCCCATCACTCCTAGCAGCAGGAGGCATAGAAGCATTGCAGGAACTTCAATCCAATCCTCAACTCTTGCAAAATCTCCACACCAATTGTCACAAAGTTCATTATGTTTTAGAAAAAATCCCCTCCTTGCAAGTTGGAGGTCATATTGATTCCCCAGTCAAACATCTATACCATAAGCATAATGATTCGGATTTTGCATATTTACAGAATATTGTTAACCAGGTATGCTATTGATTTTAATGTAAAATAGGAATAAACTTTCCTAGTCTATGGATAAAGGCATAGCTTTGACGATGGCTGCATACTTGCACAACCAAGAGTGGTCACCAAGGAAACCCAGCATCCGAATAACTGTTAATTGTATGCTGACAGACAAAGAAATTGAAAAACTGCACAGTGTTTTGAAACAGGCATGTTGCATCCGAAACAAAGAATCCACAAAGTTTTGTGATTAGTGTTTTTGTGACATGCTTTATAATCCGGTTTTTATAATATGAATTTTAATATTAAAAAAAAAAAACTCGTGCACAAGAGCTTTGAAATTTCATTGGATAGAAATTTGAGTGTTTACTTCTAAATTCTGATTTTCAAGTAAGTCGGGTGACATGATTTGTATCTAAGCTTAAGGTTAATGAGTTTCAAAATACATAGAACTACATTGATCAGTTTATCTTAATTTTGGATTCATTTATCCCAATACACCATGCTCTGAGGCTTACTTCATATTTACTCCTTTTTAATCAGAATGGCTTCTTTGAGCAGGCAATAATTTTCTCACAGTGGCGGTCAGCATGCCTGATCAGTTGGTCTCCATTCTTTTTGTAAAGTTTTATGTAATATTTCTCATGCTGCAGCACCATCCTTCAGGTAACAAAATGAAAACTTGTGCAGCACAATTTCAAAAACAAAAACGGGTCCAACACAACCAGTTTTCTGCCAGATAATCCGAATTAATGAAAACTGCTTGGGTTCTTTCCCTCCCCTTTATCAAAATACTGAAATACTTTCGAGGAATACTTTTCCTAATTAAGCAGCCTTTACAATTAATCATCTCAGCACCTTTCAGCAAGCAAGGTTTCCGTACTTTTTTCATTATCTGCCTTGCTGTATATTTCCGATCTTCCATCTAATAATCTCTGCTTGTTTAGGAGGGAAGTTTTTTTTAAAAAACGGGATTTTTTTTTTGGGAGGGGGAGGGGGGCTATGTCTCGCCTGCACCAGTTGTGTGTGACTATTTCGCATCCGCCTGAATAGAGTTCTTCTGCAGATGTTTCTGCAAGAGCAGTCTCTTCTTGTTACGGAAAAAAAAAAAAAAAAGGCCGTCATTCTTGCTGGCGTTCAAAAACCCATGCGAAAGCATCGACACGAACCTTCGGCATAAACAGTCGACGAAAACTGCACTTTCGAGGGATGAAGGAACCGTTAAATGGAGAGAGTTGCCTCGATTACAGAGAGCAACGGGAAAAGAGACTTTGCTGAGGTGGTGAGCTGAAGTCTCCGAGGGCTCTTCGCCACGCACGGATGAGGAGGACTCACCCTCTGCGACCGAAGCAGCGCTACCCCTCTCACGTGAAAGACACCTAGAAGATTCTTCGTTTGTACCTGCTCGGACCTCATAACAACCACTGCAGCCTCGTGGCCACTCCGCGGTTTCCCCTAACCCACGATCGGGCTAGGGGAAACCACAGAATTGAGAGAACCCAAGGGTCGCGGAGCAGCAGGTGACCGGCAGGACAAATCGCCGTTTTCCTCCTGTGACGTCACGGTTCCTTGCGGCAGGAGGTGTTTGTGGAACACCTCCGGGGTGCTTCGCAAATCTGAACATCGTTCACGTGAAGAGTGCGTGCACCATCGGCGACTCGAATCGCGCCGTACACCAAAGTGAAAAAACTACGAGGCTTCAAAGCTTTCATCAAAGAAAATTGGAAAGAGCAGGCGGTGGAAACGAACAAAATACAAAAATTACGACATCAAACAGACTCGAACCGTATTTTTCAATAACACTGCACTTCATTCCAGAGGCAATCGAAAAAAAGTGAAGCGCAGAATGAGTGTTTGTTTTCACCCACCCAAAATCGAAAAGGAGGAACATTCATTCCCTTCCCGTAATCACCTACTTGCGACCACAAACATAGCAAATGCGTGGTGTACGAAAAAGGGAGCAACATATTAATAAGTACACGAGCATGAAGGAAAAAAAAACTACTGGAGATGTTTCAGCAGTCAAAAAGCGCGGTTCCTCTTGGCCTCACGGGAGAAAGATAAAGGGAACTATGCTGAACTTTTTCCTGTTATCAGATCGAAACTGAAAAGGCCACCAAGCGTGCATCCGCCTTTGCTGATGTAATGCAAAAAGGAAAATGCACAGATCCAGAGGGAAAAAGAAGCACACGACAACAACATAATTTGATATTTTCGTTGAGGCAAAGAAACGAATGCTTGTATCAGGCTCGACGTTGCAATCCTTTGACGGAGATGATAGAAAACTAGGTCGCAGAATCTTCAGCTATTCCGAAGCACCACGTGTTCAGAAAGATTTCCGTGTCCTATTCACCGACATTTCGTCTGTCTCACTCCAACAGCGGGATCGATTCCCGAGATGAAAAACTTTGCACACGGAAAGGATTGCATTTTTTTTTTTTTTTTTTTTCCGTTTAGAAGTGACCCTCCTCTGGATGAAAACTGTAGCATTCACACTGCAACATTTTACAGGAAAACAACCAACCATCCCGCAGGCGCCCCACGAATCCTCCCAAGAGGATATATAGTACACCTTGGATCAAACCAAATTGCACTTGCTGCTCGTTATTTCAAGTTGCTTCTGCAGATGATTCCTGGGATCGTTTTAAAGTTGGCACACCTAGTCCGTAGTCCCGAAAACCTCCTCTTCTTGAGTACACTCCTACACCCTTTGTTTGTGAAGGCACACACGTCGATAAAGTTCGGAGTAGTCCGAACAAATGTTAAGTGAGTCAGGTGACAGCCTTCTGCAGATATCTGACACGGAATCGCTTCTCCTGATGTTCCGATTATGAAGTCCTTATTACCAAATCATAAACCAAAATGGAGAACAACACATTATTGGTGAACGAACACAAACATTTGTCAGCGGTGGATTTTGGGAACGTGTACACAGAGAGGGAACACCATAGGAGAGGATCCGTTCGTATCACTTTGAACACTCTACTGTGAACTCGAAAACGAAGGAACCACCAAATACACGAAGTGTTACTGATGAAAGAAAAGTTAGGATAGCAGCTGAAGCGAAAAATGGTACTGGAATCGAGAGTATCCAGCTGAATTAGTTTGCGGACGAATCGGGAAGAGAACAAAGAATGAAACCTTCACTTACCCTTTTAACAGGAATAAGAGAAAAATGAGGAGAAAAAAGACTATACAGAACGTCAGTACTGATCCAGAATTAGGATGGCAATTTTCGAAAAGCTTGAGCGCTTATAAAGAAAACCTCGTTATCTTGGTTGCTCATCGCACCATGGAGTGCAAATATGCATTTTTGAGCTACAGATCGGTGCAAAAATAAAAAAAAAAATTCATGCAACTGTCTGCAAATAGTTTAATTTGCATATCTACACATATCTGATCATGTAATAAAAACAGGAACAACAAGTTTAGACGTTTGATGCCTGATATATACTTTTTGGGAGTGTGTTCTTTCCAGGAGAATGTACAAATTTTCTGGCAATCTGCTAAGCTTGGTCACTGTATATAAATAACTTCCGCATACGTTGAAATGTGATGCCTCAAATGAATATCCTCGATTTGGTTAGGATTCCTTCATGACAGCACAACGACGAGAGATCAAGGTTTCTTTCAGGTCCACATTCTGAAATCCTATTGTGGCCATATGGAAACGCGATGTTGACTAAATAAGAGGAAACTCGACTTTCCAATTATGCGGTCTATAATTTTCAAGTTACCCAATGATGTGAAACAGTACCCCAGAAAGCAGAATAGTAGGATAAATGGATGACTGTGCAAACAGCAATGAGAGCAGGGAATAGCAAGAAATAAAAATATGGAATTAAGGAAGTAGAGTGGGAACCGTGATCTTCATGTGCATCCGTCAAGGTTTTTCTGACTGAAACTTCCAGAATGAGCTTTGGCAATCCAGTGCCGTGACCTTTCATTTCTTCGTGTGATCGTTTTCATTTTTTAATGTAAGCTGCAAAGCTTTTTTAATAGAGGATTTCCCTATTCCTAAGCTTTGAAATCCCATTCATATCTATGTTTTTTTGCGGCCTCCTTCCTGTAAGAAGAATGTGGACCTTTCTGGTTTTTTAAGCATTTTCGGCATCACAACGAGAAAAAACTGATGTGAGAACGTCGATATAAGCCAAAGCCTGATATGGCCTAATTACAATGAGTACTTTGTCTTTCTTGCTGTTCGAAAGTAAAGTGCAACGCTGATCGTGTGTTCTGCTCTGGTCTACGCATCTTCACCAGTTACCGCAAGCAAACAGATTCCAAAGTTTTGTCTTTTGATTTTTTTTTAGTAGAAAAAAATGCTGCACTTGAAGAAGAAAAAAAAAGAAAAGAAAGAAAGAAAGTTGGTCACACCAACCATTCGAAGCAATTTCCATCGATACATTTCTGCCATTGAGGAGGAGTCGGGACGTGCTTAACGGTAGAATGCGACCCGTTGAGCTCTTTGATGAATGAATGGACCCGGAACTCGATGGATTCTTCGCGATTTCGTCCTTTGTCCACGTGATCGAAGCGTCGGATGCTGCTCGTGTCTGTTGACGTGCATGAATGGAAATCCGGTCCCGTGCAGCAGCTTCCCATTGACTAAGCGGTGAAGGCCTTCGGTTGCTGAAGAGATCAAATTACATCGTCTTCGGTGCTACGGTTGCATCTCCGTTACCGTAAGTGAGTGGAGGCGGATCTGCAACGGAAGGAAAGCACTTTGCTTGACAAGCATGGGGGGGAGAGGGGCGAAGAAATCATTTCTTAGACTAATAGTTTAAATGGCTGTTTTTTTTTTGTGGTACGGAATACCGGAGGTCGAACCGGTGATCGCAGGAGGCATACGGTTATCTTTTGCTTGGCCTCGATGCTCTCCATGTTTACTACGCTTCAATCTTTTCTTTCCTACTTCGAGATCGTTGAGCTTTTTGCTTTTCCCCACAATCTGTTGATCGAAAAATTTAATGGACTAAAATCCGTAAAGGAGTTTGTGTCAGGATGATCATCAGTACGAGTGAGAAAGATGAAGTTACGGACGGAAGACGACAGTGAGTGAGAGCTGCCTTCTTCCGGTCTCCACGACTTTCAACGCAATTGCATTAAATTGAAGTTTGCGAACAGAATGCATAAATAGATTTGCGTCGACGTAACTGTAAACACTTGCAGAAACGGGAATCATTGCTGTTGAGTGGGAAAAAAAAAAAAACTGAAGACCAGAAGTGCTAGCAGTACTTTCCTGGACGAAGGCAGCGACTGGTTGAATTTTCCAAGGGAGTTCGAAGAAAACAAATCTCTGCTCAGTCCGTCACGACGGTCTGCGCCCAAGGCAACTGAATATCCAAGTTGCTGTCAGGTTCCAGATAATCTTGCAGGCACATTGCAGATAATCCTTCTGCTTCCGAAGCTCACTTGCTCTGCTGAAAGAGCAGAACCTGAGGACGAGGAATCTTTCAAATGACTGAAATTTTGTCAGACTTGCATCACATGCTCTGGAGCTCGGCATCTGCATTCTTTTCTTTTTTTCCCCCCTCCCTCTTCATTTTCAGTTTTCAGAGTCATTTGGGCAGGCTGTAAACCATATCTTAATCTGTCTTTCCTTTCGTTATTAATTTATCATGGGCACATAACTTTGTGCGTTGTGAAACATGACGTTTCGAAACGACGAAACGCAATCCTGGGTTGCATCGGAAATCTTTTTCTTGATGCTCATGAAGGACGATGCGGAAATCACATCCGCTTTCTGGCGGTGAGCTTCGTCAGCATCCCCATGCCGAGATAAAAAGTTACTTCGAATGCTGGAGGATCCGCTAGTTGAAAGGAAGAGTACAAAGACCCGAGAAAGCTTTTACAGATCTCAAGTGCTCTTTGTGAGCTGTCGTATGGCATATCTCAAACGGACGAGCGTAATGTGCACTCTGCAGGGATCCCCCCTTGGATGTCAAGCGAGTCGACACGGAAAGTGTGTAAAAGGAAACTTCGCGTTTCGCTCCAACAGCCAGGATCCACAAGAGATCAGTCGATCTCCGAACGAGAGCACTCGGAGGACCGCTTCCGTTAGTGAGGAGTCCTTTTCTTTCTTTCTTTTGCACAATTTTCCCGAACCGTAGTTTTCGAGCGCAACTCTGCTCAAACGCGGTGATTCCTTTCCACGTACTTCCGCCATTCCTCTTGAAGTTCTATTGCTCTGCATCAGCCTCTGCAGCCAAAGGCTTTTTTTATCAGCGCGATGTCTGAAAGTGAAGATTACACATCTGCGCACGGACACATGAAGAGCGAATTCCGGCGCGGCAATCAAATCGAAAGTGAAAAATACATTTTTTTTTTTTTTTTTTCCATCTTCCAAACCTTGTATGGGACGTTGGGAATCCAGGGCTCTCCCTCGCTCCCCCTCTCTCCCGCGCGCGCGGGCACTTCAAAATGAACAAGTTTGAACTTAAGGGACCGCGAAGGTAAAAGGAAGTATTCGCTGTGCGTACGCAGCCAAAGCGCGGAAGCGACGGAAGAAAGAACGCTCAAAGTTTGCCTTTCAGGGAGGAAATCGGGTTGCGTTGAGCGCGTAAAGGATCCGTGCTGACCACCACGAGCCTGATCCTGGGCAACCTCGTGCCCACACGTACATGCACGGCCCGGCTCGTCTCCTCTTCCAGCCGGCCTTGCCTCTTCCCGTTTTTTTTTTTTTGGCTCACGGGATCACTTCAGTTTACTTGCCGTCCTCTGGTGCCTCAGATTACGACTTACTTTCTTCCCTCGAAGAAGGAACGACCGACTCCCGTCGGGGAGGAGGGAAACCACGCTTTGTTTCGCTTTGCTCGTGACGACACGCGCTCCGCGGCAACCACGTTGTCGTCAGCTTCGCATGTGTGCGCTCAGCCCTGAGCTGACAGCGGGCGCAGCGGATACCGAAATTCTCCTCCGCGAGTGCCAGGAAATTGTGGGAAAGAGAAACTATCACAAGGGCAACAACAGCCTCAGTGCCTTTTCGAGGAAAACACGCGAAGGCGTTTTTCCTTTTTTTCTTTTTTTTTTACATGCCGCGCGGAATTCCCAAGCGGCTTTTTGCAGCAGCGACGAGACGTTCCCCAACAATTCAAACATGAGCGCGGTTTTTTTTTTCTTTTTTTTTTATCATCATTGTTACGCTGACAGCATTGTCGTTGCTTTTATCATCATTGTTACGCTGGCAGCATTGTTGTTGCTTTTATCATCATTGTTACGCTGGCAGCATTGTTGTTGCTTTTATCATCATTGTTACGCTGACAGCATTGTTTCCGTTGCTACGAGTTTGCTACGGAGACCGCGTTCGAAACTCGCAACGGCTCAGCCAATGACTTGCGAACAAAATAAAGGTTTGCCTGGTGATGATTGGAATCGTATTTTCAATACGATGGCTCATGTGGTGAATTTACCCAACTTTCTAGGCAATGCTTCAGCGGAACCTATCCTACGCGCTTTTGAAGAGTGAATAGGAAGGTCAGCCGATCCAGGGAGCACATTGCAAACCGCAAGGACGACAGGCAGGTTTCCTCCCGTCTGAGAAGCTGGCGGACTCTGCCTTGGGTTGCCTTTGCTCTATTCCCTTCCGCCGCCACCTTGGAATACGCCGTCTCCTTAATTCCAGAGACCAAACGCGGGAGGTTGGGGAATGAGGGAAGTGTGCCCACGTCCCGTAACATATGTCTGCACCACCACGCATCCTGATGACGTCACTGCGTCTCCTGTGAAATCCTGCGAAAGCAAACTTCGAACCCGGTGCTTCCTGGGCTTCTGTTCCTTCTGTTTGATCTTTCCTATCACGTGTTTTGCTCACTCACGCTTCTCTCACGTGCGTTATCTTGCCCGCCAAGTGCTGTTTCAGCGCAGGAGGCAAAATGCAGGTCACTAGTAACGAGGGCAGAGACACTGCCTGGATCCCGGGTCGCCATGACAGAAGCGGTGGGTCTGGACGTCAGCACACCGTGAGGGGAATTCCTCTTCGTCCCTCTCCGGAATAGAGGGGGGGAGAGGTCTCGGATTTCGCCGGCGGCCTTCCTGTTTTCGCTGGCCCGCCGTCAGTAGGCGCGCTGCGACCTCCCCAGCGCTCCACCTGTTCTCTGTGGCCTGCTGCATGCGCACCCAGCCCCTCAGGGCTATAGCTAGGCTGCGAAGCCACCTGCCGGCTCGATTTTTTGTGGGCAGACGTGCCATGTCGCCTTATTCCCCATCCTTCTCGCTTTCTGGAACGTTCTCGCGGGAGCTCAAGTCTGGAGTGCGCGCGTTTCCTGGGGTTTCCTGGCAGCGCCCGGCAGCGTCTCGTCCTGCTAGAACTGTCGGGATAGATTCCTATGGAAGCGTCGGCGGCGCTCCAACCGGGGGACGCCGACGCCGTCCAAACGCTCTCCTCCCGCCCGTCCACGTCAAGCAGCCGGGCGCAGAGAAGGTCAAGGATCCGCCCCGCGAAGGGGACGGGGTCTGGCGATGCGCCGCCGCCGAGCAGGGCCTCCGCTTTCCTGCGTTCGTCCGGGGGCACGCGGCAACACAAAATCTCGCTGCTCGGATCGATGGCTCCGGACGCCAACTGAGGGAGTGTCCGCGTGGTCTCCCTCCTTCTTCCGGGGCGGGAGCGCCCTCTCCGTGACGAACGCTCGGAGGCAGTCTGCTAGCACCAGATCGGCACAGGAGGATATCTCAAGGAACGGTCGGCGGCAGACGGCACCGCCTGTGGAACACCCCTATTTCGGAACGCCTCGGGAAGTGCGATGGGAAAAGCGAGGCTTTCGGCTCCGTAGAAAGAACCTTCCTCCCTCTAACGACGCACGCGCTAGCCGCCGCCACCTACACCGGCAGCCCCTCGCGCTCGCTCACAAGATGGCGGCGGCAAGGCGAGCACGCCGGACTTCGATCGCGGCGGCGACCGACCGAAAGAGGCAAGCAGGAAGGAGGGGCGGCGGGAACCTCTAGCGACGCACGCGCAGCGAGGTTCGCCATCCACTTCCTCCCTTTAGGCTCTCTCCGGCGCTCGCCCCCCATAAGCGACCCTCGTCACTGCTGCCGTGGGCGTGGGGGATGGGACGCACCACGGTCTGGTGGTGGGTGTACCTGTCGCCGGACGTTCAGAGGAAGGTCTCGATTGCTAGGCAACGATCCTCCCCCCTCGCCACACGGGCACATCCCGAGCGGTGCAAGGCGCACTCGCCCCCCCCTCCCCCTTCCCGGAAGTCTTGCTTCCCCCCCAGCACACAGGAGCGCACAGTTGCACTGCCGCTTCCCTGGTAGCGAGGGGGTGTGGAGCAGCAAACCGGGACTGCCTGCGGGACTGATTCTTCCCCTCACGCCGTCGGGGATGAGGCGCGTGTTGCGAAACGCACCGGCGGCGGCGTAGGGCGGGCGAGCAGACCTGAGCACGCGAAACCTGCGCAGGCAACCGGGAAAACTGGCAGGAAACGCCGCCGACGCCATCGATCGTCGCGAGCGCGGGCGGGCAGTGGATGTGCGCGTGGGTCACGTGGCGGCAGCGCATCCGTGCGCGTCTTCGCACGCGAGCACGTGAGCGCGCGCGCCGTGTCGCTAACGGCAACCGAAGACCGCGACGGGCGGCGGCGGCGGCATTTTGCATGGATTGGCGCGGGGGGGGAAGGGGGGGGGGGGAACCCACTGACCTCTCCCCCTGTCCTTCAAACGAACAAAAGGGCACCACTAGGTAAGGGAAATGCCCCCGAGACTACGGATGTCTGTGCAGAGAGATGAAATGGGGATGCGCAGTTCGAAAAGACAAAAACAACAACAACGGACGGGAGTGCTGCAGGATTGCACTAGTGCGGGTTTGACGTCACCACACCACCACCACCACCACCCTCAAAACCAAAAACGGTAACCATCGTGATGGACTGATCCAAAGGCTGTTCCGAGAAGCACTGGAGGAAAGCTTTCGCAGCGACATGGACACGCAAGCAGCGTTGCCATGGGACGCGCATTTATCATTTCTATCTATATCTCGCTTCCATCTGTTCATATGCTACACTTTTGATCGGTTCATTTTCTATCTATCTATCCATCTATCTGTTATACACGAGCATGCACAAGCTGCATGAAGGTGTTCCGCCCAGGTGGAATATCACAAAGAGCGACGTTCTCTCCACCGTGCAGCGAATGCAGGCAGGGCGCATGCGCCGGTTTCTGCATGCCGTTGACTCGGACATATCTGCCTGCGCCTTGCAGGATCGCCCCCCCCCCTCCTCCCTTCTCCAAAGCCACCCCATTCCTCCGGGAACGGAACCAACCAATCGGAAAAGGGCCTTAGGGAATGCACGGGGAACACGGAAGCACGGCAGCCTGAGCTCATGCGACGGTGCTCCGGAGAGATGTCTTCGTCTCCGGGCCAGTGGACGCGTGAGGCTGTCCGCGGGATCCCCCCTCCTTTCAGAATGTTCTGTGGTCGACGCTACCTGCGGGACGGACACGGCGGACTTGAGGAGGGACGATGAGCGAAACCCTCCTCACGCGCTTCGAGGGTCGCTGAGCCTCACCGGGGCGGTGGTAACCGAGCCATGGCAAACAGGGATGTGCTGCCGTTTCCCGGGAGCCCCGAAGCACACGAGGGGACGAATCCGTTCGCTGTGGCCGAGTGGGAAATCCGTATGTTCAGGCATGAAAAGCCGGTTGCAGGAGAAACACTCTTCTCCCCACTGGCGGCAGCAGGGCAACGTGACCACGTCCGAAAGCCAGAAGGAGGGGGAATTCGGAACGGTGTGGCAAGATGCCGAGTTCCAGCATCAGAGCGAAATGGCGACCCGCCGCCCACCTTCCCTCTCGCTGCTGTTCCGTTTCAAGGAACGGCATCTACACAAATGTCACGACTTTCACGCTTTCTGATGCAGATATCTCCCGATACCAGAAACAGATCAGCTCAAGAAACAAATAGAATGCGCCACCCCTGTATCAGATTGCAGATCTTGAAAGAGGTTCTCATCCGAAAGAACAAGTGGACTCGGATAATTCCAGGCAATCCAAGAGCTTGGGGAATGTAAAAAGATACTATGTTGGTTACAGCTGTTGAGGAAATGGGCAGAAGTGCAGATGTTTTTCTTTCTTGCTTCGTTCCGTCCTTTTCCTTTTTTTTTTTTTTTTTTTTTTTTTTTTTTCTTACAAAAATCAAGATGGGATAGAAACAAGGAGAAGTAATATCAGCTTGATGCAAACATTTCAAATGCCCATTTAACATGGAATGGTTCCATTGGGTTGATCTAAAAATCAAAATTCAGTTGGACAGATGGAGATTCTCACAGTTCCGATACGGAAAGTGGACGCAAGGAATGAAGCAGGGTCCACTCATGCATCTTCATGAACAAATGGCATGGAGTCCTGTGATCTTGTTTAACGCTAGGAAAGGTCGCCAGGTCTGCAGGGAAAAGGTATACCCTCAAAGAGAACTGAAACGATACTTCATCAGGATCCTTGGTAAAGTGTGATTGCCACGAACCTCCTCCAATCTCAAAGAGGACTGAAACGTTCAAACCGGAAAGAAGCAACCATTAGCGTTTTAAGAAGAGCGAATTCATAAACAAAAAGCTGCTGAGGAGATCGGGGATTTCTTGTGATTCGCAGCGCGCATAAAGCTGTGAAAATTGGCTTTGTCATCGAACAGATTATGCTCTTTTCCCACGAAGGGCCTCTCTGAAATTCTTGAATGGACGGATGCATGGACCGGCAAAAATGGTCACAGTATTCCCACCCGTTGGTTACTCTGAACGAAGTGGTCATCCGGTTTCGTTATCCATCCATCGCTTTTAAAAAAAAAAGAAAAAGAAAAAGAAAAGGGTGACTTTTCATGAAATATTTTCATCTCGCTCTCCTTGAAGGCAGCGAACGCAAAGAGGGGGAACTTTTCGTCCTCTCGTTGCTGTTTCGTCGGGATGTTTCCGGACCAGGAAGGGGCACTGGACGAATGCTCAGCTTTCCTTTCTTATTACACGACGGATTCTCTTTCGCAGCTCTCAGGTGCACTGGCAGTATTCTTTTCGAAAATCCGCGGATGCTTTTCCCCCTTTTTTTTTTAAAAAAAAAAAACACGTTAATTTGACTGTTGATAGATGGCAGACTGCTAAAGGCAACGGCGAATTTTCAGGCCCATCCCGAAGTGCGCGTGTATGCGAATGCAAAAACGGCAAATGGAATGAATTTACGTGTACACGCTGGCTTAGGCAAAAAGGTGTAAAATAAATATTTTCACTTTTTTCATTATTTTCTGTTCGTTTATTCCCCTCCTCCCCCCTCCCCCCATCCCCACGTATGTAGATAGATAGATAGATTCAATAAATCATCAGATCGCAAAAAGTACCTCCTCCACGTGCTGCATTCGTTTGGCTGTACACGTTTTTGCCATGGAGCCATAACCTAATTTGCATGGTGCTCTGAATAATGCCAGTGGTTTGTCCGCTCCCGCATCGCAACCACCGTCCTCACCGACGTCCACAAGTGGATGTCGTGTTGCACACAGCGTACGTGAACAGTTTGCCGCAGCAGCAGCGGCGTGTGCCCCTCGAGTTCTTGTGCCGGTAGTAACATGTAAAGTTCCAACGCCGTCAGGATGCCAGCAAAACATGAAAGTCACGAAGCCGAGACCCCACTGCATGCTGCCCGTAAGGCAGGTACGTATTATACCCACCGGGTCTCTTGTCTTCTTTTTGCTGCTGCCTTGGCCACAGAATTCACTGTGTGTGTTGTCGGGGGGGTCTTGTGCCTGTATCGGGTCTGAATGTGTGTGTGTGTGTACACACATGTATGTGTGCGCGCCCTCGTGTGTACACACGCGTGTATATCAGGTACGCCCGTCTTGCAATTGCACGGCTGTCACTTACTGTGCGCAGTGTTGTTGTTGTTGTTGTTGGCTGTGAGGTATATTATTACGAGCAGATATTGTTTTTCTTTTTTTTTCGTCCCACGAAAAACAAAAAACGCTTTTTTTTCCGATTGCACCAAGTGCACTTTTCATTCCAGGAGTCCCTGTGGAGGAACCACGACGCACGCCATTTGTCGGACGAATTTTCTTTCTGGATTTGAAAGGATACAATGCAACCCGGAGCTTATCACGTAAACTGGAGCTGGCTGGTGCCGTAAGTGCGCCACCGTTGGTCTTTGGGGCTCCCCGAAGCACGAATGGTGTTGTTTGTGTCGGTCGGTCACAAGCTCGTGTCGCGATCCCTTGGGGGGGGGGGGGGAGCCCGTAGGTTCGGGGTCGAGCCCCTCTTCGGGCCGACATTGTGGAACGCGTCGTGCCTGCCTTTCCGAGTGCTGCTGCTGCTGCTGCTGCTGCTGCTGATGTGTTCTCCCCCCCTCTCCTCCTCCTCCCCCCGCGTCAAACGCCGTGCTTGGGATCAATAAACGTTGGTTTTGTGTTTTCATCCCCAAAATCACCAAATCAGCTAAAGTTCTTAAAGATTGCCGTGATTTTTTGTGTGGGGAAATTCGTGTTTTGGTGCTGGACACGAAGCGTAGTGAAAATTTTTAATCGTGTGTTTATTTTGGCAGTGGTGTTGCCTGGTAAAAAGGCTCGCTTTTGTTTTCATTTAGAAGTAACCATGCATGCAGTTGTTCTTGCATACTTTGTAACAAATTGCTGTCTATCCTGTACAATGTAAGCCTTAAGGGAATAATTTTTTCACATGTTGTCACTCCTTTGTAGTTTTTAAGCACGTTCCTAACAAGCAATCCTGATTTCGTGTTTTGGGTACTTGGTTTCAAAGTGTGGCAATTTCTCTGCATGTCTTAGTCGGTAGCTTCGGAAGATGAATCTGGGAACTGTGAAGCCTATTTAAGAATTGCAGGAAGTCTTTAAATGAAACCAGCGGAAGTTTTTCCATATTCTTGTTTGTGTGTTTCTTCCTATGCTTTTGCCGATTCCTCCGGTCCGCGTTGTTTGGTTTTCGTCTGATTTGAATTCCCATCTCAGAAATAGGTATTGTAGTTGACAGTTATTTTGTCTCAGCATGGTTCGCGGTCAAGATTACATATTTATTAAAGGATATTGAAAAGATTTGTATCTTTTTTGTTGGAGCGGGCTGCAGACTTAAAGATTAGCATTCTTTCATCCGTGATTAATTCAGTCTATTTATGTGAAAGTGACGTAGATGAATATTCAATATTATATAGCTTATGTATTGATAAAGTTCATGTCCTGGGTTTCATGATTCAAATACTTGCATCACATTTTACATATAGTCGACCAGCTTTTGTGGCTGTTGCCAGCCATGTTGCAGCCTTGCAGTATTGTTTCGGAGCTGCATGAAGGTTTTCATGCAGCTCTGAAACAATGTGCCATCAAGTTGAATTGGACAGGAGGCACATGCTGAAAGCTTTTAGAGTGAATAGTGCAAGAACACAACTTGAATTTAGACCTGCTCTCTTCTCATACCTTATTTCTTTTATCTAGTTGTTTGATTTTATTATCTTCATGTATGATTGTGTTCTTGGTTTATAATTCAAGACGGTTTAGGAAAACTATTCATTGTTTCTTACAGTTTGTGTTCATAAACGAACCTTGAGTTCTGTGAATCTTGCAAACAAGCAATGCAGAGTTTGCTTTCGTTTTTGCATGAGTATTTGGGAAAATGAACATGTTTACCAAAGGTATGGATTTTTTTGAAGTATAAATCCGCAATGAAAATTTATTTGCCCATTAATTACATCGCACCAAGTTTAAAAATAAAGTTCATAAAATGTTGATTTCACAAATCTCATTTTAAAATTTTGTTTCTGAACCTTGCCTTATTTTTTTCTCACATCACCTAAAGAGAAAATGTGCTTTCTCTTATATGCCTTGGATATCATGTACTTGAGTATTCATTCTGTGTAGATTAATAGGCTTCATAGTTTGCTAGCTAATGTGCCTGATCATGTTCACTCACTAAGGTCAAGTTAGGATTTTTTTTTATTGTCTGTATCATTCAGAAGTGTTGAGTTTACCCCTTTTATTGTTTTATGTGCCTTTCAGTTTCATTTGTAAATGTGCATGTGCCTCATATAGTTTGCATCATTATTTGTGGTATTTATTAAGAAACACAGTTCAAGAGTATACAGCCATCTAATTGATTCTCTGTGTGTTTCCCAAGAAATTCTGATAGAGATTTGAATTACCTTTGTTCGGAATTTTTAAACAATTTTTCATTTCATTTAGATATCAAAATTAATTTGTATCATTTTGCTTTTTACTTTCTGTCCATGCAAATTTTGTAGGTAGTTGTTTCTTTTGGAATGTTGCTGATTCTTAGGTTTTAAAAGTATGTTGCTTTTAGGAAATCATGTAAGTGTTTCAATAAAAACATGTAATTTGTTCTCAAATTTATGTGGCCTAAAAGCCTGTGTTATTATGTTGTGGGTAAATGGGTGAATGTACAATTTCATGTATATAAGTGAGGAAACATAGTAGCAGTAGTGATTATGAGAAACTTTTCAAATGCTTTGTGAATAAGATCAAATATGTCGATCATAACATAAAATGTCTGTAATTCTAGATTATAGAGGAATTTTTCAGTAAGGAAGTTCATTGTATAATATCAAATCGACCATTTGCCACAGTGCAAAGAAGCTCTACAAGTTTGTCTGGAAGTAATGATTCATCATCACTTTCCAATTGCTCAGTAGTTGATAAAACTACCAGTTTCCTGTCTGCTAAGAATATAGTAAGAAGTAAAACGGTCTGTGCATTTTACAGCTTTTTCCAATAGGTTTCACATGATGCTTTTGTAACCACATCACAATTGGCACAATTTTCTAATGGAACAGGGGATATTTTAGAGAAGGCAAAGCATTGGGGTGTATCAGTCTGGTCATTGAATAAGGTAGCATTTTATTTTAGTTCTGCAATTTCTGATAGATTATATTCACAGACATTGAAACTTCTAGAAAAGTATGATCTAAAGGGGGAAGAGACCAAGTCCTTCAATATTTCAAATAATATTCACCAGCTCAAGATTCCATATGTGAAAATTCAAGTTTTGGAAGAGTAAGTAACACTTATACACAAAACAGCATTTTGATGCTGTTTTGTTGGCAGTTTTTACTCTCCACAGTTAAAGGAGTATAAAAAATGGCCAGAAGTATATGTTGATGGTTTCGATGGGCATTCCTTCTTTGTTGAACATAAATTGCAACCTGATGCAAAAAACAAAAATGCTGTTGCATTGGGCCAAAGGTTAGTTGGTTAGCATGATTGCAAAGTATACAAAGTGTGTTTTGTGCAGCATGTTAAAGAAGAAAGCACGTTTGCAATCTGTTTCAAGTGCTTCTCGCAAATCAGGGTTTTGTGACTTGTGTTCTGTTGCCTATTGGAGTTTGCGCCAGCATTTGGTGTCAGATAGCCATCAGCGCTATAGTGCCAGTTTTGAGCAGGTAGACTGCACTATACAAAATGGATTATCCTTGAGTTCCGTGATGGATGCTTTGCCTTTATGTCAAGAACCAAATTCTGTGCAAAACCCTCCAGACAAGGACTTTACTCACTTTGTGGCCAATGGTCTTAGAATGACCCGTTCCAGTAAGAGGAAGCTGAATAGTAGTCCCTCTTTGAAAAGCCCAACTAGGAACAAACGGTCTACTTCTTTCTTGGAGAAAGCCACATCTTCTGTTCCAGATAAAAAGCATGCATGTGAGATGTATCTGCGACGCAGACGTTCAGCTAATCACAAGTTTTTGGAAGAAAACGAGTCGTATTATCAGGTTCAGATCTTGGGATCTAAGTTGAGGTCCAAAGATCAGCACCTGCGCCATTGTGGGCCCTGTGCTGAAGAAAAGGAAAACATCGATAATTCTCAGGAAGAGGAAAAGGCAAAGCAATCTTCTTTGCATACTGAAGAGGATGCACAAACTAATTTGGCTCCTGTGCTGAGTAGGTGCACCAGGAAGACATTGTCTTGTAGTAGTGATCTCAATGGAAACCACATCAAGGAAGTAGAGATAAAAGATGCATTGTTGAAACCACCCATTACTTCCCCTAAAATATCTCTTAAAACCAGTAGTGCCTCAACTCCCCGTATCCACAAGCATCATAAACGATTTGCAGGTCGACGCAGTAAGCGCACCCACACACAAATTTTGTTGGAGGACAATCGTAAATATTTTAAATTAGACCTTGCCAAATCCCGTTTGAGAACCACAAGTTATTTACGTCGATCCCAAGACTTTGTAGTGTACCAGCTGGGCATGCAGTGTTCACCAAAGATAACTCAGGATATTGATCTTTCGATGTCAGTATCAGATCAGCTAAAGAAAGCCAAAGGTGGAAAACTGTGCTCACAACAAAGTGTACAAGATGAAGAACTCACACATATCCATTCTATGGAAGAAGATCCTAGTCCCTCTGTAGAAAATGACATCAGTGTTAAGACAGAGCGTGATAGCTCTCTCAGCTTAGTGAATTCGGACTACCTTAATAGTTTGCATTTTTCTTTTGAATCACCATCATCGCTTAACACATTACGTATACCAAAAATTCCAGTGCATCATCTTCCCCTGGTGGATACAAGCAAACCATTTTGTTTGCCTTACGAGATGCCATTGGATGCTTTATTGCAAAGGCATCTACAAAAGGAAAAGTTGTCAAAGCCAAGAAAATCAAGAACAGTTAAATCCAAAGATATCCCACGCAAGTCTCCTCGCTGCCATGCATCCACTTTGGCCATGCTTTCAGAGTGGTTTCCTCGCAAGATAAGGCGATCTCGCCAGCACAGTGATTCAGGGATTAGCAATTGTGATGAGGATTTTTCTCATACTCAGAAAACTATTCAGACTTTAATTGAAAAGTTTACCAAAGATCCAGTACTACCACTAGCATCTCCTATGCGATCAGATCTGTATGATCAGAAAGTTGAAACAGATACAGATCTGTGCATGAATTGTGAAGATCTTTTTCAGTTGTGGTTTTCTAGTAATAAGTGTCAGTGCTGCAACATATTCAAGGATGTGAATAGTGATGATGTCTGTGGTGCAGAATATAGGCGAAAGCGCAAATTAAATAGGACTGGTTGGCCAAACAGGCGTGGGCGTCCCAGAAAAAATTTTGCAGCCCAAAACATCAGTGCAACGGAAAACTCAAAACTGCAAAGTGACAAGTCAGTAGATGTGAGGAGAGAACAAGATGTTGCCCCAAGTCCTGCAACTGAATGGCCATTGTCATTTTCTCAAAGGCAGAAACGCAAGAAAGTATTTCATAAAACATGATGCATTCCAAGGAGTCAATTATAAGTTATTTCATAATTATTATGGGTTTCATTCATTTAAAAGATTCAGTCAAGCATTCGCATGTGGAAACGTGAATGCTTAAGATTCCATTGATTTTCTTTATTACATGTTAATTTCTGAATCCATTAATGGTTGAAGATTAAAAGCTAGTTGTGCAGAAACTTTGGAGAATCGGAAGAAGTATGGAAGCCTAACGTAGGATGAGAATGTGTCTAGATGTTTTTTTCACAGTTGCTACTATTGTTCTGCACTAGTGTTTCTATAATGCTGAAGCCCTTTTTCAAACTGCATCTATTCTACACACGTGTTTTAAAAGATAGCATTCTTGAACCTGGTATGCTGATTCTGGGGCAGCCAGAATAGTATACCTGCAGCTGATATCCTGATCTCTTATACACAGATCTGTCACTGAGATGACACATAAACCTGTGATATGTAAGTATAAGTAAGCTGGTTTTTACTCCATGAAATTGTAATATTTCAGTATGATTACTATAAAACTGTATTTTGTAAGAGAGGCTCTTAAACCACACATTTCTAGCACATATGGGGAACTTTTATCAAATTAATCTAAGCAGGTAACATATTACTTGCATTTCAAGTTTTTGAATGCCCATTAAGGGGGGTACAAAAACTGTTTCTTGTCAGTTTCAATCTCCTAAATGTTTGATATGGACCATAGGATAACCATAATGCCACCTCATTACATCCTCACTGGAAATCAATGTACAATAGCTCACATCCAAAAGCTGCAATGATGGACACTCTCCCAGAAGCCTTATGTACATCAGTGACATTAAATGTAAATGTAAACTTACTTGTTACAGGCTTTTGGTGTGATGCTTCGGCTGCCTAACATATCAAGTTGTTTCAAATGAGGGCAGTATGTGGCTATGTTTAATACATCGGCATCTGTCAAAATACGTATGGCTGTAAGGAACAGTTTCTGCATTTGAGAACCACAGTTCTTCAAAAAAGATTCTAAGGTTGTTGAAAATGTTCCTACATCCAGAACACTGGTGACTGTAATAATTAACAATAAGTTCCTGGCATGACTAACCTCCATCCCATGTCGATTTCTTGTAGTTTCTTACAGTTTTCAAGAGCTTGCAATCCACTTGCGCTGAATCCCCGATTTTTCCAGATATCCAAGGAGATAAGTTTGGGAACAGAGTTTGCTAAACAAATGATCACAGCATCCATAGGGAATACATTCATGCAGGAACCTAACATTCTGATTGCGTTTCTAACATGTTGCGATGTATAGCTCTTATTTACCCAAATTAAGATGCTGTAATTGCTTGAGACAGGGAAGCACTGCCACAAGAGCATCTTTTGTAATGTGAGTATGGTATAAATCTAGCCTTGTTAATTGTGTGAGTTCTTTTAGTGCAATGAAAGCAGTGGTCTGTTCAATGGTACAGTTTCTCAAAGTTAGCTCTGATAAGAAATAAATCTGAAACTGACTTGCACTTCTACTTACCACACAGATTATGGCATTTATTGGTTATTGCTTTCAAACCATCTTTATCGAGAAAACTGCAGTTGTCCAAATACAGAGTGCAAAGAGTATGGGAACATTTTTGCAAAAGACTGCAATCCCTAAATGCTATTCTCATTGATTAAACTTACTTGATCACAGCTGACATGCTAATGCACTTATAATTGCCACACCATGATAAATCAAGCAACTGTAACTGACTGCATCTCTTTTCTAGCATCTGTAACAAAGAATTGTTAGCATTAGGCCAGAATGGCTTGAGATCCACGTGAGTGTAAAGTAAAGGATCACATGAAACTTCATAAAACATTTGGCATACTGCAGCCACCTGACTTAGAGATACTAAGTCCAAAAACGCACAAATCTGTTGAAGGATTTCTTTCTGAAATGATTAATGAAGTAAGAGTTGGTATTTCTTGCTGTATTACCGGAAGAACATTAAAATATCCATTAATGACTTCATTGGGAGATTCTTTACATGATTCAATCGATGTTGTTTGCAACAAATCATGAAGATTTTGCTGAATGCAGTCTTGGCTTGCCAAAATTTTGAAATGTTTCACATGGTCTACAAGTGACCATTTATGGTTGCTAAGCTTTCCAATCAAAGCAACTGCATCCAGTTCAGTATAATTATTCAAATGGTTATGACTGAATAAAAGCCTCACCAACCTACAAAAGAGTAACTTTAGCTACTGTTGATTGTTGTAAATAATTCCCACTTGGTAGGGAATTTGAAATTATAGATACTCAGGATGGATTGTCGACAAAACGAGCCTGGATACTCTGGAAGTCCTTGCCACAGCATTCGCCACCCAAGACCATCAACATAGCCCCATGCTTCAACAATAGACCCAGGACCAAATGTTTCATAAACATGTAATGCTATAGGTAAAACAGGAACCTCAAACTCCAGATCTGTCAAACAATACAACTGAATTTACAATATGCTGAATTCCTCATTTGTTTTCAACACAATTCTTTCAAAAAAGCAAAAACTTGTTTCAAAGATGCACATGTTACTTTAATCGAAACCAACCCATTCATAATTTGTGCAGCAAATTCATCACCAAGTTCTAAATTTGGTACTTGTTGAAACAATCGAATTTGTCAGGTCGAATCATCATGTCACAGTTTTAAAACTTTTCCAACTTTTAAAGTTGTTTACCATGTTGCAACTCCCATCCTATCAAATACTGCAAACCAACATGCTGGTCACTAATCACACAAGTATGCTAGATGCGGAAGTGCATGTCTCCAAACCCCAAGGATCGAGCATGGCGTACAATATTTGAAAGTGGGGTCGCAAAATAAACTAGGATTAGATAAATGAATCAAATAGATTGTGTTGGTCTTTGTAAGCAAAATGCAAAGGCCTTGAGGGGCTGGGGGGCAATTTTACGACAAACGAATGGGTTTTTTGAATGCATTTAGTTTGCAACTTTCAGCATTTCTGTAATTAAAATATGAAATGATATTTATGTTCCTAGATTCAGTGGAGACTTATTTCTAAACTAAAATATTTCTGTAGTACAGCATGTTATATACAAGATACTTTGTTGTAACACATTGTTTGGAGATGGATGATTCTACATTATCACAGTACTAATGTGGGATTAAGATCAGTTGACTATGTAAACCCATGGCAATCTGATTTTGCAAAGAAAAATTTGAAAGAGATCTGTTCTGTAAACTGAAGTTTAAAACATCTACTCATGAAAGCAGCTATAAATCCTTAAGTTTAGAATGTGGATGTAATTCAACAGCTTGCTAGAATAGTAACTCGAAATTCAATTCAAAATTAAATAAAATGATTTATAGCATCTCATACTCTGAAGGTGTATTCCCTCTCATTTTATTTGAAAATTTTGACTTTTTTGTTCTACAAGCTGTGGGGGTGGCCATTCTGGATGATTCTGAATTCTGACTACTCATATGATAATGAAAACTCATCCAAGCATTCATTATGAAAAATTTTCATGTTTTAAAGGCAAACCTGCATTGTTTATAATCACAAGTATTTGATGTTCATTGAGAATGGAATAAACCATAACATCTATTCACTACCTTCTGTAGTTGAGAGTTTGTTGAAAATATTTATTCATTCTATGAGTTCTGCATTTGCTTCTACTTTGCTAAAGTTTCTATCAAAAACTTCAAGTAGCGTTTTCAAGGAATTATGAAACAATACGGAGTTTCAAATGAAAATTGATGCTCATTTGTGTGCATGCAATCTTTCCTAATAAGAAATCTGTATCCGTTGCCTAATGCAAAATGCAGTGATTTAGGAATTTACATGACTCTTCATCTGATCCTCCATGCGCTCATCATTCTTGTGTACTCAACCGGCATAAAGGTCAAATGATAACATTTTCAAAGTTAAAAAAACGTAAACACAGTCGGTTTAAATAGGCTTAAAGGCTCTTTACCTACATAATCATCAGGGTACACTTTATTTTGCACACTCAGATAAGATTTATGATTACCCCGGGCAGATGGGCAAATTTTCCACCAGACACCGTAAGTTCTCTACGAAGACGATTAGGGAATTAACTCTAAAAATCGGAAATTTTATCTTACAAATGCATATGTTTGGGGGAAATCTCCATATTTCGGGTAAATTCTTGCTGGACCTATAATATTGGCAGCAGTATATGAAATGCTACCATCGTTGCCATATTGTGAACTAAAGCTAATTACATCTTTGACATTCTGTATGACAGCGTCTTGTGGATAATTACAATGCGAAACTCTTTCCATACTGAAGAAAGCATTAGCAATCAGATGCAAAACATTTTCCCCAAGCACATGGATCTTAAACGTACTTCAGGCTTGCGTAATTTTCTCCATATAACATGCATTATGATTCACATGGACAACATGTTGCACATGTAATTAAACGACCTCAGCTGGGAATTACTTTACATACGGCTCTCAGTGGCCTCTCTTCGTGCACCACAAAGAAGCTTCCGCAAGCATCACTGCTGCACCGTTTGTTTGGATTATCTCCCACAATGTACTCTCCAGGGAAAAAGCAGGGTAGCCAACCGCAGGTGGTTTTTGCTATGCTGTCCATCCGCTACTTTGCCGACAAACAGAAGTTTTTGGCGGCAAAGTAGCGGATGCTGCAAAACATACGTTCAAAGAGCAGTTTAATACTTCGGGTTCGCATGTGAATAAGGCCGAAAAAGTCTTCTCCGAAGTCCATTCATTTGCAGCATCGACTGGAAGTCGTTAGCAGTTGAGGTGAATACATTTTTTTGGATTGATATGTTCTGCAATGTTCGTCGGTTTGAAAGTACTTTTTAAGGTACAAAATTCCAACATTTGAAACCTTTCAAGACCATCCTTTGCTTATCCTTGATATTTAACACCATGCATAAACACGTCTGGTGTTTAGCAATTCATTTGCTTGTTAATTTCTCCACATTCAACAGTTAAATCGTTTCGAAATGTCATGAGAACATGGCTTTCAAGGTTATGAAACTCTATCCATCTTTCCTTGCTGTTGGAAGTTCTATTTGAAACTTTCGAATACAAGAATCGAAATCCGTCCATAGAAAAAAGTAGTTAATACATTGGACATTCAATATATTAGACATAGTCAATTGTTAATACATTTAAAGATATGCAAAAACTATTTGATAGTTAGGATAAACTTTGACGTTTATCTGTTAATCTAAAGGTAAAACTGAAATTTCAAGAAAGCATCCAAAAACATCCAAATATCTGTGTTTAGAAAACTAACCTCAAGCAAAAGACCTGCAAGCTGCACCTTGGTGAACAAATTCAATGCATTCGAATTTTCAAGCATTCACTTAAGGTGGAAAATCTAACACTTATGGGATTATCTCGAGACCCTACCACAGGATGTTCCAGCATCAGGAGCCACCAACTCTGCATGCTATAAAGGGAACTATGCATGCATTGCTAAAAATCCAAAACGTGTCAAACAAATGTCTAAAAGGTATCGAATCACTTGCCTCAGAAATCTTAGGGTAAATTGGTAAACGAATAAATAAGTATGCACAAACTCTCTGACAATTATCTGGTACCGAAATATAAGACGTGGAAATAGAGGACTTCTTACTCAGTTATATGGGATTTTTTTTTATTCGAACAAAGAATATATATTACATTTAAATGTGCAACACATACTTATGAAGGGCATTCTGTATTTCAGTACTGAGCAAAAGAATGGAACGTAAATAGAAAAAAACAACGCAGCTCGCAGCGAGCTACGATTAGAGTACGCTAGCTGAAGAATACCCTTCTCAAAATATGAAAGCGTGTTTCAAAAATCAGTAAGTCATTATAGATTATCATTATTATACTTAACCTAAGATCATCATCAAAGCTATCATGATTTCTAATTTCAGGCTTGGACTGCAGTCTTCCTTGATGTACCTTAAATTTCTTGATTTGAAAATAATAATGATTTCGAGAAAATTCCAAACTTCTATATGATTTGATTTCACTTATTTCATAGAACCTCCACATCGAAAATAGATTATAGAAAGTTCAACTCTTAATAGTCAGGATTGTGACGGAGAACATCATGAATTTTTGTTTTTCTGTTTCCACGGTCAATATCTCGAAGTAACAGAGAAGACGCAAGACCATAAGCAGAAAACTCTTGTAGAATATGGGCTGCAGTAGTTTTATTTTTTTTTGATAATTTAGTTATCCATCCAAAATCTCTTGCTACTAGCACTCCACTAATGAATCTGGTACTCAACAGGAGTTAGTCATGTAATCCAAAAGGTCTGAAATAGAATAAAGATAGAATTTCTTTTTTCTAAAGTTTGTCACTGGAATGTGTGTCATCAAGGACTTCATCATTCTGGGTATTTCCTGGGAAAGGTCTGAAACAAAGATAGTTAGAACGAAGGGAAGAATTTAAAATAGAAAAAAGAAAAAGAAATGAAGACAACTAACAACATGGTCAAGATGAACAATTGCAATGCTTTGGACTAATGGAGAAATCCAATCTCGTGAGAATGGATGCCCGAAATTGCAACTACATGAAGCAGAATAGCATCTATTTGAATAGAACATCATGTTTTAAAGGCTGAGAGAACCGAGAAATTTTCAGGAAATTAAAGAACAGGGCATTGGATACCCGTTAAGGAATTTTTTTTGAAGAATTTTCCGTGACGTTCGTGATCTGAATTCCATTTCCCCCACTTTCATGCGTTTCCTTGTAAAAAGAATGCATACGTGCAGATATCTTTTAATTTACCGAGACATTTGTCGATTTAAATACCTTACAGTTTCAAAGGAAACGGAGAGTTTAGCGTCTCAAAGCACTGTGCTACAAACATCATCATTCCGTGTCAAGAATTCGGGCGTGGAAGCGGCCCGACATTTCGCCAGGGCGAAGGGCAACCCTGGACGACGCAGGTCATGAAGTGCGGACCCACGGCGGTGCTGACGCGAGGTGGCGGTGCAAAAGCCCGCAGCCTCGAAAGATCTTAAAAAAGAGAAATACATGCATGTTTACACATATGTTATTAATGAACAAATTCATTTTAGCATACACATTTGCCAATATTTGTGAACATATTATTAATAAAGTAAGCATACGCATCCATACATGTATGTGGATAAGTCTTCAATATATATATATATATATATGTAAGTTTATTATATGTATCCATATATATATAATAGATATACATTAAATGAACGTACAAATATCGAATCATAAACATACATATTTATCAAGGCATGCTATAGGGAATACCAGTCAATTTATAACGTGACTGCGTCATTCCTGCTGGCCTATTCAGTACGTTTACTCGCGTGCATTAAATCAATGGTCCACGTAAAGTGCGCGCTATTCCAATAAGACGAGCTGAAGATCACCACCTCCGTAGCTTGCGTTTCCTTGTCAAATCAAGCTGGACATGCGCTCAGGACCATGTCACAGCCGGCAAGGTACCCCCCCGTCAAGCACTGTGTTGCAGTTGCGTGGTGTCAATCTCCCCTGGGCAGTCTACACCTCGGCGGTTCGTTGGCCACTCCACAGCTCCGCGAGGAAGAATCCTCCGACGGAATTTCAAAAGTGGACGTGGCACGAACGGATGGGCACGAATCTTGCACTCTGATGGTCCGAGCGAAGACGCGAAGGAAGCTGCCTCGATCGACTGCAGATGCTCCACGTTGACTTCCTTTCCTTCCCACATACGCAAAGGTTACGCAGGCATCTTGTGGCCGCTGTCCCTGAGGGGCATCTCCCAGGACAGGTGTTTCCCTTTTGATAAGGGGACTCGCTTCTTCGCACTGCTGCCGCCTTTTTTCTGGTAGCCCACGGTCTCGGCGATATTCAAGAAATGGGGGAGGAAAATGAGAAGCGGAATCAAAACGCGAGGGATGAAAGCAATCAAGGAGAAGGAGAGAAAAAACTGTTGAAGGTTCTCACACGCTTCGGCCATGGCTGATGCGAGCACCGTTTGGATCTCGGATTGCACATCCTCTGCACGTCTTGCTATGCATTTCTTTCTTCTTCTTCTTCCTCCCACTGAACCTGAAGTCAGCGCGTATCCTTTAACGCTGAATCCGCACGCTGAGCCCGAGCTTCCTGGGGCCTTCGCGCTGGACCTCCTCCAAGCCAGGAATCTGCTTTGGTCTCACTTTCGCGATGAGGTCCGTATTTCAGTTTTCGTCTCCTGGGTTGCGTTTTCATCTGGCGTTTGTCGAATCGGCGGCTTTCCTCCGTCCGTTATCTCCTCACCGATCTCCTCGGGTGATTTCGTCACCATCCCGACGTTCGGCTTCAGCGCGCGGTCGGCCGCTTTGGTCCGGCGCTGCGGGGACGTCGGCTATTTGCCACGTTCGCGTCTCGTCTTCGCTCGAGCTACTCACTCCTCGGGGCCTCTCCTTTCCAAAGCGGCGGCGTCCAGGTGCCGTGCAAGACGTCAGCACCTCCGTGTAGCTCTCGTTCCGAAGCTTCCCTCAGTTCGTTCGGGCCGCTCCCCCATGCTGTGTGTTCCCCTGGATTGCACCCCGGGAATAAACGAACGGCACCCAAAATGCTCCTTAACTCTGGGAAGGACGGTCGTCGAGAAACATCCAGGTCAGGGGGGACAGCTGTGTCCTGAGGTGGAGAACACCGCGCGTGCCGGGGATGACCTGAGGTTCTGCGACCGCCGCTCTGCCCGTGGTGCAGGCGGCGCCTGCGGGAACGGATGCGGCGAATCGAACGTGCGCTTTTCCAACTCGCTGGTCGCGGCACTCCAGGCTGGTCGCCAGGAAGAGGCGCAACCACCTGGCCAGTAAGGTGGCTCAGGGAGAACCGTAGCTGGTGGCCTGGAACCACCCGGCAGCGGGGTGGTCCGAAGCCACGGCTTCGGCGGCCAGATGTGGTGCTGCGGAACGCAATTCATCAAGTTCCACGTGACGACGAGGCATCAACGACCAAAGGAAAGGGGACGAAACACAGAGGCCCCCAGTATCCGGCCCAGCAGGAACGTATTCCGGGGACGCACCTGAACCCATTACATCGAACCATTGGTAGGATGACGAGATCGACCGAAACGTTTCCGGTTTCCATTCCTGAGGACTCTTCCTTTTGATGTCTGAGGCGGCGCGTCAGATGCGGGCCATTCCTCCAGGATGGAGCTCGACCTAAGTGCCTACTCCATTGCGGCAGCAGCGAGCACGACCCCCGTGGCAAAGGGCATCTTCGTGGAGTCGGCGAGTGCTGCAGGAGCGGTGAGCCAAAAGACACGAGGGGAAAGATGCACCCCCTTGCACAATGGGGTTCGATCTGGGGCTGCTTATCCGTGCAGGGGACGGGGGCAGAGAATGTGGTCTCCAGCATCACGGAGGGCAAGTCAACCATGACGACGAATGCACGGTCCGTTTCAACGGCTCGAGCGCCGAAATCCCAAAAGATGATGGAAAACAAATATGTATGCGCCTATGGTGTAAAGTAACCTACACATATTTATAGAGAGATTCATTTACAAATTTACTTTAATATACATATCATTTACTCATATTTGTTAACATGCATATCATTAACGTAATTAATAGCATGCGTCAGGATATCATTAACGCATATACTAAGGATTGTAGAAAATCATGATATGCACTAACGTATAGTGAATACGTATGACATGAATGCATAAATGTAAGCATATGCGTTTGTCAAAGGATCAAAATCCCGAAAACAGAATCCACTTATTGATTGCTGGAATGACGAGAAAATGAGATACAAAATTTCCTTTTTTTGTTTTCGTTTTGAAAAATCCGCCGTTTTCAATTGCTGCCATCATTTATTTTACAATTTGATATATATTAATGTAATTAATATGCATTTATGTATATAATTATGCATGTATAAATATTCATGAATATGTTAAAATAACATTACTGTTAATATATGCGTTGATGAATATTCACGATATGTATGTCAAAATAAATTTTGTACATTAATCAGCAGATAAAGATATGCATATTTATTTCTTACGATATTTCGGAATTTTGATCGCTCCGGATCACGGCGTTCGGTGTTTTGAGTGGAACCCAATTGCACGTTCTCCCCCATTTTCATCTATTGCATAGTGATGAATTCTAGATGTACTTTCCGGCTTTTTCTCCTACATACATATGTATACATATACATACGCACGCAATACCGAGCTGCATTTTTGCTACTTTCCAGAGCTTTTCCCGTTTGGGTGTGTGTGAGAGTTGTTTTTTCGGTTTCGGTTCGCTAAGTACTCGAGAGCTGTCGCTTCACGGGGTCTCCCCATGTCACGCACCCGCAGGGCAGGCGGGCATACGGAAGAGGGGCCCGCTGTCGACTCCCTGACCACTCGACTGGCCGCGGGCGCGCGCACCCCAAGCGCTAGCGAGCGCTCCCGGCGTCATCTCGCGGGAGGACTCGGAACCCGCGGGGCGCGTCACTCGAGCCCGCGCGGCCACACGTCGAATTGCATGAGACTCGAGCACACGGCGTACGCACGCGTTTCGATTTTAATCCCAATCGAGGCAGCCTATGGTGGAAGGAGGGCGCCGTTTCGCCCGAGGTGTGGGCCGCCCGCAGCAGGCACGGACGAACCCGCGGCGAAACTTCTCTGCTGGTCGGCCCACTTGAGAGCCCCTGCGCCAGCACGGGGGGCTCTCCACGCAGTGGGCGGTCGGTGTTCCGACTCCTCGTCGGTCCTGGAGCCGAGGGCGAGTCACTCGGGCGCGGTCACGGACCCAGCCGCCACTGCCCCTTCTCGTCTTCCCGGAGCAGGGACGCGTTCCTCAGGCAGTCGTACGTGGAAACGACCAGCTGCGGGTTGGCGTCCTCCTCCTCCCGCAGCTCCAGCAGGCGCTTCACCTCCTCTTCCGCCTCGTGGATCTTGTCCACGGTCCTGGATTCGCGGTCCACGAGCTGCGAGAACATCTCGAAGAGCGCCTGGGGGCTGGCCTCCCGGCCGGCCGCGCCGCAGGCGTACACGCTGACCAGGTCCGCCACCCACCCTTCCGTCTCCCCCCTCTCGCCGACGGGGGGCTTCTGGAAGGTCACCTGATCGCAGGACAGGTACTCGTCGCGGCGGAAGTAGACCACGCGGATGGTCCCTTGCCGCAGGTCAAAGGTGATCCTCTGCGCGTCCTCCTCCGGACGCCTGGAGGTGTTCCTGGCGTAGCGCTCCTCCACGAACACGACCTTCCTCTCGGGAGCCTCGTCGTCGAACCGTATCCTTGTCTTGCGTTCCTCGTACAGGACCGTCCGCTCTAGCAGGTCGTCCTTCCGGTCCTCGTACGCTTCGGTCATGGTCGTGGAAGTCACCTCGCGTGTCTTCAGCCCCCGGGGGCAGACGGAGGAGAGGTAGGTCATTTTCAGGTGCGCGCCCGGTTGGGTGGGGGGCTCCGGGTGGACGAATTCCAGGAGGAGATCGGGCCTGCCGCGCGCGAAGCGGTCCCGCGCAGTTCCCTCGGGGTCGATTGTCCTCCTCACCAGGCGGTCCTGCCGGTGGGCGTAGGTCCTGACTGTCTGCACCGGGCGCTCCCAGAACGGATCGGAATACCGGACCACCTCCTTAACCAGCCCCTCGGCGTTCGCGTAGGGGGACCGGCGGGTCACCTTCGCTCTTTGGAAGAGCACGGTCTTCTCGCCCCCGGGGAACCGCAGGTCGTAGGCCTCCCGGGAGACGTCCAGCCTGCGGACCCACGAAGGCGGCATCCGGGGGTAGTTCCTCGGCAGCCACTCCCTCTCGTCCTCGTCCGGAGGCAGCGTGAACACCCCATGGGGTTCGTTCTCGTGGGAATTGTAGGGGAACGTGTCGTTGACCAGCAGGTACTCCCAGCTCTCCGTGTCGTTGAGGTCGAAGAACAGCTCGTCGAGGTCCAGCTCCTCCCGCTTGTTCACCCAGTAGTTCCTGTCGTTCCAGAGGGACTCGAGCTGGAGGTAGCGGTCGTCTCCCAGCTCCGCCCGCTCCCCGGTCGACGGTTCCACGAAGAACGCCTCGGGCACTTCCCTCTTCCCCGGCAGGACGAGCACCCAACTGTGCACGCGATGGCCAAGGAACGGGTCATCGGGGGGTCGCAGCAGCCTGTCCTCCTCCGACCTCTTCGCCCGGTCCAGGGCGCTCCCGGACGCCTCGCCCTCCAGAAACTCCAGGTACTTGCTCCGAAACTCCTCCTCCTCCTCTTCCTCCTCCTCCCCCCTCTCGCCGAGGCCGGGCGTTGGGGGGATCTCCTGCTCCCCGTCCGCGTCCTCGGGCGGGAACGCCTCGCAGGAGCGGTCGCCCTCGCAAAGCTGGACGACCGCGTAGCCGCTGGCGACGTACGCGTCGTACCCGACGCCGATCAGCAGGGACGCCAGCAGGGTGCTCAGCTCGAAACAGTGCGCCTCCCGATCCCGCAGCACCTTTTCCGGGGAACACAGCCGCGAGGGCGGGTCGAAAGGCCGGTCCAGCGGCCGGTAGGTCACGTGGTCGGCGACGAACCCGGCGCAGCCCTGCCAGTTGAACAGCTCCGGGAAGGGCAGCTGGGTGGGCCGGATGGTCGTGCAGACGAGCTTGTCGACGCCGCACTCGTTGCGCGCCGCCAGCAGCGGCGGCCGCCTGAGTGGGAAGCGCGCGGCGTGCTGGCGTCGGAAGTTGCCCGCCATCCACAGCAGGAGGCGCTCCCGGGCAGAGTGGCTCCGATAGGACTCGGGCTGGCTGGTCCTCGGACGCTCGTCCTCGTCCATATGGGCTTCTTCTTGCGACTGCGGCTTTCCGCGGAGCCACGCCCGGGAACCGGCTGCCGCCGCCGCCGCCGCCGTTGCCCCGGTTACGCTCGGACTCTCTCCGCCTGCCGTCCGATCGATCGGTTCGTTCGCTTCCGCGCCTGCGCTCTCCAGTCCGTAGTGGGGGGAGGGGAGGGGGGGGGGGCGAACATCCCCCTCAGTCCTTCGGACTGCGCAGGCACCTCCGTGCGTCTCCCGTCTTCGTTCCGGGAGCCGCTTGCTGGGATGCTTGGCTCCGCGGAGACCCCGACCCGTCCCTCCTCTTCCTCCCCCTCCTCACCCACCCACCCGCACCCCCCAGCCCTCCAGTGAAGCGGACTCGCATGTGGCGGGGCAATGGGAGAGGGCAGCAGCAGCACCGGTCTCTCGGGAGAGGCGGGGGTGTATTTCTCCTCGCCGCCGCTGGGGCGGCGCTGCCGGCGCTAATGCAGAGGGCTGCCCCTGCCGGGGGACGCCGCCGCCGCAGGGCCGACGCCGTTCATCATGACGTCGGGGATGATTTGCCTGCCGGTGCCGTACGCCGTCATGCCGGCCTGGCTGGCGCCCTTGTTGCTGCCGTACTGCAGGCCGATGATGGCGCTGCTTGCGGCCAGCTGCTCCGGCGAGAAGTTCCGCCGGTTCTCCTGCGACACCTTCACGCCCAGCACGGGGCCGTCGAAGTGCTTCTTCTGAGCCTGCAAGAAAGAGCAGCGGGCCTGACGTGAGCCCCCCTCCACGCCCCCCATCCCCACCCTTTCGCGCGCCGCTCACCAGTCCTCCTAGGGAAAACAGGCAGTCCACGACCTGGGGAAGAGAGAGAGAGAGGCGTCGGTGCGTGCGGGAGGGCGTCCGCGGGCCGACCCCCGCGTCACTCACCGTGTACAGGTTCTTCTGGTCGTATAGGTCGCTGACCTGGAACAGGTCCTGGGACTTCAGCCCGTACGCCGAGCACCCTTTCAGGAACAGCTCGATGTTCTCCCTCTGGAGGGAGAGAGGGGTCACTTCCGGCTACCCTCGGCCGTCCCGCTTCCGGGTAGGCGCAGCCCGGGGGAAGACAGATCCGTCTGCCGCCGCCGCCGGCAGGACTCGGGGATCCCCTGCTAGGACGGGTCTCGCCAGGTATAGCCGGCCGGGGCAGCAGCATTGGCTGAGGCCTCCCTTCTCTCCCGCTCGCCAACGGCGACGCTCCAGGAGAGGCGCGCCAGCGCAGGGAGGAAGTCCAGTCGAGCGACTCTCCGTGAAATGGCGCTGCGAGCGGCCAGGGAGGACCTGACCGACCTCGATGTCTCGCGCCGCGCGCTCGGAGCGACTCCGGCCGACAGAGCGCGAGCCATCCCTCCCTTCCCGGCTCACCTGCTTGAACGGCGTGCTCATGGTGTTGAT
Source organism: Raillietiella orientalis (assembly GCA_036172245.1). NCBI lineage: Eukaryota > Metazoa > Arthropoda > Ichthyostraca > Raillietiellida > Raillietiellidae > Raillietiella > Raillietiella orientalis. Next base: position 1,419,089 of record JAYWIR010000032.1, on the reverse strand, counting down.
CTTGGGGATGAGGCCGGGCTGGAGCTTGTTGACAAGCCTGGAAGCAGAACGCTGCAGTGCTCACTCGCCGGCGGGCAGGAACGCAAGGCGTGCCGGAGGGGGTGGTCCAAGATGGCCGCCGTTCCGATGGAGTGTTCGGGCCGGGTCAGACCGCAGCGCGCGCAGGGGTGGGGGACGGGGAAGGCGGGAGAAAGCCCCATCAGGAAACGAGCCTGCGGCAGCGCTTCCCGCGAGCCTGCGGAAGGAAGAGAAGGAACGGAGGAGGAGCAGAGTTACGCCATCAATGGGGGATCCGATCCCCACGGAGATCTGACACCCCCGGCCCGGGGCAGCAGCGCCCTCCCGTAGCAAGTCTCCACGGTAACGCGCGAGTCCTCTTCCCCCCTCCCCTCCCCCTCCCCCTGGAAGACCGCTCCAGCCCGGGAGCGAACGGGACAGGAATGAAAGGGGGTCCACTGGGGGCGTGTCAAGAGACGCTCGTGGGCGGGCTCCTGGGGCGGAGCAGAGGCACGTGTGCGCCACCGCGAGTACGTCGTTCGACAATTCTCAGGTTCCATCCCTCCTTCTCCAGCCCCGCCCCCCAATCCGGAGGAGATGGCGAACAACTTCCTGTCTCTGCTCCGTCCGGCTATCGATGGCACCGCTTCCTCCCTTCGAGCCGCGGAGGACTGGAGGAGAGTGCACGGGGCTGGAAACGGGGGAGGAGGAAGAGAGGAAGCACCGAATGCAGGGTGGAAGGGTTGGTCGTGATGGGAAGTAGGGAACGCCGCCCTTGCTCCCTTTCCCGGCCCCGTGCGGAGGGAGCAACAAATGTCCGCAGGTCGCGGAAAAAAGTCCCGGAAAAGGGCGGGAGGGAGCGGGCGCGTCTGCGACACCTCCCTGCGCGGTTCTGAGAAGGCGGTGTTACCACTTACTCACAAAGGGCAATGCCATCCTTGAGGAGCTCCGCGTAGTGGCGGGCGTCCTGGAGTGCGGAGGGCGAGAGATTCCTTCCCAGGACGTCCTCTATCCAGTCGATCGTCTTCTGCGCTCGCGGCAGGCTGAATTTGGCCTGGGCCTTCAACGAGAGGAATTTGAAAGATTCCAATCGGAAGAAGCAGTGGCTGTCGCGTCTCGGCAACAATCAGTAGCGCGGGGCGGTATCGTCGGCAACAATCAGTAGCGCGGGACGATGGCGTCGGCAACAATGGAGAGCACGCGATGACTGCGACCAGTCACGTAGATGGTCGCCACGTGCCGCAACGCGCTCGTGAGAAACAGGCTAAAGAGGATAAGGCGGGGCGCAGGTAAGCGTGGACCGGTGGTTCCGGTTTCGAGTGGGTTGCACCGCGCCACAATCGGGGAGGCGAGGCAGCTGAGCATCGAACCTAAGCGTCATGAGAGCGACTCCTGAGCGCATCCGGTTGGGAAGCTGGGGAGGAAGTGCGGCGCCCGTACCGGCGACTCTCCATTCCGCACTGAGACTTCCCTCGAATCTCAGACGAGATCGGTTCGGTCTTGCAACCGTCCTCCGTCGCGTTCCCCAGATGAGTACCACCAGAGTTACCTCACTCTCCTCCCGTGCCCCCATTTCGCTTCCTTCAGCTGCCACGAGTCCAAGCTTCTGGTTGCAGAAGCCAGTGGTTGAACTTGGATACCTTTCTGCTATCTCGCGGTGGATCAACCTCCCCTCCCGTCCCCGCTTCGAAATGGGGGATAATCGAGCCCGGGGAAGAAGCTGCGGGGGCATCCTTTTACGGGGAAACGCGGACGAGCAGCAGCTGAAGATCCCGCGTGTAAGGGCGCGCCACTTTCCATCGTCCGGGAAAATCCTTTCTCCGCTTCTTCCTTTGCTCCCGCTTCGCTTCCGCGTCCGCCGTTACCAAGCTCCTCGCGATTCGTCCACGAAAGGAAGCGGCGCCGCGAGCGCATCGAATTTTTTATCCCCGTTTTCCGTTCGCGAACGGATGCTTCCTCCGCTAGCAGGAAGGACGTCTTCGGCATGGGGCAGCGAAGGTGGATCAACCTCGTGAGGGGCGGGCGGGCGAAACACTGGATCCCGCTGCCCTGATTCCTTTCCCCGAGACCCTGGCACCGAAAACACCGGGAGGTGCTCCGAGTTCCTTCTTGCACGTCCTTTCCCGATCTTTCGCCGTCGAGCTGAGGAGGCAGGAACGAGGCGAGCGCACGCCTCCGCGGGCGGAGACACCGCGACTCGGACGAAAGGCGGAAGGCTGACACATCGGCCCGCCCGCACGCGAGCGCGCCCCTCGTCTCCGGGGGAAACGCCTCAGGAGACACCGCCTGCCGCGGTGGCCACGCGGCGGCGAGACGGCAAGGCGGGGAGAGCGCAGCAGCGCCGCCGCGGCACGCCCTGTGGCCCCCAAGCTTCCGAGCGGATGCGCGGAGGGGAGATGGCTGCTGCCGTTCATGAACGGCGCGTCGGCGCGACGCCACATAACAACCGGGTCGCCGCCGCGGTGGGAGAACGTGCCGGCCGGCTGGGTGGCTGGGTTGCGTGGCTCGCGGCAACCGCGCTGCGGCGCTTTCCCCTTCCCGCTTTGCCTTCCCAGTTCCGTCCGATCACTGGGGAGAGAGTCACCCCGGGGGCGCCTCTCGCGGCGGCAGCAACGGTGGCGGCGGCGCTTGCAGCGCGTCCTCAAAGGCGCCTTAGACGGTGTCTCCGTCACGTGACCCGAAGGCGATGGCTGGGCGAGCGGTTCGGCGACAGCGAAACGCGCGGAGAGAGAGAGCCACGTGGGGGAGGGGGGAGGGAGGCGAGAGCGAGCACGCGCATGCGCGCGCGTTCGCACCTGGAGGTCGAAGGGATCGCACGGCTGCGCAAATTCCTCTGGTCACCTTCGGGGGGAACGTCTCGTGGACGGATGTTCCTACGGAGGAAGGACGATCCCACGAGCGGCGCACGCAGCAGAGATGCCGCCGCGCACACGCGCAGAGGAGGACCGGGTGCTCCGCGAGCGCGTGCGTGGGGAAGGGAGGGGAGGGGGGGGGGAAGGGTCGTGACCCCTCGTCGTGCGGAAAATTACGAAGACGCCGTCGGAGTTGCGAAATCTTTTCGCACGAGGAGTCTGCGCTGCCGCGCCTCCGCCCGTTTCCCGACCCGCCCTCCGGCGAACATGCCTGCGCGCGTGCGAGCACGCCGGTGCGGGTGCTCTCCAGGGGGACGCGCGCCCCCGGGGCTGTTCCTGGCGCTGCGTCCCTCCCCCTTCTCCCAGCGCGCCCCCGAGGGCTGGACTGACCTTGAGCTGGCACTCCCGACTGAGGCCATAGGCTGGACCGTGGAACGCCATGCGACTACTCCCCTGCGTGCGATGACGCGGACCTGCGCTGGCTGCTCCCTCGCTCCGACCGCATCCACCGCGGCACTGGCGGGCGCCGCGGCGAGGACGTCTCCGCAGCGCCCGCTCGCGGCGAAAAAACGCGCGCGCGCGCGCGAGCGCGCGCGAACCGCGCTTTCTCGCCCCGCGCCAGAAGCCTCCCGGAAAAGCACGCACTTCGAGGCATTCCGTTGCGGTGACGTGGAGAGAGCAGCTCGGCCAATGGGCGCGCGCGCGCGCGCTCTCGGTCAGCCGTCCGGCCGCCGCGAGCGTCCGGCCGAAGACGACGACGCGTCTCCTGACGGGAGAGAATCCAGGGCGCCCAGGCTCTCCGGAACCAGCAGGGGGACGCTCCCGACGACGAGGCAAGGATCACTTGCGGGACCTCGTGGTGGCTCCCCTTCCCCACGCGCCGACCCGCCTGCAACACTGCCGTCTCGGCCGGGATGGGCAGGGGAGGGGGAAGGCAAGAAGAACGGGATGCCGGCAGGTGGTGGCGCGGCGGCAGAGGCTGCGGGGAGAAGGGCCAAGGGGCGGAGAGAGGGAGAGAGCGGCACGTCTGCCGAGCGCATCGCCCCGCGGAAGTCTGCGTGCGTGTGTCGCTTCCTCCGCTCTCTCTCTCTCTGTTTTCCCACGTGAAGGGAACCGCGCAGCCAGCGAAGAAGGAACGAGAACTATCCCTTTCCGATGCGCGCGCGCTTCCCCGGAGATGTTTCCGTGCGAAAGTGGCGGCGACGGTGTGAGGGGGAAGAGGAGCACCCTGCCCCTGTGGCCTCCCCCCAACTCCTCCCCTGCCGGGTCCGAGCGAGCGGGAGGAGACGGGTCCCTCTCTCCGGGCACTCCACTTTCTCTCCCCGGCTGCGTGCGGTACTCCTTTCACTTTCTCCTACGTGCTGCCGCAGCAGCGTCCGTCCAGCGCGCCTCTGTAGGAGAGAGCCTGCCGGAATCCCTGCGAACACCTGCCGGGAAGGGTGGAGGTGCCCCCCCCCCCCCTCCCTACGCTCGCTCGCAACAACGGAACGCTCCGCAGCGAAAGGAGAGCTCTTGAGCGCGGCGACCACGAACGATCGTGGTGACCCACGCGACTCCCTGCGCCGGACCTCGCCTCTGCGGGGGATGCGATTTTCTTGCAAAAAAAAAAAAAAAAAAACAGGCGAGGGGAAGGAGAGGGTGCCGCCATTCCCCCGGACTACTCTCTCCGCAAGCGGCAGCGCGCCGTTTGCGGGAGAACCTTGGAAAAGGTGAGGGAGGGAGAGGAGAAGGATTCTCGGAGGAGGGCAGTGAGTGGCACCGACACTTCACGCGAGGCGTTGCTGAGGTTACGCGCACCCGCCGCCCATGAGAAAGCGGTGCAATACCGAGGGATCATCCGCGAAAGCGTGCAACTGATGGCAGCTGCTTGCTGCTCCGGCTCGAAGGAGCGCGGCACGCCGAGATGATGTCCTTTTCAGCTTCCAATGTTGCGCAACCAAGGTGAGAAACTCTGTTGCTAGAGAATGGGCGCGAGAAACTTTCCCGGATGGTCATAAATTTTCTCCTTTGGCCTCCGTGCACTGCGTTCCGCGCAACCACTCCTCGTTGATGGAAGCAACCAGAGGTGGAGCACCACCCGCCTCTTTCCGAGGCCCCATCCTTTTCCTGCCGGCCCTCGCACGTCCCCATGCCTGGATCCCGTCCACTCCCGTTTCCGGGTCCAGATCCGGCCCAGACTGCCGTTCAGTCTCAGTTCAGTACGGTGGGCAACGGGGAGAAGGAAAGCGACTGTCTGGATGAAGGTTTTTTCGCGCACGGTGAGCCGGGAGTAAGGGGTTCTTCCCTGCCCCATTTGAAGGCGCGGGCTCGGTGCGGGTGATCCGAAAGGAAACGATAAAAAGGAGGAGGGAGGGGGAGAGGGAGAGATGCTCATCACGGAAAGTAAGTAACACGTGGGAAAGTCGTCGCGACCTCATTGGTGATGCAAAACAGGGCGGCTTGCCTCGCATTCGGGCGCACGAGGAGCGGAGCATCCCATCATCTGCAGTTTTTTTTTTTTGCAGCCTCCGCCTTCCACGGGGAACGTGAAGAGCGTAGGAGGAGGGAGTGGGCGCTGCCACTGCTGCCGTTCGGCACCGTCTATCGCACCCGATCGAAACCTGGCCAGGCCAGGGAGTGGAACCACCACCACGACGCGAAGAAGCACCTTGCGGGCGCTCCCTCGGGGAGTCTTTCCGTGCAGAGTCAGGGGCGCGCGCGACTCTGCTCCTGCCGCTGTGGAGCTCGGCTCCCTGGCATCTCCCCCGGGAGGGTCGTCATCTCTCGGTGCCGGGATCCGCAAGCCCGCATTCTAGGTCGGAGGTGACCCCGGCCGCCTGTCAATCCCGTTGCACGTGATCCGTCGTGGCCGCTGTCCATCATCGCCGCTGCTCCCATCGCCGGTTCCCCTGCTTGCCCGAGATTGTTGCCATCTTCTGCTTTTGCTGACGTCACGGGTTGTTTTCGCTTGCTGCCATTATTTACGAGCACGGCATGTTCACGGTCGATGCTAGCAGCAATAAATGACGGCCACTGATGACGATTCGAATTAGCAACGAAGTGTAGCCTTAGCAGCAGCTACCAGTTGCAGTTACTATGCAGCATCGCCAGTTAATGCATCAACTGACTGCGCTAATGCTGACTGTCAACGACTAACGTTCACCATTTCTCGCAGCTATCGGTTATCATTAGCCTTTACTACAGGAGGTCATCATCAGCTATCAGCATTATTATTAATTCTCGAGACAGTAACCGCCGTGGTAATAAACAGTTGTAACAACGGATGGATTTTGATTAACAGTTTTGACGCGACGGATTCTTGTCAGCGTCTTGGTTTCTATCAACTGCTATGATTGCTGTCGTTGTATTTACTGATGGCAGCAATGACTCGCCACCGTTTCCATTGCTACTGCTCACTGCCTGACATCCTGCGATCGGTAATCCTTCTTATCCTACGGCTGCCATTACTGATGCCAACAGAATTATTGAGTCCGATCGTCGTTCTCCACTGCTACTACCAATTTGGTACTGCCACTACTATCATCAATCAATCACCGCTGCCTTTGCCATCAACAGCTTCCATCGCTATCTGCGAGCCAATAAGTAGTCATTAAAGTAGTGATAATTTGTTGGTGGATGAGAGCCACTAGGAGCTCCAACTACACTTTGATGTTAGCTAAAAGGCCGAGAAGCGATTACAGAAACGCTGTGGCTTTCCTGATATGTAATAATAATAATAGTGCCGTGACTACTATCGACACGTAGTAACTATCAACGCAACCGCGCATTACTGACAATGAATACTATTGGTAACGGTAGCAACTGTATCAGTGTCAGAGCCGCTGTCATCGTTGGGTTCGGCTACCACAGCTTGGGAACGATGGACTCATCATTATCGACGCAATCCTCACTGATGTGAGAATTTCGTCAGCGACAGGCTTCATCGGCCCTCCTCCTCCCCCCCCCTTTCCCTCCGGGGGCCACCCGAGCGTCGTCGTGGCTCGTCCACTCGATGGCCGCGGTCATCGCCGCTCCGATCGTCCCACGCCGCTCGCCGCGCCGCACTAGGAGAGTCGGTAAAATGGCGGTTGCGCGCCCGAGCAGGTCCCACCTTCCGCAACGAGGCGCTCCGCACTCGCTGCTCGCGATGGGCGTATCCCCCGCTCCTCCTCTTTCCTGCTCCCTCCTTCCCTTCCGACCCCGCCGCAGGCGAAACTTAGCCGGCGACCCGTTCTGCGTCTCAGCTCACCCGGGGGAGGAGGTCACTAGTCGAGGGGATGGGAGAGGTGCGGCTCTTAGCCGGGCCGACCTCCTCCTCCTCCTCTCCTACCCACGAGGAAGGCCTACGCCCGCTTCTGTATGCACGCCGTCGAGCGCACCCGCGCGCTGCCGACGCTCTCCGGCGCATCCCAGCATTGGCGACGGATACGCAACGTGGGAAAAAAGGAGGGCGAGGCCTGGAGGGAGCAGAGGATGGGAGGGAGGAAGGAGGGAATTTTCATCCACGTCCTCCTCTTCTGTGCCGCCACCTCCCTCGCAGCGGTAGCAACTTTCGGCTCTTGCTGCTGGCTCGGGAGACCGTGCTTCTGCTGACGACGGCTTTGGCGTGCCCTTTGAGGAGAGCCTGGCCTCGGGAATCCGCGGAAGGGAGTCTGAGTCCCGACACAGGGGCCGGGTCGCTTTCCGTTTCCATGTGCCCGCTCGCCGTCCGTCGCCGACGGCGTTGCGGTCACCGGGAAGAGAGGTGGGAATGGAGAGAAGCGACGCGCCACTTCATCCGGGAAGGTGCGAAGCCTCTGACTTTTGCACGATGGCGGTTTGAGGAAGAGAAGGGGAGAGGAGAGGAGGAGGGAGGAAGAGGAAGAAGGGAGGGAGAGACTGTCCCCCGGGATCCCCGCGATTCCCGCTTTGCCAGCCCAGCGGTCAACCGGCGCAAGGGCCACGACCTGGTGCAGTGCCAGTCTGGTCAACGGGAAGAAGTGAGGGACTTTCTCCAAGCGAGCGGGACTCATCTCTTTTCCGCCCGAGGGGCGAAGGGGGAGGAAACGCTGCGCTGCAGAGCCATCTGTGATCGCAAACGAACAACTGGCTGGCGCGATCGACATGCGGTATTTGTCGGAGGGACACACCCTCGCGGGAACACCGCGCACTACTGCGGCGGTGGACGAGGAGGACACGCAGAGCAGCTGCTGGAGGAGAACGGTGTTCCAGGCTGGATGCTCTTTTGCTCTCGATTTCCGCTTCCTTCATCCCTTCCCTTTCCTGGTCACATTTCAGAAACGAGCATCACAACTCTTCACAGACCTGCGAGACCTGTCGTGACGGGGAAAAACGGCGGCGACGATGGCGGTGCAAGAAAGAAAGCGCTTTGCGGCCTCTCCTTGCATGGAGGGGAGGGGAAGGGGAGGGAGGGAGGGGGGGGGGGAGGGCCCGACGACGACCATAAAACTTCTTCGCCTCCTTGGGCTTCCGGTGCGCGCGTGCCCAGCACTGGGCCTCCGGGAGCGTTCCCGGAAGATGCGGCAGCCGTACGAGTTGGGAGCTGATCGATTGCCGTCGGCAGGCTCGCCGCCTCGCGGGTGTGTGCGTGCCGTTGTTGCCGCGTAGGCCCGCAGTCCACGTGTGACCAATCGGAGCCGTTCTCGCTCGACGCGTGTTGGCGGCATTGTTGCGCGTCGTTTCGGGCGTCGTCATGGAGAGCTCGGGACAGAGAACGCGACCATCAGCGCGTGTGCGTGTGTTGTGTTCTGGGATGAGGTCGCGCGAACCCGTGACGTTTTTCGGGTTCCCCACGTGCAGGCCATGTATTATTATTATTATTATTATTATTATTATTATTATTATTATTATTATTACATATGTTGGCTCTTCTTGCCTTGCGGTGCCGTCGTCAAACTGAGCGGAGTTTTTTGGTTTTCCGGTAGCGGCGATGAAATGCGAAGGCCTTCACAGAAGAGTGCATGGTTGTTGCATGGATGATGCATCTGTTGAACTGTATCGAATGAGCCGTGTTTTCTTCTTCTTCTTCTTCTTCTTCTTCTTCTCTCTCTCTCTCTCTGTCTCCCATAAGCTTTCATGTGATGACGTGAAATTGCGACGAAATGGAAGCGCTACAATTTATCTTATGTAACCTGTTCGTGACGGAGTCCCCAGATGACTTCTAGCTTGTGTTTTCCAGCTGTGGCGTTCTGTTTCCGAATTTTTTGCACTGCTCATGCACTTACACCATCAGTGTATGTTTCAGGAAGAATGCCGTACGTTCAACTGCTATTCGATTCCAGTGCTTTTCGAAAACGCCATGAATGAGGACTTTGGAAGAAAAAATAAATTCACACACGGTGCTCCTTTTTTTTTTTTTTTTTTTTCCTCCCCCCCCCCCCCCCATCTCTTTGGTGGTTGAGGGCTTCCTTTGAATCGTTGGGTTCGAAGCGGTAGGCGCACACCGAGGAGCCGCTGCGCACCCTTCCGAGATCGTGGTGGATCGCATTCCTACCTTGAGTGAGTTTGCACTTTGCTCCGGAGCCATCTCTTCTCGGTTCTGGACCGTACGCGTTCGCGAGCATCGTGATAAGGTCGGACTTCGCTTCCTCCTACGGAGCTGCAGCTCCCATTCCTTTTGTGCTCCCGTCTCCTCCCGACGATTTGCCAAGCGCTTCTCTTCGGTAATCCACGCACACGCGGAATTTCGTGCTTCCGTGACGTGGGATCCATAAAGTCAGTTTGCTCGGCGGAGAAATTCCACCAGCGGACGGAAATCCGAGGAAGCATTGGCTTCGGATGTGGCGGCGGCGTCGCACGTTTCGAGTAGGGCGGGAAGAAGGAGAAAAACGAAATGGGAAGTCTGGAAACGGAAGGAAGAAAACAAGGACGTGGAGAGGGAGCTGGGCATGACCGAGTGCTCTTAGATCCAGCCAATGACTCGAACGCGGGAGGAGTGTCGGGAAAAATCCTCTCAGACAGTTTCCTGTTGCGGGATATCCGAAACGATCCACACGCCTCCTCTTTTCCCCGCTGCTCGGCTGCGGAATGAGTTCTGGAGGGACGCGCTCGTCGCGCGTGCCATCCCTCCGCGGAACGCTTCCGCGCCTGGCGAGCCTCGGGCGAGCTTAGCCCGTGACAACACCTACGCACGCCCGTGCTGCTCGTCGCATTTGTCCGCCGCGATCTTGCCGTGGGTGTGCTCCCGAGGCGGCGCGCAACAATGCCACGGAGCACGCACGCGCGCCGTCGAGCGCCAGGCGCGGAAGTGTTCCGCGGGGCCGCAGCGCCGCCAAGCGGGACGAACGGTACCTCCCCCCCCTCCCTCCCTCCCTCCCCGAATTCGTCGGTCCATCGCGGTCCATCGATGCAGCCACCTCCGACGGGCAGCTCCAAGAACGCGCGCCTCCCGAAGAGGGCGCAGTTTCCAAGCCCTTCGCGCCCGGGCCTCTCTGATTTCTCTCCCAACAGGGGGAACGTCGTGTGTGTGTTTTCCAGCGTTCCATTTGCCCCTCTCTGTCTTCTGCCCACCCTCTGGCACGCTCCTCTTTCGAGATGACAGGTTGTCCGCGGGAAGCATTCCTTGGAGGTCGGATTCTGCACGCGTCGTCACGATGCGTGCGCGCGCATCCTCCGTTGCCTTCTGGGAACGGCAAGTTTGCCCGCCGGGATGCCAAGCTTCTACTCTCCTTCAGCTGCCGACTTCCTTCCGTGCAGCCCAACAACGCCCCCTCCTCTCCCTCCCCCCCTCTGCTCTGTTTCTCTGCGCACTCCTTTCCCCGAGGATGGGGTGGCGCCGCCCCATTGGCGTCGCGAGCAAGTAGGAGGGGGGAGGTAGTGCCCGCGACAAGAGTGCGGCTTCTCGCTTAACTGGGACGTCATCTTTCCCTGCTTCGTCTGGAAGGAGGAGTCCCGCGGCGCCAGGACTCCTCCCCTTTTGTGGAGGCAACGCCAGTTACGCTGCGCCGCGCGCGGCGGAACAAGGAGTGCGTTTCCCAGGGCAACGGGGGCAACGAAAACGGAGCAAGCTGCGCCTCGGCCGAAAGCGGCATTCTGAGCGAAGGCCCGCTGGCGGTGGAAGGCCTCCGTTCGACCCTTCGACCGAGGCGACCCCGCCGCCCGCGAGGCAGGCCGTCCACACCCTTCCGCGGGTTTGGTGTAGAGCCACCTTCTTCCCGGGCACTTCCGCACCGAGACGGACGAGGTGGAGATCGCAGTCCGAGGAAGGCGGGCGAAGGAGGAGACGCAGCCGCGGGGCACGCTCGAAGAGACGCACCGGAAAGTCGATGAGGAGAGCGTCTCGGGAACGCGCGGAGGAGCTGCGGAGGGGGTCATGCGCGCTCGCGACCAGCTGACGCGCACGGGCGTCTCCAGGCGCGCGGTGTTTTTGGTGGCGGTGTGCACGCCGCCGTATGCGCGCGGGAGGGCGTGACGGCTGCGGGGCGCGGGTGGCGCAAAGGCAGTGCGTGAAGGGGACAGGGAGAAAGGGCAAGAGCGAGAGATAGCGCGCGCGCCTTGAGGATGCTGAAGCTACCGTGACGTGAACGGCGGCTCCGAGCACGTGGCTGAGAACGGATCTATCGTCCCTTCCCCTCCTCCTGGCCATAGCACGCTCACGACCACCGCCAACCGAGGAGCGCAGACGTGGCGGGGCGCCTGCCTGCTACTTGCTGCTGCCACCGCCACCGCTCTGGGGATGGGGGAGGGGGGGGGGACCGGTTGAGCAGGCCGTTCCGGAGGAAGTGGTTGCCGGGTGAGGCGTGGGCTCGAAGTGAGCGGCTCGCGAGCCACCCTCGTAAGGACCACCGTCCCTGCCGCTACCCACACCACGGGCTGTCCGCTGGTTCAATTCGCGTTGCGCCCAGCGGCGGCCGCGCGCGCCGGGAGCGATCCGTTGGCCTCGGCGCGTGGCATCGACCCTCGCGGGTTCGAATCCCGCCTGGGGAAGGATCGACGCCGAGAAACGGGTGGATCGCCGCGGATTCCGAGTCTCCTCCGCAGGATGGCGTTGGTTAGCCTATTCGGGTGGAGCACTTCCGGTGGAAGCCGGAAACCCCCTGGATGGTTGGTCGCGATTAGGAATTGGCCCTCCGGGATCCTTCCAGGAACCGAGGAGTCTCGGAGATCGCCTCCGACTGTGCAAGAGGAGCCGTCCGCTGTGTACCATGGAGATGGATGATACTCCCCTCGGGAGGATGCCTCTCCAGAGTACAGAAAGGGCGCTGTCCTCTTAGGGGTTCTTTGAGACCCCTCCGGGGAGAATAAGGGCGAGGGTTCCCTTCGGTCTTCCCTACCAAGCGTGAGAGGAACGGACTCTTTTCCTCCGGAGCCTTTCTGGATTCATAGGGTAGTCACCCCCTATACCGGGTCATCCCCTATAGCTTGAAGAGCTCCACGCACCCTCTGGTGACGCGGACGGCGTCAAACAGCTTCGCGAGTCCACCGTAAGGAGGCGGACGGTTCTTCAGCATTTGGCAGATCAAAAAGAAAAGGGAAAGCTGGGAAGAAAGCAGAGAAAGCAGCATCCCAAAGGGATTTGCATCCTCCTCCCCCAGGGACCCCCTCTGCGCCTCCTCCTCCCCCTCCCACTCCTGTGGCGCGGTCAGGATGAGGTCGTTCCCGCCGCAAGGGCGCGGAGAGCAGAAGCGGACGAGCAGCCACCGTCCCGACCTCCCCCACTTCGTGCCCAGCGCCACCCCCTGCTGCCTTGGTTGGCGCTGAGCGAGGAGAGGCCTTCGGGTCCTGATGGCACGCCGGAGACCTCGGTGCGAAGTCTGCTGCCCTCTGCGTGCTGAAGAGACAAGGGAGGCCCGGCCCTCCGAAGAGCGAAACCAGCAAGGAAAGAAAAGGAAACGAAGATGGCGCAAAGGACCCTGCCGAAGGGAATCTCTTGCTGGGCTGAAGGATGGAGTAACAGCGAGGAGGCGCAAGAACGAGCGATGGGGTGCCCACGAAGAACCGGAGGCTGCCGCTACTCGTGGCGGCCCGGCGCGTCTCTCCGTCCGCCACCTCTGGGTTGAAAGGGAGGAGCCGCTCTCCCTCGAAGACGGAGCGCGGCATCCGTCCTGGGGACGGCCGAGAGAGAGGTCCGCGGACACCGGGGACAGGACTGGAGGGAGGGCGTGTTTCCGTCCTCCAGGTTCGCCGTCCAGTCCGGAGCCTTTCGCGGCGGCCGGGAGCGCGGCGAATCGTGGCACCTCAGAATGGCCACCGGCGAGCGAATGAACGGGAACGAGCGCGACAGGGCCTGGAGCAGCTGAGGAGCGAAGCTGACGTTCCAGGAGAGACGTCATCAGAGTGAGTCCTCCTCTCCCCTCCCCCCCAACGCCGTCCGAGATATGACGGAAAATTGCTTGCCATTCAGCTGACCCGAGGTCGCACAAGCTCGGGAGCCGCTTCCAGAGACAGAGTGGTTCCCAGAGACAGAGTGACCGTTGATCGCACTGGAAAAATGCCGCCCAAAGGAAGAGGTCAGCTTGCGACTGCTAGAGACGGTACGTCAAGAAATGTGGAAGACCCACACGGCGTCGGACTCGGACCAGCGTCATTCCACGGAGGCGGTGGCGGCTTCGACGTTGGTAGCGTCAATCCGCTCTCGACTGCTCTCTGCTCCGGAAGGAGAGCGGAATCTCCCCCCCCCCTTTCCTCCCCCCAGCGCTTTCTTCTGCCACAGAACGTCTCTTCGCAAGGGGGACCGAAAACTCAGTGCGGGAATCCCACGCTAGGCGCTCTGTGAGTGGGCCGCAGAGGTATCTCCAAGCACCGCGGACCGATCCAACCCGGAGCCAAGACGCTGCCCTCGCCACCCAGGCTCCAGTTACTGCGCGGGTTTGCAGGCTTCGATCCATGCTTAATTCCGCGGGAGGGTAGCTCGTGCCACCCGCGGGGGAAGCTCGTGGGCCGGGCCGGCTGCTCGACGTCTCGTGGGCGCCTTTCGGGCGGCTCGGCTGCTCTGGCGGCATACGCTGAGAGGTGGCACACGGAGACCGGGTCTTTCGGAAGCCGCCGCCCGTCCGCTTCCTCCGGTCTTTCAAGCCCGGGCGCGCTCCCGAAGCAGCTCATTATGCGTCCACGCGCCCTGGGGGTGCGGGTCGGCGGCCAAGAGAAGAACGTGCTCGCCATGGAGCGGTACGGGGCAACGGAGGAGACAAAAGCAAACAGACTCGCGCGACGATGGGAGGGGAGGGGAACACCGGGCGCGAGAACGTCGACCGTCACCGGATTTCTGCCCCCGTGTCTTTCTTGTAGCCTCGCCGCAACTCGGGCGGCGTCCTCCCCGATTTCGGGATTGAGGAGGGCCATCCTTCTACCCTCCGCACCGTGGACGGCATAAGGCGACTGGCCTCTTCCCTCCCCCCCCCATCCGTCCTTCTTCCTGTTGCTGCTGTCGCCGCTCCATCGCGATGGTTCAGCACTGCGTTGGTTGCGCGGGAAGCCCCCAGAGTGCCGCCGCGTGCTGCCACCAGTGGCGAAGCGCGGAACTGTCCGGGAGGACGCTACGGACCGCTAGCTCATCCACTGGGATATCGAGAGTGCCTGCCTACCGCCCTTGGTCTCAAGCGCTTGGTGTCGTAGCGTCCGGGAGTTGCCATGCGAAGCAGCACCGCTTGTCCGCTTGCCGACTCCGGCTTTGCGGCCCTCATCCGCTTAGCCGGTTGGTGCGTAGGCTCTGCGGCTAGGTGACTGGCGGTGGCACGCGCGCGCCCGCTTCTTGGGGTTCCGTGGTGCCTCCTGCAGGGAAGGGGGGGGGGAGGGAGCATCCCCCAAGGCATTGGATTGTAGGTAGCACCTCTGGGCAGGTCTTCGAGACTCGCGCGCCGAAGGATGTCGTTCGAGGGGAAAACACCGGCCTGGGCGGGCCATCAAAACCTGCCCGAGACCTGCTCCTCCGGTTTTGCTGCTGGTCGGCTTCGCTCCAGACCTGCGTGGCATCGCATCGAGGAGCCAACGGGTATTTTGGACCCGCGTTCCAGACTCCTCCCCTCTCGGTCCTCAAGGTTTCCGGAGGCAGCCGGACGTTTCTGCGAAGCAGGAGTAGCCCGTGCGAACACCCTGAGATGCCGGAAGCTACCCACCCCGCGGGGACCCTCGAGCGGATACGGCCCGGCCGCCTCGCCTCCGCAGGAACGGGCGGGAGCCGACTTCATTCCTCTGGAGCCCGTACCTGCTCTCCCTGGAGTGTCGGCTCGACGCCGCCGCCCCGGAGCAGATTGACGGGGACTGGAAGGAGGTTGTCTGTGGGAGCTGGCGTGACCGGCGTTCAGGGGTGGGAAGGCGATGGCAGGGCTGCCAGGGTTTCCCGAAAGCCGTTCGGCGCAAACTCGAAGTGAGCGCTGAAGGGTAGCGAGCTCCGACCGGGCAACCAGATCGGGTGTCATCTAGACGTTGTTGGTGGCAACGGGCTGCTCAGCGATGGATGCTCAAGAGTGGATCTACAGGCTGGCGGTGATCTTCTCCGGGCGGGTCGGCCGCGCATTCTCTCTCGGAGGGTGCAACAGTTGGTGCTCCCGGCGGATGGCACGCCCTCATCGAGTGTTGGGCGAGATGCCGTCACTTCGCCGAGTGCATGCTGGACTCTGGCGTTCGGAGAGGCGACAGAGAGGCGACCAATACAAGGACCTCGCCGTCTCCATGACAACGGTAGATGCTCAGTTGAGCGTCCGAGGCATTCCGGTATTCCCTAAATGAAAGAGGCGGATGCGAGAGCTGGAGATTCCGAAAAAGGTGTCTTGTGGTCAACCCTAAGATCCAGCATGGCTGCGATATCCGGTTTCCGGTAGCGACCCTGGTTCCAACAGTGGGCGCCTCGTTTTCGTTTTTCAATGAGCGCCTCGGCGCGGCTGGGCGAGGAACTCGGACCACGGCGACGCGCCTCTTGCACTGGGGGGTTGTCCTGAGCTCCAAAAAGGATGCCTGCAGGCTCACTACCGCCCGAGCACCCGAGCACCCACCGGGCGCCACGCCACCTCTCTTCAGTGAGAGAGAGAGAGGATAGAGAGAGAGAGAGAGAGAGAGGGGGTGACGGAGGATATTGGAAATGCCACCATCACCGCGCGCGGACGGAACAGGAGGATGGACAGGACACGACTTCCTCCCTTTGGTTCTGTTCGCTCCCTGATTCTCTGGCGCGCTCCTCCTGCTTTTCCCGAGGCCTCACCGTTCCTTCGATCCCAAGACCTCAGGTATCCTGCGGCAGCAGGCGGGCCTTTCCTTCCCCTCCCCCCTCCCAACGCCCCCGATGGACGCTCGAAGGGGCATCCGACGTCTTCGGGTTCTGCAGCAACCGGCTGGCTTTGCCTGCGTCGAGTTTGTTTTGCCGGGCCGGCCCGGTCGACAGCCACCAGCCCCTCCGGGAGCTTGGAGTGCGCCGGCTCGCTATGGTTCTCCGCGGAGATCACCATGTTGTCGGCGCACCTAGGAACATTCTTCATTTTTTGGATGCATGCGTGTATATTTACGTACACATAAATGTACATGGTATCATGCGCACATAGTGCATACATCCGTACACATAGTGAGACGTGGTGCCTATTTGCACAGAGAACGTCATCCATGTGCATGCGGTGTAGCATCCGATGCCTATTAATACCCCCATGGTGTTCTGATGCAGCAATGGGACGGGTGGGGGAAAAAAATGTGAAGGCGAGGGGGGGGGGGAATGGGGGATTCCGTGGTGCCGCTCGCCAGATGTCTTCCCCTCGGGGGGATGGCGGCAGGGTCGCGGGATTCCGCGTGATCCCTTGGGTCGCGCCACCCAGCCAGCCGAAGGGGTCTGAAGATCCCTGCACCCCCACGTCAATCCCCTCTAGGAAACACACGCAGCGGTTGCGACCAAGCGGGGGTACCGTTCGACCAGCCAGTCGCTGGAGGGAGTCCTCGGCCCGAACGCTCCTGCCGAAGGGGTTCAAACGCGGAGGACGGAGACCGCAGTCGCCAGGGAGGGAGGATGCTGCGGTGGCAGCGCGTCTCGCCTCTCCCGCCTTCTCATCTTTCTCGAAGCAGCCATTTTGGTCGCTCGCTTGGAGGGAAGCCGCGAGAGGTTTCGCAGGGAGAGAGGGGGGAGGGGGAAACCATGGCAACGCCTCGGCTTGGCTTTGGTTTTGCGATAGTGCGATGACCGCGCGCGGCGTGAGGACCCACCTCCCTCACGCTTTTCCCCAGAGACCGACTGAGTCATGCCCAGAGGCTGTTCCCGAGAACATGCCCCCCAACCCTTCTGGATCAGAGTGCTCCGGAACTCTCTGGACGTTCCGGAGCTGTGGAGTCCGCTGCGGCGCTCATCAGGTGCTCGTTGCCATGGATGGACTGAGGGGCAGCAGCGCTACTGACTTTCGAGCTCGTTCGGCGCGACCTGATGACGTGCTACGGGCTGGTGACCCCACCAGAAATCGGAAGAGAGTCGCCGGATGTTCGGATGGCTCCGTCCTGCCTTCCCCGCGAGCACACGCCCCCGGGAGGAGAGGAGGAGGAGCGCACAGCCAGTGCTTCCTTCTTCCCTTACCCTTGTCTTTTCCGGAATCTGCCGAGGCCGCTGGCTAGTTCCAGGAGGGGCGGTGCGGCAACCCGGCCTACGGGTCCCCCCTGCTGACCCGGTTGCCAGCGGGTCATCTCCACGACCAGCCCGGGACGGCACTCCGTCCCTTCCGGGGACGAGGCCGAGCCGAGTCGCAGGTGCGGCGGCGTGGTCCCTGGAAGGGAGCCGACGACGCGCTTGCAGCCAGCAGCGCCTGCCGGCGGCCGTTCCCGCGGTCTTTCCGCGCGTGTCGTTGGCAACCGCGGGGATGGTTTCCGTTGAAAATAAATTGTTTCCCACCCACGCGGCGCAGCTTCGGAACGCCAGACAGGGTGAGCTTAGAGTCTCGCCGACTCGTGTTGGGTGGTGTCCTTCAAGGGTGTTTCCTCTAAACTGCTCGGGGAACGTCCGAGCTCCCGCGACAGGATTCTCGGCTGCGCGCTCCAGGAGATTCCCGTCAGGAGCAGCTCCCGCGTCCCAGTTTCTCCTCGCGTCGCCCCGGGAGACGCTCCCATCCTTCCCTTTCTCCACCAGTTCCTCGTTTCGGTGGCTGCTCCCCCGAAACGAGCTAATGCCAGGCCCCTCGTCGAGAGATGCTGGCCACCCTGCTGCCTCAAGAGCTTCTTGGACGCGGAGGACCGGGTCAGGGACGGAAGCAAATCCCCGGTTCCTAGCTCTGCTTTACGGGGGCTGCTCACAGATACCTCCACCGCTCCAGGCTTGCCAGCTGCCCCCTCGCCGGCGATTCTCCACCTCGCTCGGGCAGCGGCGGCTGCAAAAAGCGGCGAAGGGCTAGCTGTCAGCCCGAGGAGCAGCTCCCAGTCGCCATCGCCTGCACGAGAAGGGCCTCGAAGTGGTCCAGTCCGCGATACGAGGGAATCTGCGGACGAGACAACCGGAGACCTATCGACTCATCCTCCTTCCCGCCCCTTCCTTGCTCCCCAGGAAGACTCTCTGGAATCACCTTCATTGCCGCGAGTCCGGCCCATCTCTCCCTCTATTTACTTACTGGCTCTCCCTCCACTCCCTCCCGGTTCTGTCTCCGTCGAGGGTAGTCCCTGTGGGTACGCGCCGGCCGCCGGCACACGTCGGTTCTAAAGGCCGCGGGGGAGAGTTTGTTTGCTGACGAACGCACACGATGGAATGTCCTCCCGGATTCCAGAAGGGGGCGTCGCCGCCACGTGGGCAAGCCAGCCGCCCATGTAGCTGCTGAGCTTTGGATAAATCGGTAAATAAGGAGACGTGGGTGCGCCCGCCCAGAGGCGGCCTTCGTCGCCCGCGAACGCTCTCCGCGCCCCCTCGCGGCACTCGGCTTCCCAGATGGCGCCACCTCGTCGCGGTCTCTCAGGGCAGGGATTTCCGGGAGCCAGCCAGCCGATCCCAGTCCGGCGCCTGCTCTAACCTCAAGTCTGGAAGAGGCCCTCCTCTCCCGCACCCTTGCGCGCGGTTCCGATGCTCGCTGCAGAGGACGCAAGGTCCACCGATTGGTCTCGACACCCGGAGGACTCCGCCCTTTCCCCTTCGCCGCCGGCACCGGTAGTGACCCCTTGCCTCTTCCAGGAGGAAGGGGTCACACTCCGTTTCGTCAGGTCCTCTGCATCCCGTGCAGGATGCCAGCGAGCGCCTCCTGCGGTGCCGTCAAAATCCCGAGATCATGAAAATTAAACATGTGGCCTCATTACATACATTCATATACACATTTATACATTTATATATAAATGGATATCTTGAAGATTTTAAAAAATTAACATATATGTTTATTATGCATATTCACGTATACGTTTACATAAAGATTAATATATGGATTAACATATGTCATGAAGATTATAAAAATAAATATGTAGGCTTAATCTACATAGATTAATATACAGATTTATTTTAGAATGCATTGTTATTAAACATAGATATTATTAACAGTAATACTGTTTGTAACAGATATAGTTACCAAGATTCAGTGACATACGTTTTATTAAGAAAACTAATAAATTCTTGATTATATTGTTGACATGTATGTTAAAGATTATAAAAAATAGATATATGTGCTCATTATGCATTTATATAAAGATTAATGTATATTAAGAAGATTATGATAAATAAATATACGTGCTCGTGAAATATATCAATACACATTTATATATAAATCAATATATAAAATTTATATATATCATGAAGATTATAAAAATGAATATACATGTTTGTTCTACATAGATTAATATACAAATTTATTTTAATATGCATAACTATTCATATTCATTCACATACAAAGTATTAACAGTAGTGTTATTGGAACAGGTAAATTGTAAAAAATAAATGCATATGCTGATTACATATATCCACATATATATTTATGTAAAGATTAATATATGATTAACATACATCATGAAGATTATAGAAAATAATCTAAAAAATACACATATAGGCTTATTCTACATAGATTAATATACAAATTTATTTTAATATGCATAGTTAATCATGTTTCTTAACATACATATTATTCACAGTAATATTATTCGAATGGATATGTTTTTCAAGATCAGTGACATATCATTTCATTAATAAAATTAATAAATTCATGATTACATTGTTGATATATATGCTTGTTATATGTAGATAATATCAATGTAAATAAATATACACATAAATATCTATATATGTGAATATGTATATGTACGTGTATATATGTATACATATGCTGCATAAATGTATATACGTGTATATACTTGAATGTGGGCACTCGCATATTATACATATATCTATATGAATATAAATATTTGCACACACATATATATCAATGCATATAATAAGCATTTATATTTATTCTTTATAATTTTCATGATCTATGTTGATCCATTTATAAATAATACAAATATAGATACGAATATGCATAAATGCATAGTAGGATGTGAATACACATAGTTATATAGATGTAGATGTGAATATGCATAATATATGTTTATTTCCTGCAATCCTTAATATATGTATCAACCACACTATCAAGAATTTATTAATGTCATTAATAAAATGCATGCCACTAAATCTTTATAAATGCATCTATTCGAATATTGTCGTTAATAATATGTATGTTTAATAACTACGTGTATTCGGTTGAATTTGTATATTAATCTTTGTAGGATAAGCATACACGCTTGTTTTTCACAATCTTTCGGGATTTTGAGCCCTTCCCCCCACCCAGTCTCAACGTCTTCAAGGGTGGGGCCACCTCGACGCCATCGGTAGGGAGTGGGTGGGTTTCGAAGCAGACGGCTTCGCAGAGCGCCACGACGGCGCCTGCGGGCGGCGTGGCGCAAAGAGGGGTTTCGCGGAGTCACTGGGGCCGTCCGTAGGGAGGGGAAGGACCGTGCGGGAAGACGTTCCCACATGGTGCGGAGGCAGCACAGCGCACGAGCGGGAGTGCGGGAAAGGTTCCACCTCCGGTCGCCTGGAGCAGTTGGGCGCGACATCCCATCCTCCTCCTCCCTTCCCCCTCCCCGTCGTGTGCGGCGGCGCTCGAGGAGGCGTGTGGCCCGTTGCGCGCGCGCGGGGGGAGGGGGGGGTGCTGAGCTACAACGCCCGGCGGCGGCAGGAGGCAGCGTGCGCAACAGGGATCCGCGTCGCACGCACGGCAGCAACCATGATACGTCCCGTCCACAAACTGGCAGCAGCCTCCCTGGAGGGACGTGTAAGGGATGGGAGTGGGCCCTGACCTCAGGGCCGTCCTCCCCACGGGAGCGAAACGACAGTTGCCTGCCAGCAGGGTGGGAGGTCCGTTGCCGCAGCGACGAGGCTGCCCAGAGAGTAGAAGACGGCCCTGAGATGGATGGCACGGACGCGGTGGCGCCCAGTGCCCGCTCTGGAGGACCGTTCCGTCTGGAGGAACTCCGGGAGATTCCGCCTCGGGAGGAGGGGTCGTGACCCCCCTCCTCTACCGGCGAAGAACCCTCTACCAGGAGAGTTCCCTGTGCTCCCTCCTCAGATGGCAGCACGATGCTGCTGTTCATGCGCTGGGGGGTTCGCGTGAGACCGGCGGCTTCCCCCCAATCTCCCCGATGCCGCATCGGGAGGGTCGCGGAGTCCCGGGCCCGCCAGCAGGGAAGGACGACGAGGACCGCACGCCTCGCCTTCGCGGCGGCGAGGGGTGTGGCAAGGTGGCCCAGAAAGGATACCGGGGTGAAGGAGGAGACGTGGTGAGTGTGACCCGATGGCCCGAGTCCCTTGTCTCCCCTCTATTTACTTATTTGTTGTCCCTTCCCCCGCACCCGTCCTGCCCTTCTGCGCAGCCGTTCTCTGATAGCCACTGCTTTTCTTTTTTTTTCTTCGTGGACTCGTGGGCCGGCCAATCCACACTGCCTTTTTTTCCCTTCCTTTTCCTACCTCCCCTCCCCTCCCCTTTCGGAATGGACAACGCCCCGGGGCCACCGGGTGAAAGGGGAGTCGGCGTGCGTTGCGAGGAGAGGCCCAGTCCAACAGTGGCAACGACGACTGCTGTGGGCGCCTCCGGCTCGTCGCTGACCCCGAAAGAAGTCACTCTGACGACGACGAGGTCCCCGGGGGAAGGGGGGGGGGGGAAGCCATCGTGCACGCTCGACTCTCAGTCGAGCCACCAAGGGGTTATTTATGCGACCCGGCATCTCGCAGGGAACCTCCCGCCTATCCGGCAGGCTGACGTCATGGATCTCGAAAGAGGAGAACGCCGCTGAGGCGAAGGCAGTGGCCGTCCGAGGCACTGCTCCACGGTCCAGCATCCGCGGGCTGCTGCGCGCGCAGCCTGGCCGAGGGAGTCGCGCCCTCTGAGAGGGAAGTTCTGTTCTTCTGGCAGAGGAGCAGCTGTGGCCCCCTCCGACGGGAGACGCCGGCTGCTCTACGCGGACGACGCGTCGAGCGCCCCCAACCTTGCTGAGTGAGCAGCCCCTAATGGGGTGGGTTCTCGCGCCGCACCCCATTCCTTCCCAGTCCAGCTGCGCTGAGCTGCCATGACGGTGCCTCTGGTGGAACTCCTCCGATATCGGAGCGCGCTGAGCCGATGGTCCGCGGCGGAACGACAAAGCAGCTGGAGGACCAGCGAAGACGGGGGGCCGTCTTAGGAAGGAGCGATTTGTGGGCTCTCCTGCTCGGTGGGGAGAAGAAAAAATCTCCCGGGAACTGCGGGCGGAAGACAGCACCATCATCCATGAGAGCCATTCGGTTCCCGGAGGGCGTGCGTGGAACGGGGAGCAGGAGGGGGGAGAGGGGAAATGGCGCTTCTCTGGCGCCAAGCGCAGGGCAACAACCTCCCCCTCGCATTCGGTGGAAACCCCCCAAAGAATAGATACATGTGCTTATTTCGTGTGTTAAGATATCTATCTATCTTTACATATAGATTAACACGCAACTTTAGTTTAACATATATGTATTCATATTTTTTGATTAATATTGCTTTAACACATATATTTGTTAATTCATCAACATACGTGTTACGAATATAATTAATAATATGATCAATATAGTATTTATATATATATTAACGATGATAAAAAATAGATAAATATGTATTTAATTGTGTATGTTTATAGATAAATTGGTGTACGGATTAATATACCTTATAAAGATTATAAAAAATACCCACACATGTATTTTATGTATATTATCTCTATAAGAATTAATATACAAAATGTATTTTAACATGTGCTTATTAATATTTGTTAACGTGCATATTATTAGTATAATTTATAATTGCTTATTTCATATTCATATATATTTGGATGTATATGAATATATATATCCTTTTGTATCAATTCATAAGGATTTTAAAATATAAACATATATGTCTAACATATATTTTAATGTAATTAATGATATGTTCGTATATCGATTAACATATATTCTAAAGATAAAAAAAATAAATATGTATGCCTTTTATGTGGATTCATAGATATGCTTATGCAGATTACCATAGGAATGTACTTAAACGTACATATTCATTAATGTGATTGCACATCATACGTATTATGCATATATAAATTAAATACAACAACAAATACATATGAACTGAATATATAAACATAGAATTGTAAACATGTATTTATCGAACGATCAGAATACCAAAGTGTGATTTATTGAATGTTGGAAAATGAAATACCAAATTTCTTTTCTTTTCTTTATTTTCCAATGTGTGACTTTTTTGTTTTTTCCCCACTATTTTTAATTCTCACCATTATTTTTTCTTTTTATAATTCCATATTTATATATTCATTTAATTTATATTTATTGCATACATAAATATACATTAAGACATAATAAATACAGAGACACCACTGTTATGGTCTTAATATATATTCATCTATCTATTAATCTATCGGGCATGGTTCAAGATCTCTAAAAATCATAAAAATAAACATATGTTCTTTTCCTAAGCAGGTGAATATAAGAATTTATCCGCATATAGATGTTTATTCACGTTTATTAACGTGCATATCATTAGCAGAGATATTATTGCAACACATATACTTATGAAGATTTATTAACACGCATTTGATTAATAAATTTGTAAGTTGTCGATTATACTGTTGATGTATATATTAAAGATTAAAAGATACATATACATAAAAAAAAAATAATTGTGACGAAGAGAATGGGGAAAAAATGCAAACAAATTAAATAAACAAAAAGAAAATCTGGAGATATGAAAACGTGGAGAGGAGGCTGACCCAATCTTCCTTCACGTTTCCATGTGTCGCTTTTCTGCTTTGTTTTTCAGGTTATCTTCCTTTTTATTAACCTGTTCCACTATTTTTAATTGCCATTATTTTCCTTATTTTTTTACATTCGATATTCATGTATTCATTAAATAAATAAATATACATACATAAGCATATAAATATATACATATTTATGTATAAGAACATAAAACTTATACATATACATGCTTCTATATATACATATATATGTATTTACATTTTTATACATATAATTTACCCACACACACACATATCTATCTATCTATCTATAAATATATATTGATGTATATAATAAGCATATATTTATTTTTTACACTCTTTAATAACTATATCAGCAATCGTATCAACAACTTGTTTACTTTATTGTATGTTAATAAATCTTAATAAATACATTCTGTTGCTATAACATTGCTGTTAATCATGTGTATTTGATAAATATGAATAAATGTGCGTACTAAAATGAATTTGTGTATTAATCTATGTGGAATAAGTCTACGTGTTTATTTTTTATGGTCTTTCGGGATTTTGATGGGTACCATACTCTATCTATCTACATTTATTAATATGTATAATAAGCACAGTATTAATTATATGAACAAAATGTATGTTGGTAAATGTTAATGTGCATTTGTTTAAGATATTAATATTAATACGCATGTGTGCTAAAATAAATTTGCACATCTTGATCTATATATATTAATATCGAAGATAAGGAGACATAATAATATACGTGACTTAATAATATAGCTGATAACATAATAATATATGTGATTTTATAATATGCATATAATAATATGCATGAGCACTTACAATTATTTTTATCATCCTTTTAATATACGGTAATAAACACATTGATCGATGTATATATATTAATGTACATTACGAGCGTGTGTATTTATTTTCTAGGTGGTTCGGGATTTCGGGCTGCGTCCCGCCATTTGCGCCGCCGCGCACGTGCCTGCCGCTGAAAGATGGAGGTCGGCGCGTTGCGTCAGCTGGGGAGCGGATGAGCGGGGAACGGACAATCAGGGGAGTCGTGGAGCTTTGGAACCTCCGAGCCGCCGCTGCTCTCTGCCGGCTCTCCCACGTGCCCCCCCATCTTTGCTTGAGGGAAAAATGAGGTCAGCCTTCCTCCCTTCCTTTTCGAGGGCCGTAATCCAGATCTGGGAACGGACCCCAGGGCCCGCCTGCCCCGCTAGCACCGGCCGTTGCTGACTCCGTCCTGAGCCAACAGTCGCAGAAGCCTGCAGCCGCCCCTGAGAACTGATTGGTGCGCCCCAGGCCGTTTTCACCTCAAGTTCGAGGTGAACGTCTCACCCTGCCTCCGAGGATTCTCCTTCCATGTCATCCAGGGTGGGATTCTTCACGCCCGGGGGCTGCCGAGCCGGCTCACAAGGATGGGGGATGATGGGGAGCCTTCCGCCTCCTTCAGACTCGAACCGAACCGAACGAGTCCCTCCGCAGACACGCTTTTGATTTTCAGTTCGCTGCCCTGCTCGGTACCCTGGCAATTCTGCATCCGGAACTTGGCAAGCAGCAGTGCCTCAGGGTGGCGCTCTTTCCGGATACCGCCGTTACCTTTTTGCAGGAAGTGCGTTTCTTCGTTCAGAGATAGACTCTGGCGCTCTTCGGATGACGCCCGCCTCACCGCCGAAACGCCTCCCCCCCATCCACGTGGCCGTGGCTTTCGGGTTCTCTCGGTGTCTGCGTGCCGGGTCCATCACATGTTGTTCATCCTCAGACCTTTTTCTGGAAACTTCGAGTCGATCGCCGCGGCTCCGACGGCTGAATAGGAGAGCGCGCCACCTCCCGAACCCGAGACGTAGGTGCCCGCGAGCGGCACCTGGGGTCGCGGGTTCGAATCTCCCCCGTGAAGGATCCACTCCAGGAATGGGCGCGGGCCTCGGACCCCCGCGCTAGTATGGCTCTTGAGAGCAATGGAGACTGGGTGTCCCCGCTGACTTGCCGGAATGGGGAGTCCCCTCAAAGGTAAAGAGGAACGGATCCTCGGGACCTTCCTGGATCGTCAGAGTGGTCTCTTCGGGGGTTTTCCCCTTGACTGAGTTACACGCACCCTTGATTACGCGACAGTCAACTCGTGACCCTGTGGAGGCATCACCGAGCCGCCCCTACCGGAGCGAACGGTTCTTGAGCATTCAGCGAGCCCCCGAAAGCAGGTGCTCGAAAAACCTGAGGAGTTGCTGGCCCCTTTAAGAGCCACCACCACCATAAACACACCTGTGCTCGGGAAGAGTGCAGCTGTGGATTTTTTTCGCAAGTTGGAACCTGAGGATGGGAACCAGGAACCGAATCAGGCATCGGGAACTGGGATCCCTGATGGCGTGTCGGGTGTGGGGACCTCGCCTTCTCCCGACTGAGGCACTGCCCATTTGCGGCCGAAAGACCGAAGTTTCCTCGCCTCGGAAGATATCTGTAAGACCCAACTCCCCCGCGGTTGGGCAAGAAAATGTTCACGTCAGATTGTTTCGTTGGTTTGTTCTGGCCTTTTGCTTTAAGATTGTCCAGCAGACGATCACGTGCTTCCTGTGGAAGAGATGGTTCCACTTCTGCTAAGAAATAAAATCGATGCTTCCGAGGTCGGGAGCGGACGTTCACGCTTAATGGCGCAGGAAGTGTTGCCGACCGCTCGATCTTTTCGAAATTTCGAGATGGCAGACAATTTTGCTCAGGGGATTCCAGGAAGGGAGGAAGGGGAACCAAGGAAGCTCGCGTGCCAGAATAAAACGGAAACAACAAGCGAAGCGTCGGAAAATCCGTGTTACGAGTTGCCGCTCTTTCGGAAAGGTTCGAAAGAGCGCGTCGCAGAGTGGTGATGACGTGAAGCAGACGTGGCGCGGACGAACTTTTTTTTTCCACGTCAGGGAAGTGATCGGGAAAGGCTCAGTTAAATCCGGGATCCGACAGGAACAAGCTGGATTTATAGGAGGGAAATTTCGAATGGAGAGTGTTTCCGAAAAGACTCGAACCAGAGGTCGGCTTCCATCGTTTCTCTGGCACCAGCGGCTAAACGCAAGCACCGAAGGTATACGAAAGATAAAACTTTTTCCATCAACAGCACTGTTGATTTTTTTTTTTTTTTTTTGCCGCTAACAAAACTGTGTGGAAGAATCGAGTTTTGAAGACCATCTGGGACCGTTTGAAGCAGCCGTAGTGGACTAAGTTTGTGTAGGATTCCTGGAGACCGGGTGTCCCCGCTGACTTGCCGGAATGGGGAGTCCCCTCAAAGGTAAAGAGGAATGGATCCTCGGGACCTTCCTGGATCATCAGAGTGGTCTCTTCGGGGGAATCGTGGAGATACCGTGGAGCGAACGATTCACATTCTGCGGCAGCGGCAGGCTTGCCAGCTCGGCAGAAGGAAACCGCCATGGAAGCCTTCGAAGCTCGGCTTTTTGCGGGCATCATAAGCCAGAACTGATGGGAAGCTACCTTTCAGCAGCCGAAAATTAACACAAGAAAAAACTCGAAAGAATCCATTGCATCAGTCACCTACGTGTGTGCGATTGGATTTGTTTTTCGACGAGCACCCACCACTGACATGTGACTGTTCTTACAAGTTGCAAGAAGCACACCGGCTGCTGGAAAGCACATCTCGAAGTCTTCAAAAACATCTGCAAATTCTGCACTCTTTGAACCACGTGAAACACAAAGGGGGCACAGCGCAACCGTTACTTGATGAAAGGTTGGAGCGCGGCAATCTGCGTTTGCCAACAACAAGACCATTTTCCGGGGTTCCCGAGGGAACGCTTCCTTCTTGTGCTCAGAGCCCTCCCCCCCATTTCTTCTAAAGAGACAATTCAACGATGGTGCCACGTAGATGGTCTGCGTGGTATCCGGGAACGAGTTCTGGGATTATTTGTTCCATCGAGGGGGGGGGGGAACCTTGCGTCCCCCCCTCCCTCCCCTCCGGAGTTCTGTCAACATGTCAATCGCAAGGGTCCTCCTCAGTGCTGCGTTTCCTGAACGGCTGCTTGGCCCAGCCCTGTGGCTCACGCGTTGGCGAGTGTGACTTTTAGGGGGGGGAAGCGGCCTGCTGGGCATCAACCTCGGAGCTTCCGCTGACCTCACGCAGCGTCCGAAGCGCGGCAAAAAGCGCACCTGCGCGCGCGCTCTTTCTGCCGGAAAGAACGCGGGGATGCCCCTCGCGATTGTTGCCGGAACGGCCGAGCTGCGCTGCCCGCGGTGGGGTCATTGCTGTCCTTGCGGAGTGGGGAGGAGTCCTTGGGGCACTGGGTAGTGCAGTTTCCGGGCGTTCCAGGAAACCGAAAGACGGCCTACCCGCTGTGGATGATGAGAACTTCGAGTTAGCAAGGCGCCTTGCAAACTTTCCCCCCTTTTTTTTTTTTTTTTCTCCCCCTGCGCATCGCACACGTGTGGCACATGGAACGATAATGCTATCCATTAAAAAAATATTTGGTGATTTCCTGAAACAGTTCTCGAACGACAAGTTCCACGAAGATCCCCAACAGCAGCCCGTGTCGTTCAACAAAGAATCATTTATTCAAAGATATTTGCGAGGGTAGGTTGTTCGCCCATATTGCCGTGTTTTTTTTTTACTTTTGTTCGCACGGAATAACGTTCTAGGGATGTTAAGACAAATTACCGCCAAGTCCTGTGCCATAAAGATCCCAAAAAGCTTCCTTTGCTCGAAATTGCTCTTCTGAAAAAAAACGTAGTGGCAGCATCAACAGGACCCAGCGGGGGCTTGACTTCAGTGAATTTAAAGCAAGCAAGCTTTACATGTGATGCATCCGATGTTGACTATATTGATGATGAAGATGAGAAGGTGCAAATAGACAGCTCATCATCAAACACCCCAAGTATGTACATTTTCCACTATTTCAAGCTCAGTTTTGCCACAAGGCTGCCTTTTTTCATGTAGGTGTCAAGATAGCTGGTGTATGTGATTGGGATAATGCAGCTACATTTGCTTTTGGAATGTCAACTACTCTTTATGAGTGCAACCCACTCACTTTGCAGCATATAGGTCATCCAATAGCTGATGCATATGCCATTGTAGCACGAGAAAACAATGCCATCTTGGCTTTAGCTGATGGTGTGAACTGGGGTGAACAAGCCAGTTTGGCTGCACGTTGTGCTATTCATGGATGTATAAATTATTTGAACCATGCTTTATTTGAAAAGACAGATATCTTGAAACCAAGCAATACTGGAGTAAGAGTTACCAATCATTGATGATTATTTGTCAGGTTCTCTTTGAAGCTCTGCTGCATTCATTTCTGGAAGCACATCACCTTATTCTTCAAGAGGGTGGCTTACTGACTACATTAACTGTAGCTATTGTGGTGCCACTTCTAATCAGAGAAGAATATGCAGTGTGTGTTTGCAATGTGGGGGATAGTTTAGCCTATGTTTACAGCAGCAACCAAGGTGTATGGGAAGTTACTGAAGGTAACTGGTGTATTTCAAGTTCATGAAAATAAGACCCAGATTTAGGTTCCCATGATATTCACTCCACAAGGAACATGAGGAATGCATTAGGTGCTCTAGGTCCAGCTGAGGGTACAAAGCCCGACCTTGCAAATTTGACATGCAGTTTAACGATAGCAAATGCTGGCGATATTGTTTTTCTGACGAGTGATGGCATATCAGATAATTTTGACCCTGTTGTGGGAAAATTTTGTGTCCCTTCTTCAATCAAGAATAACTCTACATTAGCTGGAGTGAATGACTGGCCTAAGGCAGAAGCCTTCCAGTGTCACGAACTGTCCTTACTGAGGATGGAAGATTTATTAGTGCATGGAATGGGAGCAGGCCAAATCCAAAATGCTGAACAGCTTTGCAAAACTATGATCCACTTTGCTGTTCAGCTTACTGCAGCTAAACGCAAGATGCTAGAAGATCCAGATTTGTATAAAGTCATGCCTGATGGAATTCACAATCCACGCCAAAGGAAAACTATTACTAGGCGGCTGGTTCAATTTCCAGGAAAACTGGATCATGCCACCATTGTAGCTTATCAAATAGGAGAGCACGTTGAAAATGTGCAGCAAACTGATAGACAAGAAATGCTACAAGTGATATAAACCATAATATATTAATGCTTGTTGCTACTTTCCCAGCCAGCAAGGCATTCTATCTAAAAATATGACTACCAAACAAATGACTCGAATACTTGACCTTCTCTTACTTGCCCGGTATAATTTCCCAGATTAATGCCTCCATGTAAAACGGATAAGGGAGCAGAATTTGTAGAAGCTAAGTGGTACGTAGGAGGGACAAACAGGCCGGATGTATCACTGGAGTAGCTGCTTGTGGCCACTTTTCCTCCACTATGATCAAGACTTGAAGATGTGTGATTTGCATTCTGCAATGTATATCAGAATACAGTTGGATCAACCATTATAACCTTACTTTGCCATTGAATTCTGGAAATATAGAAGTAAGATTGAAATTGGTTACAGATGACGATGGTGGCAAATCTCTGTGGTGCTGAAGTGAACCCAGCACCATACTGTTGCTTTTTTCTTGGGACATGTCTAATTGTTGGGAGCTCACAGATTTATGACAGGGATTCTCTAGTATGGCAGCACATTCTGCACTGTAAGGCACACAGTTCTGTGTTTTATTATTTCTGTTAGTTGCAAGATTTGAGGGAAGGAAATTAGCATAGTATCCTTTGTCCAAATGTCCCTGTGAAGTAATCATGTGATCTTCTTTCCTTGGCATCACTTTTGTGTTATGAAAATGTTCATGGGGAGCACAAGGCGGAACTGATAATGCTTGCTTACTTTCTCTGGAAGGTACACTACAACCATAGGTAGCTGATAGGTTGTGGTTATTCGTATCATACTGAGAGTTTTTACCATTCTGATTCTGAGAAACGGACGCAGTAAAATTATCAGGGCAATCAAAAGAATGCGATGAATTGGTGGGGAGATGGGGATAGATGGTGCCAGTTAAGCCATTATAGTGGCTTGAATCGTTATTATAGCAAACATTATTAAAAGAATGCTGGGAATTGCTGATGTGGGTTAAAGGTGCCACATAGTTCCAGGAATCAGACGGATAATGCTGGGCAAAACTTTGATGGTTCCTTGAAGGTTCGGCATGCGTCAGCATTTGCCCATGTGAAAACGACGCCTGGGAAATAGGAGGGCAGGGTTCATAGGAATAATATTCATTTCCAGAATGTTTGTCGTAGGAATTTTGCCGTCCTGGGCATCTCCCCTGATAGAAATCACTGAGCAAGGCTTCTGCGGAGTATCTGTAGCTCGTCCGATTATTGTCCGTCTGCCTCACTTCCGAGTTCTTACTGCTGTTCCATCTGGGAACAGGTTCCTGATTCATATTGCACACAGCTTGGTTGGAGTTAGCGCTGACGTTTTTGAAATACGGGCACACGCTTTTATTGCTCACTTTCAGTTTTGAAACTCCCTTCAACTTATCCACCCTGGACAGTTCTGGCAAGGTTCTCTGAGGGCCAACGGGTTTCCTTTCTGAGATGCCTACTTTGTACTCATTTGGATCTGAAACCGGAAGTACTGCACGGGGTTGTTTTGCTATACGAGTAGAACTGTTATCCACATTGGAATTGACCAGCTGACTGACTGACAAAAACGGGTGATTCACGGCACTGGCGTTAATATTCGCAAGAGACTCGGCTGATTGCAAATTATCATTGGAAGGAAAGTCCAGCAAAAATTGCCGCATGCGTTGATCTGAATCCCCAAATAACGTCTGATCAGCAATTTGTGTACTGCACGTTGTTGTGGGTTTGGAAATGTCAGTCGGAACGGGAAACGATGCATCCAGGTTCTTCCAAGAACTATCCTGCATTAAGTCTCTAGAAATACATTTTTCTAAAGAGGAATTGGTAGAGTTGTCGAGCAAAGATCCACAGGGAGCTTCTGTTAGGTTTTTAAGGACAGAAGTTAGTGCTGAGAGAGTTGAATCTGTGAAATTCGTTGACGCTTTCCAGTTAAACGGGGATATGCTCGGGGTTTGATATGTCTTGTCTGTAGATGTCTGTGGAGAGGACCGGGGGCATCGGTCTGTTTCTGAGGCTTGGAGGGCAAGAAAGCACTGCGTATCTTCGGACAGAAGACTAGAATTCGTGCAACGGAATGAGCAGCCAGAAGTATCGGCTGCAGAAACGGAGTCGCATTCTCTTTCAGCAGTAGAAGACTCGCTGATGTTTGCATTTGGATTGCTGCTACAGGACGTATTAACACGTGAATATTCGTCCACTCTTACGATGGTTTCGTTCTTCTGTCTTTCTGAACGCTCCGCCGTGGAATCCACATAGCTGCACTCGTTGTTTTCGGAGGAGTCCGTCAAGAAGCTTTCCAGAGGAACGTTTTCCAATGGCACCAGTGGAACGCTATCTACTTTCCTCTTTTCGATTTCCCCGGGTTCGTGATTTTGCACAGAGTCCGAAACTTTGGGAAAACAATCCGAGGAAGCCTTATCTTGCGACATCTCAACTAATTGCAATTCACTATCTGTCACAAGGTCTGAAGGAACTGGGTTGATTTCTTGATGAAAAGTCGCATTAACGGCCGTTTTCATGGACTCGCTAATGTTATCGTCATTTATCCTCTTATCTTGGACAGAACTTTGCTCTATGTCACATTTTTCGGCCGTACTGTCCGTTATGCCGCAAAACGATGTTTCCGGAAGCTCAGCAGCACACAGTGACTGATCTGTACAAGTTTCAGTACCAACAGCGTTACTGCGGTCGTTGACTTGCAAATTTTCATCAGCAAAGAATTCTGTGATGTTGTTCTCGATGGTACTTGCAGAATTATCGGATGTGATTTCATTATTTTCAACTTCCGCTGTATCGGTGACTTTACCTGTCCCTACACGCCGACGTTTTTTGGCACGGAAGACTTGATCATTTACTTTCCTCGGCAACGGTTGCAAAGCCAGCTTCCCTTCCTTCCTGGGAGCAATGGGAATCAATTTCGTGTGTGGCAACAGCTGTACAGAACTTGATGCCATCAGCAACGGTTGAGACAACACTAACGGATGCAAGGATTTCTGCACCAAAAGGAGTTTTTCCATGGAAGAACGGTTTTGCAAAACATCCCTCAATGACGTAGGCACACTCGAACCCTTCACTGTTGGGTCACTGTTCTTTTGGGATTTCTGGGTAGTGCTGTTTGCCTTATTTGAATCTAGGTTTTGTGGAACACGAATGCTGGCGGCAGAGTTTGGTTGATTTAGTGACAAGTTCTGACTGATTTCGGATTCAGTGGGTTTGCTGATGAGAGCTTTGCTTTTTTTTCCCGGGGGATATATTTTTCTAGAATTTCTGATGGAATGTTTCATGCATAAAGTGTCAACAAACTTCACTACGGGAGATGATCCACTAATTCGATTCTTTACACTTGGAATAGCAACTGTTTTCTTGTTACTGATGGCTGTATTTGCACTGTCTTTAACAAAATGACTATTCACTACTGTGGAATTAACAGCTGTACTTTGCTGACTTGGTTCACGATGACTAGGGTTCGGATCTTCATCCGACTGCAACGACGCTCGTTCTTTTTCTAAAAGGAATCGACTCAAAAACAGAAAAGTTTCTAATTTAAAGTATAATGCATGCATCCAATCAACGCTCCCCATACCATAATAAATGGTAAGCTGATATCACATAGTTGCACTTGTGCTTTCTAAGTTGTACACTCAAAAATAAAGGCTACTTATTTTGCTTAAAGCGACAGTCTGTTTTCTTTAAAGGACTACCCTCATGGATAGAGAGATTTTTCTTTGCGGGCTCACTTATGGGACCGATAAAAATACGAGAATGTTTGCACTTGCACGACAAGAGCAGAGAAGACTTGCATACTCCAAACGGAACGGATGCCAACACTTGAAATAAAATCAAAGCACGAATGTTAAGTACTTGGTATGGATGGTATATGTGTGTATGTATTTGCATTGTCTTTAACGAACTGAATTGAGTACTCAGAATGGAAACATGAAAATTATTCAACAACGAAACATTAAGTGAAACGAATCTTTCGATGGAATGGAGATTCAAACACAATCACATCATGATGCCTGAGAAGCAAAGCAACAGTGACTCAGGCAATATGAAAATGTGAAAAAAATCCAGTTCCTTTTTCATTGCAATTCTAATAAATGCTGAATATTTCCAGCTTAAACTTTCACGTTCGAAGGATTTTGTTTTTGATTTATTCTTGTTGAAGTCATGCAAAGTTTCTTTTTAAGAAACTCAGGTTCCAGCATCTCTGACTTAAATAATTACGACGGATGTGATCGAATCAAAGCAAAATGCTTAGATAAGTTGAGAACACTGCGTGCTAAAGCACGCAGTGTTCTCAACTGCAATTCAAGTTTTAATCTTGCTGGCAATATTGCAACATCAGTGTTCCACATTTCATGTACTTAAAACTACCAATTTATTTACCAAAGATTTCAATTCGGCCTTTAAATCCCGACAACAACAACCACTTCCTTACGCTAAAACCAACTGCACATTCTATTCAACAGGCAAGATCACAAATCATCATAAGAACCCATTTTTCATGTGTAGGCAAACTCCCTTGAATGTCATACGCAAAACACTAAAATTTTACTCTGCATTAAAGATGCATTTTCACAAAGCATGATTTCATCACATGACAAAATGCTGCATTGATGCTTTGATGTCACATTCATTCACTGCTTTTTGGGTGCTACAACCTGCTTTGTATGTACTGACAAAATAGCAAGTTAGACTACAATTTCCTAATTGTTGGAGTGATTTACTGCCCTCCCAAGATTCCTTGCAATGTTTTAGTGATCTTTGGATACGCCTATTTGCATTTAATTTGCAAGGAAACTCTAATGGCAGTTATGCACAAACAAAATCAATGAACTTGCCCTCTTATAAAAGTATTGTGCATCTTGAAGTTAATCAAAGAAATTATACGTGCAAAATGACACTATCTTAAAATTAACAATATTAAGGATCTTTTGGTAACTTTCTAAGGTTTACACACATGTATAATACAATAAAAATCTTTGCAAAAAAAATGACATAAATAAGTGGAATTGTTATCATTCAAATGATATCGAGAATTTTAAAATTCATGGCAATCTGATTAATTTGCGAAATGCTTTAAAGGTGAGTTGAGTCTTGTAAATATGCTACGTTTCACGTAGCATATTCACAAGTAATGAAATCGTAAAATACTGTGACTGTTGAAAAATCAATTAGTTTTCATTACTAAATATGTATCCTTCCAAGGAAAAGCAAAATTTCAAGCTTACAAGCTGCCTTGCCAAGGTGTAGCAATCAATTAGATTTGTTACTTTTGATGAAAA
The DNA here is from genome assembly GCA_036172245.1 of Raillietiella orientalis. Lineage (NCBI taxonomy): Eukaryota > Metazoa > Arthropoda > Ichthyostraca > Raillietiellida > Raillietiellidae > Raillietiella > Raillietiella orientalis. The sequence goes on along the minus strand of JAYWIR010000032.1, from coordinate 1,383,738 downwards.
GAAAGAAATTGAAAACTCATAAGAAAGTTCCGTAGGCTTCACACATAATTAACAAAATTCCATTCCAAACCTTTACATGATGACATAAGGAAGAATCTCTTTAAATTCTTAATGTCTTCTGGATTATGTTTGGGAGAGATGTTCAAGGCTTTCACCAAACTTGTCAGGTGATCATTCTTGCGTTTGAATAGCACAATGGTATGCTGCATTTGTTTTATTGTATTCTCTGAAATAATAAAAATGTACAACTCATCTAGTGTGCTAATCAAAGTTGTAACTAAATTACCAAACATAAAATAAGTTTCAATTCTTTATCTACAAACGTACATAAAACTTTAATTAAGGTGTTCTTGAGTTTACAGATCCATTCATTTATTTGTTAAGAATAGCAGTGTCCCTCAAACTTGCCACTAAATGGACTACTATTGCATACATGCATTGTGCCTTTTGATTTTTTTGAGGAATTATTAGGAAACAATTATTTCTCATCCATTTTTGCAATATCTGCCCTTAGAGAATGTAAAGCCCAATCATGACTAACCTGATCAGGGCTTCTTTGTACAGACTGTGCACCAAAGTAAAACTTGTCTATCTAGTAACACTGAAATCGATAGTGATCAGTTCAACTTGGGACCAAGGATCAGTTCATTACCATCAAACTACTTCATCTTATACAACCTTACAAAACTTTTGACAAAACATTCATCACTTTATTAGATATCACAGTTATTGGTTGAAATGTTGTGAAACCTGTATTGGTCAAGACTTTCTGGACAACAAAACTCCCTGGGAATAATAACAACAAAGATGATCATGGAAGCAACTACAAAGACTGGCGTGGTATTGCTTGAATTTTAGCTCTCAATGTATCTTGGATTGGTAACTTTTAACAGGAAGTCTTGTTTTACATTAGGGAAAAATATACATGCTGGGTACCCTTAATGAGAGACCACCTGGCAGAATTGACTGACTTAATATTTGTGTCAGCTCACTGGAGAGGCTATATAAAGCTAAAGGATAGGCCAATCCTTGCTACACATGCATAATAATATGCACGAATTCACATTTGGCTGGACTTAATTCACACCAATCCACATAAAAGAAAAAAAATGAATTTGAAAATTCAATGCAGCAAGGCAACACAAATTTAGTGACACATTTAATCACTTAATAAGATACGGTAATGTGATTTCCTTTCCATTGAAAGGTCATCAAACAAAGCACGTAGGAAACAAACAACCAAACAAAAGCATTTACTGATAACCATGAATACTAAGGTCATCCTTGTCTAATTCAGAGTGAATAAGAACACACACTCCCCCCTCCTTCCTTACAACATCAACTGAAAACAAATGAATAACCAAATTCAAACAATTAACAGTTTGACTTTACACTTCTTTCCATCTCTGAAAATCAAGTTTTCATCTATGTATTTAGATGACATTAGGATCTATTGGATAACATACCTTGTTGCTTCAGCTTTTCCACTAATGTGTGCTGAAAATTTTCAATTGTGACAAGTTTGTTTATATATGTTATAGCATTCTGAAGTATATCCAGCTGACAAATATTCTCCTCAGATTTATATTCTGGTAGAAGTTTACTTAATGAAACGACTGCTTGTTTCATCTGACTTCTCCTCTTTCTTTCTGTTTGTTTCCTTTGCAATTTATAATCAACTTGCTTTTTCAATGTTGACTCAACTTGCTTTATTGCAGTTGGTTTTCCTTTCTTGGTCATAATTTGAGCTCAAAAATTGCAAGCAATCTTGCAGTAACCAATTACCATAATGGTGTATATCATAACAATGACATTTCACATGATGTATTGTTTTAAAGCCGGTTGTAAGAGGCGTTGAAGAAAAATTTCACTGAAATCTGAAGGTGCAAACTTTTTCACACTTTTCATGACAAGATTCTTACGCAAATGGAATCACATTTTCCGGTATTGATTTCTCTTAAAAGATAATTCATGATGATGTTTCACTTGGAGGTCTTTATCGTCTGTGACATGGGACTACCTGCATTTTAGACGAGTGCAAGCATCTGCCAGCATTTCTAAGGCATGAAAATGTCCGATTCATCCACTGGTCAACACTTTGGAATTATTGCCTATGCTGGCTGCTAAGAACTGATCTGACTAATTGCACTTGAGGACACTGCACAGCTCCGGGGGTAAATTACGAAGGGGACACCAACTGCTCCGTAGCCCAAGTTCCAATCCAGTCACTTTTAATTAAGCCACGCTGATAAAGAGCACCGCTGATAAGTCACGCTCGTAAGGGGTTTGATTTACTCGTTCGTCTGAAAAGATTCCCGGTGCAGCTGGCAAACAATCTTTCCATCCGTTTCGAAGCAGAGATGCTGGTGCCAGGACTGGGACCCCTGGAATGGCCTTTTCCATCAGCGGATTCTCATCAGACCCGACCACCGGAGTGATCGTTGCTGTGAGGACCCTTCAGCTTCCCCATTTTCCAGCGCGGCTCGAAACCCCGATTATCCCTCTTCCACGCGTTGTTCCCTCCTCGATCCACCGAGGGCGTTTTGGAAGTTCCTGGCTGACTTGACACGGGGTCAAGTTCCTGCGCGTCGAACCTCACTGGAAAAGCAGTTCCCCCTCAAGTGGGGTGTAGCCTCGCGACTACACCGCTGAATAGGAAGCAGATTCCACGTTGCCTGCCGGATGTGTTCGATTCGAACACTGCCTTTCCTTTTCTTTTTTCGATTTCGCAGTTGGCTACCAAATTCATGAGTTCCTTAATTGGGCACACACAAGTGGATGAAGCTGCTTTGTCCTCATTTCGAGACGCAGGGACCGGTGGATCGATCGGTCTGTGGGTCGGTCCGGTGTCCACCAAGTTGCAGGTGAAGTGGAGATCACCAATTTCGCGTCGAGAAGAGCAAATTCACGTTGGCTTGGGTTTCCAGGAGGCAATCCTAAGGCGGCTGCTGAAAGCCAAGTCTTTCATGTAACCTGCAAGTGCCTCGAATTTCTCGGTTCATCTTAATGGGAAATTATCGTGAAATCCGATTGAAACCGATACTTTAACTATTATCCTAAAAAAAGGAAAAAAAGAAGGAGGAATTTCTTCCTTTCTTGTTCTTTTTTCCCTTTCTTAGCGTTGTATTGGTGCTTTTCCAATATTGGAGACTGAATCAATTGCCATTCTCTATTGGAAGTCGAGGATCTCTGTAGGCACACGCCATCTCTCTCAGATGCACACACGAACTGTAACGAAAACTGAAACTGCAGAATTCAAAGCAAACAAATGCCTTTTCTTTTCTTTTTTTCACCAGAGTATTTGCATGGAAATGTCAAATACCAAAGGCAGAATTCCCTCAGGTGATGTACTCTCCCATCGGTAATTCGAGTTTCAAATTGCATGCAACCATCAGTGCAGTGAACCACATCCCTGCCGCTGTTTTTTTCATCCGGGTGCCTCTTCCGTCGATACTCCCACGAGCCAAAACTCATTTTCTTATCAAGGGTCACATTCTCAGTACTTTACACCAAGAGCATGAGTTTTAGTCCACCTGCACACGTGAGCTCTCAGTCTATGGACCGAGGCGAACATTTCTTGAGTTTCCTTCTGCCTTTCTTTGTCGACAAGAAGTTGCCAGCTTCTTTCTTGTGTTTAACTTGCTGGAATCATCGGCGTCAGTAGCTGCAGCGTGTTTCCGAATCTTAATTATTATAAACCATAAGCATTTGTACGTCTGTAGAGCATTTGCCGTGGGTTATCACAAATCGATGTACACTTTTGACTTCCAACCTGCGTTGATAGGGTAAACTGGAGGAAGGGGAGGTGAGGGGGGGGGGGGGGGGAGAGGTTCATCGTGAGCTGAATGCTTTGATTCGTCAATGGGAAATTTTTTCACACGGATCGGTCGATAGAGGTTGGACCTTTTCCATCACAGAGAGATTTGCCGAAGATCCAGCGAGGTGTCTCCCTCTCCCGTTCACTTCACCGTGCTCTGGAAAACCCTTCCCAGAGACCCCCTTCCTTATTTCTCTGCTTGTTTGGAGCTTTCTTCTTCCGTGGGAGCTTCTCGCCGCCGCCTGCGAGCCTCCCGGACCTGCTGCCACAGGGTGGACATGGTGCCTTGTTCTTCTCTTCTTGACTTTCCCGGTCTCAGTGACTATGCGGGTGGCTGCCCCGAGTGATGGGATTCTGAGGGGGCGGGAAAAGGAGGGGAGGGAAGCCTCCCTGCTCACTCCAACCTGCCGGGTTGCCCAGAAGAGGGGCGAAGGTCATCCCGAGGAAGGAGAGGGAAGGACTCCGCCCTCTGGTCAGCTGGCCGGGATTTACGATTCCAATATAGGGTCGAGGCGCCCCCTTCCAGCGAGGCGATCCCACAAAACGCGGAAGTCCTTCCTGAGCCTCCCCTTCAGCTGCTCCTGTTCCTCCTCCTCCTTCCGCCTCGCGGAAAGCGCGGTGGGAAGAGGAGGGAGCGTCTCCAAGTCCGGAAATTCCGCCTCCGACGGCCCCTCGGAAACGCCTCAGGCTGCTCTTGGTGGGTGGTGGGAGTGGAAGGGTCTCCTCGCGATGTAGCCTCCCCCCTCTCCTGGGGAAGGGGAGAAGCCTGGTCCCGTCCCGCCCTCCGCCTGTGTCATCAGCGGCGCGCGCGCCTCGCGGCCTCGAGGCCTCCTCGGGTTTCATGCCGCCTCCGCCGCCGCCCACCTTCTCCCGGCGTGTGTCCTCCCTCGGGATCTGTCGGGCGTTCCCCGGAGGGAGGAAGCGAGGAGCGCCGAGGACGGTGGCGCGCGTCTTCGTCGGCGGATGGCGGTGGCATGCGGATCCCCCGGCGGAAGGAGGAGGAGCTGCGGTGGCAGGGCGGCGAGAACGCGCCTCGTGGTATCGGTGGTGGCGGCGGTGGCGGCGGTAATCGCGGTGTGTGTGCGGGGGGCTGCGGCCGGAGGGAACCGGGAGGAGACGACCACCACAACCCCGTGGACGACTCCCTGCGGAGAGCTGGCGGATGCGACGCCGACGGACCCTGCGGAGGACGACGAGGAGGCCGCGACCGCCAGCATCACGACGGGTTCCCCAGCTACGATGGAGGCGACCGAGGACGACGGCACGCTCCCGACGGACACACCCGGACCACCGCTGTTGCCCACCTCCGGGTCGGAGGAGGAAATCACGGACCGCCCGAGGCGGCCCTGCTGCAGCAGCGTGGAGAATCCTGTGTCCTTCCGGAGTGGCGACAGAGGTAAGGAAGCGCGCGACCCCTCCTCGCGAGCCGCCGTTGTCCCGACCGCCCGAGGAGGAGAGAGCAAGACCTTAGAAGAACAGCACCTTAGAAGTTCTCACCCCCCCCCCCCCGTTCCCCTTTCCGGGCGCCTTCGCTCTACCACCTGGACGGGGACAGCGCACTTCTTGTTGTTCGTTGCAGATGAGTTCTCCGTGGACATCGGCAGGTGCAGGACAGTGTGCCACAAGCCCCCCGGGGACGACGAGGCAGAGGAACCGGCCGCCGGCTACGCGGTAGGGAAAGACCGATGCCAGCGCGCACTGCGGCGGGAGCGGGAAACACCCTTCGGGGTCGAAGAAAAGGCGCAGGCGCGTCGTTACCGGAGAGCAGGGCGACACTGGAGGACAAGGTCCTCCTTCCCCCCTCACCAGTACCCTCCCTCTGGAGGATGAAGGAGGGTGATGCTGCGCGGAGTCGGCACTCCGAGCCCAATGCTGGAGGCACAGAGGCTCGAAGTCTCTGTGACTACCCGGAGGTGGAAAGTGGGGTTGTCCCGGACAAGGGCAGTCCCCCCTTCCTCTCTTTCGGTTCCCAGCGCGCACCGGCGGGGTCAGGAGAGATCCATCCCCAGCGCTTCCCCTCCGTCCGCAGGTCCTAGTTCCTCGGTTCCCTCTGCAAGATCGGGCGATTTCCAGAAGAGGGCCACGGGCCGGCGGGAGGAGGGGAAAAAGCGGGTCTTTTCGGAGACGCAGTAACAGGCCGGAGGGAGGTGATCGAATCCGGACGGTTGCCTGGAGACGGAGCTCCGAGCAGAGCGAGCGCCGCCTCCGCTGCTCCCCGCCCAGTCCCCTCCGCTTCCTCCCCAGCAGAGACTGGTCGCTCTCCTCTTCCCGCATCCCCAGGAAGACCACGACGGCGGCCAGCAGGACGCATGCAGGGAGGACGAGCTCTGCATTCCCAACCTGGAGAGGCTGCAGAGGCTGCACTGGACCTACGGAATCAGGGAGATGCCCGTGATCGAGTCCTGCCACTGCTTCAACGTCAGCACCCCCTGTGGGAGGACAGACAGGATGATGCGCTTCTTCCCAGACACCCCCTTCGAGGCGCTCATCGACATCGGAAGGTGCTCCGGAATGTGCTTGGAAAGTAAGCCGGATGAGATCTCTCCTTCTCGGAACCACGTGACGAGCCCATGAGTTTTCCTTCTCCCTTCCTCCTCCTCTTCCACCTTCTGCCCTCCTTTTTCTCTTTTCTTTTCCCACGGATGCTCTTTTTGCGGTGATTACGATGACACTGCCGCGCTCGCTACCGTCGTCCGCTTTAGAATTCTCGCTGACGGCATCCGCGTGATTCCTGGAATCCTTCGCGGAAGAGGATTGTTCGAGCTCAGGAGAGGGAGGAGAACAAAAGCTTTTGTTTCTTCCTGCTGGGATTGTCGCTCGTTGCTCTGAGGAGATCCGCTGCGATGACACCGACGGTGATTCATAAACTCGGAATTCGAACCGGGGAACGCACCTAATGCTTGCCTTCGCGGCTGGAACAAATCGTTCGGAGGGAGGGAGGAGGAGGAGGAAGGAAGCCTGTCGCGGAGGCCACCGTTCGCGCTCTGTCGCCCAGCTACAGTGGCCGGCTACTGTTCTGGCTCTCCCAAGGAATGCTGTTGGGCTGGTAGCCGATCGCGACCGTCACGCAGCCAACATGAGAGGGCTGACACGCTCGTCGTTCCAGGCGGCGGCGTACCGTCGTCGGAGGAAGAGGAAAAAGGAAGAAAGGAGGAACTCTCACTTTCGAAGTCTCTCCGCTCGTGAGAGTGCGCATCGCCTCCGGCAGGATCGCCCAGGAAACTCTAGGACTTTCGTAAGAGTGACTCGAGACCGAACCTGGGGCCATTGCCTTCACTCGGAGACGGGAGTCTCGTTCCACGGAAATTCCAGGAACGGAGGTTCCTCCTCCTCCGCAGCGAAGCAGAGCTCTTCCGTGGTGGCAGCAGGGAAGAGAGAGGAAAGAAGGGGAAAAAGCAAGAAGAAAGGGATCCGGGCAGAGATGCTTTCGTGTAGCTCAGCAAGGATACAGAGGCGGAGTCCTGCCATGTTCTTTGGGATCCTTTCAGGGCGCAGGGACGCGCGGGATGGGTTCCGAGCAGAGGTGGAAGCTCAACCAGCTCTTCCTCACATCCCATGTTGCCGCGTGACCTACGGATCTCAGCGGGCTGGGCGTTCCTCTGGAAGCACGAAGCTTCCGGAGGAAACCAGCGCAGAGCTCTGCCTATCCGGCCCACGAGGGGACGATTGGTTGCTGTTGCACTTCGAGAATCCCCGCGGCAACGGAGGAGTTCGTCCCCGACCGCGCGGGGAGGCCGACCCGAAGGGGGTGGGGGAGGGGGGAGATGAAACCTCTCAGCGCTGGGCGACTGCAGGACAAACGAGTTTTTCGGAAGCGTTTTTCGAGAAGACGGGTTTCGGGGGGGAGGGTGCGCGCGCGCGGTTCCGAGAGAGATGAGCGAGATCGCTCGCGGCAGCTTCTCTCCTCCTCTTCCCCCCCCCTTTCCCTCTCTCTTCGGATGCAGATTCGCTTTCGGAGATAATCGTGGATGAAAAACAACAGAAGCACCTTGAGGGTGCGTGTGACGGAGGGGAGACGACACAGCTCAGAGACACGGATCAGAATGGGGTTCGGCTAGGAGCGCAGCTTCCCATCGAGTAGCGCAGCAGCATCAAACATGATATCTTTATCGGGAGCTTTCTTTTAAGGTGCCGCGTTCGCCGGTATCAGTTTTTTTCTTTTTTGCGCAGAGAGAGAGAGAGAGTGATGAGAGAGAGGAATAGAGAGAGAGAGTGGGGAAAAAAATAGAGCTGATTCGATCTTATCCTCTAGACGGGTGCCGCGAGTGCTTTAGGTGGTGGGAGCAGTGAGCGCATGCTTTTCAAGCGGTGAAAAGAAGCGCTGGGAGGCAAACGTCGGTGGAGATGAGAGAGTCTTGGGGAAGGATCTTAAGGAGGAGGAGGAGGAGGAAGAGGGGGATGCAGGACATCAAAGAAAATACTCGTGGTGCCTCCGCCCATCGTCTTCCCAACGGAGGATCCACTGATTCGCGTGCACCCTCGAGAGGGCGCTTTCGTCATCACGGGGGGAAAAGGGACGCCCTCGAAGGGGTTCCCTGTCAGTTCGAGAGATTTCATCGACCGCCAGAGCCGGGAGTCGGGGGTCATTCGAGAACCTTCGGCTTCCGGAGAAGATAGGCCCCTCTTTCCTTCCCTCCCTCCCCTTCTCCTTTCGGGAGGAACTCGAAAAGTTCGATTCGCGGAGCATGGGGATCAGGACACAGGGACTTCGGGGTGTTGGGACAGGCCAGGCCCGTTCAGACGAATCGGAGTACTTGACCTCTTCAAGACCGGGGGAAGGGGAAGAGGAGGGAAGGGGTGGAGTTTGTTTGTTTGGTGGTTGGCTGGGATTCCTCGCGCACAGAGCGTTTCTCACGAGATTGTCAGAAGTACGCGACCACTGGTACGAAAGTCAACGGGGTCGCTGCTCTTTCCTCCAGGCCTTCTCTCAACCTCGTTGCTCTCTTCTCTACGATCTCCAGCGACTTTTCCCTTCCTGTGCTCCCTGCAGTGAGCTCTCTGCTTCCCGCCCGCCATCGAACTGGACGAATGCACTTTTTTCAGATCTGGAATGCCACTCCACGAGAAACACTACGCTCCACATAGATGGCCCAAATGGTAACAAATCCTATCGACTTTCTCGCCTGGTTTCTCTTTTCTTCTCCTCCTCTTGCCTTTCCTCCCTCCCTCCCTCTCTCTCTTTTTTTTTGGTTTTCTCTTTTCGATTACTTTTCCTGCTCTGAACTGCTGCTTTCATAAACCGCTGTTATGTGGATTTATTGGTTTGCATCAATGCCAAGGATCTTATGGAATCAATGTTACCAGTTCGTGCGGATGCCTGGGCAAGTGTTACCGGATGGACAAATACGATTACGTTTATGATCACCAAACTTCCGAAGATGGGAAGAACATCACAAAGCTGATAGTAAGTCACGACAAATCATATCGCTTCTTCGGGTGCTCGCGATTCCTCAAGATAAAAAGTCGGCTGCACGCACGCCGTCGTCTTTTCGCTTGCTCGCAGGGAATTCACTCCCGGCGAGAAGGAACAGATCTTCCCTGGCAAGCTCGGGTTTTCCCGGTAGGAAATCCCAGTGAGCGACCGGTCGCGGAAATTCGAATCCAGACGGCGTGCGTTGGACGTGGGCATGCGTGTTCTCGGTTCAAACCCTCCTTCCTCCGTTCCTTGCAGACTCAGAGACGACCATCTAACGAATCCGGGTGCAGATAAAGCTAGCTGGAGTCTCCCCTGGAAGATGTCGCAAAGGGAAGAGGAAGAGACCGAGTGGTGGGGGGCGTTCCTTTTTTTTTTTGTTTTATCCTCTTCGCCTACGAAGTGTTCCCTTCCGCGGACCTGGAATGAGCTTGCCGGGTGACTGTCGGGGACGTTTCCGCGCTGTGTTTTCACACGGGACAAAGGGGGGCTCTGACCTTACGTGTTTCCCTGGCAACTCCACAAGTCATGTTCCGCTAGCAAAACGATGGAATCACGAAATTTTCGGCAAACAGCATCCCGTTCGTGAAACAGGATCTTTTTTTTTGAGGGTGAGGGAGGGGGTTAAAGGGAGGGGGGGGGGGGAGTTCAAGCAACGACTAGCACCGAATTCAGCAGGCACAATCATCTTGGTCCGTCAGTCAGCAAGGACTCCTGGAGAACCCACTCGATCCTCTTGTGATTTGCGCACTTCCAGGAATGCCAAATGCATTCCGCTCTTCCACATCCAGAGCTGATTTGGATCGATTTCTTTCCATTTAAAGACAAAAACACACAAAAAAGGAACATGATCGAATCCTGGATCTTCGACTTTCGAGGGATGGTGCTCCTTGAGCGAAACGGGTGCTGCCACTCCAGGGAGGACTCTTCTCTATAATGAGCCGCACATCCGTACCTGCGAGATGATCTAATGGCTCTTGCATTGGTGTGCAAACTTCCTGCTGTTTCGCAGGTTGTCCCATTAGAAGCTACAGACCCTGTAGTCCCAGATAGAGTAATCTCAGTTTCTCCCTAAAATACAAAGTTGCGGAAAGTTCCGAATGTTCTACAGCCGCAGCTATCCATGAAGTTCTTCTTGGAAGGTGACGTCACTACTCCGATTCCTCTTTAGAAGTCCATATCTGTGTGTGTGTGTGTGTGTTTCATCTCTGAATGTTTTTTTTTTTTCTTCCTTTTTGCGGAATCTTTTAAAAAATCCGATGGAGCCTTTCTCTTCCATTTAGATTTGTCTATTTACCACTTCAGCATTGAATAATGATAGAATCGGCGCCAATAGACCCAAGACAAGCGAAACGAATTCGTTCTTAGAATGGGATGGCGTTGGTCCACAAGCAAAAGGCATGGAGTGTTGGTTCTGGCAATGCAGATGAAATATCGCACAGGCGAAGTCATTCATACTAACAGCGGTCAGTATGAATGATGTTAAATTTGATATCAGAAGCAATCTTTCATTCAAATGCAATCAGAGGACAAAAAGAAAATAAGCAGAGGACAGGATATTTCACATCCATCACTGTTGCTTTTCTTTCTTTGCAAACGAGAATGTCGACAACTTTTGTGCAGATGAATTTTCTTCCCTCGATGTGCGACGTTAGAAAAAACATCAGCACTACTTTAATTACTACTCGCTTCGCCTGTTGCGAATGTATGTGAATGTCTGCTGCCGATCTTGTTCCCCCTCACGACCATTTAACCCGAGCCTCCGGTGAAAGCTTGAATATTTTATTTGCAAGTGTTCGTGAAAAAGAAAAAGGAAAGAAGAGCAAAGAAACGTGCAAACATCGTTATCGACACGATGGGCGCCAACGCTCGAAAGCGCCTCGTTGCAAAAATACACGCAGTGAAGACCTCAGACGAAGGAAATGAGGCTGCAGGCTGCGGTGCTCTCTCTCGACGCGTTTTCATCCATGCAGCACAACTGCAACGTAAAAATGACCAAATGTGGACGCGTTCCTAATTTTTTTTTTTTTTTCCTTGTGGCACATATCGTGGCAAACTGCGACTACCTTCATCCCATGCAAGCAGCATCGACTACCGAGATGCCCAGCAAGAGCGCGGAGCACAAAGGGTGGATCGACAAGAAGTTTCCTTCTGCCACCTTCTATGGTCAGCCGTCTTGGAGGTCACCTGGGCTGTAGTCCCAGCGCAAATTCCTTCATTTCGTTTTCCGGCTGGAAGGAAAGGCTTCCAGAAGCGCCGGTCGGCCCCGCCACGTTTCCAACGACCAGTGGACATGGGCCAAAGGAAAAAGAGAGAGTGCAACGAAGAAAGGAAAACCAAATGGGGCGCGTGCAAAGCGTTTTTCGGTGTCGTGTCTGCGAGTAGTGTTTGCGTGTGTGTCAGTGTGTCAGCGAATATTTGGTGGTGACACACGCGAGTATGTGAATGGAATCTCGAAAACAAGAACACGAGAGAGTGAAAAACGAGGCGCAAGAAAAAAAAAAGAAAGAAAGAAAGAAAGAAAAATGCAAAGAAAACAGGGACAGCAAGGGATGGAAAACAACGAGGAGGAAAACGCCTGCGCCAGTCGAGTTTTGAAAAGCGACGAAGGAAGCAGAGATTGCTCCTCACACATCGAGAAAAGTCAAAAGATCTGACAACCGTTGTCCCCCCTCTCCCCCCTTCCTTCCTACGCTTGGCCATTCGTATTTCTCAGTCCTTCAGAAATGCATATGGCCGCCTCCGGACTTGGACGGGTCGGCCACCCCCTTCCCAGATTACCCTTGTTTTTTCAACTTATGGGAACGGGTAGGTGATGCTTACGTGAACGCGCTCAGAGAGTGAGGGAAAACAGGGCTGGGGGGGGCGTTGTGTACCGAGCGCGCTTGTGCGCCCTCAATGCTTACCCAATGGCACAACACGCTCGCACCGGCCTCCCGGCCCGCTTCCCCTCCCCTCCCCTCCCTTCCCCAAATGACCCTTTTCCATCCTTCTTCTCGTTCTAGGAAGTGAACATCGGAGAGTGCGTGGGGTCCTGCGCAAAGAAGGAGGCCCACCATTGCGTGCTCAGGTAAGAAGGGAAGCCGGGACGGATGTGTCCGCGCCGCGGGCGTTGTCCGTCCATCCGTTCCCTGGCAGTGAGGGAGGGGAAGGAGGAGGAGAGAGATCTTCGCTCTTCCCTTCCCCTCAGGAACCCCAAGAACCCGGAGGAATGCCTGATGTCCCTGAAGAGGACGACCAGCTGCAGCCCCAAGGGGTTCACGCGGCAGTACCACACCAACGGCAATGGCGTCTGGGTTCACGTCCTGGCGGTCGACGCCTGCGAATGCCTCTGACGAAGACCCTGCCGGGAGGCGTCCACCACATCATCCCTTGGAATAAAGCCGTTGCCCAGGAAGGGCGCGGACGCCCTGCTGGAAAGAGTGCGCGGACGAAAGCGGCGGGGGAGCGGGAAGGGAAGAGAGGATTGGAAGGAGCCCGCCAAGTCTCGGGAGCTCACCCTTCTCCTGGCGAAGGGAACGGTCCGACCTCTTCCTCACCTCCCCTGGGCGTCTCCGCTTTCGCCGCCGCCGCCGCCGCCTGCGGGGCGCTGCCGCGCGGCGGCGTCCCCCTCTCCATCATCGTCGTGCCCGTTCGCTCGCGTCCGCTATCACCCGCTACTCCGCCGGGACCGAAGGAGGAACTCTGCGGCAGAGGATTGAAGGGCGGCCTTCCCGGAACCTGGGTGTCCTTCGAGGGTCGTTGCCCTTCGTGCCTGGACCCCCTGGCGCGGTTCGGGAGGCGCCTCTGCCCCGGGAGCGCGCCGCACGCCGGATGTCGCTCCGGTTCCCGGCAGAGGGCTACTCCCTCACTGTCTCCCCCTTTTCTTCGGTTCCTCCTCGCTCCTAACCTCCCGCATTCCCATCCTGGCCGCGCTGGCGCCGGCTTCCTCAGGGATTGGGAGCAGATCCGTCACTTGAGAGAGCTCCATAGCAGCGGAAGTTGGCGGAGGACAACCCATCCGCGCGCTAGCACCCCCCCCCCCCGTTCCCGGCGGAAATGGCGGTGTCAGCTCGGAGCAGGATTCACGCGTGGGTAGTGCAGCTTCCCGAAAGGTTCACGCCCGCTCCCTTGCTCCGCTTTTGGCCGCCGCCCCGATACGGAAGCGCATGTCCTGGAGAGTTTGTGACTCCCTGATCGGAGGCAGGGGCAGGGTCTCTCCATTTCCCCCCCCCCCTCCTCGTTCCCAGCCCCATCCGGGTGTGGGGTACGTACGTCCGCGGGTGGGTTTTGTCTACGCAACTTCTCCCGCCTAAGACGCCACCTGCACTCCCTGAAATGGCTGAGCTCGGAGGAGGCACGCGGTTCAAACTGGAGAGCGAATAAGGAGGTGGTGGTGGTGGTGGTGGTGGTGGGCGGCAGCAGCATTTACGAGCCGCGAGAGCGAGCTGCGCTCTGGCAGAACTTCGACCGCGCACGGCGTTCCGACACGCGACGAGAAAGGAACGGCGCAATGTGGGCGGGGGGAGGGAGGGGGGGGGAGAAAGAGAGCCGAAGGGAACGGTTGAGGATCGCGGACGGATGGGCACCCTCCCTCCTTCTCCCCTTCCCGAAGGACAATCTCGCTGCCTTCGCCAAGCCTCCGCCTGCGGGGGCCACGGCCTCAGGGCACACGAGAGCCCGCCGCGCTGCTCCCTGGAGGGGGAGAGACGCATCGCTGCTGGTGCGCTCGGCCCGGCTCCCAGCCGCTCTCGTCGCTTGCCACGGTTTTATCTTCGGGACCGCCGGCGCGCCTCAGGACAAGAGGTGCCGGGAAGACTTCTTTCGGGGAGTGCCAGGAAGGGCAAGAGGACTCGACGGGCATAGCACCCTTTCCCGCGGAACGCTCTCCCCGTGGAAGGACGGAACTGCTCCCCTCCGGCTAGCCGGGAGCTCCGGGGGACGCAAGCGGGGGCAGCTCATCGGACGGGGAAGGAGGAGTTGGTGCGGCCTACCCGGTAAGCCGTGTTTCTGCGCGGACCTATGCGAGCCACGCGACCAGGCTGCAGCATCAGGGGCTAGCAGATCTCGGCGGAGCTTCTGCCCCGTTCCGGGTCTGGTCCAGAGGAATGGGAGGAAGCTGTGGGTGCCACGTCGTCCCACCTCGGCACTCCGGGTGCCCTTCCTCAGTCTTTTCTCGCGCCTTCGTGCTCTCCGCCGGAAGGACTTTCTCCTGGGTGGAGAGCAGCAGTAAGCGGACGCTGCTGAGACAGCTCCCCCGTCGGCGATCTCGGTCGCCGCATGGATCCGGAACAAGAAGAGCACCACCACCGTCTTTCTCCTCCTCCTCTTCCTCTCCCTACTTTCCTTGCCGCTGCGATCCGCACTAGGAAGGACGGCGGCGCATCGATCGCCTGCCGAGGTGGGGCGTTCACGAGGAAGTTCCGTAGCGGACGGGAAGGCCGACCGCGAGAGGACGGGTGGACGGCGGCAGCCCCAAGGCAGCGAGGCGGTTCGCGCCTTTCCTCGCACCTCCCAGAGGAGGAGGAGCGCGGCCTCTGCTGCGACGAACTGCTCGGGGAGCCGGAAGGGTGGCGCCATCGCGCGGAGGTCGCGCACGTACCGCACGCGAAGATGGATTCCGCGCGGGCTCGGATTCCAGGACGAAGGGGTCCGGTGGTCACGAAGGGAAGGGTTGTCAGAGAGACGGTGCCGCGCCAAAAATCCGTCCCTGAGACGGGGACAGACGCGGGCGCGCCCCCCGTGGCCTGACCGCTGCGCTGGTGCGGCGACATTTGTGGCGCGCGCTGCACCCTCTTGCACGGCGGCTAGTTAACTGCGTCGGATGTTGGCGTCTCGAGATTCCTGAGCCTGAATGAGGCGAGCGAGGACGCGATGAATGAATTGAGTGTGAAATCGATGAGATAACCGTAGATTCTTCCTCCCCCCGTCCGAGTTAGGCCGGAGCTAAAAAAAACCTTGAGCTCTGATAGCAGCAGCAGCGTCGCATTAATTTATCTGACCCTCGGGCAGTGACCGGAAAGCGTGCAGAAGGTAAAAGGAAAAGAGAGAGAGGTGGGGGAGTCGGCGAGCGGGAGAAATACCCGTTTCGACGGATGCTAATGAAGTCCTTTTTCTTCAAGTTGTAACCTCCAGTTGACAAGGTTGAGCCACCGACTGTCACGCGACGAATCACCGGCAAAGCACCCGCCCATCTCGGACTTGGTTCTCGTCCTGGCTTTCTTCAGGAAGAGAGCGTCCATCGGGAGGAAGGAGGGCGCGGTAGCGCGCCGCATGAGCGGGGGGGGCTCGTTCTCCGGACACGCCCTCGGGCGCGCGAGGGATACCAAGTCTCCTCTTGATGCTCTCCCACCATCAGCGAGAAGCGGGAACGGGAGAGGCGGTTTCCCGTCGGGGTGGCGTTCGCCGGCTCGCTCCCCGGGAAGCGGCAGGCAAAAGGGGAATCCCTGGAATGGATCTGGAGACTGTCCGGCAGGCATTTCCTTTTTTCTCTCAATGAAAAAGCCGTCAGGAAGGAAAAAAAAAAAAAAACTAGAAAAGAAAACAAGAAAAAAAGGAAAGAAAAAACGCCTCTGCAGAACGGTGTGGATTGCCGATCAGGTTCTCTCGGAAGATAAACGAAGATATCCATGCCAGGAGAAAGATTTACTGTCGCTCGGGTTTGCGAGCGAGCCTCCGTCCATCCTCATTTCTTCTTGCTTTGAGGAGGATGTCGGCAGTAAAGCCAATCGTAAATGAAGAAGGGGAGGGCGGATTCTACCGGGGTCGGCTATGGGGCAAGAGGGGGAGCAGGCACGCGAAAGGGCGCGCACACGTGTGTGCGCGTGCATCGCGCGCCCGTGTGCCTGCCTGCGTGCCGGAAGATAAAAATCAAAGTCGCATAAACAACGGTCGGTCTGATGGCGTGTCCGTCCAACCGCCCGGCTCTTCCTGCTGGAAGGCAGCCAAGATGAGGCTCTCGCATGCGTGTGCGCTATGCAAGGCCAAAGAATGAATCAGATCGGCTGCAGGAACACATCACCACGCTCCAGCGAACGTCGGCGAGATTTATGTCCTGGCGATGTCGGAAGCGTCGCCGTCGCGCTCGATCGCGGCGAAAGTGCCGGCAAGCTTCCTCTTTCTGCTGCTTCTCCTCTTCCTCTTCTCCTTTCGCCCGTCTCTCGCTCGCGCAGACCCTAGGAATGTGACGTAGAAAGCAGGTCGTCCCGAGCTCTTCGGCGCGAAAACCCTTGTCCTCAAGACGTCGCTTGCCGCCGGGGAGAGGTCCGCGAAAAGGCAGGAGAGAACGAGAGGGCACGGTGGCGTCATCGTCGCCGCCTTTGCACACGGCCATGTCTTTCCCTCCTGGAACGTTCGCACGTCCACCACTCCCTTGCCCCCTTCGTCCCTCCGTTTCGACTCCTCTTTTTGGAAGCGTTTTTTTCCTCCCCCCTCCCCCCTTCTGCCCGGAAAAAGGCGGGGGCGCTGGTGGGCTGAGTCGGGAGACGGCCGGACGACGACCGTCTCCCGATCGGTGACGACATTCAGGGAGAGCCCCTCCGCCCAAACGGCCGGAACGCATCTCCCCAGCAACCGCAGCGAGGAAGGCCCTCGCGACGAACTCCCATGTCCGATTTGTCGAGGTTGCGCGGAGCGGAGGAACGGGAGAAAAGTGGGATACTCCTTCTTCCTCCCCGGCTTCGCTTCCCTACCCTCCTCTTTCTCGCGGACAGGTAGGCACTCTTTCGGCCCAGAAACAGTGAGCCCGAACGTGCGCGCGGATTCCTCGCTCGCTCGCTCGCGCGCGCGCGCCCCCGACGAGGCCGCGCGAGTGGACTCAGCCGCCGCGAAGATGGTTGTCGCCGTCGTCGTGGTCGGCGGCGGCGACGGCGGAAGCAGCGGCGGCAGCCCGCGCGCGCACCGGGAAGGTGTCCTTCGGAGGTGGCGGCTTCTGCGATGCGGTCTGGGGATCGGAGGAGGCGATGCGCGTTCATTCCGCGCTTCCCGCGAGCGCGCCCACGCGAGCGGGTCGCCAGGTAAATCCCAGGCTCTCCTTCCGAGTTCTGATCGATGAGCTCGAAATTGGCTCGATCGCAATCAGTGCCGTTCGATGCGATGGGATCGCAGCTCAAGTTTTTCACGCTGACGTCACCGCGGCATCCCCTTATAAGCGGACAAGATCACGTCGGATGGAAAGGACCAGGTTGCACGTCCTGAAACCTCCTTGTGGTTCGCAGTGCTGCGCGCCTCCCAGTGGAGATGCACGTTGTCGTGGTAATCCTGCTTCCCTTCTGTGTGGCGTCAGCGGACAGCGGTCGCTCCTCCCCCCCTTCCTCGTCCCCGTCCAGCGCCTCCCCCTCCGCCTCCCCCGGTCCTGAAGAGGAGCGCGTCCCTTCCGAACTCACGACCACGGGCCTTCCTTTTTACGACACGGCGGTTTCCGTCGCCGAGGAGACGCTCACTCCTCCCTCACCGGAGCAGCAGCAGCAGCTCGAGCCGGCGGTCGCTGCTGGTCGCTGCTGCCGCCGGGTGGAAAATTACGTTTCCTTCGGATTGCAAGAAATAGGTATGCGCGCATTGTCGGGTGCATGGCGCTGTATTGTTGGAGCTTTGCGCACGCGCGTGCGAAGCGGAAGACGCGCGTCGACGCGTTCAGCAGCGGGAAGTTGACCGTGGTCCTGGCGCTTCCCGCTCGCAGACCCGCCACCATGGGGTGTTTTTGTTTTTGTTTTTTCCTCCTCCTTCTCCTCCTTCTCCTCCTCCTCCTCCTCCTTCTTCTTCTTCCCCTTTTCTAGAGGACCAGCTGCTCGACATCGGGAGGTGCCAGAAAGCTTGCCACGGCGTCTACCAGAACGTACTCCGAGACATAAAGGGGTTGGACCTAAGCAATTTAACTGAAGCTGAAGAAGTATGTAGCTTTTCCCATTCTCACTCCGTTTCGTGTGCGCAGGCGACCGGTGGTCGCTCGCGGATCGGCAAAGGGAAACGCGGGGTCTCCTCCTCCTCCTCCAAGGGTCCCCGCCGCTACCCTTCTTGGCTCGCGCGCGCGCGCGCTTAAGCACCACCTCGCCAGGGCCGCTGGCAGCTCTCGATTGCTAGCTCTGTCGCCCCAGGACGGCAGGCAGGAAGACCCCCCCCCCATCCGAATTCGTTTGCGCGCGCGCCCGCCGCGCGCACCGACGAGCTGCGTGGAAGCGGCGGTCGAACCGATACGCGCCCATGAAGACTCCAGTAAGAAGACACGTTTTTTTTTTTTTTTTTTTTTTTTTTTTCATTCTTTTCTTTTCGAGGAAGGGAGAGAAAACGAAAGATAGAAGGGGGGGACGGGGAGAGAGAGAGAGAGAGAGAGAGAGAGAGGTTGGACGATGCACCCAACGAATTGATGAAACGACTCCTGATTACACTGATGGCAACAGAATTCCTCCCCTTCCGCCGCCGCAACAACGCGTGCGAGTGTACAGCCATGCAATCCATGCTTAAGTTGTGCAATCAGAAGGCTTTGTTTTTGCTTCTTTTTGTTTTTTGTTTTGTTTTCGTACTTGGCCTTCCCGTCTGTCAATAGGCGCCGAGCTTCGCGGCTCTGGATACCACGACAACGGCACGCACAGCTTTTTTCGGAAAGAGGGGGAGGGGGGGGGGAGGGGAAGAAAAGAAGAAGAAGAAGAAGAAGAAGAAGAAGAAAAAATGAACCTTGCTTGTGAACATGCGCTGCACGCGTCATTGCCGTGGACTGTGCTCCGTGTAAAAAGATGCCTCAACACCAGCCGGGGAAGAGAGCTCACCAATTCTTATCGAGCGGCGTTCCCACTCCGACACGGAGGCTGCTGCGGAAGGCGAGCGGATCGCGCAGGGTTGACGTGATGCCAGAAAGACGCTGTTGGGACGGACGTGTTAAAGAGAAGGTCGGTCACAGGCTTTGACCCAAGGCATGCTCGGAGACTGTATCCAAGAGACGGCGTCAGGAATCTATCAGGCGGGCGCAAGCGTTCTGGAGCATTTCTCTCTTTTGGAAAACTGCAGCGGTCCGCGGGCACCCGATGTCACAGAATGTAGGTTGTTGCTTTGTCATCTCGTGAGGTCACATCAACCAGCTACGCAGGGTTCACTGCTTCAGTTATCCGGTCATCGGAGAGCCTTCTTCGCGGCTGCATGTCCTCTTCAAGGGAGGCGAGACGCAGTGTTCGTTGGTATCGACGGAAACTCTCTTGAGAAACGGAGAAAAAAATGACGTAGAACATCTAGCGATCGAAAGATAAGCAGAAACTGCCGTTGTAACTATGCAATTGGAAGATTATGGGAGACAAGAGGAATGATGAACCCGTAATCACTCTTATTTGGTGACAAGTCAATCGAGGGATGGATCTGGAAACCATTAGAATTTCAAGCAGTAGGGAAACGAAGTATCCGCATGTGCTCTGAGACGGAGCGGTAAAAGCAGGCGCATGGATCAGACTAGTCGCAGCCTCCGGAAGGAGCGGAGAAAATGTGATGGAAGCGGATCCCAGCTGGGCCCGGTGAAAAAGAGACCCAACAGGAACGTTCCTCCCCTTGTACATTTTGCTTTGGATACTTAGAATCAACTTGCTCTTCGTAAACCAAAGATCGACCTCAGGGCTTGGCTTGCTGATCTGCAGGTCGAGTTCAATCCCTGTCTTTTCGAACAAGTGCCTGACTGAGCCGAGCCGGGTCACTTTTGTCCTGCGCTCCTTGGGGTGAATCCTGCCCGGATACTCTGAACCCTGGCTTGTGATGCCTCTCTTGAAACGAAACTCCTGATATGCGTACTCGGTTTTGGTACACTTGCGACATAAAACGACACCGACCCTAAGAAAGATGACGGTGAAAGCGCGAGGCCTGACCAGGGAACGGCTCGGAGCTTTGGTCATGTGCAGAACCGTCTCACCATACGAAACCTTGACGTCTCTGCCTTGTTCCAAGTTTAGGAACATAAATGTGGTTCTTACTGTGGGAGGCGACCCCTTAGAGGCTTCAACAGCAACAGCAAGTCGTTTTCCAGTTCTTCTGGAGGAGTATCTACGGAGTTGCAACCTAAAAGACTTGCTACTTGACGAGCACCAACCATCCTTTCAGTGAATCTCGAATCGGATAACTGACCGCTGCATTCCTAAACGAACAAGAAATTCCCCTGGATTAAACCACTGCATCCTTGCCAAGTCTCCCACGAGCTAAAAAAGTAAACAAACTACCAGCGTGAGGAAACTCTTACGGAACCATAAACAGATTGGGGTAAAGCGTACAATAGAAAATCATGCATTGTGCTTCTAATGAGAATTCGCATCCTCCTCCTCCATCAGCATTGCTTGAAATGATTGACTAAGCTATCAGTAACGCTCCAATAGCTTAACTCAGGCCCGGAGAGCTCACTGTGAAATTTTGCAAACCCTATGGATTTTTTTTCCTTGCACTTAAAAATTTGACATTACCATTCTCGACAGCCTTCGTTAGGTCAAGGGTCGTTACGTCCTTTCCGGAGGACTAGTACAAAATCGTTTCCTGTCTCCTCAAGACTTAATTCTTGGTCACTTGGAAACCCTTTGAGTGACCAAAAGTGAAGAAGGGGGGGGGGGGAGAGTCTCCTCCAAGTGAGCATCGTAGTCTAGAAAACGTTCCCGTTTTCTAGAGGTTTCCGTTAGGAAATTTCTTTTCTTTTCTTTTTTTTTTTCGTTGAGGGAGCCTGAATTCAAGAAATAAAACCGATTTTCAGAAAAAATCGATACCTCCGAGTTTCCCATCGAGATTCGCTTAAGAGTTGGCGCTCCTGAATTTTCGAACTGGATCGAGGCCCGTGGACTCGAAATCCGACTTTTACCTCGAGAGCTTCGGAAAGATAACTTCTTCCCGTGTGTCTTTTCCTGGCATGAAATGGCATCCCGCACACCACTCTGGAAGACGAGGGTACACGCGGATGCTTTCCGACAGATCACCGACGCATGTCTTTGTGCATTCTCCTTGGGACACGGGCTCGACTGAACAGGCGAGAAGATCACGGCTGCAGGAGTGTACTTGATTTTACATAACCGGTGGCAATTCAGGCCTTTGCTGTGTTTGCAAACGGATCCTGTTGCACCTAGGTCATCTCACAGTCCTCGGTTTTTACATGAGGAGATCACGTACAGATTGATGCAGATTGAAAATTCCGCGAAGACCCCTTGTTCCTCGAGAGTGGAACCATCTTTTCCATTGCTAACTGCCGACAAACAGCGTTCATCCAGCCGCTTAGTCTGGGAATTTTTTTGCTTTCAAGCATTCAAATTCCTGTGGAAGGAAATTAAAAGAGAACACGAAGAAGGTAATAGCGAAAGACCAGTAAGCTTTGAGAACCATACAGCTTATCAGGTCCGTGACAAGCATGAAAATGGGGACGCAGGAAACCTATTCTTCTGGCTTGCGAAACATGGATTTAGGTTAGGAAGCCCACTCAAATAGGGACACCTGAGAATCCTCTGCCCATCCTCCTACTTTCGAAATGGACCATGTTGCCCCGGCTCTGGTTCCACAACCCGAGAACCATAGGTAACCCTGCACTCCTCCGGAGCCGTTTCCAGGCCAACCGCTCTTTCGAACGCCCATTGTTGAAGATCCAAAAATAGCGCGGGCTGCGAATTCACGAGGTTCGCCCCGTAGGCTACTGAAGACGCAACCTGACTGACTTTATTGATGGTGTTTAGTGCATTTAGTGCAGTTTCCCCCTTTTCTCATAAATGTGGGCGTGTTCGTGTTCATCATTCGTGTACGCATAGTGGACTCACCGTACACTATCCGAATTAGAGCCGGTTGCCGGTTATTCAGGTACATACTTTTCTTCCAGCGGAAATGTAGTCTCATCTCAGCGGCTGATCATTTTTTGATGCAGTTGCTGGCTTATTGGTGAAATCCTTCATTGGAACAGTTTCACTTTAATTGATGTAATTGTTTAGTGCTTATCATAATTGTATAATAATGCAACTTCCGAGAAAGAGAAACCATAAATCCATGAAGCCAAGCTTTGCTGTAAGAGAGAACCAATTGTGCTTCATTTATTTTTTTTCTAAACGGCTTAAATACCATCACACGTAAACTTTTCTTCTTTTTGCATTTCAGTGAATGCAAGTCGATAGGCACGAGTAAAAAGGACTTTTTTTTTTTTTTTTTTTTTACGGACCGACAGTAAAACGTATTAAATCAATCTATTCGTTTCCTATCTTGTGAAGGGAGTTTGTATTTCAGAAAAGGGAATAATAAATTAATAGGATTAGCACGGATGCACTTCGAATCAATTCCAACGCTGAAAGCAGAATGCGGGAAATATTGTGGAAAGCAACTGCAACGTGGTGAAAACGGGCAATGCGGTAAAGATGTAGGTAACAGGACCCATTTTCCTTTGCCTCTTGAACTCTCATGGAAGGTTCGCGTTGCATAAGAATGATGAGAGGTGGTTGCACAAGTGCTCCTTCCAGTTTGGAAGCTGTTTCATGGGCACGAAACAGCAAACTTGCTGTTTGCACGGGCTTTGAGACTTTCATCTCAACGAACATTTCTGCAAGCTCCTGTTGCAAGCATACGGAAAAAAATTGACGTTCTCATTGCCCGAAAAGGCAATCTTGCTGACTGTTTTCAGCATGGCGTTCTTCATTTGGGGCTAAAGCAGCCCATTCTGCCTTTTTCACACTTCATCTTTTGTATCGGTGTGGAGCTACTCCCCGGTGCATTCGATCAAGTCCTGCTTTCTTCCTGGAGAGGAATCAAGAATGCAGCAATGAAATCGGGGGAGGCTTCCTTCCAGGATTCAACCTTTAACTCACCTCCTTCTTCATCTATCTTCATGTTTGGGTGCCTTCTTCCCACAAAGGCTCGTTGTGCAAATCGCTGCCTCAGGAAGGAGCCAAAAGCTAGACACCATTAGCCTTGTCTTTGCTCATGAAATCTTGTTTTTCTCTAATGGGCTCGCAGACCTCTGAGATTAGCTAGCATAGGAAACACAAACAATACAGAAGAGACAGTTAGTTTTTATTTATCACTATCAAAGTCTCTTTCTTTCGTTTTCGGCTAAGAGCCCGCAAGCGAATCAGCTGTGGTAGTTACAGATTTGGGGTGCAACACATTTCAGCTCCTAATGATGTCTGCACAATGCTGTTTCGAATTAACAGCGTATTTAAGAATCGAAAAGTGTGAACTATCTCAAAGAGTGGGTGCACATTTTCCAGCAGATAGTTATTTGTCTGAAAATGACCCATCCAAGACTTCTGGAACGCCTTTTGAGATGATACTTTCTAAGGAGTCCCGAGGCACGTCCTTCGTCCTCATTCCCACGTTCCGTTTGCAGCGATCCTGTCTTCACTGGAACGTACTTCTCGTGCTGTCCTGGAAAGATATCTCTTTTTTTCTAAACATGACCGAGGTGTGTGCCTGCCTCGAACTCACTCACTCACTCAGTCCGCAGTTCTCTAAGAGTGACAATAAATCCTATATCGGTTCGGAGGCTGCACGGAACCTTGTGAGATCATGGGGCCTTTGGTCTTGGATTTTATGGAACCCCTCGAGTTCACCGTTGGTTATCCGCGGTCAGGTTGGAAGATGCATTGGATGTCAAGTTAAAAAACGCTTTATGGAGGAACGGAAGGGAGAGGAGGAGAGGTGGTTTCCATGTTTGTGTCTCGTCCGAGCTGTGGGTTAGCAGGAAGCGGGCAATGCCGCCATCTCCCGGAAACGAAAACGGAGGTACCCTGCTCTCTTCCCGCCGTTGCTTTCCCGATTACATGGAAGGGTGCAGTCAGATACTACCAGCGCTGTCGTACCCGTTTTCGAAGGAGCGTAGGTGAGAGGAGTGTGTCTCAGTGATGGACGAAAACGAAAGAGGCCTGAAGCGGCGGGAGGAGAAAGAGTGGACTTCCAGGATCCTGTGGGTTCCTGCTTCCGACAATTCTTCAAAATTCATCCAAATACGAATGTGTCGCGAACCGAGCGCTTTGCCATTAGCGCCTCGGACTCTTGCCCCCTGCCATTTCCTGTAAGCCCCTCATCCTCACTGTGCAAAGCAGCAGCAGTTGGCCGCCGGCTATGTCGACGCGCCGCCTCCTGATGTGCAAGAGGTCTGCGACCCATCGTCATGCAACCTCGGGGGAAACGTGTGCATTCCCCTGGATCTCGACATGTGGCCCTCCCGGAGGGACCGAATTCCTTGAATCTTGGTTGTGGAGGAGGGACAGGAAGAGAGGAACAGTGAGCGCATTTGCCGGAGGATAAAGGCGGTCCGAGCAGCATCTCGTGCGAGGGAAGAACCAGCTGTTTCTCTGAACCTTTCCTGCTCTGTCCTGCAGAGAGCAGGAGGCACGGAAGCAGAGGAAGACGTCGGCCCCGTACGCAGCCCTCCTGGAGCTTTCGCTCCTCCTCTTTCGTCGGGTAGGGAAGAAATTGCGGCACTGGCGTGAACTCAGGAAATTCGGAAGTAAGGAGATGCTGGTGCTGATGCTCCTCCTCCTCCTCTTCACTTACTCATCCGACTTCCTCGTTCCTTACTCGATCCTTTTGGCGTCGGCCATGAGGCCCACAAGGGAGCATCGGTTCGAAGCAGTCCGTTCCTCCCGGTGGTTTCCTCCCTCATCTCCAGCATCCTCAGACCCCAACGCTTCCTCCTCCCCGTTCACCGCACTGGGCTACCTCTCCGACTCTTCCTGAAACGGACGGAGGAGAGCCCTCCCAGCCTGAGAGGGCTGCCAATGCCCCCCAAAGCCGAAAGAGCCTTCGTCCAGGTCCAGCCCGGCATCCGAGGAAGCAGAAGGGACATGGTGAAGGGATCTCAAGGATCGGGGGAGCAGTTCCCCTCTTTTGGAGACCTTCCTTGGTGTTCAGAGGCTCCGGACCGCTGTTGCAGTTTCCGCTCCCGACAGGAACCTCCTCTTCCCCTTTCCTCGCAGTGCTCTGAGCGTGCCGGCATGGTCGGAAGGGTATGCAGCATCCTCATAGACTTGGAGGATCTCAGGGGACGAGGGCAGAGGGGCGCTTCGCCGCCCGCTCAGGAAGGGGGGGGGGGGATTCCCTGGAAGCAGGGGGAAGAGGGGGGGAGAACGGAACGGATCCTTCGCGGTCTTTGCGAACGCTCCGACCGGAAGTCTCTCCGGGAGAGTCCGCGTGTCCTCGTCCTGCGGTCCTCGAACCGAGGAGAGATCGCGTTCCCTTCCGCAGCCGCGGGCCCAGTTCCGCAGAAAGGCCCGCGCCTGGGTCTGACCTCGGGCAGCGAGCAGCGCCGCTCCGCTCGCGTTGACGCCGTCCTCGTTCGCTTGGCGCACCAGGGAGGAGAAGATGGCGACGGACAGCGCGACCCAAGAGAGGAGAGAGAGAGATGGTGCAACGCCTGCCAACCCCGGTACCCGCGGGACTTCCTCCCTTTTCCAGCTCGCGAGACGCGAGACTCCGAGGGCGCACCCCGGAGACCTCGAAGCGACCAGTCTCCTCTCGGGAGGTCAGACGGCTGCCGCCTTGACAACTCCTCGAGACGAATAGCCGGCGATGCTCAGCTGCACGCACCCGTCGCAAGCGCGAAGAAAACTGAGAGAAGATGAGGGGGGAGGGGAGAGGGAGGGAAGCCGTGGGGGGTTCGCAAGAAACGGAGAAGATGCTACTCCACCTTCGAGTAGGAATCGGTCCTACGCTTCTTGGGTCCCCTCGCGGGAGGATGTCGCCCCTTTGTCGATGCGCGTGTCGCCTCTCTCCGAGGCGGACCGGCAGTGCGCAGTGCTCGCGAGGAAAGCCAAAAAAAGACGCGCGGCGAAGGCGACGGGAACACTCCGGCGTGGCTTTTCGAGAGAGAGCGCAAGCGCGCGCTTTTCCAGCACGTGACCCGTTCACGCCGAGCATTCCGATCGCCGGACACGCGGGTGGGTCGGGTTGCCCAAGGTTCCTCGTTCTCGCGAGAGCGCGTGCGCGCGCGACCTGGGAGAAAAGAGCCGCAGGCGCAGATGGGAAGCGGCACCGGGAGACCGGGAGGGAAAATCGGGAACGGTTCCTCCCCCTCCCCCCTTCCTCCTCCGGGCGAACCTTTCTGGGCAAGGCAGCGACCTTTCGCTCGGATAGCACCCGTTCCGCGTCGCGACCGCCCCTCGGCCTGCGACTCTTTGCAACAGCTCAGACACTTTGATCTCCATTAGATTTTGCAAGACATACACAACCGAGACGCCTGTGGCCCCGGTTCTCTGTGCGTACCCAGCATCCAACGACTGGAACGTCGCTACACCACTCAAGGTCTGCGTGAAGTTCCAGTCATTGAAGATTGCAAGTGTGAATCAACTAACGGTCCATGTAAGAGAAAAGAAGAAATCATTCGTTATTTTCCTGGAACTCCTTTTGAAGAGCTTATAGATGTCGGAACCTGTTCTGGACAATGCTCTCAAGGTAAAAAAAAAAAAAATAAAAAAAAATCTCCGTCCTTACCGAATGCAACGCTACGGCGCTTACATATTGCGAAATCGGAATCGAAATCTGCCGCAGATTTTTCGCATCCCTAAATGCGACGTGCAGTTTTAGCACAGCAGTGCGCACACGAAACCGTTCAGATGGCGGACAAGTTTCGACAAATGCAGACTGGCTCACTTACTGTGGCTAGGCGAAACCGATCGATAGGATCTGATTTTTTTTTTTTTAAAAAAAAAAAAAACTCTCGATGGCAAGGAAGCGAAAAAATAAAATGAAACGAAATACATTCGCCATCCATTCGCCTCCCCCGTGTGCTGAGTGGAGGGGGGGGGGGGAGGACCAGCATCTGCCGATTTATGCATCCACATTCGGATCGTATTTTTCCTTGGTACTTGACGGGTCACTTTTTCGGTCGAAAAGACACCGCAAAGCAGAGCAACTCGGCCTTGTGGCAGTCACACGCACGCTACAGGTCCATTTTGGATGGGTCTGCACACCGGAAAGATCAGAATGGGGTTTATTTCCGTTTGCAGATTTGCAGGCAAAAAAAAAAATCGAGAAAATCAGGCAATCCATCCTTTTCGAGCAGGTTAGGACCCCCCCCAAAACTTGACAGAACCCTTCTTCCTTCCCACCCACTCCTTCCCTTCCTCCCCACGTTTACTATTTGTTTTTTTCTGCCGTGCTAAGATGGCAGACGTAACAATTTTATTAGATCTCGAAGCAATTTCTTTAATTTTCCTGCCATGCCACGTGGAAAGTCCGTTTTCAGATTACATAAACCCTTATTCTGTTTCTTCTTGAAAATGTACGCACATTTAGAGACATCGAAACGTGCACATACACTTAATGTGTGCAGGATTGCCACACGCCGTAGCCCGACATGCGCTACAGATGAAACGACAAATTTGTTACTACCACCAATTAAACCAGATCGGAAAGATCGAAAATTTTCGTGTCTTTTCTGCTATAAAAATAATGCAATTAAAGAACCCCCTCCTATTAAAAAAAAAAAAAAAACTCTCTTTATGCTACAAAAAAATTGCTTTCGATAATCTTCCAGTCTTTATTGTGAAATTTGAATTGTATGTACCTGTTTTTGAGGAAGATTAATGTGCTTAAAGATTGATGTTTAAAGGAAAGTGGTCGAGAATATTTACGTGAGGGGGGAGGGAGGGGAAAAAAACAACCACAGCAACTTGACCAAGATGTTTTTGAATGTCACTTGGCCTCACACGGATATTTGTAGCTAATTGCTCCCGATCCTGCTGTTTCTGTTTTTAGCCAACGAAAATTTTTCACTAGAAAATTTGCAAACACTAGTTTTGCATCAACTTTCACCACAAAATTTGCGAACACAGGAGTACAAGAAACGAATCATCGGGCATTTCAGCACGAACGTAAGGCACATAAAATAATCTGAACCGAAATTCCACCAATGAGTTGCTCCATGGAAACTCTCTTGTAAGTTATAAATACATGAGACGGTAACCGGGGCAACGTGCGCAAACTCTCTCGGTTGCCTTTATGTCGCATATCTTTGTCAGCTGTACACCTTTTTTTTTTTTTTTTTTTTTTCGTGCACTACTATAATTGCATCCCACTAAACATTCTGTTATCACATTTCTAATAGCCTGCCTGCGAAAACTGTCATCGGTTCGGAAATTCGTCAGAATGATTCTCATCTCGAAGAGGAAAAAGTAAACGATGATGAGAAGCATGAATGGTTGGTTTCCTGCAGGGGGAAGAAAAAAAAAAAAAAAATGATTAAATGCGATATTGAAAGAAAAAGAAAAAGAAATATGCAGATCGTTGTGGCACGTCCCAATCTGGCAGGATTACGAGCAATCTTCCAGAACATTTGCTACTGTTAGTACGTGAAGAGTTCCTCGGAGAAGAGGACGCAGTTTCTGACCACAGTTTCAGCAACAGCACGTGTTCGAATGAGCCGTAAAGCTTCCAGCATGTCGGAACGTTCTGTCGCAGTTGCAGAAAGCCACAGCCGTTTTTTGGAACGGATTTCAACGCTTCGCCAGAAATCGGATGAGCGAACTCTTGCAACGGCGACGATTGAGTTAAAACTCTTGCGGTGGGAGCCAGAAGAGAAGCTCAGCGTCCGAATCCACTTGAAACTAAACAGGAAGGGCACACACCTTGTCGAGGTCTGTGACCCACCGCTGCTGTCTCTGCGAGGCTTCTGTCCTCCCGTGCTAAAGTTGTATTGGTGACACACACCAGTGGCAAGCCACAGGAAACCATACTGCTTTGTCCATGATTTCGTCCCACCCACCCCTTTTCTTTTTTTTCCTTAGAGGGCAGAAACAATGCAAGGACCGGGGGGGGGGGAGGGGGGAAGGAAGCGAACTCAATAAATTCGTAGAGAGCTGGCACTGAATTCGTGAAGCTCGAATTTGGAAAATAAACAGATGCGGTTGATGAGCACAACTGTGGAGGCCTGTCAGGGGGCACACTGAGGACACCGCGCCGAGATTTCGGATCTCGTGAGAGGTGCTGCTCGCGTGCATTGCATCGCTCGATAGGCTTCCCCCTCCCCTACCGAAAGATTCCCGTGCGCGATGTTTCTGACCCGCTTCCCGGCTCTCTCTCGAACCGTCGGTCTACCACCCTCGCTCCCTCGCGGTTTTCCGGTTCCACCACCCCTTGGAACGCGCTCTTTTCAAACTTTCCCTTTGAGAGAGCTTTTTTTTGTTTCGTTCGGGCTGGGGAAGCAGCGAAGACGAATGAATTCCGAGTTGGATGCCGGAAGGGTGTATCCACACTCGTCAGCTCTCTTTTCGCGGGTGCTCTGCTGCCCGATGCGTTTCCGGTGTCTCGGACGAGCGAGGCCAGCTCACCGGCAAGAACTTAGAGAACCGGGGTCAGGACTTTTTGCCCGCGAAAGAGGTCGGGACCAAGTCTGGTTCGTGCCTGCCTCCCTCCTGCCAGCCTGCAAGAGTTCCCCCCTCCCCCTATGGTCACAAGCCGGCCGATCGAAACGTCCGCGGACGCTGCAACTCTTTCGCTGTGTCGCCCAAGACTTCCCTCAGAGCGGAAAGGAGAATGAGGAGGTCGCCCTTGTAATCCAGTCTCGGGTCACCCGAGATGCCCGCCGCTCTCCCTTTCCAACGACACTTGACGATGGAGGGGGTGGGGTCGGGGATGGTCCTTGGCTTGTGGAGGGCGAAACCCCGTCCGTCTGGAGGCCACTTTCTTTGTGGCGATGATGAAACCACTGGCTGGACCAGACCTCCTGAAGAGGCCCTCTTGTAGGACGAGATGCTCCTTCGACCCTGGGATCGCGGGTCGGCTTGACCGGAAGCCGCCAGCGCGCGCTCCCTCGGCTCCGCGTCGACCTTCGCGCTCAGGCGCGGAGGCGGGAAAGGAGAAAAGAAGCAACGCCCCAGGAGCGGCTATCGTCGCGCTGTCCGTCCGCATCGCGGGAGGGCGCGCGCCCTGCTTGTGTGGGCTTCCGTGCTGATTGCAGGGACCACCTAAGTAGTGTCGTTCGACCCGACATGCCCCCTCCGTTTCCCCCCTCTCATCCCCACCTGCCCTCCTTTTTTGCCTCAGACGAGTGCAACCGCGGGTCACCGCGGCCGGAAGGCCTTTCGAAAAAGGAGTCTGGTCGGAGGATCGCCCGCTCCGGGAACGGGTGAGCGCTCGCAGCACGCCCGTTCCCGGAGACCGACCTATCCGTTGCCGGTGACCGTCACTCCCACTGCGGCTGGCAGAGGGGGCATACGACTGACGCCCTCCTCGGAAGAAGGGATGAGGGAGACAGAACAGGAGCGCGGCTGCGGGGCGTGAGAGAGGAAGAGATTCTCCAGAGGAACGGAACCTTCCGGCTCCTCTGAAACGGGATCCTCCGTGACGCCGGATGATGCATCTCGGATGCATAGCGTTCACCACCGGCTGGGGAAAATCGTACACGCGCATGGGAGCGGGGGAGGGGGCGGACGTGGCCGCCCCGGGAAGCTGAGAGAGTCGGTTCCCAGAAACCGCAAGAAGTCGGGGGGGGGGGGGGAGGCGACCAGAGAGTGGACACCCGCGTGCTTGTGCATTGCACTGACTGTGTCCACGCGACACGCGCAGGGACAAGGTGCACGCGTCGGGCCGGCGTGTACCGTGCGCGCACGTTCGTAAGATGAAAAACGAGCATCACGAATCTGAGTGGGTAGCCGCAATCTTCCGCGAAATGGTCGTGTGAAGGATGAAACGTGTCTTCGCGCTTCGACTGCTCCGAGCTGCGCTGATCTCGCGCAAGCACAGCGCCTCTAGGACCGCAATCAATTTTGTTCTAGAATGATGCTGGGAGGAACACTGATTGAATAATTAGCCTTTTCTTGAATTTAATTAACCAATACATATTGTCCTTCAGATCTACAATGCCAGCCAACACAAAACACCACTCGTCACGTGAACAGTCCGAACGGTAGATGTGGTACTTATGCTAATCAACTTATAATTGGCATCCATGTTTAGGATCATATGGAATTAATGTAGTAGTTTCCTGTGGCTGTTTAGGATCCTGTTATCGATTAGACAGATTTGAATATGTATACGATCATTCTGTAATGGAAGGATCTGAAGAAAGTTCTCCAAACAACACGAGGACTTTAGTAAGTAATTTTGTTTATCAGTTACCCCTTTCGCTTCGCGATGTGCTTATCGAGAGGTCGGATCGTTTTTCGGTCTGATGCTGCCATCTCGAGAGCTGTTGCAGAACGCATGCATCCCAGTCGGCCCGTTTCCGAACCGAAGAGAAACATTTTTTCTTTGTAAGAAAAAATATTTCAGTTAAACATCCCGAGTGGTTCCTTTTGGAAAAGCTTCCGCCGAAAACGATGAGGTTTTTTTTTTTTTTTTTTTCATATTGAGCTTAATATATGTAGAGAGAAGCCAGCTGTATACAACTCGTAGTCCTGTACGGATGCGTGTTTTGTTGCCACACGTACGAGCATTCGCAAGGTTTCGTTGGTTCGGTCGCGTCTTTCTGCATTTCCGTAACCTTCCGGCTGATTTCCCGTACTGTACGTTCCTTCGTGCCATGCAAAGTGTTGAAAACGCTTTCTTTTGGTTGTACTTTGCTAAGAAGGCGCCTTCAGAAGGTGACCGTGCAACAGGCTGTAAAGACCGTGATGGCTGTGCCTTTTCTGGAGAATCTGTTCCTCAGTGCCATGTCATTACAAGCGCACTTGTTTATCTTCCACTTCGGTGAAACAGAAATGAAACAGAAACATTAAAAGGGAAATG